>OY728125.1:392773892-395273892 GCA_963277665.1 Viscum album
AGAACTACGTGTGGCTTGATTCCCATCCTTATGGGATATGTAGGACCACCTGAATGTCTAATCTTCGGGTCCAACCCCATCTCCCAGAAATCTCCATTTCACCTTGGCCCCTTCGCCTACCTCTCCCCCCCGAGTCGCTTCGTCGACCCTTTACGGTTGTTCACCAATGTGCCTAAGGGTACTCTGGTTTATTACCTAGAATGTTGGACTCTGCTCAGACATGTTCTCACCAATGTTTTAGTCTTTTTGTTCTCTTTCATCAGGGCTTTCTTCACCTTTCACACCCAAAGGGACCCCTAAGAACAGCCTGAATACTACGCCTAAGGGCCCTCCTACCGTTACGGGCCAACACCCTTGAGAGTTTCGTACAAAAAATCAATTGAAATCCCGCGTTGTGAATATTGTCAGCGTTCGATGCTCATTTGGTATTCCCACTTCAGGCGAACACGATAGAGATATTGTCTTTCTGCCACGGTTAACAGTTACCCTCCATCTCCACACCAACCCCCTTAAGCCAAAAATGTCAGTTACACAATTCACATCATTCTCCACTTCATCATTTCCAAGTAGAACATTGAAACTCTTAGTATTATTCCTAAGTGCGCATCTTCACGTCGGGGGAACGAAGCCGCGGTAAGAGTGTCCTTCGGGGAACTGCACCAATTTCAATTTGATGGAAATTGCATGTATTGCAATAAGGATCTTCCTCCCTTGTTTCCCACACCGAGTTTGACTCACGTGGGATTAGGGATCGGGTCGAGTTCTACGCTTACTTGGAAAGCTGACATCCCTCCATGGTCTGAGCTCTAAGACCCTAAACTAAGATCATATCAGAACTATGTTCATCTCAATTCCTGTCTTCATGGGATACGTATGAATGCCCAGACCCCTTTGTCAATGGGTCCAGCTTGAGTTCTACTAACTTGTCATCTCTGTCCCACCTTCGGGACTATGAATATAGGACCGCGTGGTATGGTACGAGATTATGTCCCCAATCACGTCGGGTTTGTGATAGCCACACCGCGCACACCCCGTTTTAAAAATTTCCCCCCCTATATCATGTCATGCACGAATTAGAAGGAATCTTTCTAGAACTACACGTGGCTTGATTCCCATCCTTATGGGATACATAGGACCACCTGAATTTCTATACATCGGGTCCATCCCCACCTCTTAGAGATCTCCCGATCTCCCGGTCACCTAGGCCCCTTGGCCTGTCCCTCTCCACGAGGGGGATATATAGGTGTGGTATAGGGTTTTTGGCACCATGCCCCCCTTCTCCCAGGAATCTACCATCTCTTGGATGCCCTCAAGTTGAGTCCCTCGACCACTTGCAGTGGTTCTCCCATTTTTTAAGAGTACTATGGTCTAGGACAATGAGTGTCAGATTCAACTTGGTCAAGTTCCTTCCACTTTTCAAGCTTTGTGTTCCCCTTTATTTTGGCCTTTGTTATCTCTCACACCAGGAGGGACCCCAAATAACGGGCTGGATACCACGCCTAGGTCTCTCCTACCGTTATGAGCCAACACCCCGAGGGTTTCGGACAACAAATTGATGAAAATACCACATTTTGAACAGGTTCAGCGGTCGATTCTCATTTGTTTGTCCCCATTTCAGGCTAACGCGACAGGATGCTAGGTTGTGAACATGGTCAGAAGTAATCCTCCATAGTCATGATACCCCCTCCAGGCCTTGAATGTTGGTAGCATGATTCATGTTATATTCCACCCCATAGTGTCCAAATGGAATCTTGACACTTTTGGCTCTATCCCTCAGTGCACCTCTGCACGTCAGGGAGACCAATATGCAATACAATGTCCTTTGGGGCTCCCACGGTCCGAGATCTAATACCATAAACAAAGATCTTCATTATGGGATATGTACGTCTTGATCCTCATCCCAATGGGGTACGTAGGATCACCTGGGTGTCTCATTTTTGGGTCCAACTCAGTTGGGAGCTGGTTTCTCTTACCCCTTTCCTTCTTACCCCTATTTGGGCCCCTTGTCCCGAGATTCCTATCTCAGAATTGCTTATGGTGTGATGTGGAATCATGTCCCCATCCACATCGTTTATGTTTCATGGCACCGTACACATTCCCCACCTAGAATCGTCTCTTCTACATCTGCGCTGCATGACGTTAAAATGCATGCTTGGGCCAATCACATGACCCTAAACAATGACATTATTGTCCTAGACGCACGACGAAAAATGGAACTGCATTGTGTTGACCTCGTTATAGAGGACATCACGTTTGGTATTGGTCACACGCCATACCATTTTTCAATGCCTACAACGGATTGATTCATGGGGCGACACCAGGGCTTCCTACCCTAGGCCTGTCGCTTTAAAAAAAACCACTCACCTTAATGGATAAACAAGATTTATCAAATACCTCTTCTTTTGACACGAGGGCCACACCCTCACTCCCTTTCTTCCTTTGAAATGGTACTTCACCATGTCGTTCCACCCTCTAGAACTACATATGGCTTGATTCTCATCCTCATGAGATACGTATGAGCACCCGGACACTTCCCCGCGGGCCCAGCCTAACTTTCATGTTCGGTCCCTCAGCTCGAGCACTTCCCCAGAGAACACTTGGTAAGTAGGGATTATGTCCTTGTTCACGTAATGTTTTGTAACCACTTCACCATGTGTTTCTTGATCTCCTTACCCATTCATGGTCTGAGTTCTAAGACCTTAAACTAAGACCCTTTCAAGAACTACGTGCAGATTGATTCCCATCCTCTTGGGATATGTAAGAACTTTTGTTCATTTTGCCTCAGGCTCATCTCAACTCTAGTTTTAAGTCCCTTGACCTAAAACCTCTCCCAAGGGGGTTGTGTGGTGTGTTATGGGATTATTTTCTCATTCACTTCGGGTTGTTCACCACACCATACACATCCCCGATTCCCATTCACGTCAGGTTTTTTTGTAATTACCCACCACGTGCCTCCTGTGTTTCCACCCATCCATGGTCCAAATTCTACGACCCTAAACTAAGATCTCCCTATGGGAAAGGACTCATATATCTATATCTAATATGTATCGTTGTCATATTCAGATGTGTTTCGACAAAGAGCCCGAAGTGTGGGATTTTCATGGGGACATTCCCCTCGTTCCATGACCAAGCTTCGGGAGATCGCTATTTGGATCCTCATCCTCTTCCACGTTCAGAAGGACCCTCAGACGACATGGATGCTAGGCATAAGGGATCTCCATGGATGCTGGGCCTAAGGTTTCTTCCATCATTTTGGGCAATCGTCTGTAAGGATCACAGGCGACATTTGCGACAGATCCCGAGTTTCGAACATGGTCAATGGTCGACCCTCATTTGTCTGTCCCCATTCCAGGCTAACGTGATATGGATTATGTGATACTACCACGGTTAAAAGTTATCATCCATTGTTACACCTCCATCATTGTGATCTAGATAGTGTGCATCATGATTGCCACATGTCCACTTCTTCATGTTCATGTGGAATTACGACATACTCGGCTCTACCTCTTCGCGCATCTAGGTACACTGCATGGGAAGGTTAGCATCATTGGGCCGGTATTCACCGAGCGTCCCTTCGCCCTAACCTGCCCCATCCTGTGTCAGGAAAGTCCCCGATTACTTCATGTTTCTCACATCGAGCACGACTCATGTGGGCTCATTAGTTTTTGTGGGATATGTACCGGCAAAACCAGGCTTCTCCTTGTCCCACATGATGTTACATTGTGCTTCAAGAACTACGTGTGGCTTGATTCCAATCCTCTTGGGATACGTAGGGACACCCTGGTATTTTGCCTACGGTCCAGCCCCCCAGGAGTCATGAATCTTGTTCTTCCCATTTTTGGCCCCTACCGGACCCCTCGGGTGGAACTATGTAACTATAATTTTGCCCCAAACAACTTCAAGATGCCCTGTAATGGCATTGGGAAGCGACAGTCCCCCTCGCCAGAGAGGCCCTATTTGATAGATGTAATGATCCATGATCAAACTGATGTGTTTATCTAGTGTGCTCCCGCAACGGTGGCGTAATTTCAAGAGTGTTGGATTCGGATTGAAAAATATCTCACTAAACATTCCACTCTTTTCATGCCCCCCTTATTCATACTCTTGTCATCTTTCATGTCTAGAGGAACCCCCTAACGGTATGGATTCTCGAACTATGGTCAGAATGTTGTCCTGGGCCAATGTTTCGGAAGTCAAGTCGTGATTGGAAGGACCCCTTAAAAGTATGGATGCTCGACCTATAGTCTGCCTGCTATCCTGGGACAACGTCCTGAAAGACTGTTCAATGATATTTGAGTTAGGCCCCGTGTTGTGAACATGGTCAACGGTTGACGGTCATTTTTTGTCCCCATTTCAGGCTAACACAATAAGGATACTGTGTTTCTTCCACAGTCAACAGTTATCCTTCATTGTCACACCACCCCCACAATGTTTCGAATATTGGGTATTGTGATTCACACTTCCCATTCCCATCTGTTCGGACCGATTTCAGTTCCCCTAGTGTTGCACCGTTCGTGCACAAGAGCACGCTGGAAAAACGGTAATTTGGTTGTTCTGAGAAATTCATTCTCCAGTCAGGTCTCTCCCATTTCCCAGAAATCTGGATCAGTTATCCAAACCCCGGATGCCTGAAGATTAGTTTGCAAACCTATGTTTGGATGGGGAAATGAGGTGACTATCCCTTGTTTCTCACATCAGGCCCGACCCACATGACCTTAGGGAAATGTTGCTAGATGTTCCTCAAACGTCGTAAGGATGCAATGAACCAGTGCAGAAAACGAAAATCGTGCATGCTATGGAATTCAAAAAAAATCATAGCATGAATGTACGTTTAAGGGTTTGTAATCATTACAGTACCCGGGGGTCAACTCCCCCAATGGACGGATTGACCCTATAAAAAGAGCGTTGCAATTTTTCAACCCTTCGACTTGTGGAATCCATAAGTTGCTGCCGCCAGATCAGCTCCTACTCCTCCTCAACAGTGATGGGACACAATTCATCAGCCTTAGTTTGGGCCTACTCTACCTCATCCTGAATGACAGACATTTCTTCGGAATTTTACATTAGACTCTCTTCCTCCTCTACCAGCTGGGCCATAAATTGAAAGATCATCTCTGATTGTGCATTAAGAGAGGTTGAGTGCTCATCGGCCCAGATCCGTAGTCGTTGGATCTCATCTTTAACTTCCCGAATCTTATTCATGTTCATCGCCTTCCTCCACTGCTATCACATGTTAAGGCCGCGATGATATTCTAGGATCCTCTCCACCATAAGATCTCAGATTATCAGGTGAGGGCACTAGGCATCCACTCCCCCAGCACATAGATCATTCAGCCACAAGCGAAGTCTATCCATCTCATACAGCCATAATTCCTGGGGGGTCTTTTCGATAAAGTGCATGATCATCTTCTATGATCGGCGGAAGACTATGTCACTGTCCTCTTCATCTGAGGCCATCTCAACCTAGTCAGCACGATTGGAAGGCTCATATGCAGGGTACGCCCTCAAGAAATGTTCTGCGGGATCGGAATCTGGCGTGGGATCAGGCGTGGCATCTGGAATTGGATCAGACGCGATGGGACATTGGTGCACCGATAGATTTTCATCATCGGACCCCATCTCGATGACCTTAGGCACGACCCCGCAGGTGGTCCCACCAATGATAGGGGACACTGTAGCTCTGGTGGGCTGGGAAACTATCTCCAAGATTATTGGCATGCCTCTGGGATGGGCGCCGCCAGAAATCCTGACGAGCCTTGCCACCGCGGCCCATGTCAGGCGAAGAACAGTTTGTAACAGATAATTTCATGGACGTCAGTCGGCACGATCAGCGTGTGGCAGTAATGAATTCAACAGAGAGGAATTATAGAGATTGGGCTCCTTGTACTACTCCGGAGTTGATGTTGATGGGAACCCGAAGCGTGGCCCTCCGTATGTTGTCGAAATGTCTGGAGATTCTGGAGGAGCCACCTTAGGTGTCCTAGCCCCGCCAGACAAAAAACTGGACGTAGCCACAGGTGCGGGCTTCGAGGGTCCTGCATCATCAACCATCGAGGGGTGAGAACGAGATCTGTGTTCCAGGTCCTCCTGTACGGTTCAGATGTTGGTAAGATGTACATAATGACCTGAGAGCAGACCCCAGGGGAAGAATCCTGGAATGTTACCTCAAGAGCCTCTGTGAAATCATCGAGATCCGAGTCTTGATCATTGACTTCTCCTTCATCCAACGGGCTCCCTCCACCAGGCTCGTCTCTTCGAGAGGATTCGTCTGAATCTTCTGATAGGGGTAAGCGCTCCCTCATCATTACAGCCGAAAGTTGTGGGGGAACCATCCGATCCAGCAATACCCTCACCTGATCTGTCATTGGACGTGTGGCACCATTGGAATGTGTAATGTCCTCTAGCTCATCCAGGTATTGCTCTGCCTCCGTCAGGGACACTGTGAAACCATCCCGGATAGGGCCTAAACTCGGTAAATCCATCCCGAGGCAGTTCAGGTGTTCCCATATCTCGGGTGGACTGAGGTGTTTCTGGTTGACGTCCCAAATGTCCTAGGCCTCTAGGAAAACAGCATTCTCTAGCATGTTGATATGGCGTAGCCACTTCCCTAGAGCCTAAGTGGATATCCTGTGGAATCCCCTCGGTGGTCGCCCCTCTGGATGTCTCTTCTCTTCCGGGACCACCGCGTCCACTACCGTAGTTGGATCTGCCGCTGCTATCTCATCCTCAGCTAATGTAGGTCTCACTTCCATGGCATCTCTGCCACCGTGAGAGGCCCTTTCCACCCTCTGACCCCAAAGTTGATATAGGGGTGTCCCACCATCACCAGCTCGAACGGTTGGTTGCTCCAGCATTTCCCCCGAATAAGCTACCTCCTAGCTTATGGCATACTCATCCACCAGTCCAAAGGCGGAAGTAAGCAGATGTAATGAATTTCACATTTTCCCATCTTCTTGTGTGAACATGAGCCACAATTTCCTCATCACACATGGGTGATCCTCGTGGCACACATCCCAGTAGACTTGTGGGGTCATCCGCTGCAGTCACCGGAATTACCTTGCGAACCGGTGTGGGGTATACAGCTCACAAAGAGGCTCACAGTCCACCCATGCCACCAAGACTCCACCTCGAATGGCAAGGATATAGGTCGGATGCTCTTTCATCCCCTGACCGTCGTCGGTGATTACCCCCATTGGAAATGGAAACGGCTGGAAATTAAACTCATCCACCTTCCACACCCAGTTTAGTACCAATAGCACAGTTAATTTGGCGAGAAAGCTCCCAGCATCATTCAAAATTGATGGACAGAAGATTGACCGTAGAGGCAATAAGGGGTTTGAATACTCATAAACTCCCCTGATGTGCTCCGCGATCCACCCATACATGATATGGAAGGGCCCGTATATCCTTAGCGGCTTATTTCCCTTGCTAACATGCTGGAGCATCTTGTACAATCTGGAGAGCATTGGAATCCCCAGATTGACCTGCCCTCCTGTGGCAGGTATGGATTCCATGATGAATGAGCTTGGACACACCCCCATGTTGGTATCCATCACTTTTAGGATCCAACCGCAGATAGGGGTCGTGATGAACACCATCAACCTGACTATCGGTCTTTGTTCAGTGATGAAAATAAAACCCTATTTCTTCCGTTGGATGTCCTCCAAGATCCGCCAATACGATTCCTCCTTTCCCCGTTGAGCCCCCTTCGGGCATGTTCGAGGCCTCGGGGAAAACTATCGATCTGTTGGGAAGTTTAGGAACTCCTTGAACCACTTCTTAAAGTGGAAATCTCTCACTTCTTCGTTATCATATCTGGGGACCAGTCCCATCAGTGCAAGCGCCAGCCGCGACATCTGCTCCGAATCCTCCCATGCACTCATCACAAGGAGGAACTCATCATACATTACCCCCAAGATCAGGACCCCTGAAATCTGATGGAAATCCCATAGACTTATGGAAACCACCCCATGGTGCAGGTGAAAAGTGTTGATCCTAGATGACCATCTGCTCAACACCTCCGGCATCAGCTGTTTTGGTTGATAAATGTGGAATTGGGAGGCCCATGTCACCTCATACAATCCCACTCTCCTCACCTCAGCTCCAAACTCCCCTCATGAGGTGCCTACCCAGTAGTCCCATGCCCAATCATTAGTGAAGTTGCCGCCCTGGAATATTTCCCACTCATCGGACCACCCCTTCTTCGAATACTTCAAAGCTGCCTTCAGTGTGGTGCGGTACCTGGGAGGGGACGTCTCCGGTTGAAATGGATTCCCATCAATGTTTTTCAAATGATTGTATAGGAATTCGGCGGTGACATGTGCAAAGTCCTCCCACACATGACCATTGACCACCCTGAACCATTGGCGCTGGCACGACGCGCTTCTAAACCAGAAAACCGGATTATCCCTACTCGCCTTAGGAATGAAGACGTCATCTCTCAGCCCAAAGCCATACAGGGGAAGCCTATTGCACAGTGGATAGTTCTTTTGGATCTCTAAAAGCATTCCCATCAAATAATTATGATCTGAATGGATACGGACCAACTCTCCTAGGCCCAGAAAATTTGCCATCTCACCCCTCCGGGTGGAATCTGCAAGCACCCACAACGTAGCTTCTTGATGGGCCATTGGGTTTCAAAACACGTAAAAATTTCAAGCTGGGTCATGGATCTCGTTTACAATGCTCGTTTGAAAATCCAAGACGCGGAGCCTTTCCTCGGCCTGCAAGCACACATTCGCTTGTCGCAGTTGTGGCGTGAAAGACTCGCGGTTCACCGAGAAGCCCGATTCACGGAGAACAGACCTGGAGTACGCAGATCTTCATGAATTGAGAGTGAAAAATGAGAAATTTTTGATGAACGGAATGGGAAAAAGAGATGTATGACCCCTGTTTATAGGTAGAAGCACTCAGTGCTTCGCGGCACGTCCAGGCGTGTTGAGCTTTGTGCCGCATGCGGCTTGTGTGTCGGCTATCCGCCTCACGAGACCTCTTCACGATATATATCCGTGAATGGCCAATGATTTTGGCGATCTCCCTCAAACTTCGACCCTTGATCCCTCCATGGATCTAAGTCTGAGGGGGGCATTTTTTGGTCCCAAAATATTTTGAATAGAGGACAGAAGGAAAAAAGGCCACACGCCCTACCCCGCAGAGCCATGACGCAGAGCCCCCCCAAGCTATGCGGCTGCCGCAAAGCAACAGAGGTGGGATGCCCTATGAATGACCCTGACGTTCGTGAACCCTCTGCTAAGAAACAGACGCGGGATGCCCCACGAGCGCCTCTAATGTTTGCGAGCCCGCTGCGAAGCAAAAGAGGCGGTACCCCTCCGCGAACCCGGTTGACGTTCACGACCCGTCGCGAAGCAACCGAAGCCCGCTTCGTGCCACCTAAGCTCTGATTCATGGCACCAATTTCTTATAAATATCAAGCTCCCCCTGATCCCCAAGGATATAAAATCATACGTTTTGGCTTACCATCTCCCGAATCGCAAAGCACCCTTTGCTCCGCAAACCATGAGCTCTGTGAGGCATTTTTGCTTCGTGAGGAGCCTCCGCATTGTCTCATTTTGATCTCCACTTCTGAGAGGGATGCCTTTTGTGAAGCCTAAGGTATTTATTAAAGGAAGGGGATCCCCAAGGGGACCCGGGTTGTCGTGGAGTGTTTATGATTCGCGAAAAACCCCTCCTGTACACATGATCCACATGCCAAGGGAGGGTCACTACACTTGGAGAGGCACACTGCTTCACGGCACTTGCTTCGCGAGGGACCTTTTCTCCACGAGGTAGTGCTCCGCGAACACCCTTCAACTTTGCGAAGCACCTCCCAATTGAACCTCCTCCCCATGATAAGTCTATGGAACCCCACTTCGTGAAGCACACCCCTTCACAAGTTCCCTTCACCACGTAGAGAAACAGAGCTCCACAAGGCCTCTGCCTATGGACCCTTATGCTTGCAAATTCCTTTTCCCGTGCAACCCTCTGGGTTTTCATGATGTGACTTCCAAGTCCCCTGGAAGATACTTTCCGTAGTGTTGCTTTGCCTAATTCTTCTTTTCATAGGCGCACTATTGGCTATTGCTTTTTCACATAGCCATGCTAACGTGGGCCCCTCGATGGTTCGCTCTGCGACCCCCCCTTTACCACGGAATTTCTCATACCTTCCCTCCCACAAGGAGCATAAGGTACCAGTTATGTAATCCCTTGGTATGCGGAATGATCCGCCCTCATCCGCACTACAGGATGTTAAATTGCCAAGAACCTCGTCCTCAACACATGACGTTAAGCTGTGACATTGCCTCGTGCCTCTCACGCAGGGCACCCCCACCTTGAACATTCTTCACAACCCCTGGTCTCCATAGGGGATGATATCCTCCTTCTGGGAGTGGAATTTTTCCACGGGGGAAGGGTATCCACCTTGGTTTATGCCCCTATCTCTTCTTGCAGAACGTAGCACCCATGCACCTCCATACTTCCCCACCACCAGGGTCAGCGTAGGGCGTGATAGGGAACGACGAACCTCCTTTCTTCAGTCCCAAATCCCTCTACCACTGTGCTTTGTCACCCTTGGGCCTCCATCCTATAGTAATTCCCAATACCATGGGCCGACTAACGTTTAATCCCCTCTTCGCTTCCCACAGACGCACCCTTCGCGACGTGATCATCAGGTACGTACAACCTCTTGTTTCTCACACCGAGCATGACTCCCTTGAGCTTAGAATGAGCACCGACAATGACACACCATGGGATGCCTTAGAGTGTAATCTCTATTCTATCCGTAACTACAAGGACTTTGATCCATGTCATGGAATGGTACCTAGGAAGCCTCACGAGGTTCAATCCCACCACTCATTGATCGTCCAGACCTCCTTCAGGTCGGTTCACAAAACTACACCATGGGCCACGTTAGAGTGTATGCCCCCTTCCATCTTGAACTATGAGGACATTGATCCATGTCAAGTCATGGTACATAGGAAACCTCACGAGGTTCAATCCCACCACTCGTTGGTTGTCCCAACCTCTTTCACGTCAGTCCAACAAACTCCACCATGGGTCACCTCAGAGTGTAAGCCCCAAATGCCCCCGTCCCGCATGATGCTAAACTATATACCTGAACTACGAGGACTTTGATCCATGCTAAGGCATGGTACCTAGGATGCCTCCCCAAGGTTCAAGACCAATACCCATCAGACCCCCGGTCCATCCTCACATCGGTTCACCGGCGCCCACTCCGGAACTACGAGGACTTTCATCCATGTCAAGGCATGGTACGTAGGAAGCCATCCCAATGTTCAATCCCATCACTAATTAGACCAAAGTACTTATTCACATCGATTCTCAAACATTCCATCATCCTGCATGACATTAAACATCATCCCAATCCAGTGGTAAGACGTTATGATCCCACCATCCAGTTGTTCTGACACCCCCTTCACGTCGGTTCAACGACCCCTTTCCACCCGAACTACATGGACTATGATCCATGTCAAGGTATGGTACGTAGGAAGCCTCCTTGAGGTTAAATCCCATCACCCTTTGGTCGTTCCGACCTCCTTCACATCAGTTCTCACCAACCAAACTACGCGGACTTTGATTCCCTACCATGGGGATACGTAGGAAGTCTCTTCGAGACTACATCCCATCACTACCATTATCTCCATGATGGTCCCATTTCATTCCCCCTCCACTCTATGTAACTTTCCATCACACATCCTGATTCTTACCAGGGCCACCACATCCTGGTGAGATCATGCCACCCTATTCCCCTCCACATAATTCGAGAAGCCACCCATGAGCTGGCTCCGATGTCGGAGTTCCCTCAAAGGGGGTTCCTCAATCTGATCCACTCCAGCTAGTGTTCTGATCAGCCTGATCTATCCCCGCTGGACGTTAAACTTGCGGCATACCCCGTCTTAAGAATAGGAAGCTGAGGAAAACCCAGATACATGCCTATAGTATATGATTCCCCATGCCTGATTTGGGATGTCTCGGCCTTCCGTGCCCTCGAGAAGCCCTATAATAAGGGACAGAAGACAGACACACCAATTCCCCAGTGTTCAGACACGTTAGTGATGCCTTGACGTGACTACACCCCCAACTGAAAGTTGTTGCCCTGACCAGACCCCTTGGAATGTCCTGACAGAAGTAGTGTAATTAACCGGTGTCCATGGAAACATGGAACTGGGAATAATTTCACGAACAACATATTAAATCTATAAGGGATACCCTGACTAGGTGATGTGTTCCAAGGAGGAATCCACAGAAGGAAGAATCGACATCCCATCATCCAGGTTTTGATCAAGGAGAAGACATCCCTATATAAGGAGTGAATATCGCCCGCCTTTGGAAAGAGGGAATGCGGGGAAACAAGATCTGCACCAACATCCCCCGAACAGTGACAGACACCCTCCCCGGTGAAAGCATCAGAAACAATGATAAAAATATGAGTGATAAAAATATTCATTTAATTTTAAAAAAAATTATTATCTATAAAATTTTTAAATAAGAGAATAAATCCCATATTTACTCATTTTAATTTTCCAAAGATGGGGAGATTGTGTTGATGCTTGGACGAAGCCGTGCGGGGTTTCCAAAATACGCTCTACCCATGGGCCCAGTGCCTTCAACTCAAAAATGCTCACTTTTTGACATAACTCAAAATTATTGTTTGGGATTCAACTCGAACCTCACCAAAATTTATAAAAATCCATATAAAAAGATAAAAATAATTAATTAGATTGGTCGGGGTGTGAGAATTCTCCCCACCATAATGCTTTCCATCCCCAGAAAACCACAACAAGATCTAGAACCAGTTATAAGACTTGTTAAGAATCACCTACCACCAAAAGTTTAAGCAACTCGAGTTGATTGATCCAAACAGACTTTGAAATCCCATGACACACACTTCGTCCTATAAACATGATCACTTTAACCACCACCAAGAATAACCCAAACCATTCATTTCAACCATGGTATAATCAAACTTAAACCACCTATAACACTTATTCCCATAATCCTAGTTCAATAGAACCACAGGGAGTACACCAATCCCAACGTTTACTCTAGAGGAAGAATGTAAAAGTTGGTGGTTTCGCACGAGACAACCCACCACCCAGAACGATACTCTGAACAAAACTATAATAATGACATTGGGAGGCCTGAATTGACTTCCCACCATAACAATTTTTCTAACATTAAATTATTTCAGATGTAATTATGTGAGACCCACTGTGGGTGTCCCCACCATAAGAAATAATGAGGTTAACCGAACATAGAAACTCCCCACAAGGACCAAAAACCCCTACCACGAGGGGAGAGAAGGGAAAGGATCAACTGATGGAGCATAAAAACTACCATCATTTCCCTATCAACAATTTCTCACCCTTGGAAGATCACAAACCATGATACACTAAAGAGAAATATTAAACCAAGGCCCCTTATCACCGCTAGGGTTCTCCAGACTATAAGACAACTTCAATCTGGGACCTATGTATAGAGACCCAACCTTTTATTACATTACTATTACATCATTTCAAAGATAAAAAACATAATAGCATTTCACATAGAGGATCCAAAGGTTTGGTGTCTTGGGAAAACTAGTAACACACATAACAAATACAACATCAAGCATAAACATTTATTTAATTTCTTCTTCTCTATCTTCTTATTGGCACTTGCCTCTCCTTAGTACATGTAGCCAGCTGAAGATATACATCAAAAGGGGTGAGCTATAAGACCAATAATAGGATAGATAAGAACAATATATCATGGGGTGAGCATAGTCATAACATAGGAAAAAGATCATGAACATGAGAAGAGCATAAATAAAAGACTTGAAGTGTGCCAATGCATAAAAATGAAACATCACGTCTTACTGGTTAAATACCACACATACTTATGAACCAAGCTAGAATCTTGTTCACAGATAATTTCAAATTTACTCATGATATTCATCACTTTACCCAATGCATTGGAGCTATGTATAATTCCGGGCGCACCCGTCACATTGAAACATTCATATTGCGCTATATAATTCTGGGTGCACCCATCACATCATAACATCATCATTATCATGATTGCCACATAGAACACATATAAAAAGTGAACATAACTAACCCATGTAAAGTAATGGGTTTTATATAATAAGAATACATTCATAATCTTTGGGTTCCCAAAAGAAAGAGGGAATAACATACATGTTACAAGAATCGTCCACTTTGAGAGAGAAGTAAAAAGGGTGTTCTTAAAAGAAGATTTCTTTTCGAAAACATTTTATTGGAAATAAAAACCAGTTAAAAACATTTATATCCTATAAAATTAAATAAAATGATGAAAAAATTATCTTTAAGTAGTAACCATATCAAAAATGGAGTGAAAGAGGGAGAACCTGAAGGATGAAAGTTGTGTTTGAGAATTTCCCCTTACCTTGTACCTGAATGCTTCCTTCTCTTTAATGTCCTATATAATGACATTATATTCATTAATTAGAAATCCATAACCATGTGTACATTAATAGGGTTCATTCTGGTTTCATTATGTCATATTATGTTCCTTTGGATGACTTATATAGTTTAAAAACATTGTTCGGGGATGTTCGTTTTTATGGTTTTTCTTGGGTGGTTCACTTGTATTCTTAAATTGAACTTTGGGTAGAACATGAGTAAACATCCAAAAATGATATTACATGTCATTAATGATATTATAGGAGTTTTAATGATCATATAATTAATTATATTAGATCCATGTGGATGAATCATTAAATAAGAATTAAATGATGGTTATTTGGGTCGATTTGGGCGGTTTTTGGATCACAACGAACTTGTTTTAGCTTATCACTTAGTAATATGGACATAGTTAATTTCTAGAAGTTTAAATATAAAATAATACATATAAAATATTCTAGTTAAAAAATAAAAATGGTTTCATGACCAGATCTGCAGGTAGAAATGGATAAAGAAGGCATGCCGTTCTTGAAGGTGATAAATTAACACCACACGAACAATGTTCTCTTTAATAAAATAAAAGAAAGAGGGAAAGAGGTTTGGATAATATAATATCCCATCAGAATCATAAAATTACATTATATGTATAATAATAGAGTTAAAATATCATTTGGATGAAGATAGGTGTGGAGAGATCAAGAAATGAACTTGAACTTGGAAAGAAATTAAAGGAGAAGAGGGAGAGAAATTACCTCTTAAATCTTCCTCTTGAGGTCCTCCTTAAAGAAGCTAGTATAGGTCTTTTGATGAGACCAGTAGATTTTGGACCTGGGGGAGGGGATAGGGAAGATTTTTGGGCAGAGTTTAGAGAATTCTTGGATCTTGAGAGGTGTGAGTAAATGAGGGATTGAAGGGTGGTATTTATAGTGGAGGGGAGAGGGGTTTCCTTAATATAAAATTCATTAGTTTATTATTTCTCGACAAGACAAGGAATAGTGAGTATTCAAAGAACAATAATAGTAATTTTATGATGTAATCCCGAAAAAAGTGATATTACATCAGCAAAACATCACACATGACCCTATAATTAGTTTATTTAGCTTATTTTGTAAATTACTACATTTCACTATTCATCAAAAATTCAAGTATCTCAGAAAAATCCCAAATATTTACCCTGACCATTTTTTGACATGTAGAATCCAAAAATGAAGTCCATTTTTCAAAAAATAATTTTCTATATTTTATTAATTTAATATTTTATTAAAATCATAATTTACTTAAAAACGGTTTTTCAGATTAAAACTGATTTTATAGTGCTTTCAAAAATTACTTTTGGTATTATAAAATTATCAAAAAACTATAAGAAATTGATTCAATAATTTATGAATAAATTTTAGGGAAATAAATATTCTTTAAATTAATTAATTAATTTTAATTAATTATTTATGACTTACAAAATACCAAAACGTTGACTAAGGTCAAATTGTCACTTTCTAAGATGTCTAAATTTTATTTAATTATTCATAGGTGATTATACTCTTATGTTTGATTATTTACTATTACTAAGGGTCATATTAATATTCATAACGGTAGGTCACTATTCGCCAAAAATTATTTTTGTTTCATCAGACTCCAAAACTCATCTTGAACACAACCATGTATGTCGGATTTTGAAAATTCAAAACATAGAAATGACAAACTTATGTTTAAAGGTCACTTATCACTTAGTAGTTCATTATGTTGTATTTTTATGTTATTTTATGACATAATTATAAGAAGGTAATTTCCCTTGAAAAACTTTTGGGTCGTTACATTCTTCCCCCCTTAAGAAATTTCGCCCCCGAAATTTCACTTTACACAAACATGTGAGGGTACTTCTTTTTCATTGCCTCTTCTGGTTCCCAAGTTTCTTCCTCAAACATATGGTTCCTCTATAACACTTTGACAAGATGTGTTGTCTTGATTCATAGAACCTTATCTCTCTGATCCAGAATCATTACTGGCTGCTCCTCATAGGAGAGATCATCTTCCAGGTGCACCACCTCTGAGTTTAGTACATGTGAGTGGTCTGGTATGTACTTCCTCAGTAGTGATACATTAAAAACATCATGAACTTGATCCATATTTGGTGGAAGTGCAAGATGATAGGCCACGACTCTTATGAGGTCAAGGATCTCAAAGGGGCCAATATACCTTGGGATTAGCTTCCCTTTATTCCCATATCATATGACTCTCTTCCATGGAGATATTTGAAGGAAGACTTTATCTCCAACGTCAAACTCCATGTCCCTTTGACGGTTGTCAGCATAGCTCTTTTTCCAACTTTAAGCAGCATTGATGTGTCTCTCGATGACTTGAACCTTCTATGTCATCTCTTGAACAAGATCGGGTCCAAGTCTCTTTCTTTCTCCAACTTCATCCCAAAATGTTGCGTTCTACATCGCTTTCCATACAGAGCGTCATACGGAGCCATCTGAATACTCAAGTGGAAGCTATTGTTATATAACAGCTCAACCAATGGGATATGCTGATCCCAACCACCTTTGAATTCAAGAGAGAAGGCTCTTAGCATATCTTTAAGCGTCTGAAAAGTCCTTTCAGACTGGCCATCAGTTTGGGGTTGATAGGCCATGCTGAAATTTAATTCACTACTCAAATCATATTGAAGGCTTCTCCAGAACATAGATGTTAACCTTGGATCACGGTCAGAGACAATTGAGAGTGGAAGACCGTGCTGTCTCACCACTTCCTTCACATATATCTTTTCAAGTTGATCAAGAGAGATATCTTCCCGAATCGCGATAAAATGGGCAGTCTTTGTGAGTCGGTCAACCACAACCCATATCGCATTATTTCCCTTTTGTGTCTTCAAGAGACCCGTGACAAAGTCCATGGAAACGTTTTCCCATTTCCACACGGGTATAGGAAATGGCTGCTTCATACCCTTGGACTTTTGTCACTCATCATTAACATGCTGACATACCAAGAACCTTGATATATATTCCACAATCTCTTTCTTCATGTTATCCCACCAGAAGTGTTCCCGGAGATCACGGTACATCTTGGTACTCCCAGGATGGATAGAGAAAGTTGAGCTTTGTGCATTTTCCAATAGCTCTTTCTTTATCTCAAGTGATGAAGGCACACAAAGTCGGGTTCCAAACTGAATCACACCATCATCGTCGATATGAAACTCTTGCAGTTTCCCTTCCTTTACTGTATTCACCCTCTTTTATATATCCACATCATCCATTTTTTCTTCCTTAGTCTTCTCTTGGATGTATGGTTGCACAATCATTTGGGAAAGGTAGGATGTATCCCCTTCCCTTATGATTTCCAAATCCATTCTTTGCACATCCATGAAGATATGGTCTTTCTCAATATGCAGCATGGATAGAGTAAGATGTTCTTTTCTACTTAGAGCATCAGCTACCTTGTTCGCCTTTCCAGGATGATAGTGAATAGAGAAATCTTAATCCTTGATTATCTCTAACCATCTCCTTTGATGCATGTTGAGCTCCTTTTGTGTGAATATATACTTTAGGAAATTGTGGTCAGTGTATATGTTAAAATTCTCACCATAAAGGTAGTCCCGCCATATTTTCAAGGAAAAAATCATGTCTTCTAGCTCTAGATCATGCGCCAGGTAGTTCCGCTCATGGATCTTCAACTTTCGTGAGGCGTAGGCTATCACATTATCATTTTTCATGAGTACACAACCCAAGCCATTCTTCGAAGCATAATTTTATATCATAAAACATTCTCCACTTTTCGGATGTGTGGGTATAGGTGCAGTGATCAGCCTTCTCTTTAGCTCTGTAAAGATTCCCTCACATTCTTTCGTCCAGACATACTTTACCCCTTTCCTTGTTAACTTAGTAAGCAGGCTTGACAATCGTGAGAAGTTTCTCACAAAACATCAGTAGTACCCAGCTAATCCAAAAAAACTATGGATTTCTGTGACACTAGAGGGCCTAGAACATTCCTCAATAGCCTTTGTCTTTGAAAGATCCATAGAAATTCCATCACTTATGATCACATGTCCCAAGAACGTGACTTGATTCATCCCAAAGTCACACTTGTTGAACTTCGCATACAAATTCTCCTTTCTCAACGTTGCCAACACAAGTCTTAGATGTTCTTCATGTTACTCCTTTATCTTGGAGTAGATGAGAATATCATCGATAAAAAATGCCACAAATTTGTCTAGGTAATGTATAAAGTCTATTCATCAAATCCACGAAGATTTCAGGGGAATTAGTAAGTCTGAGGGGAATCACCAAAAACTCATAGTGTCCATACCTTGTACGGAAGGCAGTCTACTGAATATTTTCCTTCTTCACATTTACCTCATGATATCTATAATGAAGATCCAACTTTGAGAAGTATTGGGATCCTCTTAACTGATCGAACAAGTCATCAATCCTAGGGAGAGGATCCTTTTTCTTTATGGTGATCTTGTTGAGTTCCCGATAATCAATACACAGCCGCATTGTTCCACCCTTCTTCTTCAAAAAGAGCACTGGTGCTCCCCAAGGTGATGTACTAGGTCATATGAACCCTTTGTCCAGATGATCTTGTAGCTACTTCTTTAACTCCTCCAGTTCGATAAGATCCATCCTACAGGGACACTTCGAGATAGGAGTAGCTCCGGGTATGAGTTCAATTGTGAAATCTACCTCATAATATGGGGGAATTATGGGTAAATCTTTGGGAAATACATCACTGTATTCCAACACAATGGTCATTTCCTCAAGGTTGGAACTTTCCTTCAACTCAACTATTTGGGCGATGTATGCTTATTCATAGGGAATCAACACCCAGACCATTGAAGGATTTTTCAAAGGAGATTTTTTATCTTCCTTGAATTTTTATAGGAGGATGGGATGGTATGGAATATGAAAAGATATTTCCTTTTCCCAACAGTTGATATGTACTCTATATAACGATATCCAGTCTATTCCCATTATAGCACTGAATTCCACCAAGGGAAGTATTACGAGATTTTCCGGAAGAATCTTCCCACATACGTCAACAGTAGAAGAGTCAAACACTTGGGTTGTAAAGATTTCACCAATTGGTGTTTTTACAGATATATCTACTTCAAGGTTTCAGGGCTTTGATTCTATAGTTCTAGCAAACTTGAAAGATAAAAAGGAATGCGTAGAACCAGAAACAAATAAGACATTTTACATTCTTGAGTGAATATGAAGTTCACCTTTTATGACTTCATTATCATTCTCCACCTCCAAATTAGTGATGTCATAATCCTTCCCTTGTTCCTTTGGATTTGGTGGCTGCTGACACTGATTTCCCTCGAGAACTTGAGGTTTGGTGCACTGGTTTGCATTGTGCCCTACCTCCATACAGTTGTAGCATTGAACCATGAGTGGTTCTCTCCTTTCATCATCTACATTATCCTTCCTTTTCATTTCTTTTCGACACTCTTGAGCATGGTGTCCTTCTTTCCCACACATGAAGCATTTCCTCGTCCCATTTAGGCAGTTCCCATGGTGCAACTTCCCACATTTTTGGCATGTGGGTCGTTGATTTTTCTTCCTACCTTTTTCATTAGATCCAAGAGATTGAAACTCCATCTTTCTCTTCTTATCACCATATCCATGGGACCATTCTCCAAACTCCATCTCCACATTGAGGGCACATCTAACAACTTCTTCATAACTCCCAATGTCTCGAATTACAAGATCCTTTTGAATGTGTGGTTTTAATCCACTAAAGAATCTATCAATTTTGTTATAATTGTTGATAACAAAACCTAAAGCATACATTGCAAGCTTTGTGAAATTCTGTTCATAGGTTATGAAAGATTCTCCTTCTTTTTGCTTGAGCTCTATGAATTCTCTCTCCATCTTCATGTGAAGAGTTCGTGGGATGTACTTATTACGAAACATTATCTTGAAGTCTTCCCATTCCATCTCTTCAATTTCCTCCCTTGTATTGGTGTTCTTAATCAAATCCCACCATTGATCGACTTCTCCGTCTAGACGATAAACGGCTAGAGTAACCTTATCCATCTCAGAATAGTGAAGCATAGAAAAGATCTTCACCATGGATTTGACCCACTGTTCCGCAACTAGTGGATCGAAAGATCCCCAAAACATCGGTGGTTTTTGCCTCATAAAACATTCGATAGCTAGTCACTCCCTCTTTGGTGAAGGAGAATGTTCCCCTTTATTATGGTTATTATTCATAACCTGAGATAATTGGTTAAGCATCTCTATGATGTTTTGAACTCCACCACCCAAATAATTGGGGATGTTGTTCTGGAAATCGTTGCATTGGCCCTCACACGAGTTGTTGGCCTGATTTCTCCTGGTTCCCACCATTTTCTAAAATAAAAAGGGTTAGAAACAAACATAAGTAAACAAGTCAGGAACACATAACTTATTCATTTGAACAATTTATACTAAAACCATAACATATGGGATCCCTAGGTAAATATTCTTGTGTTCATATTTGTACTAAATCTCATACTAGAGGTTTTCTCTAGGGTTCACTAATCCTAATTCCCAAATTAACTAAACCTTGCCTCTGATACCTACTATAGCGACCCAAGTTTTTCTTACATTACTATTACATCATTTAAAAGATAAACAAAATAATAGTATTACACATAGAGGATCCAAAGGTTTAGTGTCTTGGGAAAACTATGACTACACATAACAAATACAACATCGAGCATAAAAATTTATTTAATTTCTTCTCCTCTAGCTTCTTATTGGAACATGTCCTCTCCTTAGTACATGTATCCACCTAATGATATACATAAAAAGGGGTGAGATAGAAGCCTATTAAGAGGATAGATATGAAAAATATAGCATGGGGTGAGCATATTCATAACATAGTCAAAAGATCATGAACATCAGAGGATCATAAATAAAAGACTTGAAATGTGGAAATGCATAAAAATGAAACATCATGTCTTAGTGGTTAACTACCACACATCCATGTGAAACAAGCTAGAATATTGTTCACACATCATTTCAAATTTAATAATGATATTCATCACTTTACCCAATTCATTGGAGTGCTGTATAATTCCAGGTGCACCCATCACTTTGAAACATTCATATTGTGCTATATAATTTCGGGCGCACTCGTCACATCATAACATTATCATTATCATGATTTCCACATAGAACACATATAAAAAGTGAGAAAAACTAACCCATGTAATGAAATGGGTTTTATCTCATAATAATACATTCATAAGCTTTGGGTTCCCAAAAGAAAGATGGAATAACATACATGTTACAAGAACCGTCCACTTTGAGAGAGAAGTAAAAGGGGTGTTATTAAAAGAAGAGTTATTTTGGAAATCATTTTGTTGGAAATAAAAACAAATGAAAAAATATGTATATACCATAAAAGTAAATAAAATTATGAACAAATTATCTTTAAGGAGTAACCATATCAAAAATGGAGTGAAAGACGGAGAACCCGAAGGATGAAAGTTGGGTTTGAGAATTTCCCCTTACCTTGTACCCGAATGCTTCCTTCTCTTTAATGTCCTGTATAATGAAATTATATTCATTAATTAGAAATACATAACCATGTGTACATTAATAAGGTTCATTATGGTTTCATTATTTCATATTATGTACTTTTGGATGAATTATAGAGTTTTAAAAACATTGTTTGGGGATGTTTGTTTTTATGGTTTTTCTTGGGTGGTTCACTTGTATTCTTAAATTGAAGTTTGGGTAGAACATGAATAAACATCCAGAAATGATATTACATGTCATTAATGATATTACAGGATTTTTTATGAACTTATAATGAATTATATTAGATCCATGTGGATGAATCATTAGATAATAATTAAATGATGGTTATTTGGGTCAATTTGGGCAGTTTTGGATCACAATGAACTTGTTTTAACTTATCACTTAGTAATATGGCCATAGGTTATTCCAATAACTTTAAATAGAACATAATACATATAAAATATTATTTTTCAAGAATAAAAATGGTTTCATGACCAGATACTAAGGTCGAAATAGAAGAAGAAAGCATGTCGTTCTTGAAGGTGATAAATTAACACCACACGAACAACGTTCTCTTTAATAAAATAAAAGGAATATTTAATGGGGGTTTTATGATATAATATCCCATTAGAATCATAAAATTACATTATATTCATAATACTATAGTTAAAATATCATTTGGACGAAGATATGTGGGGAGATATCAAGAAATGAACTTGAACTTGGAAGGAAATTAAAGGAGAAGAGGGAGAGGAATTACCTCTTAAATCTTCCTCTTTAGGTCCTCCTTAAAGAAGCTAGTCTTTGTCTTTTAATGAGACCATAAGCTTTTGGACGTGGGAGAGGGGATAGGGAAGATGTTTGGGGAGAGTTTGGAGAAGGCTTGGAGCTTGAGAGGTGCGAGGAAATGAGGGAGTGAAGGGTTGTATTTATAGTAGCGGGGAGAGGGGTTTCCATAATATAAAATTCATTAGTTTATTATTTCCCAACAAGACAAGGAATAGTGGGTATTGAATGACCAAGAATAGTAAATTATAATTTAATCAGGAAAAAAGTGGGCTTACATCAGCAGAATATCACACATGACCCTATAATTATCTTATTTAGCTTATTTTGTAAATTATGGTATTCACTTTTCATCAAAAATTCAAGTATCTCAGAATAATCACAAAAATTTACCCCAACCATTTTTTGACGTGTAGAATCTAAAAAGTTAGTCCATATCTCAAAAATAATTTTTTAATTATTATTAATTTAATATATAATTAAAATCATAATTTACTTAAAAACGGGTTTTAAGATTAAAACTGATTTTATAGTGCTTTCAAAAATTACTTATGGTCTTATAAAATTATTTAAAAACTATAAGACATTGATTCAATAATATATGAATAAATTTTAGGGAAATAAATATTATTATAAATTAAATAATTAACTATAATTAATTATTTATGACTTACAAAGTACCAAAACGTTTACTAAGGTCAAATTGTCACATTCTAAGATTTCTAAATTTTATTTAATTATTAATAGGTAATGTTAATCTTATGTTGGATGATTTAAAATTCCTAAGGGTCATATTAATATTCATAAGGGTAGGTCACTATTCGAAATTTTTTTTTGTTTCATTAGACTCCAAAAATCATCTTGAACACAATCGTGTATTTCAGATTTTCGAAATTCAAAATATAGAAGTGAAAAAATTATGTTTAAAGGTCACTTATCACTAATTAGTTAATTATGTTGTGTTTTCATGTTATTTTATGACATAATTATAAGAAGGGAATTTCCATTGAAAAACTTTTGGGTCGTTACACTATTGCTGGATCACCGATGATTGAAGCATCTAATGCCTCATAGTCAGGCTTCAAAAATTTCCCAAACATAACACATGAACCAGAATTTTACAAAGCACACATCCATTCCATAAAAGGTTCAAGAATGTTCGACAAATCCATTCTTACAACTGAAGGAAAAAACACCACAAAATGTTACAAGAGACAACTACTAAATCCAAGGAACTCTATAAAGAGATAACCCTAACCTGATCCCAAACATTGTCTGACTCCTACTTATGGGATAAGGGGACTTTTGACGAGCCAAGTATGGGTTCAGCGTGCTTCTTGAAAACACCACGGCAGAAAAGTTTCAAGTGACCCATGCGTCCATAGGTGTGGTAGGTTCTTGGACCATTCGGGCACATTGTCTTCTTCTGACCCTTCCTACCATACTAGGGACAAATCATGACATTCTGTTGTGAAGAACCTGATTAAAGGATTGAAGGCCTCTTGATTTCTCTATTAGAGCCACCAGCATTAGGTCGCTTCCCATTCTTCCTATCGCCATCCTCTACATTACTTCTGAAGGTCGGGAAAGGATTCACCATCTCAAGTCCTCCTTCTAACTCATCCTCATCATGAAAACGTTTCCCCACAACATCTATGAATGTAATAAGGAAGAGCCCTGCCACACTTGGCTGTAGATCAAGTCAGATTCCAGACTCAAATCATCGAGACTTCCTAGGATAATTTACAACAAAAAATTCTTCATACAGAAAAAGATCCAGGAAACGTCTATAGAATTATATTAATGATTAAACACCCTGCTGAACACAATACAACTCTGTCCTCTTCCACAACCAATCCTCTGCCACAAGACGATCTTCATGTCCATAAAATAGGGGAGGTTTCAACTTCAGGATTTCTAGAACATAGTCTATAATTTAACCAACAGGAGGATTTTATAAGGGATCACCACCCGAAGTTTCACCTTCGGAATCCATCAAACCTTATTGGGGGAGAACACTATGGAACATGGAAACAAACAACTTAATCAAAACATGGTTCTCACCATCCCAAATTCAAATTTCCCCAATTTCCAAAATAAAAGATTAAAAAAAATTATTATAATTAAGGAAGACCCAAAATGTCATGACCTGTCCTAGTGGGCATGTTCCACGACTCCCCAAGATCGCCTATAATAGTCCAGGGGCTGGTGACTGGCACCAAGTATACATATTACGATCATGGGAGGCATTTTTCTAAGTACATGTACACACACACAAATATCTAATCCAAAAAACGATGAAATGTAAAATAATCACTAAGGAACAAAATTCATGCATTAAACTATACAAAATCTATAGAGTAAGATGGGAAGTAAACTACTATAAGTAAATTGGGATAGAATACAAGCCCACCAAGAAAAAAAGAGTTTGGAAACTACAAAGTCCAACCTATAAACACAAAGAGGTACTGGGACTACTGCTCATAGCTGTAGGAACACCTCGGCTTGTAGGGAACTCATAATTCTCGGTCCTATCCGGGTCCACCCTGGACTCTGTCAAAAGGCTGCTCATCTGCACAAGACATGACATGTAGATTCCCGAAGCTTGACGTACATGGACATTACATTACTTTTTCAGAATACTTAGTACATAACAAAAATAGACACACAAGGACCGTAATATTTTAGTGTCTTTGGAAACTAGGAATATAATCTTCTAATCGCGGTGAAAGATCTTCAACATCTCCCATAAAGATCTTACCCTTTTTTTCTTACCTAAAACCTTTCTTTATATCCTGGAGAAAAGAAAACATAAAAGGGGTGAGCTCAAATGCCCAGTAAGGGTAAAAATAGAGAACATAAAACAATCCATAAACATTTGAACGCAAAAACTTGAACATAAAATCTAAACATCAAAATCTTGAGCAAAGACAAGAATCTTTGAAGTACGTAAGGCATATATCATAAGGGAACATCAATCATGATAAAATCTCATGGGAATAAAACATGTAATTGTGGAAACCATTAAACACATGTTATGATTTCCATAGAATCCAAGGCATTGCTTCCAAGACCATCTTAGTGGACAAATTCACTTTCTGAATCGAGTTCACTCCTCGTTTCAGTCCTGTAACACTGAACCAGATTAACTTACTGTTCTAGCCATGTCTATCTCATGAGATATAAATATTTACCCAGTGAATTGGAGGGAGATATAGGTCCCACCCATATCATAATGAAATCATTCTTACTTGTGCCACAAAATAATAATACATCATTCATAATAACCCAACAAATAAAATGTGCTTCATAAATATCATCCCATCATCAAATAATCCATATAAAAGAAATGGATATCATTTCATAATAAGAAAAGTGAATCCATGTAAATCATAGAGACATTATACTTGAAACATACACATATGAAATAATGTCATCTTAGATGAAAAATGGTTTTGATAAAACACTTGAAATGAATTCTTCAGGAAAATATCCTTTCTTCTTCAAAATCATTTTCTTTTCACAAAATGTCATGCAATTTTAAAATAAAAGGATTTTGTTGAAAATATTCATGAAATATTTTGGAGTAATATTCATGAAAATTATGCTTTATAATACCATAAAAATCCTTTCATGTCGTATTAGTTAAAAAAACATTCTTCTCGTACTTTTGTCAGAAAAGTCAAAAAGTACCTTGTAGGGTAAATAAAAGAAATATTCCTTCCATACCATGGGGTAAAAGACAAAATGGGTAAAATGGACTTTAAACATACATGAAAACACTTTTATAAAACATGTACATGGACGATTGCAATAACCCCAGTAAATACTTACAAATAAGCAATCTCGGATAAAAATGAGATTTGCAAAATTATCCCTTACCTTAGGTCTGATATGCTTCGTATGTATCTGAACCTCTTGTATAATGGTTTTTAAAATGTCATTGACTTATTACATAATCATATTCATTGTTATGATATCATATATATTTCACTTATGACTTTATATTACCCGTTCTTTTGTAAATTCCATATTAAAGCAGTGTTTTGGGTAAAATCATTTCATTTATCGTATGTGTTTCAACTTGTCGTTCTTGATATTAATACTTATATCATGATTTACATAATTCCATAATGTAAAAAATGATTTATATATAATATATATTCATCATATACATATATATATTATAGATTGATAAAAGGAATGAAATACACCGTTTATGGAGACCGCAGGCCGTACGTACGCATGAACGTTGTTTTCGATTCTTTATTGAATTGAATGAAACTAAATAGATGACATACATATATATATACATAAATAAAGTAGAATTATTATTTCATATATTTCATGATTACTTATTATATATACTTTATAATCATTTATGAATGGTTAATCATTGAGAATGAATCTCATCGCGTCATGGAGACGCTATTCCGTACGTACGCATGAGCGATGATATCATTCCCATGATTATTGAGTAGAATTGTAGTGGATGGTATAATATATCAGAATCCGTATGATGTTGTAATAAACATATATATTTATTATTTACACCATTATACCCATCCATGTAATGTGTTGGTGGAAAAACAGATTTCACCACGGCGTGGAGACGATATTCCGTACGTACGCACGCGTGGTGATTTCGTTTTCCGTAGGATGGATAGAGAGTGAAATAGGTTTGTTTCATACTTATAATAACATATCATTATATGAGTTATACTGATGTTATTAATTCATTATGAAACAAATAATGTTGAAGAAGTGGAATAAAAATAATGATGAAAGAATCGGTAACAGACATTACCTCTTCTTTGAAGCGCCTCTTTGAGACCTCCACTTAGGGCACAAATATTGGTCTTTGAAGGTGACCAGCACCTATAAGATGTTTCTAGGGAAGTTTAGAAGAGAATATTTCAGGGGTTTGCCGATCTTGAAGTCTCAAAGTGGTGTGAGGAAGAGAGGGAGGAAGTGCCCTTTTATAAGGGAGGAGAGGGGCACCTTTGGAATAACAAAAAATATTATTTTATTATAAAGTCATATTCGGTTTTTAATAGCTCCAAATTGAGTTATTTCGAATCTAAGGTGGGGATGGGTCGAAATACTCTCATCCAATAGAGTTTAGACATATTTAGGTTTCTATTGTAACCTTATCATTTAGATTTAACTTTAAGTTAAATAATATTTCTTTTACCGTGTCTTCTTGTTTTCTTACACTATAAGGTTAATAAACTTACTATAACAATCCAAAAGAACCCCAAGTTGTTTATTATTATTATATATAACATTATATAAGTCATTTGGAAGAACCATATATTTTTAGGAATAAAATAACAATTAATAATATAATATTTGTTTAAAAAACTATTTTATGTCAATTTTGACACTATTTGGTAATTGATTTTTGTGAAAATCATAATAGAAATATTAGTTAGACAAAAGTTAATTAAATCAATACTAAAATGTCATAGTAACATTTAAAATTATTTTAATTCATAAAAAGTCTCAAATTACATTTATTTGGGTATTTATAACATCAATTATGTCAATATTTCATTAATAATATAATTACTGCATCATCATTGTGTCATAAATAAATTAAATTATTTGAAGTCTAAAAATTACAAATAAAATACCATTATGTAGGAAATCCTTTTATATTTCTAATTAATATTTATAGTCGAATATATCTTTTTTATAACCCTATATTAAAAATTATTTACTTATTAAACTTTGATTTTATCTATTTTAACTCTTCATTAAATAAATTAATATTAAACGTCCTAATCTAATCCAAGTGGGCCTAAATGGTCATATTTTATTACTAAGGTTGTTTTTGGTAGAATTACACTTATACAATATAATTAGGACATGTGTTAGGGTAATATTAATATCATTTTTACCCTTAATTACATTATTTACTTTTAACCGTGGTAAAAAATTAAAAAGTTACTATTCACCAAAAATTATTTTCATCTCATTGAACCAAATTTTACTTAATGACATCAACCGTGTCTCTCGGATTTTTAAAATTCCACTCACAGAAGCGGTAAAGTTATGTTTTATGTGAATTTAGAAATTCTCCTAGGAGGTGGGTAAAAGACGGTCACAAGTTCAATAAACTTTTTATATATCTAAAATTATTATAAAATGACTCTAATGAATTACATTGAACTTATATAGGTAATTTGTGTCAATTTTGACCTCAGATAAATTTAAATAGAATTAATAATTATTTAAATAAAAAGTCGGTTTTTAAATAGTAACCTAGTGTTTTCACAATTCATCAAAAATTGAAAGTTTTCAGGAAAATACCAAAATTTCACCCAAGGATAATTTCGATATTCCGAATGCAAAAATGAAGTCCATTTTTAAAGATGAAATTTACACAATGTCAAAATGTTGTTATTAATATTCATAATGGCTGGTTTTAAAAATATGTTAATAACATATCATTGTTTAGTGAAACTCAGTATTGCTTACAACACGCGCTATCGAGGAAGGTCGCGATTGTGTGTAATGTAGACAAGTTAGGGTTGCATGTTGTGCATGACTCTTTTGTTGTATCATACAACACAGACATCAATAAAATTAAAAAGAATATTTTTCATAAAATCTCGGGGTGTTACATTCTACCCCCCTTAAAATGAATTTCTCCCTTGAAATTTGTCGGGGTTATAAATGGTTTACTACTCGAAAGTTTCTTTAATAGAAACCCAAATTGTAAAAAGGAATACCAAAACCAACCTTTAAAAACTAATGTATGAAACATAACGGTTACCCAAATTAACTAATCACTGGGTTTCCACATAGGAGAACATAGCTGAAAATATGGATATAGAAGAGAAACCTAACCATCATGTTCTAATGGAGAGTGGTAGAGAACATGGCTATGAATAATCCAACAATCAAAAAGCCATATATTTGTGATGATCTAAGGTACCATCTAATTCATCGGATATAGGGGAACTAAGACAACATTTTTGGTTTTCAATATCATTTCCCTAAAGTTGAAAATTTTGAATTAGAAGAAATACTTGCTTGATTTTGGTACAATCTCACTGTTGTTCGTGCTTTGAACAATTTCCACTTCATTTCTTACAGAAATGAAGTTGAGTTTGTAATTCATGAATTGTTAACAATTCATGTGATAGAATGATGGGTCATTCCATCTGTTTCAAACAAAAGGTTAGCAAAAGTTGTCAAATATACATAAGTCCATCTATGGTGAGGTTAATCATATATGATTCCAAAAATGAACTTATACTTCATATATCATACTGCTTAATAAAATAAAAATAGTTTTTACTGACTAGGGACTTCCTGTAGGATAGTGGTAGGCGATAAAGGCATGTCGCACTTCAGTTGTGGGTTTGATTCCCACATCCTTGTCCGACGTGATGGGTTATCGCCCATCCTGCAGGTTGTCCTTTTTTCTAAAACTACTTTAATATAACATCCCATCAATAATATAAAAATAAGTTCTTATCTAAAATACTTCATTCCAAGCTCATTATTACTTTAAATGTCACATAACAATCACGTGAATGCCATCATTTATCCCCCATATATCATAAGATATATCTTTTTGGTCAAATTACAAACATGTGAATACCGTAATCATGTATTCTCTTGAAGAATGAATACCCATTGCACCTTAGTGAAAACATGAGTGCTATCAAAATTTAACTCATTCCACATACCAAAACCCCAAAATTCTACATACTCAAACCATGATATAACTCTTTCCTTATATCATTCATGAGATCATGAATACTATCAAACATTTCATTTTCTCTTTATCCCTTCATTATGCGCATATCATATTATTTCCAAAAATATCTCAATCACTTTCCATGGTTACCGATACCATAAAATTAATGAAAACCACAATAGATCAATGCATAAATATTCCAATATTCCACGATACCATATACAACATTATTTTGGATTCCCATTACATAAACACTTAATCATTCCAACACATCGTTTTCATATTCAACATCGCCAATAGTGATTACATGTGACTTCCCTTTGTCCTTTACCTTAAGTGGTTTCTCATGTCAATAATCTCTAACCCTTGGATTATTACATTTATTAGCATAATGCACCATTTCCTTACACTTGAAGAATTGAAGTGTTAGTGGAGAGTTCTCTGTAGTCTTTTCTCTATTCACATCATTAGCAACCTTTTTCCCATTACTTCGACAATCAACTGCTCGATGATCTTCTTTTCCACACTTAAAACATTTTCTAGTACCTTTTAGCCAATCTCCACCATGCTTCATTCCACACTTTGAGCATAAAGAAACATTCATCTTCTTTTCACCATTGTTCTGAGATTTCTCCTTGAACTCCATCTATCGTTTCTTGTCAAAACCATGAGATTGATATCTTACACCAACTTCCAGTTCTACCGTGATAGCACAACGCACAATTTCTTCATAGCTACTGAAGTCTCTTATAGTTAATGCCCTTCAAAGATTTGGTTTTAAACCACTGAAGAATCGATCAACTTTACATTCAGGTTGGATGATAAATCCAGATGCATACCTTGCAAGACTTCTAAAATTCACTTCGTATATACCAACAGATTCATCATCCTTTTGAATTAGTTCAAGAAACACCTTCCCCATATTTGTTCGAAGAATATGAGGGAAGTACTTATTGAAAAATAAGTTCTTGAACTCGTCCCATTCGATGGACTCAATTTCATATCTTGGCCTCGTATTCTTGATAAGATTCCACCATTGATCAGCTTCACCTTCCAAACGATATACTACTAAGATGAATTTATAATGTGAAGAAAATTGAAGAGATGAAAATATCGTTTCCGTGGTACTAATCCATTATTCAACAACAAGTGGATCGGAAAACCCACTGAAAGAAGGTAGACATTGCCTCATGAAGGACTCAATAGAATACTGTTCCCTTCTCTGCTCATTTTGAAGTCCATAATTATTCATAGCTTGTGTAAGTATAGAAATAAGATTTTTCACTCCATCTCCCATAACATTGGTTTGTTCAGGAGGACAATCATTGCATTTTCCATTACATTGATCAACACCGTTCCTTCGGGTTCCAGCCATCGTCTAAAACCCAAAAAGAATAGTGTGAGAGGCAAAAATCATGCTAGGGAAAACAACATAATAAAGGGGGAGTACCATCAATAGCTAACATCTTAGGTTAAATTATAATATTATTACCGTAGTTCTAGGACTATATCCTATACATATACTTATCCTTAGGGACATCCCTAGACATACCTTAGAAATATCTCTAGGGATCTCACTAACACTTTCGCATCCTAGTTTCCAAAGGTTGACTAAACCTTTCCTCTGATACCAACTGTAGAGACCCGAAGCTTGACGTACATGGACATTACATTACTTTTGAGGAATACATAGTACATAACAAAAAGAGACACACAAGGACCGTAATAGTTTTATGTCTTTGGAAACTCGGAATATAATCTTCTAATCATGGTGAACGATCTTCAACATCTCCCATAAATATCTTCCCCTTTTTTTCTTACCTAAAACCTTTCTTTATATCCTGGGGAAAAGAAAACATAAAAGCGGTGAGCTCAAATGACCAGTAAGGGTAATCATAGAGAACATAAAACAATCATAAACATTTGAATGAAAAAACTTGAACATAAAATCTAAACATCAAAATCTTGAGCAAAGACATGAATCATGGAAGTACGTAAGGCATATATCATGAGGGAACATCAATCATGATAAAATAGCATGGGAATAAAACATGTAATTGTGGTAAACATTAAGCACATGTTGTTATTTCCATATTAGCCAAGTCATTGCTACCAAGACCATCTTAGTGGACAAAGTCCCTTTCTGAATCGAGTTCACTCCTCGTTTCAGTCCTATAACACATAACCGGATTAACATACCTTTCCAACCATGTCTATCTCATGAGATATAAATCTTTACCCAATTAATTGGAGGGAGATATAGGTCCCACCCATCTCATAATGAAATAATTCTTACTTTTTTCACAAAATAATAATACATCATTCATAATAACCCAACGAATAAAATCGGTTTCATAAATATCATCTCATCATCACATAATCCATATAAAATAAATGGATATCATTTCATAATAAGAAATGTGAATCCATGTAAAACATAGAGACATTATACTTGAAACATACACATATGAAATAATGTCATCTTAGATGAAAAATGGTTTTGATAAAACACTTGAAATGAATTCTTGAGGAAAATATCCTTTCTTCTTCAAAATAATTTTCTTTTCACAAAATGTCATGAAATTTTAAAAGAGAAGGATTTTTTTGAAAATAGTCATGAAATATTTTTGAGTAAGCTTCATGAAAATAAGTATTTATATAACCGTAAAAATCATTTCATGCCTTATAAGTTAAAAAAACATTCTTCTCGTACTTTTGTCAGAAAAGTCAAAAAGTACATTGTAGGGTAAATAAAAGAATGATTCCTTCCATACCATGGGGTAAAAGTAAAAAAGGGTAGAAAGGACTTTAAACATACATTAATACACTTTTATAAAACATGGACATGGACGATTGCAATAACCCCAGAAAATACTTACAAATAAGCAATCTTGGATAAAAATGAGATTTGCAAAATTATCCCTTACCTTAGGTATGATATGGTTCGTACGTATCCAAACCTCCTATATAATGATTTAAATAATTTCATTGACTTATTACAGAATAATATTCATTGTTATGATATCAGATATGTTTCACTTATGACTTTATATTACTCGTTCCTTTGTAAATTCCATGTTAACGCAGCGTTTTGGGTAAAATAATTTCATTTATCGTATGTGTTTCAACTTTTCATTATTGATATTAATACTTCTATCCTGATTTACATAATTCCAGAATGTAAAACATGATTTATATATAATATATATTCATCATAAACATATATATATTATAGATCGATAAGAGGAATGAAATACATTGTTCATGGAGACGGTAGGACGTACGTACGCATGAACGTTGTTTTCGTTTCCTTATTGAATTGAATGAAACTAAATAGATGACATACATATATATATATACATAAATCCAGTAGCATTATAGTTTCATATAGGGTTGTTTCATACTTATAATAACATATCAGTATATGAGTTAAACCGATTTTATTACTTCATAATGAAACAACTAAAGAAGAAGAAGTGGAAGAAGAAATAAAGTTGAAAGAATCGGTAACGGACATTACCTCTTCTTTGAAGCGCCCCTTTGAGACCTCCACTTGGGGAACCAAAATTGGTCTTTGAATAAGACCAGGACCACTAGGATGGTTCTATTGAAGTGGAGAATAGAATTTGGCAGGGTTTGGACGATCTTGAAGGCTCAAAGTGGTGTGAGGAAGAGAGGGAGGAGGTTCCCTTTTATAAGTGAGGAGAGGGGCACCTTTGGAATAACAAAAATTATTATTTTATTATAAAGTCATATTCGGTTTTTAATAGCTCCAAATTGAGTTCTTTAGAAGATAAGGTGGGGATGGGTCGAAATAATCTCATCCAATAGAATTTATACATGTTTAGGTTTCTATTTTAACCTTATCATTTAGATTTAACTTTAAGTTAAATAATTTTTCTTTTACCGTGTCTTCTTGTTTTCTTACACTATAAGGTTAATAAACTTACTATAACAAGACAAACGAACCCCAAGTTGTTTATTATTAATATATATAACCTTATCTAAGTCATTTGGCCGATCATTAGATTTTTAGGAATAAAATAACAATTAATAATATAATAATTGTTTTAAAAACTATTTTATGTCAATTTTGACACTATTTTGTAATTTATTTTTGTGAAAATCATAACAGAAATATCAGTTCGAAAAAAGTTAACTAAATCAATACTAACATGTGATATTAACATATAAAATTATTTTAATTCATAAAAAGTCTCAAATTACATTTATTTGGGTATTTATAACATCAATTATGTCAATATTTCATTAATAATATAATTACTTCATCATCATTGTGTCAAAAATAAATTAAATTATTTAAAGTCTAAAAATTACAAATAAAATACCATTATGTATGAAATCCTTTTATCTTTCTAATTAATATTTATTGTAGAATTTAACTTTTGTATAACCCTATAGTAAAAATGATTTACTTATTAAACATTTATTTTAACTATTTTAACCCTTCTTTAAATAAATTAATAATAAATGTCCAAATCTAATCCAACTGGGCCTTAATGGTCATATTTTATTCCTAAAGTTTTTTTGGTCGAATTACACTTATATAATTGAATTAGTACATGTGTTAGGGTAATAATAATATCATTTTTACCCTTAATTACCTTATTTACTTTTAATAGTGGTAAAAAAAGTAAAAAGTTACTATTCACCAAATTTTATTTTCATCTCATTGAACCACATTTTACATACTGACATCAACTGTGTCTCTTGGATTTTTGAAATTCCACTCACATAAGCGGTAAAATTATGTTTTATATGAATTTAGAAATTCTCCTAGGAGGTGGGTAAAAGACGGTCAAAAGTTCAATAAAATTTTTATATATCTAAAATTATTATAAGATGACTCTAAGGAATTACATTGAACTTATATAGGAATTATGTGTCAATTATGTCCTAAAATAAATTTAAATAGAATAAATAATTATTTAAATAAAAAGCCAGTTTTTAAATAGTAACCCAGTGTTTTCACTATTAATCAATAATTGAATGTTTTCAGAAAAATACCAAAATTTCACCCTAGGCTAATTTGGATATTCCGAATCCAAAAATGATGTTAATTTTGAAAGGTGAAATTTACAAAATTTCAAAAAGTGGTTATTACACGATGTAGTCATCCTAGAGAGCTCACTCCACGAGTCTGATAGCTCTGATGATGTCTGTTTGAGAAGTGATGTCCATTGGGAAAAGTCACGAGAGATAGATACACTCATTCTGGGAGAACACACTCTTAAGTGGGGAAAGATCACAATACACAGATGAGGTTCGCTTCCAGGGCCTTGGTGGATACCATGAATCATTGGGATTCACCTTCTATGTGCATGATCAGTGCCCTATGGGAATAGTCATGTCGATACCTGACTCTACATAGGGTCAAGAATGGATATAGTATCTCACACCAGGCCTCTCAGAGGGATACCTGACTCTTTCCCGGAAATTCCCTTGGAAGGGATCAAACTCCTCAAAAAGGAAACGATTCATGAACTTTTGGGGAATGATAAAAGGGGGAAGTAACCCAAATGAAACTTATCCAAGATATGGTGGACAAGAAGATCGATCCATGTACTGAGAAGTACACGGGGTGTAGAAGTGTCACATGCCATGTCTTCTGACCCTAGGTACTTCTTGTGTACAATGGCCGGTGTCGTAAGGCTAGTAATGTAGAAGAAGGTATACACGGTGTGTAAAATAGTGACATTTATTCTTCCTATATTTGAGGATGACTCCATGTACGCTATCCATGTTCCCTTACATGGCTTTAACCCATGTGTCACAACCCCTGTGACCGGTACATGGGGTAACCCATGCAACTGGCCTGGTCTAGTCGTGTGGTGGAGTACATGGCCGTGTACCGCACCCCATGTCTGTGTATCCCTTGGATACACGCCATGTCATGTGTAAGGACCCACATGTTGTGTACATTGGATAACACACCTTGTCATCACTTTACGCTCTGTGTAACCCTAGCTGCCCCATAGAAATACCTACACACCGTGTTCTTTGGGAAACAGGTTGTGTGTTCTGGAAATTCTCAGAATTGTGAACCACCACCGTCACACATAGAGCAGAGCTCTGGTCTTCAATCTAGACATTTTTTCCCATGAAACTGGAAGATTAAGGTCACCCCAAACTCCCAAAGTCATCTCTGTTGTTTCTGGGCCGCTGATTTGTCCCAAAAATGTGTATTGATCCACTCGCACAAAGAACACTCAAAGAACAGTATCTCCTGATCCGATTTGATTCATCATCCACCATTGTCGTCGCACCTCCACTAGGTCATCACGATGTTGGATCTCCAAATTGGGATCATTATGTTGTAGAATGGATTCACAATGATATGTTGTACGTCGCCCCACGAAGAACATGAAGAACGCGAGGGAGAGAGAGGAAGAAAATCCAATAACAAAAGAGGAACAACCACTTCCATCATTCATCACGACATTAATCTAATCATGTTATAAGGTTTTAAACATAAGGAATCGAAACATGGATTTTTAACATCATGGATTAATCCCCAAAATCATCCAAATAAAATCCCTCCTGTAAGAACAAATGATATACGGATCAACCTGTTTTTGGGATGATCCATGTTTTTCATTTAATCAAAGTACAAGAATGAACTAAATCCAAATAACAAACCCCAACCGCTGTCGTCAATGAAGAGGGAGATCAGTCGTCGGTCAGGATTTGATCTCATTGCGTAATTATCCACATGTCATCGTTCATTAGTGTTCATAAAAAATCTTCCATGGCTCCAAGAGGCTCTCTCTCAATTCACCCGGTTATGAGGCTAAGCCTACGAACATTCCACAATTAGGTATTTAAAAGGGATGAATTATATCACTGCTCAAAAAGGAAACATTTAAATAAAATAAATTATTATTTTATATTATTTCCATTAAAATGTATAGAAACTTACTCTTGATGCTGACCCACACTGTATGATGTTAGTCCCTTCCTATTGTAAAGTCACTACTAAGAACACAATGGTGCCCTCCAATTTTTGATCTGATCAATTGTTTAAATGTTATTACACTTTTTATAGAAAACTACTCGTGTGATCTATTTAATGTTTAAATTAATTCAAACATTTATTCTAGGCACTCCGGGCCTTGGAATTGCATGTCGTCGAAAGGTATAGTTTTAAAATAATTCCATATAATATTTAAAAATAATACACAAGAAAACCCTAGACATCACATTCTCCCCACCTTGGGGTTTTGCATCCCCAAAAATCCAAAACAAGGCTACTCAAAATGATGGGGGTAGTGGGCACAGATATGAGTCTCCCTTTCCCACGTGCTCTTCTGAAGATTCTCATGCCGCTACTGAATATGCACCAAGGGATTCGATCACCCATGAAGGATCCTCTCCTATCAATACTCGATCTCCACCGGGTACTCAACAATGGTCCCTCCATCCTCGATGTCCAGCTCGCCCCAGTCAGTGGAATGTGATAGGTCATGCATGTACCTCCTCAGCTATGACACATGGAATACATCTTGTTCCCGATGAAACATTGGAGGTAGATCTTGGTTATACGCAAACTCTCCAACTATACGCAGTATCTAGAAAGGACCAATGAAGCTTGAAGATATCATTTCGCTTCGGCTGAATCTCTATAACCCTCGCCAGGGTGGGACCCTAAGGAAGACATGGAAACCTTCCTCGAACTCCCGTGGTCTCCATTTTTAGTCATCATAAGACTTAATTCCACTATGTGTAGTCTTTATCCCCTCCCAGATGATTTGAACCTTCTTGGTGGTAGCTCACACCAACTCTGGACCCCTGAGTGCTGACTCCCCGGGTTCGGTCCAGCAAAATAGTGAACGATAGGGTCTCTCATATAAAGCCTCAAACTATGCCATACCAATGATGGAGTGGTAGAAATTATTGTACAAAAACCCCACCAGTGGTAGATAGTCCTCTAAACTATGACCAAAGTCCACGATACAGGCCCGCAACATATCCTCCAGAACCTGAATGATCCCCTCTTTCTAACCATCTGTTTGGGATGGAACGTTGTGATCAAGTGTAATTGAGTTTCTAAAGCCTCTTAGAATCCCATCCAAAATTGGGATGTGAAGTATGAATCTTGATCCAAGACTATTGTCAAAAGGATGCCATGAAGTCGAACTATCTCTTGCACGTAGAGGCATCCCAAGATCTCTACGGAATTGTCCTCTCTGAAATATTGGAAGTGGCCCGACATGGTGAGTTAGTCAATGATCACATAGAAGAAATCATTCCCCTTGGATGTCTGTGGTAATCCCGTCATGAAGTCCATCGATATTTCATCCCACTTCCACTGTAGAACTTCAAGGGGATGAGCTAATCCCGCTAGAACACGGTTCCCAGCCTTCACCTAGTCGCACATAAGGCATCGAAAAATGAACTCTGCTACTACCTTCTTCATGCCTAACCCCCATAACTATCATCGGAGATCCTGGTACATCTTCACCACTACATGATGTACTTCCAAGGGGGATGTATGAAACTCCCTCAAGACCACCTCTCCTGACAACACTGGTACAACAGTGCTTCATCTGAAAAGAACAACATGCTCCCCACTTTGTGAATATCAATCTGAAGCATGTCCTGTGGATAACTGATCACGTAAATCCTCATAGACAACATCCCCAATTTGTACCTCCCTAACATGATTTAAGAGTATAGGGTGACAACCATTGACTGAAGGTAAGCTTAATACTCTCTTTCCATTAAGGAAAACTGTAAGGAGGCCAACTGTTATGTCTCCTCACTCAGCAGCTATGAGCTCGATCTCCTTCTAAGAGCATATGCCACCTTGTTCCCCTCTTATCTGGTCGAAGAGGTCGCCGATACTCGGTAGTGGGGGCTTTTTCTTCACCGTCACCTAGTTCATGCATCGGTAATCCATGCCCAACTTCAAACTTCCATCTTCATTCTTGGAAAAAAATACTGGGGACACCAAGGGTGAAATTCTAGGTCTCACGCAACCCTTGCTTTAGAAATCCTCCAACTTCACCCTCAGCTCATGAAGCTCTGTGGGAGCCATCTGGTATTCATATGAATAAATAGGTGTCCTCCTGGGGTATAAGTCAATTTCCTAGTGGAATGGTAGTCCGAGAATATCTTTTTAAAAGATTTCCTCGTACTTCACCACTACTTCTGGTTACTATAAGCTCACAACGTCTACTACTCTGATGGTAAAGAAATCCAACTCATGAGTGATCACTTGTACCCTCCTACACATGAGCCCATTCTATGCTTCCTGAGTATCCCATTCACTAAAAAAGGAAAACCTCATCCCATCACTGTAGAAAATTCATAATCATCACCTAAACTAGTCAATCTGTGCATGGAATGAGTATAACCAATCCATACCGAGAATGACATCGTAACGCCTTGACGCGGCCACCAAGTGGTTCCTACTGTAACTCTCAGCTCCAATGGTAAGATCGCACTGTATTCAAACATGCATGATCATCGAGTCGCTTCTTGTAGGTGCCTCCAAGTGTAAGGATCGAGTCAACGACTCTACTGGAATCTCAAGGTTTATCACAAGACATGTGGTGAGGAAGGAATGACTGGAACTTGTGTCTATAAGTATGGAATCTAACTTATAGAAGACCCCGACCATACCTAGGATCTTCCCAGGAGTCCCTATGTCGTATCCCTCCATTTCATGTAGATGTCCCCACCCATGTACCCCAGCACCCTGAGCCTGGTGCGGACCTCCTTGGGGTAGTGGTGGAAGTAGATCGAAGAGTCTGCCACCACCTATAACACTCCCAACTCCTCTGTCACAGCCACCACCTAGAATGTCTGTCTACTCCACTCTCTACCTCTTCCTTGGTGGTCCATCCACCGTCTTCCTATCAGAAGCTTTCCAGGTCAATGAATTTATAGACATGTGTCCCCCTACCGTCACCTGAGTAGCATAACCTCTCCCTAGGCGGACTGGATCCTTCCTGAGAGACCTGGACTGCCAAACCCCTATCCTAGGTCCTCTAGTGACATCTACCATGTCCTGATCCATGTTCCTGACATCGGCTCCCCGATACCAAGGTCTCCGCACTTGCATGCATGCTGCTGATAGTCATCAGCTCTTTCATCTCCGCCAAGAAGCTCTCGATCACCAAGGCCCACACAAGAAGTCTGGAATATGTTGGAATGCCAAGAGGCACAATAACATCTCAGATGCCCCATTGTATACCTATCTCAAAGGTCTGAGCTCTGAATTACTGATCCATGACCATATACTTCATGTAACTTGTGAGGTTAGTGAACCTCGATGATTAGTCATCCACTTTCAAACTTCCCTATTGGATCTAAAGAAGCTGCTAGATACATACTACTGTCAGAATAACTGGTGATAACTCCTCCGTAAAGATCTGATCAAACTCTATCGAAAAACAAGTCTCCACATCGTGAGTCTGTGTGTTCAGACTCCACCATTGTCCCCACCAAACCTTGAATAAGGCTCACTCCTAGGATCACCTTATGGTTTTTCGGTGAACTCACGAGAAAGAAAACAATGGTCACCACCTCAAGCCAGTCCTCAACCACCTAAGGGTTAGGCTCACCTCGGAACCGGAGGGATCTTTGTCACTAGTACTCATGCATCGCACTCAGTCAGCAACCATCATCTTTCTTTACTGAAGGTACCACGGGTTTCTCCACTGGGGGTGGTATAGCAGGTTCACAACCTGGAGGTAACGCCTAGGTAACTAGTCCCTGTATCAAATCCTTTTCCCTGAGGGATTCATACACGTGGTCACGCTACTGAATCCTAGCGGGTATGCATCGTAGTGGCATCCTTTAAGGAACAAGATATACCATGGTCAAAGAGAATATCTAGATAGATGACACAAATGAAAAGGAAAACCCAAACCTTTCTTATATGATGCATTTACCAAAATCATATTTCCCTACAACTAGTGTTTTCATGTATTGAGTCAAAATGCTGGTTATCGGAGTCCAGGTGTATGAATACGTCGGCCACACGTACCAATTATGGAGTCTATGGCCTAAAAGACGAGCTCGAAACACTTAACACTATTACCCCAAACCAATATCACAAAGTCTTGGTTATAAGGTTAAACTGATGGCCTCTGATTCCACTCCTCTATCACGACCCGTCCCAGTGGGGCCCGTGTTGTGACTCCCCAAGCCCGCCTCCAATAGGCCAGATGATGGTGACTAGCACTGAGTAGGAATATTACTTACATGTGAGGAATTTCCTTGGAACATGTACACACGTACACGTCTCCAAGACCACAAATACTGAAATATATAAAAAACCACCAAGGAACAAAATGAATGCTTACAAGTGAACCAAACCAACAGAGTACGGTAGGAAGTAAAGTACTGAATGTAAACAGGGCCAGAATACAAGCCCACCAAAGAAAACTAGAGTCTGAAAACTACAAAGTCCAACCTATAAACACAGAGAGGAATTGAAACTGCTGATCGTAGTTTTTGGAACACCTCAGTCTATAGGGAAATCAGAAATCTCGGTCATTTCTTGGTCCACCCTAGACTCATTAAAAAGGATTCTCGTCTGCACAAGAAATGACACATGCAGGAATGCCTGTGTAGGGGTGAGTGTTGAGTTAATAAGGTTTTCTTTATTACTTTTCCATTCCCCCTTGTTTTGAAAATCACAAACACCTTACCTTTAGGAAAATTGCTTTTATAAGGAAAATTGCTTTCTTAAGGAAAGTTGCTTTCTTAAGGAAAATTGCTCTTATAAGAAAAATCTCTTTTATAAGAAAAATTATCCTTATCTTATTTTCATCCATATTTTTCTTAAGTATGAGATTCGGATTCATTTATATTTTCTCAGAATCGTTGAAACTTTGATATGAAGCATTCTGTTTTAGGATTCGGATTCTGGATAAGAACTATAAGAAAGTTTCATTCCGAATTCCGGATATGAACTCTGACTAAGTTCTATTCCAGATTCAGGTTACGAATTCTTATGAAGTTCGATAACAAATTCTCAATACGAATTCTAATGATTAATTCTCATTACGAATTCTGATGACGAATTATCATTACAAATTCTGAAGAAGAATTCTCATTACGAATTCTGAAGAAGAATTCTCATTACGAATTCTGATGACAAATTCTCATTACGAATTCTGAAGAAGAATTTGCATTACGAATTCTGATGAAGAATTCTCATTACGAATTATGATGACGAATTCTCATTACGAATTCTGAAGAAGAATTCTAATTACGAATTTTGATGAAGAATTCTCATTATGAATTATGATGACAAATTCTCTTTACGAATTCTGATGAAGAATTCTCATTACGAATTCTGATGACAAATTCTCATTATGAATTCTGATGACGAATTCTCATTACGAATCCTGATGATGAATTCTCATTACGAATTCTGATGACGAATTCTCATTCCAAATTCGCATTCCGAATTCACCTATTAAACAGAATCTGATTATCTTTGTTTTATACACTCTGAATTAATTCAGACTCTGAATAATATTTTAGTTAGACTCCAAACTTTTATTCTGCTTACACTTCTATAATTTGTCTACTCTTTATTATTTCCATTACACTCCGAACCTTCACTCTGAAGCTTTCATTCCGAACTTTTGAGTTAGAATTTAAAATGATGTTGTACATTCAAAGCTTCGTGCGACTCCGAATGTTTGTGATTACATTCGAGGGATTCCGGGGATAGGAAGACAGAGGTGCCGATTACCTTGAAGTTCGAGGGCTTCCTTGCTGAGGAAGAGAGAGGTCACCAACAACATTGAAGTTGAGGGCTTGTGGGGATAGCAAGACAGAGACTCGGATCATTGTATCGAGGACTTACCCTGGTGTGGGTAAGACAGACTTGCTTGAAAGTATAAATCAAGGGACCTTTATCCAGGGTTGTTGGATGCCCTTCTATTTGGGTTAAAAGACTTATATCTTGTAACTAGTAGTTCTACTACTTGTTTTTATTTCCGCTGCATTTTGTTTTATAAGGAAAGTATAACATTCTTATAGTTCCTTACTTGTACTCTGTTTCTTTTAGATTCTATACGCTTTAAGGTAGAATCTCATATTGTAATATTTTGTTATGTTTCAATTTCTGGAACCATATTTCCAGAACCCTATTTCGGAATCTCATTCCAAGTTTTCATTCGGTGTTAGAGGTGTTGTAAATTTGCTCAGTTTAACTTTGTTAAACTTAGCCCTTTCCTTTGCTGTAGGAAATAATAGTTAATCGTAACTAACTTTAAAGGTTCCAAAGGAATTTTTAAAGTATACAATTCACCCCCCCTCTTGTATATTGAGCATCTACATCACTATTTAGATCCTACAATTGGTATCAGAGCAGGTCTCGGAATTACTTGTACTCACATACAAGTTTTTCTTGCTCACTTTCCCATTCCGAACTTTCTCATTCTGAACTTTGTTATTACAAAACTTTTTCTACTAACAAGTTTGTGTATCGAAGGTTATTTCTAGTATGGCAGGAATTAATGTTGGTTCGATTGATAATCTAAATCCTACAAGACCACCAATATTTGATGGTAATGACTATGAGTACTGGAGAGATCGAATGAAGACTTTTGTTATTAACACTAGAGTAGATAACTTTGTTATGCTTACTGGTGATTATAAAATTCCTGACAAGGAAGTTAGAACTTTCACTAACCCGGAAAAGCAAGAATATCAACTCAATTATAAGGTACGCAATACTCTACTATGTTCAATGACCAGAAATATATATATCCAAATTTCTTCTTGTGAAGAAGCTAACTGTATATGGAAGAAGTTAGAAGTTACACGCTTTGTAACTTCCAAAGTGATTGAGACTAGAAGAGCTATGCTTAGAGCTGAATATCATGGATTCAATTTTCCTTATGGTGAACCTATCTGTAAAGTTCAACAGAGATTTATGACTATCGTCAACAGACTGCAGTCTATGGAAGAAAAAGGTTTAGATGATGAAGCCCTTGTGGACAAGATAATTGATATTATTCCCAATGAGTGGGAATCCAAGAGAACATCTATAGATGAGAACAGTAAGGTCACTCAAATTACTCTTGATGAGCTTTTTGGAACTCTTCTAAAACATGAGACTAGAATGAAGAGAGATGCTGACAACATCAAGAAGAAGAATGGAAATGGTACTGTTGCTTTTACTACAACTTCAAATCAGATGAAAGCTCAGACTCCTGAGAGAGTAACCAGATCCAAGTCTAAGAAAGTTATTTTCCAATCCGAATCTAGTGAGAGTGAAGTCTCATAAATTGAATTAGCAAATCTTTCTCGAAGGGTGAACAAGGTAGCTGGCCAAAGGAATTTTCAATCCAAGTATAAGAAAAAGGAAATGAAAGATAAGAAATATGGAGAATTTACTTGTTATGAATGCAAGAGAGCTGGACATATAAGACCAGATTGCCCTATACTCAAAAGAATGAAAGAAAATAAAGGCATTCAGACAGGAACAGGAATAGGTATTATAAAGCTAAAGCTAAGAAAGTTCTGAAAGCAAATGATAAATGGAGTGCCATTGGTGGTGAATCTTTAGATGAATCTTCTGATTATGAATCTTCAGGACAGAAGAATCTTGGTCTTATAGCCAGATTACCTATTGATAATCATTGTTTTATGGCTAAGGTACGAAATGCTGAATCACTGACCAATGTTTCTTTAAATTCTAATGACAGTAAGTATTATAACTCTTCTGATGAAGAATCATCTTCTTATGAGGAATGTAATTTACCTACTTTTGAAGAAGTCTCTAGGTTTTCTGAACTTCTTGATATTGAGAACTCCAAACACAATAAGAAACATGATAGGGAAAATTCTAGGAATTATATTCCTACAAAAAAGATATCAGATCTTTCTAAAGATCTTGATAAGAAAAATACTAATTTCGAAAGTATTTCAAAAAATCTTGAGGAAGTAAGTTCTGAGAAAAACAAACTTTCTAAAGAGTTAGAAAAAGTAATTTCTAAGAAAAATGTTTTCGAGCCTAACTCTAGTTCAAAAACTAATGTTTTTGAGGATAAAAACATGGTTGTAAAACTCAAGTCCGAAATTTTTTCCTTAAATAAGTGTTTATCAATATTTACCCATGGTAAAGAAAATTTTGATAAGATGTATTCCCAAATACGACCTTTAAGAAATAAATCTGGATTTGGTTATACCCATTCAAAACCTATTTTCATTAACAATTATTTTGTTCCTCAAAGTGCCCCATTTTGTACCAAGTGTCAATGTGGTGGTCACTGGGCAAAGAATTGTTTCTTAAACAAAATCCAATCTCTAGGATTTCACAAAGCCTACTTTTCTAAGAAGATATGGGTTCCTAAAATTTTATTGTCTGTAAATCTCGGATCCAAACAAGTTTGGATTCCGAAAATCTAATTTTCTTTTTGATTTCCGGAAAACAAAGAGAGTACCAGCAACAATACATGGTACATGGATAGTGGATGTTCCCGGCACATGACTGGTAACAAAAGCTATTTTGAAAAGATTATCAAAACGAAATGAGGAGAGGCAACTTTCAGAGATAATGCTAAGGGAGAGATTGTTGGTATTGGTAATATTGTTCTTCTTGGTAAAACCTTGATTTCAAATGTTCTTTTTTGTTAAAGGTCTTAAGAACAACCTCATTAGCATAAGTCAGTTATGTGATGAAGGTTACCTTGTGAATTTTACAAATGACAAGTGCTTAGTTCACAATTCCAAGGAAGAATTTATTCTCTCAGCCAATAGGCAAGAGAATGTTTACACTCTGAATTTAGAAGACCTCAGATGCCAAGATTTACCTTGCCTAAGTGCAATGGAAGATCATTCTTGGTTATGGAAAAGAAGACTAGGTCACTATAACCTTAGGAACCTATGTAAACTCTCTAAGAAGAAACTAGTTAAGGATCTACCGGGGCTTAGATTTGATTCTTCTAAAGTTTGTGATCCTTGTCAATATGTCAAGCAACATAAATCTAGTTTTAAATCAATCGCTGAAGTCTCAACAACCGATGAATTATAGTTAGTGCACATGGATCTTTTTGGTCCAACACAAACTAAAAGTATTGGAGGAAAATACTATGTGTTTGTTCTAGTTGATGATTACACTAGGTTTACTTGGGTCTATTTTCTAGCAAAGAAATCTGAAGCTTTTTCCTACTTCAAAAGTTTTAGAGCTCAAGTTAAAAATGAGAAAACCTTCCATTGAAAACTATTCATAGTGATCAAGGAGGAGAATTTCAAAATTCTGATTTTGAAACTTTTTGTAGTAAGAAAGGTATTACTCACAATTTTTCAGCACCTAGAACTCCTCAATAGAATGGTGTAGTTGAAAGAAGAAATATAATTCTTCAAGAGATAACTAGAACCATGTTGAGTGCATATTCTATTGCTATACATTTCTGGGCTGAAGCTGTAAGTACTGATTTTTATACTATAAATCGAGTTTTGATTAGAAATTTTCTTAATAAAACTCCTTATGAGTTATGGAATGGTAGAAAACCAAGACTTTCCTACTTCAAAGTTTTTGGTTGCAAAGTATTCATTTTGAATACTAAAGATAACTTACATAAATTCGCACCAAAATCTGATGAAGGAATCTTCTTAGGTTATTCCACAACATCTAAGGCTTATAGAGTTTTTAACAAAAATACTTGTACTGTTGAAGAAACAGTACATGTAAAATTTGATGAGTCAGATCCTTTTGTTTTTAAACCATCCCTACCTTCTTCCTCGGATGTGTTTTCAAAAACTGATTGTCAACCTTTGATAGTAAAACCTTCTGATAAGGATGATGTTCTAGAAGATACTTCTGAAATATTTACCCCAGAAGACTTTCTACCCTATGTTGATGAACAGGTTTTACAAAACCCAAATCAGGTGTTTCTTAAAAATCATACCAGTGATAGTATCATTGGTGATGTAAACCAACTTGTAAGGACTAGAAGTTCCTTAAAAAATGAAGTAGAACATCTATCATTTCTTTCCCAATTAGAACCTAAAAGCACTGATGAAGATTTAGGTGATGATGATTGGATTAAAGCCATGCAAGATGAACTAAATGAATTCGAAAGGAATAAAGTCTGGACCTTGGTTGAAATACATAAGGAAACTTCTGTTATTGGAGTAAAATGGGACTTCAGAAATAAATGTGATGAAAATGGATTCATAGTAAGAAATAAAGCTAGACTTGTTGCTAAAGGCTATAATTAGCAAGAGGGAATAGACTATAAAGAAACCTATGCTCCAGTAGCAAGACTTGAATCTATCTGTATTCTACTTGCCTTTTCAACATTCTTTAATTTCAAACTTTTTCAAATGGATGTGAAATGTTATTTTCTTAACGGTTATGTTAAAGAGGAATTCTTTGTTGAACAACCTCCTGGATTTGAAGATACAAAACATCCTGATCATGTTTTTAGACTTACCAAAGCTTTGTATGGCCTTAAACAAGCCCCACGAGCATGGTATGCTAGACTCACAGGATTTTTGATTCAAAATAACTATGTTAAGGGAAATGCAGATCCAACTCTTTTTATAAAGAAAGATAAGAAAAATGTTTTGATTGTTCAAATTTATGTTGATGACATCATATTTGGTTCAACTCAGCAATCTTTGACTGACTCTTTTGCAAGTCTAATGAAATCTGAGTTCGAAATGAGTATGATGGGTGAGTTAACATTTTTCCTTGGTTTTTAAATTTCTAAAAAACCAGAAGGAACTTACATATCTTAACATAAGTATATTAAAGATATTCTTAGAAAGTATGGTTATGACAACACTAAGAGTATATGTACTCCCATTGGTACCTCAAACTCTTTAGATCTTGACGAAGCTGGGAAACCATTAGATCAAACATCTTTTAGAGGTATGAGAGGAAGTCTACTATACTTAACAGCTAGTCGACCAGACTTAATGTTCTCAATATGCTTATGTGCAGGATATCAATCCAATCCTAAGGAATCTCACCTAAAGGCAGTAAAAAGAATTTTTCGCTACCTTAAGGGAACCATGGATCTAGGGTTATTCTATACTTCTGGAAATGATTTTGTTCTAAATTTTTTTTCTGATGCTGACTTTGGTGGATGTAGAATGGATAGAAAAAGTACATCCAGAACTTGTCACTTCTTAGGATATTCATTAGTTTCTTGGTCCTGCAAGAAGCAATATTCTGTAGCACTTTCCACTGCTGAAGTTGAATATGTAGCAGCTGGAAGTTGTTGTGCTCAAGTGTTGTGGATGCAACACACACTCATAGACTATGGCTTGAGTTTTACTAAAACTCAAATTTTTTGTGATAACACAAGTGCCATTTCCCTCAGTAATAATCCTGCACATCACTCCTGTGAAAAACACATAGTTATTAGGCATCACTTTCTTAGGGATCACACACTTAAAGGAGATATTATTCTTCAGTTTATCGAAACGCAAGATCAACTTGCTGATATTTTCACAAAATCTTTGCCTTCTGACAGATTTGAATACATTAAACAGAAGTTAGGAATGATAACCATAAGTTAATCTTCATAAATTAACTTTCTGTTGAAAAAATCTCCTTACAGCAATAAACTCATTTTCATAGGGGGAGTACATCTTCTTGTTAGATTAACAAAGTTTTCCAAAATTTGTTTTCAAACTTTTCAGAACTACAATTCTGGAATGAAATTCCCGGAACTAAAATTTTCCAGAATGGACATTTCTGTACAAAATACTTCTGGAATGGAAGTGTTCGTATTAAAAACTTCTTGAATGGAAAATTTTGTACTGATATTTTCATAACGGGATTTTAGTAACGAATCTTTCATAATAAGTTTTTTATTTTCATTTTATTTAAAAAATTTCGTACCGAGTTTTCCGTAATGAGTGTTCCGTAATGAGTTTTTCGTACTAAGATTATTTTCCACAGTAAAGTTTTTGCGAATTCTGTCTTCTCATAATAAAGTTTTTTTGGTCATTTTTATATTACCCATTACGAATAATCCTCCTAAGCCAATCCGAAAGGTATGATTTCCTTACTTCAGTTTTCATAGTCATATTTTACTTGTTGGCATTTTCTTGTATTATGTTTTCGGATTATACTTTTCTTAATTCTCTGTTTTAATAAAAAAACCTCAAAAAGATCGAATTCAAGTTTTCTAGAGAATTGGTTTTCAACCGTTAGATCTGATCTCAGCTTACCACAACCGTTAGATCAACCGAGGAAGTTGAACCGTCATCTCACTGCCTATATAAAGGGGACCCGAATACTCGTCCCACATCGGTTCTCAAGCTCTCGTGTCCCGAATCTCGGCCTCTCTGTTTTAAGGCCGTTCCGAACGTCAGTTGTCTCCATTCCGATCGTCTCAAAGGGTTTCAAATCCGAATGTCTGTGGAAGTAGCTTCTCAAGATATGTCTTCATCTAAGTCGATCTCGAAGTGGTTAGTTTATAGAGAGAGGCTGGTTCATCCAGATTTCTTCAACAAGTATGATTCTCTTATTTCTAAGAATATCAAGCTTAATGGTTGGGAAGATGTTGCGGTGTCAAAACCCGGGAACCAAGATGAAGCGTATTCAGACTTACTTGTTGAATTCTATGAGACAGTTTCTTTTCTTCAGGAAGATGGAAAGGAAAAATTGTCTTTTAAGTCTTATGGGAAGACTTATAAACTTTCATATGCCAAGGCAGCCATCTTGGTGGGGCTAAGGAATGAAGGTGAAGCTATGTCTTTTTCTCATGTGTTGCCGGATTCTAAAGGTAGCTTCGACAAGGAAAAAGCTTTAGAAACTCTCGGACTGGCTGATGACAAGGCTCTGAAGATTGCAAGTTTATCTACAAATTTCCGGATTCTAGAGCTATGGGTACAGGGTCTTTTCGTACCGAGTAAAGGTGACAAAGATAGCTTGAAGAAGAGTGAAATATATATCCTAGATTTTTTGATAAATATGAGGAAGTTTAACTTGATGAAGCACATTCTTATCACTCTTGAGAATTTGAAGAAATGAAATCTGAGAGCTCAAATTATTATGTATCCAGCAATCCTCTCGAAGTTGATAGTTCGGTGCCTTGAGTCTTTCAAGGAGGCTTGCAAATATAAGACAAGAGTTTGAAAAATTATGCTGGTGAGCGATGGTACTCTTAAGAGAATGGATGTAGCTTTTGACAAGGAGTCTAGACAGTTTATTGATTTACCTGCTCAAGGAGAAGCAGTTCCGAAAGTTGCTGATCCGGAATCCTCTAAGACAGTAAGGAAGAGAAAGCTGAAAGAAGTGGTAGTAGAAGAAGAGAATCCTAAGACTAAGGAAGTCCATTCCACACCTCCAAAACCAAAGAAGAAGAAAGCCTATCCTGATGATGTTTTTGCGAAGTGGAGAGCAGATAAAGAGATAAGTAAAGAAGGGGATCCGCAGTTCGGATTGGACCCTACGGAGGCTAAGGCCTTGAAGGAGAGAACTACTGATGAGTTTAAAAAACAAGTAAAGGAAAAGAATCTCAAGAAGAAGATGTATGAGGCTGAGGTAGCTCAGACATTGTTGAAATTCAATGAGATGGTTTCAGCAACTATTCCTGTTCCGAGATTTTTCTCCTTGGAATCTATACCTGAGACTCCAGGAAGAAATTCCGTTGCTCTAGAAGAAGATGTTGCTAAGAATACTGAGGAAGTAGAGCAAGTTGAGCAAGTGGAACAAGAAGAAGATGGTGCTGAAGGAAGTGGTGAAACTGGAGATGTGCTGAAACAAGTAGATGATTACAAGGGGACACCTTCGGAACACTTATCACTCCGAACTTCAGAAGCTGAATCTTCGAAGCTAGTTACTCCAGCAATGGAAGAATAAAAAGGAGAAGAAGAAGTTACTTATCATGGAGAAGAAGAACAACTTTTACTTGATGTTGCTCAGAAGGAAAACATAGGGGTTCGTGTTCAGGAAGTTGCTGATGAGGAAGATAATGTTGTTCAAGTTTCTGATAGTGAGAAGAGAACTCCGGAATAGGATTCAATTCCGGAAAAAGACAAGGGAAAGTAAATTCTTGCTGATACTCCGAGCTCAAAAGTGAGAAAGAGGAAGGAAGTTGGTAGTACTTCGAAAAGAAAGCTTGACCTTATTGAAGAAGAAAATTCTCCAAGCAAAGTTTCAGATTCGGAGTCATCCTCGGTGGGGCATGACTTTTTCGTTCAGTCATTGAAGAAGTTGGTGGGAACCATTCCGACCTTCTCATGTATTGATTTAAGATGACAGATGCTCCAACATGCTTTGAATCAGAAAACAGACTCCGTATCCATGGTTATGTACAAGTTCATTGAGATTGTGGCTCAGTTCAAAACCTTATTTGTTGGCTACGAAGCTCATAGAAAATCTTGCAAGAGGATGAAAAATTGGTCGAAGAAGACTGTTGAAGAGATGAGATTATTTGATGAATTTCAAGACAATGTGAAGGATGCTTTTGAGACTGAGGAAAAGAAGATAAATGACCTGACTTCATCCTTTAAAGAGAAACTGATAGATGAAAAGAACTTCCGGATTCAACAAGTCAGAGATCTGAATGGGAAGTTAAATTCTGTTTCTCAGAACTGGAAATTTGAAAAAGATCATCGGATTGAGTTTGAAGAGAAGATGAAGGCTCAGGAAGAAAAGATCAAAGATCAGGAAGAAAAGCTTCCGGCCCAGGAAGAAAGAATTGAAACTCAAAGTGCAAGAATAGTGGTCTTAGAGAAGCAAGCTGAAGAAGATCATAAAGACCTGAAGAAGATAAAGACTATTCTTAAAGGGCTCATGTCGAAGGAAAAAGATCCGAAATAAGTAAATCCGATCTTTTTGTTGTAATATTTTCTTTGTTGTCGAGATTTCAAACCTAATGAAAATTGTGCCTCTCGTCTCTTTCATTGTTACTAATTTTTCATGTACATTGTTTTTTTCCATTCCCTCAATTTCTTTTTGAAAATCACAAAGGGGGAGAAGGAAAAGATCCTTAAGAAAAAGAAGAACTCTAATGAGAGTTTATAAAAGGGGGAGAAGGAAAAGATCCCTAAGAAAAAAAACTCTAATAAGAGTTTGTTTAAGGGGGAGTTTCTCATTCAAGAAGACTTTCTTATTCATAGTAAAATGTCACTATGGAAATCTGAATACGATCCTTAGAGTTTCAAGGCCTAAGGGGGAGTTATTCATATTCATCAATATCCTTAAAGCAAAGGGAGATAAGCTTTAATGTTTTTTTTCTTCTTAGAATTTCTTTTTCGTAAGGATGTTTGTGCTTTCCAAAAAGGGGGAGATTGTTGAGTCAATAAGATTTTCCTTAAGAATTTTCCATTCCTTCTTGTTTTGAAAATCACAATCACCTTACCTTTAGAAAAATTTCTTTTATAAGGAAAATTTCTTTCTTAAGGAAAATTTCTTTCTTAAGGAGAATTGCTCTTATAAGGAAAATCGCTTTTATAAGAAAAAATATCCTTATCTTATTTTCATCCATATTTTTCATAAGTATGAGATTCGGATTCATTTCTATTTTCTCGGAATCGTTGAAACTTTGATATGAAGCATTCTGTTTTAGGATTCGGATTCTGGATAAGAACTATAAGAAAGTTTCATTCCGAATTCCGGATATGAACTCTGACTAAGTTCTATTCCAGATTCTGGTTACGAATTCTTATGAAGTTCGATAAAGAATTCTCAATACGAATTCTAATGATTAATTCTCATTACGAATTCTGATGAAGAATTATCATTACGAATTCTGAAGAAGAATTTTCATTATGAATTCTGATGACGAATTCTCATTATTAATTCTGAAGAAGAATTTGCATTACGAATTCTGATGAAGAATTCTCATTACGAATTCTGATGACGAATTCTCATTACGAATTCTGAAGAAGAATTCTCATTACAAATTCTGATAAAGAATTCTCATTACGAATTCTGATGACAAATTCTCATTACGAATTCTGATGACGAATTCTCATTACGAATTCTGATGAAAAATTCTACTTACGAATGCTGATGACGAATTCTCATTACGAATCCTGATGATGAATTCTTATTACGAATTATGATGAAAAATTCCCATTCCGAATTCGCATTCCGAATTCACCTATTAAACAGAATCTGATTATTGTTGTTTTATACACTCTGAATTAATTCAGACTCCGAAAAATATTTTAGTTAGACTCCGAACTTTTATTCTGCTTACACTTCTATAATTTGTCTACTCTTTATTATTTCCATTACACTCCGAACCTTCACTCCGAAGCTTTCATTCTGAACTTTTGAATTAGATTTTAAAATGATGTCGTACATTCTGTTATACTTGTTTTGCTATAAAATTATGCCGTCTATTTTGTTATAAACTAACCGTTGTCTAAATGACACGTGTACAAGTCCCTCCGATCTTTATGGAAAATATGACCGTTGGGGAAGGAGCCGACCTTACCTATAAATAGGAGTTCATTTGAAAGAGCTTAGCGCTGAAAGGCTGACTGATCTTCAACTCATGTGATTTCATGCTTGAAGTGATTTCTAGAGAGAGAGGATCTTATTAACTCTCAAAGCTTCGTGCGACTCCGAATGTTGGTGATTACATTAGAGGGCTTCTGGGGATAGGAAGACAGAGGTGCCGAATACCTTGAAGTTCGAGGGCTTCCTTGCTGAGGAAGACAGAGGTCGCCAACTACATTGAAGTTGAGGGCCTGCGGGGATAGCAAGCCAGAGACTCTGATCTTTGTATCGAGGACTTACCCTGGTGTGGGTAAGACAGACTTGCTTGAAAGTATAAATCAAGGGACCTTTATCCAAGGTTGTTGGATACCCTTCTCTTTGGGTTAAAAGACTTATATCTTGTTACTAGTATTTCTACTACTTGTTTTTATTTCCGCTGAATTTTGTTTTATAAGGAAAGTATAACTTTCTTATACTTCCTTACTTGTACTCTGATTCTTTTAGATTCTATACGCTTTAAGGTAGAATCTCATATTGTAATATTTTGTTATGTTTCAATTTCCGGAACCATATTTCTGGAACCCTATTTTAGAATCTCATTCCAAGTTTGCATTCGGTGTTAGAGGTGTTGTAAATTTTCTTAGTTTAGCTTTGTTAAAATTAGACCTTTCCTTTGCTTAAGGAAAACAGAGTTAATCGTAACTAACTTTAAAGTTTCCAAAGGAATTTTTAAAGTATACAATTCAGCCCCCTCTTGTATATTAAGCATCTACATCACTATTTCGATCCTACAGTGAGTATAACAATACTCAGTAGGGGACCTAAAAAACATAATGAAATACACAAAGGAACGGTATAGTTAGTTGTAAACATTATATGTCTACTGAACATATAATTGGTGAACCCAATACTAGATATACTCAAAACCCAGACCTGAAGTCTAGAGAGAAGTCACACAACCACATACTTCTGTTAGGGATTCAGTTCAATGATTCATTGAAGCACTTGTCTAGGAGAACTCACTCCAAGAGTCTGATATCTTGGATGTAGTCTGTCAGAGAAGTACTATCCGTCAGGAAAAGTCACAGGAGATAGATACACTCATTCTGGGAGAACACACTTCTAAGTTGGGAAATATCACGTTACACCGATGAGGATCACTTCTAGGTCCTTGGAAGATACCATGAATCATCCAGATTCACCTGCTATGTAGAGGATCGATGCCATGTGGGAATAATCAATTGGATACCTAACTCCACCTAGGGCCAATAATGTATAGAGGATATCGCTTCGGGCCTCTCAGAGGGATACCTGACTCTATCCAGAAATGTCTGGTTGAATGGATCATACTTATGAAAAAGAAAATGTTACATGAACTTTTGGGGAATGAAAAAAAGGGGAACTAACCCAAATGAAACAAGTACAAGATATGATGGACAAGAAGATAAATCCACGTACTGAGAAGTAAATGGTGTGTAGAAGTGTCACACGTTGTGTCTTCTGACCCTAGGTACAACCCTTGTACAATGGCCCATGTCATAAGGCAAGTCTTGAAGAAGAAGGTATTCACGACTTGTAAGAGAGTGACACATCATGTTCCTCTATCTAGGGAGGACTCTGTTTAAGCTAGCCATGTGCTCGTACATGGCTTCAACCTGTGTGTCACAACCCGTGTGACCGGTACACAAGGTAACCCATGCAACTGGCCAGGTCTAGACACGTGTTGAAGTACACTGCCGTGTACCCCACCCTGTGTCCATGTATCCCCTGGATAAAAGCTGAGTCCTGTGTAAGGACCCACACATCGTGTTCTTTAGAGATCAGGTTGTGTCATAGTATTATGCACTGTAGAACCCAAGCTGCAAATTTTCCAGACCTAAATGTCGTGTTCTTCAGGAAACAAGCAGTGTGTTATAGAAATTCTTAGAATCACGAACCTTCGTCATCACACATCAGGTGGAACTCCGGTCTTCGATATGGTCATCTTTTTTCCACGAAATATGAAAATTAAGGTCTCCCCGACATCCCGAAGCTATCTCTGTTTTTTTAGGCCTTTGATCAGTCCTGAAAATGCGTCTCGATCCACCCAAACAAAGAATACTTGAAGAACAGTCTCTCTGAATCCGATCTGATTCATCATCCGCCATTTTCGTCATTACTTCACTAGGTTGTCATGATGTCAGATCTCTAAATTTAGATCATTTCATTGAAAAATGGATTTGCAACGATCCGTTGTTCATCTCCCCATGATCAACGTGAACAACTCGGAGTTGAGAGTGGAAGAAAACACAATAAAAAAATAGGAATGAACCTCACCATCACTCTTCATGGCGTTAATATGATCCTATTAGATGGTTTAAAACATAAAGAAACAAAACATGTTTTTTAACATCATGAATTAATCCCCAAAAGAATCCCAATAAAATACCTCCCGCAAGAACGCACGATACATGGATCAACCTGTTCATGGGTGGATCCGCGTTTTTCGTTTAATCAAAGAATGGGGAAGAACTAAATCAAAATAACAAACCCCTACCTCTGTCGTCAACAAAGAGGGAGATCATTCACCGGTCGAGATTCGATCTCGCTACACAATTATCCACGCCTCCTCATTCGTCATCATTCGTCAAAAAGATTCCAAGGCATCAAGAGGCTATGTCTCAATTTGCATGGTTATGAGGCTAACTGTGTGAACCTTCATTATTCAGGTATTTTAAATGGAGGAATTTGGTCATTGTACAATAAAGAAAACTTTTAATTAAAATAAATTATTATTTTATTTTATTTCCATTAAAACGTCCAAAATCTATCTATCACAGCTGGACCACGTTGGTTGATGTTAGGCCCTGCCTAAGGTAAAGTCGCTACTCTGAATGTAACAGTGCCCTCAAATTTCTGATCTCACCACCTGTTTAAAAGTTATTCCACTTTTTCAGGAAAACCACTTGCACATGCTATTTAAAGTTTAAATTAATTCAAACATTTATTCCAGGCACTCTGGCCCTCGGAATCGCACGATTTCAAAAGGTATGGTCTCAAAATAATTCCATATAATTTTTAAAATAATACACAGAAAATATGAGACATTTCACAAACAATTCACTAGGGGAAACTAGTGCCAATGGGTGATACAGACTTATGGTTGGTGGAAATATGCCAGTCACTTCACCATCACAAGGATCACTCTAGTGTATTTTCCCCCACTCCATGTGGCTTTCCAGACCATGTGAGATCACAGAGGTCACTTTCTCGACTCCCATTTCATTTCCCAATACCAAACAATCCATAAGAATCAACGGACATAGACAAACTCGAACATCCCATGGTAACCTGAGGTCCGGAACGAGAAATGGTTCATGACGTTTATCCTATTCCTACACCTCAAGTCCCAATAATTTAACTTCTTTTACCATGAAAACCCCAAATAATGATGGTAACACTGAAAAACAAGGTCCCCTCAAGAGTTGACCACCTCTAATACCATTGTTTCACGAACCAACCCCAGTCGACCCTGAATGGGTCACCCGAGCCGATCCGTGGCAAGGCCCGAGAGGGGTTCCCGATCCTCCTGGGCTAGCGACAAGTGCCAGGGCATCAACAGAGAACAATAGGGGAATGATTTCTCACAATAAATATGAACTAGGAAGTAGAAATAAAATAGAACAATGTAAAAATTAATAAACGACATAAAAAAAGAAATAACAATGAAAAACACATACTAATCTGACCACAACCAAAACTCATCATGACCCCGAGAGTGGCTCACCAATCCACAACCAACTTTCTCCAACAATGAGCAAGCTCGAGTCAAACCTACAATAGAAACTAAAAATAGGAAAACAGTATAGGCATCAGCATGAAAACTCAATAAGCATTCCCAACAATCTTTTCCCAAAGCACTACCTTTAAATAAAGAATTTACTAATTCCAGTTTTGAACTAAATTATATAAAATATGGGTTTCCACAAACAAACTTTAATTTATAAGAAATGTAACAGTCTATTGCCCTTTTAAATTTAAAAACAAGTTTAACGATTGAAGAGAAAAGGTTCATTGCATTTTAAAACATTTTCACAATCAATTTAAAATCAATAAATTTAGTTGTTAGTCGAGATGAAAACTTCACACAACACACAATGCACAATAAGGGCCCTGGGAATGTAGAAAACAGAGACCATCATATGAACTAGTCCCCTAAATCATCTACCACATACAAACAAGCACTAAAAGAAACATGGTTTGAACCTAAGAGGTTGTGAACAATACAGAATGTACTATACGGGTGACTCATCCTAAAGGCATGCCAAATCTCAATGATGTTATAATGCCCAAATTCTCTTTGTTTTCCTACCTATCCTAACCGAGGGGCCCAATCCCCTAGCAGAGAAAAGTTTGTACTGAGAGACACTATCCATTGCATGGTCCACACTAGTGAAAAATTCATTCTTAGAAGATTCACTTACAATGTTAGGTTCACATGTCAACACGTGTAATAAAAAAGGGGTGAGTCAACAATGTCAAACAAGAAACCAATCATGATGCACAGACATCACACACAACAACTCACATAATCGACTTACACAACAGAATCACCATTAAGTCAGCCCAAATAATGTTTTTTCAAAATAATCAAATTTATCAATGATCCAAATGGGCCTTGTGCATCTTTTAAAGAAAAACCATTCCTCTAGAGAAATAAAATCTTTTGTTCACACATAATAAGAGAACACTGGAATACTAACCAGAACCACACTTGACTGTCCATGAATTATGTTCAAAGGACAAACATGCATTCATTAATTATTGTGAGTCAATTTATTAAGAAAATAATTCAACTTCCATGCATAAAATAAATATCTTTGTTAAAATCCAATATTAATTCAAAAAATAAATATACAATATTATTTCTCATTTATATAAAAAAATGAAATGTCAACCAACTGATATATTTTAAATTTAAAGGTTAGTGAAATAGGGGACCTACCTTGACTCTCACCTCGACACAATGATGTGACATGCCTCGCACAGGCGCATAATCACGCACAAGCCGATTATCACAATATTGCGGTTTTTCATCACTGATAGGCTGAGACAACTGCACAACAACTAAAAACACATAAACACGTACATAAAACAATCCAAATGAACAAAAATACCAAAATAACAACCTATACATGTTTTCAAAACAAAACATTCACTAACTATATTATTTACTTAACCACTTTAAAATTTATGAAACATTTTTTAAAAAGTATCTCACAGCTTTACACACCCCAAAAAACACTTTAAAAACCCATTTTTAATCTAAAGCATGAAAAAAACTAATTCGAAACACATTTAATACCATTCACACATTTTATAAAATCACATACACAATTAATGAAATACATCAAAATGGAATAATAATGTGGTACACTTAGAATCCTACCCATTTCTTTTTAGAAAACCAACTTTCAGGCCACACAAACCACAAATCCATTTCAAATCATTCTCTACATCACTCAAATATTTTATTAAACACCTTTCACTCCTTTATAAGACAAAATTTAAGAGACTCATACTAGTTTCAAATATGATACACTACCCATCTCTAAAAAACACTTTTCAACACACGCACACCTTTCACCCTTTTCAAAAACACATCTCGCACCTGATATACATCCCCTAGAACATAAACAAGATTCATAACAAGCATACTAAAATAATTAAACAATGTCATGGGTAACTATTTAATCATAGAGAAACAAGAAACCCTAATAGATCAATGTAGTTCAAAATTTAAAGGGAAACACAAAGGGATGTTACCTCAACTAATGAAGTACTCCCAAAAAATGGTGCAAAACACCATGTGCACCTCAAATGCACCCGTAAGAAGCTCAATATGACCAATCGGAATGGGTAACAAAAATTTGAGGATTTGATCACAAAATTTAATCCCAAACAATGAATTATCATTACATAAAAATGAAGAAAAAAATACAAAAAAATGGGAGTCAACCAGAGAGGTGAAACTGGTCGGGAGTTTGGTGGTCTACCGACAGAGGGAGTGACCCGAATGGGAGAGAACACAATGGCCAAATAGGGCTGGTGAGGGACTCGGCCAGATGGGAGGTGGTGCACGGTAGGTCGAACAACACTAGCGAGAGCTCGCCTTGATGGAAGGTGGTACGTGGGAAAGTCAGATGGTGAATGTGAGGGCTCGACCAGACTTGGGTTCGGCTGAGAGGTGGTGCATCGGTAGAATAGCGTGTGGATAAAATACCAGTGAGAGGCCGGTGTCAGGAGGTTTGTCGGAAGAGGGATGCAAGGAGGGGGAGTGAGACACGACATCAAAGGGCGCGTGGATGGCGAGGCGAAGGCCGGCTAGAGGTCGAGACTAGGCAGGGGGTGCATGAGGGCTTCTCTGCGGGACTGTTCGAAGAGAAAGGGAGGCGTGCTAGTGCAGGGAGCTGGCTAGATGGTATGAGGATAGGAGGAGGAGGGTGTTGCACCAGAACGAGGGAATGAGGGAGACCAAAAGTTTTTTTTACATTTTTTCAAAAAATAATTTAAAATACGGCCTGGTTTAAAATATTTTTTTACATCCCAAAGGTGGCACACCATGTGCCACCTTCGGTTCAGTTTCCGTCGGGCCAAAGGCGGTTCTCCCGAAACCGCCATGCGCCATTGGGGAAACGAAAGGCGGAACACCAGTGCCCGCCATTCGATTTTTTTTCTGCGAAAGGCAGATTTGGAAGAGCCGCCTTTCTTGTTTTAAATGGCTGAAGACGGCTTCCCAGATGTTGCCTTCGCCAAAAAATATCCATATAAAAGGGAGCCGCCCCACCCATCCTTCCTCACTCACAAATCCCTCTTATCTCTAAAATTTTGAGAGCTCCTCTCTCTAAGTTGAGTTTTCCTTCATGGTGATTCCGGAGACGCAAGGAGTACAAGATTTTTGTGTCAAGCTTCATTTAGAGGTATTTTTTTTTATTTTAAAGTTATTTATTTATTTAATTGTAATTAGTTAATTTTAAATATTTAAGTATGTAGTAGTAGTTATTTAATGAAAAGAAATAAATAGTTATATTATTAATGTTTTAATTAGTTAATATTTAATGTTAGATTAAGGTATATGTAATTTAATATTATTAATGAATGATTATGAGGGATAAACTATTTAATGTTAGATTAAAGTAGGTATAATATAATATTATTAATGAATGATAATTAGGGATAATAATAATTTATTAATATTTTAGAGATAATCATAGACTAATTAAATGATGATTAAAGAATAATTATGTCATGATTAAAGAGGTAATTAACCATGGATGATTAATTAAGGAATGTTTAAGGGGTGATTAAGTGATGATTAAGGGATGATTAAGGGGTCATTAAGGTAATCAAGGAATGATTAATTGATGATTAAGGGGTAATTAAGGAGTGATTAAGGGGTGACTAACTAATGATTAAGGGGTAATTAAGGAATGATTAAGTGATGATTAAGTGGTAATTAAGGAGTGGTTAAGGGGTGATTAAGGGGTAATTAAGGAATGTTTTAGGGGTGATTAAGTAATGATTAAGGGGCGATTAACTAACGATTATGGGGTGAGTAAGTTGTCATTAACTAATGATTAAGGAATGATTAGGGGATCGTTAAGGGGTAATTAAGGAATATTTAAGGGGTGATTTAGGGGTGATTAAGGAATGTTTATGGGGTGATTAACTAACGATTAAGGGGGTGATTAAGGTGTCATTAACTAATTAAGGGGTAATTAAGGAATGAAGGGGTAATTAAAGAGTGATTAAGGGGTTAAGGGGATGATTAAGGGGTAATTGAGGAATGATTAAGTGATGATTAAGGGGTAATTAAGGAATGTTTAAGTGGTGATTAAGGGGTAATTAAGGAATGTTTAAGGGGTGATTAACTAATGATTAAGGGGGTGATTAAGGGGTAATTAAGTAGTGATTAAGGGGTTATGGGGATGATTAAGGGGTAATTAAGGGATGATTAAGTGATGATTAAGGGGTAATTAAGGAATATTTAATGGGTGATTAACAAACGATTAAGGGGTGATTAACTAATGATTAAGGGGTGATTAAGGGGTGATTAAGGGGTAATTAACTAATGATTAAGGAATGATTAGGGGATGGTTAAGGGGTAATTAAGGAATGTTTACGTGATGATTAAGGGGTAATTAAGGAATATTTAAGGGGTGATTAACTAAGGATTAAGGAATGATTAGGGGATGATTAAGGGGTAATTAAGGAATGTTTAAGGGGTGATTAACTGACAATTAATGGGTGATTAACTAACGATTAATGGGTGATTAAGGGGTGATTAACAAGGGATGATTAGGGGATGATTAAGGGGTGACTAAGGGTTCATTAACTAATGATTAAGGGGTCATTAACTAACGATTAAGGGATGATTAAGGGGTCATTAAGTAAAGATTAAGGGATGACTAAGTGGTGAATGACCAACTCCTAACTGATTAACCAGCACTTAAGTAGTGATTAACCATCACTTAAGTAGTGATTAACCAGCACTTATGTAGTGACCGACACCTAAGTAGTGATTAACCAGCACTGTAATGAATCTTATTTTTTAGAGAACATTGAACATATCTTTAGGAAAGTTAAACATTGTTCTACAAAACATTAGTGGATTAATCTAGGAAGTTTTTAAAATTTTGGTGTCATGAATGTTTATGTCGTTATCTAAGAAATTAAATCCCTGCATGGATACTACAAGTGGATGTGGCTCTAGCACAGCTGTACCTAGGGGTGAAATCCCCGACAAGGAGTTTCGGGCCTAACCCGGGGTATCCTGGTACACGACAACGGGCCTTGTTGCACTCCAGGTTTCGCACTCCCTGGGGTTATGATTTTGATGATTGATATTTACTTCATGAAGTACTAAAATACCTTTAAGAGGATAAAAAATGTTATTTAACACGTAACAAAACATTATTGACATATTCGGTGATCAGTAAACATTTTTCATGTAGAGAGGCATGTTTTCTTGTGTTTACTGCTATGGAAAGGTTATTCAAACTGAGCAAGGAGCTTCTTATAGTATACAACCAACATCTATGGTTAACTCATCTGATTGTGTTATCATAATTGATCTTCAAGATAGAATTCTTGGTTCCTTAAATCTCGGTCCTCATTAAGTGATAAAGTCTATTAGTTATAGACATTTTCAATTCCCTGCCACGTTATGGCATCTTGTTTGTCCATTGGCTGTTGATGAGAACTGGGTCCAAGTAAGAAATTTATTTTCCCAACGGTCTGATGGTGCAATGATGGAGTTATATGTTGAAGATTCTAATGTACAACAACATTAAAATGTTCAAAGTCATAGACATGCACAAATAGTTGTTGAAGAAGCTTCATCCCAAGAAATTGAGGATGTTCGCCCTATTGTAGAGGAGGAAAACAAAGATGATCTGCTAGATTTACATATAAATCATTCTTCAGATGAAGAATTTAATAATGATGGAACAGACGGACAAGACAATGATGATGGGGAGGGAGCTGGAGATGGGGAGGGAGCTGGATAAGATAAGGTAGTAGTTTCCTGAAATAGAGTAGTTCAAGAACATTCTCGACCAACATTAAATCATACACCACCCTTTGAATCTTGGTCCGAAGTAATGGAATGTGTACCTGAATTCGACAACAATGCTCTGAAACTTGCAATAGAGTTTCTTGGAGTTATAGTAGACATGTTTAGTGAGTTGGACAAAACATTATATAATGGAAGGGATTTTCCAAGTAAGTATGCGTTGAAGAGCTTCTTAAAAATATTTCATATTGAGAGGCATTTTAGATATGTAGTTGATGCATCATGTCGAAAAAAATACGTCATACGGTGTGATAAATTAGATGATGATTGTAGATTCCAGTTGAGGGCGATTCCAGACATTGCATTTGGTGGATGGAGAATTTCAAAGATTGAGGCATCTCATTCTTGTGTTAAGCCAAACTTGACACAAGATCACATTGATTTGGATGCCAAATTTGTGTCAACTGTTATCGTCGAGATAATTAGGACCTATCAAGATGTTCCTATATCCCTTGTGCAAGAGAGGATACTTCAAACATTCAGTTATAAGATTTCTTATAACAATGCATGGATAGCGAAACAGAAGGAAATTGTGAAGGTCTACGGTGATTGGGATGACTCGTATCGGGTGTTGCCGCAATTATTAGCCATGATGAGCAACAAAAACCAAGTTGTCTACCATATAAATATGAAGGAACATGTGTTTGAAGATAATCTATTAGTTCAATCTCGTGTTCAATTTCATCGGTTATTCTCGGCATTCCTCCCATGTATTTCCGCATTTCGTTTCAGTAAACAGTTCATACAAATTGATGTAACATTTCTATATGGAAACTATAAGGGTGTATTGTTGATTGCGACAACCCAAGATGCGAACCGTCCACCACTTCTGCTTGCATTTTCAATAGTGGAGAAGGAAAACTATGAATCTTGGAACTAGTTTTTGGCATGCATCAGCAACCATTTCACACGCATTCAAGGTGTCTGTTTGATATCTGATCAACATAAGGCAATCAATGAGGCAATCAATGTGGATCCTGATTCATGGAGGCCCCCAAATGCACATCATTGATACTGCATCAGACACATTGCTAGTAACGTGCGCAAAACCTTCCATAATGAGGCTATGAAGAATGCCATCATGAGGCTTTGTAAGCAATGTCGTCATTGATGTTTACTATTTTAATGTAACTAAAAATATAATTTCTATGACCTGTGATCATATTTATGTAGCATATGATCCAGATCAATGAAGGTTTGAGGCGCGTTACGAAAAATCCAAAATGCTAACCAAGAAGTGTATGATTATATGATGAAGATTTCAAAAGAGAAATGGACACTAGCCTATGATGGGGGGAAGAGGTACGGACACATGACCACAATCATTATGGAGTGTATAATTCGCGTCTTCAAGGGGCTTTGCAAGATACCAATTACTGCCCTAGTTCAAGAGACATTTTATCGTTGTGTCAAGTACTTCGTTGATAGACAAAAACTATACTCAGATGGGATTCAACAGGGGCTAAGATTTGGAAAAAACTTTCAACGAGATATTGACAAGAACATTGAAGAAGCTTCAAGTTATCGAGTGTGTCTATTCCGTCGGGAAGACTCGGCATTTGAAGTTCAAGAGTATTGTAACCACATTACAGGTAACAGCGGTGAATAATTAGGGGTACTTCTAGAAGAAAAACAATGTCTGTGTGGAAAGTTTCAGGAATTAAGGTTTCCATGAGCACATTCCATCGCAACATGTGCGTCTTTGAACGTATCATGGGAAGCTTATGTTGATCCAGTATACCGATTGGAGGCCATTGCTAACTGTTATGCTGCGCCATGGATGCCTGTTGGGGAGTTTTGATATTTCCCAATGCCTGAAGACCAGCCCATACTGATTCCTGACATCAGTAGATTACGACCATGGGGAAGACCAAAGACCAACAGGATACGAAATGAGATGGATTGGCCTCAAGAACAAGGTAAAGGTTGAGATGTCATCTATTTCATCAAGAAGGGCATAACCGGAAACGATGTCCTAACATTGCTGGATTGAGTTCACACACTCAGCCACAATGATGTGTTGTATCCAACATGATCTTTTCATGTAGTAAGTTATATGTTGTAAATATCAGAGATGAACTTTTTAAGAATTGTTTCACATTTCCAATATGCAAATTCTCTCCATCCAATAACGAACCTCTGTATTCAATACTTTTAAATCCATTAATCTGAACGTAATCTTAGAGAACAAAAACATTATTAAAAAAGGTTATTTGTCATCGAAGACAAAAAATTATTAAATCATTTATCATAAAGGATCTTCATAAATCACACATAACTGGGATAAAATGTTTATATATATAAATGTATGACACCATATCTTAAAAAACATAATTTTCATGGTAAAAATATATATAAAGACATGATAGATAAATGTTCTCCAAAATATGACAACATTCCCGTAACTTTTTCTAAATAAACATCACATATCGTTCATTATACCAATCATAACATTCTATTAAATTTAACATTATATTTATATTTTATAGTGAAGACTAATTTCCTTTTCTGGCATCCAGATGGATGATATTCCAGTCCTCACCGAGCAGCGTAGGCATTTTTCTCGTGGTGTGATAGAGGTTTGGGATGTTCGATGGATTAGGGTGCAGCGAGCACACCATTTTCGACACATGGCGCCTCCAACTGCTAGTATACCATACTTACGTCAAGATGGCTTTTACAACATTGTCGTTTCTGATTTCACTTACACTGATCATCCCATTCTTGCTGCCTTGGTCGAGAGATGGAGACCAGAGACTCACACATTCCACTTGCCATAGGGAGAGATGACTATCACCTTAGAAGATGTGGCAGTGCTACTCGGTCTTCCTATTCAAGGAGATGCAGTTATTGGACCCGCCAGTGGGGATTGGGCTGAGCTGGCACAGAGATTATTAGGTGTGGATATTTTGGCTGATCATACTGGTACAGATGGTTGGTCCATATCTATGCCTTGGCTTGCTTTGCAGTTTTCACATTTACCTGCTGATGCTGATGAGCAGACCATCATGTGTTATGCTCGGGCATATATCTTACAACTTATTGGAGGAACATTGTGTTCAGATCACTCGGGTGTGCACGTGCACATGATATATCTTAGTTTACTAGAGGACTATGATCAGATCAGGAGATACAGTTGGAGATATGCATGTTTGGCCAAGACTTATAGAGCATTATATACGACATGCCGCTCAGATCACACAGATCTCAGAGGATGTGTCGTCCTTATACAGTTGTGGGCATGGGAGTGCATCCCTGTCCATGCCCATGTTACTGTTGGTCATAGGCTTCCTATAGATGTGCTACAGGATGCTCCACATGGACGATGGTATGATCCATCATATTTATTTGTTTCGTATTGTATTATGATTTATTATATTTAATTTCTGATTATTTATCACTTTCAATGTTGTATTTGATAGGTGGAGTCAAGCACATCGTTTCGTCGATGCTCCGACCCACAATTTGGCTGTATATCATCTTATGTTAGACAATTTACTACCTGACAGTGTAAGTATATATCATCATTTTTGTTTTTTGTTAACAAATTTCTCTGATGAAATGTCACATGTCATTACAAATTCATTGGATGCCATACTGGAGTCTGGTTCAGGACTTACCTACATATTGTACTGTTGTACTTCATGAGGTTATGGTTGTAGTGCCACTCATTCACTTTCATATTATTGAGTGGCACCAGCCCGATAGAGTTATGCGTCAGTTTTGCTGTGTTCAGCTGATTCCACCTGCACAACTAAAGTTACCAGCGCTCCTTGGATTGAAGCTCACGGGGAGATAGCATGTCGATTGGAGACGACGACATACCCCATATGTTTCCATCTTGGAAAATCGAGCAGAGCATCGTATCACAGGTGTACGTACGATGAGATTCTACCTATCAGATCAGGTAGAGTATGAGACATGGTATAGAATGAAGTCGATATTGTATCTGACTCAGCACGGGAGAGGGATTCAGAATCTGGTAAGTCAATAAATTTCACATAATATATTTATTACACTATTTTATAATTCATTTTGAATCTTTATACAGAATACCAAACTACGACAACTATGTCGCATGACTGATCCATAGGAGGAGGAGGTTGCTAGTTTAAATGTGATCTATGCTGTTTTGGAGGAGACGATGCCGATTTGTCGATCTATTCATGGAAGTATCATCCATCCTAGACCCCATAGACATGATGTTCCTACTCATGAACATGATGCTCCGATCCCAGGAGATGAGGGTCCTACTCAGGAACCTGCAGCAGCAGCTGGTGTTGTTCCCCAGCGACGACAACGGCGACGGAGACCGCGTCCTGCTGCATGTGAGCCCTCACCTATTCTAGAGGCACAGGTCGGTGCCCTATCAGTCCAGCCAGACCCGTCTGGGTTTGTGCATCAAGATGTAGCATGGGATCCATCTTTTTTTACTGGATATCCACAGTATTTGCCAGATATTTATTTTCATGGTATTTATCAAGGGTCATCTCCCATGCCTCCATATTTCATACTGGATCCTTCACAGCATATATGGTTTCCCGAGGGTATGATGACAGCCCCTTCTACTTACGTAGTGGGAGAAGGATCTCGTGCACATGATGACATCCCTCCGACACTTCCTTCGATGCAGACTATGACAGAGGATCCCGTGATTGATATTCCAGTGCCTGAAGATCATCCCTCTCCAGGTCATCATACTCCATCCCAGCATGGAACACATCGCTCTCAATATGGACGTACAATTCGCACACCACCTTGTGGGATAGAGCCTCACCATAGACACTGACATTACTTCTTCATGAAAATGTTTTCTATTTATTAAAAATAGTGCATTACTTTAACTCTAAAAGAATTTCTTAAAAATTATCAATGACACATAATTTACAAGCTTTCAAAAACACCTATGTGAAACTTCATAATGGTTCAAGTACGTGACTTTGAATGCTTATAAAATATAAACTATAAGACCGATATGAATGAAAATTAAAATATGAATTAAACATATAAGAGATAGTTGAAAACAAAAATAATTTCTTAAGATATGTTGATGATAAATTATTTAAATGGATTCAAAACCACCTTCCTGAAACTCAAAAATGTTTCAAGTAAGTGATTTTGAATGTGCAAAGCTATGACAAACCTTTAGATGAAATGTGTCACTTACCCACTAGATTTTCATGTTCCTCCAAAGTTTTCAGGATGGAGATAATCCACCTTAAGTTCCACATAGCCTTATGCCTTCCATGGATTAATGTTAAACACTTCATCCAATTTGTTTACTTTATGGGGAAGTAAAACTCATTCCTTTGAATATGCACATTACTATGAACGTATAAAATTAGCATTTTGCAAGAAAAACTACTAATCTCATGTTCACTAAAATAACCCTTACCGTAAGAATGATACAAATAGTGTAAGTACCCAATAGCAAGATTTAAATCCATTTTGACTGGGCTATGTTGAATCATTGGTGTTTTCATCTAATTAATAATTTAAAAGGTTTCAAAAACACCTTTATAAAAGTAAAAAATGTTTCAAGTAAGTGACTTTGAAATCCTATAAAATATAAACCATAAGATCTATTGAAATGAAACTTAAAACATGGATTAAACATATAATAATTTATTGAAAATAAAAACCATTTCTTAAAAATTTTTGATGAAATACAATTATAAGCTTTCAAAAACACTTCTTGCAACTCAAAAATATTTCAGATATGAGACTTTGAAAGCCTATAAAATATAAACTTAAAGAATCATATAAATGAAACTTAGAACATAGATTAAACATATAAGAAGTAGTAGAAAAGTAATTAGTTAATTCTGGTGAGGGGGAAAACTGTTAGACCCTTGAATTGAAGGATAATGAGGATGATAAGGAAACATCAACCCCCACGCCCACACCTTCCACCCATTCAACCAACTTCGGTAACTCCTATAGAAGTATCTTTTCAAAAAAATGAAACGTCACACCACCACAGCTTCCAACATTCATATTAACCCCCCAATTCAGTTTCATTAAATGTGGACAGCCCCCATTTTTACCAAAGTCATTGATGCACTATTAAACCATCACTTTTCAACCCCCGAATCAATAATACAAAATGCCTTGAGGGATGATAAATGAATCGACGCATTTTAGAACATTGAAATGCGTCGAATCATTTCTCATCCCTCAAAGCATTTTTTATTTTTGAGGTGGGGGTTGAAAGTGGTGGTTTAATAGTGCATCATTGACTTTGGTAAAAATGGGGGTTATCCACATTTAATGAAACTGAATTGGGGGGTTAATATGGATGTAGGAAGTTGTGGTGGTGTGACATTTCATTTTTTTTAAAAAGCTACTTCTATAGGAGTTACTGAAGTTGGTTGAATGGGTGGAAGGGGTGGGCGTGGGGGTTGATGTTTCCTTGCCATCCTCATTATCTTCAATTCTAGGGTCTAACAGTTTTCCCCCTCTACATAATTAACTGATTACTTTTCTACTACTTCTTATATGTTTAATCTATGTTCTAAGTTTCATTTATATGAGTCTTTAAGTTTATATTTTATAGGCTTTCAAAGTATCATATCTGAAATAATTTTGAGTTGCAAGAAGTGTTATTGAAAGCTTATAATTTTATTTCATCAAAAAATTTTAAGAAATGGTTTTTATTTTCAATTACTTATTATATGTTTAATCCATCTTTTATGTTTCATTTCAATAGATATTATGGTTTATATTTTATAGGCATTCAAAGTCACTTACTTGAAACATTTTTGAGTTTTATAAAGGTGGTTTTGAAACCTTTTAAATTATTAATCAGATCAAAACAATAATGCTTCCACACAGCCCAGTCAAAATGGATTGGAAGCTTGCTATTGGGTACTTACACTATTTGTATCATTCTTCTGTTAAGGGGTATTTCAGTGAACATGAGATTAGTAGTTTTTCTTGCAAAATTCTGATTTTATATGTTAATGGTAATGTTCATATTGAAAGGAATGAGGTTTTACTTCCCCATAAAGTAAACAAATGGGATGAAGTGTTTTACATTAATCCATGGAAGGCATAAGGTTATGTGGAACTTAAGGTGGATTATCTCCAGCCTGAAAATTTGGAAGGAACATGCACATCTAGTGGAGAACTGACACATTTCATCTGGAGGTTTGTCATAGCATTGCACATTTCTATAATCTCTCTTCCTGATGGTATAATACCTCCCTTCTCATCTCACCTTACCAAGAAAAATTATCTAGAGCTTTGGAGGTTGATTTATACTCAGTGACATGACAAAATTGAAAAGATGTATCTATTTTGTGTAAAGCACATAAGCTGGTTGAGGTTTTCATTTTTGGAATGCATCTGAATGCTACGACAAAGTTAGAAGGACTATGTTAAAATTAAAAATTTTATTAATTTTTTTTTCCCAAAGACTGCACCTAATGTGCCACCTTTGTTCTTTAATTATGGGCAAAGGCGGCACACCAGGCGCCGCCTTTCTTCAGCACTGAAATTCCCGAAAGGCAGCACATAGTGTGCCGCCTTTGGGATGTAAAAAAATATTTTAAACCTGGTTGTATTTTTAAAATTTTTCTTTTGAAAAAATGTAAAAAAAACTCGAGACCAGCTGGGTGAAGGAGGTCCTGCAGGCCAGGTTGCAGGGGTGTTAGGGCATCATGCTACACAGGGGGAAGTAGGGAGTGGAAAAACCCTAACCAAATGGAAAAAATAAAAAAAAATAAAGAAAATAAAAATAAAAAACAAAACCTAATAATATTAATAATAATAGTGATAGTAATAATTTGTAATATACTTAATAATAATAGGATGTTAAAATTAACAATATCATTTATTTCATTTTAAATGGTTATAATATAAAATAAATATTATGGCGAGTGCCAATATGAATTTTAATAAAATAGAAGTGAAAACAATAATAGAATTCATTTCATTTTTATATAAATAATATTCCTAAAAAATTTTGTCATTTAAATAATATAATTTAGAAATGATAATAATAATAAAAAAATCTTTAATAAAAATAATGATGATAAAAAAATTAGTAATAACAACAGCGACCACATTGAATTGAAATGCGGATTTTAATTATAAAATAACAATAATAATTATAATATAATAAAAATGTTAAATTCCTAATAATAATATTTATTAACATTAATAGTACTAGTAATAATTATAATAATAGTCATAAGGATAAAAATAAAAGTGATAAAAATATCCATTTAACTTTAATAATAATTATACAATTATTAGAAATAAAAATTTTAAATAACACAATAAATCACAAACTTTACTCATTTTAATTTTTCAAAGACAGAAGGATCGTGTCGATGCATGGGCGAAGCCGCATGGGGTTTCCAAAACATGCTCTTCTCGTGCACCCAATGATGATAACTAAAAAATGTTCACCTTTTAACATAACTCAAAAGACTCATTCAGGATTCAACCCGAACCTCGAATTTTTTTTAAAAAAACCATAGAAAATGATAAAATAAATTAATTAGATAGGTGTGGTGTAATATTTTTTTAAAAAATAAATAATAATATATAGGGGGTTAATCCTCTAATCAAATGGATTAACAACGGTTCATGAACACCTCCTCTAATTATTTTAATTGGAGTGGTTTGAAAACCCAATCTAACATCATATTTTATAGGGGTTCACAGCCCCCTGTAATATATTAATTTTTAAGAGGTTCAAAACCTACACTGATGTCCTAAATTATAATCGGTTCGAATCCCCCTCTAATGACATTTATTAGAGGGGGATCAAAACCCCCAATAGTCGAATGGATTTACAACAGTTCATGAACCCCCACTATTTCCATTTAGTTAAACCAATTTTTTTATTTATTTCATCTAATATCCAATTAAATATTATATATATAATGCCTCTAAAATCCAAAAGAACATATAGTGACAGTAATTATTAAATATTAATCATTTTTGACATAATCGCCCCTAAAATCCTTCTAATTGTTTTAAAAAATAATGTTATAAAATTTAGAGGGTGTTATTAACCCCCTTTAAATTCGATGATTATAAGGGGTTGTTTATAACCCCCTCTAAACTTATGGAAGTAAATTTTAGATGGGAATGATACCCTAGATATAAAATGAAATGTTATTCATGAAATTAAAGACGTTTTAATGGTCCCATATTTCATTTAGTTTTTTACAATTGTATGATTCCTTTCTTAAAAAGTTGATGAAAATGGTTAGTTTATTTTTATGGGGTTCTCATTACATCTCAAATGGTTTGGTTTTATTTAATTTTATTATTATATACTCACTCTAAAATGTAAAAAACATAAAATATAGATAATTAGTTAATTTTAAACAATTATAAATGAATTTAAACCTACAATCAGGCATTATTTGAATACAAAAACTCATCATCCATAAAGGCGACGAACATACATAATATGGACAATGGTTTCATTTTTCATTGATTAAGAGGATATGAGAAAATATGTGGAATGAATTTATTCCACTCTCAATATAAGATTCCATTATAAAAACGGTACTAGAATTATTATTCTATGTTATATAAATGAGGTGAGGGGATGATAGAAGAAGAAAAGATATTATAGAAGGTAGTTTGAGAATGATACCTCTTGAATATCGTTTACCTTATGGAACCCTTATGGAACATGGAATTTGAATTTTAGTGATTCGAGAAGAAAATAGAAAAGGGGAATAGTTGGGATCATATGGTTTGGATGATATTGGGAAACTTTAATAGCTTAGAAGTTAAAAGGATAAGGGGTACTGAGGGCGGTGTTTATAAGTATATGAGTTGTGTTTTTGAATTTTATATCTATTAGTTTATTTTTTTGTCTCATTAATATCAATAGTGTTGATTATTGTGTCCTATATAGTAAAAATGTGCTTTCAAAATAATGAGTTCTTATATAATGACCCAAACCGTTATTAATGAAAATTCCCCTTGATCTAAATAAATATCTATTTATGAAAAATGGTTATATAAAATATTAAATTCCTTTGTTTTATATTTTTGGATTTAAAAATACTATTAATAATTGTTACCATTGCTAATATATTTGTTCAATAGTGATCACATGATTAGTATAAATATAAGTATTTAATAAATCCAATTTACCCATACAAACGAAGAAATGACTTCATCTAGTAGAATTTACATGTATGAATCCCATTTGTCAAGGCTCGAAATGGAGGTTTTTTCATTGGTATTCTCTCTATACCATGGACAAATCAAGGTTGAATACGTTAATCTCAATTGGAACCACCTACAGGAGTAGTGTAAGTTGATAGAGATTACCACTCGAGCGATTTTATCAGAGCCACCCCAAGAGTCTGTCACCATCGCACACCATACCCTTCAGTCTTATGCAGGTGTTATAAAGGGTTATGTAATGAGACCCTAGTAATATGATTATGTACACTATTGTTTTATACCCAGTATACATTCATTTTATTATTGTTACTTTGTAAACAGTTTTTAAAGCGAAAAAAGTATTTTTAGTTATTATTCAACTAGGAAATCCATTTTGATGAATTAATGTATTTATTGAATTAAATGATATTTTAATAAAATATTATTATTATTATTAAAATACTTTTTTATTAAATATAAATGATCATATAATTTTATGAATGGAATTGTTATTTATATTAAGGTTTGAAATCTGTTTTTGTCAAAACACATGATTTTTTTATAAATTTCTGTTTTTATTTGAAAAGTGAAAATTTTCATATTTAAAAAATTATTTAGATAAAATGAATATTACTTTAGGAATCAGGATTTCAAAATTATCAAATGGTGAATTTTTCATAATTTTCTGAGACAGTCAAATTTTTAGTTAAAAATTTAACACCGTTTAATTATATATTGTGTTTTATGACATCATAATGAACCAATTGTAATTTAATAAAATACTATAAACATTATGTTTTACATTGTATTTTTTCCATTAAAATAATGTGATCATATTTTTATTTGATTTATTTGACTATGCCTTAGTGGACCTTCGAGGACTTATAAAACATTTTTTCTTTTTAGATTGATTTCCTTGAGAGTGTGACTCACCATCACATAAGACACATTATTGTTTTAAGAAGTTCGGCCATTGGAGTTATAAAATATCATTTTCTAGTCCCATATGGCAAAAACTATGGGCAAAATCCATGGGTTGGTTAGTGGTTTTGATTAGTTTAATGTGTGGTGTCCCAAACATAAATAACAAAGAATTATCTCTCCTTTCCTATATAATCCCAATGAAGCTCTTACTTACTCTTCACTCAAAGCCTTTATGGTTTATCCAATATCTTCCCTCCACTCACTAGAATCATTTCAAGGCTCTACAAGCTCCCACAAAGGCACTCTCAAGCCTCTCTCAAACCGTTTGGATCACACTTCCATGTAAGGGATTCCTTCCTTTCTCATCTTATCCATGTTTATTAATATTGTTATGCCCTTTTATTTTCAATTATAAATGCTAGGGTATGATTTTCACCTCCCCCATACTATCCTCTTTATGTTTTAATGATGATATACCCCTTTGTCTCACTCATTAATGCCTCCCACGTACACCCGTTTCCATGCCAAAATTCTGTAAGGAATTTCTCCCTCCTCATTTACATTCAAGAAATTGTTTTGTATTATGAATCCCAATTCCATTAATTATGTAGTTATATGTATCTATATGACCCCCTTACTATCCATTTAATTTACATATTATGAGACATCCTTTTCTCTCTCATTGAACATTTTTACGAAGGCTTCTGTCATGCCTTTATGCTGCCGAAATTGCACCGTAATTTTCCAAGACAAAATCATTGTGTAGTGAATACCATGATAATTTATATATAAAGTGTATTTACATTTATGCATATTTAATTATTAAAGGATGAGTTTAATGTATAAATTCCACATTACTTTATCATGGAATAAATTATGATGTATAATAATTCCATTTTGTATGATCTTGCGGCACACTTATGCATGAAATGAAATGTTTAAGAAGGGTGTGCCCTAATAACTATCCAATGAAATGGGTAAAGATTATTGTCAAGATATATCAAGTGAAATGGGGATTTACTCAGTATTATTAATGTTCAATGAGGATTTAATCATGCTAATTAAAGTGCAATGAGGATTTAATCATGCTAATTCAAGTGCAATAAGGGTTTACCCACGCTCCTTGTGCAGTAAGCCTTGGCTCATCCTAATTCCATGTTAAGTGTTGTTGTCACATTTCAATGTTATGATAATCATGAAATATCATTCATTTAGGTTAATGTTTCTGTTTCACCTCATTTTTATGTATTTTAAGTAACATATATTGTAATCTTCATTTTATACCTTGTTTACTCCCTTACTGGGATTTATAGCTCACACTTTTCTTATGCATGTCCTTAGGTTACCCCATGCAATGATAAGTATGAGGTAATGTAATGGTATTGTAAAGGATGTTTTCAATAAGATTTTGTGTTTTATGTTTCGTGTTTTTATATAATGTTACTAATCCCCAAAGTAACTAGTCCACTCGATCTTCAGTGATGTACCAAGTGAAGGTTTTATGTAATAAATCATGTTTAAGTATGTAATAAACATAAGGGTTATTATAGTTGGTATCAGAAGATATGTTTATTTATTTTTGGGATTAGGATTAGAAAAACCAAGGGATGTCCTAGATACAGGACTATGTATAATAAAAATATACCTAAATTTTGGTGAGTATTGAGTAAGTGGTGAATCGTGCAAATAAATACCTATCTGGATATGAGTAGGTAGAGGCAGCTCTGGAACAGATGTACCTAGGAAAGAAAACTCTAACAAGGAGTTTCAGGCTTGACCCAGGGTATCTTGTTACATGACAATGGACCTTAATGCACTCTTTGGTACAATACTCCTGGGGGATATGATTTAGTAAATTCACGAGCTTAGTATGAACCATTGTTAAAGGAATTTATTAAATCCCCTAAGATTATATGTTAGAAAGTATATCATGGATAACATATATTGAAGCCTATATATTAATATATAAAAGAAATAAACGTTATTTATATTTCATTATTTTCTTTCCTTGGATTAACCTTTATGTGTTACCCCTAACATTCCTTTTATTTCAACCAATGGTTGGTAATTGGAGGACTTGGGCTAAAAAATGATGTGAAGATCAATGTGATGACTATTCTAATGAGATTCTCATCCGAATGGGAGAAATAATAACAAACTTTGTCACGATACTCTCTTAGTTAACTCAATCATTGAATAGAAATATGGGTCAAGATGAACGTTCACCCCCCCCCCCCCAGAAAGAACAAGTCTCTATAAATAGCTTATTTAGACAAAGGCCTCCTAATTTTATGGATCATCTGATCCATCAATTGTAAAACAATATATCAACTACATTGAAAAAAATCTTCTCCATCCTTCAATGTTCCAAACAAGAGAAGGTTCTTCTGGCAGCATATCATATGTAGGGTGAAGCTGATCAATGGTGGAAATTGATCAAAAATATGAAGCCTGATGTAGAGATCGAGTCTTCGGAATGGAAGGATTTCAAGAAAATGTTTTTCAATAAATATTTTCCTCTCACCCTCTGACTAAATATGAAAAGGGACATCCTTTACCTTAAGAAAAAATATGACAAATACATCGGAGCATACGTGAAAAAATTCACAAGGCCTGAATGATACACCTAGAGCTTTTTCATTAACCCAGAATGCAAGGTTTACTACTTCTTTAGTGGGAGGAAACGTAGCCTATAGAAATCCCAGGAGATCCGTGACTTCGATAGCTATGATAAAATAGTCTGATGTTCCCTCAAGGTCGAAATGGACGTCATAGAATCTCCAGGTTATCATGGGGATAAGAAGTATAAGGTGGACTTCAATTATCAAAGTCCTATGTATAAATCCAATGGTGCTATGAAAATCTAGCACTGCACTTGCCAAAGGTGTGGAAAGAAGAACCCAAAATACTTCTTAAAGGGGACGAGGAAATGAGTTAGGTGTGGAAGAGAAGGGAACCTAGAAGTTAACTACCAACAAGAGAAACCCGCGACTGAAATAGTGGAGATGAATGCTCCATTTGACTCTCAACGCAATGTTAATTGCTTCAACTTCAATGAACTAGGGCACCTGGAAAATCATTGCCCTAAGACAAGGGTTTTCAGAGGCAACCAACAACCTCCAAGGCAGTAAGGGTAGGCTTTTTCCATTACTACCTATGAAGTTGTCCCCGATAACGAATTGGTGACAGGAACCCTAGTTATTCATTCTATAATAGAGAATGTACTTTTTGATTCTGGTTCTACTTTTTACTTTATATCCCAAAATTTTTGAAGAACAATCCCAACATCATCACATATCATGGAAGTAAAGATTTCTCTGAGTACAAAAAATTGGGAAATCATTGAATCCCATGAATATAACTCCTCCCCAATCATAATTAGTGGATTTAACTTCCTGAGGAACCTCATCATACCCCCTCTAGTAGAATTTGATGCAATTCTCAGCATGTATTGTCTTTCCTTATATAGATCCAACATAAATTTCTGCAAGAGGGAAATCACTCTCTATATGGAGAATCGACCCCCGATTCTATACAAGTACAAGGAAGAAGATGAATCTTATTTAGCACTGTCATCTCAAGTGTGGATATTACTACCCTATGAGCACATGTATCTGGATCAAATGATTGAATCTGAGTAGGAAATTGTCCTTCAAGATATGCCTATTGTGGGGGAATTCAATGAAGTGTTTCCTGAGGAATTTTCTGGACTTCCTCTTAGAAGAGATGTTGAATTACAAATTGACTATATATGTGGGGTCTTTATAGTATATAAGACTCCATATATAATGGATATTGTGTAGCTTGAGGATCAGGAGAAACAACTATATGAGAATCTTGATAAAGGGTTTATACACCCACGTGCTTCACCATGGGGTGCACCAGTCCTCTTTATCAACAAGAAGGATGGGCCAATGAGCCTTTTCATTGATTATTGTGAGCTCAACAAAATCACAATAATGAAAATGTATCCTCTATGATGAATTGATGAATTGTTAGATCATCTTCATGGATCACAATACTTCTCCAAGGTAGATGTGTGGTTGGGATATTATCAAATAAGGGTGAAGAAGGAATATATCCCCAATACTGCTTTTCGTACATGATATGGGAACAATGAATTCATAGTAATTCCCTTTGAACTCATTAATTCTCTAAAAATCTTCATGGACTTGATGAATAGAGTCTAGATATTTTCTCACAAAATTTGTGGAAACCTTTATAGATGATATTCTAATATACTCCAAAACCAAGGGGGATCATGAGGAGAATCTAAGAACTGTACTAGAGACCTTATTGAAGGATAAGCTCTATGACAGGTATAGAATGTATGAGTTCTTGTTAAAGGTGTTCTCATTTTTGGGTAATATCCTCACAAGAAATGAGATATTTGTGGATCCCTCCAATACAATAGCAATTGAGGGATGGTCGAGGCCAACATCGGTAATGGATATCTGTAACATCTTGGGGTCAGTTGGGTACTATCACCGATTTGTGAGAAATTTCTCACAATTGTCCAACCCTCTTACTAAGATAATTTGGAAGGGAGTAATGTTTTCATGGAGTAATGATTGTAAAAAGAGCATCAAGGAGTTAAAAAAGGAGGCTTATCACTACGCATGTGCAAACTTTACCCAAAAGTGGAGAACATTTTGTGGTATTTAGTAATTATTCAAAGAAGGTAATGGGTTGTTTGTTGTTTGAAAATGATTATGTGATAACCTACACCTCAAGGCAGCTGAAAATACATGATCTAAACTATCCCATGCATGATCTACAGTTAGCGGCTATGATCTTTGTGTTGAAAATCAGGTGGCATTATCTCTATTCAGTGAAGTGTGAGATATATACTGATCACGAGAGTCACAAATATATTTTCTCATAAAAGGATCTTAATATGTGCTAATGAAGATAGATATAACTCATCAAGGATTATGACTACTCAATCCACTACCATCCAGGTAAGGAAAACAAGGTGGTATATGATCTAAGAAGAAAATATTATGAATCATTCTCAATGATGAGAATTGAAAGGATCCAAACTTCGTAGATTTGTAGAGGAGGGACATGGAAATCATTAATCTAGGAACATCATCTAAACTTTCTTAAATGATTTCTCAACTGTCCATCATTGTAAAAATAATGGATGCTCAAAGAAAGGATTTGGAAATTTTGAAAAGGGTGGAAGCTATCATAAATGGGAAATTTGAAAAGTTCATGGTTGATAAGGATGTAATTGTGAGATTTGGTCACTATTAAGTGTACCATCCGATCCAGATATAAAGAAGCAGCTTCGGAGTGATGCACATAGCTCAACCTTCTCGATTCACTCATGGAGCACAAATATGTATCGAGATCTCCATGAAAACTTTTGGTGGGACAATATGAGAAGGGATATTTTTGAATATACATCAAAATTCCTGGTATTTCGGCAAGTGAAGGTTGAGATGAAAATGAATAATGGGGTGATATAACCACTACCAATACCAATATGGAAGTGGGAGAACATTACCATGGACTTTTTCACTTGAAGTCCTATGATATACAGAGGAAAAAATTCTATATCGGTCATTATGGATCTTCTTACGAAGAAATGTCACTTTTTTTGAAATTTGAGAGGAATTCTTATTGGATCAACATTAATGGATTTATATCAATGTAGTGGTAAGTATGCATTGAGTACCACTATCTATTGTATCTGATCATGATCCTGGATTCTCCTTAATGTTCTCGAAAAGTATTCATCATTCTATAAGCGCTGAACTAATCTTCAGTACAACCTATCATCCTCAAACTGATGGCCAATCTAAGAGAACTATTCATACACTGGAAGATATGTTAAGATCATGTTTCATGGAATTCAATGGAGTATGGGACCGATATCTTCCACTGGTAGAATTCTCCTACAATAATAGTTTCCACTCGAGCATCCGAATGGCCCCATATGAAACCCCTTACGGAAAAAGGTGCAGAACCCCAACGTGTTCGGATGATGTCAGTGAGCATAAGCTGCTAGGACCTGAAATGGTCGATGAAATGATGGAGAATGTGAAAACAATTCAGCATCACATCAAGGAAGCCCAAATTCAATAGAGAAGTACTGTAAATAACTGTCGATGAGACCTTGAGTTCAAAGTTAGATACATGGTATTTCTATGCATATCTCTGTGGAAGAAGGTTATTCAGTTATTATGTATTGAGAAGTTAATTCCTAGGTACATCAGCCCCTATGCGATTCTTGATCATATTGGGGATGTGGCCAATCGACTAGCACTTCCACCTACCAAGGACCAAGTACATGATGTCTTTCATGTATCCCTCTTAAATAAGTATATAACAGGCCATTCACATATACTATCTTCATAGGTAGTACAGATAAAGGAAGATATTTCTTATGAGGAGCATCTAGTAAAGATCTTATATCATAGAGAAAGGGTTGTATAAAATAAGAAAATTCCCCTCATCAAGGTATTGTAGCGAAACCCCTACTTTGAGGAAGCGACGTGAGAATTAGAAGAATTGATGAAGCAGAGCTACAACCCGAGTGATGTTAACCGAGCCACCCCATGAGTCTATCAAAATCAAACACCTTACCCTTCAGTATTATGAGGGTGTTATAGGAGGTTATGTAATGAGGACCTAGTACTATGATTATGTACACCTTTTTTGTATAGAGAGTATATATTCATTTTATTATTGTAACTTTGTAAATAGTTTTTAAAGTGAAAGAAAGTATTTTTATTTAATATTCAACTATGTAATATATTTTAATGAATTAATAAATTTTTGAAAAAAATAATTTTTTAATGAAATATTATTATTATTAATAAATTACTTTTTTATTAAATATAAATGATCGTATAATTTTATGAATGAAATTGTGATTTTTATTAAGGTTTTGAAATCTATTTTTTTCAAAACACATGATTTTTCGATAAATGTCGGTTATTATTTTAAAAGTAATAATTCTCATATTTAGAAAATTATTTAGTTTAAAATAATATTGTTTTTGGAATTAGGATGTTGAAATAATCCAATGGTGATTTTTTTTTTAATTTTCTAAGACAGTTGAATTTTTGGTTAAAATTAAATACCATTAAATTATATAATGTGTTTTATAACATCATAACATTACAATAGGGCTGTAATAAAAAAACTCTAAACACTATGTTATATAATTATTCTTTTTACCATTAAAATAATGTGAATTTATGTTTATTTGATTTATTTTACCAAGATTTAGTGGACCCTCCAAGACTTATAAATCATTTTATATTTTTAAATAGATTTCCTAGATAGTGTGAATCACCTGTACCTAAGAAACCCAATTATTTTAAGAAGTTCAGACATTGGATTTATTAAATATTTTTTCCAATCCCCTTCGTAAAAAACAATGTAAAAATCCCATGGTCTGGTATGTGGTTTTTATTAGTTTAATGTGTGGTGTCCCAAACCTAAATAATAAATAATTTCCTCTACTTTCTTATAAAAACCCACCCAAGATCTAACTTTCTCTTCACTCAAACCCTTTTGAGATAGTCCATCCTCTGCCCTCCTCTCTCTAGAAACCTCCCATATCACCCCAAGATCCCAAGAATCCTCTCTCAAGCATCTTCCAAGCCTTTGGGATCGCACTTCCAAGTAAGGGATTCCTTCTTTTCTAATTTTATCCATGTTTCCTAATATTGTTGTGCCCTTTTATTTTCAATTATAAATATTGGGATATCATTTACCAACTCCCCATTACTTCCCTATTTATTTTTTTAATTATGAGAGACCCCTTTTTCTCTCATTAATGCCTCCCACATACACCCATTACCACGGCATAATTCTGTATGGAATTTCTCCCTCCTCATTTACATTCAATAAATACTTTTGTATTATGAATCAAAATTCCATTACATATGTTGGGACATGTATCTATATGACCCCCATTATATTAAATTTCATGTACATATGATGAGACACCCCTTTCTCTCTCATTAACCATTTTTATGAAGATTTATGTCACGCCATTATGATGCCAAAATTGCATCGCAATTTTCCAAGACAAAATCATTGTGTAATGAATACCATGCCCATTTCTATATTAAGGGTACTCACTTTTCTGCACATTTATTTATTTATAGATGAGTTTCATTTATAAATTCCACATTCCATTATCTTGGAATAAATTATTCTATTTAATGAATCCATGTTGTTTGATCTTGTGGCAGAGTTATGAATGAAATGAAATGTTTAAGAAGGGTGTGCCCTGATAGCGCTCGAATGCATTGGGTAAATATTAGTATCATGATACGTCAAGTGCGATGAGGATTTACTCATGCTAATTCATGAGAAATGAAGATTTACTCATTCTAATTCAAGTGCAATGATAAAGTACTCATGCTAATTCAAGTGCAATGAGGGTTTACTCGTGCTCCATGTACAATGATCCTTGGCTCAATCTAATTCCATGATAAGTGTTGTTGCAACATTTTTAGGTTATGATAATCATGCGATATCATACCTTTATGTTAATTTTTCTCTTACACTCCATTTATATGCATATTTCCTAACAATTATTGTAATATTTAGGTTATACCATGTTTACTTCCTTACTGGGCTTTGTAGCTCACCCTTTTCTAATTCATATCCTCAGGTTACCCCATGAAATGATTAGTAAGTGGGAATTTAGTGGTCATGTAAAGTATGTTTTCAATAAGATCCAGCATTCTATGTTTTATGTTGTTATGTAATGTTTCTAAGCCCCAAATACACTAGACCTCTCGATCTTACATGTTGTATCAAGTGAAGGTTTTATGTAATAAATCATGTGTAAGTATGTAATAAAAAGAAGGGTTGTTATATCTTACATCATCCATTAATTAAACATTTAGGTATTTGGAATATAATGTAAAATAATTAATGTTACAACATTTTACTATTCACCTAAAAACAACAACTATTACCAAATCATACAAAAAAAACCACCCTAACCATATTTTTAAATTTGAATTTCAGAAATGGAATACATTTTTTTGAAAATAATTTTATATTCAAGCGAAATATAATTTTTAAATAAAAATTTTATTTAATTGGAAAATATAAATTTTAATATTTCAAGTAATTTTTTGACTCTTTGACAAATTAATTATGGTCTCATAAAAAATTCTTAAAATTACAATAAAACATATTAATAAATTATCAATCAATTTAAGAAAATTAAATTTATTTTAAATAATTATATTCATTACGAAATTTCATTAAAACATTTTATGCTTCCCTAGGTGATGTCTCTATTCTAATAGTTATATTACTTTTCCTAATGACCATATTACAATCTCAACGGTTAGGTTACTATTCAAACAGTTGTGTGACTATTCGAACTTTCCAATTTCTAATGGTCATATAAGTTCATTAATTTATATAAATACCAATTATTTTATTAATTATTAATTCAAATATATTTTTTATCAAGGTTATATATAATTTTTCTTCAAAATGAATATTATATTATTAGCTGTATGTATTATTTCTACAACCTTTTTGTTAGTGTGGTTATTCTCGTGGATCGAAAATATCCCAATTTTATATATCAGTTATCTTATTTTCTATTTTTATTCCATTTTAACATTTTACATTTTTATTTTTATTGTTTATAACTAATATATAATTTTCTTAATTTACGAGAATATTATTTTGTTGGTTTCCTTATTGATGTATGTTCATTATACCACATGTCATAATTATATGAAGTGAAATTCCATTGAAATATTTCTAGGTCGTTAAACCCCCCAAATAAGAAGTTTTATTCTCTATATTTCATTATAAATACTAAGGTTAAAATATGTGAGGATAATTCTTATTTCATGGATTCATCTAGTCCCCACGTCACCTCTTTGTATTTATGGTACTATCAAAGTATTTTTTCTAAGAGACTAGTCTTATTGTGTAGAAGATTGTCACTGTCGTCAAAGATCGTCACTGACTTCTACTCCAAAGATTGATCATGTTCTAGTTTTCCACATCTATGTTCAGAATATGTTATGGATATGGTATAAACTTATTTGAGAGCGGTAAGTGGATTACATCTTGTACATGGGACATGGTTGGTTGATGTTCTAGTCGAATGGCCACAACTCTAACGTGATCTATAATATCATAGGGTCTGATATACCTAGGACAAAACTTTCAATTCATCCTAAATACAATGGATATATTCCCTAGATATATTCAGTGGAATACATTTTCTCCATCATCAAACCCCATGTCCAATCAGAAATTGTTTTCATAGCTAATCAATTGATGTTAACTATACCTGTTGTTTCGTTAAATGGTATTCACTATTTATATGATTTCATCAACCATTATAGGTTTCAACATATTTTGTCCACCAACATCATCCAAGCATGGATTTATTAAGAAAAGTTTCCCTTAGAGGGGTTCATATTGATCCATTTGGAAACTTTAGTGGAGACTATTTTTATAAAAAACATCAAATAGAGGAATGTTTTTCTCTATACCACATTAATGTATGTGAATAATGATCTCAATATTTATTCCAATATCTGGATAGTCTACATATATTAGCCAACTGTTGGTTGTTGATAATCCATACTGAAGTTTTACTCAGTTTTTAGAGAATGTTGGAGACTATTCTAGAATATGGAGGTAAAACTCATATCTTGATTGGATACAATTGATACTCTAGTTCCATGCATCCTCACAACTTATCTTATGTATATATTTTAATTTTGATAAAGTGATAATACGTTTTTTATTGAAATTAAGTGAGTGGACATTGTAATATGATCCACCACATCTCATTTATCATTATTTTTTTAGATTTTTTTGGATGAATATTTTCAATGTTCATGGTTACGTTCTACCGTATCCATGTAGGTATGGGAAATGGTTGCATAATCCCCATATAAATTTTAATTTTATCCTTATCATGCGACATACATGAAACTTTTATGTATATTCAAGGATATCCATATTCATATTTTCCCAACAATAGTTATCATATATATGTCAATACAACTTATTTCTCCTAGGGTGGATGGAGAAGGTCAATCTATATGCATCATTCAAAACATCCTTCTATGTACTAGGAATTGATGGTACACATAATTTTGACCCAAATATCATAGGTTCCACCTTCTTCTAAATTTCAACATCATCTCTTTTATAATCATTTATTTTCCATAAAAAGTATGGTGGAGAAATAATTTGTCAAATGAATGATTTTTTTCTTAGATTTTGATTCCCATGTCAATCCTTTTAATGCCTAAAAATCATTGTATCCTTCTCATTTATCATCATTCACAGTGTTTCATGATCCTTTCTACTAATGTTATCTTCTTATTTTACTCTTTAACATGATATTAGTGTATTGAGCAGTCTTGATCAATGGTGAGCTCTAACCATATCTATTTTTATATATTAATATATTTTTTTGTGAATATATATTTTGGGATCTTTTAATCATTATATATCTCACACTTCTCCACATAGAGATAATTCCGCAGAATTTTAAAAATGAATATCATAGTTTAAAACTCTAGATCATGCATGTAATAGTTTTTCTCATGAACTTTCAACTACCTTGATGCCTAGTAAATCATGTTATCATTTGGTATTAGTAAAAATAATAATATTTTCTATGATTGATCACTATATACAACGAATAGTTCCCCAGTTCTAGGTAGTGTAACTACATGAGTAGTGATAAGTCTATTTTTCAAATCTTTTACATATTATAAAAATTCATTAGTATAAAAAACATTAATCCCCACTGATGTTTCTTGGTTATTTTGTTTAACCATAACGAGAAGTTCTTGGAAAATCTTCAGTAATCCCAAGCCTAGAGAGGGAAATTATGGATCTTCATTCCATATGTTGGATCGTCCAATATTAATTTTCCTTTCTCATATAATGAACCACATATACCTATTTATTGGTGACAAAATTCCCCATCAATGAAACATCCTCCATCTAGAACTCCAATTTTATATACATTTCATATCTTTTATCCCCTCACAATGTGATTATCACTGTATTCAAATTCATATCATTCTCCACTTTCTTTTTGAAGAGTACTACAATATCATCTACAAGAACTTCCAAAATGTTATTGGGCAATGAATAAAGACGTTATTCATTAAATAAATTGAAATTTTTGGATAATTGGGGAGTTTCTAGGGAATCACTATGAACTCATATTATGCATACCTCATTCGAATGGTGTCCTTTATAATAACTCCTTTCTTTTCCTTTAATTGGTTATATCCTAAAAAAATGTCTGAAATAGTGGAATACATGGCCCCATTTATTTGATAATATTTCCCATCTACCTTTGTAAGGGAATAATTATTCATTATCATTTTTGGAGTTCATGATTAAAATTTCATACTTTCATTTATTTATCCTTATTCTTAATTAAGTGGAAAATTTCACCCCATGGTGAATCACTCGGGTCTATAAAACCCTTTTCTAGATTATCTTGTCACTAATTCTTAAGCTATTGAATCTCAAATATGTCTATATAATATTTATTCTATGATATGGGTAAATATCTTTGTAATGGTTCAATTGACAACTCAACCTCTCAATTGAAAGGATTGTTGGGAAATTCTTCTGGGAATACAACAGTGTAGTTTCTTAAAATGAGAATTTCATTAATCATGATTCTCTCCATTATCTCAATCATTTGAGATAGATATTATTTATTATAAGGAAATAATATCAATTATTGAGAAGAATATTCTAAGTGATATTAATTCTTCTATCTACATATTTATTGAATTGTAGGATGCCTCAAGATGTGAAGAGTGATCTACCTCTCCCAAAAGTTTAAGAAAACATTATATAAAGATATTCAATCCAATCCCAATGTATCATCAAACTCCACTATAGGAAGTAATATAATATATCATATATGGTTTATACCACAAAAATTGACTATGTAAAAATCATATACTTTAGATTAAATCATTTCCACATTTCAATTCTCACAGATAACTCCACATCCATATTTTGAGGTGGTCTTGGAATAGGTCTACTAATATTATAAGTTATGAAACAATATATATAACTATAATCGAATAGTAAAATAAATATTATTGGATTAATAACTATTATACCTTTCACCACATCATTTTTTGGATCCACCTCCATAGTAGTGGTAGTATATACCCTTCCTTGATTCCTTGGAGGATGTTGACATTAACTGTCTCTAACAACCCTTGGCTTACAAAAGCGGATCCCATATTTATCATGGTACTTATAGTTAATAAAATTTACTATACGATAAGGGTGATATAAATCTTACTTTATTCATTCAAATTAGTGGGATTCTTTATATTATTTCAGTAGTTATTAGGCTGATGGCCCGATTATCCAGATTTAAAACACCTCTTCATTCCCTTTAGACACTTTTTAAGATGATTGTTACCATACTTTTTATTCATGGGATGTTGGGTTTTCCTTACTCAATGATATTTTTTTTTATACTCCCATAAAAAACTATTTTCAAAATGTTATCAATGAACCCATGAGACCATTGAGAGTCACAAATCATTATCTCAACCATAAGGAAAAACACACAATTTCCTAAAAGTACTCATTGTCTCAAATCACCGTGGTTTTTTGTAGTGTCAGATTAATCCACTAAAGAAGTGATCCACCTTGAATTTAGTAAGCAAGATAAATCTATACTTAGATAATCCAAGAGTTATAATATTTTCCATTTATGTACTGATAGACTCGTCTTCATTTTTCTTCAATTCAATTAACTGCCTCTCAAACTTGTGATGAAGATTTGTCACAAATATTTATTCAAAAATATTTTCATAAATTATTCTTATTACTTTAAATAAATTTAATCCATATACTTTTATTTTGGGACTAGTTACCACCATTTATCAACATCTCCATCAAAATAATAAACTCTGAGAATAACATTATCTTTTATAGGAATTGGAGTCTAGTGATATATTCTCAATGGAGTTGATCTATTATTCCACATTGAGGTAATAAATAGATCCAATAAAGTTCATATTATATTATCTCATAAATTATTTGATAGAAATATGTACTTTATAAGGAGAGAGAGGATTTTCCTCATGATTTATGTTATTATTCATAACGTGATCCCATTGAACTAGTACTATGATTAATTTTTGGGATCCTTGCCCAATTAAATTTGCCATCTCATTTCGGAAATCATCACATTGCATGTCACATTTTTTATTGGAATGGGTTAAACTATTTATATCCATTAACATAAAAAAGGAAAATGAATTTTGGAGGCTTGAATATTTATCTGATAAGAATATAAAACAATTACAACATACATTGAAGTAATAACATATAAATTAAAAGTATATCATAACATGTTACTTTCTATGTATCGTTATTTATTATCCACATGATTGTTTTTGATTAATAGACATATATATAGGTTTATTATTAAATATTTTTATTCTTAGTGTCTAAAAATAAATAGAATCTGTGTTGATACAAACTATTGTGACCCAGTATTTTAACACATATTGTCATGTTACTTTTACCATAATTGTCCATTAAATACGAACTGAGGATCGAAAATATTCATCTCTTTAGAAGAATAGGTAAATAATCATACAAAATGAAACTAAAAAAATATTTTTTTATTAATCCCAATAATGAGGTCAAACATCCATTTGATCTCCTACCACTGAATGGGATAACATGGGGAAAAATAAACCAAATTCGGAGATATTACACCTAGAACAAAAATAAACATGGGATTGAAGCAAAAAAACACTACCTATAATGAATAATGTGATAACATAAAATTAATGGATAATTAATAAAATATTGGGGTATAAAATATATAACATTGAATTGTATTATCTTGTAAACATAAAAATTTCGAAGAAACACATGACATGATATAAACATGATTCAAGGATAACTAACAAGATGATATCACATCATGGACGTATTCCCATAGTATATTTGGTTTACTCTCAAATCCCAAACATTACATCTCACGAGAATAAAACACGAATTAATGCATTGTAAATACACTTAGGGGGACTAATAATTACTTTTCCATTAATATTTTTACCACATAATGAAATCAAATAGAATGAATAATGGTGAGGATTACTCCTAGAAAGATATAGATATCATAATCATGAAACAATAAATAACTAAAGGGTGTTTTATATTTTTATCCATGAGTGAATGGATTAAATGTATCTTGGAAATTAATTAGTAAAAAAATATGAATAAATCACGAATAAGGATGTCCACATGAACTGAAAACTTGAAAAATATTTGTTTGGTATCTTTAGAAATGTGTTGTTAATGGGTGGTTTTGTGGAAATGAATAATGAGATTTAAATGTGGATAAATGCATAATAATTTACATAAAACTAGAAATGAAATAAAAATCTTCATGATAAAAACAATTATTTAATTAAATATGTGATTATTAATATTTTAATTGAGTTTACTAAAAATAGTTTATGAAATCATGAAGTTCCCATTAATCAGGTTTTCTTATTGTGGGGAATTGAGAAGGGAACCTTTTATATCATGTATTTCCCTATAAAAATGATTAAATAAACTCTATATATATGTGGGGGGTATATATACATAATATAGAAGATTTATATATGAATATTTAATAGATAAATTGAGGTAATGAGAGTTAAAGTGCAACCTAATGAAAATAGTGATTTTGAGAGAGATCCATTTCCTCATGTATGTGTGAGTTATGAACTTTCAATTTTTGTACATGATAAAATATTAAAATCAAAATTTATATAATTATGAACCACCTACCCATATATTTAAATTATTATAATTTTATTATGTTCATCTATTATCATTTAGGTGAGTTATAAAGTTTAATTTCATTGTTTTGGGAGTGTTTGTTTCATGGTTTCATGGTCGATCACTTACATATACCTATAGAAGTTCATGCCAAATGGAAATGAAAATATGAAAGTAAAATTAAATGGTATTCATTAAATTATATAATTTTTAATGTTACCATATATCATTTTGTTTCCTGAAATGTGCATGATTCATTTAACAAATTTTCAATTATAAATGTTTAGTTTATTTTGGCTATTTTTATGAAAATCTCAAATTGGTTTCATTTTACATATTTTTTTTTGAAACATAATCTTTTTAGAATTTGAAAAAATATATAATGTGGATAATTAGTTCGTTTCAAATAATTATTAGATAATTTGAAATTACCATGAAGTAACTATTAAAAAACAAATACTCATCATTCATGAAGGTTGTAAACAAACATAATAAGGAAAATGGTTTCGTTTCTATTTCAATCAGAGGGGATAAAAAATATTGGGGAGATAAGATATTACAATAGAAATATAACATTACGTTATATACATGTTAATGGATTTACTATGCTTTGTTGGATAAAGGTGGTTAGGAAATGGTAGTTGAAGAAAGTAAATAAAAAGGGGTAGTTTGAGAATGTTTCCCACTGAATATTGCCTCCTTGAAATTCCCCATAAAGAATATAAAATTGGTCATTCTATGAGACAATCAACCATCGGATGTGGGTAAGTGATGGGAGGATATATTTTTCTATGGATTTGGAAAATAACATGGATTATAAATTGTGAGGATAAGGGTGGTATTTATAAGTGGAGAAGAGGGGTTTTTGAATATTATATTCATTTGTTCATTATTTTTGGTTCATGACTATCAATAGTTTTTATTCCTGTGACTATATATAGTAAACAGAGCTTGTTATATTTTAATAATGTATTCCTATATCATCTTTGACTAAAAAAATTCATGTATTTCACTTATAATTTTAAATACAACAAATTACCATATTTCTCTATTCACAAAAAAAATCAACTATTTTACAAAAACACCAAATATTAAAAATTACGATATTTATGTTTATGTTATTGATATGAAATATATTTTCTAAAAGTAAATTTATTAATATGATAAATTTAATTTTCAAATAAAATAGTTATGTAATTTAAAAAATACCAATTTTAATATTTCGAGCAATTTTTGGACACTTTCAAAAACTAATAATGGAATCATCAAATTATATTACCATTATATTAAAATTTAATATTAATTTAAGAATACATTTGTTGAAAATAAGTTTTTTTTTCAATCGTTATGTTTATTAATAATTAAAACTAAATCATTTTTGTTTTACAAATATACCAAAACTTAATTTATCATTTTATAACTTTTTTAACATTTACTATGATATAAATGTACCATATATATTAATTTTATAAGATATCTAAATATTATTTTATATTTTTTTAGATGATCTCACTATTCAAATGATCAAATTACTATTTTTAGTGGTCATAAAACTATTTCAATGGTTTGTTTTGTAACAGCCATATGGGTTTTATAATTTTTATAAATACCTCATATTCTATTTGTTATTCAATAACTTATATTTTATATCAAGGTTATATATAATTTCATCTTCAAAATGAGTATTTTATAATTAAAATTATTTTTTATTTCTATAGTTTTGTTCATGATTTCAGACATTATAGTGGTTTGAAAAGATTCAAATTTTTCATATATTACTTGTCTTATATTCTATTTATTGTCACATTTTAATATTTTTAATTCCTATTAGCACTGTTTTGAACTAATGTTTCATTATTTATTTTTGATGATAATTTTTTTTCACTCTCTTTGTGGTGTATGTGCTTTATACTAAAATACATAATTATATGAAGGGGTTTTAATTGAAAAAATTCTATGTCATTATATAAGGGGTATGTGTAGAAGATTAAATTAATTTTTAATGATCAATATGAGATCATTAGAAAACTAAAGTCCTAGTGGTAAGTAGCCCAGGATGATGCGGTAAGAGATGATTCTATAGAGGTTGACTTCTAGGTTGAGAAGGGTTGAGTTCAGATATGGTTTGATGAGGTCTTCCGAGTTACTGAGGAGGAAATGACAGAGCTCCCGAACATGTATTGGGATTTGGAGGCTAATTCAAAATGGTTGGTTTTATAGAAGCATTTTATTACTAAAAATGTGACTTAGAGAGAAACTCCTTTTTATAAAAATTAGATGAATATCTAACATAAGGGTGAACCATCTAAATAATTCCTTCAGTACTATTTACTTCAAAATCATAAATTTTCATGTCTGTTTTTTTATATCTCAATCACACATAGAAATACTATCAACTAAAATCACCTAAAAATATTATTATTAATAGTGTATGGAATAAGAGTTTAATAGATGAATAATTACATATATGAGTGATTCAAGAAGGGTGGGTTGGAATGATCCATTGACCACAGGGGGAGTCTTTACTAGGTAATCATAGGTTGGAGAGTGGGACTCTACACAACCCATATTCATGACCAATGTACTTTGGTGCATGAGCAAGGTAATAAATGCTTCATTGGATTCTACTTGGAAAAGGAGAAGGATGAAGGAAATGAATCGAGAAACCCATGAAGTAGAACATAATGGCAGTGAAATGCCAATTGAATAAGACTAATAACCATGTATGAAATAAAAATATTGTTATGGTACTATTAGGGATGGGGAAAATCAGCTTTGATAATTGACCTTGTTTTAAACATGAGACGTATCACATGATATCATCATTCATTCAATTTTGGCACTGACTAGTATAGGTGAGATAGTGTGTCTATGAACCATTGTTGTTTAGGGCCCATAAAATCATGGATGATGGTGGCCATCCTGATCATCGAATAAGGGATGTATGGGGACTAATAGAGGGAATTTCTATTTAAATTTTGACACTCCTAAGATTATTAATTATAGTTTTTGAGAACACTGGGTGAGAATATTGGTCTACGAAATATCATGATTCATATTATATGGGAATTATCATCTCATATATTAAGTGATGCTCATGGAACTCATGTATTTCAGTATATGAATATGACCAGATAGGGAAATGGCTCCCTCATGAAATGACATAAGATGATTCATAGTCTTACATCGTATATTGTGTATAGGTGTCTTTACGTATAACATCTTAAAACAAGGTAATTTAACTTTTATTTTAAAATCTAATGGTGAGGAAATGATTTCTGTAGTTTTAAATTGTATTTATTTGACAATAATTCTCCATATTTTAGTGTCATATGGCCTGGATGTTTTTATTATAGTATAGATTTCCATATTATTAACCATGATGATAGTTAGTTTAACATGATATGGTATGTATACGCACATCGGCCTCATCCTAATTGGCGAGGTCTCTGTAAATGAATACATGATAGCTAGTTTGGAAACAATGAAGGCTAATAATTCTAGGTACTATAGCAGTAATGTAGTAGTACTATGTTGGTAGTGTAGTAGTTATTATAGTAGTTACTGTAGAGGGTGTTGTTCATTACGGTAGCAGTTAGAAATATTCACCTTGATCACCAGTTTGGGCTTGGATTCCATAAGGCATTCGGGCCACCCAGGCCTTCAGATCAATAATGCCATTTGGCCACCTCAAGGCCTTCATGCCACCTCAAGGCCTTTGGGCCACCTGATGTGAAGATTCCTAGATATATTCTACATGAACCGGCTCTAGAGGAGGATTCAAAAGAAGGGAACATTCACCAGAGGAGGGCTATCAGATTTAAAAGAATGAGAGGGTATGACATTGTCATCGGTAACGGGCATGTGCATCTCCGCATAGGACAGATGACCTAACAGCCATGCAATGTTGGAGAGCTGATCACGATGCAGATGTCAGGGTAGGTATGTTTCAAGTAGTCATAGTCTGAATGATTTCCTTAAGACCTACAGGTCATGTATTGTCCCCAAGCCTACGAGGAATATATGTTAGGGTTCCCCTTAAACCCTTAAAAGGGGTTTATCAAAAATAAATACAAAATAAAGGACTTATGGCCATTCATGATAGTATGGTAAGGATTTATAAAGTAACGTTTTGTGTCTTGTGAATAAGACACATGAATTGATGAAAATGGAGGATGGAGTTTTAGGACTGTCTCTAAATTTTCCATGTACCAGGGTGTCTAGATAGAACATCTAGGGGTTTTTAGGGGTCATGGTGGGTCCCGATGGAGTTTTTCCTTTTCCATTTATACCATAATTTATTTTCTCAAGTCACAGGCTTGACATTGTTGGTGAAATTCTAACTTTTTCACATCTTTTAGTTATAGGATTTCAACCTGAAATATGTATGTGCCTCTTTCATGGGGTAGTTTATGGTCATGCTAGTTTGGACAAACAAGTTTATATTTATGGAAGTATAAAGGGGCTTCTATATATATTGTTTGACTTTGGATTCTAGTTTAAGGGAAAATAATTTAGATCGATCAGAAAAGAAAGTATGGTAGGTGAAAAACTATATAATTGATATAAAAAATGGACAATTAGATTCGAATAGACCCATGTTTTCACATAGTTTGAAGTCAAAATGCATTGACCACATTGATTTTATGTCACACCATCTATGGTCTGTGTGGGGTAAAGAGTAGAAAACAGGTCTTGGGTAGAGAAATGATTTTCGTTTTAGCCCAATATAGAAAAACTAAGCTTCAATATATATCACATAGAATTGGAATAAGTCCACATATGGTTCTAAAATTCATCATGGTAGGACACCAACTTCAAAGGTTGTAATTCCACTCAATATAGGACATCAAAATGGATGGGTCAATAGTTTCTTTATACCTAGTAGTTGAGGTAATCTATATAAATATTGATGTTATATGGGCCCGGTTGCTTATTGTGGTAGGTGATAATTATTAGACAATGCATTCTTCAATTTTATGGTTATAAAACACTAACCCAACAGTAATTATTCAGGATTACATTTTTGGAACTTTGAAATTTGAAACCCAATGTTAATTGGGTCCATAAAGTCCCTTTGGCCTAAAAAGTGGACCTTCAGTGATTTACACACAGTTTTTTGTCATGTTGCTTGGATCGAGTGTTTTCATATAAGTTAATTTAATGGTTCTCGAACAATGGATGTTCATATCAAGTAGGTTGTGTGGCATGATGGAGTTGTAACTGTTGACGCTCCTTTCCGTCACAGAGTCTAAATGACTGAAAAAGGGAAATACATTAGTCCAATGTGATTCATCCTTTGAAGAAACATCAAAAATCGACAAAGGCATGAAGAAAGGATCAACAGCAACTGCACCGCGAAAGTTATCTCACTGTCGCGCAAGTACACTTGCGCGACGCCCTTGGTCGGGCAAGTCACTTGCGCGACCTAAGTGGTAACCGCCCGGTAACCGCCCGGGGTCTTCTCCTGCCTATAAATAGACCCTGTGGGCCCCCCATTCGAGAGGATCTTTTTCCAGAAACTCGGATTGAAGCTCCCGACGCCCAAGTCTCTTCTCAAAGCTTCTGGAACACTTCTAAGGTAATTTCTTACCTATAACGGAAGATATAAAGAGAGGGATGAAGGCCTAAGTGTTGAAACTCATCAACACTTGCGCGCCTGAATGGCCATCCCTTAAGGGAACTGGTCATACTTGAACGCCACCTTATTCCTTCAATAGAATTTGCGCGTCCCTTTTCTGGAAGAACCCCAAGGTGATTCTAAAGGGTTTAAAAAGGAGTCGCTCAAGTATTTCATTTCCGATTGAAAATCGCGCAAATACACAATGTGTTGCACAAGGTATACCTGCACGACCAATACTTGCGCGCCCACGCAAGACTTGCGCGCCTTTCAAGACTTGCGCGCCCCTACCTTTCTGGGTGCCCATCTTGCCCATTTTACCCCTCTTAAGCCATTTCACCTTTCCTATTCAAGATTCAGTCTCCAAGATACTCTTCAAAGCCATCTATGGCATGATTTCTTGATTTGACTTCCTTATCTGAAAGGAATTCGGTGGAATATCTCTCAAAACCTAGTGATTTATACATCTTTATGTCACCAAAGATTGAGAGTTCATTCATTCAACCTCATCCTTTAAGATGAGATAATCCTTAACCTGGGTCTCCTTTTCAGGAATAATCCCCAGTTATAAATCCTTTAATCTGGGCATCTTCCTCAGGAGTTAGCCCCAAATTCTTATAGTTCCCAAACATGGGCATCCTCCTCAGGAGTAAGCCCAAAACCTTAATTCCTAACCTGGGCCTCCTTTTTAGGAGTAAGTCCCAGTCATAATCTTGGGCTTCCTTTTCAGGAGTAAACTCCAAGCCCCTTAATTTCTCTTAACCAGTCCTAAATTACGTTTGATATGGGGTTCCTTCTCAGGAGTAAAACTCAATTATCAATCCTCTCTTAATTTGTGTTTCCTTTTCAGGAATAAGTCCCAAGTTAGAGTATTCAAATCTCCATAAAGCACATATACCTTTATGGACCCTGTTCCTGGATTTTCTCCCTAAAAGTAAATCCTAAACCTTCATCTATTTGGGAAGTCATACATACATAAACCCCAAACAATTTCTTATGATTGCATATTTCATGGCGCAATTGTCTAAATTTTTACCAATACCTCTTGTTTCTCACACCGAGCATGACTCACGTGAGCTTAGAGTGTAAAAGTAATTATGAAATTCTTCTTTGAGCCATCAATCATAAACATCATACTTCATTACTCGAACTACGTGGGTTCTGATTCCTTTTCCAAAACAAAGGATACGTAGGTAGCCCATTTATGGGTTCGATCCCAACTTTGAAATAATCCATGTCCTTCTGAATGGCGATAAACTTCAAGTGCCCCACTGAGTGGCTTTAAAACCAGCCTGGTCATCATAATGACCAAGAGACTTTTATATAAAGTTTTTGAAGGATACCATTGACCAAGAATCTCTAAACAGATATAGATGATTCTCTATTGATGAAGAGCCTCGAATACATATAAAAGATTCTCTAAATTTCTTGCATATTTAATCATTGATTGTTAAAACTAAAGGAAACACATTTTATACTTGGTAATGTAATAAGGATTCACAAACATAACTTAAATCTATAAAGAGAGTCCCAGAGTAGACAATAATTCCCCTCAAAAAGGTGTGATGAGTCCGACCTCCCATCCTCTCGACCAATGAAAATTCCTAAGCCTCATCAGTCCACAAGCTAATGAGTGCCTACCTTTGGAATGTAGGTCCAAACAGATGTGGAATCATTGGATGTTTCCGGTTCTACGAACAAACCCACTAGAAACCGATCGTAACGTTTGAATCTTCCGTCCAGGAGGTCGTCCCCGAAATCCGTGCGAAACAAAAATGGTGAACCCGACAAGAATCCTTAACCAAGTTAAAGTGATGTGCTTCTTATTTGTTAGGCCCCTTGGGCCAACAAATCAATAATTGACATGTGCTCATCCAAAAGATGCAGTGGCCAGATTCATCTTGATTATGTCTGTTATATGGAACAGGCACTCTTTTCTCAAGATCTTCTGCAAAATGGCTTTTCTTAAATTCACCCCTGTGAATACTGCTGTTGTGAGCACCTCTACTGTGAGGTCTTCTGCTGTGAAAACCAATGCTGCTACTCCTCCTGGAACGTCGTCCGCTCTAAGGATGACATCACCAACTCAGCGTCTTCAACACTGGGTTTCTAATGCACTGGTTAAGGAGTACCGTCGTAATGGTACTATCCCAACTCTGGAGGCTGCTCGTCAAGCCCTCCAAGTTAACAACTCTACCTGGTCGTCCGGACAACGGCGACCAGTGATCAAGAAGCAGGCGGTGCTGACTACCGTCTCCAACCGTTTCGGGTTGTTATCCCCGGAATGCAATTTCCATTCACTCCCTTACTCTGAGGAAGTGAATGAGCAGGTCCCGCAGGGCCTTAATTCAAAAAGACAGGAGTCCTTCTCGAGGGATCCCATCAACAATCGCCGCCAGAATCGTGCGGTAGTGCGCCCTCAACATGATGAGGGTACCGACTCCAGGCATTCAGCTCAGGTTCCTCGAACCCGAGCAGGCAAGATGAACCGCCAGAGACGGAATCCGGTTAACAATGGGCAGGTTGTCATCCCTGCCATCTCCGGAGAAGTCCACCAACCTAACTTGGTGGCAAATAACGAGCAGGCACAATCACCTGTCCATTTTAATTCCGCTGTCCAGCAGACTCGTCTGGCAGCATCACGCCAATCCCGCCAAGCAATTCCAGCGGAGTACCATAGGCAGGAACATGCACCTGATTATACATCACCAGTTAGTCAGTAGGCTCTTCTGACTACATATGATGGATCTCGTCAACCGCGTTTGGCGAAGTGTAATCAGCAGGCACATAAACCTGCTAATACTAATCAAGCCTACCAACAGTCTCGCTTGGTAGCGCACGGAGAAGTCAGTCAGAAAGCCCCGACGACAAACAGTAGGCAGACTCAACTCTCTGCCTCCACACTTGAGTACTGTCAGGATTATCTAACAGGAAAAGGAGGACAGGAGCAGGCACATACACCTACTCCAAGCCCGGAATGGATGTATATCCCCGTTCCGGCGGCCGAAGTCACCAAACATATTTTTTCAATGGTGAAAGAGCAGAAGCAAATTCCTGCTCATATTCTGGATGCTTGCCAGGATATCATAATAGCTTCAGCATCATCTCAGGGACAGACACATAAATCTATCCCTAGCAATGGAGTGACACATCAACGATTCACTCCGGAACAGAAACACACATCTGTTCCAGTCCAAGAGGGTTATGGGGCATACTCCCCCATATCATACGGACAACCAAGTCAGGCACATACACCTGATTTGAGTGGAGATCGTCAGCCTAACCTGACCATCTTTCCTGATCAGGCACATACACCTGCTCAGAGTAACCACTTTCGTCAACAAGTGGTTTCTAAAGTGAGTAAGAAGGCATCTAAGAAAAAGATCCGCCTAGCACAGTCAAGAGATCAAAGGCCAATCTACAACAAGGCCTTGCTCTATGCTGGAGTTCTTGAAGCCCTCAGACATTTATCTGTCGAAATTCAAGATTCTACTCCCTCAGTTCCCAATAACGGGAACATTAATTTTGAAGGTCTTCAACAGACACTTCTTCATGAAGGCTTGCTTCATGAAAGTTCGATCAATCTTGAAGTTTCTTCTTCAGATGAGAGCCACCGGAACCCTCTGTGTGGTCAGAAGACCAAGGAGCAAGAGATCTCATCTTTTGATGTAACCCATTATGGTGATCCTCCCCATGATGATGAACTTCGCTGCGAAAGTCCTCTCCGCAGTAGTGATTCACATTTCCTGGAAAATACTCCAGTGGATAATGTAGTGCCGAGAAAACCCTCTTATCTTGAGGAACTTTCAAATGCGAAACCAGTCATGTCTGATTCTTTATCGCTAACAAATGAAATACTTTCTCAATCAGAAGATAGCCTAGGGTGTAGGTCATTCTCCGAACCACCCCTAAGTCATGCATCTTCTAGTTTGATCAATGATATCTCTACCAATCTTGTTGAATCCGATGAAGCAATAAGGAAACACAAACTCTGGTCAAAACAGGTAGAAGAATATTCATTTAATGATAAAGAGGAAATGCTGAACATGAGGAAAAAACTGGCAAAAGGTGAAGTACCAGTCATGTTTTGGCCTTTGGCTGACTCCCAGTACGACATTCCAAAGATGTTGACGGATGATGGAATCCATGATATTCATCTCAACATATGGAAAACTCTTTGTAAATTAAAGAAGAAGGTATTATCTTATGATAAATATGAAAATCATCTTAAGATAATAGAAGGGCTACAACGTCAGATTGATTTGGCATCTCTATCAGTCTCTCGGTATCCGAAGGCTGAAAAGCAATAGAGAACCCTTCAACGTTCATGCCTTGGCGCACTAAGAAAATTACGTTAGTTAATTGCCAATGCTCCATCTGATGTTCATATCAGAGGATGGGGTGTTCACGGAGCACTACATTTCACAGTTCTTTCCAGTCAACAAAGCCCGCCGAAAATGGTCTCATTCAATGTTATTTCCCATGGCCGTCCACAATCAATGGGCTTTGTTCATAATCAAAAGCTTGCTCAAGAACAGGATTCAACTAGTTCCTCTCAAAATCAAGTATATAGAGAACAAGTTGTTGAATTTCTCCTAAATCAAGTAGGCGAGAATATTGCACAAGCCTCTCGTCTGGAGCAAACACGTCATCAAATGACAGAAGTTTTGGAAATCATCCAACGGTCTGTTGAACCAGGTGATAAAAGTGGATACAGGTTAATCCATCCAGCTAATTTCCGAACTAAGATTCTCAAGATCAAGAGAGATTTTAAGAAGATCTCAGACATAACATGTCAAGAGACACCCCAGCTTGTCAGACTAGGGACTTCTCTAACCCAACCCTCAGAGTCAACAAATGGGATTCGAGGAGTTGAGCGGATGCAGCAGGAACATCCCCATCCCACCGGACTGGGGACTTTTTCAAATCCTCAATCCCTCCCTCAGAGAAAGTCAGTATTCTCTCGATTAGGGAATAAGCCTCAAGAGGAACGAAGAGTCAAGCTATCGGGAGACTCTCTCCAAGTGACGATTCTCCAAGAAGTTCATGAGGGATCAAGTCAACGGAATGCCATGTCTCATCATGGACATGGAAGAAGACAATCTCACAGAAATGCTGATAGAAAGGATTCCATGCAATATGCATCCATTAATGTCATCAATGTTGTTGCTGCTGATTCACTAGATGAGGCTCAATCAGAGGGATCAGCCGAAGAGGTTCCTGCTCAAGAAGTTGCGCACACAGACCTAAATGAAGAAGGTGTGCGCACACGTAATCAAAGGCATACCCAAAATCTGGGTATTTCTTCAAGTAACCCACTTCCCCCTCTCCGAAAAGGATCCAATAAGGGGAAAGGAAAGAATCCGGTTACTTCTCACCCTTCCTCTGAAGGAGGTCAACCGCTCTCATTAGAGCAAAGGTTTGCACAACAGGAGGAAGAAATGAAAGAATTAAGAAGGTTGAATGCAGAACTACTTCAGAGTAGTATTCTTCTTAAGAATGCTGAAGTCCGACAGCCGAAGGAATTTGTTGTAACTACTGAGATAGATCAGGAATATCCTCCTTTATCAGTACACCCTCAGAGGTCTAATCCTACGGGTCAAACGCAACAACGGTTGGCAGCACTACCATCAGTTGCATCACCAACCACCACGTCTGTACAAGCTCCATTCATTGCACCTACCCAAAACCAAGTTCATCCTGATGTTTCTCAAAAGTTAATAACTACTATTGAGTCATTAACAGATCGGTTAGAAACTATGGAAGGGAAACGGGTGCAAGTTCAACCTGAAAAGAAAGTTTACCCTCAATGGGTAGATTCAATTTCTCCTCCATCCAGTTTTGGAAACCATGTTTTCCCTACTTTCAATGGATCAGGTGACCCCAAACAACATTTGACGCATTACGTGTCTTGTTGTGATCCTATGATGGGAACTCCAGAGCAGCAAGAAGCAGTGAAACTCAGATGCTTCGTGCGAACCTTGCAAGGACCAGCTTTTGTCTAGTATGCAAGCTTGTAGTCCCGGTCAATCATCGGATGTGAGGATCTTCGTCAAAAATTCCTTCTTCAGTTCAGCTCAACTTTTCCAAAAATGACAGTTTTCGATCTTACAAACTGCAAGCAATGGGAGAATGAAGGAGTCCCTGATTTCATTGCACGTTGGAAGGGAATAACGTATTCCCTAAGTTTAGCACTCCCTCAGGAGGAATTGTTGCCAATCTGTGTGGAAAATTTGCGTGACGAATTACGCACGCCATTGATCCCTTTGAAATACACAAGAGGGTTTCGAGACCTTACTTCAATCGCTCAACAGATTGAAGATTCCCATATACAGGCTAAGGTTAAATCTCGTGTAATTCCATCAGTTCCAGGAAAGAGAATGGGTAAAGCGGAAACTGCTACAGTTATTCTTAAAAAAGAACCTGTACCTATTTCTACTTCAAAACCTTCATCTTCTCGAAGGGCTACACCTCATGAACACCAACAACAAAGGCCGTTTCATCCAAATGATCAAAGAGATCAAAGACAAAAACAATTTGAGGATTTGAAGAGTAAAACATACTCTTTCTGAAGTGAGCAAGTTCCTGGTTACTTCATTTCAGCTCTGGAAAATAATTTGGTTCAATTACCAGTGCCCAAGAGGCCAAACAAGGAAGGAGATGAAGACCATCCCAATTATTTTCCCTTTCATCAAATGTTGGGGCATCCCATCCAGGAGTGTTTTGTCTTTAAAGAACTCATGCAAAAGATGGTCAACTTGGGACAAGTCAAATTGAAGGGTTATTCAGCTCATGTAGCGTGTATTACCGCTACAGATCTAGAGGAAGGAGGCGAGTGGCAAGAAGTCAAAAGCAAAACTGCGAAAAAATATGATGATTGGATGGTCAGAAAAACAATCAATCGGACCCAGTCCATTTTTCGAACACAATTGAAGAAGCCAATTGTGTCTCCTACAAAAGCTGCAGTAAAGCCGCCATCAAAAGACAAATCCTCAAAAGGGAAGCGTAATTCAAAGAAGAAAGAGGAATCAGGAGAAGATGAGTATGTATCAAAGCCTAAATTGTCTTTGACTCTGGCAGATTTCATGCCATCTTCTTCAAAGCCACGGGCACCGCCCCACCAAACGGAACAGCCTAAACAGGCTAACCAGGCAGAGTCTTTATCAGACGAAGAGTTAATCTTTGGTTATGTTAATATGATTCAATTAACAGATCCATATTCCAGTCTTGATGAGCCTGAATTCCCTGTATCAAATAAGGGAATCCGAGGAAGTTCTAGAGGTTCAGGATACAGGGGAAGACGTGGATCTTTCCGAAGCCACTACTATAATTTTACCCCTGCTAGCACTGTATATGCAGCAGAAACTCGTGGTAGAGCCCTTCAGCGAGCTCAAAAAGAACAAGCAAGTTCTTCTGCCAATGGCCAACTCAGTTTTGGCACAGTTATTTTTGAAGACCGATTAAAGGTTCCATCTTCTTTATCTCAGCAAGTAAATGGATCTAATCAGTCTAATATTCCAAAACCAAGGATGTTTCCAACTTCAATACAAGATGCATCAGCTTCCAAAGCATCTGCTTCCAAGGTACCTGCTAAACCGCAAATTACTATTGGGAAACACATACCTCTAGATCAAAAGTATGATATATTGAAACACTTGGCCCAAGTACCAGCCATGTTATCAATTTTGGATGCTTTGAATCTGTCAAAAGTTCTTTGGGAAGCACTCATTGAAGCTTTTTCAAGTCCTCAGGAGTTTGAAGCTGAAATTGCTGCAGCTGAAATCTATCACATAGAGAATAAACCTGCAGAATTCCATGCAGTGATATCTTTTACTGATAAATATGAAGATGATGTTGTGCATGGGCACGTAAAACCTTTGTACTTATCTGGCAAAGTCAATGGTGTAGATGTTCGAATAGCTTTCATTGACAATGGTTCAAGAGTCAACCTCGTGCCCATTCGTACACTTAGTTGATTGGGCCTCATGGAATCTGATTTATCTCCTTCTACCATGATGTTACAAGGATATGATAAAAATGAACAAGAACAACTGGGAGAAGTTACACTCAGAACTCAGTTTGGAGATCTTGTATCGAATTCGGATTTCATGATTGTTGATCAAGACTCATCTTTCAAAATCTTGCTTGGAAGACCCTGGATACATCAGCATGCAGCTATTACGTCACCATACCATCAATGTCTCAAATACTGTTTCGATGGTCAAGTTGGAACATTGTATGGTGATAAGGCCTCGTTCAAGACATGTGAGTCTCAATACATTGAGGCGAAATTTTATCACATGAAGGGAAGAGAAAAATCTACAATGAAGGAAATTACCAAAGTTAATGATCCATATGGTTTGGAGAAAATTCCTATAAATCCATTTTCACATGTGAGTACAGATTATGTGTTACCTATCAGTCAAATTGAAAAAATAGGCCCAAATCAAAATACTCTTATGGAAAGATCCATAATGTCAATTACGGCGATCGAGCCAGACAACATGGGATAAATTTGTAACCTACCAAGCAGTGATGAAAGCATAAGTGGTGACTTTTTCATTTCATCTTCTGATGTCCAACAAGTATATACTTCGCTAATCAGGCCAGAAGAAGTTATATCAACATCAGAGGTGAATAATGATGACGATTCTCAATCCATCATCTCCTCTTTACTTCCCAAAGAAGACCCTTTATCATCAATAGGGTCGGAAATGGAAGCTTCTTCTTCAAAATGTGAAAATTTTGACATCTCTTATGATCATGAGAATTTCGTTTTTTCATCTACTTTGTAAGTAGAAACGGAAGAAATAACACATGATGAAGAGGAAGATGAAGATCTTAGAGATGCTCCTCCAGCATTTGAAGAGGGTATCTCTACCACTGTGGATGAACTCAGAGAAGTAAATCTGGGTACAGAGAATGATCCACGCCCCACTTTAATTAGTGCGGCCATGACCCTTAAAGAGCAAGAGATGTATATTTCTTTTCTAAAGAAAAATAAAGATATTTTTTCTTGGAATTATATTGAAATTCTTGGGCTTGATCCTGATGTTGCTACTCATCATTTGGGTTTACCAAAAGAACATCGAGGTTTTATGCAAGCCGCAAGAAGAACACACCCAACCTATGCTTCCAAAATTGAAGCTGAAGTGGATAAGCTGATCAAAGCCAACTTCGTCAGAGAAGTTCAATATCCCAAGTGGTTGGATAATATTGTCCATGTAAAGAAGATGAACGGACAAATTAGGGTTTGCATCGATTTCAGAGATCTTAATCGGTATTGTCCTAAAGATGATTTCCCAGTTCCGATTACCGAACTCTTAATTGATGCCACGACTGTCTATGAAGTACTTTCTTTCATGTATGGATATTCCGGATATAATCAGATCCAAATTGCCCCAAGAGATGAGGAATATACAGCCTTCAGAGCTCCTCAAGGTGTGTTTTATTACTGGGTGATTCCCTTTGGTTTAAAGAATGCAGGTGCAACATATCAACGCGCCATGCATCGTATCTTCAAACCTCTTTTAGGGAAGTTTTTTGAATGCTATGTAGATGATTTGGTGGTTAAATCCAAACAACGTTCTAATCACTTGGCTGATTTGGAAGTCATATTCCACAAGCTTCGACAACATAATTTGAAGATGAACCCCTTAAAATGTGCTTTTGGGGTAACCTCAAGAAAATTCCTTGGCTTTGTTGTACGCCATCGTGGTATTGAAGTCGATCCTGAGAAGACCAAATCAGTCCTTTGTATGTCACCTCCTCAGAATTTGAATGAATTAAGAGGACTTCAAGGAAACTTAGCCTATATTCGGCGTTTCATCGCCAATTTGGCAGGCAAAAGTTTACCCTTTACCAAATTATTGAAGAAAGGAGTCACTTAACAGTGGACTGAAGAATGTGAAGAAGCATTTGATGTTCTCAAGAAATACCTCTTGAGTCCACCAGTACTCATGCCACCTGTTGAGGGTAGACCTATTATCCTCTATGTGACAGCTTTAGAGCGATCATTGGGTGCCTTTCTCGCTCAAAAGAATGATGCTGGGAATGAAAATAGTATCTACTATCTCAGTAGAACTATGCTTGAAGCAGAAACCCGGTATTCAAGTATTGAAAAGTGCTTCCTAGCATTAATCTTTGCAGTTCAGAAACTGAGACACTACCTGCAACATCACGAGGTCCAATTGGTATCTCGTAATAATTCGCTCAAATTCATCCTTAGTCGTCCAATGCTTACAGGACGTCTGGCAAGGTGGGCGGTTATTCTACAGCAGTTCGACATTCAGTATGTGTCTCAAAAGGCAATTAAGGGCCAAGCTCTGGCTGATTTCCTGGATGAACATCCTTCAGTGGAAGACACGTATTCAGATATCGAACTCCCTGATTAGAATGTTTTCTCTATTCAAGAGAGTACTCAAACATGGGAAATGTATTTTGATGGTGCTTCTAGAAGTCCAACAGGGAAGAAAATGGAAAATCCTAAATTCAACAAGGTTGGTTTAGGAATTGTGCTCATTTCTCCAGATAAGGCAGTATTACCTTATTCCTTTTTGTTGTGGGAAGGTGGTACCAATAATGAAGCTGAATACCAAGCTCTCATTACAGGCTTGGAGTTAGCGCTTAAAGCACAAGTGAATCACTTAAAGGTGAAAGGTGATTCAGACCTGGTAATCAAACAAGTCAATGAGGATTATGCCATCAGAAGAGAAGAATTAATCCCTTTGTATGATTACGTCAGAGAGTTAATGTCGGAATTCCCTTCAGAACCGACATTTTCTTATGTCCCAAGATGACAAAATGCTCAAGCTGATGCACTGGCTAATATAGCCACAGCTTTAGCAGATCCAAATCGGGATGAGACAACCATCTGTATTGCCCACCGTCGTGTAATTTCACCTTATGTTCAAGTTAGAATAGAGGAAATTAATGAAATTAGTCCCATTCCTGAACTGTATGGTCATACTACAGGATGGATGTCACCTATCAGGGAATACCTTCAAAATGGAACACTTCCACCTGATAGAGCTGAGAAAGAACAAATCCGGCGACATGGGGTCAATTTTACTCTTTATGATAGCCCAAACCACCTTGAGAAAATTCTCTACAAACGTGGTTTTGATGGAGTTCTCTTCAGATGTATTGATGGTGAAGAGACAATGGCTGTTATAAAAGAAGTGCATGCAGGAGTCTGTGGTGCCCACTAGTCTGGACATAGACTGTCTGATCAAATTCGAAGGCTTGGATACTTTTGGCCTTCAATGATACAAGATTGTGTTAATTTCACAAAGAAGTGTCATTCATTACAAGTATATGCCATCTTCATTCATCAACCTCCAGAGTTGCTTCATACAGCTAAATACTCATGGCCATTTTCCACGTGGGGAATGGATGTAATTGGACCTTACCCTTCAGCTACGGCCAAGAAGTTTAAGTACATTCTGACTGCTACTGATTTCTTTTGCAAATGGGCAGAGGCAGTACCTCTCAAAGAAGTCAATTCTAAATGCATTGTTAGCTTCATCAAGTCTAACATCATTACTAGATTTGGTGTCCCTCGTACCATATTGACGGACAACGGCACCAACTTCTGTTCTTCTGAGGTAAATAAAATGTATCAAGAATACAACATTAAGTCCAACCATTCATCTCGATATCATGCGGCGGCTAATGGCCAGATGGAAGCCTTCAACAAGACTCTTTCAAATATACTGCAAAAGATGGTGGATAAAGATAAGAGGTCATGGCCTGATAAACTCTTTCATGCTTTATGCGCTTATCGGACTACCACTCGCAATGCAACACGGTCAACTCCATATTCACAGGTATATGGAACAGAAGCAGTCTTGCCAATTGAAGTTCAATTTCCCTCACTCAGAATAGCAATTTGTGATCAGTTATCTACAGATGAGCAATCCCAAAAGCAGTTGAATGAATTGGAATAGTTAGATGAGAAAAGATTGTGCACTTTTCACCACTTGGAAATCTATCAGAATCGAATAGCACGAGATTTTAACAAAAAATGTTCGTCTTCATTCATTCATTTAGGGAGAATTGGTATTGGTTCTCAGAGCACCAATGATACCAGGAAAGAAGCCTCCCAAGCTTGAACCAAAATGGGAAGGACATTATTCAATACATAAGGTCTACTCCAATGGAGCGTATTCTCTAATCTCAATGGATGGAGAACATATCACGACTCCAACTAATGCCAGATTTCTGAAGAAGTATTTTGTATAAACACAAAATATTGTTCCCAGAGCCAAAACAGTCACATTGGTTCATATTATGTCCAACATGACACTAAACTATATTATGTCCTATCTACATGACATTAAACTGTACAGAAGTTCCTTTTTTGTCCGAGATGACATTAAACTATATTTTGTCCGAGATGAAATTAAACTATATTTTGTCCAAGATGACATTAAACTATATTTTGTCCTAGCAAAATGACATTAAACTGTGTGGCACTTTTATCGTCCAGTATGACGTTAAACTGTGTCAGTTCCCTTATCGTCCAACATGACGTTAAACTGTCACATTGGTTATTATTATGTCCTACATGACACTAAACTGTATTGTGTTAAACTATATTATGTCCTAGAAACATGACATTAAACTGTGTGGCACTTCCAGCGTCCAGCATGACGATAAACTATAAAAAGTCCCCAGAACTGATATCCTCATATTGGTTCACCATAGTCCTAGCTACATGATTTTAAACTGTACAGCAATGTTCTATCATCCAACACGACGTTAAACTGTAACAGTTACTTGAATCGTCCTACATGACATCAAACTATTAAAATGTTTCCAATTCGTCCAAGATGACGTTAAATTATGCGGTCCGTGTATACGACCTTAAACTATTCACATGTTCGTTAGTGCAGTATGACTTTAAACTGCATCATCATCCACGGTCCATGCATATGACCTTAAACTATTTCCCCTTTTTTCGTCCAACATGACATTAAACTGTAGAAAAGAAGATGTCCCTGCAACATGACACTAAACTGTGAAGCACCAGTTCGTCCTTGCTATATGACGTTAAACAATACAGCAATGGTCCAGTATGACTTTAAACTGCAACTTCATCCCACACGACATTAAACTATGAAAAAGTTCCCTAAACCGTCCAGCATGACCATAGACTGCATCATCCCTGGTCCATGTATATGACCATAAACTATTTAAAAATCCCTTATGTCCAGCAAGACGTTAAACTGTGACGTCCTAACTACATGATGCTAAACTGTATAAAAGTCCCTCACGTCCGGAAAGACGTTAAACTATATAATCATCAAAGGTCCAGCATGACATTAAACTGCACCATCCACCGTCCATGCATATGACCTTAAACTATTCGCACTTTCGTCCAACATGACATAAATGGTGTGTTATTTTTTCCTTACTGCATGACATTAAACTGCACAATCCCCCTTTCGTCCAATATGACGTTAAACTATTTCATCCCCATTGTCCTAACTACATGACGCTAAACTATATAGAAAATCCTTGATATGTCCTACATGACATTAAACTGTATTTTGTCCCTGCTACATGACACTAAACTGTGCAGCACCAATAGTCCTAACTGCAAGAATTTAAACTACATAGTCCCTTTATATGTCCCACATGACATTAAACTGTGCAACGTTAAGGTTATTGTTACCTCTTGTTTCTCACACCGAGTATGACTCACGTGAGCTTAGAGAGAACATCAACCATAACACTCCCTTTGGGCCACTAACCATGTGTAAGTCCCAACAACATTTTAGTTAGATCATTGTCCCCAAGAACAACTTGATCATTAATTCATTCTTTAATTGAACTACACGGACTTTGATCCTTGCCCTCCAGGCTGGGTATGTAGGCAGCCTCCCAGGGTTCAAGCCCAAAAACAATCTCTTCACATCGGTTCACCACCATCTCATATGATGTTGATTTGTGAAACCACACCTAGAATCAATATCTTTACATTGATTCACTTTCATCCTTGTTATACGACACTAAACTATACAACACTTTTGTCCGGTACAACAATAAACTACAATATTCTTTGATTTTCTCACTTGAGAGAGAATTATCATTGACATTGATTTTTTTTCAATCATGTTTCATTTCAAAAAGACTACGTGCATACATGGTAATGCCTAAATTTTTTATCTCAGTTTAAACCATCATTGCACTAAAGTCCCCTTTCACCCTTCACATGTACGAAACAAATTTTTACAAAGGGTAGTTCTAGAACTACGTAGGCTTGATTCCCATCCTTATGGGATACGTAGGAACGTTCGAGTATCCCTCGAATCCAGCCCCAAGTCTTTTGGGCTTAACCCCAAATTTCACTTTCAGTCCCTTGGCTGAAAAATACTCATGAAAACACACACTGTTTATTCATTATTATGGTCCGAATTATATGACCCTAAACTAAGATTTCTCATACTTTCGTCCTGTACGACATTAAACTGCATTTCAAGAACTACGTATGGCTTGATTCTCATTCTTATGAGATATGTAGTGAAGTCCAAAATTTCAATTCAGGACCCAGCCACAACGTGATTATGGTTATCATTGACCTATGTATCTCTATATACATTGGACAATACCCATCTTTATGTGTTATAATCCTAACCTTAAATATTTTCAGATCTTCATAACCCTTTTCATGACTTCTAATCACAAAAATGTCAAACTTCTGAGAATTCTTTTGGCTGATTATGCAGCGTGTGCCCATAGGTGGCCTTGCATAAACAGTCCACATAACAGACTTGTCAGCCGAAAGATGCTATTTATTTGACCATGCAGCCAATGCCCTTAGGTGGCCCTGCATATTTCAACCCCCTAATGGGTTTTGTTAAATAATAGTAACTTTATTTTTGGGAAGAATGCCTCTTTTGTCCTTATTTGTCTTAAACGACAGTATGTAGGGATGCGCAAAAAATAGCCATCCTTAACATATTTTTCCCATATCCTTTTTCATGATCTGAAAGTATTCAAGTCTATGGTTTAATCTTCTTCCCTACGTTTGGGTCAGACCTTCGTAGGAGTGATATTCATCCAGTTCTTTGATATTCTTGTTTGGAAATGTCTTCTCCATATTCAAGTACCTCTTTCCATACAACAAACTCTATACTTTAGAAAATTTGAATCTCCATAAACTTTCACTGGCTTTTAGCACTAGGAAAGTAAATTTATGGGAGTTCTTTTGCCTGACTATGCAGCACGTGCCCATAGGTGGCCTTTCATAAACAGTCCACATAACAGACTTGTCAGCCGAAAGATGCTATTTATTTAACCATGCAGCCAATGCCCTTAGGTGGCCCTGCATATTTCAACCCCCTAACGGGTTTTGTTAAATAATAGTAACTTCATTCATGGAAACTACTTCTTCTAATGCCTTTTAGCACTTTTTCATATCATTCCTCAGATTCAAATATTCTTATGCCATAGTTTACATTTTTCCCTCATACTTGAGTATGGTAGTATGTTTTCAGATGAACTTTCAAGGAATTGTGTCAATTATAATACATTTCGGTCAAATCTATTTCGACCTTAAACATTAGCCTTTGTATGTCCGACATGCATGACTTTAAACTGCCAGATTTATTGTTTTTCTTTTCACCTCAGAGTCAAATCCTCTTTTCTCTCCAGATCCAACTCGGAGGGGGGACTTTTGTTGACGCTCCTTTCCGTCACAGAGTCTAAATGACTGAAAAAGGGAAATACATTAGTCCAATGTGATTCATCCTTTTAAGAAACATCAAAAATCGACAAAGGAAGGAAGAAAGGATCAACAGCAACTGCACCGTGCAAGTTATCTCATTGTCGCGCAAGTACACTTGCGCGGCGCCCTTGGTCATGCAAGTCACTTGCGCGACCTAAGTGGTAACTGCCCGGTAACCGCCCGAGGTCTTCTCCTGCCTATAAATAGACCCTGTGGGCCCACCATTCGAGAGGATCTTTTTCCAGAAACTCGGATTGAAGCTCTCGACGCCCAAGTATCTTCTCAAAGCTTCCGGAACACTTCAAAGGTAATTTCTTACCTAGAACGGAAGATCTAAAGAGAGGGAGGAAGGCCTAAGTGTTGAAACTCATCAACACTTGCACACCTGAATGGCCAGCCCTTAAGGGAACTGGTCATACTTGCGTGCCACCTTATTCCTTCAATAGAATTTGCGTGTCCCTTTTCTGGAAGAACCTCAAGGGGATTCTAAAGGGTTTAAAAAGGAGTCACTCAAGTATATCAATTCCGATTGAAAATCGCGCAAATACACCATGTGTCGCGCAAGGTATACCTGCACGACCAATACTTGCGCGTCCACGCAAGACTTGCGCTCCTTTCAAGACTTGCGCACCCCTACCTTTTTGGGTGCCCATCTTTCCCATTTTACCCCTCTTAAGCCATTTCACCTTTCCTATTCAAGATTCAGTCTTCAAGATACTCTTCAAAGCCATTTATGGCATGATTTCTTGATTTGACTTCCTTATCTGAAAGGAATTCGGTGGAATATCTCTCAAAACCTATAGATTTATACATCTTTATGTCACCAAAGATTGAGAGTTCGTTCATTCAACCTCATCCTTTAAGATGAGAGAATCCATAACCTGGGTCTCCTTTTCAGGAATAATCCCCAGTTATAAATCCTTTAATCTGGGCATCTTCCTCAGGAGTTAGCCCCAAATTCTTAAAGTTCCCACACATTGGTATCCTCCTCAGGAGTAAGCCCCAAACCATAATTCCTAACCTGGGCCTCCTTTTTAGGAGTAAGTCCTAGTCATAATCTTGGGCTTCCTTTTCAGGAGTAAACCCCAAGCCCCTTAATTTCTCTTAACCAGTCCAAAATTACGTTTGATATGGGGTTACTTCTCAGGAGTAAAACCCAATTATCAATCCTCTCCTAATTTGGGTTTCTTTTTCAGGAATAAGTCCCAAGTTAGAGTATTCAAATCTCCATAAAGCACATATACCTTTATGGAACCTGTTCCTGGATTTTCTCCCTAAAAGTAAATCCTAATCCTTCATCTATTTGGGCAGTCATACATACATAAACCCCAAACAATTTCTTATGATTGCATCTTTCATGGCACAATTGTCTAAATTTTTACCAATACCTCTTGTTTCTCACACCGAGCATGACTCAAGTGAGCTTAGAGTGTAAAAGTAATTATGACATTCTTCTTTGAGCCATCAATCATAAACATCATACTCCATTACTCGAACTACGTGGGTTCTGATTCCTTTTCCAAAACAAAGGATACGTAGGTAGCCCATTTATGGGTTCGATCCCAACTTTGAAATAATCCATGTCCTTCTGAATGATGATAAACTTCATGTTCCCCACTGAGTGGCTTTAAAACCAGCCTGGTCATCATAATGACCAAGAGACTTTTATATAAATGTTTTGAAGGATACCATTGACCAAGAATCTCTAAACAGATATAGATGATTCACTATTGATGAAGAACCTCGAATACATATAAAAGATTCTCTAAATTTCTTGCATATTTAATCATTGATTGTTTAAACTAAAGGAAAGCACATTTTATACTTGGTAATGTAATAAGGATTCACGAACATAACTTAAATCTATAAAGAGAGTCCCGGAGTAGACAGTAATTCTCCTCAAAAAGGTGTGATGAGTCCGACCTCCCATCCTCTCGACCAATGCAAATTCCTAAGCCTCATCAGTCCACAAGCTAATGAGCGCCTACCTTTGGAAAGTAGGTCCAAACGGATGTGGAATCATTGGATGTTTCCGGTTCTACGAACAAACCCGCTAGAAACCGATCGGAACGTTTGAATCTCCCGTCTAGGAGGTCATCCCCGAAATCCATGCGAAATAGTAACCCAATATGAAGATACAACCATAGGGGCCCCTGTCCACATGAATAATCCATGAGGTAAGTTTAACATACTTTATGTTTGTGATTCTTAAAAAAATGGTAGTGTTTCTTAAGGATGTTTTTTGGTTCAAAATAGTAGTAATCCTATATGAATAGATGGTGAATGAGGAGGCCCGATATGACACAAACATCCAAGAAATGTTGCACATAGTTTATGGTCTTGATTCTTGGACCAACGTGCGCGTTTCTAAATGATGTTTTGTGAAACAAATGATCAGTAACACAATTTGTAGATAAGGCCAAAGAGTAGGCTCGGTGAAATTAAAAATTTCATCAAATTTATCAAACAATATATGTCATGATATATATGAAAAATCAGTTGTGTATCAATGAAGTTTTGTTCAATGATTGAGCAGAAACCCGATGAGAATATTAGGCCAAGGAGGTGGAATTTTTCCATAAAAACATCCAAGAAAAGTCACCACAATATAATTTCATGATTCTCGGAAAAGGAATCCTAGTTTATGGTAATTGATTTCAACCACAAAACAAGGAATAATTCCATTTAGGTAATTTATGTGTGTTACAATGATATTTTAGGAATGTACGACCATGACTCAAAAATATCATGTGTTCCATATTTTATTTGAAAAATGAGTGGAAGGGGATTCCCCATTCATTATAGAAAAAATAATAAGGACAAAATGGAGCCAATTGGAATTTCTTTGATAAAATATACCTACTTTTCTATCATGCTTGAACACACATGGTAATGAAACCTAGGGTGTTGAAATTACACCATAATTAAGGGAGTAGGAATGGATGGTAAATCATGATTTTCCAGATCTATATATTTAAATGGGGATGGATGATGATAAAAGAATGGATTTTGACCATGTTCAAAACACAATTCCCACAACTTTTGAAAGTATGGATGGGGAGGCAGATGCAGGATCAACCATTAAGAATATTTGAAACATTGGAGACACCAAATGTATTCAAAGAACATTCATGTTGTGGGAAAGTAGTGTTAGGTGAGATAATGTGTCCAGAAACCTGTTCATATCGAGCGGATGATGAGGATACATTCCAAAGCATGAAGCTTGAAAGTGGAATTATTGAATTATTTGTGGGGAAGTCAAACACTCTGGGAGTTATTTTCTATATGGTCCAATGCACTGGATTGGTTTATCGATAGTTAAGGATCAATATTTTCCCAAAGGGGGAAGACCCCATAATGATATTTTGGTGGGGTTGGGCCTAGGATATGAAATCTTTTAAATACAAAATATCTCATGGATCTAGGAATCAAGATAAATGGTGAACTAATATTGACTTTCTCACTTGACTAATATCAGGCATCTCCTAATCCCACCTCCAAGAGGCCTTGTGGTGATGAAGAGCACTGATAATACATTTTTTAAATGGAAATCCAATCTTAGTGTACTTGCATGCACACACCCAATCTCCTCTTGGAAATTGTTCATAGGAATAAAACAAATTGTGTAACATATACTGTAAAACCATCATGGAATAAAATATTTGGAATACATCAGTGTATAATAGAATAAAAAACATTTAAAAGGAAAATATATATTCCTAGCAAAAAAAGTCTCAAATTTAAAACAAATAGAATAAAAGAAACCTAATTGTTCTTGTCTCCAAATTTCTAAGGCCAACCACAATACTTTTCCTATACAACCATTTATTATTTTGCTCCATCAATGTTATCACCAAACTTTCCATCAACTACATAAGAAATGAAACCTATGGTAAAATCCCATATAGGGGTGAGTATAAAAATACCTAATAGCATTCCCAAAAAACCAATAAAAAAGTAGAAATATAGACATATTATTGATGTATTATGGTCAAACAAAATCATGAGGTAGAGATACCAAAAGATATATCTTTATATATATATATATATTCTCAAAAGAAACCCATATCTGGGAGAAAGGTGGTCACTATCTCATAACCCATCCCTGGATGATGATTCTACCTACATCTTTGAAGGACCATCATTTATTACCTACATTTCTTGTGTTTTTATGAGAAATATATATAGAGGACATGGACATTGCCACTACTCCACATCCCGAGGGTGCAAAATCTATAGTGGATGACATATTCCCTTGTATGATATGGGGACTCCACATAGTAGTTAGAAGAACCCACTGTAGAGTGATGGGAGGTTCCACTTAGTAGATATAAAGAGGAAATATGAATTAATGCATCAGGGGGTAACTCAAATAATGGGGGTACCCATTTTAGAACATGATAGGTTGTGAAATATGATAGGTATAGTTAGACGACTCATACCAAAGTGATTAAGGGGTATGACACCAATTGGGTAGAATAACTACACACTATTATGATAGGGAATTTCAACTCTAAGGATAGATTACACACACTATAGTGCATCATGGGGTTCAACTTATAGGGTTGAGGTCTTGTTCTATATTGAGTTAGGGGGTTCCACTCAACCAATGTAAGGAGTATGGGGGACCCACAAACTAGTGTGACAAGGGTGTTCCTAGCCCTAACCTCTATATGATGATCTTTTTTGATCATTGCAACTAGTCCATCATTTTCATAAGAAGCATCATGCTCTCAACCCTTCCAATCATATCTCAAAATCTACTATAAAGGATAACATCATACACTATGTTGAAAAATAATAATAATAGGATAATCTAAGATCCTAATATGAGTCATGAATAAGGTGATATGTTAGGTGTAAGATCCTCAAAATAATACAGAATGTGTACTAGGGGTCACAAGGTGTGTGGCCTCACCAGGACTCTTGGCCATGTCCTCTAAATTGCATGTTTTGGATGGAAAACTATTACTACAAGGTGTGTATGGTTACTACACAGAATGTCTCGGCCACCAGGGGCCTACTAATTTTCTAATATATGTTACCTTGTACTTCATGCCATACCTGTGTACTGTGTCATGCCAATGTACCCTAGTGGATTCCTATGTACTCCAAAAGTACATTGCATGTCCTCCAGTATGGGGTTTAAATATTCTATATCTAGAACACATATTAGCCACTCGATATGTTTTACATCACTTTTAGGATCAATCACAAGATTTGGTATCCTTATCTTCCTTGAAACCCTATCCACCATAGATAGGGGGGCACATGGTGTGTGCTACTAGAATACACAATGTGTAGTCATGTTTCCACTGAAACCTATGTCTATTCATGGATTATCACCCCACTATATTCATTTCTAGATATGACGTAATATTCATAAGGGAGTGCATATATTGGGTTCTCGGTTCCTATTCCACCATTTTTGGCTAGATACTAGTAACCTAAACAATCACACATGTCCCACAATGCCACCATCTTCATTCGTTTCCACTTCAGATATCAAATCCATGGAGGGTTCTCCCATAACCCATAACTCACATCAATCTATGCACAGATAATCAATAAAATCATCTTTTGAAAATATACCATAAATCTGAGGGTTTTTATCAGGCTCAATCCCACCCTAACTATGTCCAACTGTAAATGCATGGGCTAAGCATGTAGAATTTTATGATCAGGGGGGAATGAACAGAAATGAGGTGAATATACCATTGTAAAAGCATTATTAGACAATGATCTCAAAAGGAGGGGTATCCTAGATGATAGTATATTCTCTAAAAGAATATAATTATACCATTATAAGAAGTACGAAAAATGGGTCTCATGAAAATAACATGTACCCTAGATAAACAATTAATAATTAGAATTCCATGAAAAATATTTTATTAAAATAGGTTGAAACCAAAATTTATAAGACATGTATTTATTTAGGATTGACCCATCATGGATACTGTTTTCTCTAGTGTTAATATGATATGTTTTGTTAACTTACTCTTTATCCACAATAATCTAATTGATTGAAATCCTCAAATATCAACCCACCAACAAAGAATGATTGAATATCCTCTCAATTCACCCATGGTTTATGTGGATAACCCTGGGGAATATATAAAATGTAGAATATGTATATTAAATTATACCATGGTAATTCAAAATAAATATAAAAATTTACATATTTATTATAATTAGACACACATCCAAGGACCACCTTAACAACACATCTGGCTGCGACCAACCATAGATCATTCATAGGGTAAAACCCACATTAGGGATCAAACATCGACTTATATTTTCCATTGAATACTCTATCAAAAGTAATTAAACTATTTTAAGAAAACTATGAATGCATGAAATTAATATATTTAATATTTTTATAGTATCAATATCAGTCCTACCTGGCATGATAATCTTGTGTCATCTCAACATCCATCTTTGAAAGTATCTCTTAAAATATCCCAAAGTCATACAAGGCTTGTCAGATTCACTAAATTATACCATTATTATATTTTTTCACACAAAAAAGAACATGATATGTAAATAGGTCATGATACTAAGTCATCATCTGACTCTATCTCTCTTAGGAGCTCTCCTACATACCACCATTCTACTAGAACACACAATCCAATCGTATTTTCCATCATGGAAAGATCCTCTCCCTCCGATCATCAATAAACCATGGTTAATTATCAAATGTGTCTCCACACTCAATGTCTAAATCACCCCATTCGAAAATATGTATCGGTTCATGAATGTATCTACTTAGATATGAATCATACAAGATGTCAGGAACCTACTCTAACTATGGGGGTAATGATAAGTAGTTAAAAACCCATTCCAACCATACATAAGATATTGAAATACCGGATGAACCTTACATATATATTTTATCCCCAACCAAACCTCCTCAATTATCATCATGGTGACACTCTAAGAAAAACATGGACTCAATGACTTTTTTTACATAATATTCTTACTGGCTCTGGGTTATCTTCAACTTTTCAAGGATCACTTGAACGTTATTCATCATTCCCTTCATTATCTCTAGAAAAACTAGAGTTATCTTAACAATATAAATACTTACAAGGGGGTCATATAGAGTCTCTTATGTGGGTACTTGAAAGGTTTCACAAGGATCATAGAGTGACATATGATATTATAAGATAAATCGTTTAGTTTCAATTTATCCTCACAGATATAGATGAAATATGAAATAGAAGCCCTCATTATATCCTCCATAACCCAGACAGAACACCCAGTCTACCTATCTTTCGGGTAGTGGAAATTTGTACACTACCTACACTAGGTATGGATTTCTTATTATAGGCCTCTCTATTATATTGATGTGACACATGCTTCATGGTTGTAGACAATCATCGAGAGCACCCCAGGAAACCTTATGATCTCCGAAATTTTCAAAAGTCTTAGACATTCTACCAAACTGGAATACCTAGTGGTATGAAAGGGTGTCAACAACATGAGTGAGTCAATAATTACCCATATTTTTTCACGTCCTCTCACTATCCAAAAAAGCCATATAAATAATTCCTTAATCATTTCATCCCATATCCATTATAGGATATCAATATTTTATGTAAAACCTACAAGAATATGATCCTCAATCTTCACCTACTAAAATATGAGACAACGAGATCTCAACTTGGCTACCCATAGCCTTATGCTAGCCCAAAAAAACTACAACTAAATTTCGTGTTACTATTTTATACTCTGATATGTATAGATAAAGTGGAAGTGTTAAACTCCCTCATCAACTCATCATGCATCATGATCAGAATAACTATATATCCCTATAAATGGATGACCTTGTAACCTCACTCCAAAAATAAATCTGGTAAATAACTCAAGGATATCTAGTAATAAGGAAAATCACACATTATCTCTCCCTACTAAGCCTTATCATACTATAATAATGTGTTGGATTTACCACTATGAACAAAATAAATGCTTCTCTCCTCTCCTCCACTAGGGTCAACTTTAAGGAAACCAAAAACACTATCCAATACGATAATATTGGAGACTCAGATTTCCATAGTAAAAAACAACTTTCATGAAGTGTTTTATGTTCTTACCAAGAATATATACATTCATGAATTTATAGTCCTTAGTGAACTACAATTTTCACCTCTATCTTAGGTTGTGATATCTTTGAGTGAAGATGTACTAGAGACTTAGGTTGCCTCAGTAAAAAACACTCTTCAATATGATAATGCCACCACATATTCATATGAAAGACTAATGATTCCAACTTATGGTAATGATTCATGTTTTTATGCTCATGGGTTTTAATTTTCTCAACCCCAAAACAATAATTGGCTACATCTAAATAAATAAACATTTGAGACCAGCTTTAGATGCATTATAAAACACTATATACTCTATACTATCCTCTGGTTGTCTCGACAAATGATCAATTGTCAATACCAACATCAACAGCTCTATGGATCTATATAAATACTCATTCCATATTAATAACTTCCCTTCAGATGTAATTCTAGTTAAAGGACCCACTAATCTAGAAAAAATCAGGCATTAACCTCATATATCCCATGTCTATCCAAGAATACTATGCAAATCTAACACGCACATGGGTTATAACAAACCTGATCTTTATTTCAAATTAATTCATAATTTATTATTTAAAATTACACTTAGTACAAACCAAAATATTTATAAGTATAGTGTACTTGGGAATTAATAACATTACACAACAATTTAAATTAAGAAAAACATCATCTTTATTGAGAACTACCTTAAGATGATGACACATAAAACTGCATGGGATAACATAGAAAAATACATAAGGGGTGATCCATAAATCCATGTAAGGTAAGAATAATTTTATAACGTAATACAAGTTATTAAGTATTAATATTATTGGGGAATAAATGGAACATCCATGACAATCATTACATGGGAAATGTGTAAAGAACATAAAACACTACATCATAAATATAGGTCAAGGATAAAATCCAAGACATCATGATTGAAAATTTACCATAAATTAAGTAGGTTCACTCACTATCCCAAAATTATTTCTCAAGAGATAAAACATTACCCAATACATTGGAGTGATATAAAATTCTGGGCGCACCCACCACTTTCAATTCATTCTCATGATCAAGTGTCCCACATCGATCACACAACATATATTCGTTCATCATCATATTTTAATTACATGACTAAGTATTATAGAATAAATACATGAAAGTACCAATTAGAAAATTATTAGTGTATAAAGTTTACCACCCATGATAGGAAATGGGTTTGTTATTCACTGCACAATTGTTTTGGTATGAAAAAACTCAGTGAATTTTGGGCAGAGAAATGACATTTATTCAAATAAATAAAATTGGTTAATGAGAGAAAAATGAGTATCTCATAATTTTTACATAAATTGGACACTATGGGTTATATATAATAACATGTCCCATCATAATTAAATGAATATGAAACATGTAAGGTAAAGAAGAACGTTGAATAAAGAGGGGAAAGGAAAAGATCCCTTACATGAGTGTGTGTGAGGACAAATGCTTGGGGGGAGCTTCTTGAGAGATTACTAGAAACCTTTTGAGGACTATATAGAGGGATAGGAAGATTAACGTAGTGTTTCATGGATTTTTATATTATATTACGAGGATATTTTATGATTTTATATAGGAAATGATATTCGAATTTCTTTAAAATTTCACAAACATTGGTTTGAAGTCTCTATAATAAAATAATAAAAACCAAAAAACATACCATGGTATTATTACAATTGAATATTCCAAATGACAGTGTTTTCTATTATTTTATAATTATAATTGTTAAACTTAAAAAAATAATACCCTTGGTTGTATGGAGGCAAGTCATACTCTTTATGAAATTATTATAAAACCCTAAAATAAATTAATGGTTTTGGAGGATTCATAATGGATTTGAAAAATTAATAAAATAAAAAGAAAAACTCATAATTTCATATTTAAATCATATATTTGGTCTTTTATACCCCTTATAGAATTTATTAAATCACATTTTCATCATTATGATGTCATAATACACACAGTATATTTTTAGAGTACTGAATGATTACCTGAAAATTTGACTGGCATAAAAATATTGAAAAAATCATCATTTGATAATTTCGGAGTTCTTATTCCCAAAATAATATTCCTTCTATCTAAATAATTATTTAAATAAATTAATTTACACTTTCAAATAAACAAAATTTCCATTTCATTAGAAATTATGGGCTTTTTGACAATAACAGTTTTTGAACACTTATAAAACAAATATTTGGATTCACAAAAACGTGACGATCATTTAAATTTGATAATTTTTATAATAATAATATTGTATTAAAATATTACGTATTTCATAAAACCATTTATTCATCAAAATAAAATCCTTAATTTTACTTGAATATTACCAAAAAAATTATTATTATTATTATTATTTGTATCAAAATAAATAAACTTATAGAGTTATAAAAATATGATTGACATATATCCATTATTTTATAAAAAATAATTTCCATTCTTATATATCTAAGGTCTTGATACATATACATTTACTACACCATCAAATATCCTAAGAGTAAGGTGCACGATAGTGAGATTTTCATGGGGTGGTTCGAAGAACATTGTTTGTGTTGTGATCGTGATAGGTTATAACTACTCCCATAAATGGTTTAGTTCATGCTTAATATTTTGGATATCAGATTTGTTTAAAAAAATTATATTTCCAAATATGGTATCTCTATTAGAATCTCTGGTTAATGGTCCTCATAGGGTACAATCCTATTGGTTGAGGCCATCACTTCCTATGTCGGTGTTAATTGGATTTTTTAAAACCATATATTTATAAAAATAATGTGATCTTTATTAAATGACTATATTATAAATTTTAATGAAACATAGAAACCCTTTTAATATGATAGAATATAGAAAAACAATTTTTTTATAACCATGTTAAATATTAAGACATTTAATTAAATCAAAAGGGGTATTTTTTTTAACAGCTCGGGTCATTACAATCTTCCCCTCTAAAGATATTTCACTCTCTAATTTTTTTTACCTCATTAAAACATATAAGGGTAAAATATTTTCACCACCACCTCTGGTTCTCACATCTCTTCTACAAATATGTGGTTTCTCCATGATACTTTGACAAAGTTAATTGTCTTGTTTTCTAGAACATAGTCTCTATAATTAAATATTTTCACCAATTTATATTCATAGGAAGGATAATTCTCTAATGGTACCACCTCTATATTGAGTAAATGTGGTGGGTTTAGTATAAACATTATCAATAGAGATACATGTAATACATAATGTAATTGATATAGGTTTAGTGCGAGTGAATGTAGGTATTCCACCACTACGATGTGATCAAGGGTCTCAAAGGGGTTAATTTATCTTGGACTAAGATTACCTTATTCCCAAATCTCATCACTTTATTCTCTGTAAATATACAGTGGAATACAATGCCTCAAACATCAACCTCTAGGACTCGTCAATGATTTTGAGTGTAACACTTCGTGGACACTAAGAATCCTTAATGTGATATGGAATGGTCTTAAACATTTCTACTACTTCTTCAAAAAATTTAGGACCAACTAGTTTTTGTTCCCTAACATCATCCCATCATGCCGGTGTTCTGCACCTCATCCAATAAAAGAATTCATAGGGAGTCATTTTGATGTTTGAGTTCACATTATTATTTTATGAAAACCCAACCAAAAAGATATGTTGATCCCATCATCCGTTGAAATCAATTTAGTATGCTCTCAAAATGTCCCCAGGTGTCTGGATAGTCTGTTAAGATTAGCCATCCGTTTGAGGGTGATAATCTATTCTAAAGATCAAATCTATATTTCAAGAATGTTAAAGATGTTTCCAAAACATGGAGGTGAATCTCATATTTCAATTGGATATAATCGACAGTGGTACTCAATGTATCATTACCACTTCTCTGATGTATATCCATACAAATTGATCTAGTTAAATTTCCCCTTGAATCACAATGAGGTGGGTAATCTTTTTAAGATTATATACCCCAATTATGATATTATTGTTTCATATGGATTTATTCTGATGTCCGTAGAAAAATTCCATGCTAGCGTTTTACCATTTCCATGTAGTTATGTATAATGGTTGCATAATCCCCTTATATTTTTTCCTTTTTTCCTTCACTTGTTGATATAAAAGACATTTTGATGTATATTTTTCAATCTAATTCTTCATATTCTACAACCCATATTGTTATTATATATCTTGATACATCTTTTTGGATCTAGGATGGATTGAAAATGTTGAGCTATGTGCACCATCCAAAAACAACTTATTTAACTTAGGATTTCATGGTACACATATTCTTGATGAAATTTTTACAACACTTTCTTCATTGGAACTGAAATTCATGGATTTCCCTTCTATTATAGTTTAAAAATTCATGCAAATTCCCACATCACCTCATTGATAATCCTTTAACCTCTTTATAAGAGATGGTTTAGAAATCATTTGTGTAAGGATATATGATGTTCCTTCTATTGTGAATCCCATGTCCATCCACACTAAATCTAAGAAGATAAGATATCTCCCATTTTTCATCAATGATATAATTTTTTGATATTTTCTAATTAGTAGGTCTACCACCTTATTAGCATTCCAAATACTGTAGTGGATTGATTATTCATTGTATTTTATCAGATGTAACCTTAATTGTTGGACATATTCCACTCTTTTTGTATGAATATATAATTAAGGATTTTGTTATTCATAGTTGTTTAACACTTCACTATGAATAGATAATTCCACCATATTTTCAAAGTTAATATCATGATAGATAAATATGATCTTGTTTTGGTTTTGGTTTTTCATGAACTTTTAATATCCTTGAAACATAAGCTATGACTTTGTAATTCGTAATCAACATACACCCCAATTCCTTCTTCAATGCATCACTAAATACAATAAATAGTTATCCACTAGTGAGTCGTTTGAGTACATGTGCAGTGAAAATACTCCTTTTGAAATCCTTTAACCTCTCTACACCTTAATAATTCCAGGAATACTTGACCCCCTTCCAAATTAGAGTGGTTAGAGGTATTTCTAGTCATGAAAAATTCCTCAAAATCGATTATAATACAAAGATAATCCAAAGAAACCATGGATATCTGTCAACGATTTTTTTCATTTTAATCTCTTAATTACTTCTATTTATTAAGGGTCTATATATTTCCGATATCTTATGATGATATGACACAAAAAAGAGGCTTCATTCGACCTAAAATAACATTTTTTGAAATTGTAATATTAATTCTCATTTTTTATGCTCTTTATAATAGTGCTCATATTCTCATAATAACCATCCTTATTTTTTAAAAATATTAAAATAACATCTATAACTACTAAAAAAATAGTCAAGGTAATCTCTAAATAATATATTCATCATGTCCATAAATATTTTGGGAGCATTAGTGAGTCTGAATGGAATTACTACGAACTCAATATGCACGTACCATTTATGAAAAATAGTCTTGTGGTACCCTTATTCTACTCACTAACTTGGTAATATCCCAAAAACATATCCCCCTTAGAGAACTATTGTGATCCAATAGCTGATTGAACATTTCATCAATCTGTCAAAGTGAATCACTATTGGAAAATTGGTATATCCCCAATCATCTATACCCATAGTTTAGAAAAATCATGCGTATAAGAGATATATTCTTGTAAATACCCATAGTTATATTAAAAATATCTTTAGAAATTTCCGCAATTTCAAATTTTAATTGGGCTTCCCCTCTCGATATTTCATTTCCATCAGGCTCCCCCCGCATGAACCCTCTACTCCCGTCCCTGACCTCCAACTCCAATCCCTATCCTCCCCTCCCCAACCTCGACCTCCCTATCTCTTCCTCCACCTAAACGTCACATCCTCCACCTCTATTCCCCCAACCCCACTCGAATCTCTCTCATCTAGTGACGTCACACTCTCCCATCTCAACTCTCTCCTCTAAAAAGGTCCCCCTCCCCTCTCGACTCCCTCTCCTCTAGTGATGTTCCACTACCCCACTCAGCTCCCTCTCTTTTTGAGACATCCCCTGACAACCTTATCCTCTCATGTCTCATGTGAGACCCCTCATGGTCGAACACCCCACATAATGTCCCCCACTCTTATATCTCTCCCACCAATTCCCCTAAATTTATTAAGGGTTCTTGATCAGTAATTTGATTTATGAATTCATATTATTTAATTAATAACTTTCTTAGAGTTTTCAACATCCTCAGTTCCCAATTTCATTTGGCTGAATCCTGCGGGTTTTTAGGTTTGAATATTCTAACTTTGATCCATGTTTTTTGGTGTATCATGGTTATATCTATCTTCCTTGGCTGTGTTTTGGCATCCGCTACTGATGGAAAAGTGGTTCAGATCTACATGGTTCATCTGCCACCATTTGAAGATAGTTTATTCTGCTCTCTTAGTTTTTCCCAATTTAATCTAGTTATTTTAGTGAGTTATGTGCCCATGAAAAATCGATATTAGGTATGAATTTCATTAATAATACTACTTTATATAATGATAATGCTACTTGTATTTTTTATATTTAATTATTATATTTGTTCTTTTTTCTTCTTTGTTATACTATAGAAAAATACCAATAAATAATATGATACCATGAAAAAAATATTGTATTATTTAATTTTTTTAATTCCATGTTTTAACATAAAATATATAACACTAATTTTAGAATTGTCAAAAACTTGTTTCTGAAGTGTTGAATGACCAATGTATTTTGAATTCAAGTAGCCATTTCAAATACTATTGGAATTCGTCAACAACTATAATGACATTCTAAAATTATTATTGTTGTTGTTTTTATTATTGCTACCATGTTATTTTTTTGTAGTTTTTAACTTACATGAATAAGAAATTTTTTTATTAATTTTCAACTAGGTATTACTATGAATTTAGTATTTTTATTGGATGGAACTAATGAAAGGAATCATTTGTGTACTGATAACACAATGAGTAAAATTTCATATTCCATAGATCTCAAAGATATTATCAATGGTTATCTCAGTTAATGTCAATGTTGATATTTTTTATATTCCATTTATTTTATTTTTTTATTGTGGTTTATTATTTTAGAAGGGTGTTATTATATTTAATTATTTTATAAATCATTTCACTTTTATCTTATTTAGTTTTTTTTTATATTTTTCATAAATATTGTAATTATAATTATATAAAAATTTAAAACTCCATTCACTATTTATATGCCATGTTTTAATAACAAACTTTATAATTCATCTTTACTCCATACATATCATAATTTTTCGTTATTTTAAATTATTATTCTATATTTCAATAAATATAATATATTACTATATATTATAAAATATGAAATTTTAAATTTTAATACAAGTAATTAATGTTTCTTTTATTATATATTTACTGATGATGAGTCAAATATTGCAATTATTTTTATGTATTTTATTACCAATAAGAAAATAAAAAATTTTGTGGTTTGAACAATGAGTTCACATATCCATATTATAATTATAATATATATGATGAAATTCATTTCAAAATCCATTACACGAGTTAAAAAACATATGTTTATTTTAATGGATTTTATTGTAAACATTTGTATATGTATGAGTGAATATTATTTTCATGTTTTTATTTTCGTTCAAATTTATTCTAGTTATTATAATACATGAATGAATTATTATAATATAAAATTAAAATTAATCAATAGTAAATTAAATTAATATTAAAACTTATAATAATAATAATCCATTTTTTGGATAGGTACTATGGAATGTAATTTTCTCTAAAATGATGGGTGATGACTTGTATAGTTATAGGAGTTTGGTATTTGTATTTTAGTTTTTATTTTATTTTATTTATCCATCAATTATGCAGGATATTTACATATTTTTATAGATGAGGGGTAATTCTTTTCTACAAAGGGGGACAGAAGGGAACTGGAGGTGGATATGTGATTTTTTTTATAGGGGAGGGAGATTGGGGTAGTGGAGGGAATAATTATTGTATTTCATTTTTTCCTTTAACCTATTTTTTCCTTTTCCTTTAGTGTGGAAGTCCAACGTACATATTGGCCAGGCCAAAATTGTATTTATTTTCTGTTGTTGTTTTAACTATTGTTTGATTGTGGAATTGTTCCCAATGGGTGATTCCTTGATTCCCATACACTTTTTTCATCCCATGGGTATATACCGTCCACCTTATTCCATCATAGTCATTTGACTATTTAAGACTAACTTCATCATTACATTGTTTTAAATATGGGATGGCTTTGGAAACATACCCTAATGGCTAATTTTCCATGGGATAATTGACCTAATTGCCTAATGGACGACTTGCCAAATGAACAATTGTCCTCATAGCCTAATGTCCTTATTGACATTCATTAAATACTTATCCCAAATAATTGTGAGAACTAAAGTAAACTTTTCAAAAGTTCTTTTTTATAATTAAATAGAATTATATCACCCATTAAACTCAAAAGGTGAAAACAATTAAAAACCAACTTTGTTAATACACCAATAAAGTGGGAATATAGTATAACCATGATTTAAAGATATGTAATCCCATAAAATGAACCACATTTTTTTAACAGGGAATACCACCTATATATAAATGGACCTTTAAAGAACTCATTATAGTTGTGTTGTATGACATGGATTATCAAGGAAACAGGAAACACCCCAATGCCTCATGGTAGGACTTAAGCCATGTTTTCTTATAGCAACCAGGGGAACGTCTGTTTTACACTTATCACATTCAATGAGTGGAGATCCACACAACCCTAAATACATTAATATGCTCAAAAATATACCTCAAATTCTCTAAATCAACCTTCATTCTATGATACAATATTAAGAACATGGTGATTCTCCCAACTACTTCTTCTCTGATGATTTTGTTCATTCATAGAGGCACCCCACATAGTTTATTTTTTAAAAGGAATCCCACTCATCTAGAAAAGGACTGTTAAATGAATCATGATAGTTGGGATCATTGAATTGACTTGTCAATATCTTTATAAAAAAACAAATGACCCTTGTAATAATTTCAACATTCAGACATATCCTTCCAGGGAGTAGGTTTATTAACCCCTTGTCTGAGACACTAAAAAGAATGTCACATAATACATATAATATTTATATTTTTTCCTTTTATATATTTTAATCATTATCTTTATGAATTTAAAATCTGATATGGGGAGAGCTATACATTACTGTGTGATGACTTAGGAGAAACATGTCTTCTTATGTTTGGTACATTGTTAGTGAATAATGACATGTGCAATATGTTAGTAAATGTTAAAAGAAAAGTTTCCTCGTTACTCTCCCTGGTAAGGGTGGATAGAGAAGATGAATCATTATTAACATGGTAATAACCTACCACTCCCACCAAAAATAATGTTGGGATCATGATAAAAGGATTCATTAGTTATAGAATAGATATTTCAATAGCCTGATGTTAGCTTCTAATATCTCAATGAAGATTGAAAATTTGTTTTTAGTGAAGAAGAAATTTCATATTATCTTTTTATTCCGATGTTATATGTGGGAAAGAAAATTTCCTGCTAATTTTTTCGACTACGTGACCTTTCTAGTAATAACTCAAACATTTAATAATAAAAAGTCCTCTTGATCTGATTAAATGTATAATGATGTAAAATGGTTATATAACATATTCCTTTCTTTGGTTTTATGATTTTGGATTTTAAAATACCATAAACAGTTGTTACCATTGTTAATATAGCTGTTGTACAGTTATCACATGATTAGTATAAATATAAGGGTATAATAAATCCAATTTACTCAGATAATGGAAGAGATGACTTAATCTTATAGACTTGAACTGTATAAAGCACATTTTTCAGAGATTGTCAAGGAGGCGGCGTCACTGGGATTCACTCTTGACCAAGCCCAAGCTGAGCGACAACATGTTAAGCTCGAACAGAACCACCTACGGGAGAAGTGGATGTTGATAGAGATTTTTACCAAAGCAATGTTATCTGAGCCACCCCAAGAGTCGGTCACCATCACACACCTTACCCTTCAATCTTATGCAGGTTTTATAAGGGGTTATGTAACAAGACCCTATCAATATGATTATTTTCTTTATTTTTGTATATAATATTGAATATAAATTCATTTTATTATTGTTACTTTGTAAATAGTTTTTAAAGCACAAATAATATTTTTAGTTAATATTCAACTATGGAATCTATTTTGATAAATTGATGGATTTTTGATTCAAATAATATTTTAATAAAATATTATTATTATTCAATTACTTTTTATTATTTATAAATGATCATATAATTTTTATGAATACAAATTTAATTTTTATTATGGTTTGAAAGCTATTTTTGTCAAAACCCATGAATTTTCGATAAATGTAAATTTTTATTTTAAAAGTGAAAATTCACATATTTAAAAAATTATATGTATAAAATTAATATTATGTTGGGAATCAGGATGTTAAAATTATCTAATGGTGAATTTTTCATATTTTTTTGAGACATTCACATTTTTGGGTAAAAATTAAATACAATTAAAATATATATTGTGTTTTATGACATCATAATGACCCAATAGTGATGTAATAAAATACTATTAACATTATGTTCAGACAATATATGTTTTACCATTTAAATAATGTAATTTTATGTTTATTTTATTTATTTTAAAAAGCCTTAGTGGAGCCTCTAAGAATTATAAAACATTTTATCTTTTTAAATTATTTTATTTAAGAGTGTGACTCACCTCATCATAAGTAATCATGTTTTTTAAGGAATTTGGCCATTGGAATTATAAAATATTGTTTCCCACTCCCCTTTGGAAAAAACTATAGGCAAAATATATGGGTTGGTTTGTGGTTTGGGTTAGTTTATTGTGTGGTGTCCCAAACCAAAATAATAAATAATTCCCTCTCCTTTACTTTATAAACCAACCCAAGATCCCCCTTCTTCTTCACTAAAAGCATTTGGAGTTCACCCAAACTATGCACTCCTATCTCTAGAATCCACCCAAGGTGCCCCAATCTCCCAATAAGTATCTCCCAAGCCCCTCCCAATCCTTTGGGATCACATTTCCAAGTAAGGGATTCTTTCCTTTATCATTTTATCTTAGTTTCTTAATATTGTTATGTCCTTTAATTTTCAATTATAAAGGTTGGAGAATGATTTCTAACCTCCTCCATACTTCCCTATTTATGTTTTAATAATTGTATTCCCCTTTATCTCTCATTAATTCTTTCCATGTACACCTGTTACTATGACAAAATTCGGTAAGTAATTTCTCTCTCCTCATTTCCATTCAAGCAATTATTTTGTATTTTGAATTTAAATTCCATTACATATATTGGGACATGTATCTATATGAAACCATTAATGTCCCTTTTGTGTAAATATGAAGAGACACCTCTTTCCCTCTCATCAACCATTTTTATGAATTTTTACGTCACGCTGTTACGGTGCTGAAACTGCACTGATTTTCAAAGCCAATGTCATTATGTAGTGAATACCATGCCAATTTATCTATCAAGGGTATTCAACTTAATGCACATTTACTTATTGATTATAAATATTATTGTATGTATTAAACATCCCTTTACCTTGGAATAAATTATTATGATTGATTCTGTAGGATCAGATTATACTAAACATACACAAGAGGGGGGGTGAATTGTGTCTTTTTATAAATCATAGTGAGATTGTGTTCTGACATTTAGATTTAATCAAATGAATTTATGTAGTGGAAATATGTAGTGAAGATACATACGATGTATAGTTTTTCGGGGAAAAGAAGGCCTCTAGTCTAATCCACCAACGCTCTACTCAAAGAGCTTGGTGATTTTCACTATCTGGTCCTCGTTTCAACAGACCTTTCATCAACTGAGTACAGGAAGTTGACACCTTTAAAATCTAATGCAAAACAAAGCCTTCTGGTTCACATAGAGAACCTAAATATCTTAGTATGAGAAGACAATTACGCAATAATAGAAAATAATGATTTTTTACTTTGAAAATACTGTCCAAATGTTCTTCACAATTGCAATAACATGCAATTGACAGTATATGGATCGTCACCTTCAAAAATAATGATCTTCACAAAAGATTCGTTCTGAGTTGATCCTGTTGAAATAAATATAGAAATATAATTCACAGCTTCAGCAGTAGCATATTCACAGTAGATCTTCAATGTAGAACGAGTGAATCATCTATTGTGATTCTTCTTCTTCAATAAACAGAGATTTGTTGCTCCTTTGAATCAGCAGGTCTATGTTTTTGATAGTCTCTATTTTCTTCTTTTTTATTAATGATCGATTTTTTACAAACATTATACTCCTTTTTTCTATTCAGAAATGCACATAAATATAATAATAATGACAAGAAATTTTTATACAAATTTAGATCCCCAAAAGTTTCCTTTTGACTCTCGATATTCAAATATTTGATTTTAGAGAGTAGTCGAAACTTCCCAGAAGACTAGGGATAAAAAGATCATTTCAATTAGATAATTAATCCATTGATAAAATATCTTTGAATCAGTCAATGTCGGGCTTTGAAAAATAGCTTTAAATCCATATTGAAATCAGCCTAAAAAATTGCTTGTTGATCGTTTCATAATAATAATGTTGACTTTAAATTCTCTGACGCCTAACATAAGGTTGAGTTTTATAGTATTCATCCTCTGAACATAACGTAGGTCATAAAGGTAAGGTTTATGATGTAGCCTTCAAACATAAGGTTGCCAACATATGTTTGATCACAAACGTAGGTTTGTCAATGTATGGTTGATCACAAATGTAGGGTTGGCCATCCATACGTTTTCTCTTCAACTTTCAAACATATGATGAAATATACATACTTTTATAAGCATTCAAATGAAAGAAACATGATCCATACTTTTCTATGAAAATATAGGAATTTACAAAAGTAAGGTTGATGAACCATAATTTTCAGAAATAAATGTAATGTTTAACACTAACGTATGGTTCTCCTTCCATACATTTCTAATATACCAAATGTAGGGTTCCTTTCTAACATAGAGTTCATCTTCCATACTTTTCTAATAACTCATAAAGTATACACCGCATTTCATCCTTATTCTACGTTTCTCCACGTAGGGTTAAACAGTATTTCTAGAACACGCTAAAGAAGATCTTGAATATGTAGAGCATGAATAGTGTTTCCAAAACGCGCTAAAAGAAAATGCCTTAGAAATTAATTCTCATTGTTCAAGAATCTAAATATTTTTTCCAAAAATAAAAATACAATGAATAATAAATTCATGCAGTATTCTAAAAAAAATAAAATCATTATAATATAATTAAGGTTATTTGTGAGCATCAAAATTATCATAAATAGATAGAGTATTGTTCTCAAAAATCTCCCCCTTTCAATAAAAACATTATTTATTGTTGAAAACAACACATGCTCAATAATATCCCCTTTTTTATGATCAGAAAACCCTAAAATAACCAATGAAATTGACTTACAAAAATTAGTTACATATATTTTTGAATTTTGAAAAGAAAATTTAACTTAATTTCTCCCTTTAATTTATCCATTTTAATATATACCCCAATAAAAAAATAGAAAATGACATAGAAAAAAAATGTTGTGTTTAACCAAATTTCTCCCACTTTTTGTGATATAAAAAAGAATGAAAAAATATAGAATATAAGAAAGATTAATGTAGAAATGAATGTAAGTAGATGCTATAACTAACTGTTTATCAATAAGTGAATCTAGATTACTGGATTTTCTAAACAAGGACTGTAAAACGAAATAAATTTAATGAAACATATTTTCATTAAAAGTTGAAAATTGATAAATTCGGGAATCAAGGTTTGGTCAGGGTTTAGATAGACTCTATCTAATTCAAATGACTTCCATGACTTCTGAGAGATGCTCCCTGAGTCTTCTCATCATTCCATCACCAAGACTAACAATAAGATCCGTGTTCTCTTGAGTCATATGATTGTATTCGATGAGGTTGACTCTAAAAAACTCATGTAGTCTTTCTTCATTCTCCAAAAATAAAAGTCAACTTCTTTGTGAATTTATTTAAGACAGATCTGATTCTTGGTTCACTGGAGGTGAGCTGATCAACCAAAAATTTATGATTTTCTAACAAGAATAATAAAGGGGAACTTTTTCATTGAAGATCATTCAAAATTTCATTCATTTTTCTCATCGCAATTGTGATATCTTGAAACCATTTGATTAAATCAGACGAAGTAACTGATCCACTAGCTTCATTATTACTGGCAGATGCAAATTTTTTCTCCATAAATAATTTGAGATCATATAAACTTGACTTCATAACCATTTCAGACTTTAATTTTTCAATTTCCTTCAGCAAATCCTTCTTAAAAATTTTAACTTCTTATCTTGGAACTGTAGTTCCCTTATGTATCTGAAATTTAAACTACTCTGTTTCTAAGGATCTCCTCAGAGTAACATTTTCAGATTCCAACTGAGACAACTTTCTATAAAACTCTTCGACTTCATTTTTACCGGAATCAGAGGCACCCTGTTCATGATTATCATTCTCAGTTTCAGTGTGATGCAACAGTAATAAAGGCAGAGAATCTACATTAGACTTTTATCTTATCGTTCTCTTGAGATGGTTGATCGACAAATTTTTCGTCAGAGTCTTTTCCGGACACTACCACTGAAAAATATTCATTAACTACTTTAGTGTAAAATTTAAAAAAATTCTCAGCATGATCACAAACAAACTGTTATTTCATTCGATTTTCTAAAATAGTATCTTCTGGAGTTTCTTGAGGGTTGGCCACTTCTTAACCAGGCTCTTCCTCCGGTTCAATGCCAGCTTCAGCTTCTGGTTCTATTCGTTCAACTTCGATTCTTTCAGGGTCATCTTCTATAATATACTCATCCTATTCCTAAGTCTCTCCTTAAAAATCTTCTTGAATTTTAGATTGAATCTGAGGTCCTTCCACTGGTTCTGACCTCTCAATAATAGCATCTACTAATTTTTCAACAGCAGCTTCTCTTACAAAACTATAAGGGAATAAATCTCTTATTATCACTACAGGGTAAACAAGTTCCTCATTTACAATTATTTTTCTTTGAGTCTGAAGGCCCTCATAACTACTTTCTTCATTAGTGTCTTTGGTTTCAAATCTCATTCTTCTTGCAACAGTTCTTACTCTCAATTCGGCTTGTCCCTCTTTGGACATACCAGACTGAGCTTGAGCACTAGATTCTTCTTCCTCAACTCCTAATGGAAAAAGTTTCCCTTTCAATGTACTCCAGAAATATCCAATTTTTCTTAAAGTTCCGTCCCTGAAAACATTATTGTGATGACATTTTACTCTGGCATCCACCACTCTCACCATATCCTTTTTGAAAAAATGTTTGGAAATGAATCTAACAAAAGGGTAGAAATTCATTCTGGCTTCACTATGATAGCAGTAACTCGGGTACCTCACCATGTACCTAGAAAAATTTAATTTTATATCACTGAGTAGAAGATACATTATGTACATATCAGGATACAATATCATTTCCATCTCTCACATTCTTGGTGTTAACCCTGTTTGTACAAATATCACAAGAATCTTCTTATCTGGTTCCAAATCCTTAACTAGCATTTTCCTTATGTTAGTATATCCAAAAATAAAAAACATAATATCTTCATATTTATGCACAGAATCTCATATATTTTTAAAATAAAAATGAAACACTCCCTCATGATGGCAGTTCAGTATTTGACTAATTTCAACTGAAGAGATCAAAAAATCCATATCCTCTATCTTAGCCATCATTGTGTCAGAATAATCTACCAAACTGAATTGAAAATTTTTAAAGAAACATCGAAGTTCTACCTCATAAAAAAATTCGGTATTCTCACTATTGAAGGTTTGTTCGAGGTTCTGAAACAATAGTTCTTGTTTTAACAACAAGTTTGTCTGAAATAGCCATTCTAGATCAATTACCTTTCCGTATAATATTTTCCTTCCTTCTGAGTGTTGTTTCTTGGAATTTCTGGTCTCGACCTCATCATATCTCTTCGTCTTTTCCATTTCTACGAGATTCTTTGAAGGTTTGATGGTTAGGGTTTCATAGGTACGGAGATTTGGGTTGATAAGAAGTGGTGCAGTGTCGCGGGTTTGAAAGGATTTTGGTGGAAATGAAACATTCTGGAATTTGAAAGGTTTCTAACATCCTTGATTCTCGTGTTTTCATTAATCATTACATATATTATAAATATTAATAAAATTAATTATTCTGGTAAAATAAGATAAAAAACTTATTCTGTTCAAAAAACAAATAACCAAATTATTTTAAACATTATTAAAATAAAGAAACACCGTAGTAAAATAAAACATTATTTAAAATTAAATAAAACTAGATCCCCCTTAATAAAATCAAACCTTGTAGTGGGATGTGGTTTAGTAAAAATATCAGCTAATTGAATTTCAGAACTTACAAATTCCAAAGATATATCCTTTTTAAGAACATGATCTCTTAGAAAATGATGTCTAATATCAATATGCTAAGTTCTAGAATGATTAATAGGACTTTTTGAAATAATTATAGCACTAGTATTATCACAGAAAATATGAATATTATTAAAATTTAGTCCAAAGTCCATAAGAGTGTTTTTCATCCACAACACTTGTGTAACACCCCAGGTAAATAATGAATACGAAATATTCATATTAATCCATATTTGTGAATAAAATATTAATATGACTTTAAAGGGGACACTATGCTCGATGGCGTACCCAACACGCAACAACGAGTTTCTTGGGAATCTTACGTTGCACTCTAATAATAAAATAATATTATTTCAAATGATAGTTAACATGTAGCCGTTGTATTGGCGGGAATGGATAGAAATAACTAAAATATGATTATATATGTTTTTTAAATGTTTCTACATTTATACAATAAAAGATAAAGGCTTAAAATACGGAAAGAATTCAATTTTAGGCGTATATGCCCTAGTTTTCACTAAAGGTTCACTTATCACCTTTTGATGGAGAACCGTCATTAAATATTGTTTTGTTCACTCTTAAACATTCTTTTGGACCAAATAAAACTCTTATTAAGAATCGGGACATCAAAATTTACTTTGTGTAAATTTTTGGTATCTTTCCGATAAAGTTCATTTTTTTAATAAATAGTGGAAAATGTTGTATTTTAATTCAAAACCACTTTTTAATCTAATTTATTTATATGATTAGATTATATTTTGAATTGGTTTTAAAGTGAAATAAGAAAATATTTTTACCATTAAATCCAATAGTGGTCGTTGGAATTAATTTCACTTTGAAATCAGACTTAAACTAGTGTCAATCTTTTGATACTTATTGTTTTATAAAAACACGCTATTTTCTATGACAGCGGGGATTAATTATTAAATTAATTAATGTGACTAATATGTTGTTAATTTTTTAAAAAGAACGCCATTTTTGAATTCGTAATATCAAATAAATCTTAGGGTGAATTTTTGGGATTTTTCTGAAAAACTTCAATTTTTGATGAATAGTGAAACCACTAAGTGGTACTTATAAAAACTGATTTTCCGTTTAAATGAAATTTTGCCATCATTGTGTTTTGAATTTTGAAAATCCGACATACATGGTTTTCATTAAGAAGTAAAATGTGGTTCAATGGGATAAAAATAATTTTTTGGTGAATAGTAACTTATTAAGTTTTTAATCATGATTAGTGGTAATCAGTGTAGTTTAAGGTAAAAATGATATTATAAGAATGTGAAAACACCATGACACATGTCCTACACCTATTGGGTGAGTCATGGCCGACCAAGACAAGCCATGTGCCAACTTGGGGACCCCATGGATCCACTTTAGTTGGAAAATGACAATAATATATTTTTATTTAATGGAAAAGTAAAATTGACACAAACATGATATGTTTTGCTAAAACAATTTTTAAGTAGGGTTATACTAGTAATATTTTTTATTATAAATAGTCATTGGAAATATAAAAAGATTTCCTACATCATAGAATTTTTTTTTATAATTTTTAGACATTAAATAAATTAAATTATTTATGACAGAATAATGATGCAGCGATGACATCATTATTTGACGATTTAAATAAAATGGAAAGATAATGTAAAATATATGAACTACACATGTCAAAAACCAATTGGATGAGTGTATTTCGAACCCTTATCACCTTATCCACGAATTCTATCAATGTGGGACCTTTTAAAACCGAAACACATTTTCAGATAAAGTAATATTTCTTTACATTCCAAAAGTGCCCCTGCTCTCCTCTTATAAAAGGCCCCCACCTCTACCACCTTACACACACTCATCAAGCCTTTGGCTCGGCCAACCCCTGCCCATTTACTCTCTCCACATCCCTCTCCTCATCCTAGAGTATTACCTTTGGGCAGAATCCTTTCAAAGGAAGCCTTTAAGCTCAAATCAAAAGGAGTTACACTTTTAAAGGTAATTCATTCTCTCATGTTCATTTGTTTTATTTTGCTTCTCCAACCCCCTAAACTCTTTTTATTTACATATTTTGTAAAAACAACAGTATATTAAATATACTAGGATGTTTTTATAATATTTATTTGAGCTACACTCTCACACAACTACATCAAATGGTTAAAGAACATACAGTTTCCGTGGATGGCGAAATTTTGCCTCCCGAAACGATGATTGTTCAATACTCATTTAACACCTTCAAAGGTGGCCATTATGATGTCACTATTTTTATATATGATATATAATATGTTTCTGTTTTACTTATTCTTATGTATTTTTCATTTGTGTCTTACCTTTATGGCATCCATTATGGGTATACGCGATATCTTCATTTTAGGAAGTGCGGACTACCGCCCCCTCAAAGTGATTTGATTCGTTAAATACCATATGTGGGACGTATAAAGGATGGAACTATGAAATAATATATGATATTATACTGGAATTAAAATATACCTTTATATCATTATTATTCCATTCTATAAAATATGAAATAAAAATGAAAGTAGCGTTCATGCGTACGTACGGATTACCGTCTCCATGAACGGTGCATTTCATTTCTTACCTCTAAATGATTATGTAATGTTATAAATGCATTAATGTACTGGATATATATGACATATATTATATATACATCATGAATACAATTCTGGATATAATAAACATTTGTCCACACGAACAACATGTAATTGTAAGAAGTCCACTTTCGACTTAAGAACCAAATATCGGCAAAACAAATATTATTAACTTAAATGATTACATAATGTTTGTGACATGATAATAAGTGATATAAAAGGAATAATGAACTTGAAAATGGTTCTTAAGGAAGTATAAATTAACTCAATTTTATTATTCAGGAGATTAAAGAACGATCGAGTCAAGTCGGACCCGAGGTAAGGGATCCTACTCCTCTCTTTCTTTTTAAGTATACACTTTTATGTCATTCCTTTTAAAGCTCATATTTCTTGTTATTGGGATGATCTTTTATATTACACTTACTGTAATTTTTATGTTCATGTGATGATAGACCCTATTCTCTCTCATCAATCCATTTTGGATGTTTTGAGTGGCGCCGTTAGGCTGCCGAATTTTCGTAAGGGATTTTTCATCTCACTTTTATTCTCGTGAGATTTATGCTACATTTGCCACAAATTCCATTGAGTGGTGTATGTACTGCCCATTATTCTACTCTTTGTGTAATATAATTTCGTTTATGAGTATTTACATCAATGATCTATTGTTCTTCTTTCATGGGGTGTATGTTTTGAAAGATACCCAAGTCGGTAAGGGAACCTTTCACCGTCCTCTTTTTTAAAAGACTCCTTTTATTGGGTCTTTTAATTTACATATTATTATGTTGGGATATGGTCTCATATATCCTTATTGATGTAAATTTTCTGTCCAAGTGATGAGATACACTTTTTATCTCTCATCAACTCATTTTGATGTGATGCCGTTAGGCTGTCAAGGGAACTTTTTAACCCAATTTCGATTTCCTTGGGTTCAACATGTAGTCATTGAATATGTCATCCATTGAATATGTGTGAATGACCTTTTATTGTTTCACACTTAATATCCACTTATATTGGGTGTATTTATATTTGTCACACATATTTTCGAGATTGATTTGTCCTCAATTTAAGGATACCTTCTTTATAAAGGACTTCATCACATTTGACATTTCTATTGAGGGTTCATTGTTGTTATGCACCAATTCACTCTTATCTGGTGTATATACTGTCCTTTGGAGTAATATATCATGAATCCATTTATCTCATGATATTATAAAGTTCTGACTAAATGTTATTCCTCAATCATTGTATTCAAGTGTCTCTAATTTTGGTAAAACCACTTTAACCAAAATGTAATTTTAAATGTTTTAATTATTTGTTATTATTAATATCCATGTTTTCAAAATGGTTTTAAGGATTTATTTATATGGATATTAATGGTTTAAAATTTTAATCTTCAAGGTGGTATGGGACACTTTGATTCAAAATCTCTTTATTAAATGTTTTAAATGGTTTTGAAAATGGTTTTGATAAAGTATTCTATTATGATATATTGTGATGTAGAAATGTTATCATTCCTTTATATTGGTTTTATGTTTTATGATTTTAAATTGGTACTTGGACATTTTAACGTGTGGTTACGTTATAAACCATATGACGGGTGGTGCTGTGAATACCTGGACGGGTGGTTACGTTATAACCTCCAATGCATTGGGTATGGAAGTCGGCCGTATGGCTATTCCATTATGTATGGAAATTGGCCGTATGGCTATTCCATTAAGTGATATGTGTGGGAGTCGACCGTATGGTTATTCCACTTAAGTATGTTTATGTCGAAAGTTACCATTATATATGTTATGTGTTCTTTATATGGGTTTTATGGTAATCCTTTGGTTACAAAAAGGTAAGTAATGATATTTTATTCAGTGAAGAGTTTTTACTACATCATAAAGGTGAAAAGTATTACCTTGTTAAAGTATACATGGTTTACTTTTTGTTTTGATAAACTAACAGTTTTTATTCTTTGTGTATCCCTTACTGAGTTTTATGCTCATCCCAAGTTTTTGAAATGTTTTTCACAGGAGTTAGCGTGGAATAGGGTCAAGGATGGGATCAAGGGAAAGTCATGCTACCTAAAACATGAAACTAGACATGTTTCTTTTTTAAGAGTTTTCATTTTATGGAAATTTAGTAGAAGAGATTATTTTGTAATCTTTTGAGATGTAATAGTTATGTCCTAATTTTCTAAAACTCTAAACCTGAAAAGATCCTCAATGTGTAATCTTGTAATAACTCAAGATTAAGTAAGGTTTAAGGCTGGGGCCTTATAGTTGGTATCAAAGGTCGGTTTAGATAACTTTAGAGGTTAGGGTATTCTTTAAGCATAAGTGACATTACCATAATGGTTAGGATTTCAGACAGAGTCCTAGTTTTAGATAAAGTGAATGAGTAAGAATATATTAGTGTTTATCTTCCTCATTATTACATGATGGTTTTGTTGTTATACTCACACTGACCCTTTTTGGTTTTAGTAAATGGTTGGATCTAGCAGGCACCAAGGTAACGGTGGATGTGAAGGAAACTGTGACAGTTTTCTGAGCGAGCAACTGAATGATATGGGAGCTGTAATGAGAACTCTTGTGTTTATCCTCAACCAACTATCTGGAGTTATGATTGACCACCTAAACCTTGGTGATTTCTATAGGGCATCATGTATGCGAGAAACAAATCCCTACGGAACTACAGGTAATAATCATAAAGGTAAGTGTGTTCAAAAACCTATGTGTCAAAGATGCAGAAAGAAACACCTAGGAAAATGTTTCAAAGGGACAGAAATATTCTATAGATGTGGAAATGAAGGTCATAAAGCAAGAACCTGCCATGGAAAAAAGAAGCATCCAGTTGACTCGAGGAAAGGGAAAGAAGTTCTTTCTGAGGTATCAATTGAATGTTTTAAATGTGGTGTGCATGGTCATTATGCAAACACATGTCCTATGAAGAAGTTTCGTGAATGGGGTCACCAAGAGCGTACAAATGTTCGTTTACCACTACCTAATGCCATTCCGATTGAGGATGAAGAAACTGACAATGACCAATCAAAGGTATGTATTATTTCATGACTATTGTTTTCCTATTTTGGAATCTTAGGATATGATTCATGATTTTGTTTATAGGAAAGAGGTATTTCGGAATAAGTTGGAAAGGAATGGTTAATGGATCATGAAGAATGTTGAATGAGTAATATGTCAACATATAAGGGCTTCAAGAGTTATGGTGAACTTCTTAAGAGTATTAAGTCTCTTTTGATGATGGGGTTACATTAGAAGACTTTTTATATTATGTGTAACCCTGATGTTTAATATATGAAATTTTATTCAAGGAATAGTTATCTTTTCTTTTGTGGACCTAGTTATAAAGAACCATTTGGGTTTATATGATCCTTACTTTTGAGGTAATTATGGGTTACTATATATTATGATGGAAAATGAAAGGCATGAGATAAACTTGAGGTTAAAATATGTTATGATCATCTTTGAAGATTTTATCTCATTTTGGGGAATGTTTTATGAATTATATAGTTTTGGAAAAAGGACAACACGTGGACCGTGTGACTACCCGTCGCATCGGACAAAGCTGCGGGAATCGAACCCACAACCAAAGTGTGACTGGTATTTATCACCTACCACTGGACTACATGAAGTCCCTGGTTAGTTTGACCAATTCTTTCTAGTTATATGATTTTATGACTTAATAATAAGTTGATTTTGGGTTATGTATGAAAATGATTAACCTATCATGGAGGATATGTGATTAGGTTAATTACTTTTCAATACGAGACTTTAGGAGCAACTGATGTTGTTTGGAGATAAATGTTACGATTTAACTTGGAAGACTATGTGACTAAATCCTTCAAATATTTGGGTTTCAATATTATATTGGTTTACTTTGAATAATTTTATGGACAAATTGTTTATTGGATGGTCCTCTTTGAACTTTGGGTTTTGTTGGACAAACTTTAGAGATTAAGAATAGATTTTTTTTTATAAAGGGTTATCCTTTTCTGGATTATCTGATCTTGTACTAGCCTTTTTGGTTTTGGATTTCGTTAAAGTCTAAAGACATGGGAAGTATATAGTTCTATTTTGTGTATTAGGTGATTCTCTAGAAGTTGATTATAGTACTCTTAATGTGAACAAGTCTTTTTAAATACTCGTCTTTTGGAGAAAATATGAGTTTGTGTAAGGAATCTAATAAAGGTTGAAAGTAAATATGATGAGTGATTATGTTTCCATATGAATAAATTCCTCAATAAAAAGTAACTTAAAACAAAAATGATGTCTATTAACTTTTCCTACTGGGGAATCGAAGACCGTTTAACCCATCACAAGTTTGTGATTTTCTCGTGGTTAACTTTCTCCTAAACATGTTTTCTATCACTCTCCATCGGAAGATGACCCTTTGTTTTTTCCTCCATGTCCATATTTTCATACTTGTAATCCTAGTATGGGTTAACTCGGGTGACCTTTGTACTTATCTTTCTTTATTTTAAAGTGTTTGTTTTACCGACTTTTGTTCCGATGTGGGACTTTCAAGGATGTTTCCAAGCGCAATTTTAAAATTGCGAGGACGCAATTCCCAAAAGGGGGGAAGGATGTAACACCCCAGGTAAATAATGAATATGAAATTTTCATATTTATCCATATTTGTGAATAAAATATTAATATGACTTTAAAGGGGGCGCTATGCTCGATGGCGTACCCAACACGCAACAACGAGTTTCTTGGGAATCTTACGTTGCACTCCAATAATAAAATAATATTATTTCAAATGATAGTTAACATGTAGCCGTTGTATTGGCGGGAATGGATATAAATAACTAAAATATGATTATATATGTTTTTTAAATGTTTTTACATTTATACAATAAAAGATAAAGGCTTAAAATATGGAAAGAATTCAATTTCAGGCGTATATGCACTAGTTTTCACTAAAGGTTCACTTATCACCTTTTGATGGAGAACCGTCATTAAATATAGTTTTGTTCACACATAAACATTATTTTGGACCAAATAAAACTCTTATTAAGAATCGGGACATCAAAATTTACTTTGTTTAAATTTTTGGTATCTTTCCGATAAAGTTCATTTTTTTAATGAATAGTGGAAAATGTTGTATTTTAATTCAAAACCACTTTTTAATCTAATTTATTTATATGATTAGATTATATTTTGAATTGGTTTTAAAGTGAAATCAGAAAATATTTTTACCATTAAATCCAATAGTGGTCGTTGGAATTAATTTCACTTTGAAATCAGACTTAAACTAGTGTCAATCTTTTGATACTTATTGTTTTATAAAAACACGCTATTTGCTCTGAAAGCGGGGATTAATTATTAAATTAATTAATGTGACTAATATGTTTTGAATTTTGTAAAACGGACTTCATTTTTGAATTCGGAATATCAAATATAGCTTAGGGTGAATTTTTGGGAATTTTTTGAAAAACTTCAATTTTTTGATGAATAGTGAAACCACTAAGTGGTACTTATAAAAACTGATTTTCCGTTTCAATGAAATTTTGCCATCATTGTGTTTTGAATTTTGAAAATCCGACATACATGTTTGTCATTAAGAAGTAAAATGTGGTTCAATGGGATAAAAATAATTTTTTGGTGAATAGTAACTTATTAAGTTTTTAATCACGATTAGTGGTAATCAGTGTAGTTTAAGGTAAAAATGATATTATAAGAATGTGAAAACACCGTGACACTTGTCCTACACCTATTGGGTGAGTCATGGCCGACCAAGACAAGCCATGTGCCAACTTGGGGACCCCATGGAGCCACTTTAGTTGGAAAATGACAATAATATATTTTTATTTAATGGAAAAGTAAAATTGACACAAACATGATATGTTTTACTAAAACAATTTTTAAGTAGGGTTATACTAGTCATATTTTTGATTATAAATAGTCATTGGAAAGATAAAAAGATTTCCTACATCATAGTAGTTTTGTTATAATTTTTAGACATTAAATAAATTAAATTATTTTTTGACAGAATAATGATGCAGCGATGACATCATTATTTGACGATTTAAATAAAATGGAATGATAATGTAAAATCTATGAACTACACATGTCAAAAACCAATTGGATGAGTGTATTTCGAACCCTTATCACCTTATCCACGAATTCTATCAATGTGGGACCTTTTAAAACCGAAACACATTTTCAAATAAAGTAATATTTCTTTACTTTCCAAAAGTTCCCCTCCTCTCCTCTTATAAAAGGCCCCCACCTCTACCACCTTACACACACTCATCAAGCCTTTGGCTCGGCCAACCCCTGCCCATTTAATCTCTCCACATCCCTATCCTCATCCTAGAGTATTACCTTTGGGCAGAATCCTTTCAAAGGAAGCCTTTAGGCTCAAATCAAAAGGAGTTACACTTTTAAAGGTAATTCATTCTCTTTTGTTCATTTGTTTTATTTTTCTTCTCCAACCCCCTAAACTCTTTTTATTTACTTCTTTTGTAACAAAAACAATATATTAAATATACTAGGATGTTGTTATAAGATTTATTTGAGCTACACTCTCACACAACTACATCAAATGGTTAAAGAACATACAGTTTCCGTGGATGGTGAAATTCTGCCTCCGGAAACGATGATTGTTCAATACTCATTTAACACCTTCAAAGGAGGCCATTATGATGTCACTATTTTTATATATGATATATAATATGTTTATTTTTTACTTATTCTTCTGTATTTTTCAATTGTGTCTTCCCTTTATGGCATCCATTATGGGTATACGCGATATCTTCATTTTAGGAAGTGCGGACTACCGCCCCCTCAAAGTGATTAGATTCGTTAAATACCATATGTGGGACGTATAAAGGATGGAACTATGATATAATATATGATATTATACTGTAATTATAATACACCTTTATATAATTATTATTCCATTCTATAAAATATGAAATAAAAATGAAAGTAGCGTTCATGCGTACGTACGGCTTACCGTCTCCATGAACGGTGCATTTCATTTCTTACCTATAAATGATTATGTAATGTTATAAATGCATTCATTTACTGGATATATATGACATATATTATATATACATCATGAATACAATTCTGGATATAATAAACATTTGGCCACACGAACAACATGTAATTGTAAGAAGTCCACTTTCGACTTAAGAACCAAATATCGGCAAAAAAAATATTATTAACTAAAATGATTACATAATGTTTGTGACATGCTAATAAGTGATATAAAAGGAATAATGAACTTGAAAATGGTTCTTAAGGAAGTATAAATTAACTCAAGTTTATTATTCAGGAGATTAAAGAACGATCGAGTCAAGTCGGACCCGAGGTAAGGGATCCTACTCCTCTCTTTCTTTTTAAGTATACACTTTTATGTCATTCCTTTTAAAGCTCATATTTCTTGTTATTGGGATGATCTTTTATATTACACTTACTATAATTTTTATGTTCATGTGATGAGAGACCCTATTCTCTATCATCAATCCATTTTTGAAGTTTTGAGTGGCGTCGTTAGGCTGCCGAATTTTCGTAAGGGATTTTTCATCTCACTTTTATTCTCGTGAGATTTATGCTACATTTGCCAAAAATTACATTGATTGGTGTATGTACTGCCCATTATTCTACTCTTTGTGTAATATAATTTCGTTTATGAGTATTTACATCAATGATCTATTGTCCTTCATTCATGGGGTGTATGTTTTGAAAGATACCCAAGTCGGTAAGGGAACCTTTCACCCTCCTCTTTTTTAAAAGACTTCTTTTATTGGGTATTTTAATTTACATATTATTATGTTGGGATATGGTCTCATATATCCTTATTGATGTAAATTTTATGTCCAAGTGATGAGATGCACTTTTTATCTCTCATCAACTCATTTTGATGTGATGCCGTTAGGCTATCAAGGGAACTTTTTATCCCAATTTCGATTTCTTTGGGTTCAACATGTAGTCATTGAATATGTCATCCATTGAATATGTGTGAATGACCTTTTATTGTTTCACACTTAATATCCACTTATATTGGGTGTATTTATATTTGTCACACATATTTTCGAGATTGATTTTTCCTTAATTTAAGGATACCTTCTTTATAAGGGATTTCATCACATTTGACATTTCTATTGAGGGTTCATTGTTGTTATGCACCAATTCACTCTTATATGGTGTATATACTATCCTTTAGAGTATTATATCATGAATCCATTTATTCTCACGATATTATAAAGTTCTGACTAAATGTTTTTCCTCAATCATTGTATTCAAGTGTCTCTAATTTTGGTAAAACCACTTTAACCAAAATGTCATTTTAAATGTTTTAATTATTTGTTCTTATTAATATCCATGTTTTCAAAATGGTTTTAAGGATTTATTTATATGGATATTAATGGTTTAAAATTTTAAGCTTCAAGGTGGTATGAGACACTTTGATTCAAAATCTCTTTATTAAATGTTTTAAATGGTTTTGAAAATGGTTTTGATAAAGGATTCTATTATGATATATTGTGATGTAGAAATGTTATCATTCCTTTATATTGGTTTTATGTTTTATGATTTTAAATTGGTACTTGGACATTTTAACGGGTGGTTACGTTATAAACCATATGACGGGTGGTGTCGTGAATACCAGGACGGGTGGTTACGTTATAACCTCCAATGCATTGGGTATGGAAGTCGGCCGTATGGCTCTTCCATTAAGTATGTACGGAAATTGGCCGTATGGCTATTCCATTAAGTGATATGTGTGGGAGTCGACCGTATGGTTATTCCACTTAAGTATTTTTATGTCCAAAGTTACCTTTATATATGTTATGTGTTCTTTATATGGGTTTTATGGTAATCCTTTGGTTACAAAAAGGTAAGTAATGATATTTTATTCAGTGAAGAGTTTTTACTACATCATAAAGGTGAAAAGTATTACCTTGTTAAAGTATACATGGTTTACTTTTTGTTTTGATAAACTAACAGTTTTTATTCTTTGTGTATCCCTTACTGAGTTTTATCCTCATCCCAAGTTTTTGAAATGTTTTTCACAGGACTTAGCGTGGAATAGGGTCAAGGATGGGATCAAGGGAAAGTCATGCTACCTAAAACATGAAACTAGACATGTTTCTTTTTTAAGAGTTTTCATTTTATGGAAATTTAGTAGAAGAGACTATTTTGTAATCTTTTGAGATGTAATAGTTATGTCCTAATTCTCTAAAACTCTAAACCTGAAAAGATCCTCAATGTGTAATCTTGTAATAACTCAAGATTAAGTAAGGTTTATGGCTGGGGCCTTACAACTTGTGTATAGAAACTGCCAGCAGAAACATATTTTTCCTCAGTTGTTGACAAGGAAACTGAATGTTGTTTCTTACTTGACCATGACACTATGGATTTCCCGAAAAAGTGAAAAGTACCCAAAGTGATTTTCATATCTAATCTACAACTCCCAAAGTCTACATCTGAATATGAAATAAAATTAAAATCAGATGTTTTGGAATAATAAGATATTGAAAAATAGTTCTTTTTAAATATCTAAAAATTATTTTAACAGAAATTAAATGAGATTCTTTATGATTTGATTCAAATCTTTCCCAAAGACATACTAAATACATTATATCTGGCATGCTAGCAGTAATTTATAAAAACTACCAATCATACCTCTATATTACTTGTTGTCATCTGATTTTCCAGTTTCATCCAAATCATGTTTTATATTAGTACACATAGGATTTTTATATGTCTTTCTGTTTACAAGTCCAAATTTATTTAATAAACTGGTAATGTATTTTCTTTGATTCAAAACATTTCCAAAATCTGTTTCATAAATTTAAAGTCCTAAAAAGAAATTTAATTCTCCCATCATGAGCATTTCAATTTATTTTTGTATTAACTTTGAAAACTCATGACAAAGGGATTTATTAGTTGATCCAAAAATCACATCATCAACATAAATTTTAACCAACAAAATATTATTATTTAAATTTTTTTTAAAAGTGTTTGATCTTCCATTCCAACAGTAAAATAATTTTTCAATAGAAAAGTGATTAATCATTCATACCATGCTCTAGGTGCTTGTTTAAGGCCATAAAGAGGTTTAGTATGATTAAAAATAGAATATGGTTTTTGAGAATTTTCAGAACTATGTGGTTTATCAACATAAAATTCTTCGATTAAATAACCATTTAGAAATGAATACTTAACATCCATCTGAAATAATTTCAAGTTCATATGAGATGCATAGGCTAAACAGATTCTAAAGTCTTATAATCTAGCTACAGGTGAAAAGGTGTCATTATAATCTATACCTACTTCCTGATTATATCCTTTTTTTATACATCTTTCTTTATTCCTAGATATTATTCCTTGATCATCTTGCTTATTTTTAAAGACCCATCTGGTTCCTATCACTGGATAATTCTGTGGTCTTTCAACTAATTCCTAGACTTCATTTCTTTTGAACTGGTTTAATTATTCTTGCATTTCTATCATCCATATTTCATCATCTAAATCTTCTAGTATAGACTTGCCTTCTAATTGAGATATAAATGCAGTGAATTATACAAGATTCCCTATATTTATTCTTGTTTTTATTCCCGTGTCTAAGTCACCTATTATATTTTCTAAAGGGTGATTCTTTAGGGTTCTAGACTATCTATGTAGTACAATCATAGGTTCTTCAGTATCATGTTCTTTTGAACTAGACTGAATTTCATTTATACCTTTTTCAAAATCATTTTTCAAGTTCTCAAGTTTCATGTTATCATTATAGTCAAATTCATTCATTTGATATATCCTTTTCTCAAAGGGATCAAATTCATCAAATTTCACATGAACTGATTCTTCACCAATCAAAGACTTCTTATTATAGTCTCTATAAGCTTTGGCGGTAGCTGAATATCCTAAGAAAATGCCTTCATCAGATTTTGGATCGAACTTACCAAGATTGTCCTTGGTGTTCATGATGTAAACCTTGCATCCAAAAACATTAAAGTAATTTACTTTAGGTTATTTGTTATTCCAAAGTTCATAGGGTGCCTTTTTTAAAAGAGTTATAATTAAAACTCTATTCATTATATAGTAGGATGTGCTTACAGATTCTGCCAAAAGTAGGTAAGAAGACTGTATTCATTTAGCATAGTCCTAGCCATTTCCTAAATAGTCCTATTTCTTCTTCTAGCAATTCCATTTTGATGAGTTGTTCTTGTTGCAGAGAAGATGTGTTTAATACCCATATTAAAGCGGAAGGAATTAAATTAGTGATTCCCAAATTCTCCACCATCATCACTTAATGAAATTATTCTAAAACCTTTTTCATTTTGAACTGATTTACAAAAACTTTCAAATAAAGTATATGCTTCAATTTTAAATTTTAAAAAGAAAATCCATGTAAATATGGAGTATTCATCAACTAAAACAAATAAATATAATTTACCAGCTAAGATTTCTACTCCTGAGGGTCTAAAAAATCCATATATATAGGTTCTAGAGGTTTAGATGAAGCAATTCTATTAATAGATTTGAAGGATGATTTCTGTTTCTTACCAAGATGACATGTATCACAGAATCTGTTACTTTCAAATATGAGACTAGGCAAATTAGAAACTAAATGTTTCTTAGATAATTTGTGTAAAACATATACATTGTAATGCCCAAGTCTCCTATTCCAGATCCAAGATTAATTCAATTTATAATTTAAGAAGTTTACTTGTAGTTTACACAAGGAATTTAAATCCCTAGTATACACATTGTCAGTTCTAGGTGCTCTAAATTTAAGAAATTTATATTTGAAAACAGAACAACAATTATTAGAAAAATCAACAGCATAAACATCATCACATAATTGATAGATACTTATCATATTGTGTTTCAATCCTTGTACATAATGTACTTTGTTGATTGATACAACTTCTAGATCTCCAACTGTTCCAATACTAATGATCTTTCCTTCGGAATTGTTACCAAATGCAACTAGTGAACCATATTTTTGTATCAGTGTACTGAAGTTTGATAAGTTTCCACTCATATGTCTTGAGCATCCACTGTCTATATACAATATGTCCTTTTTGTTTTTGTGACCTGCTTTCTAAAAAGGCACTTACAGAATTTTCTTTGGTACCCATATTCTGTTGGGTCCAGGGGTGTTAGCCAGAAGAGATCTAGGAATCCAGACTTGCTTTGTTTTTATAATTTCACAAGATTCAAAAAAATAATTTGATACAAAAGCCTTATTAATACCACTTATTTGGGGTTGTCTTAATAAACCATTTTTAGAAATATGTCCTCTTATTCCTCAGTAATTACAATTTAGTCTTTTTTCACATGGAATAAAATAATTCTTGTACATCTTGGGTTTTTCACCTTTACTCCCAATTCTAAATGTTTCTTTTTTAATGACATTTTTTCCAAGAATTTATTTTAAAGTATTTTTTCCATTACTAAAAACAAGGGCTTAATTTTTTTTAGTTTCCAATTCTGTTTTCAGTGATCTTATCTTTGATTAAAAATCTGTATTTTTAGTGTTAATTGAGTCAAACGTTTTAGTTTACTCCTTATATTGTTTTAGCATTGTATATCATTCATCAAAAACAACCTTATGAATTTTCTTTAAATACTGATGCTTCTTAAATACAGAATCATATTTTTCTTCAAGAATATTGTAGTAGGCTACATGTTTTTCTTTAGAGTAACTAGATTCAGAACTAGAGTCAGAAGAGTAGTAAGATTGTACCTCATCTGTTTCTACCATGAAACACATGTTGGATTTCATATTTACTTCTTCCTTCTTTAAGTATGAATCAAAAGAGCTACTGGAGTATTCAGATACACTCCATGTAGCATTCATCTCATTCTTGTCCTTATGCTCATAATCATTTATTTTGATGAATTTCTTTTTCTTGCCTTCTTTTAGCTGAGGACAGTCAGGTCTGATGTGCCCCATTTTATATCATTCAAAACATTTGACTTCCATGTCATCCTTTTTGAAGGATTTTCTGAATTCCTTCTTCTTTCTATATAATATAGTGTTTCTTTTGGTTATCTGATCAAATTCCACAACAGAATTTGATAAATCAGAACTTTCTGATTTAACTTTTACAGTTTTCTACATCATTCTTCTTTTTCTCTGTGATGATACTTTCAAGGCAGTGTCATCTCTCTTGATAAACACTTTATTCTCATTAGATTCATCTTGCATCTCAATATCATACCTCATTAGTGTTCCAATTAGTTATTCCATGGTTAAGTCTTTGATAGGTGTCGACTGTCTGATTGCAGTAGAGATTCCATTCCATATTGCAGGTAGTACCCTTATTACTTTTAAATCATGATTAGCTTGTTTAGTGGGATCTCAAAAAGCGTCTATGTTATTGAAAATCTCTGTCAATATTCCATTAATTTGAGTAATAATTTCACCTTCAACCATTGTAAATGTATCAAATGTAATCTTAGTAGTAGCATATCTCATTTCCCTGATATTTTTAGTTTCTTCATAAGCAACAAAAATAGTTTTCCACATCTCATATACTGTTAGGCATTGAGATACTCTGTTGAATTCATCAGCTCATAGACCACATATAATAACATTCATTTCCTTTGAGTTCATATCATATTCTGATTCAGTAGATTCACTCCATGTTTCAAGTTTTTTTGGTATTTCATATGGAGTCATAATCTTAGAATATACTCTATATCCACGGTTGTTCAGATAGATAATAATTCGTGACTTCCAGAATCCATAGTTTTCTCCAATGAAGTATGCTACTCTGACCAGAGACATTACCTCTCTTGTATCAGTCATCTTTCTCTATGTATAATCAATTTAATCTTGTTAAGGGTTTATCAGAAATCTCCACCTCTGATACCAATTGTTGGATCGGATTATACTAAACACACACAAGTGGGGGGCGAATTGTATCTTTTCAAAAATGTTCACGTGATTGTGTTATGCCATTTAGCATTAATCATATGAATTAATGAAGTAGAAATACGAAGTGCAGAGACACACGATGTATATTGGTTCGGGGAACATAAGGCCCCTAGTCACTCCACCAATGCTCTACTCCACGATCTTGGTGATTTTCACTATCTGGTCCTCATTTCAACAGACCTTTCAAAAACTATTTCTAGGCAGCTGAAACCTTTAAAATCTAAGGAAACAAAAATCCTTCTTGTTCACTTGCAGAACCTACATATCATAGTATGAGAATCCGGTCACTCAAGAATAGAAAATAAAGATTTTTTTACTTTGAAAATACTTTCCACATGTTCTTCACAATTGCAATAGCATGCAATTAATAGTAGATGGATCGTCACCTTCAGAAATAATGATCTACACAAAAGAGTCATTCTGAGTCGATCCTGTTGCAATAAATATAGAAATATAATTCACAACTTCAGCAGTAGCAGATTCACAGTAGATCTTTGATGTAGAAAGATTTAATCTTCTATCGTGATTCTTCTTCTTCAATAAAAATATCTTTGTCACTCCTTTGAATCATCAGGTCTATGTTCTTGATGGCATATGTTTTCTTCCTTTTTATGAATGGTCAATTTTTTACAAACCATCTCATTTTTTTCTATTCAGAAAAGCTCATAAATATAATAATAATGACAAGAACTTTTTCTACAAATTTAGATCCACAAAAGACACATTTTGACTCACAATATTCAAATATTTGATTTTACAAAGTAGTCGTAACTTCCCTGATGACTCGGCATAAAACTAAACTTTTAATTTGATCCTTAAAACATTGATAAAACAGCTTTGAATTATTCAAAGTCGTGCTTTAAAACAGCTTTAAATCCGGCTTGAAATCAGCCTAATAAACTGATTGATGATCATTACATAATAATAATATCTACTTTTAATTCTCTGATGCCAAACATAAGGTTGAGTTGTACAGTATGCATCCTATGAATGTAATGTAGATCATAAAAATAAGGTTGAGGACATGGACTTCAAATGTAAGGTTTTCAACATATGGTTGATCACAAACGTAGGGTTGGCAACATATGGTTGAACACAAAATCAGGGTTGGCCATCCTTACTTTTTCTCTTCAACATTCAAACATATGATGAAAGATCCACACTTTTATAAGCTTTCAAATGAAATAAACTTGATCCATAATTTTCTAAGAATGTATGGGTGTTTACAAAAGTAAGGTTTATGAACCATACCTTTGAGAAATAAATGTAACATTTAACACTTACGTACGGTTCTCCTTCCATACTTTTCTAATATCCCAAATGTAGGGTTCCTTCCTAATGTAGGGTTCCTCTTCCATACTTTTTTGATAACTCATAATGTATACACCGCATTTCATCCTTACGCTACGTTTCTCCACATAGGGACAGTGTTTCCAGAACACCCTAAAGAAAATCCTGAATATATAGAGTATGAATAGTGTTTCCAGAATGAGCTAAAAGTGAATACCTTAGAAATTAATTCTCGTAGTTCAAGAATCTATATATTTCATCTAGAAATAAAACTATAATTAATAATAAATTCCTGCAATATTCTTAAAAAATAAAATAATTAGAAAATAATTAAGGGTATTTGTGAGCATCAAAATTATCATAAATAGATAGAGTATTGTTCACAAAAATCTCCCCATTTAAATAAAAAAAATTGTGTTGTTGAAAACAACACTTTATAAATAGATTCCATATTGTATGATCCATGTGTCACACTTATTCATGAAATGAAATGTTTAAGAATGGTGCAGCCTGATAGCGCTCCAATGCACTGGGTAAAGTATAGTATCATGATACATCATGTGAATGGGTTTTTACTCATGTTAATTCATGTGAAATTAGGGTTTACTCGTGCTTCATGTGCAATGAGGGTTTACTCGTGCTCCAGGTGCAATGATCCTTGGCTCATGCTAATTCCATGTTAAGTGTTTTTTAACGTTTCCAAGTTATGATAGTCATTCTATATCATGCCTTTATGTTCATTTTCTTTTATGCTCCATTTATATTACTATTTACATATATGTATTTTATTCTTCATGTTATGTCTTTTTTACTCCCTTACTGGGCCCTTTTTTATGTATGTCGAGATTCTATCCCAAACAATCATAAGTACGATGGAATATAGTGGTCATGTAATGGAAGTTTAAAATAAGATGTTTCATTTCATGTTTTAAGTTATTATGTAATGTTAATAAGCCCCAAAGACACTAGACCTCTCGATCTTCTTTATTGTATCAAGTAAATGTTTTATGTAATAAACCATTTCTAAGTGTTTAATAAAAAACAGTGTTTTCATAGTAGGTGTCTGAGGATAGTTTTAGTTATTTTTTGGGATTAGGATTAAAAAAACTCTAGTGAATCTTTAGATACAATAATATGTAAAATAAAAAAGAATCCCTAAGTTTTGGTGAGTATTGATTAAGTTGTTTATCAAGCAAATATATCCATGTCTGTATACGATCAGGTTGAGGCGGCTCTCGCACTAATGTACCTAGGAGTGAAAACTCTGACAAGGAGTTTTGGGCATGACCCAGGGTATCGTAGTACACAAAAATGGGCCTTGCTACACTCTTGGTTATGACACTCCTAGGGGATATGCTTTAGTAAATTAACAATCTTAGTATGAACCATTATTATGGAAATTTAAAAAAATGCCTCTAATAATACATGTTAGAATGTATATCATAGATAACATAGATTGAAGCTTATAGATTCATAAGTTAAGTAAATTAAAATAATTTATAAGTAGTCTATTTTGTCCTTGGATTACCCTTTATGTGTTACCCAACACTTTCCTTTTATTCTATCCAATGGCTAGTAATAGGAGGACTCAGGCTAACAATTGATGTGAAGATCATTGTGATGATTATTCTAATGATATGTCTAATCCAAAGAGAGTGGGAATCACAAAATTTTTCATGATACTCTCATATTCAATTCAAGCATTGAATATAAACATGGGTCAAGAGGAATGTTAACCCCCCCCCCCAAGAAAGAACATGTCACTATAGAGAGAATCATGAGACAAAGGCCTCCTACTTTTAATGAATCATTGGATCCCTCAATCGCCGAACAATGGATCAACTCCATTGAAACGATCTCCTCCATCCTTTAATGATTCAAACAAGAGAAGGTTCTCCAGGATGCTTATAGTACGAAGGGTGAATCTGATCAATGGTGGAAATTGATCAAAAATATGAATCATGAGGAGGATATCAAGGTGTTGTAATGGAAGGATTTCCATAAGATATTTTTTGAAAAATATTTTTCATGCACAATCTATCTTAAGATGGAAAGGGACTTCCTTGCCCTCAATAAAAAAGTGACGAATTTTTCAGAGCGTATGAGGCAAACCTCACAAGGATTCCATGATACACCTCTTTGTTTGTCATTAACCCTGAATGCAAGGTTGATCGCTTCTTTGTTGGGCTTAAACCTAGCCTGCGTAAAGCCCTTGAGAACCGTGACTTTGAAAGCAATGAATGCAACGCCTCGACCACACTTACCTAGAGTCGGTTCTTTATTATATAACATTGGCATGATTCAAGGAATCATGTCCTGAAAGACTGATCAGTTTAGAATTATTTGATATAAGATCTAGACATATGTTCGACATTGAAACTTGAAAAGAAATAAAACACCAATTTATTCCATTAGAACGATCCAAGCCTCCTAGATTATTCCTTCAAGTCACTCATAATCAACTTCTTCATATCCTAGGAAAATGAAACATAAGAATGTGGATAGCTAAAATGCTCCATAAGGGTAACCAATACAGCGCAAGAAAACATAAACATTAGGTATGGTAAATAATTAAAAACACATTCATTTACAAATAATAGATATGAACACTTTATGGAAAGAATAAGAGATGCGAAAAAAAAATTCCATAATAAAACATAGTCATGGGAATTATTCTAGGTGAATAACCACATGAACCATGATTATTATTTTCATACTAAGGCAATGTATAATGCCAGACATTCTGAAACATCTTATCAAGGCCTTGACCAAGACGGCTAAAAATGATTTAGGCCTCAGCCAAAACCATATATAAAATTGGGAAAGGCCTTGGAAAATTCCACATCTAATTTTATTATGAGACCTACCGATGCACTGATGAGCTATAGTAGGCTCCACCCGTCACATACTAAGTCTAATACATTCCTCATATGAAAAGGTTGAAACATAACATACTCATTCATATTAAAACTAGCATAAAAAATGTCAATAATTTTACCATTAACCATGAATTCTATAAAAATAACACATCCACATTAAAACATATTACAAAACCGTCAATACAATATGGAATATTTGTATCATAATAAATCAACTTCAAACAGGTTTCAAATCCATCAAATAATGTCGACATAGATAAAATGAAAACTATTTGAAAGAAATACCTCTTTCTATTTTGAATCGATTTAAGATTAACATAATTATAAAAGAAAAAATTTATTTTTAAAATATTCTTATAATCTTGTAGGGGAATATTTGATGATTTCATAATGGTAGAAAATAGTCATACCCACCATATAAGTTAAAAAAAACATTCTTACCATAATTATGTCAAAAAGTTCATAAAGAACCTTGTTTGGAAAATAATGGAATGATTACTTTGAAAACATATAAGGTCAAATATGAGTATAAATTACATTAACCCATAGTCTAGTAAATATTAATAATGTTTTGAAAATCATATTTAAGAAAACACGGATGTGGGTGATAAAGAAGTCCCAGTGGATACTTATGTAAAAACAACCTTATATAATAAAGAGATTGTGAAATTAACCCTTACCTGGTACTTTTCCATAGTCGACGGTATGTTACCCATATGTATAATAGTTAAAAATTATTATTAAATTATAAAAGAATAATATACATAAATATGATATCATATATGATCTTATAATACTGCTTTGTTAATAATATTTTAGTAGAATCATTGTTTCGGGTGTTAACTAATTTGTTTTCCTTTATATGCCTGGTTTCGTAATTCAGGATTGTTATGGATATGATGTATTTGATTCATATACAAAATGATATTAAGTTCATAAAAATTATTTCTAATCATAAAATAAAAATTATTCTTTAATGATTACGATGGGGAATGAATCTCATCACATTCGTGGAGATGGTAATCTGTACGTACGCATGAGTGAAAATATCATTATATTGGTAGTGAAATCATATTTAATTGGATGGTATAAAATATATACTGAATCATTAAAATGATGTATTTATTATTTACAGAAGTTATACTCATTATTGTACCCATCCAAATAATGAAGTGTTTGAATAACAAACTACACCACGACATGGAGACGGTAAGCCCTACGTATGCATGTATGGGGACTTTTTCATTTTTATGATGGATAGAATAATGAATATTATTGTACCATATTTATAATAACATCACAATATTTATAATATAATATAGTTATTATTTTATAATGGAAACAACAAAGAAAGAGAAAGTGGAAGAAGAAAAGAACTTGAATGAGGTGATGAAATATTTACCTCTTCTTCGGGTTCTTCCTTTTGATTTGATCAAAAGGGTTATTTAAGATTGATTTATGATAAAATAATGTCCTATATGATGATGGTAGGAAAGTTATGAGGATATTTGGATAGGGTTTTCCTGAGAAAAATGGCTTTGGTGGTGTGAAATTATGAAAAGTGGATGTACCCTTTTATAAGAGAGGCAGGGGTCACTTTTGGAAAACCTTGAAATATTACTTTATAATAAAATCATTTTCAGATTCAAATGACTCCAAAAAAATTTCTTTCAAGTCTAAGGTGGGGATGGGTCGGAAAGCTCTCATATAATAGGTTTTTTATAGGTTTAGGTCACCATATTGACCTTATCTTTTAGTTTTAACTCTTAGTTAAATAGTTTGGTATTTGCCATGTCTCTTTGTATTTTTATATTCTATGGTTAATAAACATACTATAACAAGCCAAGAGAACCCCAATTGGTTCATTATTAATATATATAACCTTCTCTAAACCCTTTGGCTGAACCACAGAATTTTATGAACATTATATCAATTAATAATATAGAATTTGTTTTAAAAACTCAATTATATCAATTTTGAAAATATTTAGTAGTTTATTTTTTTTGAAATCCATTAAAACATTAAAACATCAAATAAAAATTATTTAACCCATACTAACATTTCATAATAACGTAGAAAATTGTTGTAATTTATCAAAAGTCTCAATTTACATATATTTGGATATTTATAATATCAATTATTTTAATATTTCATTAATAAGGTAATTATTGCATCATCATTGTGTCATAAATAAAATAACACCACTATGTAGGAAATATTTTTAGCTTTCTAATAAATATTTATAGTTGCATTTATATTGTGTGTAACCCTATATTAAAAATGGTTTATTTATTACACTTTGAATTTAACTCTTTTAACTCTCCTTTAAATAAAATAATTGTAAATGTCCTAATCTAATTCAAGTGGACCAAAGGGGGTCATATTTTATTCCTAAGGTTGTTTTTGGTCAAATTATACTTGTCAAAAAGAATTATTACATGTGTTAGGGTAATTATGATATCATTTTTACCCTTAATTACCCTATTTACTTTTAACTATGACATATAAAATTCAAAAGTTACTATTCACAAAAAAATTATTTTCATCTTATTGAACCACATTTTACTTAATGATATTAACCAAGTCTCTCAGATTTTTGAAATTAAACCCAAAGAAGTGGTAAAATTACGTTTTATGCAAGTTTTCAAATTCTCCAAGGAAGCTGGTAGAAGACGGTAAAGCGTTCAATAAAATTTTTATATATCTAATCTTATTATAAAATGACTCCAATGAATTAAATAGATCTTATATAGGTATTATGTATCAATTTTGACATAAAATAAATCTAAATAAAATAAATAATTATTTAAATAAAAATTCAGTTTTAACCAATAATGTAGTGTTTTTCACTATTAATCAAAAATTGAAAGTTTTCAGAAAAATAAAAAAAATCACCCTAGGCTAATTTTGATATTCCGAATTCAAAAATGAAGCCCATTTTGAAAAATAAAATTTTAAAAAGTGGTTATTACTATTCATAATGGCTAGTTTGATCGGTCATGGTGTGTTAGAATCTCAAAGTTGCATACAATGCAAGCTATTGCAGTATTAAAAGGGAAACATACCGTGGAATCTTGGGGTTTTACATTCATCCCTCCTTCAAATAACTTTTTCCTCAAAATTTCTAGAATACTACCACAAAAAAAAAAGATTAGGTTGGTTCTTTATCATAAGTTCCTCTGGTTCCCATGTTGCCTCTTCCATCTTATTGATTCTCTGTAGAAATTTTACAAGATGAGTCGTCTGGTTTCTCAACACTTGTTCTCTGGTATCAAGAATCTTGACAGGCTATTTACAATAATTCAGATCAGGTTCCAGTTCAATTTTCTCAAAGGTGAGTACAGGCGTTGGGTCAGGCATGTATTTTCTCAACAATGATACTTGGAACACATCGTGAAATTTGGAGAGACTTGGTGGAATTGTCAAGTGGTAAGATACAACCCTAATTCATTATAGAATTTTGAATGGTCTAATGTACCTCGAACCTAATTTTCCCTTCTTACTGAATCGTATAACTCCCTTCCATAGAGATACCATAAAAAAAACAGTATCTCCTACCTAAAATTCAAAATCCATCCTTCAGTTATTGGCATAGATCTTCTGCCTACTATGTGCAGCTTTGATGTGGGTTCGGATAATCTTCCCCTTTTTCATTTTTTCCTCAACAAGTTCTGGGCCAATGAGTTTTCTTTCACCCACATCATCCCAAAAAGTTGGTGTGCGACATCTCTTTCCATATAACACTTCATATTGTTCCATCTGAATACTTGAATGGAAGCTATTGTTATAGGAAAATTCTACCAGAGGTAAATATTGATCCCACATACCTTGAAAGTCAAGTGAGAAAGATCTCAACATGTCTTCTATGGTTTGAATAGTCTATTCTGATTGTCCATCGGTTTGAGAGTGGTAGGCAGTGCTGAAACAAAGTTCTGTATCCAAATCCTTATGAAGGCATTTACAAAATCTTGATATAAAATGGGGATCGCAATCAGAAACAATCGATAGGGGAACATCATGGAGTCTTACAAATTCATTAATATATAGTATTTTGAGATGTTCAAGTGGTAAATCTTCTCTTATAGCATGAAAATGTGCTGACTTGGTAAGATGATCAACAATGACACATACTGCATCATTCCTTATAGGAGTCTTTGGTTTCCCCATGACAAAGTCCATCATAATATTATCCCATTTCCACTCAGGTCTGGGAATAGGATGCATGACTCTTCCAGGCTATTTCTTTCCAGCTTTCACTTGTTGACAAACCATACATCTTGACACAACATCATCAATATCCCTCTTTTTGTAGTCCCACAAAAAATGTTCCTTCAAATATCTATACATTTTTATGCTCCCATGGTGTATATAGAAATTCTAGCTATAAGCATCTTCCAACAAATCTATTTTTAGATCAGGTATATTGGAAAAAAAAAGTCTCTTCCCAAATTTTAAAATTCCATCTTCATATAAGAAGTCACTCAATATCCCATCATTTACATCTTTAATATTCTTATGAAACAACTCATAATTTTTTTGAGAACTTTTTATCATTTCTAGTAAATATGGTTTTGGAAACCATTTGAAAAAATATTATTTTTTCACCTTCCATGGTTATTCCTATATCCATCTTTACTAGATCCATGAAAATAGGATCCATTTAAACTGTCATCTTGTCCAAAACTTCATGATCCTTTCTGCTCAAAGAATCTTCCACCTTATTTTCCTTCCCAGGGTGGTAGTGTATTGTGAAATCATAATCCTTTTATAGTTGAACCCATCTACTTTGCCTCATGTTGAGTTATTTTTTCCAGAAAATATACTTCAATCTCTTTTGATAAATATAAATTTTATATTTTTCACCATGGTGATTATGGCCCTATATCTTCAGAGTATTGATGGTAGTGGCTAACTCAATATCATGTATGGTATAGTTTTTCTCATGAATTTTTAGCTGTCATGATGCATAGGAAATAACTCTATTATTCTGCATAAGGACACAACCGAGTCCTTTCTTTTAAGCATCACTCTAAAAAACAAACCCATCATTCCCTAATGGTAGAGTCATGATATAAGTGTAGACTAATCTTATCTTCAGTTCTTCAAAAAAATTTCACACTCCTTATTCCAAAAAAAATTAACACCTTTACATGTGAGCTTGGTTAATGGGATATCCAATTGGGAAAAATTCTGGATGAAATGTCACTAATAACCTACTAAACCAATAAAACTGCGTACCTAAGTTATACTCATCGGTGCTGGCCCTTCTTGGATTTCCTTGGTCATTTAAGGATTAATAGAGATTTCATCCTTAGAGACAATATGGCCAAGAAAATAAATCTCTTGAATCCTTATTTCACACTTTCAAAACATTCCATATAATTCATTTCTTCTAAGGGTTTTTAGAATAGTGCGCAAGTGATTTATATGATCTTTGTAGCTTTTGGAGTATACCATGATATCATCAATAAATACCTCTATGAAATCATAAATATATTCCTTGAAAATTCTATTCATTAAATCCATGAAGACAGAGGGTGAATTAGTCAATCAAAAAGGCATTACTGTAAACTCGTAATGCTTATACCTGGTTTGAAATGTTTTTATTCAGAATGTCTTCCTTCTTCACACACAACTCATGATATCCAGATTGAAGGTCAATATTTTAAAAATATTGAGCTATATAATGTTGGTCGAATAAATCATCAATGCAAGGTACCCTACTAGAAATATGACTTATACCAACAGTTTTGGCCAAACTCTTGGAATAGTTCATTAATTTGGACCTATACCAACGGTTTGGCCAAAAACGTTGGCATAGGTCACTTATTTGGATGTATACCAACATTTTATCCAATCCCTTGGTATAGTTCCCCCATATTCCAACGGTTTTTCCAAAACCGTTGTTATAGGTCCCAAAATCGAAGGACCTATACCAATGGTTCTCAAAACTGTTGGTATATGTACTTGTATTTTTAATGGAATCTACTTATAGAGAACATTAAAGAAATAAAAATTTAAAATATTTATTATAATCCATATATATATATATATATATATGAAATTATGTTCACAAAAATCATGATAGGTTAGTGTTAAGGTTGTTCAATCATAAATTTAAGGTCCTGGGAACAGATCCCATTGATTTTTTTTTCTGAAATACATATACCAACAATTTTATGGAATCGTTAGTATAGATTTTCATATTACTTATATGAATGGTTTTCCCAAAACCATTGGTATAGACCTATCCTCATGGATTACATGGCCACGGTCCTATAAACCATTGGTATAGGCTATAACAACATTTTGGAGGCATATACCAACGGTTCCAAGCCGTTGGTATACTGTATTTTTCCAGTAGTGGTAGGGGATAGTAGTTCTTTATTGTTATAACATTGATCTCCTTATAGTCAATGCACAACTTCATAGATATGTCTTTCTTCTTAATGAAAAAGACAGGGGCTCCCCATGGAGAAACAGGAGGGTGAATTAATTCCTTATTACTCAATTCCTCTAGTTGTTTCTTTAGTTCCACTAATTCCATAGTGGCCATTCTTTAAGGGGTCTTCGATATGGGCCTGGAACTAGGAATTAAATCAATGGAAAACTCAATTTATCATTCTGGAGGATGTCCAAGTGAATCATATGGTAACACATCAATATATTATTACACAATAGGTACATCCTCTATTCTAACATTATTTTACTCACCCATAATTATTTCATTCTCTTCCTAACTAATAATTGAATTTAGTAGAGCTTCTAGGGGTGGATCTTGATAAAAATCAGGTGGTGACATTTCTGCTCTAAGGATAAGGTACTTCCTATCATCATCGAAAATTGTAACTTCCTTCTTCTTGAAATAAATTTTCACATCATGGTCTAAAATCCATTCTATTCTAGGGATTATACCAAATTCAGTCATGGGTATGGTGATGAGATCAGCAGATAAAGACATTTATATGACCTAATGGGAACTAATTCACAAAACATTATTACGATGATACTTCCTATAGTAGTTTTGACTGACAACTCCCTTGTTAATTCAAATTTAAAATAACTAATTTTCTTAGAAAACTGGAATGATATGAAACAATTCGATGATCTAGAATCAAACAATGCATTGGCTAAACTTGAGGAAACCATTAAAATACCCACCACCAAGACTTTCGGAGCTTCAACTTCACCAGTGGTGATCGCATAAGCATGTCCATGATCCCTTGGGCTTTTCTGAGGTAAGTTTCCCTGACACATTGGACATTTATTTTCATAATGTCCCATCTCCATGAAATTGTATCACTGAACATTGGTAGCTTCTTTCTTACCCTTACAATCACCAGCATGATGTCCTTTCTGTCCACATTTTTAGCCTACTTATTTTCCTTTCAAATAGGCACCAAGGTGATTCCTTCCAAAATTATCATAGGATGGAAATTCAACTATTCCCTTCTTGGGTTACGTATATAATCTACAACATCCCTTGTTATCCTGGTAAAGTTAGCTTTATAATTTTCTATATTTTCATCCTCCATTTGTCTCAGACTCAGAAATTGTCTTTCCATATCAACTCGATGGTCACGAGGAAATTATTTTTATAAGAAAATATCTTTAATATCCCTCCATTCCATGTTCTATACTTCTTCATATTCCTTTTTTTGGATTAATGACCACCATTGATCTACATCTCCCGTGATGTGATAAACAGCCATGACAACTTCTTCCCTTTCGCTACTCCCCAAAGAATGAAATATTTTCTCTATTTAATTTTTCCATTGCTCAGCTACTAATGGATTTGTACTCTAATTGAATTTTGGTGGTTGTTGCCTCATGAAGTGGTCTAACGTTGATCCTCTGTGTTGTAGATATGGGTTCTCCATACGTGTAAGGTTATTAGTCATAACCTATGTGAGTTGTCCCAGTATGGTGATAAGTTGATCAGCACCAGTTGCATCACCATCTCCACTATAATTATCTTGGATAGGTGGGAAATCCATACATGGATTATGGGCTTTTATACAGTTTCCATTCCTTACACTAGGAACCTTTTCAAAACAATTGAATACATTAGATTAGTTTATGAATATCAATACATAAGTCCAAACTTGTAAAACACTTAACATAAATTGATAAATTTATGGATATAATCTATAATCATAAAAAAAATTCATTAAGGATATATATACTCATAAATCCTTCATAATGGCTTTAATGAAAATATTATTTATCCAAATCATATCCCCCTGAAGTGTCATAACCAAGAGTGCAGCAAGGATCACTGTCAGCTATCAGGATACCCCAGGTCAAGCCCGAAACTCCTTGTCTGAGTTTTCACTCCTAGGTACAATTGTTCCATATCCACCTCTACCTACTCATATCCAGACAGGGATGTATTTCTTAAAAAATAAAAAAAAATCTATACATTACCAAAATTCTAGGATGTTCATCTATACTAATCCTCAAAGTCTTTCTTAGGGAAATGTTCTCTAATCAGAGTTTATCTAAATCTAGTTTCCAAGGTTTGTACTAAACTTCCTCTGATACCAACTTTAATGCATGGACCCCAGTTACATAGAATCAGTTCTTTTTTACGTAACATTGGTATGATATAAAAAATCAAGTCCCGAAAGACCGATCAGTTTAGTATTATTTAAAACAAGATACATACATACGTTCAACATTACAACCTGAAAATAAATACTACACTAATTTAATCCATTAGAAATATCCAAGCCTCTTATCATAATTTATAGATTGAACTTATCGGAGAAACTTGTCATACTCCCTCTAGTGTAATTTGATGAAATTATCGGCACAGATTGGCTTCACTTATATAGAACCAACATTAATTTCCATGAGAGGGAAATCACTCTCCATGTGGAGAATCAACCCCCAATTCTATACAAGTGCAAGGAGGAAGATGAATCTTCATTAGCTCCCTCGTCTAAAGCAAGGATATTTCTACCCTATGAGAATTCATATCTGGCTCAGATTCTTGAGTCTAAGGAATAAATCATCCTTCAAGACATGCCTTTTGTGAGGGAATTCACTGAAGTATTTCTGGAGGAATTTCTTAGTCTTCCTTCTAGAACAGATATTGAATTCTTAGTTGACCTTATACATGGGGCGTTAATAGTATCCAAGACTCCATATAGAATGGTTGTTGTGGAGCTTGAGGAGTGGAAGAAAAAACTACATGAGAATTTGGATAAAGGGTTTATATGACCATGTGCTTCACCATGGGGTGCACCTGTCCTCTTTGTCAAGAAGAAGGATGGGTCAATGCAGCATTGAATTGATTATCGTGAGCTTAAAAAATCATGATTAAGAACAAGTATCCTCTGTCATGAATTGATGACTTTTTTGATTAGCTACATGGAGCACAATAATTCCCCAAGATATATTTTCATCCTGGATATTATCATGTAATCTTGAAGAAGGAAGATATCCCCAAGACTACTTTTCGTACAAGACACATGCACTATGAATTCATAGTAATTCCTTTCGGACTCACTAATGATCCATTAATATTGATGGACATGATGAATAGAGTCTTTATAGATTACCATGACCTATTTTCGGTATTCATTATAGATTATATTCTAATATACTCTAAAACCAATTAGGCTCATCAGAAGCATCTAAGAACTGTAATAGAAACTTTTCAGAAGGAGAAGCTCTATAAAAAGTACAGAAAGTGTGAGGTCTGGATGAAGAAGGTATCACTATTGGATCATATCATCGCATGTAATGGGATATATGTGGATCCTTCCTAGACAGCTACAATTGAAGGATAGATGAGGCCAACATCGGTAACAGATATCTATAGCTTCTTGGGGTTAGCTGGATATTATAATCGATTTGTGAGAAATTTATCATGATTTTTCAACCCTCATCCCAAGATAACTTGTAAGGGAGTGAAGTTATATTGGAGTGATGAATGTGAAAAAATATTTGAGGAGTATAAAATGAGTCTTACCCTACGTATGTGCTCAATTTTCCCAAAAGTGGAGAGATTTTTCTGATATTCAGGGATGATATGAAGAAGGGAATGGGTTGTGTGTTGATGTAGAATGAAAAATTCATTGCCAATGCTTCAAGTCAATTGAAAGTTCATGGGAAGAGTTATCCAACACATGATCTAGAGTTAGATGTGGTGATTCTCAATTTCAAAATTGGGTGGCATTACCTCTTTGTGAAGAAGTGTAAAATATACACGGATCAAAAAATCCCCAAGTATATATTTACACAGAAAGAGAAGAACATTCACCAATGAAGATGGTTAGAGCTGATCAAAGACTATGAATACTCAATCCATTACCACCATGGGAAAGCTAACAAGGTGGATGATGCTCTAATTAAAAAGGATCATGAGATTATGACATTTATGAGAATTTAGAAGGGTCCAATCTTATTATATTTAATGAAGATGGATATAGGAATCATAATGGAGGGAACATCATCAATCCTTTCATAAAAGATAGTTCAACCATCCCTCATAGAGAAAATAGAGGATTATCAAAGAAAGAATGTGGAAATTATGAAAAGGTAGGAAGCTACTAGAAATGGTAAATCCTCAGAGTTTGTGGTTGACAAGGATGGAATTGTGAGATTTGGGTCACAATTATGTGAATCATCCTATCTAGAGATAAAGAAGGAGCTTCTAAATGATGCACATAGCTGAACCTTCTCTATTCACCCTAGGAGAACAAAGATGTATTGAGGTATCTAAGAAAACTATTGGTGAGACAATATGAAAAGGGAGATTGCGGAATATACATAAAAGTGTCGTGTATGTCCGCATGTGAAGGTTGAGAGGAAAAATTCTAAGGGGATGATGCAACCACTACTCATACCAACATGGAAGTGGGAAAACATTACCATGGACTTGGTCACTGGACTTCCAAGGACATTCGGAGGAAACAATGCTATATGGGTCATTGTGGATCATCTTACGAATATTTCTCACATTATTATGATTCGAGAGGACTTTTCATTGTATCAACTTGCATGGATTTACATCAAAGAAGTGGTAAGGATGCATAGAGTACCACAATATATTATATCCAATCATAATCCGAGATTCACCTCGATGTTCTGGAGAAACCTCCAGCATTCTCCAAGTACTGAACCGCACTTCAGTATGGCCTATCATACTCAAACTAATGACCAATATGTTCAAACTATTAAGACACTAGAAGATATGTTATGATCATGTTCTATGTACTTTAAAGGAGGATGGGACCAACAACTTCTACTGGTTGAATTATCCTACAATAATAATTTCCCCTAGAGCATCTGAATGGAACCATATGAATCCCTTTATGGGAAAAGGTGCATAACACCAGCTTGTTGGGATAAAGTTGGTGAGGGTAAGTTTTTAAGACCTCAAATGGACGAATAAATGGTGGAGAAGGTGAAAACCATTCAGCAGCATATCAAGGTAGACCAAAGTCAACAGAATAGTTATGAAGACAACCATCGATGAGACCTTGAATTAATAGTTGGAGACATCTTGTTTCTATGAATACCTCCTTGGAATAAGGTCGTGAGATTTTGAAATAAAGGGAAGTTAAGTCCTAGGTACATCGGTCCCTTCGAGATTCTTGATCGTGTTGGGGTTGTGCCCTATCGACTAGCACTTCCACCTACCATTGAAAAAGTACATGATGTATTTCATGTTTCCCTCTTAGGAAAGTACCTACCAGAACTTCACATGTACTCTCCTCAGAGGTAGTATAGTTAGAGGATGATCATTTGTATGAGGATCAACTAGTGATAATCAGAGATCATAGAGAAAAATTTCTACAAAAAAAGATAATTCTCTCGTCAAGGTGTTGTGGAGCAACCACAAGTTTGAATTGGCAACATGTGAATTAGAGGAAATGATGATGCAGAGTTACCCACATCTGTTTTAGTGTGGGAAATAAAAATTTTGAGGGAGATATATTTTAAGGGGGAAGATTGTAATGAACCAAACATTCAATAATGAAAATTACTATTGATCTGATTAAATGTTTAATTATGAAAATTGGTTATATAATGTATTAACTTCTTTGGTTTTATGATTTTGGATTTCAAAATACCGTTAAGAATTTTTACCATTTCTAATATAGTTGTTGAAACGATATCATGCGATTAATATAAATATAGGGATTTAACAAATATAATTTACTCAGAAAAAGGAAGTGACGACATCATATAGTAGAATTGCCACGCATGAAGTCCATTTGTTAGAGCTCTGAAAGTAGGTGGCATCATTGGGCTTCTCTCTTGACCAAGACCAATCCAATCTTCAACATTTTGAGATCTAACAAAACTGCCTATGGGAGAAGAGGATGTTGATAGAGATTACCATCCGAGCAATGTTATACGAGCCACCACAAGAGTCTATCACCATCGCACACCTTATCCTTTGGTGTTATGCGGGTTTTATAAGGGGTTATATAACAAGACACTAGCGCTATTATTATTTTTATTATTTTTGTATATAATAAACAATATAAATTTATTTTATTATTTTTAATTTTTAAATATTTTTTAAAGAACAAATATTATTTTTAGTTAATATTCAACTAATGATTCTATTTTGATAAATTAATAGAATTTTGAATTAAATAATATTTTAATAATATTTTATTATTAGTAAATTACCTTTTATTAATTATAAATGATGGTATAATTTTTATGAATACAAATGTTATTTTTATTAAGGTTTGAAAGCTATTGTTGTCAAAACCCATGAATATTTGATAAACGTTGTTTTTTCTTTTAAAAGTTTAAACTCACATATTTAGAAAATTATTTGGATAAAATGAATATTATTTTTTGGAATCAGGATGTCCAAATTATCCAATGGTGAATTTTTCATAATTTTTTGAGATAGTCAAATTTTTGGGAACAAATTAAATACCATTTACATATATAATGTGTTTTATGACATCAAAATAGCTCAATAGTGATGTAATAAAATAATATAAACATTATTTTTAGCCAATATATTTTTTTAAAATTAAAATAATGTATCTTAGTTTTATTTGATTTATTTTACGAAGCCTTATTATACCCTCCAAGACTTATAAAACATTTTATCTTTTTAAATTATTTTTCATAAGAGTGGCTCACCTCTATATTAGAAACCCTGTTATTTTAAGAAGTTCGGAAATTATCCATACAAAATATTTTCTCCCACTCCCCTTTGGAAAAAACCATGGGATGGTTTGTGGTTTTGATTAGTTTAATGTGTTGTGTCCCAAACCAAAATAATAATGAATTCTCTCTCCTTTCTTATATAAACCCACCCAAGTTCCCATTTATTATCCACTCAAAGCCTTTGGATTTTATTCAAATTCTACACTCCTTTCTCAAGAATCATCCCAAGGCACCCCAAGCTCCCAAAAGTCTCTCTCAAGCCCCTCCCAAGCCTTTGGGATCACATTTCCATGTAAGGGATTCCTTTCGTTCTCATTTTAGCCATGTTTCTTAATATTTTTATGTCTTTTTCTTTTCAATTATAAATGTTGGGGTATGATTTATCAACTCTCTCGTACATCCCTATTTATTTTTGAATGATTTGATACCCCTTTCTCCCTCATTAATGCCTTCCATGTACACCCATTATTATGCTGAAATTCTATAAGGAATTTCCCCCTCCTCATTTACATTCATGGAATTCTTTTATATTATGAATCTAAATTCCATTACATATGTGGGGACATTTATCCATATAACCCACCTTAATTTTCATTTTTTGTAAATACGATGAGACACCCTTTTCTCTCTCATCAACCATTTTTATTAATTCTTACGTCACACTATTACGCTGCCGAAATTGCACCAATTTTCCAAGCCATTGTCATTATGTAGTGTATACCATGAACATTTCTCTATCAAGTTTATTCACATTAATGTGCATTTACTTATTGATTATAAAGATTCATGTATGTATTCCAAATCCATTTACCATAGAATAATCGATGATGATTGATTCCATGTTGTATGATCCATGTTGCACACTTATGCATGAAATTAAAATGTTTAAGAGGGGTGCACCCTGATAACACTGTAATGCATTGGGTAAATTATAGTATCATGATAAGTTATGTTCAATGGGATTTTACTCATCATAATTCAAGTGAAACGAGGGTTTACTCAAGCTTCATGTGCAATGAGGGTTTACTCAAGCTCCATGTGCAATGAGACTTGGCTCATGCTACTTCCATTTTAAGTGTTATTACCACATTTCCATGTTATGATAATCATGATTTATCATTCCTTTATGTTCATGATCTTTTATACTTCATTGATATTTGTATTTCCTAAAATGTAAGTTATTCTTCATTTTGTGCCTTGTTTACACCATTAATGGGCTTTACAGCTCACCCATTTTATATGTATGTCTTCAGGTAATCCCATGAAATGATAAGTACGAGATAATTTAGTAGTCATGTAAAGGAAGTTTTCAATAATATGTTGAATTTCATGTTGTAAGTTGTTATGTAATGCTCTTAAGACCCAAAGACACTATACCTCTCAGTATTCTTGGTTTTATCAAGTTAAGGTGTTATGTAATAAATCATGTCTAAGTGTGTAATAAAAAGTTGGGTTGTCATACTTCTAAGCCACTCCAAAGCATGGAAAATATTACTTTTTCCCATTGAGAACAGATGCAAAGTCTTCTATCTCAAAGGATCGAGACACAATTTCAACATTATAGGGTGAATTGTACAAATAAAACATCAACATGAATCTAAAACGAAGATCAATTCTGAATCATTGAGCTATCATGATATCATCTAATACAAACTCAGGTAGATATAAAACCAACACTAGAAAACATATAACATATTCTAACACTGAATGTTCTCTCTACTGAATAAAATTAAACTCCATATCCTTCCCCACTTTTGTTCATTTTGGGTAAAAACATTTAATTATTAATTCTTTTAAACAATAGAATGATTGGTATGTCAGTGGATTTTCCAAGATTCTAGACATCCACAATTTCTAACTGGAAACTTACAACTTCAATTAGGAAAATATTTCCTGGAAAATTGCAGTAATTTCAATCACATGGAAGACTTATTCAATACATTTAATTACCTTCTAATATATATTTTCTTGAAAATTTTATTTATTTTATTATATTGATTTAGTTAATTGTTTTTAGGAGAAATCATTCTTGAGTGGTGATTACCTATGGCTAGAAACATGTTACATCTCATGGTTATAGCCCATCTACATTAGTCCATCCAAGTATTCCTATATTAGAGTCAATGTATGATCAATTGGAGGGCATTGGAAACATGTATAAATAGAGATGGATTAGAAATGTCTAGGAATGAATTTTGATTTCCCCTGATAAGGACATAGGACATTGGAATTTATAATGAGCTGGTAAGGGAGACTATGAAATATATATTGACTCTGGAAATGCTCTGGGTATAAAAGGTTGTTAAATAAAAATTCATTGGGACTAATAAATAGAAATTAACATTCATAACCTATTTGATGATGTAATATGAAATAATAATCTACAATATTTTGTTGGAGTTGATGATTATACATCATCACAATTCAACTATGGAAATACCTTGGTGACAAAATTACACTATTATACACAAGATAGTCTGGTTTGAAATTCCTAGTAAAATCTTCATTAATTTCCTAGAGGTTGTAGTCAAATTTTATTTCAATTATTTCAATACAAATCACCATCCACCAATTACAAGCACCATTATTCCTTGAATAAATTAGGAATCTCATACTATTATTCTATGTGGATAGGCTGGTTTAGCTGGTTTTCAATTGGACTACCACACCAACATGACTATTTGGAAATGATGTTGTGATTTGAGACAACAATTTATCTATAATATGTGTAGGTTTTTCTAAATGAAATATAGTGTTATCAATTGAATTTTTTTTATTTTCTGTAGTTTTTTTATATATTTCATTTATAGAATGGTAGATGTTTATCTTCCCATGTAAGTAAAAAGTTTCATACCACATTCTCAGTTAATAACATTATTGATAATGGTGAACTATGGTTGTATACATTTGTGGAATTAGTGTAGCTTGATCCTCTTAGATATTGTGGGATGAATAATTATGGATAATATTTCACACAATTATACAATTATGTGGGTTGAGTTCTATGGTGTGGTCGTTGGGTGGGGGGGGTTGGAGGGGGTAATGCGCCCCTTCTCCATGGGTCAGAGGGACAAAGGTCCGCATCCAATATTTGGGGGGTGCATGAACGCATTATCATAAAAAATAAATATATTAAGATTTTATGGTTGATTTATATTATAGGGAAGACCCTAGGTTGTCTCTCAATGAGGATTGGATGGGTATAGTGTGAATTTTTAAAATATAAGGAACAAAAGAGGGGGTGTCTTTGAAAATAGTTTTAAGAAAATGACTTTATTTAAAGTGTTTATGAGATAATAAATAATGTTTGTGTGTTTAGATTTATGATAGGAGTATATAATTTCTAGTTCACATCATATCTTGGATAGTTCATTATTCTGAAAATTTTATATGGCTTAATATAATCATTTGTCTGAGGGTTCTCATGATCTCGACTCCAAACTTTCCACTTAAGATGATTCTTAAAGAATCATACCTTGACACAAAAATAATGTTTCCAAGGTATGGTTCTAAAAAATTGACTAACGGCTATGAAATAATACAAAAATATGTTTTATGCATGACATATAGAATACTATTTTCATCTACAATCTAAAAATAACCAATGCCTCCCATTATAAATCTCAACCCAATTAGTGTTGAATTTAAAGGGTTTCACTGAATTATAAAAAAGTAATTATATTCATAGTATAAGAACATTCAGATAAAACATAAGTGAAATATTTAACACAAAAATTACCCAAAACCAGTAGATGAACAAGATTTGGAACTCTCTTCCAAGTATGTGAAGCTCCCTCGAACTGATAATCTACTATTTAGATCTCCATCAAGAGGAAGAGGAGGCTTGGGTGGAACTTCTCCTTCATCCTTGATCCCACTATGAGTATTTGGGCCTCTATAATATCTTATATGATGATAGTAATCCATTGGGAATCCAAAATACCAAAAAATTTCATCCTAGATGAACTCCCAAATGAGGTTATGAAGGTCTCATTTTATAGGAGTTTTCGGCGAGGGTTCAGCGAGGGTTCGGCGCCCGTCCAGCGACGGCGGTGGCCTCCGAGCAGGTTCCTCCCCCTCCGGGGGAGGGACCTCCGCAGTATTTCACTCCATTTTCAAACCCGGACTTCCTTCCACAGTTTCCCCCTTGTTCTTTAAGCCCTAAGGTGCAAGAGCTTCACGATGGGCGCCCCAACCTTCCGATTTCGATTGCTGAGTTTAACGAGGCGGTGGGACTTCATTGCTTCTCGTTAATCGCTCGATTTTCGAAGAGAAGACCTCCGGTTGATGTTTTTGACAGGTTTGTGTTCGGTTCTTGGGATTTACAAGAAAGGGCAACAGTAGGTTTGCTGGACAACCGAACCATTCTGATTCGTTTCGTTTCGGAGGAAGACCTAATTAAAGCATGGTCGAGGGCTCCCCGCATCTGCAACGGCTCTCGATTCTTCCTATCTCGATGGTCGTACGACTTCCATATGAAGCGCGATTCTCCGTCAGTGGCGGTCTGGGTAAGTTTCCCGAATCTACCGCTCCCTTTTCAGAATCCTTCAATTGTTAAAGCCCTGGGTAATCTTCTGGGTAGATATTTGTGTTCCGATAGCCGGACCAATGCGGTATCTCACCCGATTAATCCTCGTGTGTGTGTGGAGGTGGACGCGTCCAAGGATCCTCTAGACTTTATTTGGATTACCGTCGGGGAAGAATTCCGGTGTAAACAACCTGTGGTATATGAGTCGTGGTTTCAATTCTGTAAGGTTTGCAAGCAGTTGGGTCATTCGCTGGAGAGTTGCAAGAAAGAAGCCAAGGTTTCTAAAATTCCAGAGGACGTGCACAATGGAAATCGTGGAACCCCTGTGAACGCTTTGAGGGAGGATGTTTTAGCCGAAGGAATTGATGGGGATGGAGGCAGTAGGCGTTGTGTGGGAAGTGGTCCACTGAGCGATGCTATGACGACTCAGTTGGCAGATTTGGGCAAAAGTGATACAGGGTCTGGCACGGAGGCTATTGTCACGGGGCTTCTTCCTTGCGATAGTCAAGTGAGGAAGGAGAATCCACAAGTTAGTCCTGCTAATCCGAAAGTTAAAGAGGTGTTTAGAAGACTGATAGGTGATCTCAGTGGCGGGAGCAGATCTGTAACAGGGTGCAAAGGCAATGCAGTGGACAAGAATGTCCAATATCAGCCCCCATGTAACTTCACTTCCAGTACAAATGTGGAGTGTTCTGAAACACAGACTAATGGGGCTACGCAGAGAGTGGTTCTTGAGGACTTCTGCACGCTACCACAGTTCATGGGACGTGGCTTCATTCAACCCAGCCAGGCCGAGAATCCTGGTATGACAATGGCAGATGGGGAGGTTGGTTTGAGCGAGGGAAATCCTCTACTGGGAGTTAATGAAGACCAGAGGTTGGGAAGGCAGAGGCTGAATAAGGAGGTGGTACCTCCAAGCAATGTGATTTCCTCAGGGGACGATCATGCTGGTGTTTCCCCCTGTGAAGAGGTGGTCAGGGGGGTCCAGTACTCCATACATGTGGGAAACCAATTTGACGGCCTCAATATGGAAGGGCTTAACAAAAATCATGAGGAATCAGATTGTGCAAATGGGGACCGAGTGGAGCCTTCCATAGGAGGTAGTAAGTGTACCTCGGCTGGTGAAACAAGCCCGAGGGGCAGGAGCAACAGAAGGAGGAAATGCAAGAAGAACTACTCTTCCTTGCCACCTCCCGCAAGGACTCGGTCTGCAAAAAAGAGAGTGGATGAGAGGGTGGCCTGGGAGGCGGCAGGTAAGCCGGAGCTCCCTGATCAACCCGGATCATGGGGTTTAATTCTGAGTTCGGTTGATGAGGTTAAAGAGCAGGTGTTGTATCTCAATGCGTCGGAAGAGGATGCATCCAAGATGATGGGCCGGAATATTGAAATCAATCTTAAGGAGGAGGAATACTCTTGGGTTGACAAACAAGACTCTATTCTTGTTTGGGGATTCAACCAAGGGTTGTTAAAGCTTTAGGAATACATAAAGGTATGGGATAAACTATCTTCGGCTTTAGAAGTCCTGCTGACGGAAGTGCCACATATTCAGGTAACAGATATCTCATGGAAGCTCTTTAGGGATATGAACTCTAGCAGGTTGAAATTTTATTTCAATGACTCTATGCTTTCTTTTTCTGACTAAAGCCCGGTCTTTCATTTTGATTGAGTATCTGTTTATGAGGACCTATCTTCAGGCAGTGGGCTGAAGGTGATTTTGGGGTTTTATTCCCAGCATTTTCTGGTTCTACTTCGGATGAGGTTTAGAGCAAGAGTTCACCACTACGACATGACACTTGGACTCTGAGAGGGTATGGCCTGGCCATCGGGATTGTGCCTACGCATCTTTGCAAGGGACCGTCCGAGTGCTCATGTCTTGGTGGCGGACCCATTCACAGAGAATATGTTGGGCAGAGGTAGACTCTTTTGTGCTGGGAATTTTATGTTTTTGGTTGTTTTGCTGAACATTACGGTTTCTCACTTTCCTTACAAAGTGATTTGATAAGCAAATAAAAAATAATTTTCAGCTAAGGTCTCATTTTATAGAAAAAGTTGAAGGTGGATTTGGGAACACAGATTGTGTAAAACCACATGGCCCATTGTTTTAACTATGTATATATAATTATTTCACTTACTAAAGAATAAAAATTTGTTTCCACAACTCTGGAATATCTCCAATGAATGATTGGATTATTTTGGACACCTACATCTTGAGATATGGATAGATCACAACACATCACTTTTGAATTTTTGAAAATTTGGTGTGCTAGACAGATAAGTCCAGATGTGCCACCATATGGATGCATGTGGCTTGGGTTTATTCATATGAACTATAGACCATTGAATTTAGGAATTGAACACAAAATACCATCCCATTTGAATGCATGTTTTAGTATAAGTGTGTGGGTGAGTCCATGGGTGCGCTTGGATCCTACACAGTTTGGCCCATTTTTTTGGAACATTAACATGGACCCTCCAACTCACCTCCACCTTTATTGAAATTATCCAAAAAAGTAACATTTCCCATTTTTAAATTTGTAAACAAAAATTAATTGAATCTAAAATGAAGTGATATTTGTTACTATTTTTATAATTTTTAATACAAAACTAGTTTAGCACAATAGTGTAAGGGTGAAAATGAAACCGTGAATCATGGTGCGGTCACAACCCCACACCTAAACATTTTCACTCTTGGGAAATGTCATATTTAAAAAATATATTCTTGTCGACATTTCTAACTTAAAAAATATTTTACATTCAATTAAAATTTAATAACTAAAAGAAATGTGATCAAAGCAGAAATCACACCGAGGATTTGTAATGAGTGACCATAGAAATCAACATTACAAAAATTGTATCAGAATGAAATTCTAGGAGAAACATAAAACCGACTGAATAAAATAATTCAAAAGTTAATCATCTCATAAGTTCTATATGTGAGTGTGTGACAAACATTTCATGCTATTATTTTTTCTTTCTATTGAGTACATATATGTTATTTTAAAAATATTCTACTTACATGAACCTTTCCACTGAACCTATCCTACATCCTTTGCAATCATTTTTCAGGAACCATTCACTTTTTTTTGAAGGAAAATGTTCATTAATGACGAAAATCAGCAGACGTACAAATGTAAATCCATGAAGGGAAAATGTTCAGCCAGAGCTGGTCAACATCATAGGGTCCTGACACTGCAAGTTAATGAGTAGCATTGTTTGCTTCTCGTTTATTAAAGGAAAACGTGAAGATTGAGAAGCCATGACGGATAGATAGTATTCTCCTATCAAGGGATCCAAAAGATTGGAGGCCACTGTTGTTGGAGTTGATAGCATTGATAATGGTGAGATAGTCTGATTCGATGTTGATTTTATCCCAACCGCGGTCCATGGAGAGCATCAGACCTCCAAGTATGGCAGTAGCCTCATCCACCACAGGTTCCCAAAAAGCATAGTGTGATTCATGTTTGGCTGCAACAATTTTCACCTGATGATTCCGGGCCAGGATGCTAAGGCCGACATGCACATCCTTGGGGAGAGACGCATCCACATTAATCTTAAGAATCCCTTCTCTTGGTGGACACCAGTGGGATGGAAAGGATGGGGGACCCACGTTCTTTTTGTGGTCATTGTGGTGCTTCCATCCCTCAACCCAAGAAGAGGCCCATTCAGTCCAAAAAACGGGGGGTCTGTGAATGTGGTTAAAAATTTCCACATTGCGACGAACACAAATGATCCATTACAAGGTGCAAAGTGAACCTTCTTTAGCCGGAGGGAAGGAGGAGCACCATCTCAATTGGAAGGATGGTAGGTCAGGGGCCATGGCCAATGAAGTGTCAGCAGCAGGACCCCATAAATTCCAAAATTCCTTAGCCCCTAGGCACTGGATGATGGAATGAAAGGGAGATTCTGGGACGTTCGGGCAGAAAGAGAAAGATTCCTCACTTGAAATATGTCCGAAGACAAGCAGGCTCATGGTACGAAGGGTACCCGTGCACACCTGCCACCAAAAGTGGTGTATTTTTTGAAGAACGTTGAGTTTCCAAATTGACTTCCAGGGTTTCCCATCCCAGTCGACTGATTGATGGCCACTAGAGAGCCGATATCCAGATTTCACCATGTAGGCTCCCAAAAGGTCGTACATCCTGAAGAGATGGTTGGGGCCAGCATCAGGGACCCATGGGTACCAAGGATGATTTTTTATCTCTTTCATTGAACCATGCATGGATCTTATCAATTCACCATCCTGGACCCTGGTCGGAAAAGAGGCATCTGATAGTGGAATCTTCAAAACCTGGTTGGGCAGGGGATGAGGCCCGTGTTCCGTCCTTATCAATCAACCAGGGATCAGTCCAAATATTAGCAGATTTTCGCTTCTCGATCCTCCAGCCCAACCCTTTCTCCAAGAGACTTCAGGCCCCCCAAATGCTTCTCTAGAGAAATCTTGGACGGGGGTCCAAGATAGGAGACATACAATTCCTTATGGGAAAAATATTTGGCTCGAATAACACATGATAATAGGGATGATGGACGATTAACTAGGCGCCAACCTTTCTTAGCCAGTAGAACTTCATTGAAATGAAAGAGATTCTGGAATCCCATGCCTCCCTCAGGCTTTGGTTTTCATAGTTTCTCCTAGGCCATCCAATGGGTTTTATTTCTTCCATCTTTCTTCCCCCACCACAAGTTGGTTGTGCGTGAATGGATCTGATTGACAACATCCACCAAAATCTTAAACAGGGACATAAAATAGCTTGGGGATATACTGGATGACGATTTAACGAGGATCTATTTTCCTGATTTGGAAATTTTTCTGGGTGTCCAGCCATGAATTTTGTTCTCAATCTTGTCTAGTAAGGATGAAATTTTTTCTTTTTTGGAGCGGCCAAAAAAAGTGTGGATCCCGAGGTATTTCTGGTTCTTTTCAACTAGATGGATGACATAAAATTCACAGATTTCTTCTTTCTTGGCATAAGGTACCCTGATGCTGAAGGAGATTTCCAACTTTCCATGATTGATTGACTGACCGGACGCCATCTCGTACTGTTGGATTGCCTGGATGACATCCTGACATTCATTAGTGGTTTCTATGGAGAAAAGGTGGCAGCCATCGTTGAAGAAGAGGTGCGAAACCGGTGGGCTTCCCCAGAAAACCTTTCCTTCGTGAAAGGTGTTATAGGATGCATCCCTCTAGATAAGGCCGGAGAAAACATCATCCACCAGGATAAAAAGGAAGGGGAGAGAGGATCTCCCTGGCAAAGGCCCTGGGATGGGACAATTCCTCGGTTGAGCTCCCCATTGACCTTGATTCGGAATGAGATGGTCGAGACAAAGTTCATAACTAGATCAACCAATTTAGAGCAGAAGCCCATTTTCATCATAAAGACTCTATGAAAGTACCATTCCACTTTATCATAGGACTTAGTCATATCCAGTTTCCAGGCCATGGTTCCTCTTTTCGCAGTGGTACATGTTTTCATATAGTGAAACACTTAGTGGGCCACAATTGCATTATCAGTAATCAGTATCTTTTCCACGAAGGAACTCTGATTTTCCGAGATGATGTTAGATAGCCAAGGGAACAGTCAATTAACTAAGATCTTTGAGAAAATCTTGTAAGATACATTGCATAGACTGATAGGTCTGAAGTCAGGGGCGGCCAAAGGTCTCCTCATTTTGGGAATGAGAATGAGGATAGTTTTATTGATGGTGTAAATGATCGTTTTCATTGCCCATATATTCCTCATCATTTTGAAGATGTCAGGACCGATGATGTGCCAGTATTGTTTGAAAAAGAGGGAGTAGAAACCGTCTGGGCCCGGGGCCTTAGTGGGGTGAATATGTTTCAAATCCAGACGGATCTCCTCTTCTGTCACATCTTTTGAAAGATCCCTATTGATCTCATCGGTGAAAACTGGTATAATACAATCCTCCACTTCAGCGTAAATGAGAGGAGTACCTACAGAGAAAATGTTCTGGAAATAACCAATCAGAACATCATGAATACCATCGGTGTCAGTGAGTTTTCTACCATCTGGTTTAGAGATGGAAGTAATAGAATTATTCTGACACCTAGCTAAAGATTTCTGGTGAAAATACTGTGAATTAGCTTCTCCTTCACTTATTTGGGTGTCCCACGCTCGCATAGCCCAGAAGCATTCCTTGACATGCATGGCCCCGTCCAGATCATTTTGAGTGGCACTGATAGAAGAGAGGTTGCAGTCTGACAGGGGTTTCTTGAGTAGGTTATACAGTTTCCTTTCTAGGAAATCACAGTGCCTATCGGTGTGACGGAACTTTTTGTCACTCCATGACCTCAGATTGGATGAGATCTGTTGATGATTGAGTCTAATGTCTGTTTGGGTACTCTTCCCGCTTGATCGGACAAGAATGTATTCATGAAATGGAATCAGCCACTGCCCAATAACAGTGATGTTTTTCTAGGATTATTCATTATGAACCTAAAATAATCCAAATGGATAAACATTACTAATAGTGTATGGTCCAAACCAGTGAAAAAAATCATTCCTAGATATAAATATAGCCTTGTATTGTAAAGGAGGAACTTCTGCCCAATGTGGAATTGATGATGATGGCTGAGACAATATAGTAACCCCATAATTAATCATTGTGTCTATGACTCAAATAGCTTCTATTAGGTTGAAACATTCTTTTTCAATAATATTTTTTACCTCCCTATTTGACACCTTAGGCTGACCACTGGTTTGTGGGAGATATTTAATAAACACTCTATGACAAACCCCATACTGATGAAAAAGAGATTTCATTGTTCAGTTGCATAAATGAGAACCCTGGTCACTGATGATGAACCTATGTAATCCAAACCTATAAAATATTTTGGTTCTAAAAAACTCAATAACATTTTTAGAATCATAATTTCTTTTAGCTCGTTCATCTACCCATTTTGAAACATACTCCACTACTAGAATAATATAAAGATTTAAAAATTAATTGGAGAATGGTCCCAAAAATCCAATGCCCCAAACAACAAAAATGTTATCGAAGATAATGGATTTTGAGTCATTTCTTCATTTTAGATACATTACCCATTCAAAGACAGTCTGGACAATATTTATAGAAGTCATGGGAAATCTGAAAAAGTTTTTTCCAAATGTGACTAGAATCAAGGACCTTGGGAGAAGTCCATTGGGGACCAATGCGGATCCCATAATCAATAGTATTATAGAACCTAAGCACATATCGAAACTCGATATCGAGAAAAAACTCTTGATAACTTGATCACTACATGTGTTCCAAATGTTGGGATCATCCCAAATGTACCAATGAGAATCATGATTTAGACAATCATCATAGCTGTTCTTAAATCCGTAGGAATGCAAGATGATGCCAAATTATTTACAATTTCATCATATTGATGAGTACCATATTTCACATGATAAAAATAATCATCTGGAAACATGTCATTCATGGGAATAAAACTGGATGAGTTAGTGGTCAACAATGGGAAGATCCTACTAATATGGTCAGAAATCACATTCTCTTCCTTTTTTAATCCGTAATTTGTAAATTTAATTCTTGAGGAGGAGCATCGAGAGAATGAGGCATGGCTTGGCTTTTTAGCTTCTTCAAGAGATACTGGAGGGCATCATGGTACGAGAACCTAATGAAATTGGGACCTGAAAGATAAGAACTAAATTTATCCAATGTTAAAAATGGAATGAAAATACATTTTAGCTTTGGTGTAGTTTTCTTGGATAGGGTCTAGGGTATGTGAGGCATTTTCAATGACATGTGGAACTCAATTTACCCTTTCATGTAAGACTATCCCAACAACATAGTTTGAGGTCTCACACAAGAGTTGAAATGGTAAATTCCACTGAGGTGGTTGGACTACCGAGGTTGATGTGAGACTCTATTTTATATTATTAAAAGCTTCATCGCATTCTTTTTTTTTAAAAAACCTTTTATTTTTGGAGAAATCAGGATAGGGGGAGTGAAATTTTACTGAAGTCCCAAATGAAATGATGGTAACACCCAACATCACCTTAGAAAGATAACACATACCATTAATTTTTAGAGTATGGTAAAAAATAAATTACATCCAATTTTGATTTATCCACTTAGATACCATCCCTAGAAATGGAATATCCACAAATTATACTTTGTTTCACCATCAAATGGCATCTTTAATTATTTATTATGAGATTATTTTCAATAAATTGACGTCGAACTGAACCATGAATACTCAAACGCTAAAAAATATAAGAGCCATAAATATTGAAATCATCTATGAATAATTCTATGAAATTATCCAAGTAATCTGAAAAAAATACTAACCATGAATTGCAGGAAAGTACATGGAGCATTGAATAGACCAAATGGAATCCTCCTATATGAAATATGCAAAAGGGTAAAGTAACAGTTTTCTTTTCATGATCCTTTGATGAAATATGGATATGAATGTATATTGAATACCCATCAAGGAAACAATAACAGGGCTTCCCTTCTAACCTCTCTAGCATTTGGAAAATTAATGGAAAATGATAATAACTCATTCCTAGTATTTTGGTTTAATCGGAGATAGTATTTACAAACACACCATACATTCCACAGACGAGTTGGAACCAGTTCATTTTTTTATTTTTTTATTACTGTATGAAATTTTGTTTAGGATCAACTTGTACTATACTGACCCATTGGCTATTAGAGATGGGTAAAATTATTCCAGTACAAAATAATTTTGTTACATCCATTTTAACCGCATCTAGGAGGTTTGGGTTCAGTCAATGGTGTAACTACCTCACTGGTTTATTGCTAACATTTAACAATTTTTTATGTGTAGAAATTGACGGTATTATTCTAGGAATGTCTGTAATTTTCCATCCCAAAGCTTGTCTATACTCCCTCAAATGTTCAAGTAGTCTGAATTTATTTTCAAGATGAAGTGAACTTGAAATGATGATAGGCAACTAGTTTCATTCTCAAGAGAGGAATATTTTACATCCTGATGCGTTTTTTTAGTTCCAATTAAGGGGGGTTTTGGATTTATGGGAGTGTGTGTGAAAGTGATAGGTCACAAATATCATATAACTACTTAATGGTATCATCCTTAGATGAAAATTGGGGTTTTACTAGTCTAGAAATTTCATTGATGGTCATGTGATCCTTAGTGTTCAAGAAATCACCAGGTAACAAATATTCATGGAATTTTTAAAGACCATTATAACATTATATGAGTGATTAATTTATCAAAATTTCTATCAATGATGAAAACTCAAAAAGGGGATCAGGAGAAAGAAATGATGTTTTTAGGGGAAAAGAGTACATCAATTGAATTAATAGAGATAAAGGAATTTCATTCTAAGGTGTGATTTACTGAATCATGGATTCTGTAGTGGAAAATTTCACCACCAAACTCCATAGATAATGTTCCATTGTAGAAATTAATTATGGTTTTGGAAGTTTTAAGGAAAGGTATCCTATATATAATCTGGGAATTTTCATCCATCCTACCATCTTCTATTTTAAGCAAATAAACAGTAGGAAAATTTAAAATTTTCACCCCCAGAAAAACATCATTGAACACACCAGTGCGGTGTAATGTACTTCAATTTGAGATTCTAACAACAATTACTATTGGATTTAGTTCTATGAGATATAATTTAAACTAAATAGAGCGAGGACTCACATTTATATGGGCACCCAAATCAATCATTTCATTCTAAATGGAATACCCCTTACATTGTAAGGAATCAGTAATTTTTTAGGACCATTTCCTTTAGTATGAAGTGATGGATCTATCAATATGGAGACATTTCCCATGAATCATACCTTCTCATCACCTTGTAGTCACCTTCAGTGTGTACACATATCCTTCATAAACATCATTTATTTTCAAATTTTCTTCACTAAATCAATCAAAAGATTGTTAAGCTATAATTTTTTAAAAGTTTCTAAAATTTCCATATAAAGTTTGTTTTCCTTTTGTTTTTCTAGTTTGGGTGGACCTTTTGGGAAATGGATAAGGAACGATTGGGCTTAGCATATTATCAATAGTAACACATTTTCCTTTGGCAAGGCTTCTCTCAAGATAAGGTTTTACCTCATATGGATAATTTATAGTATTTTTTATGGTGGTTTTCTTGGGAGGGGATAACTCTATTTATAGGGTTAATTTGGATTTTAAGCTGATTATCACTCCAAAGGGAAATTCCTCTATAATTCCCCTTATACATAGGGTTAACTACTATTTTTTAGGGTAGTTTACCTTACCCATGAATTTTAATTTCTCCCAAATAGTAATCGAGATGGATTGATAGGATTTTTCCGTCATTTATGGATGCTGGGTTGGTTTTTTGGAATTAGAGATTTTTGGTATCCATTTGTTTCATTATATCATCTAGGCTAGGCTTGGGTTTTGGAGGTGGTGGTTGGAAAGGCCTTTGTGGTGGTTGGGTATTTATGGGTGGTGGTGGTGGACTACTACTCTACCCATGCTGTTTCAATCATTATAGAGGTTGGTTTGAATACCCTCTTTCATATATTCTTAGTTTTCATTCCACCCAGGGTTGGATGAATAGTGTGATTCTTTCGTAAATGATTGGCTATAAGTGAGGCATTGAATGATTTCCTCACAACTCTCAGAATTATCTCTTAGTTCAAATAATTTTTCAAAATAATGGTCTTCAGGAGAACATATTCCACTCTGTATGGGAGAAGGGGATTGTGATTTCAATTGGTAAAGAGAATGTTTCTGAAGAGGGGTACTTTCTTCTTCAAACATCATGTCCACCTCCTTCTCTAATTCAAAAAATTTCACCTCATAGACACCTAGAATAGATACATTGGATCTTGAACCAAATTGTTAAGTGTTTTGTGACATGATATCAATTAGGGATCTTGAAGAAATTGCGGTCTTATAGACTTGATTACAACCTGTAGCAGTAATATCATATTTTATCAACATTAATTAAGTCTTCATAAAAATATTGAGTTAAAAGTAGATCACTTATTTGGTAGTGTGGACTGCCTGAACATAAACACTTAAATCTCTCCCAATAATCATGAAGTGTTTTCCCTTGGGATTTTCTTATCCCACAAATTTCATTCCTTATTATTGTACGCTGAGAGGCTAGGATATATATTTCAAGGGAAATATCTCTCATGTCCGCCCAACCTCTAATTGGGGAATTAAAAAAATGCAACCAATCTTTTGAACTATATTTTAATGAAAATGGAAATTCTCTGAGATTTAATTGTTTTTCATCTACATTATCATGTTTTAAGGTTGAAAACATAGTATGAAATTATTTTAAGTTCTTATGTGGATCTTCTCTCAGGAGTCCAAGGAATATTGGTAATGAATTAATTAAACAAGAATTGAGTTCCAAATTGAGGGCCACACCTTGTAATTGAATATAATTGGATTGGATAACAATATCAAGTGAGGTTAGTTCATTAAATTTATGGTCATTTTCATTGATATTATGATTGTTTATTTTTGTTTGATTTTGGTTCCAAAAGAAGTAGATGATGGTTCAAGAAAAGTTTTGATGATTTGTGTGGTCTCCTTCAATGGATTGTTTGGTTATTCTTCATTTTGATAACATAAGATCCTCTCCAGTTCTTTATCAAATATAAGTAGTTCTTCCTATGAATATAATTTCACAAAAATCCTTACAAAAAGATTATTTTATAAATTAACTAAGAAATATTAAAGATTAAATGAAGTGGAAAAATTAAAAAATAAACAATATTTAAAAAAACACACACTAAAAAAACAGAACTCCACGGAAGCTGGTGCAATCATTTGAATGTGTTTTCAGGACACATAAAAAGGATTTAGGTTTTAATGTTTATTTATATAATATTTTACACTATATGTTATCTCCCAAGGGTCTTTGGTGGTCTATAGTATGAATTTTTTACAAAATGGGACAAAAGTGGGGGATGGTTTGAAAACAATTTTATGAAAATCAGTTGATTTAAAGAGTTTAAAAGTTGATAAATAAAGGTGGTATTTTTGAATTTCCATAGAAGGATATCATTTAGTGTTCACTACACCTCTTGGATAGTTCATTATTCTAGAACTTTTATATGGTTTGATGTAATCCTTTGGTTGAGGGTTGTTAAGGTCACAATTTCCCTCTTGTCTCTTAAAATGAGGATCAAAGAATCACCCCATGACACAAAAATCACATTTCCAATGTTTGGTTCTAAAAAATATAAAAATGGAAAACAAGTATACTAAAATTTTATGTATGAATATGTCAAATTTTATTCATATCTTTTCCAATCTGAACAACTCACGATTCCCACTTGAAATCTCAACCCAATCGGTGTTGAATTAAAAAGTGTTTCACTTAATTATAGAAAAGGGATTATATTCAAAGGATAATCACATTAAAATTAATTAAAATTGAAATATTTAAGATATAATTTAAAAAAAACTAGTAGAAGAAGATGTTCCATAAATCTCTCCCAATTATGTGTATCTCCCTCAAAATGATTGTCCACTATTTAGCTCACCATCGAGAGGAGGAGGAGACTCAGGTGGAACTTAAACTTCGTCTTTGATTTCCATTTGAGGATAGGGTCAAAAAAAACTTCTTGGATGATTATAGGACTCATTTGGGTCTCCATAATACATGATATTTTTCTCTTGGCCGAAGTCCAAAATTTGGGGCCCATGGATTCGATTTATAGGAAAACTGGAAGGTGGTTTATGGCACAAAAATTGTGGAAACCACTTTCCCCATTGTTTTTTGTGGTTATATAGGATTATATCTCTTTAAAAACCTAAAAGTTTGTTTAACCACCCATTTAATCACTCCCTAGAATGTGTGTATTCATTTTGACTCCTACAACTTTATATATAAACAAATCACTACACACCACTTTTTACTTCGTGCAGATTCAGTGTGATGGATAAATCAACTCAGATGGAATATCAGATGAACGAATGAGTCTCGGTTTTATTCATATGAAATGTGTCCCATTGAATTTTTGACCCATCCAAAAATATAATCCCATTTGGATGCACGTGTTGGTATTAGTATGTGGTTGATTCTATTGGTGTTCTTGGATCCTGTGCAATTTGGCCCATTTTTCTTAAACTTCGTCAGGGGCCTGGAAAATAACATCCACCTTCAATTCAATTATAAAAGCAATAAACATTGACCTTATTAAAAAAAAAATTAAACAAAATAATTTAATAAAACATGAAGTGATTTTTTTAATATTTTTATAATTTTTAGTACAAAACTAGTTTAGGACTGTGCTGTATAGGTGAAAATGAAACAGTGAATCATGGTGCAGTCAGTACTATAGAAACCCTTTACAAGTGGCTGTAATGTAATTGGAAATGCTATATGGGTAGTTATAACTACATAATATTTTAGTTTTAGAATAAATTTAATGTGTAATTGAGACAAACACGATAGATACCCAGAACCAACAAAACTAGACACAACTATTATGAGTTTTTGATAGACTCTTTCATGTTGATAGGTTGATTCGGTTTGTTTTTTACCCATGTATATATATAAGTTAATTACTATACATGTTGGTATGTCAACTATTTCTATTCACTCGGGACATCTACCATATACTGTGGTTTTTATGTGTACTTTATTTTTTATAGGTTAAAGGATGGAAGGAAGTCCGGTACTTCTTGTTTGGGATAGGTATTTATACCCACAGTTCAATGAATCTTGGGTATATAATGTATGGTTAAATAATATAAACCCATGGTTTTTTAAACCATGGGAATTGATATATTACCATGGTTTATCTAAAACCTAGGGTATTATGAATATTTATAGGTCTATACCCATGGTTTTTTATAAACCAAGGGTATAGCTCTATATCGATAGGTCAAAAGAATACTGTTCCTTGAACTGTGGGTATACCCTACACTCACTGTTTTATGAGATACACCCATGATTCCAAACTAGGCATATAGGTTATATTTCCCATATGGAATACTATTTCATTATCGTAATCTTATTGATCTCATGATCATCAATGCAATTTCACATGTACTTGTTTATCTTCTTGATGAAGAAGATTGGTGCACCCCTCAGTGAAGCACTTTTTCATATAAACCCTCTATCTAGATTATATTGTAGATTTTTCATCATCTCCTCATGTTCCAAAACATCCATTATATTCAGTTTCTTGGATAATGGTAATTCCCTAGTTATATGATTGATTGAAAATTCAACCTATCAATTAGGTGGAAGACCAGGTGATTCCTCATAAATCACATCAGAATATTACCTCAAAATGGCTATGTCTTCAATGAAAATATCTTACATTGAACTAATAATTTCATATAGATATGCTTGATCATATTGAAATAATATCCATTCTTGAGATGTTGGTGCTAATAAAGATTCATCCTTCTCCTTGAACATGAATGGAATTGAAGGATGAATTGAAATACAGAGAGTAGGAATGTTCTCGCTGAAATTTATGTTTTCTCCATATAGGGAAATCCAATCCATGTTTTGAATTGGAACATATTCTACCAACTGAATTATGGCAAGGTTATCTAGTAATTTCTACCCAAAAATTTTTATAGGGGGGGATTTATATACTTGTGACACAATAATTTCCACATTTTTCATTTTCACCAATAGACCTACATCTATGATTTGTGGTAGAGTTTGAATAGTTGAACTAAAAGTAAATGAAATGATGTAATTCACAGAACTAGAATGAAAAGGTTTTTTTTCAATTATTCAATTAATAAGAAATGTAATTATCACCACTTTGTTGTTCAGATCCACTTCATCAATTGTGATAGGAAAATATCTCCCTTTATACCTTGAAGGATGTTGGTTTTCATAGAAAAAACATGGATTAGTTATTTGGGTTGTAAAGTTCAATGGTTCCTTGTAGTTGAAGAAATGAACAATGTGTTGAGGGTTGACTGAATAATTCCTCTATCCTAATGAATTAGTGGGTTACCCCTATTGAGAATCACTTGCTTTGTGTACTTCCTTCATTGACCTAAATCATTTATTCATTCCTCTTAGGTAATTTCTAGGGTGCTTCTTTCCACACCTTTGACATGTAGGATGTTGATTGTTTTTGGAACCATTTGATTTATCTATAAGACCACGAGAATTGAAATTCACTTTAATATTATTATCACCCTAACATTATTGAGATTATATGATTTTTATTTAGACTTTTATTTCACATCAGATAATTGACACATAGTTATCAATATCGCGGATCACCTGGGCTTTTCATTTACTAGTTTTGGCCCACTAATGACGCGATCAAACATTCATTCAGGGGTAAAGAAAAAGGCATTGATATATCATGGATGTCTTGGGAATTATTCCATATATTACTTTATAGAATAGTCTTAATTGTTTCTTGATGGAATGGAAATACCTATATATTTTAAATCACATAGTATGATGAAAATATTTATCAAAAACAGTTTCCAGAATTACTTACACCCAATCATTTTTATCTCTTCCTTTGAATTTTTTTTATTGATCAATTTAAAAAACTAATCATCTTCTCCCTCGATATGATAAACATCCTATACAACCATCTTTTGTTATTAATATTAAAGGACAGATATGATCTTTTCAATTGAGTTTATCTATTGTTCTACGATTAATGATTTAGGAAATCCATTGAAATTAGTGGGAAATTGATGTATAAAAGACTCAATTGAAACTTTTTTTTTCATATTGGTATTTATTAGCTCCTATTTATCCATGTTTCTATTCATAACCAATGTCATCTGAGAGAGTATTGTCCTAAAGCTCATGATTCCTACTCCCATCAGGTTAGGAATCTCATTGGGAAGTCATCACATTACCCATCTTATTGATTATTTAATCGATTACTACTATTTTAGACCATCAGATAGAATTAAGGAAAAATTAAGGATGGATATTTTTAAAATATTAATCACATAAATTAAAATTCAGTGATAATAACTAGGTAACATATAACATACATTGATTTCCATAGATTATTAATTTACACGAATCTATCTATGTTATCCATGATCTATTTCTAAACATATATTATTATGGGAATATTATTCCCCCTAATAATCATTCGTAATGAGATTGTGAATTTTACAAGGAATTCCCCCATGTTTTTTAAACGAGGTTCATAGTAAGGATCATTGTCATGTTCTAGGTTATGCCAATTCAGGGCCAACACATGTTGTCTGAGTTGTTATACCAAAGTACATATATATTGGAGACGGTATGGCATTGCCATGGGAACCATCCTATACCTGCAAGAGAATACTTTCCAAACAAGACATGTGAAGGTGGGGAGATGATATCACGTTGATGAATCTGGGGAGAATCTGTTCCAATAATAGTCTTTATATTTCCTAAGAATAGCGGGTTAGGAAATATCTAAGCCTACGGGCCTTGTAAGGGTTCCCCCTCATCCCATGAAGGGGGGGGTCATAAATCAATAAAAAAGAAAGCCTTAAGGACATTAATATTGTAGTATCTAAAAAGAGATGTATTTTCTTGATAAACCCTTTAGCCTATACTTACAAAAATTTAGGTATTTTTTCTTATACTAAGTGTTATCCCTAATTATTTCACATTATTTTTCTTAATGCAAATCTATAAAATTACTAAACGTTTTTTTGATACCACCTATAACAACCATAATATTTATTTTACATTATTAAATGATATATTAGAAAAAATTAAACTTAATACAACCCATGAGATTGATATATATACTATGTCTAGGAATTAGGAACATTATAAATCAATTTAAAATAAAAAAATATCATCTTTATTGAAAACAACCTTAACATGATCCCAATTAAAACTACCTTGGATAACATATGGACATACATAAGAAATGGGTGAGAAAAATATACTAATAGGAGAATTGTAATGGAATAAGGTAATACATGTTAAATAATTGTCATATAAATTGGGAATAAAAGGGACATGAAGAAGAATGCATGATAAGTCATGATAATCCTAACAACGGAAATGTGGAAACAACTTTAAACACAAAATCATAATCAATGGTCAAGGATAATATCCAAGAAATCATGATGGATAATGTCCCATAATTATTTCTTGATCACTTCCTATCCCAAAATTACCTCTCAAGAGACTAAACATTACCCAATGCATTAGAGCGTTATATAATTTTGGGCACACCTTTCACATTCATTTCATTCCAATGCTTAATTTTTCCACATAGATCACACAACATAGATTCATTCATTATCAAATTTTATTCCATGATTATGGAGTGTATAATAAATACATGTAATTACCAAGTAAAATATGTATATATTTATATATTTCAATACCCTTGATATTAAATTGGTGTGTTATTCACTACACAATTTTGTTGGCAAGGAAACTTGTGTTGAAATTCCAGTAGCACAATCACATCGCATAAAAATTCATAAAATCGGACTATGAGAGAGAAAATATTATATCATCATTTTGAAATAAATTTTAATGCAAGGGGGTAATAAATAAGATAAAAAACAAAAGTAAATGAATATAAAAGATATATGATAAACATGATACTTTCATAAATAGGAAAAAGGAAAAGAACCCTTGAGTGTGTGACTCCAAATGATTAGGAGGTGATTATTGAGTGATATAGGTAGGTTGGGAGGCTATATAATAGGGGGTAAGATTATGGATATTATAAAAGGATTTTTAGTGCAGATAAGTGGTATCATGGGTTGGATTATATAGGAAATTATTGAAGATTTCTATAATATTTCTCAAACCTAGGTTTTGGACTCTATAATAAAACAACCAAAACCACAATCCTTCCCATGGTTTTTACACATGGTTTCTACATAATGGGAGTGGATTAAATTATTTTATACATCTAATTTCCCAAATTAATTAAATAATACCCTTTCTTAATTAGAGGGGAGACATAAAATTAAAAATATAATTTGAAACTCTTAAAATATATTAATGGTATTGGAGAATTCATTATGACTTTATAAAATTAGTGAAATAAACATAAAATATAATTATTTTAAATTAAAAACATATATATATATATATATTAACCTTTATAGTATTTATTAAATCACTTTTTTTTCATTATGATTTCATAATAGACACAATAAATTTATATAGAATTTAATTTCTACCTGAATATTTGACTGTCTCAAGAAATTATGAAAAATTCAACGTTGAAAAATTTTGAAATTATGATTCCAAAAAAAAATATTCATTTTCTGTAAATAGTTTTGAAAATATATGAATTTTCACTTTTAGAAAATAAAATTGAAATTTATTAAGAAATGTTCTGTTATTTATAATAACGGTTTTCAGACACATATAAAAATTATTTTTGGCTTCATAAAATTTATATGAAATTAATATTTCATAAAAATTATTTAACGACAATATTTAATTAAAATTTTATTTATTTCATAAATCCATTAATTCATCAATACAAATTCTTTTGTTAAATTTAATTATTACCCAAATATACTATTTGTGTTTTATTATATCAAAATAAAAAATAAATTACAAATTAATAACAATAAAATGAAAATATATCCATCTTTTTATATTAAATAATGTACACACTCATATTTATAGAGTGTTGATATATATTACCTTAATAAAACTGAAAAATTCCTTTGAATAAGTTGCGCAATGTTGATATATACATTGTTTGGTTCTGTGAAAATGTTTTTGGTCATGATACCGATAAGCTTGGACTTATATGGTAAATGCTTTTGCTTATTCTTATGTTATTAGATCTTAGATTTGGATTGGTCCCAGGAAAATCCCAGAGATTCTATATCCCTTGTAAGATTTGATAAATGGGGTTCATAGTGTATAAAACAGCTAGATTACACCATCACTTCCTTTGTATGTGTCAATTGGATTGTTTTAAACCCCATATTTTTACTAATAATGCTATCATAGTTAAAAGACAATATTAGCTATGGTAGTTATTATTAACATTCATTTAGATCCAATAGAATATAGTAAAACAAAATAAGTTCATGTTTTTTCTATATCCTTATTGCATAATCTGTCATTTTATTAAATCAATAGGGGAATTATTATTATAACTGTTCGGTTTATTACATGGGTAGATCCCAATGAAGAACTACATCCATCTTCTCTAGGTCCATATCTAATCCATGCTCAGAAATTACATTCCATATAAATTGAACATCAGGGAACCAAAAAAAATAACTATGAAAGATTACAATAATGGTGGTGATCTAGGAGTAAGTCTATGACTATTTAGAGATGCTTTTCTTTCTCCTCCTATAATGTAGAGTAAATGACTATGTCAGCATTGAATATTACTAAAAATAAGTCCATGTATGGCTGAAATATCTTTTCCTAAAATATATAAACATAGTGGGAGAATTCATCACAACCAAATCAATCACGAGGAACTCATTATATTCATAGTGACATCATAATGTCTTCTTTAGACACTACTAAAAAAACGAGCATTATCATCCCAAAAAATGAGCTTTATCAGCACTAAAAAAGCGTTTTAATGCTTAGAACTGATAAAGGGTTACATTATCAGCACTCAAAAAGCGCTCATAAGGGAAACTTTTATCATTGCTCAAAAACACGCTGATAAAGGGAGAAATTATCAGTGCTAAAAAGGTGCTGATAAAGTTCCCCATTATCAGTGATAAAAAGTGCTAATAAATGTGTTTTTATCAACGTTTTTCTAGAACTGATAAATGTGTTTTTATCAGCACATTTTTAGCACTGATAAACCGATCCTTTATCAGTGCTAAAAAAGTGCTGACAAATGCCCTGTCTTCTGCAATAAAAAATTATGCCGCAACACACCCAAACAACCCCTACAAAAAATTCAGCATCTCAACAAGTAAGTATACCCATACAAAATTAACACATAAATCATAAGGTAATTACACAAAGTATACCCATACAACAAGTATACCCATACACCATTTACACATAATTCATAATTTAATTAAATACATAAAGCATTCAATTCAGATTTTAGGGTGTTGGGGGCTGTTCAGGGGTTTGGGGTGGTTCTCTAGGGGGGTGGGGGTGTACGGGGGGATGGGGGTGTCTGGGGGGTGGGGGTGTCTAGGGGGTGGGGGGTCTAGGAGGTTGGGGCTGTCCAAGGAGGGTGTGGGTGTCTAGGGGGTGGGGGTGTCTAGATGATGGGGTGGTGTCTAGGAGGGGGTGTCCAGGTGGGGGGGGGGGGGGGGCTCTCCATGTGGGTTTCCAGGGGGTGGGAAGGTGTCAAGGGTGTCAGGGGGATTTCTAGGGGATGTGGGTGTCCAGGGGGTGGTGGTGGTCTAGGGGATTGGCGGGGTTATCCAAGTGGGGTGGGGTGGTGTCTAGGAGGGTGGGATGGGGGTGTCTGGGGGATAGGGGTGTCCAGGGGTTGGGGTGTCCAGGGGGTGGGGGCGGTTTAGGAGGTTGGGGATATCCAAGGGGGGTGGGTGGTGTCCCGGGAGGGGGGTTCTCTAGGTGGGGGGTGTCTATGGGGTGTCCATGGGGGGTGGGCTGGTGTCTAGGGTGTCAGGGGGCTTTCTAGGGGGTGGGGGTGTCCGGGGTGTGGGGGCTGTCCAGGGGTTTGGTTGGGCTATCCATGGGGGTGGGGTGGTGGCCAGGAGGGTGAGATAGGGGTTTCTAGGGGGGATAGGGGTGTCCCAGGGGGTGGGGGTATCTAGGGGAATTACAAGATGTTGGGGGTCCATCCAAGGGGGGGTGTTGTGTCCAGGGGGGGTTGTCTATGGGGTGTCTAGGTGGTGGGCTGGTGTCTATGGTGTCGAGGGGCTTCCCATGGGGTGGGGGTGTCCGGGGGGTGGGGGCGGTCTAGGGGTTGGTGTGGTTGTCCAATGCTGTGGGGTGGTCTCCGAAAGGGTGGGGGTGGCCTTCTATGTGTGGGGGTTGTCCAGGGGGTGGGGGTGTCCAGGTGGTGGGGTGGTTTCTCGGAGGGGTCGAGGTGCTGTCCAGGGGGGTGGTGGTTTTCTAGGGGGTGGGGGTGTCCGGGGGGGGGCTATTCGAGGTGGGGGGGTTTAATGGCTATGTTCAGGGGGTGGGGGTGTCCAGGGGGGTGAGGGGGCCTTCCAGGGGTGGGGTGTCCAGAGGGGTGGGGGTGTCCAGAGGGGTGGGGGTATCCAGGGGGTGGGTTGGTGTGCAGGGGCATAGGGGCGGTTTAGGGGGTTGGTGGGGCTGTCCAAGGGGGTGGGGTGGTGTCCAAGGGGGTGGGTTGGGGTGGCTATCCATGGTGGTGTGGGTGTCCAAGAGGGGTGGGGGAGGTGTTTAGGTGGTTGGGTGGTGTCTAGGGGTGGGACATCCAGGGGTTCGGGGGCCACACCATGCCTCGAATTGAGACGGGGTTGACTCGTACACCTCTCAAAGGACCCATGGATCATTCTCCAAAAGGATCAACTCAATATAAATTTATTTGGTCAGATTTTCATACGTCAGTTGTTATTTTCACTTAAACGTGAGTTCATTTTAAACAAAAGATACACCCTTTGAGTGATACCGGTCACACCGTGCCTCGGATTGAGGTAGGTTTGACTCATTCACGTCACAAAGGACCCATGGATCATTTCCGAATGGATCAACACAATCCCAATGCGTTTGGTTGGATTTCTGTAGGTAATTTGTTGTTTTCACTTAAAATTATGTCCATTTTAAACAAAAGAGAGACGCTTTGAGTGATACCGGCCAGACCGTGCATCTTATTGAGGTGGGGTTGACTCATACACATCAAAAATGACCCATGGATCATTCTATTAAAGGATCAACATAATACGAATATGTTTTGTCATATTTTCATAGGTCAATTATTGTTTTCACTTAAAATTGTGTCCCTTTTAAACAAAAGATATACACTTTGAGTGATACTGGCCAAATAGTGCCTCAGATTGAGGTGGGGTTGATTTTTACATGTCAAAAAATCCCCATGGATCATTCTCTTAAATGATCAACTCAATCAGAATGCGTTTGTTTGGATTTCTGTAGGTCAGTTGTTGTTTTGACTTAAAATTCTGTCCATTTTAAACAAAAGACAGAAACATTGAGTGATACCGGTCATACCATGCCTCAGATTGAGGCAAGGTTGACTCGTACACATCACAAAGGACCCATGTATCGTTAATCAAAATTATCCACACAATCTCAATGAGTATGGTTGGATTTCCGTAGGTCATTTGTTGTTTTCACTTAAAATTCTTTTCATTTAAAAAAAAGGAGACACTTTGAGTGATACCAGCCACACCGTGCCTCGGATTGAGTCGGGGTTGACTCTTACATGTCACCAATGCACCAATGGATTGTTCTCTTAATGGATGAACACAATCCAAATGCATTTGGTTAGATTTACGTAGTTCAGTTGTTGTTTTCAAATAAAATTTTGTCCATTTTAAACAAAAGACAGACAATTTGAGTGATATCGTCGACATTGTACCTCGGATTGAGGTGAGATTGGCTTTTACACATCAAAAAAGATCAATGGATCGTTCTACTAAAAGATAAACACAATACGAAGGTGTTTGGTCAGATTTAAGAAGGTCTTTTGTAGTTTTCACTTATAATTATATCCATTTTAAACAAAAGACCGACACTTTGAGTGATACCGGCCCCACCGTGCCTCCAATTGAGTCGAGGTTGACTCGTACACATAACCAACGCACCCATGGATCATTGTTTCTAAAGCATCAATACAATAAGAATGCTTTTGGTTGGATTTATATAGGTTAGTTGTTGTTTTCACTTAAAATTATGTCCATTTTAAACAAAAGACAGACACTTTGAGTGATATTGGACACACCGTGCCTTAGATTTAGTTGGGTATGACTCATACATTTCATTAACATACCCGTGTATTGTTCCCCTAATGGATCAACACAATCCGAATGCGTTTGGTAAGATTTCATTAGGTCAGTTGTTGTTTCCACTTAAAATTTTCACAATTTTAAACAAAAGACAAATACTTTCAGTGATTCCAGCCACAACATGCCTCAGATTGAGGTGGGGTTGACTCTTACATGTCAAAAAGGTCCCAAGGATCGATCTTCTAAAGGATCAACACATTCTGAATGCGTTTGGTAAGATTTTGTTGGTCAGTTGTTGTTTTCACTTAAAACTGTTTCCATTTTAAACAAAAGAGATACACTTTAAGTGATACCGGTCACACCGTGCCTTAGATTGAGGTGGGGTTGACTCTTACATGTCACCAACACACCCATGGATCATTCTCCTAAAATATAAACACAATCCAAATGCGTTTTCTCAGATTGTCATATGTCAGTTGTTGTTTTCACTTAAAATTCTGTCCATTTTAAACAAAAGGCAGTCACTATAAGTGATACCAGCCACACCGTGCCTCAGATTTCGACAGGGTTGACATTTACATGTCACCAATGCACCCATGGATTGTTATCCTAAAAGATCAACTTAATCCAAATGTGTTTGGTCAGATTTTCGTACGTTAGTTTTTGTTTTCACTTAAAATTCTGTCAATTTTAAACAAAAGACAGACACTTTGAGTGATACCGGCCACACTGTTCCTCGTATTGAGGCGGGTTTGACTCTTACACATCCCCAATGCATACATGGATCATTACCCTAATGGATCAACACAATCCAAATGTATTTGGTCAGATTTCCATATGTCAGTGGTTGTTTTCACTTATAATTTTGTCCATTTTAAACAAAAGACAGACACTTTGAGTGGTACCGGACACACTGTGTATCAGAATGAGGAGGGGTTGACTCATACACATCTAAAAGGAACCATGGATTGTTCTCATAAAGTATCAACACAATCTGAATGCATTTTTTCAGATTTGCGTACGTCAGATTAAGTTTTCACTTAAAATTGTGTCCATTTTAAGCAATAGAGAGACCCTTTGGGTGATAATGGTCACACTGTGACACGGATTGAGGTGGGTATGACTCATACATGTCTCAAATGTCCCATGTATCATTCTAATAAAATATCAACACAATTGGAATGTGTTTGAATGGATTTTCATAGGTCATTTGTTGTTTTTACTTAAAATTCTCTCCAATTTAAACAAAAGAGAGACACATTGAGTGATACCGGACACACCGTGGCTTGGATTGATATGGGGTTGACTCATACACATATCAAAGGACCCATGGATTGTTCTCTTAAATGATCAACACAATATGAATGTGTTTGGTCCGATTTTCGTAGGCCAATTGTTGTCTTCACTAAAAATTTTGTCCATTTTAAACAAAAGAGATACACTTTGAGTGATATCAGCCACACCGTTCTTCATATTGAGGCGGGGTTGACTAATAAATGTCACAAAGGAACCATGGATCATTATATTAAATTATAAACACAATCCAAATGGTTCTGTTCAGATTTTCATAGGTCAGTTGTTGTTTTCACTTAAAATTGTGTCCATTATAAACAAAAGAGAGACACTTTGAGTGATACCGGGAACACTGTACCTCGTATTGAGGCATGGATGACTTGTAGACATCAGAAAGGATACATGGATCGTTATAATAATGTATCAACACATTCTGAATGCGTTTGGTTGGATTTCCGTAGGATAGTTGTTGTTTTCACTAAAAATTCTGTCCATTTTAAACAAAAGACAGACACTTTGAGTAATATCGGCCACACAGTGCTTCAGATTGTGGCGAGGTTGATAGATACATGTCACAAATAAACCATGTATCATTATTATAAAGGATCAACATAATAATAATGCATTTGGTCAGATTTTTATAGGTCAATTGTTGATTTCACTTAAAATTCTGTCCATTTTAAAAAAAAAGATAGACGCTTTGAGTGATACCAGCCACACCGTGCCTCCGATTGAGGTGGGGTTTACTCATACACATCGCAAACAACCCTTGGATAATTCTATTAAAGTATCAACACAATATATATGTGTTTTTTCGGATTTCCATAGGTCAGTTGTTGTTTTCACTTGAAATTATGTCCATTTTAAACAAAAGATAGACACTTTGAATGATACTAGCCACACTGTGCCTCAGATTGATCCAGGGTTGACTTATACACATCACAAAGTACCCATGGATCATTATCCTAAAGTATAAACACAATATGAATGTGTTTGGTTGGAATTCACAAGGTCTGTTGTTGTTTTCACTTAAAATTGTGTCCATTTTAAACAAAAGAGAGACACTTTGAGTGATACCGGACACACTATGCCTCATATTGAGTCAAGGATGACTCGTACACATTAAAATTGCTCCCATGGATCATTATCCTAATTTATTGACAAAATATCAATGTGTTTCATTGGATTTTCATAGGTTAGTTGTTTTTTTCACTTAAAATTCTGTCCATTTTAAACAATAGACAAACAATTTGAGTGATACCGGACACACCATGCCTTGGATTGGGGCAGGGTTGACTCATACACATCATAGAGGACCCATGGATCATTATCCTAAATTATCAACACAACAAGAATGCATTTGGTCAGATTTCCATAGGTCAGTTGTTGTTTTCACTTAAAATTGTGTCCTTTCTAAACAAAAGATATACACTATGAGTGATACAAGCCACACCATGCCTAAGATTGAGGCAGGTTGACTCGTACATATCACCAACACACCCATGGATTTATATACTAAATAATAAACACAATAAAAATGAGTTTGGTCTGATTTTCGTACGTCAGTTGTTGTTTTCACGTAAAATTGTATCCATTATATTCAAAAGATAGACACTTTGAGTGATATCAGCCACACCATGCCTCAGATTGAGGCGGGGTTGACTCGTACACATCACCAACACACCCATGGAACATTCTCCAAAAGGATAAACACAATATGTATATGTTTGGTCAGATTTTCATACCACATTTGTTGTCTTCACTTAAAATTATGTCCATTTTAAACTAAAGACAGACACTTTGAGTGATACTGGCCACACCGTGCCTCAGATTAAGTCGGGGTTGACTCATACACGTCCCCAACACAACCATGGATCTTTCTCCTAAATGATCAACACAATCGGAATGCGTTTGGTCAGATTTACATGTGTTAGTTGTTTTTTTCACTTAAAAATTTGTACATTTTAAACAAAAGATAAACACTTTGAGTGGTTCATCATTCTTTCATGTTGCTGGTGCATACCATTTGTTAAAATGAGAAAATGACACATTTGGGAAAGGATGTTTTATTTAATAACAATTATAATTTTCCTACAAACATTTAAATACAACAACGTTTCCTCTTTTGATCCCCTTAACCCCTCTAAAAAATGACCACTAATTTTACACCTCCCCAAGTCAGATCATCATGCTATTTGTGTACAATCGGCCATCAGGTATGCGGCCCACTCATTTCTGAACAAATATATATCATCTTGTGAGTATGATGCTTTTCAGTAGTCAGAGTAGTACTGCAAAATAAAAAAATAAAGTATTAATAAATTAATTAAATGAAATAGTAGTTGTAAAATATACCTTTAGGGAAGCAAGTTTGTTGATGAAAAATTATCTATTTCATAAATTTACAAACATAACAACCACATACATTATCGTTTGTTTGTTTTGGACACTGTAGAAAAATTGATCATTAGGAGAATAAGTAACTTGTGTTGAGATGTGTTGGGATAATAAATTTTATTATATATACCCTGATATTTGTCCAGGCGTAGTACTTACTCGCCTCCTTATGCTTTGCCCCTATTCTCATTCCTTTTTTTAGATGATAATGATACACAGCCCTATCATAAATTAATCCTTAGTAAAAGATAATATAAATTATATTACATAATGTTTAGAACTAAAATGAAGGATGTAGTGTCTTATAGATTCACAAACTCCATCATGTGTGGTCGGTTTGATGGATATCCTTACTTTGAATCCAGAAAATAAATCATTGGATTATCCAAGATCACCACTATTAGCATCCAATGTTTCCTAAAAACAAAAAAAAGGGATAAGTAATAAAAGACATGAAAATATAATTGATATACTTTTATCGTAGATTTTTACCCCTACATGGTGGGCATTATGAAGAGTTTTTCATCTATAATCTTGCATTCAAATGTTTTCAGTAAGACATTCACTATTTCATTCTTTTTTGATGGCTCTAATTTTGTTATATGTGTTGATGTGGTATGAAGAATAAAGAGTCTGAATTTTGGCTCATGGAAAAAATCTTTCAACTATTTTTCATATATACATCTGTCAACAATATAAAAAGCATTTATTCATAATTTTCACATTAGTTCATCTTTAAGAAAATCGATTCATGAAAACATACCTCATATATATATTTACAACTGTGATGCCTAGTCAACTGCTTTAAGGTATCTCATTTACATTTTAAGCAGCAACGAAATCTTGACTTTCCTCTCTGTAAATATTATTTTTGAAAACCACTATATGACTAATACCACCTCTTATCTTCATATCCGAATGAGTCTTCAATTCTAGTAATTGTGGATAGAGAAAAGGCGGTGTTATTGTGCTTTTAGAAGCTCCTAGGGATTGGTTGGTCGATCCATGTCACGACCCAACCTGTATCGAGGATCGAGCCACAAATACCCCATGCCCGCCTCCATAGGCCAAGGGCTGGCAACTAGCGCTGAAGGCACAATAAACTAGGGGAGTCCTTCACCTAAAAATATGTACACACACACATGCAACCAACTCAATGAACTATTTCAGAGAAAAGAAAGCAAGATACAACACTGCTAAAAAAAGGGGAACCAACATACATGTATCGATCTATAACCAGTACACGTAAAGTGCTGAAAAGTAAACTGAATAGTAAAAGGGTCAATACACGCACCCATCCAGAAAGGTGCCACAACCCGAAAATAGGTAAAACAGAGGTAAACCACTCGTGAGCCTCACACCCAGGAAGTCCTTCTACGACCACTGAACGCAGCCCAAGCTCATGTGTCCTCTACGCTCCTCTGTAGTCTCGACCGACCTGTCCGTCGTCTGCAAGGGCACACCTAGTGCGGGAAAAGCCCAAGTAGGGGTGAGTATAAAAATACTCAGTAGGATTCCCCAAAAGATCAAGGGAGAAACAAGGGAGGTACTATAATGGTGAGCATTAGACCGAGCAAAGAACAGTGTAAGAGTGCAAAAGGGAGAGAGAGTGCAGCTCAACCCAATAAGAGAAAGGCAGCAGACTCGTCCAGATGCAAGGAGCTAGAGACAGTGACAAGAAAAAATTCTCATCATGTCTTCATTGCCTATAGTATAATAGTAGACTCATCCAACCAAGAGGATCTAGACACGGAAATCACGTGGCATACCCCACACGTCTTTGCCCCTCTTAGAAAGAGAGTAACCAACCCCAATGAGTGAGAACAACAATAGGGTGTATATATATGCTCAACGAGAAACCCGAATGAGTGTGTAAGGGCATCTCTATCTCCAATTTCAGCCCAAGAAGAGTCACCAATAGTTCAAAGGGTATCCAACACTGAACCCAAATGTCCTGCACGTCAACCTAGGAGGTACAAGTCAAAGGGGATCAATCACCGCACCTTGATACTATCCGCTTTGGGTGGCACTGACTCACCCACATGACTTTTAAGTTTCTTTGCAAGGATGAATCTCGGTGGGAAAAGCACCCCTCGTCCTCGTATGTCATAATGTCACATCAAAGATATCACATCACTGACCCGTATAACCAAGGGTCCCACTCCAGTAGTCATAGTGAAAAAAACACTGACTATCTCATAAGAAGGCCTTAGTCTGAAATGTCAATGGGTGACCCACTAGCCATCCATGCTGGAAGGTAAATCGTAAATTCGTTGACAGGTGACCCACTGCCTAGCCATGCTGAAGGGTAGATCCGGAATACGTTGACAGTTATCCCACTTCCTAGACCTGCTGAAGGGTAGACCCAAAATACGTCGACATGCGACCCACTACCCAGCCCTGGTGGATAGTAGACCCAGAATATGTCGACATGCGACCCACTGCCCATCCTTGCTAGAGGGTAGACCCAATATACGTCAATAGGAGACCCACTCCCCAGCCTTGCTGGAGGGTAGACCCAAAATACGTCGACAGCCGACCCACTGCCCATCCCTGCTGGAGGGTAGACACAAAATACGTCGACAGGAGACCCACTCCCCAGCGCTACAAGAGGGTAGACCCAAAATACGTCGACAGGGGATCCACTTCCCAACCCTGCTGGATGGTAGACCCGGAATACGTCGATAGTCAACCCACTGCCCAACCCTGTTGGAGGTTAGACCCAGAATACGTCGACAGGCGACCCACTGCCCAGTTTCTACTGGGGGTAAACCCAGAACTGCTCTGGCCATCCCTACTAGAAGGTACAACCCTGGGCAACAGAACACGGAGTGAGTATCACACAACCGTCCAAATAGAGAGAAAATCACATAGTAGAGGTTCTGCGCCCGTTCCGTCACTGGGTGTCACTAGCACCCCTACCATGCGTAGGTTCGGAGTGCGTCAAAGGAACCTATGTCAATCACCCATCCATTTTTCCACATTTAATATGATCACGTAAGAGGATCCGCTCATGTGAATAGATTACACCGTTGTAATCCTCATGAAAAAACATGCGATATATACTACTTACTTGCTGAAAATGGGCTTCCGGTGGAAAAGGTAATATTTACCATAGTCGGCCCGATTGGGGCCCACACCACGATCCCGAAAAAGGTCAGGCGAACTACGCCATCGCGATGCTCTTGGAAATCCATGTCAAATCGACTATTCAGACACCCAAAGCGGACTCCTGATAAAAAAGTTGTAGTACACTGCATAACATAAAAGACGATCCATGTGGCCCACTCCTCAACTCTGGATTCATCGCCTGAAACCACCCTGGTCAACCTTGTCTCGATGCCAGGGTCACAATGCCATTGACGGCACCGAAAATGGTCTCCAGATGTAGAAGCTGCAATCCCCTACGTTATACGCCAATGCGACATTTTGGAGCCCACACCTCAGACCCAAATTTCGGCGGGCGGATTTCACCATTTTAATCCCATCAGAAAAACGCTAAAAAATGAGTACTCATTCACCATAAACGGATGTCGATTTAAAAAGTGGTGTTCCACCATAAAACATGCAAACTAGGCCATGTGGTACCCACACCTTGTCTCCAACCCGAACGATTCAGAAAGCACCTCAAAAAGTCTGCACGAGGACTGGGGTCATGCTGCCTCTAACAGTGCGTCAATCAGACATCCCAAGCAGGAGTTAGGTCTGACACAACAATTAATTAATTAATTAATTAATTACTCACATTGCGTTTCGTGTCGCCAAGCAGTGAAACCAACCCAAAAAGGTTTCAAACCAACTTTTAAGGACCGTCTCAGCTCCGGGGCTTTGGCTCCTCTGAGGACGCGTCAAACAGACATCTAGATCACGAGCCACGTCTGTCGCAACATTAAGAATAATTTATTATTAATAAATTAAAACTCCTCGGGGCACCTGCCTTTAGGAGCAGAACCCCAAAAACTCTGAACCTCACTTTAAAATGGACGCCTCATCCATACGGTTCCACAGCCTCAAACGGTGCATCAAACGGACGCGCCGTTTAGGATATACGGCCCCCCGAATGCAAGGGGGCCCAAAATGGGCCGGTCCTGACCGCCGACCCATGGCCCAACCGCAGGTCCGGTCCAACTTGCCGCGGTCCGCTGGCCACAGCCTGCCTCAAACCACCGGACCCTCAGGTCTGGTTCTTCAAACAGACCAGCCGAAGGCCGGTCTCCTCACGTATCCCCAGTAGGACCCATAAACAGTGGGTCAATGTCCACGCCGCACACCCGAGGTGCTAACCACCTCGGGTTCCCCTACCAAGCACGACAGGACGGCGCCCGTGCACCCTGCTCGCCTCCACTCAACTGAGCCGCACGCCCAGCCGCCGCTCCACCGGCTCCACCCAACGCTAGCGCCCCCGGCCTCCTGGACCCGCCGAACGCCCCTCCGACCTCGCCTTCCCGCTGAGCCGCACGCCCAGCCACCGCCTCTCCTGAGCTCGCCCCAGCTGGAGTAAGCTCCTCCGCTCTACCATGCCGCAGTACCACCCGGTGCCACCACCTCCGAAGCCTGGCCTCAGCACTGTTGCACTGTGCTAAAGCCCCAAACCACTCCTCGCATGAGCACCATGCTTCCGGCTGCGACCACTGCCTGACACCCGAACCTCCGCTGTGCCACCCCGAGCTCCGGCCACCGCCCTTGCCGGATCCGACACTTCTGAGGGACGCCATGATCACTCTGGTGGCCCATTTCCAAAACTAAACACAGTTTAGTGTTCCTCGAGATGAGTCCTTCGCAGTGCCTACTGCTGATCGTTGATCCGACACGATTTGGCGCGTCCGAAAATCTGGACGAAGAACACCCAAGAACAATAAACAAAACGGGGCTCAAGCATTGGATGTGTTCGTTCGGCCAACGCCCCAAATTCTAAAAACTATAAAAAAAATTAAAATGAAAAAACTCCAGAAATTGATGAAAGGGTGGAAAACCAACAAAAAGCCTACCTCGATTCGGCCGTTCAATGTTGGTGACACGCCCGAGCAATCCCGCTTCGATCTTCCGGATTCCGCTCCTGAATCCGGTGAAGAACAGTGAAGAACGCCGAAGAACGGTGAAGAACGACTAGAGAGAGATAGAGATTGGGTTTTTAGAGAGATAGATAGAGAGAGAGTGAATTAGGGTTTTCCCCTAACCCCAAACACTTAACTCTATTTATTGGGATTCCAATTAGCACAAAATCCAAATTCACCGCGCCCTCTCATTTTATACTCAAACTAGTTAAAACTTCCCATTTTGAACTCAACCGTTGTATCGCATTTCCGATACAATCATCCATCTAAGAGATATCACATTTTCTTTAGTTAAACACGCGTTCGTAATATAAAAACACATAAAATTTTTATATAATTAATTCCGGGAACATCGGGCCTCAGAATTTCACGCCTTCTGAACGCCCTACTCTGAAATGACATCAAGAATGTTTTCAAAGTCTTTGAGTCCCAAAACTGGGGTTCTTAAATCATTCCCTACTTCACGCTTTTCATCCCCGAAAAGTAAAACTAGGAAAAAAATCGAGATACAGAGCTCCCACCTAGCTCTATTGTGCCCAAGAAAACTTTCACATCACCATGCTTACACAACACGTGAAACAAAGGGATGGTTATTATAAGGTCTGCTACTCTTGAGGACATGCATAGGAATACACACGCACCTCATCAGCTGCGACACGTGGAAGACATCGTGTGCCCACTCCTTCTGTTGGGAGGGTAGGGAAAGATGGTAGGCAACCTCTCAACTGTTTTCATGGTTCCCGAATGGAACAAAGAAACTCATGGGTCTTTCCCAGTCGCACCTCTACTTTCCACGTCGCAACCGAAATCCCAGTTTTCTCCCACAACATGGTCTCTTCATTCCCTCCTTCAGAATACCCATATGGTGAAACACCCAAGGATATCCGGTCACATATGTTTTCACAGTCGGTGCATCACAATCGATAATCTCTTACACGCTCAACCAGCAAAGGAGTCAGATTCATCAACTACAGTCAAGTTGTACCCTCCTGCAGAAACTCCAGGTAGCACCGTCGTCCCCGGTTCTAGTCTCACTATGTGGGGATGCACCTGAGAAACTAGTGGTTTAAGAAAACCACAAAGCGCTATTCCTGATGATAGTCTCTCCACATTCTTAGGGAAAATCTACCACCACCAGCCCCAACATAGGGTATACTGACGCCCCACGTCACCCTCGGTAACCCCACGAGAAAGGAGTTAAATGAAAGAGTACCTCACATAGTGTCTAACAAGTTCTACTGAGAAAAGTAGAAAAAGACACAGAGGGTACCTCTTATCATCTCTTGCACTACAGGATAGTAAGCAACCACAGCACATAGCCGCCCGCGGCCCCGTCCGTCAGCTCCCTGAGCCTGACATGGGCCGCCTAGTGGTGGTGGAAGGACCTAGAAACGTCATCCGCCAACCACAGTTCATCCTGCTTTCTGCCAACACTGCCTCCCTGGGGACCACCCTATCCTCACCTGGGAGTTCTCTTATCAGGGCACTGCCTCTATCGTGGAGGTTCATCTACCAACTCTGGAAGACTTAGCACATTTGGTCAAGTAGTCTCACACCATGTGAACTCGCACTTCAAAAAAATAGCACTATTCTTCCCTGGGCTATCTCGGTGCTCTACGCTGTCCCCGACCATGTGCCTGAGTCCCATAAAGAGGAAACCTCCAGCGTCGAGGCCCCGCCGATCGATGCCCCTCTACCAGAAATTCCTATGTCACCAGTGCCTGCTCCAGCACCCTGATATGGGTGAGGATGCACAAGGGCACTATGCTTGCACGAATCTCCTCTACAGAGATCCCGTTCAAACTTCTTTGCTCAGAAGTTTCTGTCACAGACCGCATCCAAGGAGTACTGAGTATGGTTTGTGAACCCAGTCCTGTACTCAGCCACTGCCATCACTCCCCGCTGAAGCTCCAACAGTTCCCAAAACCATAAAAAGCATAAGTAAGAGGGGTAGAACTCCTCACAAAACAGCTTCTAGAAGTGATCCCACGAGAGTACCGACTCATTGTGTATCTGTGTAACCCTGGATCTACTAGTTCCAAACTACTCAGTGGAAAAAGAGTCTCTATCAAAGCCACCATCTAACATTTCAGTGTCCGAAAAAGCCTGAAGAGGTGGACCAATGACCCTAGCCAACCCTTCACTGTCTGAGGGTATGGCTCGACGTGGAACCTCAGTGGTCTTTGAGGCTGGAACTCATGTAGCGCGCCCATCCTGCGCTCGTCATCGACCCTCTCTGCCTGTATGATCCACTACTCCATATGTTGTGGCACTACTTATTTTCCACATGTAGAAAGGGTAATCGTAAGATGGATCTTGAACTGAGGCCTCTTTGCTCACAAAATCGTCGTCATGAACCGGAGCCAGTATCCTTGCTGTCTATCATCGTGGAGACATCCTGAACCCGATCAAGGATCACCACGGTCAAATGAGCATATACATATCAGCAATGATGGGGAGATGGCTCAAGAAGTACAATCAAGGACTCAAACCTATACAATGCATGAATAAAATTCCCTACAACAACTGTCTCAGTGTGCCGAGTTGACAAGCGGGTTATCAGGGTCCTTGTGAATGGATATGTCGGCCGCCACACCATCACTGGACTCCCTGGCCTGAGAGACGCTCTCGAGACATGTTGGAAATATTCCCCCAAAACTCAACCAATTCCTTTTTAGGGACGCCCGAACATCACCCCAAGGAACGAACCACCTCTGATACCACTTTTTCATTACCCGACCCGTACTGAGGCTCGAGCCACAACTACCCCAAGCCCACCTCCATAGGCCAGGGGCTGGAGACTAGCACCGAAGGCACAATAAACTAGGGGAGGCATTCGCCTAAGAAACTGTACACAAACACGCATCCAACTCAATGAAAAAGTGCAGAGAAAAATAATCAAGATACAACACTTCTACAAAAAAGGGAACCAACATAGATGCATCGACCTCTAACCAAATCAAGTAAAGTGGTTACAGGTAAACTGAACAGTAAATGGGGAAAAACATGCACCCATCCAGAAAGGTGCCACAACCTGGATATAGGTAAAATAGAGGTAAACCACTGGTCAGTATCACACCTAGGATGTCCTGCTATGGCCACTGAACGCAGCCCAAGCTCCTGTATCCTCTACGCTCCTCTGTAGTCTCGACCGACCTGTACGGCGTCTGCAAGGGCACACCCAATTCGGGAAAATCCCAAGAAAGCGTGAGTATAAAAATACTCAGTAGGATTCCACGAAAGCTCAAGGGAACAACAAGGGAGGTACTAAAATGGTCAGCAGTATACATAGCAAAGAATAGTGTAAGAGTGAAAAAGAGAGAGAGAGAGTGCAGGTCAACCCAACAAGAGAAAGGAAGCACACTCGTCCAGACGCAAGGAGCTAGATATGGTGAGAAGACGAACTTCTCATCGAGTCTTCGCTTCCTATAGTAGGTTAGTATACTCGTCCAAACAATAGAAGATAGACATAGAAATCACGTGGCATACCCTGCGCGTCTTTTCCCCTCCTAGAAGGTGAGTAACCGAACCCAAGGAGTGGGAACAACATTAGGGTGTATATATTTGCTCAACGAGAAACTCGAATTAGTGTGTAAGGGGATATCTATCTCCAAGATCAGACCAAGAAGAGTCACCAATAGTTCAAAGGGTATCCAACACTAAACCCAAATGTCTCGCACATCAACCTAGAAGGTACAAGTCAAAGGGGCTCAATCACCGCACCTCGATATTATCCGCTTTGGGTGGCACTGACTCGCCTGCATGACTTTTATGTCCCATCGCAAGGATGTGTCTTGGTGGGAAAAGTTCCCCTTGTTCTCGTATGTCCTAAGGTCACATGAAAGTTGTCACATCAGTGACCTGTACAACCAAGGGTCTCGCTCTGGTAGTCACGGAGAAAAAAACACCGACAAGCCTCATAAGAAGGCCTGAGTCTAAAATGCCAACGGGTGACCCACTGTCCATCCTTACTGGAGGGTAAACCCTAAATACATCGATAGGAGACCCACTGCCCAGCCCTACTAGAGGGTAGACCCGGAATAGGTCGATAGGAGACCCACTGCCCAGCCCTGCTAGAGGGTAGACCCAAAATACGTTGACAGGTGACCCACTACCCAGCCGTGCTGGAGGGTAGACCCGGAATACAGTGACAGGAAACCTACTACCCAGCCCTACTGGAGGGTAGACCCATAATACGTCGACAGACAACCCACTAACCAGGCCTGATGGAGGGTAGATCCAAAATACGTCGACAGGCGACCCACTGCCCATCCCTGCTAAAGGGTAGACCCAAAATACATAGATATGAAACCCAATTCCCAGCCCTACTGAAGGGTAGACCCGGAATACATCGACAGAGGACCCACTTCCCAGCCCTGCTAAAGGGTAGACCCAGAATATGTCGACATGAGACCCACTGCCCAGCCCTGCTGGAGGGTAGACTCGGAAGAAGTCGACGAGCAACCCACTGCCCAGTCTCTGCTGGAGGGTAAGCCCGGAACTGCTCTGGCCATCCCTACTAGATGGAACAACACTAGGCAACAGAACACAAAGTAGGTATCGCGCAACCTCCCAACTCGAGATCAAATCATATAGTAGAGGTTCAGAGCACATGCCATCACTGGGTGTCATTAGCACCCCTACAGTGCGTAGGTTCAAAGTGCGTCAAAGGAACATCCGACCATCGCCCTTCTATGTTTTTACATTTAATATGATCACGTAAGAGGCTCTGCTTTCATGAAAAATTGACACCATTGTAATCCTCATGAAAAAACACACGACATAGACTACTTACTCGCTGAAAACTGGTTCCCAGTGGAAAAGGTAATATTCACCGTAGATGGACCAAGTGGGGCCCACACCACGATCTCAAAAATGGTCGGGAGAACTGTGCCATAGCGATGCTCTCAAAAAAACTCATCAAATCGACTATTCATATGCCCGAAGAAGATGTGTGATGAAAAATTTGCAGTACGCTGCACAGCTCAAAAGATGGCTTGTGTGGCCCACGCCTCAACTCCGGCATCATCTCCTGAAACCACCCTGGTCATCCTCGTCTCGATGCCAGGGTCACAATGCCACTGACGGCGCCGAAAACAGACTCCGAATGTAGAAGCTGTAATTCCCCACGTTATACATAAATGGGCCCCTGTGGGGCCCACACCTCGATCCCAAATTTAGGTGGTAAAATTGCACCATTGTAATCCCCCCAGAAAAACACTCAAAAACGAGTACTCATTCACCCTAAACGGATATCAGGTGAAAAAGTAGTGTTCCACCTTAAAACATGTGAACTAGGCCCTGTGGGACCCGCACCTTGTCTCTAACCCGTAAGCTTCGAAAAGCACCTCAAAAAGTCCGCACGAGGACTGGGGTCATGCTACCGCTGACGGCGCATCAATCGAACATCCCAAGTAGGAGTTATGTCCGATGCAACAATTAATTAATTAATTAATTAATTAATTAATTAATTAAATACACATATTGCATTTTGTGCCACCGAGAAATGAAACCCACCCATAAAGGTTTCAATCCAACTTGGAAGGACCGTCTTAGCTTCGGGGCTTTCGTGCCTCTGACAGCGCGTCAAACGGACGTCCGGCTCACGAGGCACGTCCGTCATAACTTTAATAATAATTTATTATTATTAAATTAAAACTGCTCGGGTCACCCGCCTTCAAGAACAGAACCCCAAAACTCCGAAACTCACTTTAAAAGGGCCTCCTCGTCGATACGGTCCCACAGCTGTAGACGGTGCGTCAAACGGACGCGCCGTTTAGGAGATACGGCCCCCTGAATGCAAGGGGGCCCAAAATGGGCCAGTCCAACCCGCTGCGGCCTACCTCAAACCACCAGACCCTCGGGTCAAGTTCATCAAACAGACCAGCCGAAGGCCTGTCTCCTTAGGTCGCCCAAGAAGGACCCACAAATAGCAGTTCCTTTTCCCCGCTGCCCACCCGAGGCGCTGACCGCCTCGGGTTCCCCTGTCGAGCGCGATAGGCCAGCGCTCGTGCTCCCTGCTCGCCGCCGCTCCGCTACCCAGCATGCCCAGCCGCCGCTCCGCTGGCTCCGCCTGACACCAGCTCCCCCAGCCTCCTGGACCCACCGAACTCCCCTCCGGCCTTGTCTTCCCGCTGAGCCGCATGCCCAGCCGCCGCCTCGCTTGAGCTTGTCGCACCGGCTGGAGCCGGATCGTCGCTCGACCAAGCCCCGACGACACGCAGTGCCGCCAACTCCAAATCCTAGCCTCGCTCTTACTGCACCGCGCCGAATCCACGAACCACTCCTCGCCTGAGCGCCGCGCTTCCAGTCACGACCACTGCCTGACGCCTGAACCTCCGTTGCGCCACCCCGAGCTCTGGCCACCGCCCTTTCCAGAGCCGACACATCCGACGGTCACTACCACCGCTTTGGTGGCCCATTTCCAAAACTGAATGCGGGTTCAGGTTCCTCGGTACGAGGCTTTCTCATCTCCTACCACTTATCGTTCATCCGACACGATTTGGCGCGTACAAAAATTTGGACGAAGAACGCCCATGAACGTTATACAAAACGGGGCTCAGGCGTTGGCCATGTTCATTGGGCCAATGACCCAAATTCTAAAAACTATAAAAAAATTTAAAACTACATAACTCTAGAAATTGACGAAAGGACGGGAAACCAAAAAAATCCTACCTTGATCCGACCGTTCAATATTGGCGACGCGCCCGCACAATCCCGCTTAGTTCCACTGGAGTCCGCTCATAAATCTGGCGAAGAACAGTGAAGAACGGCGAAGAACGGATAGAGAGAGAGAGCTTGGGTGTTTAGAGAGAGAGATAGAGAGTGAATTAGGGGTTTTCCACTAACCACAAAGACTTATCTCTATTTATATGGATTCCAATTAGCGCAGAAACCGAATTCACCATGCCCTCTCATTTTATAATCCAACTAGGTAAAACACCCCATTTAGAAATCAACTGTAGTCTCGGATTTCCGATCCGATCAACCGTCTAAGAGATATCACATTTTCTTTAGATAATAACAGGTGCGTAATATAAAAACACTTAACATTTTTAAATAATTAATTTCGGGCACACCGGGCCTCGGAATTGCACATCGTCTGAACGCCCTACTCTGGAATGACATCAAGAATTTTTTCATAGGCTCAGAGTCCCAAAACCTGAGTTCTTACAATCCTTTAGATGATTTTGAGTAGATGTTTTTCACCTCCTTCCCTTCATACTTCTATAATAACATTCATTGGTTCAGACCTTTTTTCATTAATTGTTAAAGGTTCAGCATGAAAAAATGAAATAAATACCTCTTTGTCCGCATGTACTCTTAAAAGTTGTGATAGCCATGCAATGAATGTCCCAAATTCCTTTTTGACCGTATGAATATAATCTTCATCAAGTGGAATAGGTAGCTCTGCATTTGGCTCATGAGCTACAGTAATCATAACTTTCAGATGATCTTTTGGAAGTGGTCTATTATGCAGTGTGTCATCTGGGATGTTGAGCAGTGTAGCCCTCGCTACAAGGTGATAGATGGGTGTTGACAGATATAAATCACAATCATTGTCACCCTGTTGAAAATCAGTAAAGGAAAAGTATCAGGGTTGGTCTGATTCCCATTTCATGGGAACAATTATTAGAATATTGATTACCATGGCTAAGACAGCTCTTTTAGGGGAATGGCTTGCCTCAATGCGGGTGGTGGTGGGGTGGAATCATCACACGCTGGTTGTTCCTGAGTTATGTCCTCTCCTTGCTTCCCACCCATAAATGTTTCTTGCAACACTCCCTTTCATTTCAATATTTCTTCAAGAGTTTCTATTCTTTCTCTCATTTGTTTCAATTTTTCATCTCTATCATCCGTTTTTTTTCTTCTCAAAATATACTCAGGGTGTCACCCCAAACCCCGCACCTCTGACATGACCGTATTGTTATGGCTGCTTCAAAGCCATCGATAATAGGTCTGCATCCGCTACAGGAGTAGCTGATTCCTGTGACTATCAGATATTGGAAAATAACTAATTATTTTTATATAATATCAATTGAAAACAAATATTTTTATCATAGTGTAACACTTACACATATTTTACACACTTTTTGTGTGTTCTCATCTACTAGCTTCCCCTCCTTATTTTCAGTACAGAGCTTCTGTTTCATAAATGAAATATTGACAATCAAAGTGATGAATACATGTATCCTCAAAAAATGTATTATCACCCCCAATGTACCTAAAACTTCTCATCCCCAGAGTGTCCAATAAATGAATCCCATGCTTCGTGGGATATCAAGTGATCATAGACAATGGTTTGGTGCATGTTTGTTTTATCTTTCCAATATTTTAGGTGACATCTTGTCAAAATACTGCGAAAACCTCGCTGAATCCTTCCTCCAAACCTTAGTACATAATACTTGTGTGAATCGTCTACTATAAATGTACTCTGTAAGAGATTGATAACAGTAAGACCTTGTATCATTATTTTATCTTCTATTAAATAAATGAAATAATATCATAAGGTAACCGTAATTTCTTCCCAAATCACAACCTTTAGCCAAAACACAACATGGTTCCATGAATCTATGTCAATTGGAACATGTTGCCAAGTGATAACTCCAATGTAACTACTAAACATAGACTTGTTGGTAATCACATCTTTTCCTCATGCATTCCATATGACATAAAATTTAATGCCTTTTCTTTTCGCCTTAATAACTTTGGATAACACCATCAAACTACAATGCACCTATGTTTTCTGCGACATCGGTCCTTCATTCCTAACCATTTCATCGATATAAACATAATCTATATGTTCATCTGAAATGGTATAAATGGCATGTGCTGATGGTTGTTGTACCTCAACACTAAGAGCAACAACATGTTTAAAAACTTCTTGTTTCTCTGCAATGTGAGTACCCGCAGCAGGAGTAGTAGCAACCACAATAGCACCAGCTTGAGAGACTTGTTCAACCTCAAGGTTAGGAGCACCAGGTTGTTCAAGAGTAATTATCTACAAAAGATTTTGAACATTTAAATTAGATTACATAAATTAATAATGATTGGATAATAACATGAGATAACAAGATCTATATTACAAGCAATATATAACATGTTTATTAAACTCTCTTTCTTTTTTTCAGAGGCTGAAGGGATTTGATATTTCTATCGATTATCCATACCCCTTCATTATGGTCTCCTCTAACATACACAACATCATCTACATTGGGACTGCTGTGAAATTATTGTGATGTACCACTGAAAGGATCGTCCTCAACTAAATTTTCATTGGTCCCTTTAGTAGTGTCGGACGATAACAGAAGAATCGACCACTTTCGATTTGCGGGATCTGGAACATAAAAACATGTACCTCTTGTGATTCCATTATAAAATATTCGTCATTGTATCCTTCTTCACTAAAATAAACTTTCACAAATCCCCATTCATCTATTTTAACACCAATGATGTTATCAACCCATTTTCATTGAAAAATCATCAATTGAAATGTCATATAATCCAACTCCCATATTTGTTTGATAATGCCAATGTATGACAGATTTGCATAAATTGGATTTCTGTCCTTACTACCAGAAACATGCATCGCTTCATCCACTAGTATAACTCCCGTATTTTGCATGGTACTATTTTCATCATGTTCATCTATATAGAATGTATAATCATTAATTACATAACCATTGTATGATAATACATACACACATGGTCCAGCGACTAGCCATCAAAGTTGTTCTGAAATTCAATTTGGATTTTCATCCAACTCCTTAAAAATATGGTCTTAAAACCATCCTATAAACTGGTGATTATGTGTATTTGATAACCATTTTAAGCCTTTTATGGATTCAACTACCTATGAATTTCTTTATGAGTTTAAATATATGGAGAAACCTCCCAACTATTATGCAAAACATAAAGGTGGGAATGCTCCTGATCTATAATACTGATTGTCACAACATCTGTTCTAGAAATTCCCTCACCCTCACTGTGTCCAATGTGACAAGATTTCAGGAGACCAATTCTTTATACATCAGATAGGTATTTAGTTCAAAATTTAATTTCTTCTTTAACAATATATCACTCCACTATAAAACTTTTTGGCCAACTTCACTTTTTGACATACCCTTTCAAAATCTTCATATACCGTTAAATGGGGTACATCCATCTATAGTGCATAGGACCACAAATTTAAATCTCTCTCACCTAGTGAATCATCCAATGAACCATCATATCAAAGAATTTTGGCGAGAAGAACATTTCTAGTTCACAAAATATGATGACAATTTCTTATTCCATAGCTAGAAATTTCATTGGGTCTAAAACTTTTCTACATATAGCTTGGAAAAAGAAACAATGTTCGGTTAACCTATGATGAACATTATTGGAAAAAATACAATATAAATCTATAGGAATTAGATCTTGTATCAAAACATGGCAGTCATTTGATTTCAAACCTTTTACCTTATAATCATTCATTGACATAATGTTGTTGATATTAGAAGAAATAACCCTCTGGAACATTTACATCGTTGAAGAAGTTGCAAAAGTGATATCTCTCCTTCATAGAAAGAGTATAAACAGCTAGAGGAAAAAGTTCGATTTTCACCCTTTATGGGAGACAACTCTTCTCGTATTCTCATGTCAACCATGTCCAATATTGCCTTAATTCCATCCTTTGTTTTTTCTGAGGGAATTTAGCAATGTTTCAATAACACTATCACATACATTTTTTTCCACATAAATCACATGATGAAAATTTCTGACGTACAAACAATTCCAGTATGGTAATTAAAAAAAACTGATCTCTTTTTCCAACCGATTTTCATAAGGTTTTTCGAAAATGGTTTACCATATATAGTTTTCACATCTTTTAATTTCTCAAACAGCTGATCAACTATTAGTGGAGACGGTGCTTCACGTTGTTCTGAACATCCACTGAGTGATGTCATCCATGATCGGTATGTATGCCGATGAGGTAGAAATCTATGATGTCCTAGAAACACTGATTTCGATGAATGTTTCAACCTAATTGATTATGTACCTTCTTCACACACAGGACACCATTGAGTTCCTTTAATGCTATATCCTAACAAAATTCCATAAGCAGGGAAATCATTTATTGTCCCGTACAGCATCGCTCTCAACATGAAGTATTCACTTTTATAATCATCATAAAACATAAGACCTGAATCCCACAATAACTTCAAATCCTCGATCAAAGGAGCCGGATAAACATCAATATCATTACCTTGTTGTTTTGGTCCTCATATAAGCATAGATAACATGATGAATTTTCACTTCACGCATAACCTGGGTGGAAGTTTATAATTTACCAACATAACGGACCATGTACTATGAGGGCCGGTTTGAAAAACAAAAGTATTCACTCCATCTATAGACAACCTTGGACGAAGGTTTCTCGGCTCTCTTCCAAATTCAGTATACTCATGATCAATTTTCTTACATTGAGGAGAGTCAGCCGGATGACAAAATTTCCCATCTTTATTTCTATTATCTGCATTCCATGACAATTTTCTTGCAGTTTCTTCACCTCTATATAGACTCTTAAACCTTGGAATGATTGGAAAGTAACATAAAACGTTTGTAGTATTGGATTCATCTTTCTTGTATTGAGAAGAACCACACTTTGGGCATTCTGAAAGTGACTTTTTCTCTTTGAGAAACAATATACAGTCTTTCAGGTAGGCATGTATTCTTTTAGAAATCATATATATCGAGTGTAGAATTTTTTTATCTTTATATGTCCGGCTTGGGAGCTCATTATCTTCCGGGATCGTGTCATTCAAGAAAGAAAGTAGTTCCGTAAAATATAAATCACTCCATTCGTTTACTGCTTTCAATTTATACAACTTTTGTACAACTGAAAATGCTGTAAATTTAGTGCAACCAGTATACAATGGCATCTTTGCACAACTCTTCAACTTCTCAAACAATTTTGGGCAATCATGGAGTTCATATTCAATTGTCTTTGTTATTTCCTCAATATGGTCATCATCATCATTAACATCTGTAATCACATCCTCCATACGATCTTCTTCATTATCCATATTTTTATTCATATCTGATGATCCATAAAATGCAGTTTTATCACAGCCAGCAGCTACATTCCTTTTTCTTCATGTTTTTTCCAACATTAATAACTCTGATCTATTCTGTGACATATCAAGTGTTCTTAAAACTCCTCTGGAGTAAGTAATCTAGAATAAAAATAATGTAAACACAAACGAAGGATTTGATAAGGATCCTTTGGTGATCCTTTGCAAACTTGATGAACTCTTTCACTCCATTATCATACTCTATTGTCAAATGATTATCATCCATCCAATATTTATTTATCTCCATCCTACTTGAATCTCAAATATTAGTTTTTGTGGTTCAAGTACACAAAAAAAGACTTCTAAATATAGTATAAGACAACCACTTCCTTATAAAAATAGAGATTAATAGATCCTAACCATTTCCAATAAAAATTTGGAAATCAACAGAATCAGGATAGAACCCCATCAAAATCAACACAGTTTCCAAACAGAAAGGTGTTCGAGGGGATATTCACTTGTGTCATAGATGGAAAAACCCACACGACATCATCCTCTATGGCTCATCCTCCTCTGTCGGTTCAACCATTCTATGGTCAACTAGTCTATCCTTTTATACCTCACCAGTATAAAATACAGATGGATGAAAACCAGTACCCAGCTCTATAAGTAAAGAAAGTATTCTCATAATCTCTACAATATGGAATTAATTTAATATAATTACTTTATATTCATTATAGTGTCCTAAAATCACCCTATTACAAACACAAGAATAATCAAGAATGATACATATACCACTCCTAGGTCTCTTCCCTACATTCAATATCATCATGCCTAATATTTTTGGTAATCTCATGTTACTTACTTTAAATCACAGGGGGGATAATCAGTTGTGTCATAGATGGTCTCCCATGTTATTCCATATGAAAATTTTAACAAATATAATTGACATATCATCCCATTCAATCCTCAGTAGTGTCTAACTCAAAACACCATCTTAAGTGTAATATCAAAAGAATATATATTAATAAATTTACCCACATCCGCTTCCCCACTAATCTGGTCATTATCACACTCTAATGGAATATTCCTTTTGCTTCAACCCCTTCTATATAATCTCATAACCATAAATCCACACAAACACATGTCACAAAAACATAAAATACCATATCCACATCACAACCACACATCAAATAATCATCATAGTATGATATCATGAACATAAAGGACATTAGCGTCATACTCTCCTCCTACAATGCACAACCCCCAACATGTATCCACACCAAATACACATAATCATTTCAAAAAGAATATATATACACGAAAACCTGAGATCTTTATAGGTCGTATATATACACCCACAGTGATCCATTACAACTCATACTAAGTGTGAAGTGGGTGAAGGGAAGAGGGAGTGGTTCTGTATGTGTTCCCTCTATAACTAAGATATTGAGAAAAACACTCAGAACGAAAGTAACAATATGGATTTCAATCAGGTTACCTGACTCAATTGTGGTGTGTGGAAAATAGTAAGAAAGTATAATAAGTATATAGTCACACATAAATCTTTCCTAAGGGTTTACACCAAACTAACACTGCAAACACCCTCGTCAACCATTGCCTTGTTACTACCAACCTATTATAACCACTTCCATTATAATTCCACAAATAATCCCCAACAAATCACATAAGCATCCATATCAGCATTAGAAACTTATCATTTCATTTAACATTATAATTTCATGGATTTTTACAACCATATGAATTTCAATTTTTAACCATTTTAATGTAAAACCAATCATTAAATGACTACCCACTATAATCCATTCATTGATCATTAATAACATTTAAGCTATCTCTAACCATTTATTAAACATTATTATTCCAATAATTATCATTAATCATTTAACATACCATCATTTATCATTTCTAACCCATCACTCATTACTATTTTCATTTATTCTAACTATATTCTATGCCAAAAGGAAACTGTAACACCACCCAATAACAACTAAATTTGCATGACATAATATACAACTAAACACATTTTAAAATCCATAAAACCAATTATTTTCTGCCTAAATAGCCATATCATTGCTATCATAACCACATAATAATCCATCCATCACTCCTGTGTTAACTACTACACCAAATGCTCCCAACCACATCAATCCACCACCCCCCTTATAATCATAGTCATAAATACCCCATACATAGTAGCATGAAAGAGAAAACATATAATAAATTCACACTAAAAGTCCTATGTATAACCATTAACCCTTAAAACCATAAAGGAAAAACACAAAAACTGAATCAGCATCGTATTCACACCATTCCTAAGAAGAACGTTCAAGAAGATAATCAAGAACAATAGAAAATAAATTCACCTTAGAGGAGGAGAAGTAGGGAACCTTCTACGCCATGTCAGGAGGGGAATGCGCGATGGCACGAGGTGGAGGTGCATGAGAGGAGCCGCCAACTGTTACGAAATGGAGGAGTATTATTCGCGAGGAGTAGGGTCATGTGAAGAGGAGGAGAAGTATGGTTTGTGGGGAGGAGGATCTGCCGAAGGGGTTTGAGGGGGTGGATTAGGAGAAGGGCTTGAAGCGGAGGTCCGACAACGTGAAGATCAGGGGCGGTAGAGGTCCGACAATGCGAAGATCATGAGGCGGTGGAGGGGAGTCGTAGGGTTATAGTACCATGAGAGATTTTGGTCATGATAAACTGTGGAAATTGTGTGATTGATTTTATAAAATATGGAACTACGGTTTTATCGATGCTAAAAAGCACTGATAAATCCTTTATGTATGATTGATAATATTTTAGCATTGATACATTCATTCTTTATCAGCGCTTTTTTAGTGCTGATAAATCCTTCTTGTATCAGCGCTAACATTTTAGCACTGATACATGCATTCTTTATCAAAACTTTTTTAGAACTGATAAAGGGTCTCTTTATCCATGCTTTTTTAGTGCTGATAATGGTTTCCCTGTATGAGCACTAAAATTTTATCATTGATACATGGATTCTTTATCAGTGATTTTTTCTTAGCACTGATATAAGGTGGCGCTTCCCTTGCCTGTTTTTGTAGTAGTGTAAATTTCTAATTAATAAATGTTATCCATTCTAAACATATGAATTAATTATATTTTATGAGAAAAAATTTCCTTATTATTATTTAGAAACCATTATCACTTCCATTAATTCCTATAAAAAAGAAAACATTGTTGTTGCGTATTTTTTAACTACCACCTCCATGAAGCGATGCATTTCCTTTTACATCAATGCATCACATTAACAGTTAAAATGATGGATTAATTTATTACATATGATATATATGATATAATAATGATTATTTAAAGGTTAATTATATTTTAATTTTCTTTATTTCTTTCTATCTATCAATAAGTGGAAGCATCATTCATGCATATGTACAGTCTAATATCTTCATGATGTTATGTAAGACATTTTAATCACCATTTTACAAGAATATTTATAAAATAAAATAAAATTACTACATATGATGCTCACTAAATTATTAACATTCAATATATGGGGTATCTATAATCAAATTATAAGGACCATTACATTGAAACTAAAACATGCATGAATAATGAAGAACATATAATAGGGAATAGTGATTTTAATAAATATATATTATCAAACATGTGGTAATATGTTATATATATATATATCATATATATAATGATATATATGAGTATTTTTCATTAATAGATTTATAATAAATCTATATTTATTGGGTAAGAGCTTCAAACACATATGAAGCAAGATGAGAATTAATGTAAGAGTCTTATGTTTCAATCTCATTTTAATCGGGATTTTTTATGTTCATTTTTAGATTGAGAAAAGTTTATTATAATTTTATGATTAAAACATTTAATTTAAATTATATTCTAGTCATATTAATAATATTGAATCTCTAGTACGATTTTCTTCTCTTTGAAACTCTAACTGGATCAGAAATTATTTTTATGAAAACTTCACCAAATTTTTATATTTTTTTAACATTTCTCATTCATTTATATTTTTTATATTTTTTTCAATAATATTTTTTAATATTATTCAATTATTATTTGAATTCATTTTTACAAATATTTGGCTATGTAAAAAATGATTCAAAAATAATCCTCTTATAATATTCAGAAAAATATAATTTTAACCGATGGTTTGAATAAAATCATTTTTTAACAACTATTAAATGAATAGAATTTAATGCCATCCTTAATGATTAATTATTTTAAGATTATATTACATGTCTATGTGGTTTATTTAAAACAAATTTCTTTCCTTTATATTTTTTAAATATTTGGATTTTATATGTGTGGTTTTAAAATAAAAAGGGAATTCACCCCACAAAATATTCTAATGATCTTGTAAAGAAATGTTTCATCTATGATACCATCAATAGATATTAATTATTATTTTATAAGGATATGATCTAGTGATACCATTATTATTCTTTATAAATATAGTTTCTTATTATGATAATGATATTTTTATAAATACTATTTAATTTCCATGGATTATGATATGATGAAATGGTGAAATGTTTATGAAACACATCCCCCATCTAGGGTTTATGATATGGTGAAAGTTTTTTGAACTTTCAGAACACATATAATTGGTTTTCATTATGTTATAGGTCTTCCTAAAATTATATATCCCTACAATTAATTGGGTAATTATGAATATATAATGAGGTAATAAAAATTGGAATAGTGATTAGTCATAGTTCATTAATGGAATCTATCCACTATAATAGTAATGGGAATAAACCTTGAATGAATAATTGATTGAATGGTCTATGAACCCAATCCACTATGGTTTTCTTGGAAGGGATCCATTACTAAAGAGTTAATTTAATAATAATATTTCTATTACAAATAAATAGTTCTTCTGCTTATTATATGTCTTTATAGATTGTGATTAATTATTGATGATTTGGAATACTTATTAATTGTTTATTTTATTATGAAAAGTCCTTATTACATGATTTTTATTGATGTTCTCTAAACAATTCCATATGATTATAGAATGTGATGATATTGTTCTCATACCCTTGTTCTTACCTTAAACTCACTTATCATCATTGTCTTATACCTCATATGTTTACCCTTATTGAGCTTCAGAGCTCACCATTTCTTATATTTTATTTCCCCTGTTAATAAGAATTTTTTTAGGTAAGGTAACCCTAAGAAGTGTACTATGTGAGATGATTTTTTTGGATTAATTAAATATATCTCATGAAATAGAATGTTTATATATATAGGCTCTAAGGGTAATGAATATTTATGGGCCATAGGTGGATTTTAATGTTATATATTTTATATTAATCTATTTAAATGTAATATTTACATAAAAAATATATTTTTCCATAATTGGTATCATATTAGGGTTTAGTAATTTTCTAGAGATCTGTTTAGAATATTTTTTTTTGAAAACCATGTGAATAAGTCTAATTATAAGATAACATCCTATTGTTTTTGGTAAGGTTGGGATTATATGGTATTAAAAGAAATAAGTCCTTGTATAGATATTATAAGTGGACATGGGTTTGGAACAGATGTATATTGGGGTGTTAACCCTAATAAGATATGGTTGTGCATTTTTCCACCATCCTTCTGATGCCCGATGAATTCTACCTTATATTTAAAATGGTTTGAAAATCCTCGGGGATAATCATGGGTTAAAATAATTTTTTCTTATGAAACATTATAAAGGATTTGAAGAGATGATAACAAAAGATGACAATGGTTTAACTAAAGGTGACACATACTGAAAAGAAGTTATCATGGATAAGAAATCATATAAATTATTTTCATGATTATGTGGGTTCTCATTAAGACTATTATTTCCCACACTATGATTTTTATTTGTTTTAGAAAATTTATGGAACCTAAGGGTACCATGTTAATACATTATCTGATGGAAAATTAGATTATTTTCATTATGAGTATCAAAATTATATATTTGGTCGAATGAAAAATATTATTACTCTACATACACAAATCTTTCAAGATATGAATCATATTAATATTCAAAAAATATTAATGGAGGGAACAATATTCCATTTATTTTTTCATGATGAAACACCTTCCATATTTTATTGGGTTTGCTGGTCCAATTGTTATTTTTAAAAATATCGAAACCATTGAAAATATATTTTGCATTCTCTAGTGATTGAATCATGGAAAAACTATTTTGAATGTTTATTATTTGGATTATTAAGTAGATAAATGGTGGAATGTTATCAAGAACCCAACTAAATATGAATAATTTTACTCTATGGAGTTTGATGACTTTAAACGTTGCTTGGAACCAAGTAAATTACTCATATTCTTCATATAAAAATAGAAGAGGAAATAATTGATCCAAATAAGAAGTATGATTAATCAATTAGTATCTATGAGACATATTTTACAAGACTTGTGAGGTACTCTTATGGTATTATCATTAATCAATAATGATATATTGATCGATTCATAATTGGTTTAAAAAAAGACTCTAAAGGGTGTTTTCATTAAAGGGAAATTAATAGATATGAATAAATTCCATGATTCTCTACCAACATTTAAATAGATATTATAGTCACTCATAAATCATGCCACTAAAGGAAGATGAAATTCAAAAGAAATTATAAAAAAAATGGGGAGAAGAAGATGAGATTTCATTTATTCTTCAACTGTGGATCGAAATATAGGGGAGATCTTCCTAATGAGACCAATAAATGTTCTAATTGTGGAAAAGATGTATGTTATGTAAAGGAATTTTTAATTGATTTGAAGATACTAATCAATAAAATTAATGATTAAATTGATAAATAGAATTCAAAAACTATACTCTAATGGTTCATATTCAAGGATTATGGGAATTATTTTAACTAGTGATGAAATTAAAAATTTAATGAAAATGATCAATTTCTAAAATATCTTAACCCTAGAGGAAAAAGGAAATATCAATCTAACAAAACTACTAAAGTTGTTCATAATCATGAAGTGGTGAAAGGTACACTTACCATACACTCTATAATTGAAAATATATTATTTGATTCTATATCTTCCATTTATTTTATATCAAAATAATTTTCTTATAAACAACTCAATATTACCACTTGAAATCTCAACCCAATAGGTGTTGAATTAAAAACGGTATCACTTAATTATAGAAAATGGATTTTATTCGGAGTATAAGCAAATTATAATTAAACAATAGTTGAAATATTTAAGATATAAATTATAAAAAACTAGTAGAATAATATGTTCCATAAATCTCTCCCAATTATTTGTAGCTCCCTCAAAATGATGGTCCACTATTTAGTTCACCATTGAGAGGAGGAGGAGAATCAGGTGGAACATAAGCTTCATCCATGATCCCCATTTGAGGATAGGGTCCAACAAAACTTCTTGGATGATGATATGAATTATTTGGGTCTCAAAAATAATTGATATTTTTCTCTTGGCCGAAGTCCCAAATGTGGGGCCCAAGGATTCAATTTATAGGAAAAGTGAAAGGTTGTTTCTGGCACACAAATTGTGTAAACCTCTTTCCCCATTGTTTTTTCTGGTTATATATAATTATATCTGTTTAACAAAACTAAAAGTTTGTTTAACCAACCATTTTATATCTCCCTATAATGTTTGTATTCATTTTTATACCTACACCTTTATATATAAACAAATCACTACACACCACTTCTGACTTCATGCTGATTCAGTGTGATGGATAGATCAATTCTGATGGGCTATCAGATGAACGAATGAGGATTGATTTTATTCATATGAAATGTGTCCTATTTCATGTTTGACCCATCCAAAAATATCAACCCATTTGGATGCACATTTTCGTATTAGTATGTGGTTGATTCCATTGGTGTGCTTGGATCCTAGGCAATTTGGTTGATTTTTCTTAAACTTCATCAGGGGACTGGAATCTCCTCCACCTTCAATTCAATTATCAAAAAAATAAAAATTTAACTTTTTAAAATATATTAAAACAAAATAATTCAATCCAACATGAAGTCATTTTTTTTAATATTTTTATAATTTTTAGTACAAAATTAGTTTAGCACTATGGTGTATGGGTGAAAATGAAAGAGTGCATCCCGGTGCGGTCAGAACTATAGAAACCATGTACAAGTGGCCATCAAGTAGTTTGAAAATTCTATATGGGTATTTCTGAAAATTAAATATTTTATCTTTAGAATAAATATAATGCTTAATTGAGACACACATGATAGATACCATGAAGCAACAAACCTAGACATAACTACTATGAGTTTTTGTTAGAATGTTTCATGTTTATAGGTTGATTCGGTTTGTGTTTTACCCATGTTTATATATAAATTAATTACTATACAAGTTGGTATGTCAACTACTTCCATTCACTCTGGATATATACCATATACTGTGGTTTTTTTGTGAATTTTATTTTTTATAGGTTAAAGGATGGAAGGAAGGCTGGAACTTCTTGTTTGGGATAGGTATTTATTCCCATAGTTCAATGAATCTTGTGTATATTATGTATTGTTCAATAATCTAGACCCATGGTTTTTTAAACCATGGGAATTGATATATTAGCATGGTTTATCTGAAACCCAGGGTATTATGAAAATTTCCAGGTCTATAACCATGTTTTTTTAATAAACCAAGGGTATATCTCTATACCGATAGCTCGAAAGACTACATTTCCCGGAAATGTGTGTATAACCTATACTCACCGTTTTATGGGCTACACCCACAATTTCAAACCATGAATACATGTTATATTTCTCGTATGTAATACTGTTTCATTATCATTATCTTATTGATCTCATGATCATCAATGCAATTTCACATGTACCTATTTATCTTCTTAATGAAGAAGATTGGTGCACCCCACAGTGAAGCACTTTGGCATATAAACCATTTATCTAGATTATATTGTATATGTTTCATCATCTCATCATGTTCCAAAATATACATTATATTTAGTGTCTTGGATAATGTTAATTCCCTATTTATATGATTGATTGAAAATTAAACCTATCGATTAGGTGGAAGTCTAGGAAATTCCTCATGAATCACATTGTAATATTCCTTCAAAATGGCCATGTCTTCAATGATAATAACATCCATAGAACTAATAATTTGATATAGATATGTTTGATAATATTTAAATAATATCCATTCTTGAGATGTTGGTGCTAATGAAGATTTATCCTTCTCCTTGAACATGAATGGAATTGACTGATGAATTGTAATACATAGAGTAGGAATATTCTCACTAAAATTTATGTTTTCTCCATATAGGGAAATCCAATCCTTGTTTTTAATTGAATCATATTCCACCAACTAGATTATGGAAATGTTATCTAGTAATTTCTACCAAAAAATTTTGATAGGGGAGGAATTATATACTTGTGACACAATAATTTCCCCATTTTTCATTTTCACCGATAGATCTACATCCATGATTTGTGGTGGAGTTTTAATAGTTGTACTAAAATTTAATGAAATGATGGAATTCCCAGAACCAGAATGAAAAAGTTATTTTTTTCAATTATTAAATTAATAAGAAACGTAATTATCACCACTTTGTTGTTCAGATCCACTTCATCAATTGTGATAGAAAAATTCCTCCATTTATACCTTGGAGGATGTTGGTTGTCATAGAAAAAACATGGATTAGTGATTGGGGTTGTAAAGTGATATGGTTCCTTGTAGTTGAAGAAATGAACAATATGTTGATGGTTGAATGAATAATTCCTCTATCCTAATGAATTAATGGGTTTCCCCTCTCTAAAAACACTTGCTTGGTGTCCTTACTTACCTGACCTAAATCATTTCTTCAATCCTCTTAGGAAATTTCTAGGCTCCTCTTAGGCAATTTCTAGGCTGCTTATTTCCGCACCTTTGACATGTAGGATGTTGATTTTTTTTTGGAACCATTTGATTTATCTATAAGTCCACCACAATTGAAATTCCCTTTCCTATTATTATCCCCCTGAAACCGTTGAGATTTTACGATCTTTATTTGGACTTTGATTTAACATAATATAATTGACACCTAGTTATCAATATCACAGATCACCTGGGCTTTTCATTGACTAGATTAATCCCACCAATGAAGTGATCAAACATTCATTTTGGGGGAAAGAAAAAGACATAGTCATATCATGAATGTCTTGGGAATTATTACTTATATTCTTTTATAAATTAGTATTCATTTTCTCTTTATGGAATTGATATAACTATATATTTTAAATCACATAGTACAAGGAAAATATTTTTCAAAAAGAATTTCCCGAATTACTTACACCCAATCACTTTGAGATCTTCCTTTGAATTTGTTTTCTTGATCAATGTACAAAACTAATCATCTTTTCCCTTTATATGATAAACATTCTATAAAACAATCTCTTGTTAAGAATATTAAAATATGGATATGATCTTTTCAATTTAGTTGATTCATTGTTCCACGATTAAGGATTTAGGAAATCCATTGAAATTAGGGGGACATTGATGTATAAAATATTCAATTGAAAAATGTTATTTCATAGTGGTATTTGGTAGATCCTATTTATCCATGTTTCTATTAATAACCAATGTGATCTAAGAGAGTATTGTCACAATGTTCATGATTCCTTCTCCCATCAGGTTCGGTATCTCATTGGGGAAGTCATCACATTGCATGTCTTATTGATTGCTTAATCAATTCTTACTATTTTAGACCATCAGATAGAATAAAGGGAAAATTAAGGATGTATATTTTTAAAATATTAAACACATAAATAAAAATTCAATGATAATAATAGGGTAACTTATAACTTACATTGATTTTTTAGTTTATTAATTCACACGAATCTATCTATGTTATCCATGATCTATTTTTAAACATACATTAATATGGGCATATTATCCCCCTTAATAATCATTTGTAATGAGATTGTGACTTTTCCAAGGAAACCCACTTGAGTTTTAAATGAGGTGCATAGTAAGGATCATTGTCATGTTCCAGGTTATGCCTATTCAGGGCCAACACATGTTGTCTATGTTGTTACACCAAGGTACATATCTGTCGGAGAGGGTATGGAATTGCCATGGGAACCAGCCTATACTTGCAAGAGAAGCCTTTCCGAACAGGGCATGTGATGGTGGGGAGCTGATATCCCCTTGAAGAATCTTGGGAGAATCAGTTCTATGCATAGTCTTTATATTTCCTAAGATATGCGGGTTAGGTAATCTCTAAACCTATGGGTCTTGTAAGGGCTCCCCCCTTCCGATGAACGGGGGGTATCATCAATCAATAAAAAGAAGGCCTTCAGGCCATTCAGATTGTAGTATCTAAAAAAGGATATATTTTCTTGATAAACTATTTAGCCTATACTTACCGAAATTTGGGGATTTTTTCTTATACTTAGTGTTATCCATAATGACTTCACATTACTTTTCTTAATGAAAATCTAAAAAATAACTAATTTTTTTTATACCAACTATATCAACCCTACAATTTATTTCACATTAATAAATGATTTATTAGATAAAATTGAACTTAATACAACCCATGAGATTGAGATTTCTACTATATCTACGAATTAGGTACATCATAAATCAATTTAAAATAAAAAAATATCATCTTTAATGAAAACATCCTTAACATGATCCCACTTAAAACTACCTAGGATAACCTATAGACATACATAAGAAATGGGTGAGAAACATATCCTAATAGGAGAATTGGAATGGACTAAGGTAATACATGTTAAATAATTTTCATATAAATTGGGAATAAAAGTAACATGAATAATAATGCATGATAAGTCATGATAATCCTAACAAGGGAAATGTGGAAACAACTATAAACACAAAATCATAATCAATGGTCCAGGATAATAGCTAAGAAATCATGATGGATAACATACCATAATTATGTATTGATCACATACTATCCCAAAATTACCTCTCATGAGACTAAACATTACCCAATTCATTGGAGAGATATATAAATTGGGGCACACCTGTCACGTTCATTTCATTCCAATGCTTATGTTTCCACATAGATCACACACCATAGATTCATTCATTATAAAATTTTAATCCATGATTATGGAGTGTATAATAAATACATGTAATTAACAAGTACAATATGTGCATATTTATATATTTCAATACCCTTGATATTAAATTGGTGTGTTATTCACTACACCATTGTTTTGGAAAGGAAAATTGTGTTAAAATTCCAGCAGCATAATGACATCCCTTACAAATTCATAAAATCAGACTATGAGAGAGAAAATATTAACTCATCATTTTGAAATAAATCATAATGTATGGGGGGTAATAAATAAGATAAAAAATCAAAAGTAAATGAATATAAAAGACATATGGTAAACAAGATACTTTAATAAAGAGGAAAAAAGAAAAAATCCCTTTAGTGTGTGACTCCAAATGATTATGAGGTGCTTATTGAGCGATATAGGCATGTTGGGAGGACCACATAGCCGGGTGGGAAAATTAAGGATATTATAAAAGTATTTTTAGTGAAGATAAGTGGTATCATGGGTGGAATTATATAAGAAATTAGTTGGGATTTCTATAATATTTCTCAAACCTAGGTTTTGGACTCTATAATAAAATAACCAAAACCACAATCCTTACCTTGGTTTTTGGACATGGTTTCTACCTAATGGGAGGGTATTAAATTATTTTATACGTCCAATTTCCCAAATTAATTCAAAAATACCATTTCTATGTGGAGGTGAGTCAAAATATTTAAAAATTAATTTTAAACTTATAAGATTTATTAATGGTTTCGGAGAATTCATTATGACTTTATAAAATTAGTCAAATAAACATAAAATAAAATTATTTTAAATTAAAAACACACACATACTTATATATATATATATTAACCATTATAGTATTTATTACATCACTTTTTTCTCATTATGATTTCATAATAGACACAATATATTTAAATAGTATTTAATCTGTACCCAAAAATTTGACTGTCTCAGAAAATTATTAAAAAGGCACCGTTGGAAAATTTTGACATTATGCTTCCAAAAAATAATATTCATTTTATATAAATAGTTTTGAAAATATATGAGTTTTTACTTTTAGAAAATAAAATTGACATTTATTAAGAAATGTTTTGTTATTTATAATAATAGTTTGTAGATACTTATAAAAATTATTTTTTTCTTAATAAAAATTATATGGTCATTAATATTTCATAAAAATTATTTAACAATAATATTTTATTAAAATATTATTTATTTCATAAATCCATTAATTCATCAATATAAATTCTTTATTTAAATTTGAATATTACCCAAAAATAGTATTTGTGTTTTATTATTTCAAAATAAAAAATAATTTACAAATTAATAACCATAAGATGAAAATATATCCATTGTTTTATATTAAATAATTCACATACTCATATTTATAGGGTATTGATATATATTACCTTAATAAAACTAAAAAATACCTATGAATAAGTTGTGCAATGTTGATATATACATTGTTTGGTTCTGCGAAAATGTTTTCAGTCATGATCTCGAAGAGCTTGGACTTATCTGGTAAATGATTTTGCTTATTCTTATGTTATTAGATATTATATTTGGATTGGTCCTAGGAAAATCCCATAGATACTATCTCCCTTGGAAGCTCTGATAAATGGGGTTCACAGTTTATAAACCAACTAGATTACAACATCACTTCCTTTGTATGTGTCAATTGGATTGTTTTAAACCACATATTTTTACTAATAATGTTATCACAGTTTAATGACTATATTATCAACGGTAGTTATTATTAAAATTCTTTTAGATCCAAAATAATATAGTAAAACAAAATAAGTTCATGTTATTTCTATAACCTTATTGCATAAATTGTCATTTTATTAAATGAATAGGGTAATTTTTATTATAACTATTTGGTTTATTACCTGGGTGGATCCCAATCAAGCACTACATCCATCTTCACTAGGTCTGTATCTAATCCATGCTCATAAATGACATTCCCTATAAATTGAACATTAGGGAACCATAAAAATCACTTTGAAAGATTATAATAAATGTGGTGATCTAGGAGTAAGTCTATGACTAGTCACAAATGCTTTTCCTTCTCCTGTTATAATGTAGAGTAAATGAATATGTCAGCATAGAATATTACCGAAAATCAATCCATGTATGGCTAAAATATCTTGTTCCTAAAATCCATAAACACGGTGGGGGAATTTATCACAACCAAATTAATCACAGGGGACTCATTATGTTCGTAGCGACATCATAATGTCTTCTTTATACACTACTACAAAAACGGGCTTTATCATCGCTCAAAATGGGCATTGTAAGTGCTAAAAAGTGTTGTAAAGCTCAGCGCTGATAAAGGGGTACTTTATCAACACTAAAAAATCACTGATAAAGGAAACCATTATCAGTGCTAAACATGCGCTGATAAAGGGAGACTTTATCACTGTTAAAAACACGCTGATAAAGGAACCCTTTATCAGTGCTAAAAAAGCACTGATAAATGCCCTGTCTGCTGTAACAAAAAATTCTACAGCAGCACACCCGAACAACACCAGCAAAAAATTCAGCATCTCAACATGTATGTATACCAATAAAAAATTTACACATAAATCGTAAGGTAATTACACCAAGTATAACCATAAAAAAGTATAACCATACAACATTAACAAAAAATTCATAAGTTAATTAAATACATAAAGAATTCAATTTAGAATTCAGGGGGTTGGGGGGCTCTTCAGGGGTTTCGAGTGGCTGTCCAAGGGGGGCAGGGGGTGTCTGGGGGGATGGGGGTGTCTAGGGGGATAGGGGTGTCCATGGGGGTTGGGGGTCCAGGAGGTTGGATTATGTCAAAGGAGGGTGGGGGTGTTCATGGGGTGGGGGTCTAGGTTGTGGGGTGGTGTCTAAGAGGGGGGTGTGCAGGTGATTGGGGGGGCTATCCATGGGGGTTTCTAGGGGGCAGGCTAGTGTCCAGGTTGTCAGGGGTGCTTTCACGGGGGTGGGGGTGTTTGGGGGTGGGTATGTATAGGAGATAGGTGGGGATATCCAAGGGGGGTGGGGGTGTCCAGGAGGGTGGGATGGGGGTGTCCGGGGGGATAAGGGTGTCGAGGGGGGTGGGGGTGTCCGGGGGTGGGGGCAGTCCAGGAGGTTGGGGTTGTCCAAGGGGGGTGGGTGGTGTCCAAGGAGGGGGGTGTCCTGGTGGGGTGGGGGGGGGGGGCTGTCTATGGGTTGTCCAGAGGGCTGCTGTCCAGGGTTTCAGGGGGGGTGGCTTTCCAGGGGTGGGTGTGTCTGGTGGGTGGGGGCGGTTCGTGGGTTTGGTGGGTCTGACTAAGGGGAGTGTGGGTGTCCAGGATAGTGGGAAGGGGGTGTTCTGGGGGATAGGGGTGTATATGGGGTGGGGGTGTCCATGGGGGGCATTCCAGAAGGTTGGGGGCTGTCCAAGCGGGTGGTGTGGTGTCCAAGGGGGTGTCAAGGGGGTGGGGTGGTGTCTAGGGTGTCGGGGGGGGGGGGCTTTCTAGGGGGTGGGGATGTCCAGGGTTGGGGGCAGTCCAGGGGGGTAGTGGGGCTGTCCTAGGGGGTGGGGTGGTGGCCGAGAGGGTGGTGGTGGTGTAACGCCCCGACCCCAGTTACCTAGAGTCGGTGCAATATTACATAACAAATGCATTATCACAATAAAGATCAATTCTCGAAAGACCGAATGGTTTAGTAGCCTTTGAAACACTAGATATATTCATAAAGTTTTACATTACATCATAAAGTGAAAAACCACTACAACAACATATTATCTCCATAGTACACACTATTATCCCCTCATAATATCCCTGCAGGTCATTCATAATTTACTTCGTCACATCCTGGGAAAAATAAAACATAGAAAAGGGGTGAGCTCAAATTCCTAGTAAGGATAACAATATAGCAGAAACTTTCATAAATAAGAATAAACATTTAAGTCAATGTATAACTAAAACAAAAGACCTTTTAAACATGAACTTCAACATATTATGGAAAAAATAAAATGAAATAATTCCATTTACTTATTCACATGTATATTCTAATAATCGAATAGTCACATTCAATATCAATAAACACTTTCATAATGATGGAATGCATAATGCCAGACTATCATAAACACATAGCCAAGGCCTCATGCCAAGACTACAAATAAGATTTTTCCAAGGCCTTGTACCAAGACACTAGTTTGTCTCATGAGACCTACCGATGCATCGAGGAGCTATAGTGGTCTTCACCCATCACATATTAAGTCCAATTCATTCCCATATGAAAAGGTTTAAACATAACATAAACATTCCTATTAAAACTAGCATACTAAATGTAAATAATTCATACATAAACCATGAATGGTATAAAAATAACACATCCACAGTCAAACATATCACAAAACCTTCAATACAATATAGAAGTTTTGTATCATAATAAATTAACTTCAGTAAGTGTAAATTCCATCAAAGGATGTTGGCACATATGAAATCAAAACTCTTTTTTAGAGAAATATCACATTCTATTTTGAAAACATTTAAGAGTCATATATTTATAAAATAAAACAATTTCTTCGAAAATATTCTTATAAGAATGTAAGGGAAGCTTCGACGGAAAATATCCGCACCCGCCGTATAAGTTAAGAAAACATTCTTACCTTAATTTTGTCGAAAAGGTTAAAAAGCCCCTTGTTTGGAAAATGACAGAAAGATTCCTTTATAAACCTCATATAAAAAGTCAAACAGTGGTATAAATTACTTTAACCCATATTCTAGTAAATAGTAAAAATGTCTTGAAATACATTTTTAAGAAACATCGATGTGGACGATAAATAAGTCCCAGTAGATTATTACGTATAAACAACCTCGGATAATGAAGAGATTGCAAAATAAACCCTTACCTTGTACTTTAACTTGGTTGGGGGTAGGTTAACCCCCTATTTAATGGTGAAATAATTGTTATTAAATTATACAAGAATCATATACATCAATATTATATCATATATGATCTTTTAACATTGATTTGTCAATAATATCTTAGTATTATCATTGTTTCGGGTGTTAACTTACTCATTTTATTTTATATGTTTTGTTTCGTAAGACATTTTTGTCATGGATAGGATGTATATTATTCATATACAAGAATAATATCAAGTCCTTAGATACTATTATTAATCATCAAATGATATTTAGACTTGAATGGATACGAGGGAGAATGAATCGCATCGCGTCTGTGGAGACGGTAGTCCGTACGTACGCACGAGCGACAATATCATTCTTTTGATATTAAAATAATATATAATTGGATGTTATGTCATATATACAGAATCATTATCATGTTAAATTTATTATTTACATTAATTACAAATCATTATTATACCCATCCAAATAATAATTTATTGAAGAACAATTACACCCCGATGTGGAGACGGTAAGCCGTACGTACGCACGTATGGTGACATGTTATTCAAAGGATGGATAGAATACTGAATATGATTGTACCATATTTATAATAACATCATAGTTTATATAAGATACTGGAGTTATTATTTTAGAATGGTAATAACAAAGAAAGAAGAAGTGGAAGAAGAAAGGAACTTGAAAAAGGGTGGTGAAATCATTTCCCCTTCTTTGGGTTCTTCCTTTTGATTTGATCAAAAGGGCTCTTTATGTTGGCTTTATGACTAAAGTAAGTCTTCAAGGATGAAGTGAGGGAAGTTGAGAGAGTATTTGGGCAGAGTTTGGCCGATCCAAAAGGCTTTTAAGGTGTGAGTTAATGATAAGGGAGAGTGCCCTTTTATAAGAGGGGTGAGGGGCACCTTTGGAAAAGCTAGAAATATTATTTTATAATTAATTCATATTCGGTTACTAATGGCTCCAAAGTGGATTATTTAAATTTTAAGGTGGGGATAGGTAGAAAATCATTCAACCAATATAATTTAAACAGGTTTGGTTCATTATACTAACCTTATCTTTAAGTATTAACACTTAGTTAATTAGTTTCACTTTTACAATGTCTCTTTGTATTTTTATATTATATGGTTAATAAACTTACTATATACAACCAAGAGACCCCCAAGTGGTCTATTAATGATACACCTATCATGATATAAGTCTCTTGGCCTAACCTTATATTTTTAGTAATTTAATATCAATTAATAATATAATATTTGTTTTAAAAACTCTTTTATGTCAATTTTGACACTATTCAATAATTGATTTTTGTAAAAATCATAACAGAATGATTACTTCGAAAAAAGTTAATTAAATCATTCCAAACATGTCATATTAACCTAGGAAATTATTTTAATTCATATAAAGTCTCAAATTATATTTATTTGGGTATCTAAAATATCAATCATTTTAATTTTTCACTATTATGGTAATTACTACATCACCATTATGTCATATATAAATTAAATTATTTAATGTCTAAAAATTATAAATAAAATAAAATTTTGTAGGAAATATTATTATCTTTCTATGAAATATTTAGAGTTGAAATTCCAACATATATAAACCTATGTAAAAATTGTTTTTCTAAAAGATATGTGTTTGTGTCATTTTTGTATTCATTTTAACTTAATTAAAATAAAGTGTCCCTATCACTTACAAGTGGCACCATGGGGTCCCAAAATCGACCCAAAGATGCCCATGGTCGAACATGTATCAACCAATAAGGTTAGGACACGTTTTAGTTTAATTTTTATTATTATAATATTATTTTTTAACCCTTATTTACCAGATTTACCCTTTAACCATGGTAAATATAATATTTACCGAAGTAATTATTCAAAATGTCTAAAAATAAAAGTTACCTATTTACAAAATTTGAACATACTGATTCCAAATATGGAATCCATTTTTCCAAATTCAAAACACAGAAGTGGCAGAAATTAATTTAAAATTAATTCCCACTGTCAAAACAAAAAAGCGTGTTTTTAAGATATAATAACTATCAAAATATTGATACTTGTTTATGTTCGGTTTAACTGTGAAATTATGTCAAATGACCAAAATTGTATAAAATGGTAAAAATATATTCTAAATATACTTTAAAACCCCTCAAATTCATAATTTATTACTATTAATTATTTTGATTTAAAAAGTTGTTTTTAATTAAAATTTAGTAATTTTCACTATTCATCAAAATATTAAAGTTATCCGAAAAGTACAAAAAAATTTCACCTTAGGCTAAATTCGATATTCGAAATTCAAAAATGAATTCCATTTTGAGAGATAAAATTTCAAAAAGTAGGTATTACTATTCATAACAGCTAGTTTGATCGGTTGTGGTGTGTGTTAGAACTCGATGTTGCGTACTACACATGCTATTGCATTATTCAAAGAGAAGCGTACCGTAGAAGCTTGGGGTGTTACATTCTCCCATGTTTCAAATAATTTCATCCTTGAAATTTCTAGAATACTACCGCATGAAAAGAATCGGGTGGTTCTTCATCATAATTTCCTCGGGTTCCCACGTTGCCTCTTCCATCTTATGGTTTCTCCACAAAACTTTTACCAGACGCGTCATCCGGTTTCTCAGTACTTGTTCTCTCATATCAAGAATCCTGACAGACTCTTCGCAATAAGACAGATCGAGTTCCAGTTCTAATTCATCATAGGTGAGTACATGCCTTGGGTCAGGCATGTATTTCCTCAATAGAGATACGTGGAACACATCGTGAACATTGGAGAGACTTGGAGGCATTGCCAATCAGTAAGCTACAACCCCAATTCGTTCTAAAATTTCGAAAGGTTCGATGTACCTGGGACTCAATTTATCTTTCTTACCAAAACATATGAATCCCTTCCTTGGAGATACCTTCAGGAAAACATGATCACCAACTTGAAATTCCAAATCCTTCTTTCGATTATTGGCATATCTCTTCTTCCTACTTTGAGCTTCTTTGATGTGATTTTGGATTACCTTCACTGTTTCCATCGTTTCCTCCACTAGTTCTGGGCCTACAAGTTTTCTTTCACCAACGTCATCCCAACAGGTTGGTGTATGAAATCTCTTTCCATATAACGCTTCATATGGTACCATATGAATACTCGAATGGAAGCTATTGTTATAGGAAAATTCTACCAGAGGTAAATATTGATCCCACATACCCTGAAAGTCGAGTGAGAATGATCTCAACATGTCTTCTAAGGTTTGAATAGTTCGTTCTGATTGTCCATCTGTTTGAGGGTGGAAGGCAGTGCTCAAATGAAGTTCAGTATCTAGGGATTTCTGAAGACTCTTCCAAAATCTTGAAGTAAAACAGGGATCACGATCAGAATCAATCAATAGGGGTACTCCATGAAGTCTCAAAACTTCATTAATATATAGTCTTTCTAGACGTTCCAGTGGTAGATCTTCTCTTATAGCAATAAAATGTGCTGACTTGGTAAGACGATCAACAATAACACATATTGCATCATTCCTTCTAGGAGTCCTTGTTAGTCCCATGACAAAGTCCATCGTAATATTGTCCCATTTCCACTCCGGTATGGGAAGAGGTTGCATGACTCCTCCAGGCTGTTGCCTTCTAGATTTCACTTGTTGACAAACCATACATCTTGAAACAAAATCAGCAATCTCCCTCTTCATGATGTCCCACTAAAAATGTTCCTTCAAATCTCTATACATTTTGGTGCTCCCAGCCTGTATAGAGAAATTGGAACTATGAGCATCATCCAGCAATTCCCTTTTTAGATCAGGTATATCGGGAACACAAACTCTCTTCCCAAATTTCAAAATTCCATCTTCATGCACAAAATCTCTCAATCTCCCATCATTCACAGCTTTAATCTTCTTTTGAAATTCTTCATCATTGGTCTGAGAACACTTAATACTTTCTAGTAAAGATGGTTTTCCAACCATTTTAAAAAGAATTGATGTTTCGCCTTCCCTATTTATTCCCATGTCCATCTTCACTAGATCCATGAAAATTGGATACCTTTCAATTCTCATATTGTTCAAAATTCCATGATCTTTTCTGCTCAAAGAATCTGCCACCTTGTCTTCCTTCCCCGAGTGGTAGTGTATCGTAAAATCATAATCCTTGAGTAATTCAAGCCGTCTCCTTTGCCTCATGTTGAGTTACTTTTGTGAGAAAATATACTTCAAACTCTTGTGATCAGTATAAATCTCACATTTTTCACCATAGAGGTAGTGCCTCCATATATTCAAAGTAAAGATCACAGATGCTAACTCGAGATCATGTGTATGATAGTTTTTCTCATGAATTTTCAACTGTAATGATGCATAGGCAGTAACTCTATCATTCTCCATAAGGACACAATCAAGTCCTTTCTTCGATGCATCACTATAAATAATGAACCCATCGTTTTCTGATGGTAGAGTAAATACAGGAGCATTGACTAATCTTCTCTTCAGTTCTTCGAAACATTCTTCACACTCTTTTTTTTCAAACAAATTTAACCCCTTTATGTGTGAGCTTCGTTAATGGATTAGCCAATCAGGAAAAATTTTGGACAAAACGTCGATAATAACCAGCTAAGCCAATAAAACTACGTACCTCAGTTATACTCATAGGTGCTGGCCATTCTTGGATTTCCATGGTCTTAGAATGATCAATATAGATTCCATCTTTAGAGACAATATGGCCAAGAAAAGAAATCTCATGAAGCTAGAATTCACACTTGCTAAACTTTCCATATAATTCATGTCTTCTTAGAGTCTTCAGGATAACGCGCAAGTGATTTTCATGATCTTCGTAGCTTTTAGAGTATACCAAGATATCATCAATAAATACCACCACAAATTCATCGAGATATTCCTTAAAAACTCTATTCATCAGATCCATGAATACAAATGCTGAATTAGTCAATCCAAAAGGCATTACAATAAACTCATAATGCCCGTACGTGGTTCGAAATGCTGTCTTTGGAATGTCTTCCTACTTCACACACAACTGATGGTATCCAGATCGACGGTAAATCTTTGAAAAGTATTGAGCTCCATGTAGTTGGTCAAATAAATCATCAATGCGAGGTAGGGGTTACTTGTTCTTTATCGTTATAGCATTGATCTCCATGTAGTCAATACATAACCTCATAGATCCATCTTTCTTTTTAACAAAAAGAACAGTGGCTCCCCATGGAGAAAGACTAGGGAGAATAAATCCCTTATTACTCAATTCCTCTAGTTGTTTATTTAGTTCGACTAATTCCACAGTGGCCATTCTATAAGGGGTCTTCGATATAGGCCTTGATCCGAGAATTAAATTAATGGAAAACTCAACTTCTCGTTCTAGAGGATGCCAATGTAAATCTTCCAGAAATACATCTACATATTCTTTCACAACATGTACATCCTCTATTTGAACATTCCTTTCCTAACCCACAATCATTTCATTATCTTCCTCCCCAATAATTGAATTTAGTTGAGCTAGTAGGGGTGGATCTAGATAAGAATTAGGTGGTGACGATTCTTCTCTAAAGATAAGGTGTTCCTTATTATCATCATCAAAAATCGTAACCTCCTTCTTCATACAATAAATCTTCACATAATATTCTGAAAGCCAATCCATACCGAGGATTATATCAAACTCAATCATAGGTATGACAATGAGATCAGTAGATAAAGAACATTTATGTGCTCTAATGGGGACTGATTCACAAAACATTGTTGCAATGATACTTCCCTTATGAGTTTTAACTGACAACTCCCTAGTTAAATAAAATTGGAAATATCAAATTTTCATATCAAACTAGGAAGATATGAAACAATGTGATGATCCAGAATCAAATAATGCATTTTCTAAACTTGAGGAAACCATTAAATTACCTTCCACCACTTCTTTCGGAGATTCTACCTCAGCAGTAGTGATAGCATAAGCATGGCCTTGATACCTTGTCCTTTTCTAAGGTAAGTTCCCCTGATCTTAGGAAATTCATTTGCATAATGTCCCATGTCCCTGCAATTGTAGCATTGAACATTGGTAGCTTCATTCTTCCCTTTGCATTCACGAGCTTGGTGGCCTTTTTTACCACACTTGTAACAGACACCCATTCCCTTCAAGCAAGTACTGGGGTGTTTCTTCGCACATTTACCACAGGATAGATATTCAACCATTCCCTTATTCCCCTTATTTCCATTCCCATATTGATCAGCAGATCTCTTCTTCTCTTGCTTTTCTTTAAAGTCATAAGACTTAGAGAATTCCTTTTCTGTCTTGATAGCACATGAGACAATGTCTTCGTATGACGGGAAGGATTGTGAGACTAATGCTCGATGTAGAAATGGTTTTAAACCATCAAAGAAATGATCAATCTTACTTCTTGGGTTACGTATATAATCTCCAGCATACCTTTCTAACCTGGTAAAGTTAGCCTCATACTTTGCGACATTCTCATCCTCCATTTGTCTTAGTCTTAGAAATTTCCTTTGCATATCTGCTCGGTGGTCGCGGGGAAAGTATTTTTCTAAAAATAGATCTTTGAACTTCGTCCATTCCATATTTGATACTTCATCATCTTCCTTCATGTTTTGAATCAATGACCACCATTGATCAGCATCTCTAGTGAGGCGGTAAACTGCCTTGATAACTTTTTCCCTTTCACTAATCCCCAATGCCTGAAATATTTTCTCTAGAGAATTTATCCATTGCTCAGCTACAAAGAGATTTGTACTCCCATTGAACGTTGGTGGTTGTTTCCTCATGAATCGATCTAACATTGATCCTCCACGTTGCGGATCAGGATGCTCTATACGGGTAAGGTTATTATTCATAACCTAAGTGAGTTGTCCTAGTATGGTGATTAGCTGATCGGCACTAGTTGTATCACCATCTCCACTATAATTATATTGAGCAGGAGGGAAATACCTACATGGAGTGCGTGCATTGATACGGTTTCCATTTCTTCCACTAGGCACCATTTCTAAACAATGGCATAAACTAGATCAGTTTATGAATCAAAATACATAATCCCATACTTATAAAACACTTAACATAAATTGAACTATTTATGGATATAATCCATAATCATAAAAACTGTTTTCTTTGTAGAATTATATACTCATAAACCATTCATAATGATTTATAAAGAAAATGAGAGTTATCATAAGCATATCCCCTAAGAGTGTCATAACCAAGAGTGCAGCAAGGCCCGTTTTCGTGCACCAGTTCCCATTCGAATCTAGATCAAAGCGGTGTTTTTGGGTTTTACACCTAGGTACATCTGTGCCAGAGCCGCCTCTACCTGCTCGTATCAAGACAGGGATGTATTTCTTGGAAAACTCACAAAATCTCTACAATACCAAAATTCTAGGAAGTTCTTCTATACTAATCCTCAAAGTTCATCTTATGTCTACGTGCTCTAATCAAAGTTTATCTAAATTTAGCTTCCAAGGCTTTTACTAAACATCCTCTGATACCAACTGTAATGCCCCGACCCCAGTTACCTAGAGTCGGTGCATTATTTCATAACATTGGCATGATCACAAGAAAGATCAATTCTCAAAAGACCGATTGGTTTAGTAGCCTTGGAAACACTAGATATATTCATAAAGTTTTACATTACATCATAAAGTGAAAAACTACTACAACAACATATTGTCTCCATAGTCCACACTATTATACCCTCATAATATCCCTGCAGGTCATTCATAATTTACTTCTTCACATCCTAGGAAAAATAAATCATAGAAAAGGGGTGAGCTCAAATGCCCAGTAAGGATAACAATATAGCGGAAACTTTCATAAATAAGAATAAACATTTAAGGAAATGTATAACTAAAACAAAAGACCTTTAAATCTTGAACTTCGACATAGTATGGAAAAAATAAAATGAAATAATTTCATTTAATTATTCACATGGATATTCTACTAATCGAATAATCACATGCAATATCAATTACAACTTTCATAATGATGGAATGCATAATGCCAGACTATTATAACCACATAGCCAAGGCCTCGTGCCGAGACTAAAAATAATCTCTTTCCAATGCCTTGTTCCAAGACAGTAGTTTATCTCATGAGACCTACCGATGCATTGAGGGGCTATAGCGGGTTCCACTCGTCACATATTAAGTCCAATGCATTCCCATATGAAAAGGTTTAAACATAACATAAAAATTCATATTAAAACTAGCATACGAAATGTAAATACTTCATCCATAAACCATGAATCGTATAAAAATAACACATCCATAGTCAAACATATCACAAAACCTTCAATATAATATAGAAGTTTTGTATCATAATAAATCAACTTCAATAAGTGTAAATTCCATCAAAGGATGTTGACATAGATGAAATCAAAACTCTTTTTAGAGAAATATCTCTTTCTATTTTGAAATAATTTAAGAGTCATATATTTATAAAATAAAACATTTTCTTTGAAAATATTATTATAAGCTTGTATGGGAAGCTTCGACGGAAAATAGACGCACCCGCCGTATAAGTTAAAAAAGCGTTCTTACCTTAATTTTGTCGAAAAGGTTAAAAATCCCCTTGTTTGGAAAATGACGGAAAGATTCCTTTATAAACCTCTTATAGAAAGTCAAAAAAGGGTATAAATGACTTTAACCCATCTTATAGTAAATAGTAAAAATGTCTTTAAATACATTTTTAAGAAACATGGATGTGGATGATAAAGAAGTCCCAGTATATTATTACGTATAAACAACCTCGGATAATGAAGAGACTACGAAATAAACCCTTACCTTGTACTTTTTCTTGGTTGGGAGTAGGTTAACCTCCTGTGTAATGGTGAAATAATTGTTATTAAATTATACAATAATCATATACATCAATATTATATCATATATGATCTTTTAACATTGATTTGTTAATAATATCTTAGTATTATCATTGTTTTGGGTGTTAACTTACTCGTTTTCTTTTATATGTTTTGTTACGTAAGACATTTTTTTCATGGATAGGTTGTATATTATTCATATCCATAATGATATCAAGTCCTTATATACTATTATTAATCATAAAATGATATTTAGACTTGAATGGATATGATGGAGAATGAATCTCATCGCGTTCGTGGAGACGGTAGTCCGTACGTCCGTACGTGCGACAATATCATTCTTTTTATATTAAAATGATATATAATTGGATGGTATATAATATATATAGAAACATTATCATGATAAATTTATTATTTACATGAATTACACATCATTATTATATCCATCCAAATAATAATGTATTGAATAACAATTCCACCACGATGTGGAGACGGTAAGCCGTACGTATGCACGTATGGTGACATGTTATTCATAGGATGGATAGAATATTGAATATGATTGTACCATATTTATAATAACATCACAGTATATATAATATACTGGAGTTATTATTTTATAATGGTAATAACAAAGGAAGAAGAAGTGGAAGAAGAAAGGAACATGAAAAGGGGTGGTGAAATCATTACCTCTTTTTTGGGTTCTTCCTTTTGATTTGATCAAAAGGGATCCTTAAGTTGGATTTCTGACTAAAGTAAGGCCTCTAGGATAAGGTTAGGGAAGTAGAGATAGTATTTGGGAAGAGTTTGGCTGGAACAAAAGGCTTTGAAGGTGTGATTTAATGAGAAGGGAGAGTGCCCTTTTATAAGAGGGGTGAGGGGCACCTTTGGAAAAGCTAGAAATATTATTTTATAATAAATTCATATTAAGTTTCTAATGGATAAAAATTGGATAATTTAAATTTTGAGGTGGGGATAGGTCTAAAACCACCCAACCTATAGAATTTATACAGGTTTGGGTTATTATACTAACCTTATCATTAAGTATTAACTCTTAGTTAATTAGTTTCACTTTTACAATGTCTCTTTGTATTTTTATATTATATGGTTAATAAACATACTATATACACCCAAGAGACCCCAAATTGGTCCATTAATGATACAACTATCATGATATAAGTCTCTTGGCCAATCATTATATTTTTAGGAATTTAAGATTAATTAATAATATAATATTTGTTTTCAAAACACTTTTATGTCATTTTTGACACTATTCAATAATTGATTTTTTTAAAACTAATAACAGAATTATTACTTCTAAAAAAGTTACTTAAATAATTCCTAACATTTCATATTAACCTAGGAAATTATTTTAATTCATAAAAAGTCTCAAATTATATTTATTTGGGTCTCTACAATATCAATCATTTTAATTTTTCACTATTATGGTAATTACTGCATCACCATTGTGTCATATATAAATTAAATTATTTAAGGTATAAAAATTATAAATAAAATACCATTATGTAGGAAATCGTATTATCTTTCTATGGAATAATTATAGTTGAAATTACAACATATATAGCCATATGTGAAATTTGTTTTTCAAATAGATATATGCTTGTGTCATTTTTGTATTCATTTTAACTTAATTAAAATAAAGTGTCCCTATCGATTACAAGTGGCACCATGGGGTCCCAAAATCGACCCCAAGATTCCCATGGTCAAACATGTATCAACCAATAATGTTAGGACACGTTTTAGGGTAATTTTATATTATTATAATATTATTTTTTAACCCTTATTTACCGGATTTACCCTTTAACGATGTTAAATAAAATATTTACCGAAATAATTATTCAAAATGTCTAAAAATAAAAGTTACCTAATTACACAATTTGAACATCATTATTACAAATATGGAATCCATTTTTCCAAATTCAAAACACAGAAGTGGCAAAAATTAATTTAAAATTAATTCCCACTGTCAAAACAAAATCGTGTTTTTAAGATATAATAACTATCAAAAGATTGATACTTGTTTATGTTCGGTTTAATTGTGAAATTATGTCCAATGACCAACATTGTATTAAATGGTAAAAATATATTCTAAATATACTTTAAAACCACTCAAATTCATAATTTATCATTATTAATTATTTTGATTAGAAAAGTTGTTTTTAATTAAAATTTAGTAATTTTCACTATTCATCAAAATATTAAAGTTATCCGAAAAGTACCAAAATTTCACCTTAGGCTAAATTCGATATTCCAAATTAAAAAATGAATTCCATTTTGAGAGATAAAATTTCAAAAAGTAGGTATTACTATTCATAACGGCTAGTTTGATCGGTTGTGGTGTGTGTTAGAACTCGATGTTGCGTACTACACATGCTATTTCATTATTCAAAGAGAAGCGTATCGTAGAAGATTGGGGTGTTACAGGTGGTCGTCTGTGGGTGGGGGTGTCCAGGGGGTGGGGGTTTTCCAAGTGGTGGTGGGGTGTCTAGGAGTGGTTGGGGTGTTGTCTAGGGGGGTGGTCATCTGGGGGGTGGGGGTGTTTGGGGGGGGGGGTATCTGAGGTTGGGGGGTTGTCCAAGGGCAGATCTAGGGGATGGGGGTGTCCAGGGGGTTGAGGGGGCTTTTTAGGGGGTGGGGGTGTCCGGAGGCGTGGGGGTCTAGGGGTTGGTGTGTCCAGAGGGGTGGGGTGTCGAGGGGTGGGTTGGTGTCCAGGGGGTGGGGGCGGTCCAGGGGGTGGTGGGGATATCCACGGGGGTGGGGTGGTGTCCAAGGGGGTGGGGTTGGTGGTGGCTATCCATGGGGGTGTGGGTGTCCAAGGGGGGTGGGGGAGGTGCCCAGGTGGTGGGGTGGTGTCTAAGAGGGTGGGAGCATCCAGGGGTTAGGGGGGAACATCATTCCTCATATTGAGACGGGGTTGACTCATCCATGTCTCAAAGGACCCACGGATCTTTCTCCTAAAGGATCAACACAGTCTAAATGTTTTTGGTCGGATTTGCGTACGTCAGTTGTTGTTTTTAATTAAAATTGTGTTCATTTTAAACAAAATATAGACCATTTGAGTGATACCGGTCACATCGTTCCTCAGATTGAGGAAGGGTTGACTCATACACGTCAAAAAGGACCCATGGATTGTACTCATAAAGGATCAACACAATCCGAAAGTGTTTGATCTGATTTCCGTAGGTCAGTTGTTGTTTTCACTTAAAATTGAGTCCATTTTAAACAAAAGAGAGACCCTTTGAGTGATACAGGTGGCACCGTTCCTCGTATTGAGGTGGGGTTGACTCATACATTTCATAAAGGACCCATGTATTGTTATCTTAAAGGATCAACACATTCTGAATGCGTTTGGTTGGATTTTCGTAAGACAGTTGTTGTTTTCACTAAATATTGTGTCCATTTTAAACAAAAGAGATACCCTTTGAGTGATACCGGCCACACCATGCCTCGTATTGAGGAAGGGGGGGTTTACTCTTAAACATAAATAAATACACATGGATCGTTATCCTAAAGGATCAACACAATATGAATGCGTTTGGTCCGATTTCTATAGGTTAGTTGTTGTTTTCCCTTAAAATTCTGTCCATTTTAAAAAAAAGATAGAAACTTTGAGTGATACCGCCCACACCGTGCCTTGGATTGAGGTGTGGTTGACTCATACACATCACAAAGTACCCATGGATCATTCTACTAAATGATAAACACAATATGAATGCGTTTGGTCATATTTGCATATGTCAGTTGTTGTTTTCACTTAAAATTTTTTCTTTTTTAAACAAAAGACAGACAATTTGAGTGATATCAGCCACACTGTGCCTCAGATTGAGGTAGGGTTGACTCATAATTGTCAAAAAGGACCCACGTATCGTTCTCCTAAAGGATCAACACAATCTGAAAGAATTTTGTCAGATATTCGTAGGTCAGTTGTTGTTTTCACTAAAAATTCTGTCCATTTTAAACAAAAGGCAAACACATTGAGTGATACCGGCCACAACGTGTCTCAGATTGAGGCTGGGTTGACTCGTACACATCCCAAAGTACACATGGATCATTATCCTAAAGGATCAACACAATCTGAAAGCGTTTGTATAGATTTTTGTATGTCAGTTGTTGTTTTCACTTAAAATTCTGTCCATTTTAAACAAAAGACAGACTCTTTGAGTGATACTAGCCACACTCTGCCTCTAATTGAGGCGGGGTTGACTCGTACATGTCACAAAGTACGCATGAACCGTTATCTTAAATGATGAACACAATTTGAAAGAGTTTGGTCAGATATCTATAGGTCAGTTGTTGTTTTCACTTAAAATTGTGTCCATTTTAAACAAAAGAGAGACACTTTGAGTGATACAGGGCACACTGTGCCTCAGATTTAGGCAGGGTTGACTCAGACACATCAAAAAGTACCCATAGATCGTTCTATTAAAGGATCAGTACAATCCGAATGCGTTTGGTTGGATTTTCATAGGATAGTTGTTATATTCATATAAAATTCTGTAAATTTTGAACAAAAGAGAGACCCATTGAGTGATACTGGTCCCACCATTCCTTGGATTGAGGAGAGGTTGACTATTACACATAAAAATAGACCCATATATCATTCTCCTAAATGATCAACACAATCCGAATGCGTTTGGTTAGATTTCTGTAGGTTAGTTGCTGTTTTCACTAAAAATTGTGCCCACTTTAAAAAAAAAAGGCAGACACTTTGAGTGATACTGGCCACACCGTTCCTCAGATTGAGGCGGGGTTGACTCTTACAGATCAAAAAGGACCCATGGATAATTCTACTAATGTATCAACACAATCAGAAAGCGTTTGTTCAGATTTCCATAGGACAATTGTTGTTTTCACTTAAAATTGTGTCCATTTTAAACAAAAGAAAGACACTTTGATTGATATCGACCACACCGTGCCTCGGATTGAGGCGGGGTTTCCTCGTACACATAAAAAATTTCCCATGGATCGTTCTCTTAAATGATAAAGACAATTGAAATGTTTTTGGTCTGATTTCATAGGTCAATTATTGTTTTCACTTAAAATTGTGTTAATTTTTTAAAAAATAGAGACACTTTGAGTGATACCGGCCACGCCATGCCTCAGATTGAGGAGGGGTTGACTTTTACAGGTCTCAAAGGACCAATTTATTGTTCTTATAAATTATTAACACTATACAAAATCATCTGGTCAGATTTCCGTAGGTTAGTTGTTGTTTTCACTTGAAATTCAATCCATTTTAAACAGAAGACATACACTTTGAGTGATACCGGCCACACCGTGCCTTGGATTGAGGTAGGTTTTACTCATACACATTGAAAAGGACCCATGTATAGTTCTAATAAATTATCAACACAATCTGAATGTGTTCAGTCAGATTTGCGTACGTCAGTTGTTGTTTTCACTTAAAATTGTGTCCATCTTTAACAAAAGAGAGGCCCATTGAGTGATATCGGTCACACCGTGCCTCAGATTCCGGTGGGGATGAATCGTACACATCAAAAAGAACCCATGAATTGTTCTACTAAAGTATCAACACAATCAGAATGCGTTTGGTCAGATTTACATAGGTTATTTGTTGTTTTCACTTAAAATTGTGTTCATTTTAAACAAAAGAGAGACACTTTGAGTTATACTAGCCACAATGTGCCTCCGATTGAGGCAGGGTTGACTCGAACACATCACAAAGGACACGTGGATCGTTCTATTAAAGGATCAAAACAATATAAATGTGTTGGTCAGATTTTCGTAGGTCAGTTGTTGTTTTCACTTAAAATTGTGTCCATTTTAAACAAAAGAGAGACACTTTGAGTGATACCGGCCACACCATGCCTCATATTGAAGAAGGGTTGACTCGTACACAAAACAATGGACCAATGGATCATTATCTTAAAGGATCAATACAATTTGAAAGCATTTGGTTGGATTTTGTAGGTTAGTTCTTGTTTTCACATAAAATTGTATTAATTTTTAAAAAGAGAGAGACACTTTGAGTGATACCAGCCACACCGTGCCTCCAATTGAGGCAGGGTTGACTCGTACACATCAGAAAAGACCCATGGATATGTATCCTAAAAGATATATATAATATATATGTGTTTGTTCATATTTCCGTAGGTCAGTTGTTGTTTGCACTTAAAATTCTATCCGTTTTAAACAAAAGACAAACACTTTGGTTGATACCGGCCACACCGTGTCTCGGATTGAGGCAGGGATGAATATTACACATCACAAATGACCCATGGATTGTTATCTTAAAGGATCAACATGATCCTAAGTCATTTTCTCAGATTTCTGTAGGTTAATTGTCATTTTCATTTAAAATTGTGTCCATTTTAAACAAAGGAGACGCTTTGAGTGATACCAGCCACAGTCTGCCTCATATTGAGTCAGGGTTGACTCATAAATGTCACCAAAGCCCCCATGGACCGTTCTACTAAAGGAGAAACACAATTATAATGTGTTTGGTTGGATTTCCATAGGCCATATGTTGTTTTCACTTAAAATTTTGTCCATTTTTAACAAAATTCAGACACTTTGAGTGATACCGACCACATCGTGCCTCAGATTGAGGTGTGGATGACTAGTACACATCAAAAAAGACTCAAGGATTGTTCTCATAAAGTATCAACACAATACTAATGCATTTGGTTAGATTTCCGTAGGTCATTTGTTGTTTTTACTTAAACTTTTGTCCATTTTAAACAAAAGACAGACACTTTGAGTGATACCGGCCACACCGTGCCTCGGATTGAGGCAGCGTTGACTCGTAAATGCCAAAAGGACCCATGTATCATTCTCCTAAAGGATCTACAAAATCTGAATGCGTTTGGTCGGATTTTAGTAGGTCAGTTGTTGTTTTCATTTAAAATTGTGTCCATTTTAAACAATAGGGAGACACTTTGAGTGATACCAGCCACACCATACCGCATATTGAGTCGGGGTTGACTCGTACACATCACCAAAGAACCCATGTATTGTTCTCCTAAAGGATGAACACAATATGAATGTTTTTGGTCAGATTTTTGTATGTCATTTGTTGTTTTCACTTAAAATTCTATCCATTTTAAACAAAATACGTACACTTTGAGTTATACCAGCCACACCGTGCCTCAGATTGAGGTGGGGTTGACACGTACACATCAAAAAGGACCCATGGATCATTCTACTAAAGGATAAACATAATCCAAATCCGTTTTGTTAGATTTCTGTAGGCCAATTGTTCTTTTCACTTAAAATTGTGTCCATTTTAAACAAAAGAGAGACACTTTGAGTGATACGGGCCACACCATGCCTTGGATTGAGGCAGGGTTGACTTGTACACATCACAAACGCACCCATGTATATTTCTCCTAAAGAATAAACACAATCAAAATGTGTTTGGTCAGATTTGCGTACGTCAGTTGTTGTTTTCACTTAAAATTCTGTCCATTTTAAACAAAAGTCATACACTTTAAGTGATACCAGCCACACTGTGCCTCAGATTAAGGTGGGGTTGACTCGTACACGTCACCCATGAACCCATGGATAATTATCCTAAAGGATCAACATAATTCGAATGAATTTGGTCAGATTTTCGTACGTCAGTTGTTGTTTTCACTTAAAATTATGTCTATTTTAAACAAAAGACATACACTTTGACTGATACCAGCCACACCGTGCCTCGGATTTAGGTGAGTTTGACTCGTACACATCCCCAACGCACCCATGGATCGGTCTCTTAATGGATCAACACAATCCGAATGTGTTTTTTCAGATATCCGTACGTTAGTTTTTGTTTTCACTTGAAAATCTGTCCAATTTAAACAAAATATAAACACTTTGAGTGGTTCATCATTCTTTCATGTTTCTGTTGCATATCATCTATTAAAATGGGAAAATAAATCATTGTAGAAAGGATGTTTTAATTTATAAAAATTAAAATTTTCCTACTAACATTTACATACAAAAATGTTTCATATTTTGATCCCCTTAACCCCTCTCAAAAGTTACCGCCAATTGTACACATCCCCAAGTCAGATTATCATATTATTTGTGTACAATCTGCCATCAGGTATGCGGACCACTCGTTTATGAACAAATCTACATCATCTTGTGAGTATGAGGCATTTCAGAAGTCAGAGTAGTACTGAAAAATATAAATTTAAATAATTAATAAATAAAATAATTGAAATAGTGGTTGTTTTTGAAAATACCTCTTTAGGGATGCTAGTTTGTTGATGAAAAACGATCTATTTCATAAATTTACAAACATAATAACCACAATCATTATCGTTTGTTCATTTTGGACAACAAAAAAAATTTATCATTAGGAGAATAAGTAACTTGTGTTGAGATGTGTTTGGATAGTGAAATTTTATTATATATGTCCTGATATTTGTCCAGACGTAGTACTTTCTCGCCTCCTTATGCTTAGTCCCTGCCCTCATTCCTTTTATTAGACAATAATGATACACCGCCCTTTCATAATAGAATCCTAAGTAAAAGATAATATATATTATTTTACATGATGTTCAGACCTAAAACATAGGATGTAGTGTCTTACAGATTCGCAAACTCTATCTTGTGTGGTTAGTTTGACGGATATCCTTGATTTGAATCCATCAAATAAATATTTGGAGTATCCAATTTCACTACAATTATCATCCAATGTTTCCTAAAAACACATAAAGGAATAAGTAATAAAATAAGTGAAAATATAATTGATATTCTTTAATCATAGATTTTTACCCCTGCATGGTTGGTATTAGGAAGAATCTGTCATCTGTAATCTTGCTTTCAAATGTCTTCAGCAAGCCATTCACTATTTCATTCTTTTTTGATGGCTCTAATTTTTTTAGATGTATTGATGTGGTATGAGGACTAATGAGTCTGAATTTTGGATCATGGGAAAATTCCTTCAACTGTTTTTCATATATACATCTGTCAACAATATAAAATACATTTAGTCATAATTTTAACACTAAATCAGCTTTTAGAAAATCAATTCATGAAAAAATTCCTCATATAAATATTTACAACTATGATTCCTAGCCAACCATTTTCTTGCATCTCATTTACATTTTCAGTAGCAACGAAATCATTACTTTCCACTTTGTATATATTCTTTTTGAAAAACACTACATGACTACTACCACCTCTTAGCTTCGTATCCACATGAGTCTTCAATACTAATAAATGTGGATAGAGAAAAGGTGGTGTTATTGTGCTTTCAGTAGATCCTTAGGATCGGTTGGTAGATCCTTTAGATGGTTTAGAGCCAACTTTTGTCACCCTTCCCTTCCTCCGTCTATAATAAAATTCATTGGTTCAGACACTTTTTTCATTATTTGTTAAAGTTTTAGCTTGAAAAATGGAAATAAATACCTCTTTGTCCACATGTACTTTTACAAGTTGTGACAACCACGCAATGAATGTCCCAATATCCTTTTCGACCGTATGAATATCATCATCATCAAGTATGATAGGTATCTCTACATTTTTCTCATGAGCTATAGTAATCGTCACTTTCAGATGATCTTTTAGAAGTGGTCTATTATGAAGCGTGTCATCTGGGATTTTGAACACTCTATCCCTCGCAACAAGGTGATAGGTGGGTGTTGATAGATATAAATCACAATCATTATCACCCTATAGTAGATCAGTACAGGAAAAGTATCATTGTTTGTCTGATTCAATTTTCATGGGAACAATTACTAGAATATTGATTACCATGGCTTAGACAACACTTTGAGGGAAATGGCTCACCACAAAGCTGGTAGGGGGTGGGGTGGGATCTTCATGCACTGGTTGTTCCCGATTTGTGTCTTATCTTTTCTTCCCACCCATAAATGTTTCTAGCAACTCTCCCCGCCATTGCAATCCTTCTTCAAGAGATTTTATTCTTTCATTCATTTATTTTAATTGTTCATCACGATCATCCGTTTTTTCTTCTCAAAAATATACTCGGGGTGTCACCTCAAATCCCGCACCTCTGAGATGACTTTATTGTTCTGGCTACTTCATATCCTTCGATAATAGGTCTACATCCGCTACAAGAGTAGCTAATTCCTGTGACTATCAGATATAGGCAACTAACTAAATAAATTTATGTAATAGAAATTTAAAACAAATATTTTTATCATCATTTCATACTTACACATATTTCCCATAGTTTTTGTGTGTTCTCATCAACTATCTTCCCTTCCTTATTTTTAGTACAAAATTTTTGTTTCATAAATAAAATATTGATAATCAAAGTGATGAATACACGTACCGTCAAACAATTTATTATCACCCACAATGTACCTAAAACTCCTCATCCACATGGTGGCCAATAAATGCATCCCATACTTCTTGGGAAATCAGGTGAACATAGACAATGGATGGGTGTAGGTTTATTTTACCTTTGGAATCATTCTGGTGACATATTATTAAAATAGTGTGAAAACCTTGATGAATACTTCCTGCAAGACATAGTACATATTCCATGTGAAAATATTCTACTATAAATGTACTCTTCTAGAGATTGAGAAGAGTAATAACTTGTTTCATTATTTTATTTTCTAGTAAATTAATGAAATAATATCATAATGTTACTGTAATTTTTACCCAGATGATAGACATCAGCATGAACACAACATGGTGCCAGGAATCTATGTCAATCGGCACACGTTTCTGAGTGAAAAATCCAATGTAACTACTAAAAATATCCTTTTTGGGATTCACATGATGGCCTCATGCATTCCATATGACATCAATTTGATGCCTTTTCTTTTCTCCTTAAGAACTTTGTCTAACACCGTCAAACTACGACACACCTGTGTTTTCTATGATGAAGACCCTTCATTCCTGACCATTTCATTGATATAAACATCACATATATGTTCATATGAAATGGTAGCAATGGAATGTGATGATTTTTGTTGGACTTAAACACTAGGAGAAATAATAGGTTTTGAAACTTATTGTTGCTCTGCACTATGAGTAGTCGCAGCATCCACAACAGTAGCAGCTTGAAAGACTTGTTCAGCCTCAAGGGTTCGAGCACCAGAACATGCAGAATTCATTATCAGCAAAAATGGTTTAATAGTTAATTTAGATTACATAAATTCAGTAATGATAAAATAATAACATGAGATAACAAGATATATATTGAAAACAAAATATAACTTCTTTATTGAACTCTCTTTCTTTTTTTCAAATGCTGAAGGGATTTTTCATTTCTATTGATTATCAAAACCCCTTCATTGTGGTCTCCTCTAACATACAAAACATCATATACATTGGTACCTCTAGGAAATTATTGCGACATACCACTGAAATGAACATCCTCAACTAAATTTTCATCAGACCATTCAGTAGTTTTGGATGATAACAGAACAATCGATCACTTTCAATTTGTAGGATCTAGAACATAAAAATCTTGTACCGCTAGTGATTCCATTATAAATTTTTTTCTATGTACCATTCTTTACTAAAAAGAACTTTTAAAAATCCCCATTCATCTATTTTAACACCACTATTCTTATCAACCCATTTTCATTGAAAAATTGGCAATTTGAAAGTAATATAATCCAACTCCCATATTTGTTTGATAATGAAAATGTATGACATATTTTCATAAATTGGATTTCTGTCTTTACTACTAGAAACATGAATCGCTCCAGCCACTAGTGTAACTCCACTATTTAAAATGGTAATATCTTCATCATGTTCATCTGTAAAGAATGTATAACCATTAATTACATAACCATTATAAGATAATACATACACACTTGGTCTGCCATCTTGATCGTACCATGATTCACTGTTTCATTTTCACCCTTACAGCGTTGTGCTAAACATATTTTGTATTAAAAATTATAAAAATATTATAAAATTGTGCTTAATTTTTTATTCAATAATTTTGTGTTTATCACTGTTAAATAGGGAAATGATACTTTTTTTGAAAAGTACAATGTAGTTGGAGGTTATTTGGAGGGCCCATGATGAAGTCCTTGAAAAATGGGCCAAACTGTGCATGATCCAAGAAGTTTAGTGGACTCAAATTCATTCTGATAATACACCGTGCATCCACATGGGATGCACTTTTGTGGGACTATATAAAACTCATTGGGCTACAACTTTCATTTAATAACCCAAGAGATATTCGGCCATTAAGGGTCCCATCCGACCTGATCTGTCCAACACACCCAATCTGCTCGAGGTCAAAAGTTGCATGCAGTGATCTGTCCATATCTCGCACTCCACTTGTTGAAATGATGCAAAACATTCGGAAGAGATAGTTAAGACGTGGGGCTACAACGTTTTAGTTTTCCACAAAACGTTTTAAAACTTTATGGTATGATACAACAATGTGCCAAGCGGTTATAGTAAATCTGTGTGCCCAAAACCACCTCCCACATTTCCTATAAAAGGGAACCTTGGGCTCCTCATTTGGATGTTCGACCAGGAGGCAATGCCCTGGTATTTTGGAGACCCAATGGATTACTCTCATCATCCAAGAAGTTCTGGAGTCCCCTATCCTCATAGGGGGGTCAAGGATGAAGAATGAGTTTCACCCGAGCCTCCTCCTCCTCATGATGGCGAGCTAAACGGTGGGCGATCATTTCGAGGGAGCTACACAAACTTGGGAGGGAGTTCAAGCACTTTTGATTCCACTGGTTTTGTATAATTTTTGTGTCAAATATTTCACTTATGATTAATCTCTATGCTCTTCCCTTATGAATGCATTTGTGTGGTTTAATTTAAGTGAAACACTTTTAAACTCAACACCGATTGGGTTGAGATTTCAAGTGGGGATCTTGGTTTGTTCCGATAGGACAAGACTTGAACCCTATTAATATCACGCATACATATGATTTCAGTATGTTTTGGTAGCCTTATCTCTTTTATTGAGATCCAAACCTTGACAAAACGATTGTTTTGTCAAGGGTTGGTGCCTTGTGCAACATTTTAATAGGGAAGAGGGGAATCAAGATCTTGACAACCCTCAACAAAAGAATTGAACAAAACCATGTAAATATTTTCAGAACAGTGAACTATCCAAGTTGTGTAGTGAACTTGAAATGATCTCCTTTATCACATAATTTTAAATCACCTCTTTTATTTTTCAATTATTAAACTCTTTAAATCAATTCATTTTCTTTAAACTGTTTTCAAAAATACACCCTTTTAATCCCTTTTATTAAGAACACACACTCTAAACCTACCAACGCTCCATTAGAGACGACCTAAGGTCTTCCATAGACTATATATAATCCTCGAAAGCATAATCAATTTGACGTGTTAAGACAGCACGGTCAAATTTTGGCGCCGTTTCCAGGGAGTGCTCTGGTTTTTAGTGCGTGTTTTTGATAATGTAGTTGTAAATTTTGTGAATATTTGTTTGTTTGTTTTTCTACCTTTTTATTTATTCATGTGTTCTAATCTATATCTTGTGTAGGTTCTGTGCATGACGTGTTCTACTTCGGGAGACTTACCACCTTTCGAACCCAAACCGGAGAGGATCCAACGTCAGTGACACCGAGACGCACAAGACCCCCTTTTGAAGGAGGACACACCACTCGATACTGTTCTAAACCCATCTTCTTATAGAACCAAATTAGAACCTGAAATAATCTTCAATAACATGGCTGAAAATAATCAAACATTAAAATAATTAACCTCTCCTGATGTTGATATCCAACCCACTTACATTCAAATTCAAGGCGAGGCACCTAATTTTGAACTAAAATCTGGTCTAATCCATTTATTACCAAGATTACATGGATTTCCGGGAGAAGACCCTCATAAGAACTTAAAAGAATTTCATACTATGTGTTCAACCTTAAAACATGCTAATGTGGATAAAGAACTAGTGAAGATTAGGGCATTCCCATTTTCATTAGAATACACTGCAAAAGATTGGTTATACTATGTCAATTCACCAATTAGGGGCTGGGCAGACATGAAATGCCTTTTTCGTGAAAAAATTCTCCCAGCCTCTCGAACTGCAACTATATGGAAGGAAATATGTGGTATAAGACAATATCAAGGGGAAACATTACATGAATATTGTGAATGCTTTAAAAGGTTATGTTCAAGTTTCCCACACCACCAAATAAGTGATCAACTTTTAATTCAATATTTTTAAGAAGGTTTTATTCCTATTGATCGAAATATGATTGATGCTGCTGCAGGTGGTGCATTGGTAGATAAGACCCCAATTGCAGCATGAACCCTCATTGAGAACATGGCACAGAACACTCAACAATTTGGTACACGGTCCAGTGTTCCCATTCGACGTGTCCATGAGGTGTAAAGTACTAAGTTTGAGAAGAAGGTGGACACGAAGTTTGAAGAGGTAAGTACCCTTCTACGACAACATGCTCTCTCCCAAGGGAAATCTCAATTTCCTCCTCCCATTCATTGTGGAATCTTCTATTCTGACACCCACTATTCTGACCAATGTCCTCAATTGATAGAAACTTCTGAGAGTTGTGAGGCAATATTTCCAGTACGCCCCTTTAACCAACCCTTTAGGAAAGAACCATACTATCCATCCAACCAAGGGTGGACGGACAACCAAGCCTATAGGAAAGGGGGGTATTCAAACCAACCTCAACAGCAATGGAACCAACAGGGTCAGAGTAGTCATCCACCACCACCTAGAAATCCTCAACCACCCCAAAGGCCATTCCAACCACCCCCTCAATAAACCGAGCCTAGCCTAGAAGATATGATGAATCAAATGGATTCCAATAATATCCAATTCCAACAAACCACCCAAGAAGCCATACAAAACCAAAAGACCCAACTAGGCCTGCTTTCCAACTGAGTGGGAGAAATCCAATGTCATGGGTCAGGTAAACTACCATATCAACCAGTAGTAAACCCTAGGGATAAAGGAAATATTAGTGACTTCACCATTAAGAGAGGGACACAACTCAAAAGGCAAGTGACCCCTCTATTAGATTCCTCCCATCCAAAGGAAACCATCATCCCAACTGCTGAAAATTGTCTAAGAGAAGAAAACCCTTTTCCTGAGAGAAGCCCTTCCAAAGGAAAGACTGTGGCTGTTGATGAGCCACCTATCCCAACCATTCCTCTTCCATTTCATGATAGGGATTCCCAAACAAGGAAAAAAATGAAACTAATCATGATAAAGAAATATTCGAAACTATCATGATACAGGTTAACATTCTTTGATTGATGTTGTGAAGCAAATTCCAATATATTCCATGTTTCTGAAGGAGATATGTACACACTAAAGGAGGATTTTTGGTGATGCGAAGGTGAGCCTTGGTAGGAATGTTTCAGCATTGATAGAGCCATCACTTCCTACCAATTGCAATGATCCTGTGACAATCTCGATTCTGTGCACCATAGGTGAGTATTCATGTTCAAACGCTATTCTTGATTTGGGTGCTTCTATTAATGTGATGCCTCACTCTATTTACTCTTCATTGCAGGTCGGTGAACTGAAGCCCACTGGTATTGTCGTTCAGCTAGAAAATCGGAGTACAACACACCCATCTGGTGTGTTAGAGGATGTTCTTGTGAGGGTGCAAAATTTAATTTTTCCTACTAATTTTTACGTACTTAAAATGGAAGATGATAGGATAAATGGACATGCCCCAATTATATTGGGGAGACCTTTCTTGAAAACTGCCAAAACCATAATTAATGTCCATAATGGTACATTATCTATGGAGTTTGGTGGTAATACATTCCACTTCAATATCCTTGATGCCATGAAGCACCCCTCAGAAGAACACTCATCTATCTATGTCAATTCAATTGATGTTCTCCCTTCTCCTGAAACAACATATTTTCATTCACTTGATCCCCTTTCTGAGTTTTATTCAATGATTGAAATGTTAGGTAATGAATCATGCATTGATTATTGTTGCGGTCTAGAGAAATGTCATGCATGTTTGTTAATTGATGATTTCTTGAACACAGAGGATCACATGACCATCGATGATACAGCTAAGCTTGTAAAAGCTCATTCCTCATATGAGGATGTTACCATTGAGCAGTTAGATGAGATCAGCGACTTCTCACTTTCACACACACTTCTGTCAATCCAAAATCCCCCAGAATTGGAACTGAAACAACTGCCTCAAGATTTAAAATAATCATATCTGGAGAATGGAAACAAGATGCTGGTCATAATTGCTAGTTCACTCCCTCCTGAGCATGAATTGCAACTGCTTGATCTTTTGAGGATGTATAAACAAGCTTTGGGATGGACACTTGATGACATTCCTGGAATTATCCCATCAATTTGTACACATCATATTTTATTAAATGATTAGGCTAAACCAGTGAGGCAGTCACAATGTTGACTAAACCCAAACCCACTTGATGTTGTTAAAAAAGAAGTAACAAAATTGTTGGCTGTTGGAATCATTTACCCTATCTCTGACAGCCAATGGGTCAGTCCCGTTCATGTAGTTCCTAAAAAAACTGGCCTTACTGTAGTTAAAAATGAAAACAATGAATTAGTTCCAACTCGTGTGCAGAATAGTTGGCGTGTCTTTATAGACTATCGCCGACTAAACCAATACACTAGGAAGAACCATTTCCCATTTCCATTCATTGACCACATGCTAGAGAGGCTAGTAGGGAAGTCCCATTATTGTTTCCTTGATGGGTATTCTGGATACTTTCATATCCATATTGCCCATGAGGATCAGGAAAAGACAACCTTTAATTGCCCCTTTGGTACATTTTTTTATAGAAGGATGCCATTTGGTCTGTGCAATGCTCCAGGTACTTTCCAACGATGTATGGTTAGTATTTTTTTGGATTACCTGTAGAATTTCATGTAGGTTTTTATGGATGATTTTACTGTTTATGGATCCTATGTTGATGACTGTTTGAGTATTCTTCCTTCTGTCCTACGTCGCTGTATTGAAAAGAATCTCGTATTAAATTATGAGAAATTCCATTTCATGGTGTGACAAGGCATAGTTTTGGGACATGTCATTTTTGGGGAAGGTATCCAAGTGGACAAATCAAAAGTAGATATCATTTCCTCCCTACCATTCAATAAAAATGTTCCGGATGTGCGGTATTTCCTGGTTCATGCAGGATTTTATCATCGTTTCATTCGTGACTTTAGTAAAATTTCACTCCCCCTCTCCCGATTACTCCAAAAAGGAAAAGAATTTTTTTTTGATAAAAAATGTGAGGAAGCTTTCAATAAGTTAAAATGGATTCTCACGTCACCCCTGATAATCCAACCACCTCGGTGGGATTTACCATTTGAGCTCATGTGTGATGCCTCTAACTATGCAGTTGGGGCAGTCTTATCACAAAGGGTCGACCGAGCTCCACATGTCATAGCTTATGCCTCACGTACTCTGGACCCTGCCCAAGGAAGCTATAGCACAACTGAAAAAGAATTCCTTGCCATTGTTTTTGTCTTGGATAAATTCAGGTCATACCTTCTAGGGTCCAAAGTCATTGTGTTCTCAGACCATGCATCCCTCCGATATCTCCTTTAGAAACCAGAATCCAAACCATGTCTCATTCGCTGGATGCTCCTACTTTAGGAATTTGATCTAGAAATTAGGGATAAAAAACGAGCAGAGAATGTGGTTTCTGAACATATCAGTAGGATTCTCCCATCCATGGACATTGACTCATCCCCCTGTATTCCCATAAATGAATTGTTTCCGGATGAGCAATTGTACTGAGTGCAAGATGCTATTCCTTGGTATGCTGAAATTGTAAATTATTTGGCAGCGTCTTGCATTCCTGCTGATTTCACCAAAACCCAGGCCGACCATACAAAACATGAGTCTTGTTGGTATATTTGGGATGACCCCTACCTATGGCGCACATGTAGTGATCATGTTATTAGGCGTTGTGTTCCCGATAGTGAGTTTCAGTCTGTCCTTAGGTTCTGCCACACACTTGCTTGTGGGGGCCACTTTGGTCCCCAACGGACTGCTCGCAAGGTCTTAGATTCTGGTCTCTTTTGGCCCACATTGTTTAGGGATTCCCATGAATTCTATAAATCTTTTTCTCACGGTCAAAGAAAGGGGAATGTCTCTAAAAGAAATGAGATGCCCCAACAACCCTTTCTCTTCCATGACATTTTTGATGTTTGGTGCATTGACTTTATGGTACCATTCCCTAATTCATTTGGGAACCTTTACATTATTCTGGCAGTGTATTATGTTTCCAAGTGGGTAGAGGCACGATCCACAAGGATAGATGATTCCAAGATAGTTATGGAATTTTTTAGAACCCAAATATTCTATAGGTTTGGATTACCTAGGTTTATCATTAGTGATCAGGGTTCTCATTTCTGCAACCGCACAATGCAATCTCTTTTGTGCATGTATGGGGTTGGGCATCGAGTGTCTACTGCTTATCACCCACAAACAAATGGTCAAGCCGGAGTGTCAAATAGAGAGGTGAAACAGATTCTTGAGAAAATGCTTCATCCAAACAGAAAAGACTGGAGTCTTAGACTTGATGATTCATTATGGGCTTACCGTACTGCATTCAAAACTCCAATTGGCATGTCACTATATCGGCTAGTTTTTGGGAAGAGTTGTCACCTCCCTGTTGAGGTAGAGCACTGGGCCTACTGGGCCATTAAACAATGCAATTCTAATCTTTCTGGTGTAGGTATTCAAAGGATGTTTTAGATTCAGGAGTTAGAGGAAATGAGAAGAGATTCATATGAGAACTCCCGGATTTATAAGGAGCGAACCAAGGCTGCCCACGATCGTCTCATCATTCATCGTCAATTCCACATCGAGTAGAAGGTCCTCCTATTCAATGCAAGGATGAAGTTTCACCCTGGTAAGCTTCGTTCCGGTTGGTTTGGACCTTACATTGTTACTAATGTCTCTCCATTTGGTGTTGTCCAGGTTCAAAATGAAGACACCAAGAAAACCTTCACTATCAATGGGTAGCGGCTGAAGCACTTCCATGAAGCCATTCTGGAGTCCCCAATGGAAGAACTCCATGTTCAAGAAGCGTTCTATGAATAACACTCACCAGGTTTTATCCTTCCTTCCCACAGTCTCTTTTATTATAGTGAGGACACTGCATTCTCTAGGTGTGGGGGGATGGGTACATTCCTGGGTTAGTTAGGAATTTTTTATCATCTTTCCTTCTTTTTCTCTTTTTCTCTTATTGCATGGTATTGTCACTTCCCCCCCCCCCTCATGGGTACATCCCTATGTTTTTTAGGAATTTTTCATTGTCTCTCTTCTTTTATCTCTTTTTTGCTTGTTTCATGGTATAGTCACTTTCCCCCCCTATTTCCCCCCCTCACTTCTGTGCTAAATGATAATTTTGATGCCTAATTTATCATGTAAAATGATACCCATTTGATCATTTATGTTATTGAAAATACATGAGGAATTTCCCATTTTCAAGTTTTTTAACATTCAAAAAAAATTCTGATGAAATATGCATTTCATCATGAATTCGACATTGTGGTGTGAATTTCTCTTTAAAATTGGTTATTTGTCGATGATATGAATGGATGTATCATTTTGAATCCATTGAGAAGAGTGGTACCCTTTTTGTGAATAGTTTAAGGGAAAATTGTGTCATTTAATCTCTCCGCAAAATTTTTCACCCAACCATGAAGTGTAAATACTTCTTACTTTATTGAAGGTAAATATAAGTTAGGTTAAATTTTCTCTACTTTCCAAATGATCTTTACATACGTTCATTCCTTATCTGATCTATTTCATTACTATACCAGATTGACCTACGCGTGTGTACCTGTTATCTGACTGTTGTACGCCCTCAAAAAAAAAGTGGGTGTATTTTTGGTAGGTCAAAACCCACCCTTTTTCTACTTTGGATGTTGTAATAACTATTACAATTAGTGTCGTAAGGACATCAAACATGGGTTGAGATAAGAGTGTGAGATTTGTTCCAAGTGCAACTTTTGAAAAAATAAATAAATATTGAGGGGAGTGATGAAATGTAAAGCATATGGGGATATCTAGGTCGGGAGCTTTAGGTTTGACTTCTGAGAATGCTTAATTGAGTGGGTCTTGGAATTTGATTCCAAAGGATGTAGGGCAGGTTCGGTGGAAAAAATCAAGTCAGTAGACAAATATTAAAATAACTTATATTTATTTCATAGAAAATGGAAAGAATAGCATGAAATGGTTGTCACACACACACATGGAAAATTGGGGATATGGTTAACTTTTGAATTATTTTATTTTATTGGTATCATTAGTCTCTTCGAATTTCATTTGAATATAATTTTTGAGACGACTTTTTCCATGATCACTGAGAATAACTCCTCGATGTGATTTTTTCTTTGATCACAATTCTATCAGAAATTAATTTCTCAAGAATGTTAAATCTTCATGAATTTTGGAATATCTACATGCATAATTTTTAGGAATTTGAATTTGCCCAGGAGTGAAAATGTTTAGGTGTGGGGGTGTGATCGTACCACGATTCACTGTTTCATTTTCACCCTTACACCACTGTGCTAAACATATTTTGTATTAAAAATTATAAAAATATTATCAAATTGTGCTTCATGTTTGATTCAATAATATTGTGTTTATCACTGTTAAATAGGGCAATGATACTTTTTTTGAAAACTACAATGTAGGTGGAGGTGATTTGGAGGGCCCATGATGAAGTTCATGAAAAATGGGCCAAACTGCGCAGGATCCAAGAAGTTCAGTGGACTCAAATTCATTATTATACTACACTGTACATCCAAATGGGCTGACATTATGTGGGATTATCTAAAACTCATTGGGATACAACTTCTATTTAATAACCCAAGAGATATTCGGCCATTAAGGGGCCCAGCCAACCTGATCTATACAGCACACCCAATCTGCTCGAGGTCAAAAGTGTTGTGAAGTGATCTATCCATATCTCACGCTCCACTTGTTGAAATGATGCAAAACAATCGGTGGAGATAGTAAATATGTGGTGCTACAACTTTTTAGTTTTCCACAAAACGTGTAAAGACTGTCTAGTAGGATACAACAATGTGCCAAGCGGTTTTAGTAAATCTGTGTTCCCAAAACCACCTCCCACATTTCCTATAAAAGGGAACCTTGGGCTCCTCATTTGGAAGTTCGACCAGGAGGAAAAGCTCTGGTATTTTGGAGACCCAAGGGATTACTCTCATCATCCAAGAAGTTATGGAGTCCCCTATCCTCATAGGGGGATCAAGGATGAAGAAGGAGTTTCACCCGAGCCTCCTCCTCCTCACGATGGCAAGCTAAACGGTGGGCGATCATTTTGAGGGAGCTACACATACTTGGGAGGGAGTTCCAGCACTTGTTCTTCCACTTGTTTTTTATAATTTGTGTGTTAAATATTTCACTTATGATTAATCTCTATGATCTTCTCTTATGAATGCATTTGTGTGGTTTGATTTAAGTGATACACTTTTTATATCAACACCGATTTGGTTGAGATTTCAGGTGGGGATCTTGGTTTGTTCCGATAGGACAAGACATGAACCCTATTAATATCACACATACATAAGATGTCATTATGTTTTGTTAGCCTTAACTCTGTTATTGAGATCCAAACCTTGAAAACACGATTGTTTTATCAATGGTTGGTGCCTTGTGAAACATTTTAAGAGGCAAGAGGGGAATCAAGATCTTGACAACCCTCAACCAAAGAATTGAACAAAACCCTGTCAATATTTTCAGAACAATGAACTATCCATGTTGTGTAGTGAACTTCAAATTATCTCCTTTATCACATAATTGTAAAACACCTCTTTTATTTTTCAATTATTAAACTCTTTAAATCAATTCATTTTCTTTAAACTGTTTTCAAAAATACCCCCCTTTTAGTCCCTTTTATTAAGAACACACACTCTAAACCTACCAACACTCCTTGAGAGACAACCTAGGGTCTGCCCTAGACTATATATCATCCTCAAAAACATAATCAATTTGACGTGTTGTGATAGTACGGTCACAGCTAGCGTTCGAAGTCGTTCGGAAATTGAATTCGGATTTTCATTCAACTCATTAAAAATATGGTCCTGAAACCATCCTATAAACTGGTGATTATGTTTATTTGGAAACCATTTTCAGCCCTTGATGGATTCAGCTGCCGAAGAAATTCTTTTTGAGATTCAATATATGGAGAAACCTCCAAACTATTATGCAAAACATAAAGGTGGGCCTCCTCACGATCTGTAATACTGATTGTCACAACATCTCTTATAGAAATTCCCTCACCCTCAATTCATCCGATGTGATGAGATTTTGGGAGACCAATGCTTTCCACATCATATAGGTATTTGGTACAAAATTCAATGGCTTCCTCAACAATATATTTCTCCACTATACAACCCTCTGGACGACATAAATTTTTGATATACCCTTTCAAAATCTTCATATATCGTTCAATGGGGTGCATCTATGTGTAGTTCATAGGACCACGAAGTCGAATATCTCTCACCGAGTGAATCATCAAATGAACCATCATATAAAAGAATGTTGGCAGGAATAACATTTTTAATTCATATAATATGATGACAATTTATTTTTCCATGGCTGGAAATTTCGCCAGGTCTAAAACATTTCTACATATATCTTTTAAAAAGAAACAAATTTTGGTTAACCTATGACGAACATTCTTGGAAAAAATTAAAAGTAAAGCTATAGGAATTAGATCTTGCATCAAAACATGGCAATCATGTGATTTCAAACCTTTTAACTTCAAATCATTCATTGACACAATGTTCTTGATATTCGATGAATACCCCTATGGAAACATTACATCATTTATAAAGTTGAAAAACTGATATCTCTCCTCCCTTGAAAGAGTATAAGCAGTTGGAGGAAGAAACATTCGATTTTCACCCTTCACAGGAGCTAACTCTTCTCATATTCCCATGTCAACCATATCCAACCTTTCTTTAATTCCATCCTTTTTTCCCAGGGGCATTTAGCAACGTTCCGATAACACTATCACATAAAATTTTTTCCACATGCATCACATCAAGAAAAGGTTTGACCTACAAACAATTTCAGTATGGTAATTCAAAAAACCTGATCTCTTTTTCCAACCAATTTTCTTAAGGTTTTTCAAAAATTGTTTACCAAAAACAGTGTTCACATATTTTACTTTCTAAAACAGCAGATCAACTGTTAGTGGATACGGTGATGCGCGTTGTTCGGAACATCCATTGAAAGATGTCATCCAGTATTGGTACTTATGCTGATGAGGTAGAAATCTACGAAGTTCTAGAAACACAGATTTCGATGAATGTTTCAACCTAATTGATTATGTATCTTTTTTGCACAGGGGACAACCTTGAGTTCCTTTGATTATATAGCTTGAAAAATTTCCATAAGTAGGGAAATAATTTATTGTCTCATTCAACATCACTCTCAACATGAAGTATTCACTTTTATAAGCATCATACAACATAACACCTGAATCCCACAATAACTTCAAATCCTCGATCAAAGGAGCCAGATAAACATCAAAGTCGTTACCTGGTTGTTTTGGTCCTGATATAAGAATAGATAAAAAGATGAATTTACACTTCATTCATAACCAAGGTGGAAATTTATAATTTACTAACACAACAGGCCATGTACTATGAGTGCTGGTTTGAAAACCAAAATGATTCACTCCATCTATAGATAATGCAAGAAGAAGGATTCTCAACTCTTTTACAAATTCAGGATACTCATGATCAATTTTCTTCCATTGAGGTGAGTCAGCTGAATAACATAATTTTTCATATTTATTTCTTTTATCTGTATGCAACGACAATTTTCTTGAAGTTTATTCACTTCCATATAGACGCCTAAACCTTGGAATGATTGGAAAGTACCATACAACTTTCGTAGGTTTGGATTCATCTTTCTTGTATCGAGAAGCTTCTATATGTGATTTTTCCCCTTGAGAAACAATATACATTCTTTTGGGAAGGCATGTATTCTTTCAAAAATCATACCCATCGAGCGTAGTATTTTTTTAGCTTCATATGTCTGGAATGGGAGCTCATTATCTTCCGGGAGAAGGTCATTCAAGAGAGAAAGTAGTTATGTAAAACTAAAATCACTCCATCTGTTTCCTGCTTTCAATTTATAAAACATCAGTATATCTGACAATGATGTATATTTAGTGCAACCAGCATACAATGGCGTCTTCTCAAAACTCTTTAACTTCTCAAACAATTTTGGGAAATCATGGAGTTAATATTCAATTTTCTTTATCATTTCCTCAATATGATCTTCATCATCATTGACATCTATAATCACATCCTGCATATGTTATTCTTTATTATCCATATTTGTATTCATATCTGATGATCCATAAAATGCAGTTTTATCCCATCCAGCAGCTCCATTCGATTTTTCTCCATGTTTATTCCAACATTTATAACTCTGATCTATTCTGTGACCTATCAAATGTTCTTCCAACTACTCTGGAGTAAGTAGTCAAGAATAAAAACAACGTAAACATGGAAAAAGGATTTGATAAGGATCCCTTGAGTGATCATTTGAAAACTTGATGAACTCTTTCACTCCGTTCTCATACTCTATTGTCAAATGATTAACATTCATCCAGTCTTTATTCATATCCATCCTATATGAATCTCAAATATTTGTATTTATGATTCATGTACACAATACAAGACATCCAAATACAGTATAACAGAACCACTTACTTGTAAAAATATAGATTAATATAGCCTAACCATTTCCAATAAATATTTGTAAATAAACATAACCAGGATTGACCCCCCATCAAAATCAACATAGTTTCCAAACAAAAAGGAGTTCTCGGGGATAATCACTTGTGTCATAGATGGTAAAACTCACAAGGAATCATCCTCTATAGCTCTTCCTCCTTTGTCGGGTCAACCCTTCAATGGTCAACTAGTCCATCCTTTTATACCTCACCAACCTAAAATACATATGGATGAAAATGAGTAGCCATCTCTATAAGTAAAGAAAGGATTCTCATATTCAATAAAATATGGTATTAATTAAATATAATTACTTTATATTCATTATAGTTTCCTCAAATCAACCCAGTACAAACACAGGAATAATCAAGAATGATACATCTAACACTCCTACGTCTCTTCCCTACATTCAATATCATCATGGCTAATATTTTTGGTAAGGTCAAGTTAATTACTTTAAATCACAGGGGGGTAATCACTTGTGTCATAGATGGTCCCCCATGTAATTCAATATGAAAATTTTGACAAATATTATTGAACTATCATCCCATTCAATCCTCATGAGTGTCTAATTCCAAACTCCATCTTATGTGTATTATCAAAAGAATATATATTAATAAATTTCCCCATATCCACTTCCCCAGTAATTTGGTCATTCTCACACTCTAATGTAATATTTCTTATGCTTCAAACCCTTCTATATAATATCATAACCATATATCCACAAATGCACATGTCACAAACACATAAAATACCATATCCACATCACAACCAAACATCAAATCCTCATCACAGTATGATATCATGAACATGAAGGACATAAACATCATACACTCCTCCTACAATGCACAACCCCCAATATATATCTAGACCAAATACACATAATCATGTCAAAAAGAATATATATACACCAAAACCTAAAATTGTTATAGGTCGTATATATACACCCACAGTGAGCCATTACAACTCATACTAAGTGTGAAGGGGGAGAAGGGGAGAGGGAGTGGTTCTATATGTTTTCCCTTTATAACCAAGATATTGAACAAAAACACTCAAAACCAAAGTAACCATATATATTTAAATCAGGTTACCCGACTCAAGTGGTGGTTTGTAATAAATAATAAGAAAATATAATAAGTATATAGTCACACATAAATCTTTCTTAAGGTTTTAAACCAAACTAACACTATAAACACCCTCGTCAGCCATTGCCTTGTTACTACCACCCTCTTATAACCACCTCCATTATAATGCCACAAATAATCCCCATCAAATCACATAAGCATCCATATCAACATTAGAAACTTCTCATTTCATTTAGCATTATAATTTCGTGGATTTTTATTACCATATGTATTTCAATTGTTAACCATCTTAATGTAAAACCAATCATTAAATCACTACCCACTATAATCCATTCATTAATCATTAATAAAATTTATTCTATATTTAACCAATTATTAAACATAATTATTCTAATCATTATCATTAATCATATAAAAACCCATCATTTATCATTTCAAACCCATCACCCATTACTATTTTCATTTATTCCAACTATATTCCATGCTAAAAGGAAACTATAACACCACCCAATAACAACTAAATTTTCATGACATAATATACAACTAAACACATTCTAAAATCCATAAAACCTCTTATTTTATGCCTAAATAGACATATCATTACTATCATAACCAAAAAATAATCCATCCATCACTACTGTATTAATTACCACACCACATTCTCCCAAACACATCAATCAACCGTCTCCCTTATAATCATAGTGATAAATACCCCATGTACAGTAGCATGAAAGGGAAAACGTATAAGAAATTCACACTAAAAGTTCAATGTATGACCATTAACCATTAAAACCATAACAAAAAAACACAAAAACCGAATCAGAATTGTTGTCACATCCTTCCTAAGAAGAATGTTCTAGAAGAGAATCAAGAACAATTGAAAAGAAATTCGCCTTATAGGAGGAGAAGTAGGGAACCTTCTGCGCTACGTCAGGAGGGGAAGGCACGACGACCAGAGTTGGAGGTGCATGGGAGGAGCCGCCAACTATTGAAAAATGGAGGAGTATGGTTCACAAGGAGTAGGGTCGAGTGAATAGGATGAGAAGTAGGGTTTACGGGGAGGAGGATCCACTGAAGGGGTTCGAGGGGGAGGATGAGGAGAAGGGCTAGCGGTGGAGGTTCGGAAATGCAAAGATCGAGGCGTCTAAGGTCTGGAAACGTGAATATTGGGTAGCGGTAAAGGGGAGTCATAGGGTTATAGTACCGCAAGTGCTTTAGGTCGTGATAAACTGAGGACATTGTGCGACCGATTTTATAAAATATAGGAATACGGTTTTATCAACGCTAAAAAAGAGCTGATAAATCCTTCATGTATCAGCGCTAACAATTTAGTGATAATACATGAATTCTTTATCAGTTCTTTTTTAGCACTCGTAAAGGGTCTCTTTATCTGCACTTTCATAGCGATGATAATGGTTACCATGTATCAACACTAAAATTTTATCACTGATACACAGATTCTTTATCAGCGGTTTTTTCTTAGCGCTGATATAAGGTGGTGCTTCCCTTGCCCGTTTTTGTAGTAGTGTAAATTTCTAATTAATAAATGGTATCCATTCTAAATATATGAAATAAGTATATTCGATGTGAATTTTTATTCTTATTATTATTTAGAAACCATTATCCCTTCTATTACATCCTATAAAAAAAAGATCGCTCTTGCATAATTTTGAACTACCACCTCCATGAAGCGATGCATTTCCTTTTACACCTATGCATCACATTAATGGTTATAATGAAGGATTAATTTTTTACATATGATATATATGATATAATAAGGATTATTTAAACGACAATTATAATTTAATTTTCTTTCTTTCTTTCCATCTATCAAAAAGTGGAAGCATCATTCATACATATGTACAGTCTAATATCTCTATTATGTTATATATGAAATTTTAATCACCATTTTACAAGAATATTTATAATATAATATAATATTTCTACATATTATTCTTGATACATTATTAACATTCAAGATATGATGTATCTATAAACAAATTATAAGGACCATGACTTTAAAACTGAAACATGTATGAAAAATGAAGAACATAAAACCGAAAATAGTGATTTTAGTAAATATATATTATCCAACATGTGGTAATATGTTATATACATATATCATATATATATATATGATATATATGTGTATTTTTCATTAAAATATTTATATTAAATCTATATTTATTGGGTAATATGTTCAAACACGTACGAAGCAAGATGATAATTAAGGTAAGAGATTTATGTTTCAATCCCATTTTAATCAGGATTTTTTATATTCATATTTAGATTGAGAAAATAATATTATAATTATATTATTAAAACATTTAATTTAAATTATACTCTAGTTATATCAATAATTTTGAACCTCTTGTACAATTTTCTTCTCTTTGATACTATAATTGGATCAGAAACTATTTTTATGAAAAATGGAAAATATTTTTATCTTTCTGTTTAAAAATAGTTCTCATTAATTAATATTTTTTATATTTTTTTTCAATAATTTTTTTAATATTATTCAATGATTATTTTAATTCATCTTTAAAAATATTTGACGATGTAAAAAATTCTTCAAAAATAATCCTCTTATACTATTCTAAAAAAGATAATTTTAAGTGATGGTTTGAACAAAATAATTTTTTAACAACTATGACATGAATAGAATTTAATTCCATCTTTAATGATTAATAATTTTAAGGTTATAATACATGTCTATGTGGTTCCATTAAAAAAAATTCATTTCCTTTATATTTTTTAAAATATTTGGATTTTATATGTGTGGTTTTAAAATAAAAATGGTATTCACCCAAAACAATATTCTAATGATCTTGTAAATAAATGTTTCATCTATGATACAATAAATATATATTAATTATTATTTTTTAGGGATAGGATCTAGTGATACCATCATTATTATTTATAAATAGAGTTTCTTATTATGATAATTACATGTTTATAAATCCTATTTAATTTCCATGGATTCTGATATGATGAAATGGTTAAATGTTTATGAAACACATACCCCTTCTAGGGTTTTTGATATAATGAATGTTTTATGAAATTTCAGAACACATATAAATGTTGTTCATTATTTTATAGGTCTTATTAAAATTCCATATCGCTACAATTCTTTGGGTAATGATGGATATATAATGAGTTAATAAAAATTGGAATATTAATTGGACATAGTTTATTAAGGGACTCTATCCACTATGATAGTAATGGGAGTAATGAATAAATGATTGAATAGGCTATGAACCCAATCAACAATGGTTGTATTGGAAGGGATCCCTGATTAAAGAGTTAATTTAATAATAATATTTCTATTCCAAATAGATTGTTCTTGTGATTATTATATGTTATTATAGATTGTGATTAATTATTGATGATTTGGAATACTTATCAATTATGTATTTTATTATGAAAAAACCCATATTACCTGATTTTTAATTGATGTTCTCTTAATAATTACATATGATTATAGTATGTGATGATATTGTTCTCATACCCTTATTCTTACTTTATACTCACTTATGATCATTGTCTTATACCTAATATGTTTACCCCTATTGAGCATCAGATCTCACCATTTCATATATTTTATTTCCCCTTGTTAATAAGAATTTGTCTAGGTATGGTACCCCTAAGAAGTGTACAATGTGAGATGATATTTTTTGGATGAATTAAAGATATCTCATGAAATATAATGTTTATATATATAGTCTCTAAATGCAATGAACATTTACAGTCCATAGGTTGATTTTCAGGTTATATATGTTATATTAATCTATTTAAATATAATATTTACATAAAAATTATAGGTTTCCATAATTTGCATCATAGTAGGGTTTAATAAATTTTTAGAGATCAGTTTTGAATATATTTTTTTGAAAACTCTGTGAATAAGACTAAGTATAAGATAACATCCTATTGTTTTTTTTAAGGTTGAGATTATATGGTATCTAAATAATTAAGTCCTTGTATAGATACTATAAGTGGACATGGTTTTGGAACAGATGCATATTGGGGTGGTAACCCTAACAAGATATGGTTGTTCATTTTTCCACCATCCTTCTGATGCCTACTGAATTCTTCCTTATATTGCAAATGGTTTGAAAATCCTCAGGGATAATATTAGGTTAACATATTATTTTTTATGAAACATTATAAAGGATTTGAAGAGATGATAACAAAAGACGAACTTGGTTAAACTAAAGATGACACATACTTAAAAGAAGTTATCATGGATAAGAAATCATATAAATTGGTTTCATGATTATGTGGCTTCTCATTAAGACTATTGTTGCCCACACTATGTTTTTTATTTGTTTTAGTCAATGGATAGAAACATAGGGTACCATTTTAATACATTATCTGATGGAAAATGATATTATTTTCTTTATGGGTATCAGAATTATATAGCTGGTCGAATGAAAAATATTTTTACTCTACATACACAAATTTCTCAACATATGAATAATATCAATCTTCAAAACAAGGAATGGAGGGAACATTATTAAATTGATTCTTTCACAATGAAACACCTTCCATATTTTATTAGGTTTTCTGATATAATATTTATTTTTTAAAATATTGAAACCATTGAAAATATATTTTACATTCACCAGTGATTGAATCATGAAAAAATTATTTTTTATGTATATTATTTGGATGATGAAGTAGATAAATGGTGGAATGTTATCAAGAACCCAATGAAATATGAAGATTTTTACTCTATGGAGTGTGATGAGTTTAAAGGTTACTTTTCAACAAGTAAATTACTCATATTCTTCATATGAAAATAGAATAGGAAATAATTGATCTAAATAAGAAGTATGATTAATCAATTAGTATCTATGAGACATATTTTACAAGACTTCTGAGGCACTCTTATGGTATTATCATTAATCTATAATGTTATATCGATCGATTCATAATTGGTTTAAAAAATGTCTTTAAATGGTGTTTTCCTTAAGGGAAATAAATATATATGAAACAATTTCGTGATTCTCTACCAAGGTTTAAATAGATATTAGAGTCAATAATGAATCTTCTCATTAAAGAAACATGGAATTCAAAATAAATTATAAAAAACAATGAAGAGGAGAAGATTATGTTTCATTTATTCTTCAACTATGGAAGGAAATATGGGGGATATATTTCTAATGAGACCAATAAATGTTCTAATTGTGGAAAAGATGTATACTAAGTAGAGGGATTTTTTAGTTATTTGAAGAGACTAATAAATAAAATGAATGATAACATTGAAAAATATAATTAAAAAACTATACTCCAATGTTTCATATTCATGGTGTATGAGAATTACTTTAACCAGTGATGAAATTAAAAATTTACTGAAAATGATCAATTTCTAGAACCTCTTAATCCTAGAAGAAAAAGTAAATCATAATATAAAAAAACTACTGAAGTGGTTCATAATGATGAAGTAGTGAAAGTTACACTTACCAGACAATCTATAATTGAAAATTTATTATTTGATTCTATATCTTCCCTTTATTTTATATCTAAATTATTTTATTATGAACAAATAAAGATTCCCAATTGAAATCTCAACACAATCGGTGTTGAATTAAATAGTTTTTCACTTAATTATAGAAAAGGGGTTATATTAAGAGGATAAGAACATTAAAATTAAACAAAATTGAAATATTTAAGATATAAATTAAAAAAAACAAGTAGAAGAATATGTTCTATAAATCTCTCCCAATTATGTGTAGCTCCCTCGAAATGATGTTCCACTTTTTAGCTCACCATCCAGAGGAGGAAGAGACTCAGGTTGAACATAAACATCGTCATTGATACCCATTTGAGGATAAGGTAAAAAAAAACTTCATGGATAATGATATGGCTCCTTTGGGTCTCCAAAATACATGATATTTGTTTCTTGGCCAAAGTCCCAAATGTGGGGCCCAAGGAATCAGTTTATAGGAGAAGTGGATGGTGGTTTCTGGAACACAAATTGTGTAAACTACTTTCCCCATTGTTTTTTTGGTCATATAACCTTATATATATATTTAAAAAACTAAAATATTATTTACCCAACCATTTAATATCTCCCTCGAATGTGTGTATTCCTTTTGACACCTACAACTTTATATATAAACAAATCCCTACACACCACTTTTGACATCGTGCAGATTCAGTGTGATGGATGGATCAATTTAGATGGGACATAAGATGAACAAATGAGGCTTGGTTTTATGCATATAAAATGTTTCCCATTGAATGTTTGACCCGTCCAAAAATATAATCCCATTTGGATACACGTTTTAGTATTATTATGTGGTTGATTCCATTGGTGTGCTTGGATCCTGTGCGATTTGGTCCATTTTTCTTAAACTTCGTCAGGGGCCTTGCAAATCACCTCCACCTTCAATTCAATTATCAAAACAATAAACATTGGCATTTTTAAAAATTTTTAAAATAAAATAATTCAATCAAACATGAAGTTAATTTTTTTAATATTTTTATAGTTTTTAGTACAAAACGTATTTAGAACTGTGGTGTATGGGTGAACATGAAACAGTGAATCGTGGTGCGGTCAGTACTGTAGCAACCACGTACAAGTGGCCATCAAGTAGTTTAGAAATTCTATATGGGTAGTTATAACAATATAATATTTTAGTTTTATAATAAATTTAATTTTCAATTGAGACCAACATGATAGATACCCTGAACCAACAAAACTAGACAAAACTATTATGAGTTTTTGTTAGAATATTTCATGTTACTAGGTTTATTCGGTTTATTTGTTTACCAATTTATATATATAAATTAATTACTATACAAAATGGTATGTCAACTATTTCCATTCACTCAGGATATCTACCATATACTGTGGTTTTTATGTGTATTTTAATTTTTATAGGTTAAAGGATGGAAGTAAAGTTGTTACTTCTTGTTTGGGATAGGTATTTATACCCACGGTTCAATGATTCTTGGGTATATTATGTCTGGTTCAATAATCTAAACCCACGGTTTTTTAAACCATGGGAATTGATATATTACTATGGTTAATCTAAAACGCATGGTATTATGATAATTTCAAGGTCTGTACCCATGGTTTTTAATAAACCAAGGGTATAGCCATATATCGACATCTTAGAAGACTACAGTTCTTATAACTGTGGGTATACCCTATACTAACTATTTTATGGGCTACACCCACAATTCCAAACCATGAATATAGGTTATATTTCTCATATGGAATACTATTTCATTATCGTTATCTTATTTATATCATGATCATCAATGCAATTTCACATGTACCTATTTATCTTCAGGATGAAGAAGATTTTTGCACCCCACAGTGAAGAACTTTGGCATATAAATCCTTTATCTAGATTATACTGTAGATGTTTCATCATCTCCTCATGTTCCAAAACATCTATTATATTCAATGTCTTGGATAATGGTAATTCCCTAGTTATATTATTGATTGAAAATTCAACCTATCTATTAGGTGGAAGACTAGGAAATTACTCATGAATCACATCGACATATTCCATCAAAATGGCTATGTCTTTAGTGATAATATATTCCATAGAACTAGTAATTTGATATAGATATGTTTTATCATATTGAAACAATATCCATTATTGAGATGTTGGTGATAATGAAGTTTCATCCTTCTCCATGAACATGAATGGAATTGAATAATGAATTGTAATACATAGAGTTGGAATATCTCACTGAAATTTATGTTTTCTCCATATTGGGAAATCCATCCATATTTGGAATTGAATAATATCCCACCAATAGGATAATGGCAAGGTTCTCTAGTAATTTCGACCCAAATATTTTTATAGGGGAGGATTTATATACTTCTGACATAATAATTTCCCAATTTTTCATTTTCACCAATAGATCTACATCCATGATATGTGGTGGAGTTTGAATAGTTGTACTAAAATTTAATTAAATGAAGGAATTCCCAGAACCAGAATGAAAAATGTTTTTTTTTCAAATATTCAATTAATGAGAAACATAATTATCACCACTTTTTTGTTCTGATCCACTTCATCAATTGTGATAGCAAAATATCTCTCTTTATACCTTTGTGGATGTTGGTTGTCATTGAAAAAACATGGATTAGTGATTTGGGTTGTAATGTGAAATGGTTCTTTGTAGTTTAATAAATAAACAATGTGATGAGGGTTGGATGAATAATTCCTCTATCATAATGAATTAGTGGAATTCCCCTTTCGAAAAACACTTGCATTGTGTCCTTCCTTCCTTGACCAAAATCATTTCTTCATTCCTCTTAGGCAATTTCTAGGGTGCTTCTTTCTGCACATTTCACATGTAGGATGTTGAATTTTTTTGGCACCATTTGATTTATCTATAAGACCGCCAGAATTGAAATTCACTTTCCTATTATAATCCCCATGAATCCCTTGAGATTATACAATCCTTATTTAGAATTTGAGTTCACATCAGATAATTTACACACAGTTATCAATATCACAGATCACCTGGTCCTTTCATTGACTAGTTTTAGGCCACCAATGAAGCGATCCCACATTCACTCAGGGGTAAAGAAAAAGACATAGGCATATCATGAATGTCTTGGGAATTATTCCTTATATTCCTTTATAGATTAGTCTTCATTTTTTCTTGATGGAATGGAAATACCTGTATATTTGAAGTCAAACAGTAAGATGAAAATATTCATCAAAAACAATTCAAGAATTACTTACACCCATTCACTTTGATCTCTTCCTTTGTATTTGTTTTCTTGATCAATGTAAAAAACTAATCATCTTCTCCCTCTATATGATAAACATCCAATAAAATAATCACTTATTCAAAATATTAAAGGATGGATATGGTCTTTTGAATTGAGTTGATCTATTGTTCTATGATTATGGATTAAGGAAATCCATTGAAATTAGGGGGCCATTGATGTATAAAAGACTCAATTGAAACATTTTTTTCATATTTTTATTTAGTAGATCCTATTTATTCATGTTTCTATTCATAAAAAATTCCATCTAAGAGAGTATTATCCCAAAGTTCATGATTCCTGCTCTCGTGAGGTTTAGAATCTCATTGGGGAAGTCATCACATTGACCTTCTTGTTGATTGTTTAATCGATTCGAACTATTTTAGACCATCAGATAGAATAAAGGGATAATTAAGGATGGATATTTTTAAAATATTAAACACATAAATGAAAATTCAATGATAATAACTGGGTAACTTATAACTGACATTGATTTCCTTAACTTATTAATTTTCGCGAATATATCTTTGTTATCCATGATCTATTTCTAAACATATATTATTATGGTCATGTTATTCCCCTAATAATCATTAGTAATGAGATTGTGAATTTTCCATAGAAATCCCACATGAGTTTTAAATGAGGTGCATAGTAAGGAACATTTTCATGTTCTAGGTTATGCCAATTCAGGACCAACACACATTGTCTGAGTCGTTACACAAAGGTAAATATCTATTGGATAGGGTATGGAATTGTCATGGGAACCTTCCAATTCTTGCAAGAGAAGCCTTTCCGAATAATACATGTGAAGGTGGGGAGCTGATTTTATATTGAAGAATCTAGGTAGAATCAGTTCCATGTGTAGTCTTTATATTTCCTAAGACCTGTGGTTCATGTAATCTCTAAGACTACAAGCCTTGTATGGGTTCCCGCTCATTCCATGAAAGGGGGGTATCATTAATCAATAAAAAATAAGGCCTTCAGGCCATTCAGATTGAGGTATCTAGACAGGTATATATTTTATTGATAAACCATTTAGTCTATAATTACAAAAATTTAGGGATTTTTTCTTATACTTTGTGTTATCCATAATGATTTCACTTTAGTTTTCTTAATGTAAATCTAAAAAATAACTACACTTTTTTTATACGAACTATAACAACACTACTATTTATTTCACATTAATAAATGATTTATTAGATAAAATTAAACTTAATAAAACCCATGAGACTGATATGTCTATTATATCTAGGAATTAGGTACATTATAAATCAATTTAAAATAAAAAATATATCATCTTCATCGAAAACATCCTTAACAATACTTAACTTAAAACTACCTGGGATAACCTATGGACATACATAAGAAATTGGTGACATACATGTCATAATAGGAGAATTGTAATGGGGTAAGGTAATAAATGTTAAATAATTGTCATATAAATTGAGAATAAAAGGAACATGAATAAAAATGCATGATATGTCATGATAATCCTGAAATGGGAAATGTGGAAACAACTTAAAACAAAAAATCATAATCAATGGACAAGGATAATAGACAAGAAATCATGATGAAAAATGTCTCATAATGATGTCTTGATCAGTTTATATCTCAAAATTACCCCTCATGAGACTAAAAATTACCCAATTCATTGGAACGTTATATAAATTTGGGCACACTTTTCACATTCATTTCATTCCAATGCTTAAGTGTGACACATAGATCACACAACATAGATTCATTCATTATCTAATTGTATTCCATGATTATGGAGTGTATAATAAATACATGTAATTAATAATTAAAATATTTATATATTTATATATTTCAATACCCCTGATATTAGATTGGTGTGTTATTCACTACACAATTGTTTTGGAAAGGAAATGTGTGTTGAAATTCTAGCAGCACAATGACATCGCTTAAAAATTCATAAAATCGGACTGTGAGAGAGAAACTCTTATCTCAGCATTTTGAAATAAATTTTAATGTAATGGGGGTAATAAATAAGATAAAAATAAAAAGGAAATTAATATAAAAGATATATGGTAATCATAATACTTTAATAAAGAGGACAAAGGAAAAGATCCCTTGAGTGTGTGACTCCAAATGATTAAGAGGTGATTATTGAGTGATATAGGCATGTTGGGAGGAGTATATAGCAGTGAGGGAAGATTAATGATATTATAAAAGTATATTCAGTTAATAGAAGTGGTTTCATGGGTGGGATTATATAAGAAATTAGTGTGGATTTCTATAATATTTCTCAAACCTAGGTTTTGGAATCTATAATAAAATAACAAAAACTACAAACCTTCCCATGGTTTTTGCACATGGTTTCTACCTAATGGGAGTGGATTCAATTATTTTATACGTATAAGTTCCCAAATTAATTAAATAATACCCTTTCTTATGTGGAGGTGAGTCACAAAATTGAAAAAATAATTTGAAACTCTTAAAATATATTAATGGTTTTGGAAAATTCATTATGACTTTATAAAATTAGTCAAATTAACATAAAATAAAATTATTTTAAATTAAAAACATATATATATATATATAAACCTTTATAGTATTTATTAAATCACTTTTGTTTCATTACGATTTCATAATACACACAATATATTTATACGGTATTTAATTTGTACCTGAAAATTTGACTATCTCAGAAAATTATGAAACATTCACCGTTAGAAAATTTTTACATTATGATTCCAAAAAATATTATTCATTTTATGTAAATAGTTTTGAAAATATATGAATTTTCAGTTTTAGAAAATAAAATTGACATTTATTAAGAAATTTAGTGTTATTTATAATAAAGGCTTTCAGACACTTATAAAAATTATTTTTTGGCTTCATAAAAATTATATGCTTATTAATATTTCAGAAAAATTATTTAACAAAATTATTTTATTAAAATATTATCTATTTAATAAATCCAATAATTCAACAATATAAATTCTTTATTGAAATTTAAATATTACACAAATTTACTATTCATGTTTTATTATATCAAAATAAAAAATAATTTACAAATTAATAACAATAAAATGAAAATATATACATTGTTTTCTATTAAATATTGTACATACTAATATTTATTGGGTATGGATATATATTACCTTAATAAAACTGAAAAATCTATATGAATAAGTTGCGCAATGTTGATATATACATTGTTTTCTTCTCTAAAAATGGTTTCGGTCATGATCTTGATGAGCTTGGTCTTATCTGGTAAATGCTTTTTCTTATTCTTAGGTTATTATATCTAAGCTTTGGATTGGTTCAAGGAAAATACAAGAAATACTATCTCCCTTGGAAGCTCTAATAATTGGGGTTCATAGTGTATAAACCAACATGTTTATACCATCACTTCCATTACATGTGTCAATTGGATTGGTTGAAACCACACATTTTTACTAATAATATGATCATAGTTCAATGACTATATTATCAATGGTAGTTATTATTAACATTCTTTTAGATCCAATATAATATAGTAAAACAAAATAAGTTCACGTTTTTTCTATAATCTTATTGCATAATACGTCATTTAATAAAATAAATAGGGGAATTTTTATTATTGCCATTTGGTTTATTACACGGGTGGATCCCAATCAAGCACTACATCAATCTTCACTAGGTCTATATGTAATCCATTCTCAGAAATGAAATTCCCTATAAATTTAACATTATGGAACCAAAACAATAACCTTGGAAGATTACAATAAAGGTGGAGATCTAGGAGTAAGTCTATGACTATTCACATATGCTTTTCCTTCTCCTCCTATAATGTAGAGTAAATGACTATGTCAGCATTGAATATTACCAAAAATCAGTCCACGTATGGCTGAAATATCTTGTTCCTAAAATCCATAAATATAGTGGAGGAATTAATCACAACCAAATTAATCACTGGGAACTCATTATGTTCATAGAGACATCATAATGTCTTCTTTAGAATGTCATCCTCGTGAAGCATCACCTAGTGGTAGCTAGTCCTAAGGTTGATCCTTGAGAACCAACCCGATCCTATCAACTGGTAAAATAGGTCATCAGTCCTTAGTAAGGTGTAATTCATATTTATAATTATCTAGTTCAATCTTTGATACTCATCAAAAAGTCAAAAAATCCAATCCTCCATTTTCACAAACAAAACTAGTGCTTCCTAAGGGGTGCGCACTGGGTCTGATAAATCCCTTCTCTTCATGGTCCTCCAAATACAACCTTAGATCAAAAATATCAATATAGGATATTCCAATTTTTTATATAAGATATCATTGTAGTCTTATGGTGCATGTCAATGATGAAGTTCATCTCCCACAATGGAGGTAGTTTGGAAACATCCTCGGGGATGAAATACTTCATGTGCTCCACAGTTGATGGAATCTATATGGCTGAAGATCCCACTATTCCATCAAATAAACTAAAAAACTAATGTGTTATGGTATTCATCTAATTTCTTTTAAGTCCCACTCACTCTAACATGAGATCACTCTCACCCATAATGGATAATTTCATCACATCCATTCATAGGGATGAAACTCATCTATGATGACAATAAATCTGGTCTCGATCCATGGAAAACCAGTCTATACCCTTGATGAAATCATAATGTTTCATCAAGATGAATATCAGGTCCCATGAAAAACTCTCTCCACCAACCACCAACCTACATTTCCATCACATAAGTGATGTCAAATTATCTCACCCATTGAGAACCACTAGAAAAAAACTATTAGGATATGGTCTCATTGGGGATATGTAGATCTCACACAAGAGATAAAAAATAAAGGAGTTATTTTCACATATGTCTACAAGTATTAGATAAAGGATATAAAATACATAGTTTTTAACTTATATCATATCATAATTTAATGTTTAATAACCAAACATAGCCAGCAGCTACCCTCGACCCCGACCACCACCTCTTGAAGCCTAACATGGGGCACCTAGTGGTGGGGGTGGAAAGTAGCTCATAATGTATCCATAAAATATAAAATCCTCCCTTAAGAGCCTAAAATTATATTATAGTAGAAACAAAACCTTTGAGACCACCCTATCCACACCAAAGAGAACCGAAATCAATGATTATTCTTTTCCATGGTGGTCCATCTGCCCCTCTCTCCTCAGTATGTATTGTCAGGAAATCCCATACCATGAAACATGTCCCTCCACATGTATAACATAGAGCCTCCACAAGTTAACTGTAATCATTATAAAATCCATTTTCCTCATTTCCATGTGACTAATTATAAAATTGTCCATGTCTCGTGATCCAAGACCCTACTGATTGGTGCCTTCCACCTACTCTAGACAAGCTTTCACAATGACACCCACTGCCAGCTCCATCATCATGGAGTCCCTCTAATTGGAATTTATCCCTCACCAGTGTTGTATATAGAAATAAAAAATATTTGGTAATGCTCAAGTGGGCCTCATTGTATGAGATTTCTATACCGAGACTCTGATCAAACCTCCACAGAAAGAATCAACCACCACACACAATGTCTAGTGTGTATTACACATGGTTTTTTAACATCAAGACATATTCTAAAACTATCACAATACCCTACTACAGTTGAAGAAGATCCAAAATCTGAACATATAATAATAATTAAGGGATAAATTCCTCATAGAATAGTTTTTGGGTGTCATAGCATGACATTGTTGTCTCATCATAAGTCTACATGACTATATTCCACCAAAACCGTACTGCTACATGGAAAATGTGGGATTCCATTGAAACCATCTAAATAGTTCAGGTCCTCACAGTCCATAATGCATGTATCACTAAACCAAGATGATACTACACTTCCTAGGGATCTTTCACTCCAAATAACCTCAACTATCTCAGACATTGGAACATTTTGAGTGCTCTAAGAACACATGCATCATTACTTTACCTTGTTGGTTCTATCTAACATCCCTGCCCAATTGGAGGAAACATTAAAAGAGATAGCCCCATAATTGAGGCATCTTCACTCATTATATAATATTCAACATCCTAAATTAGTATCGTAGATGGATATCCTAATGGGTTTTTCTTGAAATTGAACAATATATAACATTGTAATATGAAGATATATATATATATATACATATATATATATGGGGATCTGACTCAAGAAGGGTAGTCAAAGGGATCAATCTTATATGACGCGTGTACCAATGTTCAATAATACCAATATCTCGTTATTTTGGGTCAATAATTAGATTTTCAGAGCTCTATTGTATAGATACAATGGTCACTATACCAGCATTGGTTTAAATAGCCCGAAAACCATACTTGAGACACTTGTACATCATTTATCTAAGTCCCAACCAATTACTCAAAAGGAGGAAAATCCAAACACTATCCCATGGAATGAAATTATATTATACCACTCTGTAATGACCTAAAATACTAATCCACACCTTTTATATAGAAGGAAGAGCTTTTACTGCCCCAAATAAACCACTAATATGCCTGGGGAAGGGGACAAGTGTCCAGAAAGCATAATGTAAATGGGTTTCTTTTGTGATGTTTACCTTTACACATGCACCCAAACATAACAATGCATCATTGTAGAGGAATAATAAAAATTACATTAATATTTATACTAAAACCTTTGATAAAAGAGCATATGGAAAATACATTAGAGTATGATCGAATAAAATTGAAGTTAAAGGGGGGAAATACATGCCTAAATAGGGATGACGTCCCAACCTCAGAACAAAGAGAATAAACAAAATATGACATAGCATGACCACATAACTCTAATCCTAACCACTGTACATATCCCATGCACCTGTGTAAAAATTTTCTCCATTGATGTCACCACCAAATTTTGTGTCATCTTCAAAGTATGTGATGCATGTGGGAAAATACCCTTCAATGGTTAGTATAAATATTCTGAGTAGGAAACCAAAAATATTAAAGGGAGTAAGAGAGAGATATGATTGTAGTGTACAAATCTACCCAAATCATGATGGAATTGAAACACAATAATATATATATATATATATATGCTCAAATAAATCCAATATGAGAGATAAAGGGGGTCTTATCATATCTGAGCCTAGGACAATGAGTCTACCCGCAACTTCAAAGGTCTATCATCGAGGACTAGCATCTCGCATGTATGTTTAAGAAATACATATTGAGTACTCAAACCTCTCTACTAATCTACATCTCAGGGGGAACAATCTCCCATAGAGGACCCATGACATAATATTATTAGGGGATGCCACTGTGTAGAAAGAGGACTTGCACCATAGAACGATAAGGGGATACCACTCAGTAGATGGATAGAGGGACCACACCCTGTGTTGTGAGGGGGATCCATTGAAAGCATAGAAGACTTACTCCCTAACAAGATATGGGGCTTCTACTCAGTAGTTATAAATAATTTACCCCCACCCTAGTGTGTAAATTGGATGCCACATAGTTTGTACAAAACCCATGACTTGGTATGATTTGAGGGTTCCACTCAGAGATTATATTACCAATTCCTTATTTCGTTAGTGGGGTGACACTCATAGGGTAGAGGAACCACACCCTTGTCCATCGTGGGGGGGGGGATAAAATGTTTTTGGCATGGGGGACCCTCACCCTACTATATAATTGGTGGTTTCCAACCCAGGCATCTCACGAATGATCCTTCTTGATAATATCTAATGTTATATAATTTACTAAAGATTAATCAGGCTCTCAACACCTCATGAGATATCTTGAGTGAAACTATGAATGATACCATCACATGCTACATGGAAAACTACTAATAATATGTTACTCATGAGACCAAATCCGAGTGTATAATAAAGAGATATGTTGGGTGGAAGTTCCTAAGAAAATTAGGTTGTGTGTACTAGGGGTCACATAGGCTATAAAGTCACCAAGCCTTATAATTTTTTCCTATATATCATATAGATTTTTATTCCATGTATTACTAAAACGAATGGAAGGGTACCACATGGCATGTCTCAACCACTTAGTCTCTTCCAAAGTGCTCATGGTATTTCATGTGTACTTTGGGCCATGCCCATGTACCTGGTCGTGTTCATGGTCATTCCCATGTACTCCCAGAGTACATTTTGTGTCCTATTAAATAGTTTCCTTGATGCGTGTTACTAGAACATGGCGTAGATAGTCCTGGAGGGTCAAAAGGTGTATGGGGTCTCCAATAGAATGTCTCATCTATATCTTCCCCAAAAACTCTAGCCTCCGTAGCTGGGGGGCTACACAGTGTGTGTTCATAGATGACATGGAATGTATTATATTTTTCCCTAGAAACATATGTTTATTCATAAATCATCACTTCACTACCATCACCTCTGTTTACACTTAAATACATGTATAGGATTGATGATCTAGGATCATATGTTCTTGATATGCCTCCATTGGCCGGATTCCAGCCACCCAAACCCTTACATGTATCCTCACAGTTCCATCATCCACTCTTGTCGCCAATTCAAATTCAAAACCCATTTTCTTTTTAACCATAACCAATAAACCTCCATGATTCTTCTAAAATTATTCATTCAAATTGTCACTCACAAATCCAACATGAATATGGGAGTTCAATAATGCTAAAACCCACCCAAGTAATGTCGAACATCCACCCCATTGGTCAAGATGGGAAAATAGAAGAATGGAAGGGAAATTAACCATAATGAAGTGAATCTATATTTCTACAATAATTCATTCCCAATAATATCAAATGTGTGGTATCTTAGGTGATATAACATGCATCAAAGAAATATAATTAGATCCATATTAACAATAAATATTGTATGAATCACATAAGGAACATGTTTAACATATCAAAAATAGATAATTATAAATCCATGCTCAATATTTATATCATATGGGTGGAAACCAAAATTGATGACGCTTGACTCTATTTAGGATTGATCAATGGTGAATAATTTATTCTCCAATGATGGAGGTGATCTGTTGTGTTCACTACATTTTGATCCACAAAGATCTAATCCCCCAACGTCCTCTAATATAGATCCACCAATGTAAAATTCACAGCGCTCTTCTCAAGTATTCTTTGTATTATAATGATAACCCAATAATATTTTATAATAATGTTTAAATAGAGGAACATAGTTCATTGGAATTTAAAATAAAAGAAATATATTTAATTAATTATATTAGTTAAACTCACCCTCAACAAATGCCTTAACCAAACTTCCAACGCGGACCAAGATTATGTCATGATCATGTTAAAAGCCAAGATTTAGATTCAAATTTGGCCTAATATTTCCCAAATATGACTACATTCAGAAGTTACTAAATATTTTTAAAAAACTACATTAGTTTGATATTAATATATTTAATATTTTTATAATATCAATACAAGGTCCACCTGGGCCGCTAAATATCATGGATTCTTAGTGCCTAGATATAATTTTTTTAATATTTTATAAAAACATATAGATAAAAGAAAGACTCACTAAATTAGTTATTTATCATTTTTCATTTGAGGAATCACATGAATTTCAATGAGGGTAAGCCTATTATTTAATGTGTTATGACGAAGACATTGTTTTTATTCATCTCAATTTGTTTCATATGATGCATCACGAATTTTCCACAATGAAAAATGAAATAGTTTAACTAATAATGTTGAGGATGTTGGATTTTTCATCTTACATTTTTCATATTTGGAATCCCTTGTTTTCACACAATGTAAGGATACAATTTAACATATTTTTCTTAGGATGAAATGTTTTTTAGATTAGATTCATACAACTTGGACTAAGGAGATGTTGTATGTTTAATGTCATACATATTGGACCAAGGATATCATTCCTAGTACATCTTGAGGAAAATTGAATTAGTGGGAGGTGTGATATGATCCTCATCCATGTTTATCATTGAGTATGCACCATTGGATCAGACTTTATAAATAACACAATTCCCTTACTATTTGGTTCATATTTTTAATGATTATTTCCAAGTATCACTGGTTTTAAAAGGGCCAAAACTATATATCCATGAATGAAATGGAGGAGGATAATAATTTAATCAAATTCTCACACCATCAAGCTCAAATATTTCTCCATGTTACTCAATTCATGGAAACGGTTTTTTAAGAGATTTAAAATTTTCCAAATGGACATATTATCTTTTATACAACATCTTTTGAAACTAAATGACCATATTATGTGAGGTTAGATGGACCTAAATATGATGAACAACTTCAATTCTATAAATTTGGGTGTATGTGTCATCTTTGTGGATTTTTGAGTGATTGTGTGATACAGAAATAGGGTATTAGGGATCCTAAAAGGAAATATCTTTGTATTATGGCCTACCAAAATCTACTATATTTTAGACTAGGTCTTTCTAAAAACCTCAAACATCCAATTTGACCATTCATGGTTTAACATTTTTTGGTTGGACTCGATATTTTACTTAGCATGAAGCTTATATATCTCAAAGGTCTGAATTTTGGAGTCATTGTCTATGAGAATGGTGTGAGGAATCCCAAATTGGTGGATATTGCAGGATTTCAAAAAAAATTATCACTAACTATGTCTTGACCTATTTGTTGTGTATTTCCTCTACCAACTTCAAAAAAAAGTCTATCATTCTTATAATGAACATGATGTACCAAAAAGTCATCAGTGAGTGTGGACCTATAACATCAATATCCCATATGAAAAAATTACATGAGTAACTAATGTTATGTAAAATATATGGTGGCTGATTAATGAATTTGGAATGGATATGGAAAGAATAAAACCACTTGAAAATTTTGATGAATTCATGGGCCTTGGTTGGAAAAAAGTTTCCCAACCTATTGATATGGTCAGAAAGATACAATCACACATGATGGGCCCCACATGATAGAAAGTGTAACTGTTGTATGACTTGAGGTATCTCTCTTCCATGGATACAACAAAAGAACGATTATATAGAACCTCATAATATAAAGTGTCTAATCATGGATAGGGCTATCCCAGAAGGTAAATTGAGTTAAAATATGGTGGATTTTCTCATGCTCGGCTTGGTCAAGTGGGAGGCTACCATGTTGGAGATACCTGACAAAGGTAATCATCCAATATGGTACTTACTCAATTTCCATAACATATTTATGGCATGTCACAGAAAATCCATCTACCATCTAAGTTAGATTTTGGGATTCATCATCATAAATTATGGTGGGAATAAGACCTTCTATTTTCCACATCAATAACTAGATCGTCTTGGTCGGGTGATGAATGAGATACATCCATGACCTCCATCACATCAACTGAATCATTCTTTGATTGAGGAACCTGAATCAACCCTCAAATGAGAGATGAATTAAACCATCAACTCATTATTCCCCTCCATTAGGGGAACACATTCTGGTTTCTTAATGTCATAATAACTATTGATGTGTCTAATGAAAAAATTTGTGTCTCTCTTCAGGAGAATGTATAAAATATCAGTATCAAGATATAACTCAAGGATAGTAATGAGGGGATGAAACTAGGACTTATATTATGAGAATCCTTCCAAATATAAGAATGATTATGGAAATATGGAGTTTTAGGATAGATGAAGACAATCCTAAGGTTCACCCTACCACATATTGGTTTGTTGAGACTTCTACTGGTCAAACTATAGGAGGCACTATACCAACACATTAAATTCTAGTCTATCTCTATGATGGATTCTTTTGGTTATTCAACATCTAGTGGGATCTCTTTAAGGGTCGGGTGCATAACAATGAAATCTACTAGTTCTTGGCCCTTAATTTTTTTTGGGAAAAAAATGTGAAGTCAAATTTCTACAGAATTCCAACCAAGTGATCCATTTATACTATTAGAATAAGGTGATTAGGGACGTTATTTGATGGTTAGACATAGAAAATCAACTTTATTTCATGATTCTATAGGTAGTGTCACAATTTTTAATTGTCTTTGAATAGGGACAAACAGATCATCTCAAAAGAATAATACTTGGTGTCAGTGTTGAGAGACATGTGGATGATATAATAGGAGTTATTTTTTCTTCAATAGAAATTATTTTGATCTAGTAAATCATGAAGAATTCACTTTAGAGAGGTCATATAAAGCACTAGAGTCCTCTAGAGATGGGTGGAAATAATATCAGAGGATTTTAATTTTTTTGATTAATGTCCTCGAATTCCATTTGGATGTCTTCGTACAACTTATATACAATGCCTTTCTTTATAATCCTTGATAAGTGATAACGCATCTTGTCACCTCTGAGCAGTGGGTCTTCTCCCTTTCGTAACTTCTAGGGTTCTCATTGGTAGCTGTATCCTTCCCCCTTCAGCATGACTTAGAGGCTCGGTGTAGGCACCTTCTAGATCCGTGGCCTGATGGGTGGCTCTCTGGATCTCATCTCGGACTCGCAGTGCTTGGCAATGACTTCAGCATGTCCTGGTGTGGCTCGGGCTATCTCTGGCCATCCAGATTGGTGATGGCGTGTTTCTTCGACAGCCACCTACGACGCTGCTTCGGGCATGTTCTCTGTACAGGCTTCATCCTCGATCCAGTATTGGTTGTCCAGTCCTCAGTTTCTTCTGATCTGACATGTTTTAGGTTTGGTGATGGTCAGATTTGAATATTGGCATCGGTATTGTCCGTCTTGGCTCGGATTTGGTGTGTTTCTGAATTTAGGCATCAGCCCCGGTAAGAGGATTGGTATTCGCATGGTCCGCGGGAGATCTGATCTTCTGCGTCTTGATTAGTGTCGGTTTCGAAAAAATGGTTTGGTTTTTCCTTCAGCACGGCTATAGGGGGGAGAATTTTTGTCCTTGATTGGCATTTAGGTTTTATATTTTGAGGCTTTGGTGGTTCTTTTTATAGGTTTTGAATGTAATCTACGTGGATGGTTCTCTAGTGAGTTTTCATTTCAGGAGTAGCCTCTCCTTATGGGTTCTTTCGCTTCCTATGGTTGGACGGGTTTGGAATTTGATTAGGGTTCTACTGATGTTTGAGATGACTATCTTCATTATCATAGAGGTGTTGCTGGTTCTAATTGGCTAAGACCCCCTCAATGGAGAAACCTCATTAATGTGCTTTTGGGTCTTCCAGTCCTGGGTGACGAAGACTCAGCTTCATGTTCTTGGTTTGTCTTCTTCTTCGGGTTGCGGAATGTGGTATCAGAGGTGCCCCATGGATTAGTGGGCTTCTTAGGCGTTGACTCCAGCATTGTGTTTCTCATATTCTCTTTTGAAGATGTTTTGTTTGCAATGGTTATTTACATGGTCCATTGGATTGGAGATGTACCGGAGCCTGATCACATGTAGCAAGTCCCAGAGGAGGTTTCAGAGCTTGTATTTCATCTTTGCAACACTTCATAGATTTGGAAGTTCAGAGGGTATGGCATCAGCCATCAGATATGGCATGTTCTTTAACATAGGACATTGGCTTTTTGTACAACCATGCAACGGTGGAGGGATTTTCACGATCAAATGATGGAGAGGGGTAACTCCATGTTGTCGGGTTGGTTTGTATCTCAAGACCTTCGAGTTGTGATTGTCCTAGGTCCTTGAAGTCTGTTCGGGTTCCCCCTTCATCCCTTAAAATGGGTTTCTGTTTAAAATAAAATAAAACTTTTAAGGCCTTTGGACCATTGGATGGATAACGTATATTGTCCAAATTCACGATGAATCTACATAGATAGGCCTAGTGGACATAAAGGCCTTACAAATCTCAAATGTCTTATGGATTTATTATATTGATAAGAGACTTTATATTCTTGGTATTAATATCAATGCACATATATATAACCAGGAATCCAAGAAACATTATAAAGGTATTCCCAAAATCAAACTACATGGTGTGAATCTTCAGGTGGTGTGAGCAGAAGAATTGAAACACTGCCTACATGATTCTCTAGTTTATATTTTTGTTCTTCATTTAAACTATATTAAGGGTAAAATTTAAATTCATTTTTGAATCATATTTTTTATCAAATATTTGACCATGGAATTGTAACATTATTTGGTGATTAGTTGACTAATATTATTTTAAAATATGTTCAATATTTGGGGAATGTTTCATTCTTTAGTTTCACCTAGGTTTCCTTAAAATTGTATCATATTTAAAGTGTATTTATTTAAATTGAAAATTTTGAAATTTTAATTAAATTTTATAAGATTTTGAAATATTGTTTCAATATAGTCCCAAAAGAATTACCGCTACATCGATCTGAGTTGGTCTTTCCAATATATTCCTGATTGAAAATCTATCATTTTTTTCATAAAATTAATGAATAAAATTAATGTGTTATTATAATACAATTTAATAGCTACTAGTTTGATAGATTTAAATCTAGAGAGTAATGTGAGTATTTTTCATGTTATCTGGACATTCTATAATCTAGTTGGGTAGTCTATTGGAAATACTACCTTGCTATGGAATCTTGATTCATTTTCCCAAAACAAACAAAATGGAACTGAAATTTTCTATTAGAAGCACACCTAAATATTATATGAAAATCTAATCCAAAGAATACCAGGTAATCCTACCCAAATATTTAATGTGAATATTACAAAAATCTTTCATAGGAATATTTCACAAATAATAAATCAAAAAGCGACACAAATATCCCACGGGAAGCTTATAAAAAACAAAATAAAAAAAACAATGCGTTTTGTCTTTTGTTTTTCTACATATATATATATATATATATATATATATATTCTCTTAAAAGGATACTTTATATCTGGCCTAACTAGATCTGCCATGTCTGACTGACCAAACCCATTTAACTGATCATATTCACTAAATTAATTTCCTAGTATCTTATTCATGTCCAAATAGACCCATAAAATTATACAAAAAATAAAGATTATATTTAATTTTTCAGTATTTAATAAAATTATTTTGTCTATTTTGGGGCATATAAATATTAATTTAAAATTATTTTAATAAAGTTAATTAATTAATATAACTCTTAAGACAAAATTTATAAAATTTTATATTTCTTATTTAGTATTATTTCAAGTTGACTGATCATGAACTGAGACCGACCTGTTCATGAATTTTTTATTATTTATTTTATTTAATTATTGTAATTAAGTTTGTTAAAATTTATTATTTATTTTATTTTGATGATCTAGTATCATATCTTTATTTTTTATTTATAAAAAATCCTATGTGTCTACATTTATGTGATAAAATGAAATATCACACCTCTAGTTCCCATCACTTGTGTGTGAGTATACACTAAAAAAGCAGATGAAATTTTGGAAAATCCGTTCAAATAATGATTTTGTGAAGACCAAAGAAGTGAAATTTAGGGGAGTTGTGGGAACTAGAGGTCAATTAAATTGTTGACCTAAGAAATGCCCCAAGGGCTTTAGTAAATATATTATCTTCTCAATGGATTTACAAATAGTTAACAACTCATCATCATGTAGTTATTTATTTATTGTATCATGTGCACTGTTGAATATTTTGTGAATGTGTGTTTATAATGTATGTTCACATAGTATAATAATAAACAGGCTTACAATGATTAAATTACCAAGGGTGGTGAACTTTTTCTATTCAAAATTATAGTTAGGTTGAAAGTGTGATTAAATAAAATAGACATGTTAAATAGAAATTTATTTCATTCATAAAGATACATTAATAAACCCCTCAAAGAAAATATTATGTAATTAAATTTATCAATCTATTGAATTTTAAATAATCAATTGTTCATATTTCTAGTAAACTCTAGTTGAGGGTTCTTTCTACTACCTGTGTTCTCTTTTTATAGTTGTGTGTTATTTTAACTAATTCTTTTAGAAAAGGAGTAGTTATTAAAATTATGTTGGATCTTTAGATAAAAGAATTAAGAATTCCCATGTAATTGTTTATAGGATATGGGAATCCATGTAAAATATTAAGGACATGCGAGTAATTTTATGTTTCTATTAAAAATACTACAGTGAAATCCTCTGAGTTGTGGTGTATCCATAGCTTGTTTACAGTGAGGATAGGTTTCATGTATCCTTGAAACTAGAATAATCAACTAATAGAGTGTTCCAAATCCAATAGTTTAGATCCTTTTTGATTTGATAAAATGGGTTGAGACATTTAAAATTAAAAAATTAAAAATTTATCATTTTAATTAAGATAAACTAAAAATATGCTATGTTTTTTAAACCTCAAATGATATCCCTCTGGCATAAGATACCATGTGCTTGTTGTGGGATGCCTTTGATTCGGCACCCATGAGATTCCCTCTCATGAGGATGATACATGTGACTAATGTTATAGTTTCAAGACATGCTAGTGACGCCCATCATGAATACTCTTATAACCGATGGTTGCATCCCCGTTAAGGCCCTGTGTAATGTCTAGACAGAAGTGGTGAATTAACTAGTGTCTACAAGGAGATGAGGTCATGAATTTGTATTATGAACCATGTCTTAATCTATGAGGGATAACTTGTATAGGTGATTCATTCAAAGGTGGAATACATGGAAGTATCAACCGACATGCCATCATTACATTTATATCAAGGACCATAAATCACTGAAAAAGTGATGAATTTCACCCACCATTTGAAAGAACGAATAAGGGGCACAATCCACCGTAAGTGAACAATAAGAAGAAGAGGCGGCACGCCCCAACGAAAGCATCAAAAACAAAATTATTATGATAGTTATCTCCAATATTTTGAAAGGTCATGTATGAAAAATATTATCTAAATTATAAAAATATATGTTCTAAACATGTATATGGAATGATTTATTTAGTAACAAATAAATTTAAAATGAAAAACAATACTATTTGACAATAAAGGAAAACTTTTTCTAAAAAAACATTTTAATAAACAATCGTGTTTTACCTAAATAAATTAAACAACCCAATTTTTCTGAATTATTTTAATAAAATCTATATATTATATATTCAATAACAATTACTAACATTCATCTTATGTGTTTTCTAGATAATGGATAAGAATAAATCTCTATTTATGCTTAAAATATAATTTTTTTTGAAAATATAAATTTTGTCTTCTTTTTTGACTTATTTTCAAAAAAATTGAAATAATATAAACATTTATTTTAAATAATAAAAGTTATTTTTGAAATAATCATATCAATATTATATTATGGTTATTTTTTAAATTTTATAAAAATATAAATTTTTTGTTGAACAGTGTAGAAATAAGTTAAATGAAAATTTCATTGTAATTTAAATTATTTATATAGTTTAATTATATTTTAAATTATGTTTAATGAAAAATTGTATAAATTATTTTTCTATTAATACAACTTATTTAATTTTTGTAAATTTCAATTTTAAATTTTTCATAAATACATTTTAAACATTTGAGCATTTTCTCTTGGAAAACCTGATTTCTCATCATGTCTACGAGATAAATTTTAAATTAATATTTTCCACTAATCTTAATTTAATATAGTAAAAAAGAATTCCTAATTTTGGTGACCATAAAAATCATGACTCAAGATTTCCCTTTGATGTATTTAAATAATATCGAAGCAATTCTTGACCCCTGAGCCTTTCTTAGGATCTAATTTCAAAATACATGGTCAGAGTTGTTCAACCTTAACCTTTGGCATTTTTATTCTGACATGCATGAATCTAAACTTCCAACAATAAGATACATGGTACTCACCTGATTGGAAACAGAAAAAGGTGATCTGGACAAAATTCAAAGCCTTGGCTCACTAGACATACATTTTATAGGTTATAGGAAATATTGAGAAATACATATCCAAAAGATACAATGTTCCGGGAGTTGTATTTATAAATATAGTAAAAATAATGATTTGATTAATTGGCCTGTTGGTTTAGGTAAAAAAGCATAGCAATAATGAAGAATCATATGATTAAAGACAAAATGCTTTTCATTTGTGATTAAAAAAATCCAGATAGAAGTATCCACAAAATGGAGACTCTATCCTAAGTCACAATGGGTTTTCAAAAAAACTTATCATTTTATTAATGGACTATTAAGCCCCATAAGCTACTTTTTTTAGTTTAGTTAGCTGAACAGTTTCATTCTCTTCAGCATGACACTGTGCTTCCTTAGAATCTGCAATGGATTTTACACCATCCTTCTAGACTTCTCCTATTGATCACTAAAGCTGGTCAAGCTCCCATATGAAAATTTATAACTCTAGTTGAAGACACAAATATTTTACATTCTTTTCATTAATTTTATACTTTATTTATTTCAACATTATAGAATGATTTGCCTCATATAGGGATAGTGTGGCTTGGAATTCATAAATGTTGATCAGCAATCTAGTTTTTATCAGATCTTTTTGAAGCCTCTTCTTTTTCTCCCGTTATCGGATAGTCTCTATTACTACATTATGTATTTCATGGTATTGAAAACCGCCAAATCCTATTGTTATTAATAGAGATGAAAGTCCTAGAATTCTTGAGGGAAGTTCTTCAATGGGAATTTTAGATATTATCTTCTATATATTTTTCGGTTCCTTTCGACGTGAAAGACGAAAAGCCTTTTGCGGTTACTGGTATGATTCCGAATTGCTGTTATAAAGAGGAATGTATTCTAAGATTAATGCAATTGTAGAAGTACCATGTTCTTCTCCCTCCTTCATAGTGGTTCTGTAACTACCAAATATTGTTTGAGCTGCTGCAGAGGCTTTACCTCCGTATCTAGCCATTGAAGTTAATAATACTATATGGTGAATTAAAAATTATGGTTATGGTTAGTTTAATAAGATAATAAGAGTGAGAAAAATCAAAATATCAATATAACTTACCTAATAATAGGTTGGTATATTTAGAAGGCTCCTCCCTAATATTAATAATTTTAATAGTTTTGGTTGATGACTCTTGGTGGGGAATGCATTCTTTAACTTTCATAGGATCCTCTCAATGAATCTCATGAATATTTTCCATCTAAATATTCACATGATCCAATGTATCCAAAATGGTAGGATTGGAAGTGATGTCAAAACATTATTCAATCATCATTAGTGTAGTAGTTTATTTATATGGAACTGAATATCTGAACCAATAATGGTAAGAAATTTAATCTTATAAAGTTCAATAGTACAGAAAATGAAAACTCACATCCTGTTCGTACTATAAAATGAAGTTAAAAATATTTTAAATCATTTAGTTTATTAATATTCTCTAATACATCTTCAAAATACATGACATGATTCATCATAGCATCCAGTGATATCCCAGATCTCATGTTAGTCTCACCCATGGGAGCACTTGGAGTGGTTGTTTCAAAGCCTTCCTCTAACAACCTTTGACCCCAAACAGATTCCTTGATAATAGTTGTGGGGTCAGTATCAGTTGTCACAGGATTTTCTAGTTCATGTGATAAACCTCAAGTATCACAGGATAAAAGTCATTTTTTCTTACATTTAGTGTCTCATGAAGAACTTTTGATTTACATAAGGTCTCTTCTCTCCTGATATATGGAATAGATGCAATGTCGAGAGGAGATGTTGGTTCTTTGGCCTAGATGCCTCTTCAGTTAAAGGAATCACTATGTTGGAATGAATTTGTGCTTGTTTGGAAATAACCTTCATGGTTCCCTAAATCTCATCAGTGATTTCACTAATTGATGAAACAAAAGAAGCTCAAGTAGTTCCCAGAAGTTTAAAAACATTCTTTAAATAATGATAAAATTCATGTTGATAGGAATTCTTACCACAATTGGGAAAATATTTAACCATGGTTTTATGTCTTCGGTGTTTTTGTGTATTTTTTTACTTGGGGGACTAGAATATCATCTCCAAAAATAGGTATTGGATACTGCAAGACAATTTCTATCTCATCCTCGATGGCCTGTTGTCCTGGAGATATCTCTCCCAATTCACTGGGTGATCCAGTAGCTCACAAATAAGTACCACTATGGTTATATTTTGGTGATGGAACTTTATTAGATTTTCCATTAGCCAGATATAAGTTAAAATGATATTTACCCTAAGTAAAAATACTTTGATTAAATTTAAATTCCCAAGCAGAAAAGAATGTGAAAAAAAGGAAACATGCATCTTTAGGATTAAAAAAATCACATAATTCTTCTTCTAATAATAGTCCAATCCCTTCAGTGGCACCACGATCTATCTTTTCTTTCACCTGCTTTATGGTGGGAATTGATTCATCAGTTGCGTATATTAGAATTTATAGTTCTCCGATATATTTTCTCACTTCATCAGGGTTGTTCTTAAAGAGAATATCAAAAGAAGCACGTAGATCCCCTTTCATTGGAATATGAAACCATTCACATCAATCAATCCACATGGTTTTAGTATCAAAATGTCAGATTTCCCATGTTTTAACAGCCTCTAGTATCATATATTCGGTTTAAATTCTAGAGGGTTGCGAAGAGGATCCTGAAATTTTTTATTTGAGTTTCTTCCCAATTTATAAAGTCACAGATATGGAATGAGAAAATGGGACTCATTTCACTTCAGAACAATGGAGACTAGACTGCATCAGTACATGTTCAGTATAGATTAATGGTGAGGCTCTCAGTACATTGACAGGTGGATTATATCTTGCGCGAGGTCACCTTGGTGATATTGGAACCTCGTCACATCCACCCTCTAAATCCAATGAATTAGACCATTTTGATGAAGAATTAGCTTCAAAATGAGAAGGTACCTCACTATTTCCTATATTTATCTCCAATCGAGGTCCAACATGGTTTGAAAGCTCTTTTTGGTATGATGCGACCCAGTTCTCAGCATTCCAGATGGTCAATCTGGTTATTGCATCGGTGGTAGGTAATTTGAATATTACCCCTATTTTCACTAAAATTTTCAATAACCATAGTTGTCAGTATACCATCAGATATTGATATAATCTGATACGTACTATATGATACACATTAATTTGTTGAAGACATTTTAATTGATGTGTGCGTCTATAAAGAGCATAGTCCTCACATATGATTTTCATGTCAATCTGGGTGCCCAACACGTCATCCCTATAAGATAACATATATTTCATTAGCTCTAAACTATCCATCCAATCATTAAAAAATCACCCCATATATGGATTCACTTAATGGAAAAGAAGAAATTAATTGTACATACTCATCCTATAATTATTATCATAAGAGTTCAGATAAAAAGGTGAAATGATAGAGAAATCTTGAACAGATGTTTAGAAAGAACTTCCAAAAACATGTACCCCACATTGCACTAAATAAGTTTTGAAATGAGTGGTGATCCACCCCCCATAACACATAGAATGGCCCTACTATTCTGAAAGCATAATTCCCTATATAAACATGCAGTACAATCCTATGAATATTTTCCAAAATATAGGTATCATATCCTACCATCCTTTTCATGGCCATCATGTTCGTGATAACAAATGATTCTTGTCTTACCCTTCCCTTGGAGTCTTGACCTGGTAATAGATACACACTAAGCCACATGTCTAGGAAACCTGCAAGACATGTCTTCATATGAATTTTTTATTTGAATTCATACCCCCACTTGTCAAACTCTCTTTTCTCTAATGTTGTCCAGAAGGTGTCAAGTGCACCTCTCTTTTCAACCTTTGGAAAACTTATTGGATGAGTTCAAGTGGGACCCTTTTACTTCTTCTTTATCAGAAATATACCTATCCACTCCTCTAGAAGAATATCCCTTCTTGTATGGGACTTTGTTGTGTTCATATTTTTTAGTTTTAAAATATTTTCATCAACTCACGAACCAAAGCCGGTGTCTTTTCTGAGTCATTCCATGTCACTTTGGGAGGAATATTCTCATCGTACATATCTCCAAGGATCGGAGCTCTAGATAACTTGTATACATCCCACAAACTGATTCTGACTTCTCCATGTGTCAAATTGAAGGGGTTAGTCTCTAGAATCCATCATCATAGCAACTTTGGCACAAAATAAACATTCCTATACACATAGGTCTGCCCGACCCATAAAACCTCATAAATTCCAACACCTTTTAAGTCATCCTTAAATTCTGAACATGTATTGTGTACCCAATACACCCACATACATGTGGGTTTAATTCCCCCTCCTAGGCGAGAATCCCAACTTTTATTCTATCATTTTGATTGATAAGTCTGAGAATATTGAAAGATGGATGAATATAAATTTGGTTGTAGATTAGGTATATGTGCTTTCAAATCTATAGCACACTGGTTGTGATGCATGAAATGAGCCTTAGCTATTATCCCAACGTTGATATATGTTCCCACAATAGAAACATTGGCAGACAAGAAATTGGTAATGTATTGAATCCAAGGGGAATATAGTTCTTCGATTCTATTATGTTGACATCATATAAATGGTCAAAACCATCCGTAGACAACTAAATAGAACTGGGAAAATTAAATTGATATATCCTTAGATACATCCCAATGTCTAGGAGAGAAGCATCACAGACGTCAAAGTAATCATGACCAACAATCATCATCATATCATCAATTCCCTTACTATCAAATTCATCAGCACTTCTGATTCTCTTGACATCCATTGAACCTACAAAAGAGATCAATATTCATCTTTAAAGTAAGCTAATTTGGATGTTTTTTTACAAAGGAATTATTAAAAATTGGCAATATCATTAAGGCATGCATGTATGAACTTGGTGTGCATGTATAACTCTAGTGCGCAAGTGTGGATACCAAGTTTAGGTTCACAAATAAAAAACATACAAAAAGAGCGTGACTAAAATGATCATATGAGAAAAAATACATGCACATAGAGAGCGGGATCACTATAATTATTTGTAAATTTCTACAAAATAAATTCACTATATATAAGAATTTAAATTTACCCTACGTGCTATAACCTTGCGCACCCATTTCCAAACACTCTAATACTTTCATGCCACGTAAACCACTTTTTCACTTTTCATATATTTTCCTAATTATAGGATCCTATTTTCATTTCGAATCCAATTATTAGGGGATGATTTTGTTGAAAATTGTTTCCTTCACAGATTCCAAATAGTTAAAAATTGAAATTCCATAAAAAATAGAAAAAACATATGATGAAAATTCAAATTTTCTTATACTTGAAAATTAGATCTCCCTAGTAAAGTCGAGAATCCATAAGCTCACAAGGTACTAGCACTCCCAATTATACAGTGTTACCAACTTGTGCACCCCACCACCATTTCCCCCAAGGTTACTTATTTTCATATAAATAGACCCATGAGGCCTTCATTTGAATGGAAGAAGTTCCCTCAAGACAAATATTTTCTCTAGTCACACTAGTTCTTCACCCAAGTCTTTCAAAATTGTCATTGTAGTTCTCTAACTACTAGAGCGGAGGAATTGAAGGAGGATCATAGGAATTATGTCCCATTGGTTTTTGTAACCATAACACATGTGCGCCTAAATCACCCAACCTCCCGAAATAAGAAACAGTTGTGCTCCACCCGTTCCTCTCAATGGAACATGAGCGCCCCACTTCCGGGCATACAAGTGAATACTCTTGAAGGCTTGAGTCAATTATTACCCAAGTATTAACATCCTGGTTGTTCATCACTTAAGTGAACATTAGGTTTCCCTTGCCGAATTATGTTCCCATGCATGTGAACCCGATACTTACATGGACACCCTTCTTTGATTCACCGAATCCCATTAGTCTACAAGCCTATCATCAGACCTTCTTCAAAGCCATTCATGGCAATGATTTTTCTTCATTTTCACCCTTGTATAAAATGGATTATGATGAAAACTCTTCCAAAACCTCTTGACTCATCAAAAATTTGGGAGAAGCACATCAGTGTGTCTCTTATCTGGGTTTGTATATCTATAGTTAGAGTTATTACACATTGGTTTTTAAATGGGGTTAGGATTCATGGAGTGTCTGTTTTTTTATATCCACAGTCACATGTACCTTTCTCCCAGAAAAAATGTTGGTAAGTTTATAGTTTATAGGATTATGGTTGGGGTTCAGTACTCCCCTTCTCATCTATAAAACCTGTAACCTCATATCTCTAATAGGGAATAAACGGTTCACACATTCTCTTCCATTCAAGAAAATGAGAAGTTTCATGTCCATACCAAAACCAATTTTAGGGCATACATCCGGATGTAACCTATAACATTCCATGTAGAAGGTTGCAGTCTTTCTCCTCTCTACTTTCTTCAAATTCTCTCCATCCTTACATTGGACCCTTAACCAATGTAAATAGAACAGAGGTAAGATTCATCACCTCTCCCTCTTCCCTGGTCACCTCAACCTTTTCTGATGACGACTCCGTACACACATCCTCTTCCACCAGTAGAGAATGAAAAGTGTGGGTGACATTGTTGAATCTTTCACATCCTCTTTTTTCTCACACTGAGCATGACTCGTGTGGGATTAGAGATTTGTGATGATTGAAAATACCTCTCAATTTCACATAAAACAACTATGAGAACTCTGATTACTACCATAATTCGGATATTTAGGAAGCCTTCATTGGGGCCTGATCTCATTGGATATCCTCTACAAAAATCCAACCTCAATTCCCTTAATCAATGCATCCTCTTTAGGAGTAAGCCATAAATTAAGATACTAAATCACCAAGGCGTTGTTTTCAGAAATTAAGACCAAAATCATTTCTCTCCAAGGACTATACTCTCTTATGAGACTCACTAAACTACATGGTATTATATTCCCTTATAAATGGTATACATATGAATCCTCTCAGAGGTTCAAACCCAACACTTACAATCAACCTTTTTCTTCTTCGGTCATATTCCCAATAGGGCATAATCTTACATGGAAACTCATATTATTTCCAAGTTCATTGGGCTTCATAGTCATAAGTCACACACCAAACCTTGAATAAGAACCTTTTGCTTAGATGTATTTACCACATGACATTAAACTTTATGGATAAATACTTATCAGATGACCTAGAAAGTTATGATGTGTCCCATTAAGAAGAACCTAACTATAAGGGTTCTAATTCCATTCACAAGGATACATATGTATCCCATTTATGGGTATGTTCAAAATATCAAAACAAAACTTCATCTCCCTGGATGACAATAAATTATTGAGTGCCCCACTGAGTGTCTTCAAACCTAGTACAATCATAACGATGGTTCAATGAATATCTAAATAGTATATGAGAGGATACCATTGATGAAGAACCTTGAATACATATGGATGTCTCCATTAATTCAAAACCTCAAATACATATAGATGATTTTTAAAATTTACACATTATAAAAATTGATTGAAAATTCCTTGGGAAACCTATGTTATACATGGTGAATTAGTAAAAGTTCATGAAAATATCTCAAATTTATAAGAGAGTCTCAGAGTACACAATAATTACCCCAAAAAGGGTGTGATAAGTTCGGCATCCCATCCTTTCAACTAATGAATGTTCTAAACTATCGTACGTTCAAACTCAAAGAACGCAAACCTTTGGAAATCATGTCCCTTTTGGATAAATAATTTTTGGATTTTTTTGGTTCCATAAATAAATACAATTGAAATTGCATGGAAGAAGTGATTCCTATCCAGAACACGTGTTCTGTGGAATAGATAAACAATCAAAAAAAATCATGGCAGTTCTTAAAAAATGAATCATACTGTAATCAAATAACATTTGTCCTGAGAAAATAAAATTGGATTTTGGAATGGATTTTTTTCATATTCATATGCATAGAAAATCTTTTCCTTAGTAGTAAATACATAATTCCAAATCTATTATAGTGAAATGGTTTCACTCCCAAAAAATTATAGTCATAACAGTTCAATCCTAATATTATAATAGTTTATAGAGTCTATTTATAAAATAGGATCACTCCAAATTATTTTCTTTTTAATCAAATGAGATATCAATCTTTACAAAATGCATTGGAATGAGATACAAGTCCCACCCATTACGTAATAGAAATACAAAAATATGTGTTCTTGATGGTCTTAATGCATTCATCAAAACATAACACATAGAAATTAAATTGGATTCATAATCATTTTATCATAACATAATGTTTTTAATTGAAACAGTTTTCATAAATATTTCACCATTTAATCATAGCATAACATGTGGAAAATAAACTAGTCTCTTAAACATGACCCAGAGAAAATAAATTGCTTCCAAAAAAACAAGTCATCAAAATCATAAACCACCCAGATAAAGGATAAAGATGGAATCATTGGATGACTTCCCCAAAAAAGCTTACATAACATCAAATGGTGTCACTGTAGATGTAAAATTATCTTAAAAGAACACTTAAAACATTTTGTGAGGATAAAAATGACCTTTAAATAGTGAAATAACATTTTTAAATATAAAAAAAAATTAATAAATGTTTTTCATTGAAAATTGGTTTCGAGGAATCATTAAATAATTGAGTATTTATGATTACTTGAAATATAGTTCATACTGTATATGGTGAAATGTATATTACTTTCACAATACCTGTATAAGGACAAAATAGAATTATTCAAAAAATGAAAAGAATTTACATTTTAAACCATTTTGTTAAAAATTAAAACATGAGAAAAATTTTATTTAAAATAAAAATATTATATTATAAATATTATATAAAATATTTCTAGAAAACAAGGTCATTGAAGAAATAACATTTTTAGCTGAAGAGAGAAATAATTTCGGCTTTCTTCAAAAAAATAATCTTAACCTACCATGTACATAATGGTAGAAAATTTAAATTAAAAATATATTATATCCAAAAATAACTATATTAGAATAAAATTCATGATTTTATTGAGAGTTATATTATTTGATATTTCATTTCATTATAATCTTTAATATTATTTATAAATAATGATGTTGTAAAATATTACACTTACAACTTTGGTATCTTTTGAATCGAAAGACCCATGAAGGAATAACATCAATTGAATATTGAAATATAATAAAAATAATTATATTCATTATATAACATGTCAATGTAGAATTATATAAACTAGAAAAATGAAATTGGCGGTGAATATATCATATGACTTCCATAAATAAAAGGGAAACTAGAAATATCTTACATATTGTATTGACTTATTTATAGACATTGGAACCTAATATATTATAAATGTAGGTATATTATAAATAATTTACATAACCATACTCATTTTTATCTAATATTATAGGATTCAATTAAAAACTATTAAAACCCATTTATTAATAATTCTTTGATTATATCACTGTTTATATTGATAACACATTCATTTTGCATCTAAGTTCAAGTTAGATAGTTTTGGTCATTGTAATTTTACTATGGTTCCACACTCTACATATTTTTAATCAGGATATACATATAATATAAATTCATTATATAAATGTATATATATATATATTAATCCACAAATGTTAGATATAGAATATTTAACTACACCATTTGTGGAGGTGGTACACAATATGTATGCTTAAATATTGTTTTCATTTTTCAACAGATCTAATGGAAAAGAGGTAAATATTAATTAATATTTAAAAGACATTTTATCATATATATCATAAAAATCAATTATATCTATCCTTCCTAACAACTATAGAAACATAAAATAAAAAATGTATCATATTGTTTCGTGGAGGCAGTAGTCCACAACTATGCACAAGTGATGTCATCATTTTCCAAAAGAATTGGGAGTTAAGAAGGAATATTTTATATTATAATTACAAAAGTATAATTATTTCATATTTATAATATATATATATTAAATAGATCATTATATCTAGTTGTGAATGGCATTTATGGAAAATTAATTACATTGGTTTATAAGGTTATAGTTTGTTGTACATATGATCGATGATTTTGTTTCGTATTTGAAGAAAATGGAGATAGATATAAGTTATCAATTATTATAATAAAGTATACGTGAATTGGTTATAATTATTTTATTATATAGTAATATTTGAATATTATTTGACGGAGGTGGAATAAGAAATTATACAAAATCGATCATTTGAGAATAATACCTATTCTTCAGATGACCACTTTAGGTTTTCACAAAAAGACTCTATAAAAGAGTTTCCAAAAAAAGGCATATTGAAAATGGGGAGTTAATTAAGGGATTTTCATAGGTATTTTATGATTAAAAATTCATTTATGTGTAATGAAGAAAAGATAGGTGGTTCCAGCTTATATGTAGGGGAGAGGACAAAATTTTAATTTTTAAAAATAAAAACATTGTACCCTTCTTTTACATGCCAATAAAAAAACCACTATTCCATTATATATCCTTAAATTATATAAGGTCATCATAGATAAATATAATAGGAATTGGAAAATTATTTGGTCACTTTATCACATAATTTTTAATTTATCCCCAATAAACACATTTTAACCATAAGTATGATAATTAATTTTACTATTTTTACTATTCATTATGAACAGAAATTTTGTTAAAGTTATTATATAATTTTAATAATGATGATTCAAAATATTGAGACCATTTTTTTAAATTCAATTCATATTGGTGTCATAATTTAATTTAAAATTGAACCTGTTGGTGTGACCAAAATCTTTTCCAAAGAAAATTATTTCATAATTATAAAACGTCATTCTATCAATTTTTAACAAAAAATTTATTAAAATGACCCAAATTTGAATAATAATAAAATAATTTTCCTAATTTTACTTTCAAATAAATATCAAAATCTAATTTAACTTGTAAATTCATTAAATTAAAAGGAATTTCATAATATAAATGAGTGTTTTGACTATTCATCGAGAAAAAATATTTTTCAGAAAAGTATTAAAAATTGACTATATTATAATTTTAACATGTTGATTTTAAAAAATTAGTTTATTATTTAAAATACATTTTCTAAAAGTGGTAAAACATAATTTAATTATTTTTTAACGAAAAATAAATAACAATTTTTTATAAAAATGTATTTTTAAAACATTTAATGAATACACTAAAACTTATATACATTTTTTATCGATATGTTTTCATTATATAATAAATTTCAACCTAATTATCAAAATTTTGTTATTTCTATTCATACCAAAATATTTAATATGTAGCTACTAAAAATGAATCTTAAAAAATAATTGTAACTCTTTAATACAGTTTGAAAAAACACTGTGTTTTGTGTAATACAAGTTGTTGAAATTAATTCTATTTGAAAAAATAATAAAATATTGGGGTTTTACATATTGGGTATTCTTATATCTCCATATATAAAAACACTAATATCTTCTACAAATCTAACAGGCCAACACTTTCTACTATATCATACTCTCACACAATAGATTATGCGTTGTTATCAATGACAAATTCACACCCACAAAAAATTACATTAACCAGAATATTTCTACCTAAATCCTGATAGAATTAAATAAACCATCCTAAAATATCCAAAATTTAGTTATATTATCCCTAGGATTTTTGGTAAAAAACAATGGTAATTCTGTGCACCTTTTGTATAATACATAACTGATGTCTCTCGGTGTACTAGAAGATTCAGTACCTAGGTTCTCAACAAATACATCTATAAATGTATACATGTAGAAATTATTTCCTCAAGTTCCTTCCATTAATCTCCTCATTCATACTCACCTATAAGTACACATCTCACAATTATTTCTCAAATACATTAAGAATATACGTATAAAACATCACACTCTACCCCAGTTGTGTCCCAATCTAATCAAAGTCCATCCAAACTTACTCAATCCATTAATACTATATAAGTGGTCAACTGTAATGATCCAGACCTCTTTGGTAAATTAATTTGTTGAAATATAGGGTTTGAGGTGTTCAGGGAGGTCAAGGTTACTCATCCCCAACACTTTTCCAAATTTCCAGTTCTATGAATAGTGTTTCCAGTTTTGTGAATAGTGTCACAGTGTCTCATAGTTATTGTCTCACAGTTTCTATCACACACTTACTGTCTCACAGTCACTATCTCATGGTTAGTGTCTCATAGTTATAGTCTCATAATTACTATCTCAGAGTTACTATCTCAGAGTTTTTGTCTCATGGTTACTGTCTCACAGTTACTGTCTCACTATTACTGTCTCATAGTTAATGTCTCACTGATACTGTGTCACAGTTACTGTCTCATGGTCACTGTCTCAAAATTACTATATCAGAGATACTATCACATAGTTACTATCTCACAGTTACTATATCGTGGTTACTATCTCACATTTACTCTCTCATAGTTATTATCTCATAGATACAATCTTATGAATAGTGTTTCCAGAACTATTTTATATTTTCATTGTAAAATTTTAAATTTTTTCCAGTTTCACCAATTTATCATTTCCTTTGAAGTAAAATGATTTCAAGTCCTTATTTTAAGGGATTTAAATCTGACTCAAATCCCATAAATCCTATATTAAATTTCATAAGGCTTAGGAATCTTTTACTTGGTCAAACCTCGTGGTTTAATGTGATACACATTTAATAGAAAATATAGCGTATCTTAAACCAATTATCTGTTAAATCTTATAAAGGGAAAATATATCTTCGTCCCTTGTTCTTCTTCTTGTTCTCTGGTGAAATACTCTCGAACCTTTCAATCCTTTGTGTAGGAATTGAGAGATCAAACATTTCCCCATGGATTGGTTTCCCTCGACGTTCTTCTTTCTGTACGTACACCCCAAGTTTTGGTGCAACCAAGTAGTATCCATCAATCTTCAATATAAGGTATGATTTATCATCATTCCTTTGGGTTCGTCTTCTCTTGATTCACCTTTCCATATTATGGAATGCGATCTCCATGCATCTAATGGAGTTTATTGGGTTCGGTTGGTGCATCGGTGATGCGACGTCCTTGGGTGGATGTAGTTGTCACGAGAGGAAGCGATCATGATCCATTTTCTAGATTGTTCTCATATAAAGAACATTGAGATCCTCTTGAGGTTGGGGATTCATTTTTTCTCTTTTCTTTTAGATGAAACTTTATAGTTATCATGTTTTATCCCAATATATCATAATGGAATTGACATAATAAATATTTGAGCTGAGAAAATAAATTGATATTGATCATATATTACTGCCTCTTGTTTTTCGGGATACTGTGATATCTATGTTTTCTTTGTTTATCTTTTTTTTATTGATAGAAATTGGTAAATAATGTAAAACCAAAAATAATTGTCAATTGTTTGGATAAATATAAAGAGCAATTTAAATGAATATGGTTGTTGTTGTTGTAATAAGATATTAATTAAATTAATTCTATAAGCATGTTTAATCAATTTTTGATAGCTATGATAGATTTCTATTTAGGTTACGCATAGTTGGAAAGTAAAAACAATAAATAGGTTAATTATAGATGGATTAAATAAATGGTTATTTGATAAAAAGATAATAACTTTTAGGGTTCGGAGTTACCCTCTTGTTTGTAAAGGCCAACAACCTTATACTTGGAGCTGTGAGAGCTCATTATATATGAAGGAAAGATTTTTTGTTTGAGGGACAAGATCCTAGTTGATATAATGTTGTTTTCCTGCTACTTTTGTTGTGATGTGATACTGTATTGATGTTGTGATATGTGGGGGCAGGGAGGCCCGTCGGTAGTGGTAGTGGTTGATGCCTAGAGTTGAAAAACGCATCAGTTTATGCATGTGGGTTTCGGGGAGGACACAGGAGATGATGAAGCGTATTGGATGTGAATTATTAGATTCTTGATGATTCTTTATGGTTTTTTAATTACTTTACTTTCCCCACTGCTCAAGGCAGCTGTTCTAGCTTACCGTCCTTTTAAAAGGGGTGACGACGTGTGGGTATTCCATGTGCTTTCTTTTTTTAGCTTCTTGAGGGAGGATGGTTCTACGCTCTTGCTATAGCTGGAAATGACTCTATGGGTAGTTCATCTACTCACCATGTTGAGCCCCCTTTTGTTCAGCATCTTAGAATGTTTTTCTAGAATTCCAAGGAATATGGGAAAGTAATAATTTTGTTAATAAATGATTGAATAAATGATGTCAACCCTTGGGGTTGGGGTTTGCTGGGACGTAATGTTGAGGATGAAAATATAAAGGAACAGTGAGAATTGGGTGTGATTCTAATGAAATATAATGTTAAAATTTTTAATGGTTAATTAATGATTAAATAATTAATTAGTGTAAAGTGAATCTAATAAAAAGGGGAGGAATTATGTTATTAAATCTGATTAAATGGTTGTGTTCTTATAGGATACCTAGTCCTAAAAGTGGTATTCGGGATTCCGAAAGATGTTAGTTGCAGTTTAATCTAAGACATGGTTATTCCCATAGCGTGGTTTTGAGATATACTATATTCTGTACTTTTTGTGTTTCTATACTACTCCACCCTGTCAGTTAGGGAAACTCACACCCCAGGGATTCTGAGCCCTTGGGGGTGTTTTATCCTACATTCTAGTGGGAGGATAGACTGCTAACTACCCCCTTTGGCCTTGATCTCTTCTTTTGGTAGTTACTTGTGATGGTCGGAACAATTTTTTGTTTTACCCATATATATGTATAGGGCTATAATGGCCTGTGGTTACTCACAAACATAAATTCAAGATATAGCTTTCTATGGACTATTATTGGTGTAATGTGAATAGGTTATCATAGATTGAGGATCATTTCTCAGTGTATGGGCTGTAATGGCTTGAGGTATATTTCCCAATATTTGATACATGTTATGTGAGCTATGTTGGATCACAGAAACTACCTTGTTATTTTTATTATGTGGATGTGGTGGTTTTTGTTGCCCAAGGATCTTGTTGTGGTGCTTCTCCCAGGTGTCTACAAGCAAGCCTTTTTGGAGAGAGATGTTTAGGGCGTGTGACATTGGGGAAATACAGCAAACCGGTGGGGAAGTAGTAGCAGTGTACCTTTGATATTCATTATTATATTATACACTCTTGTATACATTACTTGGTGACATTATCCATGGTGAGGCTAGGAACATATTATACCTCTTTCGGTGACAAGTTAGTTTCAAATTTTTTTCACAGTGCATTAGCACGCTTTCATTAATTTTGCACGAGAGGATCTAGGGAGGATCATATTGACTATACTTTTATACTAACCCTCTGTATATATAAACGGTTTTTCAGGTCACATGCAGTAGGTTAGAGATCAAGCTAGTTACTACAATCTTGGGGTTGCAGGAGCCATTCAGGATTCATGGTTGTTGTTGTTTTTACTTTCTTTTGGTACTTGCAGTTTTCACATTCAGTTGTAGTATTCTTGAATGAAATTACATTTTTGGACATGAGATTTATTTTTCATTGTAGTTTAAGTTGGATTTGGTTAGTCATTGTCTTATCTATCTCTTTCTCATGTGTTCTCTTAGAGGGTAATGCCTCTTATTTGTGTGTTTACTATACCCTTGGTGGTAGTCGCCAACCCGGGGCCTACTAGAGGCGGGACTCGGGGTCCACTCTCTCTCTTCCCACATTGCTGGCCCCGGATGGGTGCACCTTGTGGGGAGGGGTGTCAAGGCATACTGGTATCAGAGGTTTGGTTGAGGGATAGGATGGAATTTCGTGTTATGAACATGTGAGGTTGCATGGGTTAGTAGGGAAACACTGTCAGTCATGTTTATCAAGTGATGTAAACACTAGAGACTGGCTGATACATAGGCGTTTAGTCCCCCTTGTGATCTGATACACAACCCATTAAGTTTACAATGTCTACTAAACTAGGTGATACTAGTTGCAGGTTAGACACCTAGAAAAGCATCATGCATCATTCTTCTTTGTGACTGTGTTTGAATGGGTAGATATTGGGATAGGTTAACCTAAAATGAAGAAAAAACAAAAAAATTAATTAATTAATGTTGATTCTTCTTTATTATAGGTATAGGATATCAAAATGTTTTTTATAGGTATGACTCTAGATCGACGTCCTTGTCAAGATCTCATAGAATATGTCCAGCAAGCTATGCCAACAGATCACCATAGGATAGTGATGGATGATGATGACACTTAGATGAGGACACTCTGAGAGTTCTAGTGCTAGAGTCTGAAGAAGTAAGAGGGCTATATTTAAGATGTAATCATGGAATATTGATTTGAGGTGGTTGAGATAGGCTTCAGTTCAATCTGTACTTGGAAGGAGCACTTGGTGTCATTGGTTGTGATGATGCTGCATAGAGAAGCGAGGCAGTAGTGGTTCATGTCCCTTGGGGATCGCGAGGATTCGGTGATCAAATGGGAGGGGTTCTGAGAAAAGTTTAGTGGTGAGTTTATTTCTTTGATTGTGGAGGCTTCTAGTCGCTAGGAGCTTATTAACCTTTGACATGGGAGATCTAGTGTGAGGGATTTTAGAATCTAGTTCAGTAACCTTTTATGATATACTTCAGATCTTTTTCTAGATGAGGAGGATAGGGAAAGGCATTTCGAGGAGGCTTTGTATCTATGGATCCAATGCCCGATCACCCTGTTTATGCTGAAGACATATCATGTTGTACTGGAAAGAGAATAGGTCTTCGAGATTACATTGTATAGAACTGGATTGTCACAAGAGGGGAGTCATCATGATTCCTTGTGAAGTAGAGCTATGGTACGAGGTACCTAGTTTAAAGGGAAGAAGAGTTTCCTTTCAGCCATGGATAGGTCCCACCACTCACGATCATGTTTCAATATGGGAGGTATCTCTCAAGTATATTCTATGGGATCCGGCACTAGTTTTTCCTTTTGTGGTCGAGGTCATCAGCAACGAGAGGGACCAAACATTCAAAAAAGTCATTGTGCACGTGGTTCTCCACTCCGGGTTCCTCTATTGACGCATTTCCAGCGAAGGCAGTAGTAACAGATTGAACAAGATTTAGATCAGTAGAGGGTAGATGAGGTAGGTTGAGGATAACCAAGTGACTCTCCTCAACCTCAGAGAGAAGAGTGTGACCATGGTGGAGGTCTTCATCCAGGTCAGAGAGTCCATGTAGTAGGTCTTGGTCAACTTCATGCTCTAGTTTTTCCGGCTCCTGGCGAGCCAAACATTGTTCGAGGTACCCTTTGCATTTTTTCTACCATGGTGTATGCCTTGTTTGATTCTGGAGTGACACACTCCTTCATATCACCTACCCTTAAACACGCATTGCGAATTGAGGTATAGAGGCTTCCATTGACCTTAGCGTTGACTACTCCAGTTGGAGGTCGAGCTAACTTCTTTGTAGTACATAGGGACTCTGAGCTAGTGTTGAGGGAACACAACTCTTGGGGAGATTTTGTATGTTTATGGATACAAAAATATGATGTCATCCTTGACATGGATTGGATGTATTTAGTGAAGGCTATCATGGATTTCTTCAGGTGGCAGGAGGTGTTATTCGATGCAGAAGGAGAGATAATAGTGTTTGTTGGCGACAAGACACTTAGATTGGTCAGAGGTGTGTTCTGTCCTTATCTTCAGTGATGGCTAAGATGATGATGGGTTCTTTAGAGGTTCAAAAATTGGCATTTCTTCAGGCCATAGTAGATTAACCTGATGTTTTTCTAAAATAGGTGGTATCATTACCCCTAAAAGAGAGGTCGAGTTTGGGATCGAGTTATAACCAAAAGTGTCTCTTATATTTATGTCTCTATATAGGATGTCCCCTTCTAAATTATGAGAGATACGTATACATCATGGTGGTCATTTATAGTGGAGTTTTGTATGTTCTAGTGTGTCATCGTGGGGCACATCAGTTTTTTTCATGAAGACGGCTGATGGAAGTTTTAGGTTTTGTATCAATTATCGTCGCACAAAAAAAGTGACTGCAAAAAATCACTATCCTCTTCTATAGATTCATGATTTTTTTGATCAACTAAAGGGTGAATGTTGGTTATCAAAAATCAAAATGTGGTTATAATATCATTATATGTGTTTGAAGGATTATGATATCCCGAAGACTTCATTTCATTGTCATTATTGGCATTACAAGTTCATTGTAAGGTTGTTCGGTGTGAAGAACTCTCCGGCTGTGTTCAGAGGATTGATGAATGTTGTGTTAAATGAGTTCCTGAATATGTTTTTGGGGGTTATCATGGTGGTCATTTATGTCTGAGGAGGAGTATGAAGAGCATCTGAACGCCATTTTGGGGCATCTTCGTCAATGACAGATATTTGGGAAGTTTTTGAAGTGTGAGTTTTGGGCTCGAGAATCCTATTTCATGGGGCATGTTGGGTCCTAGTAGGGATTAACTATGGATCCATTGAATATAGAATCAGTTGTGTCTAGGGAATCCCCCAATGCAGTGGCATAGGTTCGAGGTTTCCTTAGTCTTGTAAGCTACTACAGGAGGTTCGTATATGATTTCTCTTAGGTTGTGACTCCTCTAACAGCATTGACCAGGAAGGATGAGGCGTTCGTGTGGATTGGCTTGTTTCAGGCGATTTTCGAGTATCTGAAGGAGAAGTTGGTAAGTGCTTCAGTACTATGTCTTCCATCACAGGGATTTTAGTTTGATCTTTAATGTGATTCTTCACGTCTATGTTTAGTCTTTGTTTTCATGCAGCTTATATTTTTCATTTCTTATGGGTCATGGCAGTTGCGTCCCCAGGAACGTAACTACGCCACCCACGATCTTGAGTGGGCGGCAATGGTGTTTTCTCTAAAGTTGTGGAGACATTACCTCATGTGCAAGCACTTTTTGTTTTTCACCGATCATAAGAGCAATAGGTATGTTTTCTCCAAACATGATGTAAACGTGCAACAACATCGGTGGATATATTTATTACAGTAATACAACATTGAAATATTGTATACCCCTAGAAAGGGGAATTTTATATTTGATGTGCGAAGTCGGAAGTCACGTAGTGATGTAGTGCATGAATTGAGTGATTCTTAGAGAGTAATGGAAGAAATTTAAGCATTACAACCTGATATGAGAGATGTTGGGGTAGAGGTTTCCTTTTCCAAATGACGTTGTAGTCATCTCTAGTGCAACATGTAGAAGAGTCCCAATTGGGGGATCATGAGGGGGAGGTCTGGAGAGACCGGGGTGTTTGTGTTGAGGATCCTGATGGTTTGTCTGAGGCTGAACAACATCAGTTGTGGTATCACAAAAGGATATTTGTTCCTTTGGAAAAGGGTGAGATGGTTCTTAAAGAGTTCTGTAGTTCTCCTTTAGCGGTGTGTCTTGGAGTGACAATGATGTACCGAGCCTTGAGGATTCAGTGTTTGTAACACCCCAGAATGATAAAGGGTTAAATGACTAAATGATATGACTCATGTCAACATGGTGCACCTTCCTTTTTAGGAGCCTTTCTAATTAGAACTCCACAGTTAACCGTCCATGTCCTGGAGTAGTGATAAGGATGGGTGACCTTATGGGATGTTTCCCGAGGTGCGTGTGAGTGAGGAAAATCACACTAGAAAGTACAAGTGTTGGCATGTGGGGACTTTCATTAGTTAGATGACCCATTCAAGTATGTGGTTGGACCCTTGGGTGGGGACCATGTGTCTATGGGAAATCTTGTGGTACCTAGTAAGCCAGGACCAGATGACCATGTTAAGGCAGGGTGGTTGTGCTGTCACTGGGACCCGGTTGACAAATTGGTATCAGAGGAGTCAATTCTACCATATAACTTAAGACTCAAATCATTTCTATGAACCAATAGGGTTAAGGGTATTGAGTGTGTTTTTCAGTTCAGGGAGTCCAGTGTTGGTGCGGCGGCTGACGTATCTATACACCAGGACCCTGACTTATGATTTCCGACTAAGTGAATGAAAACATTGATTGCATGTCTGTTTTGAAGAGTTTTCTTTGAATTGTTTGAGTCAGCTCATCAGGTATAACTTTTTGACTGTGGCGCTCCAGTTTCTTTTCAGGATGCCTCCACACAGACAGCCTGCTAGTGTTCTGAGAGTTGTATGAGATGGCAGCCCACCGAGCAATGAGGCCTCGGTGAAGGGCCCTATCACAGCGGAGGCACAAGCAGTACCACTACGCGTTGGGCCACCGATGCCACCAACCCCAACAGTAGAGATTTCACGCCGCCTGAGCATGTTACCCAAGTTCCAAGGCCAGAGGACACCCAGGTTCAGGGGTGAGATGGACCTTCAAGTAGCTGAAAATTGGATGGAGGCTATGGGGAGAGTCTTCAGACTGCTACAGACACCAGCTGACCTTATGGTGATCACTGTCGGGAGTCTCCTTTCAACATCAGCAGACAGATGGTGTATCCTGATGCTCGAGGTGCATGATGAGGTGACACTACTATGGGTAGACATAGAGATCCTGTTTCGGGCATAGTTTGTCCCAGCCACCCTACGTGCAGTGCGGATATAGGAGCTACTTCATCTGTAGTAGGGTAGCATGACAGTGGCACAATACTCAAGGAGGTTCACCGACCTCTCATGCTACTCCAAAAATTTGGTGCGGGACCCATTTTTCAGGTCCCAGACCTTCGGTTAGGGGTTCAGGTGAGAGATCAGGGCTTTGATGATCTCCCTTAGCATCCCAACGCAAGGAGTGTTGGAGCGAGCCCTCTTAGTGGAGAGTTTCCTTGCTGAGCAGTTTCCATTAGTAAGACCTGCCACTGGACGTAATGTAGCGTATTATTCTCCAGATACCAGCAGACAGATTCCGTATAGATCCAAGAGGACCAGACCATCTGGTGGAAGACCTCAGGACTTGGGTTTGGTTGTGCGTGGAACATGAGATAGAGCCATTCATACAAGGAACATCCATTGTTTCACATGCGGTGGGCAGGGTCACATGGCTCATCACTATCCAACCCGCTATTCAGATGATCAGCAGACTATTGAGGGACCTCCCAAGCCGAGGTAGAGGTTCGATCGAGGCGGCCCGCAGGGAGCTGGAAGACGTGGTAGAGGAGCTGGCCATGCAGTTGGTGGTGGACGACATTTTGAGATGTTACCACTGCCAGCACCGAGAGGTCTACCCCGACCGTAGGGAGTAGGTGGACATGTGAGAGCTCAGCTCCAAGAATTTGAGTCTTATGATCATGACGCTCCGGAGATGATTTGAGGTATGATATATGTCTACTCCACCATATATGCAATTATTATAGACACAGGTTTCGGTCAAACTTTCATTTCCACTACCCTCTTTCGGAGCTCGTAGATTCCGATAGAGCCATTGGCTCGATCCTTACAGCTAGATACTTTTATAGGAGAAGATTTGATTATTATGCACTGGTGCTAGTAGTGTGAACTTACTCTAGGAGGCGAGAGCTTCGACTGGGATCTCCTTGTAGTGGCGTTGAGGCCTTACGACGCTATCTTGTGTATGGACTCGTTATCTACTTTCCATGCTTAGATCGACTGTATTAGGAGACAATTGTGGTGTTTCCGCACAGATGGCACTAGGTTCACCTTCACCAACGATAAGGGAGCCTTTTCAGCACAGGATGGACTTTCCCAGAGGAGAGTACAACCAATCACTCATTAGTTGGACTGACATACCCTTGGAGCAGTAGATGTGGAGAGTCCGACTTATCCTGTAGTGGTGGACCAGTACGCGAATGTTTTTTCTGATTATTTCCCAGGTCTACCTCCTCACATAAAGGTGGAATTTTACGTTGACATATACCCCGGGACGACACCGATATCTACACTAGTGTATCAGATGGCTCCCGCGGAGCTTCATGAGCTGTGGTACAACTAGAGGACTTACATGGGAATGGATTCATTCGGATCAGTGTTTCTCCTTGGGTAGGCCCGATTATGTTCACCAAGAAGGCGGATAGGATCTTGAGTGTTTGTGTTGACTACCATCACCTGAACCAGGTGACCGTGAAGAACAAGTACCAACTCCCAAGGATTGACGACCTCTTTGATTAGCTGAAGGGATAACGATGGTTCTCAAAGATAGACCTCAGATTAGGCTATCACCATCTCAGAGTTTTAGATGAGAATGTGAAGAAGACGACCTTCAGATGTTGGTACGACCACTAAGAGTTCTTGTTTATTCCTTTCGGCATAACCAACACTCCAGTAGTGTTCATGGGACTCATGAACAGCATTTTCCATCCATACCTCAATCGTATTGTCGTAGTCATCACCAACGAAATTCTGATTTACTCGACTACTGAGGAGGAGCATGCCTACCATTTGTAGGTAGTACTAGACAAACTCTGAGAGAACCAACTTTATGGTAAGCTCTCAAAGTTCCAATTTTCGATCCGACAGGTTCCTGATTATCCAATAAAAACACATATTTTAATTACATTTTAATGGTATTGAATGTTCATTTTTGATCTTATGGGCCGGATTTAGTGGATTTTGATTTTGAACATTCATTCTCATCATTTGTGCACTTCATGCCTAATGTACACCAATTTAGGCCCAATGAGTCATTTGATTCTAAAGAATGTAATTATCCATATTTTAATTAGATATTTTTTTAAATTGACCTTCACTTCAATTTAATCATTTTTCATTCAGGGATCAATGGATGATTCATAAAGGCTGATGGAGATATTTGGCAATGAAAAGAAACAATTTTGGAGAAGGTAGATTGGACACTATCCCACTGATAAGAATGTGGGGCCCACAATACAAGTACATGGAATCCCAACAACCGTGGTCTGATAGAATAAATATAGAGTAACAAATAATTCTTCAGAATCAAATGCTAATTCGGCTTCCATGATTTCTATTTATGCAGCCCAAATAGTATATCAAAATCTGGGCCAGATTCTGCGGCCCAGAAAAACAACCCACCAATTAAACCATATATCAAAAACAATAACTCTTTTTGTTCTGCGATTATACAATATGTTAGGGGACATCTGGAGATTAATTTAAGGCTTCTATGGCCCACCCAAATTCGGCCATCAAGAAGGTGTTTCATGCACCTTTGTTTGGTGGATGCAAGCTGGATGCCTTTTCGGGTCAAGGGTGGAAAGTCTTCTTTCCACAAACTTTCCACCACCCTAGACCTACCATACTCAAGTGAGATGACTTGTACAATTGGAGGATCAACCCAAGGGCTCAAAAATTCATATTTAAGGCAGTGGAGTTGGAGGATTTAAGGATCTTGGGTGTTTGGTTTAATTGTAATGTTATGCTTCCACTTTTTGTTTGTAATCACATTTCAATTTCCATGTAAGTTTCCTTTTTGTAATTCATTGTTCTTAATCAAAATCATTCTATTATATTCTTCCCATTTCTTTCATTAAATCTTTATAATCACAAATCACAGTTATATCTCTTTGTTGTGTTAAATTATTTCACACATAGGTGTGAATTTCATTCACACACACGGAGGAGTTCTTGTTATTTCTGCAGTTTTAATTTCTTCAATTTAATTCTTGTAAGCCAGCTTCCGCCCACCATTGAGAGTATTCCATCATTGGAGGGATAACCCTTTAATGGATTGATCTTAGGAATATACAAAGGCTGGATTGAATGATATTTTATGAATGAATTCTTGTTAATTGGTTAACTAATTTAAGACTTACATTCTTCAGTTATTCCCACTCTTTATCTTCATTGTGTTTGAGGAAGCTAAATCCAGTTACTAAAATGACCATATACCTTGGAGGCATCATGAATTTGGTTCCCTAAGTGTGTAGGGTATTATTAATTGAGTTTAGTTGCATCAAACCAGAAAATGATGAAGGTAGTGTTATTTTGAAGAATGGATTCAACAAGAATTAATTAAACCAAAAATTGTCTAAAGAAGTAAAATTCATTCAATCCACCCCTGGCATAATCTTAATATCAATCCATTTTCATTTAATTTAATTCATATAGGTCTATTAGTGTTCTTTAAAACCATCCAAAATCAAAACCAAGTTGGCCACTTCATATCAAAAAGTCCACCTCATAGGTTGTGTGTCTTAGGTATCTTCTTAGGTCTTAGTGGATTCGACAACCCAATCTAGACTACAAAGACCGTTCTACCTTCATATCTTGGGTAAATTTGAGCGATAATCAAATTTTGGCACCATTTTTAGGGACCAAGTAAGTACCATAGACCAAAAACCTTCTTTCCTCACCTCTATTCTTCTATTCTCACCCAAGATCTCTTATCTTTTCCCATTCTCGCTTTTTTGTTCTTTTGGCGCATGACCGCCTACACCCGCGATAACTCAAAAAAACTTGTTAGGGTGGAAAGTCCTAGGATAGGGGAGTCAAGTGAACCTAAGGGTTTGTTTACACTAGAACCTAATACTATAGTGTTAAAAATTAATCCCATTTCAATGGAGGGTCTTCAAAGAAACCAAATCATAAACCCGGGTGGGAAACAAAATGGAAACCCAAATGAGGCAGCCCCAAACCTGGGGAATGCAGTTGATCAAACCATGAATGACTACCTCAAACCTTCCTGAACCAATGCCCACTCATTCATTAGACACAATTCCCTATGAGATTCCAACTACATCTTTAAACCTCATATCCTAAACCACCTTCCCACATTCCATGGAATGGAGTCCGAGATTCCCTACCTTCACATTAAGGTGTTCAATGACATTGTAGAAACCATATGTCCCCCACATCAACTAGAATCAGCTAAGATGAGGCTATTTCATTTTTCATAAAGGATAGAGCTAAAAATTGTCTAAACAATTTGAGACCATCATCCATAAACTCTTGGTACCAACTACAAAGAGAATTCTACAAAAAATACTTTCCCCACCACAAAATAATTGCACTTAAAAAGAGTATCCAAAACGTTTTTGAAAAAGAGGGAGAGTCATTCTATGAAACATGGTAGAGGTTCAAAGACACTCTAAACATGGTTCTACACTATGGTTTTTCTATTCCTGAACAAGTGAGAATTTTCTATGAAGGGTTGGGTCCGGGGAACAAACAATTCATTTACATGATGTGCAATGGAACCTTTAAAAACAAAGCCCCAAATGAAGCTTACGAGTATCTAGAAAACCTTTCCGAACAAAACCAAACATGGGGAACTTCAACTTATTCTGAATAGCCACAAAGAAATATTGGAATTCATACACTTAGAGAAGAGTAGAGCCTTAGGGATAAACTCGCAGCACTCTCTAGGAAGGTTGAAGAGACAGACCTTAGGAAAGTCCATGAAATCCAAACTGTTAACCCTGTTTGCACAATATGTGACAAACATGACCATAAGACAGACAACTGCCCAACTATTCCATCCATCGAGGATGTTCTTTTAGGAGGACCACTAGTTTAATTAAATATGTTGAACTTTCAAAATCCTCAATACCAAAACAACTTCAACCCAAGATATAATGACCACCCAGGCTTCTGCTGGAAAGATAACCAACAACCCAGCCAACCACAGGGACAAAATAATTACCCCCATTAGAACTACCAAAACAATAACCAGTTCCAAACCCAACCAATCCAATACCAACAGCCATAGGTCCATTTTCAACAAACCATCCCACCTCCAAAATATCCCCCTGGGATAAACAAATCTACTCAATCACCAAACCAAACTATTCCACAAGGCCTAGTAGAACAACTGTGTAAACAAATGGAGAGGATGAACTCAGAAGTCTCTTCCCTAAAACAAGAACTTCAAACCATCAAAACTGGAAAGGCACCCATGCCTACTCAGGCGGTGCCATCCTCAACTTCAAGGGGAGAGTAAAGTTGCACTCAAACAACTCATGAATAACTAAAGGATGTGACTGTTTTAAGAAGTGGGAAATCAATTGAGAAACATGAAAAACTAATTTGAAACAAACATGAAGATTCAAACTTGGATAAAAATTCAAATGAACCAAATGATCAAATTGAAAAACACGATAACATTGTCAAAGAAACAACTCTTCAACAAACAACCCCACAACTTTCTCCATTTCCTCAACACATGAGGGGGAAAACCAAGCATGAATTGAGTGAAACATTGATGGAAATCTTCTCACAAGTCAATTTGAACATTCCTCGTCTTGATGCAATCCAAACCATACCTTCCTACTCAATGTACCTTAAGGACATGTGCACTTTTAAAAGAAAATTTTCACATAAAACCCAAGTCCTTTTGGCTACTAATGTGAGTACCACCATTCAAGGGACCATTCCTCCTAAGTTGAAAGACCCAGGTTGGCCTTATATCAATGCTGATCTAGGAGAGAGAAAAGTTTACAAGGCCTTGTGTGACCTAGGTGCTAGTGTCAATCTCATTCCCTATGCTGTGTACTTCCAGTTAGGCCTAGAAGAACTCCAGCCCACATCTGTCACACATCAACTTGCTGATCGTAGCATTAGGGTTACAAAGGGGATTTTAAAGGACGTTCTGGTAAAGGTTGAAAACTTCATCTACCCTGCTGACTTCATTGTCCTTGACAACCATCCAAACTGAGGAAATAAAGAACAAACCCCAATCATCCTTGTTCGTCCTTTCCTTGCAACAATCAACTCTATTATCCGAGTCCGAAATGGGAACATGACCATCACCTTTGGGAACATGAGTCTATACTTGAACACCTATAATGCAAGCTCAAAAATAGGGGATTATGAGGACATTCATGAAGTAAATATGATAGGAAGAATTGATAATTTATCCAAAGAACATCAAGGAATATTTGATGGATTTTTAAGTCAGGATGAGATTGATTTCCTTTGTTCACATGAAGGAAGTTTATCTCCTTTGCTTGAATAATTTTCAAATTTCTCTTATGATGAAGTCTTAGGTCCAACAATTAGTGAAACCATTCAAAATTCCTTCCCTAAATCTGATCAAACCAATATTGTAGTTCAAACTTCTACATGTGGGGAATCAATCCTATTTAAAACTCTAGGAAACAAAATTTATTTTTATCTAATGTCCCAATATTCTGCTGAAATTCCGAACCAACCTGATCTTGAATTGAAGGAACTTCCTACTGCACTCAAGTATGCCTTCCTAAGGGAAAATAAAACACATCCTAGGGTCATTTCTTCTTCTCTTGAATCCAATCATGAGAGGATTATTCTAGATGTCCTTAGGAAACATAAGAAAGACATTGGTTGGACCCTGTATGATATTCTTGGGATTAGCCCACTTATCGGGACTCATAAGATTGTTCTGGATCTGATTCAAAGCCATGTCATCAACCTCAATGGTGACTCAATCCTAATATCATGGAGGTAGTAAGAAAGGAACTTCTAAAATTGGTAAAATACGGTATCATCTATCCCATAGCTGAGTGTGAGTTGGTGAGCCCAATTCAAGTGGTTCCAAAAAAGGCTGGAATCACAGTGATAACCAATGAGGATGAAGAGATTTCTTCCAACAAGGGTCAGTAGTGGATGGAGGGTCTTCAATGACTATAGGAAGCTAAACTCATTCACCAAAAAGGACCATTTCCCCTTACCATTCATTGACCAAGTCCTTGAGAGAGTGGCAGTTCATGCCTTCTACTGTTTCTTAGAGGGGGACTCAGGGTATAATCAAATTGAGGTCTCGCTAGAGGATCGAGGGAAGAATACATTCACACGTCCATTCGGAACCTTCGCCTTCAAACACATGCACTTTGGTTTAGGCAATGCTCCCAGAACCTTCCATTGGTGCATGATGGGAATCTTCTCATGGTAGGGGATTTTCTAGAGGTCTTCATGGATGACTTCTCTGTGTTTGGGGATACATTTGAGGGATGTCTGCAAAATGTGGAGAGAGTCTTGTCAAGATGTGAAGAAAACAATCTGGTCCTAAACTGGGAAAAATGCCATTTCATGGTAAAAGAGGGACTAGTTCTAGGACATTTGGTCTCAGTTAGGTGGATTGAAGTTGATAAAGCCAAGGCTGACATCAATAATCACCTTCCATCACCCAAAACTGTCAAGGAAGTGACGTCTTTCTTAGGGAATGCTGTTTTCTAGGGAAGATTTATCAAGGACGTTAGTTTAATCTCCAGTACCCTTTGTTCTCTACTAGTAAATGACGATCCATTTGTTTCGACGGAAATCTTTGAGGGTTTATTCTCAACCCACAAATCCTCTCACACCTCTCCCCCCATCATAAAATCTCCAAACTGGAACCTTCCATTCGAGCTTATGTCTGATTCCAGTGACTTTGCTGTATGAGCGATGTTAGGACAATGTTGTGATAAAACTCCTTATGTCATTTATTCTGCAAGAAAATCCTTAAATGATTCCCAAATCAACTACACCGCTACTGAAAAGGAGTTACTAGCTATTGTGTTTTCCTTATAGAAGTTTAGGTCCTACCTCTTAGGATCCCCCATCACTGTGTTCACTGACCATTATGCACTAAAATACCTCTTCCAAAAACAAGATGCTAAGTCTAGACTGATTAGGTGGGACCTTCTCTTACAAGAATTTGACCTCACAATCATGGATAAAAAGGGCGTTGAAAATTTTGTAGCTGATCACCTATCTAGGATGGAATTCAAAGACAACTCCAATCATCTTTCTGTCTCTGATTCATTTCTTGATGAACACCTATACTCTGTGAGTGACTTCCCTTGGTATGATGACATCGCCAACTTCTTAGTTACAGGAGTAATTCCAAAAATCTTAGGGACTCAAGATCAAAGGAAATTCATTTCTGATGTTAGAAACTATTTGTTTTATGATCCATACCTCTATAAGTTCTGACCTGACCAAGTCATTAGGAGGTGTGTTCCAGAATCTGAACAAGAGTCCATCCTTAAATTCTATCATAGTGAGGCATGTGGAGGTCACTTTTCCTCTAAGAAAACATCTACTAAGATTCTTCAATGTGGTCTCTTTTGTCCCACCCTCTCAAGGGAATCCTACAAATTTTCTCAAAGCTGTCTTAGGTGTCAACAAATAGGGTCCATCACAAAAAAAATCAAATGCCACTCACTCCCATCTTGTTGGTTGAAATCTTTGACTACTGGGGAATTGATTTCATGGGTCACTTCCCAAAATCTAGGGGATACCTCTACATAATATTAGCTATTGATTATGTCTCAAAATGAATTGAGGCCATTCCCACTAAGTCCAATGATCATAAAGTTGTGATTCTATTTCTCAAAGAGAACATATTTTCTCGATTTTGAATTCCTAGGGATATAATTAGTGATCGAGTAACCCATTTCTGCAACTGACCATTTTCTTCTCTCATGTCTAAGTATGGTATTTCTCATAAAGTGTCCACTGCATACCTTCCTCAAACAAATGGTCAAGCTGAGTTAGCGAATAGTGAGATTAAGAAAATTCTTGAAAAAATGGTCAACCCCTCTAGGAAATATTGGTCTAAGAAACTCTTAGATTCTATTAGGGCCTATCGAACCGCATATAAAACCATTTTAGGAATGTTCCCATATAGTTTGGTTTATGGAAAAGCATTCCATTTACCTGTTGAAATTGAGCATAAGGCATTTTGGGCAATCAAAAAAATTAATTTCGACATTTCTTTAGCTGAAGAAAAGAGGAAATTAGATCTTAATGAACCTGAGGAACTTAGGATGGAGGCTTATGAAAATTCAAGGATAAATAAATGTAGAGTTCAATCCTACCAATCTAAGAATATCAAAGTCAAACATTTTGAACCGGGAAAATGTGTGCTCATATATAGGTCAAAACTTCCTTTACACCCGAGAAAGTTAAGGTCTAGATGGTCAGGTACTTTCATAGTGCATCATGTGTACCCCCATGGGGTACTAGATATTCAAGATCTCACTTGTGGTCACATTTTCAAGGTCAATGGTTATAGGTTAAAACCATTCATTGAATCATTCAATAAACAAGAAATACAAGTTGAGTTAACTGAGCCGACCTATGAACCGAAAAAAATTGATAGATTTAGGATCCATGTCGGGCTAACGACATTAAACAAAAGCGTTTCACGGGAGGCAACCCGTGGTTTTCATGTTTCTAAACATTCTAAATCATGTTTATTTTTCAAATAAGATTGATTAACCATTTTGATATTTAAAAAATAAAAAATAAATAATAATAATAATAATAAAATAGACTTCTGACCTTTTCTTCTATTATGAGTATGGATGGGTACGAAAGGGGAGCACCATATTCATCCGTGTCATGTGGTGTGATCCTTGAGTAATACCTTACTCAGAAATTTAAAAAGAAGACAATGTATCATCAGTTTTTTATTTTATATATATACTTATATTTTACTTATATATATATATTGTTTTGTTTGTTTGTTTGTTTTCCTTTTTCAACTAGGGAACTCTGCAAGCGACATAGATATCAAAGCACTAAATTAGAGTAGCAAGAACATCAAACTTCAACCAGCAAGTGAATTCATTCCATGATCTTAATATATCAATTTCCTTATTGAACATCCCTTTTATTCCTCTACCCCATTCTAAATTTTCTTTTTACGAAACTAGGGACAATTTCATTCTAAGTTGGGGGGTGTGGAAACAACATGTTTGTTAAAAAAACAATGATAAAAAAGAAGTAAAATTCTTTTATCATTCGTATAATAACATCTTTACTCATATTAAAACTACATAGCAAATAATTTTTATTTCCTTGACTCTTAATTTAATTCATGATTATGTTTAAAAGCATTGATTTTGGAATTTTGGTTGTCCAATGAGAATTTTCATCATTTTTATTTTCATCTATTAATTCAAAATTCCACAATGCTCGTCCTCTAGATCGTGGGGTAATAATTTTAATTCTCAGGGTCCCATAATAAATATCATCGGCTAGTTTTATTTTTATGAATAATATGTGTATTCAAAAAAATAAAAAAATAAAAAAATAAAAATTTTCGTGTAGGGAAATGGATTGATAAAATGAGAGGCTTTCGGCACTTGGGGATCATGACTCCAAAGTTGTCTAGACCGGAGTTTTCACTCTATATATATTTATGGAAATATGATTTTGTTTTTGATCAAGTTAACTCAAGATGATGCCTGAGAATGTGGGATTTACTTGGTTCCCTAAGGCCTTTTAGCCTGGGAGTCATCGGCATAGTCTTGCTACATGAGTTAATTTGAATAACTGCAATCTCAATTCCTCTAGCAACATTGAAAAATAAAAAAAATGAAAAAAATGAAAAAAAAAGACAAAAGACAAAAAATGAATACTTATATTAGCATTAAATGTGATTCCACCTAGCGCTTCCATGATTTCCCCTTGAATAAAAATGAACCCCCATATCTATTGTGATTCACAACACATTACACGTAATTGAGTTGGATGAATTATGATGATGGATTTGATCAAAGTAATGGGATTGGGATTGAGATCTTCTTTTAAATTTATCTTGTTTTAAATTATTTTGATAGGTTATAAATATAAATTTGTGTGGAGTTTACATTGTGAGCATTTTTTGTTATAATGTGTTTAAGGAAAGGAATTGAAATAAAATAATTGAATTATTTGCTCAGGACAATAAAATATCAAGTTGGGCGGTGTGATTAGCCAATAAAAACATATATTTTAATTACATTTTAATGGTATTAAATGTTAATTTTTTATCTTATGGGCCTGATTTAGTGGATTTTGATTTTGAACATTCATTCTAATCATTTGTGCACTTCATGCCTAATGTACACCAATTTAGGCCAAATGAGTTCTCTGATTCTAGGAAATTTAATTATACATATTTTAATTTGATATTTTTTGAAATGGATCTTCACTTAAATTTAAACATTTTTCATTCAGGGATCAATTTAATATTCATAAAAGTTACTGGAGATATTTGGAAATGAAAAGAAACAATTCTGGAGAAGACATATTGGACACTAGCCCACTGATGAGAATGTGGGGCCCACAATATTGGCCAAATGAAGCCCAAATTTCGTGGGATGATAGAATAAATATATAGTAACAAATAATTCTTCATGATAAAATTTTAATTCAACTTCCATGATTACTATTTATGTGGCCCAAATTGTATATCAAAATCTGGGCCAGAATCTGCGGCCCAAAAACACCGCCCACCAATTAAACCATATCTCGAAAACCATAACTCCTTTTGGTCCGAGCGTTTACAGGATGTTAGGCGACATCCGGATATTAATTGAATTTTTCTATGGCCTGCCCAAATTTGGCCATATAGAAGGTGTTTCATGCGCCTCTATTTGTTAGATGCAAGATGGATGCCTTTTCGGGTCAAGGGTGGTAAGTCTTCTTTCCACAAAATTTCCACCACCCTAGACCTACCATACTCAAGTGAGATGACTTGTACTATTGGAGGCTCGACACAAGGGATCAAAAATTACTATTTAAGACAGTGGTGTTGGAGGATTTAAGGATCTTGGTTGTTTGGTTTAATTGTAATGTTATGCTGCCACTCTGTGTTTGTAATCGCATTTCAATTTCCTTGTAAGTTTCCTTTTTATAATTCTTTGTTCTTAATCAACATCTTTCTCTTATATTCTTCCCATTTCTATATTTAAAACATTATAATCATAATGCACAGTGATATCTCTTTGTTGTGCTGAATTATTTCACACATAGGTGTGAATTTCATTCACACACACGGAAGAGTGCTCGTTATTTCCGTGGTTTTAATTTCTTCAATCTAATACTTGTAATCCGTATTCCACCAACCATTGAGAGTATACCATCAATGGTGGGATAAAACATTAATGGGTTGATCTTAGGAATATGAAAAGGCTAGATTGAATGTTATTTTATGAACAAATTGTTGTTAATTGGTTAACTAATTCCATTCTTTAGTTATTTCCACTCTTCATCTTCACTGTGTTTGAAGAAGCTAAATCCAATTACTAAAATGACCATATACCTTGGAGACATAATGAATTTGGTTCTCTAAGTGTGTAGGGGATTAGTAATTGAGTTTAGTTACATCAAACCATAAAATGATGAAGGTATTGTTATTTTGAAGAGTGGATTCATCAAAAATTAATTAAACTAAAAATTGTCTAAAGAAGTAAAATTCATTCATTCAACCCCTAGCATAATCTTAAGATCAACCCATTTTCATTTAATTGAATTATCTTAGGTTTATTAGTGTTATTTAACACCATTTAAAATCAAAAACAAGTTGGCCACTTCATATCCAAAAAATCCACCTCATAGGTTGTGTGTCTTAGGTATCTTCTTAGGTATCAGTGGATTCGACAACCCAATCTAGACTACAAGGACCGTTCTGCCATCATCTCTTGGGTAAATTTGAGCGAGGATCAAATTTTGAATCCAATGAGTCATCTGATACTAAGGAATGTAAATATCAATATTTTAATTTGATATTTTGTGAAATGGATCTTCACTTCAATTTAAACATTTTTCATTCAGGGATCAATGGATGATTCATAAAGGTTGATGGAGCTATTTAGCAATTAAAAGAAACAATTCTGGAGAAGGCAGATTGGACACCATCCCATTGATGAGAATATGGGGACCACAATACAGGCCCAATAAAGCCCAATAATCATGGGATGATAGAAGACATATAGAGTAAACAATAATTCTTTAGGATCAAATGCTAATTCGGATTCCATGATTGCTATTTATGCGGCCCAAATAGTATATCAAAATCTGGGCCAGAATCTGCGGCCCAGAATAATAGCCTACCAATTAAACCATATCTCAAAAACCATAACTCCTTTTGGGCCGAGATTTTACAAGCTGTTAGGGGACATCTGGATATTAATTTAAGTCTGCTATTTCCCACCCAAATTCGGCCATATAGATAGTTTTTCATGTGCCTCTGTTTAGTGGATGCAATATGGATTCCATTTCGGGTCAAGGGTGGGAAGTCTTCTTTCCACAAACTGTCCACAAACCTAGACCTACCATACTCAAGTGAGATGACTTGTACTTTTGGAGGCTCGACCTAAGGGCACAAAATTTCCTATTTAAGGCGGTGGTGTTGGGGGATTTAAGGATCTTGGGTGTTTGGTTTAATTGTAATGTTATGCTGTCACTTTGTGTTTGTAATCGCATTTCAATTTCCATGCAAGTTTCCTTTTTGTAATTATTTGTTCTTAATCAACATATTTCTCTTATATTCTTCCCATTTATTTCATTAAAACATTATAATTACAAAGAATAGTGATATCTTTTTTTTGTGCTGAATTATTTCACACACACAAAGGAGTGCTCGTTATTTCTGCAGTTTTAATTTCTTCAATCTAATTCTTGTAAGCCATCTTCCACCCACCATTGAGATTATACCATCAATGGAGGGATAACCCTTTAATGGGTTGATCTTAGGAATATGAAAAGGCTGTATTGAATGTTATTTTATGAACTAATTGTATTTAATCGGTTAACTAATTTAAGACTTCCATTCTTCAGTTATTTCCACTCTTCACCTTCACTGTGTTTGAGAAAGCTAAATCCAATTACTAAAATGACCACATATTCCTTGGAGACATCATGAATTTGGTTCTCTATTTGTGTAGGGGATTAGTAATTGATTTTAGTTGCATCAAACCAGAAAATGATGAAGGTAGTGTTATTTTGAAGAATGGATTTATCAAAAATTAATTAAACCAAAAATTGTCTAAAGAAGTAAAATTCATTCAATCAACCCTAGCATAATCTTAAGATCAACCGATTTTCATTTAATTGAATTCACTTAGGTTTATTAGTGTTCTTTAAAACCATCCAAAATCAAAACCAAGTTTGCCACTTCATAGCCAAAAATACACCTCATAGGTTGTGTGTCTTATGTATCTTCTTAGGTCTCAGTGGATTCGACAACCCAATCTAGATTACAAGGACCGTTCTACCTTCATCTCTTGGGTAAATGTGAGCGAGAATCAAATTATGAACCCAATGAGTCATCTGATTTTAAGGAATGTAATTATCTATATTTTAATTTGATAGTTTTAGAAATGGATCTTCACTTCAATTTAAACATTTTTCATTTATAGATCAATGGATGATTCATAAAGGTTGACGGAGATATTTGGGAATGAAAAGAATCAATTCTGGAGAAGGTATATTGGACACCAGCCCACTGATGAGAATTTAGGGCCCACAATACAGGCCCAATGAAGCCCACAATTCGTGGGATGATAGAAGACATATATAGTAACAAATCATTTTTTGTAATCCAATGCTAATTTGGCTTCCATGATTGCTATTTATGGGGCCCAAATAGTATATCATAATCTAGGCCAGAATCTGCGGCCCAGAAAAATAGCCCACCAATTAAACCATATCTAAAAAACCATAACTCCATTTGGGATGATATTTTCCAGGCTGTTATGGGACATCCAGATCTTAATTGAGGCCTTCTATGGCCCACCCAAATTCATCCATATAGAAGGTGTTTCATGTGACTCTGTTTGGTGGATTCAAGTTGGATGCCTTTTCGGGTCAAGGGTGGAAAGTCTTCTTTCCACAAACTTTCCACCACCCTAGACCTACCATACTCAAGTTAGATGACATGTTCTATTGGAGGCTTGACCCAAGGGATCAAAAATGCCTATTTGAGGCAGTTGTGTTGCAGGATTTTAAGGATCTTGGGTGTTTGGTTTAATTGTAATGTTATGCCGCCACTTTGTGTTTGTAATCGCATTTCAATTTCCATGTAAGTTTACTTGTTGTAATTATTTGTTCTTAATCAACATATTTCTCTTCTATTCTTCCCATTTCATTCATTAAAACATTATAATCACAAATCACAGTGATTTCTCTTTTTTGTGATGAATTATTTCACACATAGGTGTGAATTTCATTCACACACACGGAGGAGTGCTCGTTATTTCCGCGGTTTTTATTTTTTCAATCTAATTCTTGTAATCCATATTCCACCCACCATTGAGAGTATACCATCAATGGAGGAAAACCCTTTAATGGGTTGATATTAAGAAGATTCAAAACTTGGGTTGAATTTTATTTTATAAACGAATTGTTGTTAATTTGTTAACTAATTTAAGACTTCCATTCTTCAGGTATTTCCTCTCTTCATCTTCTCTGTGTTTGAGGAAGCTAAATCCAATTACTAAAATGACCATATACTTTGTATACATAATGAATTTGGTTCTATAAGTCTGTAAGGGATTAGTAATTGAGTTTAGTTGCATCAAACCAGAAAATGATGAAGGTAGTGTTATTTTGAAGAATTGATTCATCAAGAATTAATTAAACCAAAAATTGTCTAAAGAAGTAAAATTCATTCAGTCCACCCCTATAATAATCTTAAGATCAACCTATTTTCATTTAATTGAATTCACTTAGGTTTATTAGTGTTCTTTAAAAAAATCCAAAATCAAAACAAATATGGCCACTTCATAGCTAAAAATCCACCTCATAGGTTGTGTGTCTTAGGTATCTTCTTAGGTCTCAGTGGATTCGACAACCCAATCTAGACTACAAGGACCATTCTACCTTCATCTCTTAGATATATTTGAGCGAGAATCAAATTTTGGCACCATTACCGGGGACCAATTAAGTACCATAGACCAACAAACTTCTTTCCTCACCTCCATTCTTCTATTCTCACTCAAAATATCTTATCTTTTCCCTTTCTCGCTTTTGTTTTTGCGCATGACCGCCTACACCCGTGATAACTCAAAAAGACTTGTTAGGGTCGAAATTCCTAGGATAGGGGAGTCAAGTGAATCTAAGATTTTGTTTACACTAGAACCTAATACCCTAGAGTCAAAAATTGAGCCAATTACAATGGAGGGTCTTCAAAGAAACCCAATCATAAACCCGGGTAGGAACCAAAATGGAAACCCAAATTAGGCAGCCCCAAACTTGGGGAATGCAGTTGATCAACCCATGAATGACTACCTCACACCTTCCTGGACCAATGACCCCTCATGCATTAGACACAATTTCCTATGAGATTCCAACTACATCTTTAAATCCCATGTCCTGAACCACCTTCCCACATTTCATGGAATGGAGTCCGAGATGCCATACCTTCACCTTAAGGAGTTCAATGACATTGTAGAAACCATGTGTTCCCCACATCAACTAGAATCAGCTAAGATGAGGCTATTTACTTTTTTATTTAAAGGATCAAGCTAAAAATTGGCTAAACAATTTGAGACCATCATCCATAAACTCTTGGTACCAACTACAAAGAGAATTCTAGAAAAAATAGTTTCCCCACCACAAAACAATTTCACTTAAAAAGTGTATCCAAAACTTTTTTGAAAAAGAGGGAGAGTCATTCTATGAAACATGGGAGAGGTTCAAAGACACTCTAAACATGGTTCCACATCATAGTTTTTCTATTCCTGAACAAGTGATAATTTTCAATGAAGGGTTGGGTCTGGGGAACAAACAATTCATTGACATGATGTGTAATAGAACCTTTAAAAACAAAGCCCCAAATGAAGCTTAATCAACAATTCATTGGTTTAATTGTAATGTTATGCTTCCAATTTGTGTTTGTAATCGCTTTACAATTTCCATGTAAGTTTCCTTTTTGTAATTCTTTTTTCTTAATCAACATCTTTCTCTTCTATTCTTCCCATTTATTTCATTAAAAATTTATAATCACAAAGCACAGTGACATCTCTTTGTTGTGCTGAATTCCTTCACACATAGGTGTGAAATTCATTCACACACACACACGGAGGAGTGCTCTTTATTTCCACGGTTTTAATTTCTTTTATCTAGTTCTTGTAATCCATATTCCTCCCACCATTGAGAGTATACCATCAATGGAGGGTTAAACCTTTAATGGGTTGATCTTAGGAAGATGCAAAGGCTGGATTGGATATTAGTCTTTTGGCCCACCCTCTCATAGGTGGGTGTACATTAGGCATGAAGTGCACAAATGATGAGAATGAATGTTCAAAATCAAAATCCACTAAATCATGCCCATAAGTTCAAAAATGAACATTTAATACCATTAAAATTTAATTAACATATGTGTTTTTATTGTCTAATCGCACTCCCCAACTTGAGATTTGCTAGTCCCGAGGAAATAATTCAATGATTTTATTTGAATTCCTTTCTTCAAACACATTATAACAAACAGTTCTCAGAATTTAAACTGCATACAAATATATCTTTATAACCTATCAAAATAATTTAAAACAAGATAAATTTAAAAGCATATCTCAATCCCAAGCCCATTACTTTGATCAAATCCATCATCATAATTCATCCAACTCAATTAGGTGTAATGATGTGTTGTGAATCACAGTAGATATGGGGTTTCATTTCCATTCAAGGGGAAATCATGGAAGCGTCAAGTGGAATCACATTTAATCCTAATATGAGTATTCATTTTTTTTTTGTTTTTTCTTTTTTTTTTCTTTTTTTATATTTTTTGATTTTGCAATGTTGCCATAGTAATTGAGATTGCAGTTAATCAAATTAACCCATGTAGCAAGATTTTGCCGATCACTCCCAGGCACAAAGGCTTTAGGGCACCAAGTGAAGCCCACATACTCGGGCATCATCTCGAGTTAACATGATAAAAAAAATCATATTACCATAAATAGAGATAGAGTAAAAAATGAAGGGCTAGAAAACTCTAGAGTTATGATCCCTAAGTGCCGAAAGCCTTACATTTTATCAATCCATTGCCCTACAAGCAATTTTTTTTTTATTTTTTTTATTTTTTTGTATACTCATATTTTTCATAAAAATAAAACCTGCCTATGCTATTTATTATGGGACCCTAAGAATTAAAATTATTACCCAACGATATGGAGGACGTGCATTGTGGAATTTTGATTTAATAGATGAAAATAAAAATGATGAAAATTCTCATTGGACAACCAGACTTCCAAAATCAATGCTTTTAAACTTTATCGTGAATTAAACTAATAGTCAAGGAAATAAAAATTATTTTCTATGTTGTTTTAATGTGAGAAAATATGTTATTATATGAATGATAAAATAATTTTACTTCTTTTTTATCACTGTTCTTTTAACAAACATTTTGTTTCCACACCCCCCAACATAGAATGAAACTATCCCTAGTTTCATAAAAAGAAAATTTAGAATGGGGTAGAGGAATAAAAGGGAAGTTCAATAAGGAAATTCAAATATTAGGATAATGGAATGAAGTCACCTTGTGGTTGAAGATTGAAGTTCTTGCCGCTCCAATTTAGTCATTTGATATCTATGTCGCTTATAGAGTTCCCTAGAGGAAAAAGGAAAACAAACAAACAAAACAAAATAGTATATATATATATAAGTAAATTATAAGTATATATATAAAATAAAATAAACTGATGATACATTATCTTATTTTTAATTTTTTGGGTAAGGTATTACTCAAGGATCACACCACGTGACATGGATGAATATGGTGCTCCCCTTCCATACCCATCCAACTCATAATAGAAGAACAGGTCAAACGTCTATTTATTATTATTATTATTATTATTTTATTTTTTTTAATATCAAAAATGATTAATTAATCTTATTTGAAAAATAGATATGATTAATAATGTTTAGAAACATGAAAACCACGGGTTGCCTCCCGTGAAATGATTTTGTTTAATGTCGTTAGCCCAACATGGATCCTAAATCTATCAATTTTTTTCCAGTTTATAGGTTGGATCAATTAACTCAACCTCTATTTCTTGTTTATTGAATGATTCAATGAATGTTTCTAACCTATGAACATTGACCTTGAAAATGTGACCACTAGTGGGATCTTGAATCTCTACTACCCCATGGGGGTACACATGATGCACTATGAAAGGACCTGCCCCACTAGACCTTAACTTTCCTGGGTGTAAATGAAGTTTTGAACTATATAAGAACACAAATTTTCCTAGTTCAAAATGTTTGACTTTGATATTCCTAGATTGGTAGGCTTTAACTCTAGATTTATTTATCCTTCAATTCTCATAAGCCTCCATCCTAAGTTCCTCAAGTTCATTAAGATCTAATTTCCTATTTTCTTCAGCTAATGAAATGTAAAAAATTCATTTTTTTTGATTTCCCAAAATGCCTTATGCTCAATTTCAACAGGTAAATGGCATGCTTTTCCATAAACCAACATATATGAGGACATTCCTAAAATGGTTTTATATTCTGTCTGATAGGCCCAAAGAGCATCAAATAGGTTCTCAGACTAATCATTCCTAGAAGGGTTGACAGTTTTTTCAAGAATTTGCTTAATCTCCCTATTTTCTAACTCACCTTGACCATTTGTTTGAGGATGGTATGCAGTGGAAACTTTATGAGAAATACCATACTTAGACATGAGTGAAGAGAATGGGAGGTTGCATAAATGGGTTCCTCAAACCATGATTATAGCCCCAGGAATTCCAAATCGAGAAAATATGTTCTCTTTCAAAAATAAAATCACAACTTGATGATCATTGGACGTAGTTGGAATGGCCTCAACCCATTTTGAGACATAATCAACATCTAAAAGTATTTATAGGTATCCCCTAGAGTTTGGGAAGGGACCCATGAAATTGATTCCCTAGCAGTCAAAGATTTCAACCACTAAGATGGGAGTGAGTGGAACTTCATTCCATTTTGTGATGGACTATACTTGTTGACACCTAGGAAATCTTTGACAAAATATATAGGAGTCCCTTGAGAAGGTTGGACAGAAGAGACCACATTAAATAATCGTACCAGATGTTTTCTTAGAGGAAAAGTGACCTCCACATGCCTCACTATGATAGAATTTAGGGATGGACTCTAGTTCAGATTCTGGAACACACCTCCTAATGACTTGGTCAGGGAATAACTTATAGAAGTATGGATCATAAAACACATAGTATCTAACATCAGAAAGGAATTTCCTTCGAGCTTGAGTCCCTATGAATTTTGGAATTACTCATGTAACTAAGAAGTTGGCTATGTCAGCATACCAAGGGCAGTCACTCACAGAGTATAGGTGTTCATCAGGAAATGAACCAGACACAGAAAGGTGATTTGAGTTGTCATTTAATTCCATCCTAGAGAGGTGATCAACTACAATATTTTCAACACCATTTTTATCCTTGATTGTGAGGTCAAATTCTTATAAGATAAGGACCCACCTAATCAGTCTAGCCATAGCATCTTGTTTTTGGAAGAGGTATTTTAGTACAGAATGGTCAGTGAACACAGTGATGGGGGATCCTAAGAGGTAGGACATAAACATCTCTAAATCAAACACAATAGAAAGTAACTCCTTTTTAGTATTGTTGTAGTTGATTTGGGCATCAATTAAGGATTTGATTGCATAAGAAATGACATAAGGATTTTTATCACAACATTGTCCAAACACAGCTCCTACAGCAAAGTCACTGGCATCACACATAAGTTCGAAAGGAAGGTTCCAATATGGAGATTTCATGATGGGGGGAGAGGTGAGAGAGGGTTTGAGGGTTGACAATGAACCCTCATAGCTTTCTGTCCAATCAAATGGAGCATCCATTACTAGTAGAGCACAAAGTGGATGGGAGATTGAACTAAATTCCTTGATGAATCTTCTATAGAAACCAGCATGTCCTAAGAAATACCTCACTTCATTGACAGTTTTGGGTGATGGAAGGTGAAAAATGATGTCAAACATGGCTTTATCAACTTCAATCCCCCTACCTGAGACCAGATGACCTATAACTAGTCCCTCATTAACCACGAAATGTCATTTTTCCCAGTTTAGGACCATATTTTTTTCTGCACATCTTGTCAAGGCTCTCTCCACATTCTACAGACATCACTCAAATGTATCCCCAAACACAGAGAAGTCATCCATAAAGACCTCTAGAAAATCCATTTCCATGTCTGAGAAGATTCCCATCATGCACTGCTGGAAGGTTCCAGGAGCATTTCATAAACCAAAGGGCATGTGTTTGAAGGCGAATGTTCTGAATGGAAATGTGAATGTAGTCTTCCCTTGATCCTCTAGGGAGACCTGAATTTTATTATACCCTGAGTACCCATCTAATAAATAGTATAAGGTATGAACTTCCACTCTCTCAATGACTTTGTCAATGAATGGTAAGGGGGAATGGTCTTTCTTGGTGAATTATTTTAGCTTCCTATAGTCAATGTAGACCCTCCATCCCCTACTCACCCTTGTAGGAAGAATCTCTCCATCCTTATTGGTTATCACTATGATTCCAGCCTTTTTTGGAACCACTTGAATTGGGCTCACCCACTCACTCTCAGCTATGGGATAGATGATACCAACTTTTAACAATTTTAGAAGTTCCTTTATTACTACCTCCATGAGATTAGTATTGGGTCGTCATTGAGGTTGAAAAAATGGATTTGAATCAGATTCCATAATAATCCTATGAGTCCTGATAAGTGGGCTAATCCCAGGAATATCAGACAGGGTCCAACAAATGGATTTCTTATGTTTCCTAAGTACATATAGAATCATCCTCTCATGATTGGATTCAAGAGAAGAAGAAATTCCAATAGTATGTGTTTGATTTTCCCCTAGGAAGGCATACTTGAGTGCAGTGGTAAGTTCCTTCAATTCAAGATCAGGTTGGTTTGGAATTTCAGCAGAATATTGGGACATTGGATCAAGATCAATTTTGTTTCCTACAGTTTTAAATAGGATTGATTCCCCACATGTAGAAGTTTCAACTACAAGATTGGTTTGATACAAGTTAGGGAAGGAAGTTTGAAAGGTTTCACTGATTGTTGGACCGAATACATTTTCATAAGAGAAATTTGAAAATGATTCAAGCCAAGGAGATAAACTTCCTTCATGTGAAAAAAGGAAATCAATCTCATCCTAACTTAAACATCCATCAAATATTCCTTGATGTTCTATGGATTCATTATCAATTATTCCTATCATATTTACTTCATGAATGTCCTCATCATCCCCTATTTGTGAGCTTTCATTATAGATGTTCAAGTCTAGACTCATGTTTCCAAAGGTGGTGGTCATGTTCCCATTTCGGACTCGGATAACAAAGTTGACTGTTGCAAGGAAAGGACGACCAAGGATGATTGAGGTTTGTTTCTTATTTTCTAAGTTTGTATGGCTGTCAAGGACAATGATGTCAGCAGGGTAGAGGAAGTTTTCAACCTTTACCAGAACGTCCTTTAAAATCCCCTTTGGAACCCTAATGCTACGATCAGCAAGTTGAAGTGTGACAGATGTGGGTTGGAGTTCTTCTAGGCATAACTGGCAGTACACAACATTGGTAATGAGATTGACACTAGAACTGAGGTCACACAAGGCCTTGACAACTTTGCTCTCTCCTAGTTCAACATTGATATAAGGGAAACCTGGGTCTTTCAACAAAGGAGGAATGGTCCCTTGAATTGTTGTACACACATTAGTAGCAAAAGGACTTGATTTTTATGTGAAAACTTTCTTTTAAAAGTGCACATGTCCTTAAGGTACTTTCAGTAGGCAGGTATGGTTTGGATTGCATCGAGAAGAGGAATGTTCAACTTGACTTGTGAGAAGATTTCCCTTAATGTTTCACTCAATTCAGGCTTGGTTTTCCCCATCATGCATTGATGAAATGGTGCAGGTTGTGGGGTTGTTTGTTGAAGAGTTGTTTCTTTGACAATGTTATCGTGTTTTTCAGTTTGATCATTTGGTTCATTTGAATTTTCATCCAAGTTTGAATCTTCAGGTGGGTTTTGAATTAGTTGTTTAGGTTTCTCAATTTATTTCCCACTTCTTAAAATATTCACAGCCTTTAGTAGTTCATGAGTTGTTTGAGTGCAACTTGACTCTCCCCTTGAAGTTGAGCATGGAACCGCCTGAGTAAGCATGGGTGCCTTTCTAGTTTTGATGGTTTGAAGTTCTTGTTTTAGGGAAGAGAATTCCGAGTTCATCCTCTCCATTTTTTTGCATAGTTGTTCTAGTAGGATTTGTGGAACATTTTGGTTTGGTGCTTGAGTAGATTGGTTTATCCCAGGGGGATATTTTGGAGGTGGGATGGTTTTTTGAAAATGGACCAGTGGCTGTTGGTATTGGATAGGTTGGGTTTTGAACTGGTTATGGGTTTGGTAGTTCTGATGGGGGTAATTATTTTGTCCCTGTGGTTGGCTAGTTTGTTTGTTATCTTTCTAGTGGAAGCCTGGGTGGTCATTATTCCTTGGGTTGAAGTTGTTTTGGTATTGAGGCTTTTGAAATTTCAAGGCATTTACTTCCGTTGGGGGTCCTCTTAAAAGAAAATCCTTGATGGATGGAATGGTTGGGCAGTTGTCTATCTTATGGTCATGTTTGTCATAAATTTTGCAAACATGGTTAACAGTTTCGATTTCATGGACTTTCCAAATGTCTATCACTTCAACCTTCCTAGAGAGTGTTGAGAGTTTAGCCCTAAGGCTTTCATCTTCTCTAAGTGTATGAATTCTAGTAGTTCTTTGAGGCTTTTCAGAATAAGTTGAAGTTCCCCATGTTTGGATTTTTTCATAAAGGATTTCTAGATACTCATAAGCTTCATTTGGGGATTTGTTTTTAAAGGTTCCATTACACATCATGTCAATGAATTGTTTGTTCCCCGGACCCAACCCTTCATAGAAAATTATCACTTGTTAAGGAATAGAAAAACCATGGTGTGGAACCTTGTTTAGAGTGTCTTTAAACCTCTCCCATGTTTCATAGAATGACTCTCCATCTTTTTCAAAAAAGTATTGGATACTCTTTTTAAGTGCAATTTTTTTGTGGTGGGGAAAGTATTTTTTGTAGAATTCACTTTTTAGTTGGTACTAAGAGTTTATGGATGATGGTCTCAAATTGTTTAGCCAATTTTTAGCTCGATCCTTTAATGAAAAAGGAAATAGCCTCATCTTAGCAGATTCTAGTTGATGTGGGGGACACATGGTTTCTACAATGTCATTGAACTCCTTAATGTGATGGTGGGGCATCTCGGACTCCATTCCATGGAATGTGGGAAGGTGGTTTAAGACATGGGGTTTAAAGATGTAGTTGGCACCTCCTAGGGAATTTTGTCTAATGCATGAGAGGCATTGTTCCAAGAAGGTGTGAGGTTGTCATTCATGGTTTGATAAACTGCATTCAACAAGTTTGGGGCTGCCTAATTTGGGTTTCCATTTTGGTTCCCACCCGGGTTTATGATTTGGTTTATTTGAAGACCCTCCATTGAAATTGGCTTAATTTTTGACTCTAGGGTATTAGGTTCTAGTGTAAACAAACGCTTAGGTTCACTTGACTCCCCTATCCTAGGACTTCCCACCCAAACAAGTATTTTTGAGTTATCGTGGGTGTAGGCAGTCATGCGCTAAAAGAAAAAAAATCGAGAGAGAGAAAACATAAGAGATCTTGGGTGAGAATAGAGGAATGGAGGTGAGGAAAGAAGTTTGTTGGTCTATGGTACTTACTTGGTCCCCAGAAACGACACCAAAATTTGATTCTCGCTCAAATTTACCCAAGAGATGAAGGTAGAACGGTCCTTGTAGTCTAGATTGGGTTGTCGAATCCACTGAGACCTAAGAAGATACCTGAGACACACAACCTATGAGGTGGGTTTTTGGCTATGTAGTGGTCAACTTGGTTTTGATTTGGGATGGTTTTAAAGAACACTGATAAACCTAAGTGAATTCAATTAAATGAAAATGGGTTTATCATAATATTATTCTAGGGGTGGATCGAATGAAATTTACTTCTTTAGACAATTTTTGGTTTAATTAATTCTTGACGAATCGATTCTTCAAAATATACCTACCTTCATCATTTTCTGGTTTGATGAAACTAAACTCAATTACTAATCCCCTACAAACATATAGAACCAAATTCATGATGTCTCTAAGGTATATGGTCATTTTAGTAATTTTATTTAGCTTCCTCAGACACAGTGAAGATGAAGAGTTGAAATAACTGAAGAATGGACGTCTTAAATTAGTTAACCAATTAACGACAATTAGTTCATAAAATAACATTCAATCCAGCCTTTGAATCTTCCTAATATCAACCCATTAAAGGTTTATCCCTCCATTGATGGTATACTCTCAATGTTGGGAGGAATATGGCTTACAAATATTAGATTGAAGAAATTAAAACCACGGAAATAATGAGCACTCCTCCGTGTGTGTGAATGAAATTCACACCTATGTGTGAAATAATTCAGCACAACAAAGATATATCACTTTTCTTTGTGATTATAAAGATTTAATGAAAGAAATGGGAAGAATATAATAGAAAGATTTTGATTAAGAACAAATAATTAAAAAAAGGAAACTTACATGGAAATTGAAATGCGATTACAAACACAAAGTGGCAGCATAACATTACAATTAAACCAAACACCCAAGATCCTTAAATCCTCCAACAACACTGCCCTAAATATGAATTTTTGAGCCCTTAGGTCAAGCCTCAAACAGTAAAAGTCATCTCACTTGAGTATGTTAGGTCTAGGGTGGTGAAAAGTCTGTGGAAAAAAGACTTTCCACCCTTGACCCGAAAAGGCATCCAGCTTGCATCCACCAAATAGAGGCGCATGAAACACATTCTATATGTCCGAATTTTGGTGGTCTATAAAAGAATTAAATTAAGCTCCGGATGTCCCCTAACATTCTTTACAATCGCAGCCCAATGGGAGTTAGGGTTTTCGAGATATGGTTTAATCGGTGGGCTGTTTTTCTGGGCCGCAGATTCTGGCCAAGATTTTGAAACTACAAAGCAAATAATTATTAGTTACTTGACTCTTAATTTAATTCATGATTAAGTATAAAAGTGTTGATTTTGGATGTTTGGTTGTCCAATTAGAATTTTCATCATTTTTATTTTCATCTATTAAATCAAAATTCCACAATGCACGTCCTCTAGATCATGGGGTAATAATTTGAATTCTCAGGGTCCCATAATAAATAGCATAGGCTAGTTTTATTTTTATGAATAATATGAGTATTGAAAAAAAATAAAAATAAAATAAAAATTTGTGTTTAGAGCAATGGATTGATAAAATACGAGGCTTTCAGCACTTGGGGATCATGACGCCAGAGTTGAATAGCCCTGAGTTTTTCACTCTATCTCTATTTATGGTAATATGATTTTTTTTGATCAAATTAACTAGAGATGATTCCTGAGTATGTGGGATTCACTTGGTTCCCTAAGGCCTTTGAGCCTGGGAGTCATCGACAAAGTCTCGCTACATGGGTTAATTTGATAAACTGTAATCTCAATTACTATGGCAACATTGAAAAAATAAAAAAAAAGCAAAAAAAAGAAAAAAGAAAAAAATGAATACTCATATCAGGATTTAATGTGATTCCACCTAAAGATTCCATGATTTCCCCTTGAATGAAAAGGAACCCCCATACCTGTTGTGATTTACAAAACATCATTACACCTAATTGAGTTGGATGAATTATTATGAGGGATTTGATCAAAGGAATGAGCTTGGGATTGATATATGTTTTAAATTTATCTTTTTTTAAATTATTTTGATAGGTTATAAAGATATATTTGTGTGCAGTTTACATTGTGAGCACTGTTTGTTATAATGTGTTTGCAAAAAGGAATTCAAAAAAATCATTGAATTATTTGCTCGGGACTAGAAAATCTCAAGTTGGGGGTGTGATTAGCCAATAAAAACACATATGTTAATTACATTTTAATGGTATTAAATGTTAATTTTTGATGTTATGGGCCTGATTTAGTGGATTTTGATTTTGAACATTCATTCTCATCATTTGTGCACTTAATGCCTAATGTACACCCATTTAGGCCCAATGAGTCATCTGATTATAAGGAATTTAATTATCTATATTTTAATTTGATATTTTGTGAAATTGATCTTTACATCAATTTAAACATTTTTCATTTAGGGATCAGTGGATGATTCATAAAGGTTGATGGAGATTGTTACTTCAGAAATCCCCCTTACCTCAAGGTGAGGAGACGACCTTCATTTATAGAAAAGAAAGAGGAAGTTACAAGGGATGTTATAGAGGGAAGTTAAAAAGGGAGTGGGGTAGGAATATACACATACATTAACAATCCCCCTCAAGCTAGGTGTACCTAGCTTGGACACATAATGAAAAACAGAAAAATCAATAAAAAGACTGCAACACTCCCCCTCATGATGGGCGTCAGATACTGTGGATCCCCAGCTTGGAACTAAGAGAGACGAGGCGAGCACCGAGGAGGTCTTTGGTGAAGATGTCAGCAATCTGGTCCGCTATTGAAATGTGGCTAATGATGACAAGTTTGTGATCCAGGTGGTGGCGAAGAAAGTGACAGTCCACCTCTATATGCTTCGTGTGTTCATGGAAAATGGGATTAGAAGCAATTTTAGTGGCTTCCTGATTGTCACACCATATGTGAGCAGAAGTCTGCTAAGGAAAGCCAATCTCCTGGAGGAGTTTTTGAATCTATAGGATCTCGGTAGTGATGGTGGTCATGGCATGGTACTCAGACTCGGCACTGAAGCGAGAGACGACCGTCTGTTTCTTGCTTCGCCAAGAAATGAGATTGCCTTCCAAGAATATGGCAAACCCAGATGTAGATTTCCGAGTGGAAAGGTAGCCAGCATAATCAGCATCGTAGAAGGCCTCAATATTCTGATGAGGATGCTGGGAGTAGTGAAGACCACAGGCAGGATCACGCTTGATGTACTTGGCAATGCGGATGACAACATCCCACTGAGAGGTGGTTGGATGCTCCATAAATTGACTGACTTTGGAAACCGCACATGAGATGTCGGGTCGAGTCATGGTGAGATAATTGAGTTGGCCCACTAATCGACGGTACCGCTCGAGATGTGGGTACAGTGTTAAGGTGCCATAAAGAGACCGCTCCCCAGGATCTGGAGGAGAATCAACCGCAGTGGCCTGAGTCAGCCCAGCATCCTGTAAAATATCCAATACATACTTCTGTTGGAAGAGGGAGATGATGGTCGAGTAATAGAAAACCTCGATGCTGAAAAATTAGGTGAGGGGACCAAGATCCTTCGTGTGGAAGTGTTGGTGAAGATGGGCCTTGAGGTGGGTGATACCCACAGAGTCGCTGTCGGTGATGACGATGTCATCCATATATACGACCAATAAGATACAGCCACGTGCGCTCATCCTGTAGAAGATAGTGTGATCCTTCATATTGAAAGAAAGCCCAAAGTCGCTAATGACCATTCTAAAGCGGCCGAACCAAGCACGGGGAGACTGATTCAGGCCGTAAAGATAGCGGCAGAGATAGAAATCTCGAGATTCAGCGCCGAAGGCACAAAATCCGGGGGGCTACTGCAGATAAATTTCTTCCTCAAGAAAGCCATGGAGGAAGGCATTATTGACATCCAATTGATGAAGAGGCCACATATGATGGGCGACGAGAGAGATGAACAACCAGATAGAGGCCATCTTGGCAACCGGTGAGAAGGTATCAAAGTAGTCAACATCATACGTCTGTGCAAAGCCTTTGGCAACAAGGTGGGCATTGAGGCGGTGGAGAGTTCCATCAGGATTCAGCCTGACGGTGTAAATCCATTTGTTGCCCACTGCCTGTTTTTATGCTGGAAGAGGTACAAGATCCCATGTATGGTTATCCTCTAGAGCCTTCAATTCATCCCGCATTGCTGCTAGCCACCTGGGGTGAGATTTGGCTTCACCAACTATGCGAGGTAAAAAAAAATGTCTCCAGATAGGACAAACCCCTGTATGAAGATACAAATAGTGGAGTACTCTAGTAGGAGCGAGTACCTTTCTGAAGGGCAATGGGAAAGTCTTCAGGTGGCGGTGCAGGAGCAGCGAACGAAGCGGGAGCGTCAGTGTCATTGGCCGGGATGGGGGATACAGTCGATGGACGTCGGGAGTATATCTGACCAAAATGGGTGTCAACAGGGGTTGACGCCGGTGGAGGATGGATGATTAGAGGAAGACAATCATCGATGGCAGGGTCGGGATGAGGAGAAGGAAGGGATAATGGAGAACTCTCAACAAATGCAACGTCGGACGAGATGACATACAGTCGTAGTTCAGGGGAGAAACAACAATATCCAAGTTGAGTGCGGGAATAGCCTAAAAAGATGCAGCGAAGGGATTTTGGAGCGAGTTTGGAGAGACATGGACGTGTGTGGGGAACGTAACAAAGGCACCCAAACATGCGAATGGGAAGGGAGTGAAGAGGGAGAGAGGAGAACAAAGTCCTAAAAGGATTCTCCCCCCTAAGGATAGTGTAAGGAAGACGGTTTATCAGGTAGGTGGAGGTGAGAATGGCATCACCCCAAAACTGCAAAGGCACCTATCGGTGAAAGAGGATGGCACGAGCAGTCTCCAGAATATGTCTGTGTTTCTGCACGGCCATGCCATTCTGCTGGGGTGTATCAGGACAAGAGGTCTGATGAAGGATGCCTTTCATCTGGAGAAACTGCCGAAAGGAAGTGGAGAGATACTCACGCCCATTTTCCGAGCGGAGACATTTGACCAAGATTGAAAATTGATTCTGAATCTCAGCATAAAAGGTTCGGAAGGTGGAAAACACGTCAGAGCGTTCTCAAAGGAGGTAAATCCAAGTCATTCGAAAATAATCATCGATGAATGATATATAGTATTTATATCCCAAATGACTCAAAATGGTACAAGGACCCCAAACATCTGAATGAACCAGATCCAAAGGGTTTGAGGCCCGTGTTTCCACCCGAGGAAGGTATGTCATGCGATGATGTTTTGAAAAAGTACAGGACTCTCAATGAAAAGAAAGACTCCGACTGAACTCTGGAAAAAGCTGTTGAATGGTGGATGCTAGCGGATGTCCCAAACAGGAATGAAGATCCATTGCTCGAGAAGAGGTAGATGAGCAAGCGATGGGTATCAGTGCATCGAACATGTAGACCCTATCCCAATGTCGACCTCTACCAAGTTCCCGGTTCATTGTATTCTCCTAGAAAAAAACACCAGAGGAGGTAAATATGGCAACACAGTTATAATCTTTTGTCAGCTTACTGATGGAAAGAAGATTAAATGGACTACAGGGCACATGTGCCACAAAGGTTAGGTGAATTGACGGAGTAAGAGAGCATGCGTCGAAGCCCGCAATCGGGATAGTGGAGCCATCGAAGACAGTGATGGCTGAGGAACCGGTTTAAGGGAAGAAAGAGGTCAACATACTAGCATAACCAGTGAGGTGGTCGGAGGCACCTGAGTCCAACATCCATGCAGGGGAGCGACGGCCGACAAAGGCAGTGGATTGAGCATAATGGGCTATAGAAGTCATTGATGGGTCGGGGTCGGTAGAGTCCCGAGGATCATGAGTCAGCCGGATGTTGGCCATCAAAAGGTCCAGAGAGTGGGGAAGAGTGGAGAATGCTGATGGCACTTCTTGGACCACTGTCAGTCCCTACCGCGGGTGTGGAGATGGACATCCATGCAAGACCCAACATCGGTCAATCGTGTGGCCAACCTTGCCACAGTGTTGACAGAGGGGACGTGGACGGCTTTCCACATGACCACATCCATGAGGAACAGAGGAGCGGCCACCGCCATGACCGACGAGAGCTGAGTGGCCGATACTAGGGTCGGGTGGAGGAAGAGCACGCTGGGCCTTGCTGAGCCGGTGATACACCTGTGGGATCTCCAGCGTCGACGAGCTAGCGAGCAGTTCAGTTTCTGTGGTGGAAAACTTTGGAGTGAGGCCATTGAGAAGAGTGAAGAGGAAGAGTTTGTCCCGTTGGGTCTAAGCTTTGGCCAGTGTTTGTGGAATGGGCCACCACTCCTACAACTTATCATGCAACCCTTTCCATTCCATGAACTATGATGTAAAGGATTTTTCTTACTGTCGAACTTGGGACAGTCACTGAAGGAGATCAGACACCCGAGCGAGGTTATGGTCTTTGAGTACATGATATTCAAGGAGTCCCAGAGCTCCTTGACGGTATTTTCTGTGTGGGTGACATCTTTGACCGATCGTTCCATGGAGTTGACCAGCAGAGCGAAGATCTTGCTGTCAGCAAGTTTCCAGGAATTATATTTGGGATCAGTCGAGGCCGGGGGAGGATCCTCAAGATGATGATCGAGGTCCATCCCGGTGAGGGACATCACCACAGTCTTCCTCTAGATGGAGAAATTTGAGGAGTCCAATCAGTCATCCACAAGGCAGGTAGAAGCAGTGATCATCGGTGGTAGAAGGGAGGAGTCTTCCATGGAAGCGATGCGTGGATAGCGAAGATGCAGCAGCGGAAAGAGTCGAAATCAGAGAGCCGTTTCGGTTGGAGGGAGATCGTCGGGGCGAGGGCACTGCTGGGTGAAGACGCCACTAATCGAGGGTGTCGGGGTGAGGGTGATGGGTCGAGGGCACCGCTGGGTGGGGTGAGCCACGCCTAGAGAGAGGGTCGTGGAAAAGTAGTCGCGTTTGGGGCAACAGGAGAGGGTGTCGCTGAGCCAGGGCCGCCGGGAAGGAGGGTCGCCGAGAGGAGAGCTGCGCTGCGCTGGGGAGGGCACTGAGAGGGGAGCCGCGTGGAATAAGAGGGGAGAGACTCCGTGGAAAAAGGGGCACCAGGAAGGAGGGCCACGCCATGCTAGGAGAGGCCTCCACAAAACGGGACAAGAGGGACTCGTAGGAGCAGCGCGCACAGGTGGGGGGAGGGAATTTGAGGGAGGGTCGGAACCTCTCGGATACCATGTTACTTCAGAAATTCCCCTTACCTCAAGGTGAATATAGGGCCTTGATTTATATAAAATATGAGGAAGTTAAAATGGAAGTTACAGAGGGATGTTACAAAGGCAGTGGGGCAAGAAGTTACACATACTCTGAAAGAGATATTTGGCAATGAAAAGAAACAATTCTGGAGAAGGCAGATTGGACACCATCCCACTGATGAGAATTTGGGGACCAAAATACAGGCCCAATTAAGCCCAACATTCATGGGATGATATAAGACATATATAGTAACAAATCATTCTTCATGATCCAATGATAATTCAGCTTCCATGATTACTATTTATGCGGCCCAAATAGTATATCAAAATCTGGCCCAGAATCCACGGCCCAGAAAAACATCTTACCAATTAAACCATATCTTGAAAACCGTAACTCTGTTTGGGCTGAGAGTTTACAGGATCTTAGGGGACATCCGTATCTTAATTTAAGTCTGCTATGGCACACCCAAATTCGGCCATCTAGAAGGTGTTTCATGTGCCTCTGTTTGGTGGATGCAAGCTGGAAGCCTTTTCGGGTCAAGGGTGGAAATTCTTCTTTCCACAAACTTTCTACCACCCTAGACCTACCATAATCAAGTTAGATGACTTGTACCATTGGCGGCTCGACCCAATAGTTCAAAAATTCCTATTTAAGGCAGTGGTGTTGGAGGATTTAAGGGTCTTGGGTGTTTCGTTTAATTGTAATGTTATGCTGCCACTTTGTGTTTGTAATCGCATTTCAATTTCCATGTAAGCTTTCTTTTTGTAATTCTTTGTTCTTAATCAAAATATTTCTCTTATATTCTTACCATTTCCTTCATTAAAACTTTATAATCACAAAGCACAGTGATATATCTTTGTTGTTCGGAATTATTTCACACATAGGTGTGAATTTCATTCACACACACGGAGGAGTGCTCGTTATTTCCACGGTTTTAATTTCTTCAATATAATTCTTGTAAGCCATCTTCCTCCCACCATTGAGAGTATACCATCAATGGAGGGCTAACCCTTTAATGGGTTGATATTAGGAAGATTAAAAGGCTGTATTGAATGTTATTTTATGAATGAATTTTGGTTAATTGGTTAACTAATTTAAGACTTCCATTCTTCTGTTATTTCCAATCTTCATCTTCACTGTGTTTGAGGAAGCTAAATCCAATTACTAAAATGACAATATACCATGGAGACATCATGAATTTGGTTCTATAAGTGTGTATGGGAATAGTAATTGAGTTTAGTTGCATTAAACCAGAAAATAATGAAGGTAGTCTTATTTTTAATAATGGATTCATCAAGAATTAATTAAACCAAAAATTGTCTAAAGAATTAAAATTCATTCAATCCACCCCTAGCATAATCTTAAGATAAACCCATTTTCATTTAATTTAATTCACTTCGGTTTATTAGTGTTATTTAAAACCATCCAAAATCAAAACCAATTTGGCCACTTCAAAGCCAAAAATCCACCTCATAGGTTGTGTGTCTTAGGTATCTTCTTAGGTCTCAGTGGATTCGACAACCCAATCTAGACTACAAGGACCATTTTGAAAAAATGTTTAGGAGTCCCTTGAGAGGGTGGTCCAGGAGAGACCACATTGAAGAATCTTAGCAGACGTTTTCTTGGAGGAAAAGTGACCTCCACATGCCTCACTATGACAGAATTTAAGGATGGACACTTGTTCAGAATCTGGAACACACCTCCTAATGACTTGGTTAGGGAAGAACTTATAGAGGTATGGATAATCAAACACATAGTGTCTAACATCATAAAGGAATTTCCTTCGAGATTGAGTCCCTAAGAATTTTGAAATTACTCCTGTAACTAAGAAGTTGGCTATGTGAGCATACCAAGGGCAGTCACTCACAGAGTATAGGTGTTCATCGGGAAATGAATCAGACACATAAAGGTGATTTGAGTTGTCTTTGAATTCCATCCTTGAGATGTGATCAGCTACAACATTTTCAATGCCCTTTTTATCATTGATTTTTAGGTCAAATTCATGTAAGATAAGGACCCACCTAATCAGTCTAGCCTTAGAATCCTGTTTTTGGAAGAGGTATTTTAGTGCAGAATGGTGAGTGAACACAGTGATGGGGGATCCTAAGAGGTAGGACCTAAACTTCTCTAAAGAAAAAAAAATAGAAAATAACTCATTTCAGTAGTGGTGTAGTTTATTTGGGCATCATTTAATGATTTTCTTTCATAAGAAATGACATAAGGAGTTTTATCACACCGTTGTCCTAACACAGCTCCTACATCAAAGTCACTGGAATCACACATAAATTCGAAAGGAAGGTTCCAATTTAGAGATTTCATGATGTGGGGAAAGGTGAGATAGGATTTGAGGGTTGAGAATGAACCCTCACAGCATTCTGTCCAAAAAATGGAGAATCCTTTACTAGCAGAGCACAAAGGGGATGGGAGATTGAACTAAAGTCCTTGATGAATCTTCTATAGAAACCAACATGTCCTAATAAAGACCTCACTTCCTTGATAGTTTTGGGTGATGGAAGGTGAAGAATGATGTCAACCTTGGCTTTATCAACTTCAATCCTCCTACCTGAGACCATATGGCCTAGAACTAGTCCCTCTTTAACCATGAAATGGCATTTTTCCTAGTTTAGGACCAGATTTTTTTCTTCACATCTTGACAAGACTCTCTCCACATTCTGTAGACATCCCTCAAATGTATCCCCAAACACAGAGATGTCATCCCTGAAGACCTCTAGAAAATCCCCTACCATGTCTGAAAAGATTCCCATCATGCACCACTAGAAGGTTCCAGGAGTATTGCATAAACCAAAGGGAATGCATTTGAAGGTGAAGGTTCCGAATGGACATGTGAATGTAGTCTTCCCTTAATCCTCTAGGGAGACCTCAATTTGATTATACCCTGAGTACCCATCTAAGAAACAGTAGAAGGCATGACCTACCACTCTCTCAAGGACATGGTCAATGAATGTTAAGGGGAAATGGTCCTCCTTGGTGACTGATTTTAGATTCCTATAGTCAATGCAGACCCTCCATCCACTACTCACCCTTGTTGGAAGAATCTCTCCATCCTCATTGTTTATCACTGTGATTCCAGCCTTTTTTGGAACCACATGAATTGGGCTCACCCACTCACTCTCAGCTATGGGATAGATGATACCAGCTTTTAACAATTTTAGAAGTTCCTTTCTTACTACCTCTATAATATTAGGATTGAGTTTCCATTGAGGTTGACGACATGGCTTTGAATCAGATTCCAGAACAATCCTATGAGTCCTGATAAGTGGGATAATCCCAGGAATATCAGATAGGGTCCAACCAATGGATTTATTATGTCTCCTAAGGACATATAGAAGCATACTCTCATGATTGGATTCAAGAGAAGAAAAAATTACAATAAGATGTGTTTGATTGTACCCTAGGAAGGCATACTTGAGTGCAGTGGGAAGTTCATTCAAAACAACATCTCTTAACTTTTCCCTTTCTCTCTTTTTTTTCTTTTGGCGCATGACCGCCTACACCCACTATAACTCAAAATGACTTGTTAGGGTGGAAATTCCTAGGATAGGGGAGTCAAGTGAGCCTAAGGGTTTGTTTACACTAGAACCTAATACCCTAGACTCAAAAATTGAGCCAATTTTAATCGAGGGTCTTCAAAGAAACCAAATCATAAACTCGGGTGGGAACCAAAATGGAAACCCTAATGACGCAGCCCCAAGCTTGGGGAATGCAGTTGATCAAACCATGAATGACTACCTCACACCTTCCTGGACCAATTCCCCCTCATGCATTAGACACAATTCCCTAGGAGATTCTAACTACATCTTTAAACCCCATGTCATAAACCACCTTCCCATATTCCATGGAATGGAGTCCGAGATGCCCTACCTTCACATTAAGGAGGTCAATGACATTGTAGAAACCATGTGTCCCCCACATCAACTAGAATCCGCTAAGATGAGGTTATTTCATTTTTCTTTAAAGGATCGAGCTAAAAATTGGCAAACCAATTTGAGACCATCATCCATAAACTATTGGTACCGACTACCAAGAGAATTCTACAAAAAATACTTTCCCCGCCACAAAAGAATTGCACTTAAAAAGAGTATACAAAACATTTTTGAAAAAGAGGTAGAGTCATTCTATGAAACATGGGAGATGTTCAAAGACACTCTAAACATGGTTCTAGACCATGATTTTTCTATTCCAGAACAAGTGAAAATTTTCTATGAAGGGTTGGGTCCGGGGAACAAACAATTCATTGACATGATATGTAATAGAACCCTTAAAAACAATGCCCCAAATAAAGCTTACGAGTATCTAGAAATCCTTTATGAAAAAAACCAAACATGGGGAACTTCACCTTATTCTGAAAATCCACAAAGAACTACTGGAATTCATACACTTGGAGAAGAGGAAAGCCTTAGGGATAAACTCGCAGCACTCTCTAGGAAGGTTGAAGAGATAGACCTTAGGAAAGTCCATGAATTCCAAACTATTAACCATGTTTGCACAATTTGTGACAAACATGACCATAAGACAGACAACTTCCCAACCATTCCATCCATCAAGGATGTTATTTTAGGAGGAACCCCAGTGGAAGTAAATGCCTTGAACTTTCAAAATCCTCTATACCAAACCAACTTCAACCCAAGGTATAATGACCACCTAGGCTTCCACTGGAAAGATAACCAACAACCTATCCAACCACAGGGAAAAAATAATTACCCCCATCAGAACTACAAAACCCATAACTAGTTCCAAACCCAACCAATCTATTACCAACATCCACTGGTCCATTTTCAACAAACCATCCCACCTCCAAAATATCCCACTGGGATAAACCAATCTACTCAAGCACCAACCCAAACTATTCCAAAAATCCTACTAGAAAAACTATGAAAACAAATGGAGAGGATGAACTCGGAAGTCTCTTCCCAAAAACAAGAACTTCAAACCATCAAAACTTGAAAGGCACCCATGCCTACTCAGGCAGTGTCATCCTCAACTTCAAGGGGAGAGTCAAGTTGCACTCCAACAACTCATGAACAAATAAAGGCTGTGACTATTTTAAGAAGTGGGAAATCAATTGAGAAACCTGAACAACTAATTCAAAACCCACCTGAAGACTCAAACCTGGATGAAAATTCAAATGGACCATATGATCAAACTAAAAAACACGATAACATTGTCAAAGAAACAACTCTTCAAGAAACAACCCCACAACCTGAACAATTTCCTCAACACATGAGGGGGAAAACCAAGACTGATGAAGCCCGAAATTCATGAGATGATAGAACCAACATTATGGTAAGCTCTAAAAGTGCCAGTTTTGGATCTGATAGGTTCCCTTTTTAGGAAATGTTATTTTGGAGACTAGAGTTGCAGTGGATCTAGCGAAGATTGAGGCGATACTTTATTGGGAGCCACCCAGGAGTGTGACGGAGGTAAGGAGTTTCCTAGGTTTGGTTGGTTACTACCAGAGATTTGTTCTAGACTTCTCCAGAGTTGCATCACCACTATCAGCGTTGACAAAGAAGGGGAAACCCTTCATGTGGTCGAAGAGATGCCAGCAGAGATTTAAAAAGCTAAGGCAGATGCTAACTAGTTCCCCAATGTTGAGGCTTCCATAGGAAGGCATATGGTATGTATTCTACTGGGAAACATCAGGGACCAGACTTGGGTGTGTCCGGATGCAGGAGCGAGAAGTGATTGCATATGGTTCTTGAAAGCTGAGACAACAAGAGAAGAACTATGCTACCCATGACCTGGAGTTAGCAGTATTGGTCTTCACATTGATGATGTGGTGACACTGTCTGATGGGTGAGTGTTTTACTATGTACTCTGATCACAAGAGTCTTAGGTATATCTTCTCTTAGAAGGACCTGAACCTGAGACAGTGACATTGGCTAGAGTTCCTCCAGGACTATGACTTTGAGATAGTGTATAATCCAGGGAAGGGGAACGTTGTTGCAGATGCACTCAGCAGGAGGTCTAGTATACAGCTGTTAGGCGAAGCGACATAGTAGATAGCCACTTTTCAGATATCCTTTATGCATAGAGATGGAGAAAATCTCCTACAGTCTCTCACAGTCACACCCCCTCTCCTTCAGCGAGTCAGGGAGGTGCATCGTGTGGACGCTGACTACGAGACATGATGTAGTCAGATATCCATAGGACAGACACCTGATAAGTTTTTTTTAAGGTGGGGTGCACGTCATCCTCTTCAAGGGACAAACTATGGTGCCAGTGTCACTTTAGGAGGAATTACTGAAGGAGTTACACACAAACCCTCTAGTGGTAAATCTAGGAGTGGCGATGATATACTAGGATATCTGGAAATAGTACTGGTGGCCGGGGATGAATAATGTAGTTGGAGAGTTTGTCTCTTGGTGCCTCACTTGTTAGCAAGTGAAAGAAGAGCACCAGGTACCAGTAGGCTTGGTTCAGCCTTTAGAGGACCCAGAGTGGAAGTGGTATGGGATATCCATGGACTTCATGACAGGACTTCCACGTACATCCATAGGTCACGACTCGATTTGTGTGATCATCTAAAGACTCACCAAGTCGGCCCACTTCCTACCGATCAGAGAGCAGGGTTCGGTAGAGAGCTTGGGATGCCTCTATGTGAAAAATATTGCATGGCTACATGGAGTACCTTCTTCAGTTGTCTCTGATAGTGATACATCGTTTACTTCCCGACTATAGAAGGGGTTGCAAGAGGCTTTCGGGATGCATCTTCATCTGAGAACTGCATTCCATCCTCAGATGGATGGCTAGAATGAGCGGACCATTCAGACCCTCGAGGTCATGCTCCATTCTTGTGTCCTCAACTTCGTTTGCAGTTGAAGGATCACTTACTATTGGTGGAGTTTACATATAACAACAACTATCACTCCACCATTGGGATAGAACCTTTTGATGTGTTATACATGAGACCTTACATATCACCCTTATGCTGGACTAACCTTGAGAAGTTAGTACTAGTGGGACCACAGATGGTACGGGCTACCACGGAGAAGGTTCAGATCATCCAGGAGTAGATGAAGACTGCACAAAGCAGGCAGAAGTCATATGATGACAAGAGATAGAGGCCTCTGGGGTTCGAGGATGGCAACCACGAATTTCTATGGGTCTCACCTTGATGAAGACTATAGATATTTGGCCAAGGAGGAAAGTTATCTATAGGATTCATTGGACCATTCTAGGTCCTCAATAGAGCAGGTGAGGTGGCTTGCTACCTCTCTCTTCCCCCTCAGTTGCACTGGGTGCACGACGCTTTTCACGTATCCCTACTGAGGAAATACGTGCATGATCCTACTCACATCATTGACCATGGAGAGTTGGATGTCGATGATGTGGAGACTTTTACTAAGGTTCCATAGGATATTCAAGATTGACAGGAGTGGGTCCTATGTGGACGGTCGATACGTCTGGTGCACGTTCGTTGGCAGCATGGGAACCTCTTGGATAGCACATGGGAGCATGGGGCTCAGATACGTGATCAGTAATACCACTTGTTCCCTTAGTTATGAGTTGTGTCTTATAGATATTTAAGGCCCTTAGGTGGGGAGAATGTAAAGACCCAGAATTTCCGTGTAATTTTTTTTAATTAAATGGGAATTTTACGAATCCGTGAAAATTGACAGCATGTGATTCCGAGGCCAGGTGTGCCCGAAATCAATTTCTAAGGTTTTTCTCAGGTATTTTCAGTAAATGTTCAAGAAGGTTTTTATAATTTTTGGACTGGTGCTCGGAATTGAAATCTGAGGGCACCGTTGAAGTCACAACACTGATATTCGCTTAATGAGACTTTCACGTCGATGACAGTGGGTCGAGAATAAAATATATTTTTTGGGTTTTTCCTGGAAATTAATAAAATAAAATGAACTACAAATTATTTTATTTTTTATCCCCCATGTGGATGTTGGGAGGTAGGACCCACTGGAACTATAACCCCCATGTGGAGACTGGAAGTGGGGACCACAAGGCCATAACCTCCCATTAGAGGTTATGGTGGTGGGGACCACCACACCTCAACCACCAATGAGAGGTTAAAGTGGTGGGGACCACCCGAGACCACATAACCTCCCAATATGAATATTAGGGGCAAGGACCACCCGACCCCTATTAAATGGGAGGAGAGGAAAACCTCTCAACCCCCCTCTTTAATGTGGTGGAGCCTCTTGAGCTTCCTCCACATTAATGTTTTCAACACACCAAATTAATGGTGCCAAATCCTCCCCTTTGTTTTTTAATTTTCCAACCAAATGTTTAGTTTTTCTTTCTGGATTCTTACCAACAAAATAATAGATTTTATAATCTATTATTTGGCACAACTTTTCACTTGGGTGTTTTGAGAGGGGGATTTTTGGGACAAAATAGAAAAGCTCTCGCCAAATAAGAATGAAGAATGAAGAAAGAAGAACGCTAACAACGATCTACTTCGACCTTCATCATTGGATCCTACCAATGTAGAGATTCTTCAACCAACCTTCCCTCCACATCGTCGTCAACGAGCTGACACATGACCTAGGGATTGGAAGTGTGCGGCGGATGAGAAGAATGTCGATCTCCTCCATCTTCTTTCCGAGAATTCATCGTCAAACAACGAAGAAAGGTAGGGGTTTAATTTCATTAAAGTTCCATGTTCATCCTTTCATAAAAATGAAGAATGAGGATGCTTTATTTTTGTGGGTGGATTGATGTTGTTTGTTCTAAAGGACTGATTGCTATCACCCTAAATGCAGAGGGTGTGGGCCAAAATAACATGGCCCGAGACCCACCATAAATATATTTTGTGATGTCCTTCGTCATGGTGATGAAATTATGAGGTGACGAAGGAGGAAAATAAAAAGGCTGTGCTACCCACGAACTTTGTGACCCGCACCACCCTACGACGTCCCGCCCAGCCCCCGACCGAACTGGCCCGGACTGAGCCCCTGCCAGCTTGCCCGGCCGCCTCCGGGCCAACTTCCGGCCTGCCCAGCGGCCTCCCAGCCGCCCGCCGGCCTGACACCTTGCCACCTGATGGCCTCCTGGCCTCCCAAGCCACCTCTCGGCTCCAGGCCTCCCAAGCCACCACCCCGCTCCCGGCTGAACTGACGCCCTAGCCGAACCGCCGGGCCGGGTCGTCCTCCAGGACGAACCGATGACCTGGCCCCACTGGCCTCCCAAGCCAGCCCCTCCCTCCTTGTGGAGTCCTGGCTGAACAAGCCCTGGCTGTGCCCTCCGGGCTGAGCCATCCTGGTCCACACCCTCGTGGTTCTCCGGGCCGAACTGGCCCCAAGCCCGGGCCGAACCACCCTCGCGGCCGGCAGTGCTGGGCCCAACTAGCCAGGCCAAACCCAACTAGCTATCCCACCCAATGGTCCAGGTTGTCCTAGACTAAGTCGGGCTAGGTTGGTCTGACCGGGTCGGACCGGACCCGGACCTACTACCGACCCTTTACTTTTTTTGGCCATATCTTTGGCACCAGACGTCTGTTTGAAAAACCGTCAGCAGTGCTGGTATTATTCGAGAGCGAAGGTCTCTTTTTGAATACCCCACTAATGTTTTGGGTATAGTGGGATACAGTCAGGTTGGATCAAGAACGAATCCAACCAGGCCCTCAGAACTAAATTGCAAATACCTCTCAGACCGGGCATTTGATTGACGCATCGTCTGTCTTGTTGGGTTTTTTTTGGCATGAAGAATATTTTTGATACACCAACGTGGAACTTAGTGGTGGTTGATGTACAGACATTTTTCTTGTGGAGCGGACCCTCTTCGAATCAAGCATGTTTTGGGCAGAACCCTGTGGCTAGCTGCGCTCTGTCTACTATTCCTATATCCTATGTGGGTTCGACAGCTCAAACTACTGTTCCTAGATCCTGTGTGGGTTTGATAGCTCTGTCTAATGTCCCTGGATCCTATGTGGGTTCGAAATCTTTGTCTACTATTTTTGGATCCTATATGGATTTGACAGCTCTAACTATTATTCCTGGATCCTATGTGGGATCGACAGCTCTGACTACTGTTCCTGGATCCTACATGGGTTCGACAAAATAGACGATTTAGTGGCTATATATGATCATCTCTATATCTCTACATAAGTTCTATACCTATGTTATATGAGTCAGTAACTTTTTGTTTCTCTCATGATTGAGATGGATTACTTGATAACTTAGGTATATGTATGGGCATATATCTACATGGTGTAACCTGTTGATTTCATCCTTGTGGTGTATCCTTGTTGGATTTTGTGAGAACATGACGGTATCAGAGTCCCTATTGAGTATTGTTATACTCACCCATGCACAGACTATGCCCACACCTCGTTGTGTTGGATACAGACAACAAACAATGCTTACCAAGGCTGAGTGTACGATGACTGGACGGTACCCAGAGGTGGACCTCACGACGAGTCAGTAACTGAAGGAGACTAATGGATGTGGAGTGATGATGAGGCTATCTGTACCTACCATTAAGGTAGAATCCATGGTGGATGATCCAAAAGTTTCTTTTAACCTTTCAATTGTTTTTTCCTTTTCAGTTATACTTGTACTTTACAGTTGTGCTTGTATTTTTGGCCCCGTTACTTTTCAGCACTCTCTTGTTATACAATTTTACTTAGTGTTTAATTTAACTTGTGTACTATGTTGTGTGTGTTTTCAATTATAAAGGAAATTTCTTCCCAGTTTAGGGTGTTATGCCTTTGGTGCTAGTCACCATCCCCTGGCCTATGAAAGGTAGGCTTGGGGTAGTCACAACACGGGCCCCGAGTAACGGGTCGTGAAAGTTTTGTGGCATGGGTTAAAGCATGAAGTTATGGAGTTTGTGTCTCGATGTTTGATCTCCCAGTAGGTGATGGCTGAGAACCGTGTCCCCGATGGTTTTCTCGATCCATTAGATATTCCTCAGTTGAAGTGGGAGGACATCTCAATGGGCATTGTTACTGATTTACCTCAAGCTTAAGGAGGAAAAGATGCTATTTGGGTGGTAGTGGGTCGTTTAACAAAATATTCCCACTTCATAGTGATCAATTAGTCAAGCTCAATGGATATTTCATAGAGGCAGTATCTGGAAGAGTTGGTGAGACATCATGGAGTCCCATGAATGATCATTTCATATCGAGTTCCTCGTTTTACCTCCTGGGTGTGGGGAGGTCTCTAGCATTATTTCGGTTCTCAGCTATGCCTTAGCACAACTTTTCATCCATAGACGGATGGTCTAATAGGGAGGAATTTCCAAAATCATCAAGATATGTTATACTCTTGTGTCCTGTATTTTTGTGGTTCATGGATGAGTCACTTACCCTTGGTGGAGTTCTCTTACAATAATATTTTTTACTCCACCATCAGTATGGCTCCATTTGAAGCCCAATATAGATGACCTTTCTGTTCTCCATTGTGTTGGACTAGGGTGGAGAGTCGTCAATTCTCAGACCAGAACCAGTGTAGAATACGATATCGCTGGTTCCAGTGAATTTTGAGAGGATAAAGCAGTGTAGGATCGTCAAAAATCATATGACGATCAAAGGAGGAGACCCTTACAATATGATGTTACAGATCACGTGTTTCGGAAGGCGACTCATCGTTGTGGGCAACAAAGTTTTTGTCATGGGAGTAAGTTTTATCCACCGTTTTTCGGGCCTTTCAATGGGTTGTCTCTTGTTGGAGTCGTGGCATATTGTGAAGCACTTCCCCTATAGATAAGCCAGATACATGATGTTTTTTATGTGTCACAGCTCCATCAGTATCTTCATAATGACTCTCACATCATTTATTTTGGAGAGTTCAATGTTGATGATGATGGGACCATTGAGGAGAGACCTGTGAAGATCTAAGACTACAAATTAAAGGTGTTTCATGGGAATTCTATGCCATTGGTTCGTGTCTTGTGGCGACACGGTGGCATGAAAGAGAGTACATGGGAACATGAATTGTAGATACGTGCTCAGTACCCAGAGTTATTTCATGTTTAACTATTTTCATGTAACTATGTATGCTTTGTGGTTATATACCTTTCATGTTTATGAGATGGCCTTATTTTGATGCTTCTTATGGCTTGCTCTCTTTTGAGAGGTATCCCGGGGAGTGGTTGTTCGGACCCATTTTCTATTTTATTTTGGGTTGGATTTGGATTCCTGAGGACAAGAATGTTTTGAGAGGTATTTGATGTAATGGTCCAGACCTCTATAGTCCATTCCTTTGCTGAAATATAGTATTTGAGGTGTTTTGGGAGCTTAAGGTGACTCATCCCCAACACTTTTCCAAATTTCCCATTCTGTAAATAGTGTTTCTAGTTTTATGAATAGTGTCATAGTGTCTCACAGTTACTGTCTCAGAGTTACTATCTCACAGTTACTGTCTCACTGTTATTGTCTCACTATTACTGTCTCACAGTTTCTTTCTCACAATTACTGTCTTACCATCACTCTCTCCTAGTTATTGTCTCCCATTTACTGTCTCCCAGTTACTGTATCACAATTACTGTCTCACTGTTACTCTTTCACTGTTACTGTCTCACAGCTACAATCTCACAGTTACTCTCTCACAGTTACTATCTCACAGTTACTGTCTCAGATTTAGTGTCTCAGAGTTACTATCTAATAGTTACTGTCCCACGGTTACTATCGCACGGTTACTGTCTCATGGGTACTGTCTCATAGTTACTTTCTCACGGTTACTATCTCACGATTACTATCGCACAGTTACTGTCTCATGGTTACTATCTCACAGTTACTATCTCACGGTTATTGTCTCACAGTTACTATCTCATGGTTACTGTCTTGTCATTTCTATCTCATTGTTACTATCTCATATTGACTATCTCACTGTTACTGTCTCACAGTTACTCTCTCACAGTTATTGTCTCACAGTTACTTTCCCATAGTTATTGTCTCACAGTTATTGTCTCAGAGTTACTGTCTCACGGTTAATATCTCACGGTTACTGTATCATGGTTAATGTATCATGGTTACTTTCTCACAGTTACTGTCTCGTGGTTACTGTCTAACGGTTACTGTCTCATGATTACTGTCTCACGGTTACTATCTCATGGTTACTGTCTCACGGTTACTCTCTCACCGTTATGGTCTCACAGTTACTATCTCACAGTTACTATCTCATTGTTATTGTCTCAGGGTTACTATCTCATGGTTACTGTCTCATTTTTACTGTCTCACTATTACTGTCTCACAGTTACGGTCTTAGAGTTAGTGTCTCATGAACAGTGCTTCTAGAACTGTTTCATATTTCCTTTGCAAAATTTCATGTTTTTTTTCAGTTTTTCCGATTCAATGTTATCTGTTATGTAAAATGCATTCAATGAACATTTTTAAGGGATTTAAGGATGATTCAAATCCCATAACTCCTACATTAATTTTCCAAAGGCTCTGGATGTTTTTACTTGTTCAAAACATGTTTTTTAATGAAATCTGCGTTTAATGGAAAATTTAGCATATCTTAAACCACTGTTCTGTTAAATCTTGTAATGGGACAAGAAATCATCATCCCTTATTCTTCCTCCTTGTTCTGTAGTGAAATACTCTCAAACCTTTCCTTCCTTCCCATAGGAATCATGAGATCAATATATTCCTCGTGGATTAATTTCCCTCGACGTTCTTCTTTCTGCAAGTGCACCACCTGTTTTGGTGTAACCAAGCATTATCCATCAATCATCCATATAAAGTATGATTTATCATCATTATTTTGGTTTCATCTTCTCATTTTTCTCCTTTCCATATTATGACATGTGATCTCCATTCTTATAATGGAGTTTCTTGGGTTTGGTTAGTGTAGTCGTGCCATGAAATCCTCAAGTGGATGCAATTTTCATAAGAGGAGGTGATCGTGATCCATTGTGTGGCTCCTTCTTGTATAAAGAACGTTGAGAACCTTTTGAGGTAGGGGATTAACTAATTCTCTTTTATTTTACGTGAAACTGTTGAGTTAGCATGTTTTATCCCAATGGATCACAATGGAATTGACATAATAAATATTTGAACGGGGTAAATAAATTGATATCGATCTTATGTTATTGCCTCTTGTTTTGCAATATAGGGTGATATTTATGCATGATTTTTTCAGAATTTCATTCTTGAGAGAAATTTATAATTAACATAAAGCTAGAATTAATTGATTATTATTTAGATAAAGATAAAGAGGCATGTAGATGAATCTGGTTTGTGTATTTGTAATATGTTGTTAATAAAATTAACATTATAAGCTTGTTGAATAAATTTTTGATAGCTATGATAGATTTATATTTAGGTTACCCATAGATATAACCTACAAATAATAAATAAATTAATTCTAGATGGGTTAAATAAACAGTTATCTGATAAAAATGCAATGCCTTGTAGTGTTCTGGGTTACCATCTTGTTATTAAAGGTCAAGAGCCTTATACGTGGAGATATGGGAGCTCAGTATGTATGAAGGAAAAATGTCTTGTTTAAGGGAAAAGAAGTCAGTTGATATAATGTTGTTTTCTGGCTGGTTGTGTTGTGATGTGATCCTAGATGGCTGTTGTGATATGTGGGGTCATGGAGGCCCATTTGTTGTGTCGGAAATTGATGCCTAGAGTGGGGAGATGCATCAGTTTATGCATGTGGGTGTCGGGGAGGAAACGATAGATGATGAAGTGGGTTGGATGTGAATGTTTGGATTCTGGATGATTCTTGTTGGTTGTTGATATACTTTACATTCCCCACATCTCAATGTAGCTGGTCTTTCTTAACCTTCTTCAAAAATGGGAGAAAACACCTTGGGTATTCCACGTGGTATTCGTGTTTAGCTTCCTAAAGGATGATGGGTCTACGCTCTTGATATAGGAATCAAAGACTCAACGTGTAGTTTATCTACTCACCGTGTTGAGCCCCCTTATGTTTAGTAGCTTATAATGTTTTTATATAATGCTAGGGAATATGGGAAATTAATAATTTTTTTAACAAATGATTGAATAAATGATGTTAACCCATGGAGTTGGAGCTTACTGGGACACAATGCTGAGGTTGATAATTTAAAGGAACAATGAACTTTGGGTGTGATGATAATGAAATATAATGTGGAAATTATTAATGGTTAATTAATGATTAAATAATTAATTAATGTAAATTACAACTGATAAAAAGGGAGTTAAGAAGGGTATTAAATCTCTTTAAAAGGTTATGTTATTATCAGATACCTAGTCTTAAAATTGGCAGCCGAGGGTCTGAGAGATGTTAGCTGCGGTTGAGTCTAAGACTAGGTTATACCCAGAGTGTGGTTATGAGATATACTATATTCTATACATTTTTTTTTCTATACGCTACTCCACCCTGTCAGTTAGGGAAACCGACATCCCAAGGATTCTGAGCCCTGGGGGTGTTTTCCCCAACATTCCGGTGTGAGGATGGATAGCTGACTACCCCCTTTGGCCCCGCTATCTTCTATTGGTATTTACTTGTGCTGGTAGGAATAGTGGTTAGTTTTACTCATATATGTGTGCTGAGGGATGTAATGGAATTCATTTAATCACAAAAATATATTATGGATATAGTTTTCTATGTACTATAATAGGTGTAATGTGTATAGGCTGTGATGGATTGAGGATCCGTACTCGGTGTGTGGGCTATAATGGCTTGAGATATAATTTCCAACGTATGATACACGATATGAGAGATATGGTGGCTCCTGGAAACTTCCTGGTTACTTTGATTACATGGACATGTTGGTTTTTGTTGCATGAGATACATGTTTGGGCGCTTCACCCAGGTGTCTGCGGGAAATACTTTTTGGAAGGAGATTCTTATGACGTGAATTGTTGGGGTAAATAAGCAATCAAGTGGGGAAGTAGTATCAGGGAACCCTTGATATTCTTTATTATATTATATACTCTTGTATGTGTTAGTTGGTGATAGTAGCAATGGTGAGGCTTGGAACATGGTATACCTATTTAGGTGAAAAGTTAGTTTCACTTGTTTTTCACTATGATTTAGCATGATTTATTTTCTTTTGCTCGAGAGGCTCCAGGGAGAATCCAACGATGTATACTGTTATACCCACCATATGTATATATGAACTGTTTTTCATGTCACTTGGAGTAGGTTGGAGATAAGGCTTGTTACTAATGTCTTGGGGATGCAGGAGTTGTTCGGGCTTCGTGGACGCTACTGTTTTTACTTCATTTTGGTACTTGCAGTTTTTCCTTTCAGTTGTAGTAGTTTTTCATGACATTACATATGTGCACTTGAGATTAATTTTATATTGCAGTATGAGTTGGAGTTGGTTGGTCTACTTTTTATCTCTCTCTTTTGCTTGTGTTCTCTTAGAGAATAATGCCTTCGATTTGTGTTTTTACTATATACTAGGTGGTAGTCACCAACCCAGGTCCTACTAGAGGTAGGACTTGGAGGTCACTATCTCTTTTATCACATTTCCGGCCCTAGAGGGTTACACATTATTAGTAGGGGTCGCGACATCAACTCTCTCATAGTAACATAGAAATAATTTTAGACTAGAAATACCATGTATGATATTCCAGGTATGGCTTATGTACTTGTGATCCCTAGTTTTATAGATAACCCACACTATACTCTTTGTAACATGGTCATCCTATGACTAATTTAGGTACAATATCTGATGTAGATGAATTCCCTACCAAGGAGCCTTTCTAAGTGGCTCATTATCACCTCTAACCAACGGTGCCTCATCTGGTTCATGCGTTAGTGGAATCATATCTCCACCCCCTTTTTCATTATCTGGGATTTTATAGTAGTAATTTAACTAAGTACCAAATATCATTCCCACTACATACATAATAATTTATATATTTTAAATTGGTAAACATTAATAGTAATCATACCCAATTAGACCATACAGTTCCCTACCGCACGCATATCCCATTCCATTTGGCCCATGGACCTGGCTACCCCTTTCAGGGTCTGGTACCACACAACACATATATATTCTTAAGATAAAGATACTTTAATCTCACATATATTCACAACCCTTGTTTGGATGATTAAAATCCCACAAATAATATATTTGATAAAACACTATATATGAAAATACATTTATTTTAAATAAACAAATCCTTTTTCTACACTAGAATTAATGTATAAACCATATGTAAAAACACACATGTCCTTCAATACATACAAGACCAAAATGATAAATGAGTACACCCTATTTCCTCTTAATATATGTGTCTAAAAAATAAATAAAATCAAATACCATTTTATCCATACCTAGTAACTCAAATATAACCCTAAAAATTAGAAAAACGTCTGGAATCCAAGTTATAATGGTGTTCTTCATACTAGGGTAAGTGGAATCTTTACAGATATCGATTTCCATTTCTCTTCTACAATAAACCCCTAAATACTATTCCAAAATTAAAAAATGAATCCATTAGTATTATTTAAACTCAAAATACTATAATTCCAAAATTTAATATCCTAAAAATGGATCATAGTATAGTAAACAATTTGGGTCACCATATCCTTTAGTTATGACTGCCTGAATTTTAAAGGCCACTAATTAAAATCAAGGGTCTATAGGATAATATTATAGAGAATATACTCTCAAAATATAAACAAATATATTGAAAGAAAAGTAACGTAATATAATTTTAATAACCTAAAAATGATTTTCTAAAATATAGATACAAATATAAAGCGACAATCTACAATGTTAGTCTTGTAGAGATAATTTGGGTTTCCTATAGGGAAATCACATATATAAAACAAAAGTAACCAAAATAAACTAACAAATCAACACTAAATAACCAAATCGACCATATGTAAACCAAATTGTTAGTCTCATACATCAACTATAGTCCCATATCAACTGTGATCCAAATGATTAAACTTTACCATGTGGTATGAGATATAAAGTTTACATATGTTCTAGAGGGTCTATTCATGGTGTTTGTATGAACTCAAAATTCCATGAACAATAGATTTCCAGGATAAAATAAATTTGTATTTCTATTTTTTAAAATAACAATAAATGATACCCAAAACAACATGTGTTATCTGTTTCACCCATGCTCGATTAGCTATGCATGTGAATCTACCAACATAATTATGTGATAGGGTGGAATTATGGATCCATAGTCCACCATAGCTGAAGTGACCTCATCCACCCAACCGATTGTTTTTATAACATGGAATCATTATCGAAAATAAATCACGATTTCCCAGCGATACAACCCTGAACCCTATAAAATGTCTCATGGATCAATATATATCATAATATGGAAACCAACATACTTCCATCAAGTGACCTTACCCACCATCAACAGTGATTTTATATTGTGTGTCCCATAATCCATACTAATGGTCAAAACCATTTCCCTTATATCACTCAGCCTCTAGAGGTTATAAAAGCATCTTATGGTATCATTGATGTTGTATTTTTGGTTAACCAAGAGATAAAATATATGACGGATGATTGGAAACATTTCATAGAGTGTTTTGAGGATGATTGTAAGTGGTCATTGATTATTTTCAAAATTATTCATGATTATCCAATGTATTCTGTAATTTTATACATTAGCTAAAATTTACTATGTATAATTTCATATGATCTAATGGAATACTCTTTATGTGTAATTAAATACCAAGTAAAAAATTCATATAATCATGTTAAGCTATGTATGAGTGTAGATGCTGAAAAGTCTGTAATTACTGAAGGAAGTGTCGAAATGACAAAGCGAAGTCATATTCGGACCCGGAGACCCGGTCCAGAGGGCCCAGAAGTGTTGCCCAGAAAAAAGGGGGATGTCCACGAAAAAAATTTTGCCATGTGTAAGGGGTCCATGATTCGCGAAGGGTCCCCGGTGCAGGCGCGCAATAATTGCGCACCCGCACCCGTGCGGTTAACATTTTGCGCCACCATCTTTGGCATGGAATATTTTTGCACCGCCCAGTATTTCATGCTTCCGGATGCCTATAAATAGAAGGAGACCCATTCCACTTCGGGGTTGCAGAATTTGAACCAGCTCTCATGCACAAAATCGGACTTCCGCACTCACAATATGGCATTCAGGTACTGATCATTTTTGCACCACCTTGCCCCGGGATCCACCTTTGTGTGTAATCCCTATGGCTTGAACAGAATTCCAAACCCTTCAGGGTTCCTCCCTTGTGTGCAATTCCTTCCGTTGCACGAAAAACGGTCCAAATTGTGTGAAATCCCATTCGCTGGGTGTGGCCTTGCCTTTGGGTACGGTCTTTTCCACTCACGTGCAATTCACATCCCCTGTGCACGATCCTACCAGCCACGCACAAGCCCTCCGCCCCCGATTATGTGCCATCCCGGTTTTTTGTGCGTAAACCATTTCTTTGCGTGAAATCCCCGGGACCCCTCACCTTGATGATCCCCAGGTGCCTCCCTGCATAGGCGCCCAATGTCCTCCTTCTGGATGCCTCGGGTGCCTAGATCGGGCATACACACCATGCGTTGTTTTCCCGTACGACCTTCCAGGAACGTACTATGTAACCTCAAGGCCCCTTGGGCAGTTTTTTCCATTACATTGCTTTGCCTCATGATTTTTCGCATAAGATTGCTAATGGTAATTGCTTCTTCGCATAGCCATGCTAATGTGGGCCCATCTACGGTTCGATCTATGACCCCCCCCCCCCTTCACTACGGCCTTTCCGATGCCTTCCCTCCCACTAGGGGTAGAGGGTTCAGGTTATGTAAGTCCTAGGGGTGTGGAGCCAACATGCCTCATCTGAGCTGCAAAACATTAAACTACCAAGCACCTCGTCCTCAACGCATGACGTTAAACTATGATCTGGCCTCGTGCCTCACACACAGGGTCCCCAGCTTCGACATTCTTCACGCCGCTCATCTCAACGAGAGTGGAATCTTCCTCACATGGAATGAGATCCTCTTGGCTAAGGTGATGCCTATCCACGGGGAAGGGAAACCTCATTGGTGTAAGCCCCTAGCTCTTCGTTCGGAAGGTAGCACCCATTCACCTCCGTAATTCCCCCCTGCCAAGGCCAGCGGGGAGCATGAAGAGAAGTGGGACTCCTCCTTTATTTGGTCCCAAATCCCTCTCCCTCTGTGATTTTTTACCTCGGGCCTCCATCCTGGAGTAAGTCCTGGCACCAGGGGCCCCAAACACAAACGCCCCTCTTCACTTCCCACGAATTCACCCTTCACGATGTGATCGTCAGGTCTCTGCCGTATCTTTTTTCTCACACCGAGGAAGACTCGCATGAGCTTAGAGTGAGCACCGACCCTGACCCACACTTACAACAAACTACGAGGACATTGATCCATGCTAAGGCATGGTACGTAGGAATCCTTCATGAGGTTCAATCCCACCACCCAGTCGTTCTGACCCCTTTACGTCAGTTCACCTACACCTTGGGCCGCATCAAAGCGTAAGACCCAAATTCCCCCGTCCAGCATAATGTTAAACTCTACACCCGAACTAAGGGGACTTTGATTCGTGTTAAGGAATGGTACATAGGAAGCCTCCAGGGGGTTCAAGGCCCACCACTGTTGGCCTCTTCAGAGCGTAAGCCCCATCCAACCCAAACTATGGGGACTTTGATCCGTGCAAAGGCATGGTATGTAGGAAGACTCCACGAGGTTCATGCCCCACCACTATGGGCCACCTCAAAGCATAAGACCCATCCAACCCAAACTACGGGGTATTTGATATGTGCTAAGGCATGGTACATAGGAATGATCCACAAGGTTCAATCCCCTCTACTTCATCACCCATCCGGATTCTTTCCCGGTCCACCACATCCCGATGGGATCATTCCACCTCATTACACTCCATAGAATTTGGGAATCCACCCACTTCTCGGCCCCAAGATCGGTGTTCCCTTAGGGGTTATTTTATCTGATCCTCTCTTATTGTTCTGATCATTCCGATCCATCTCTGCTGGACGTTAAACTCATGAAATACCTTTTGTTAAACATGGGAAGCTGAGGAAAATCTCAAATACATGCCAATGTCATACAATTCCCCGCGTTCCATGTGGGATGCCTTGGGCTTCCGCACCCTCGATAAGCCATATAATAAGGGATATAAGACAAACATGCCAATCCCCCAGCGTCAAGACACGCCAACGATGCCTCATCATGACCACTCCCCTAACCGAAGGTTGTTTCCCCAACCAGACCACTTGGATCATCTCGACGGAAGGAGTGTAATTAACTTGTGTCCATGAAGATATGGAACTGGGAATGAGATTCATGAGCACGTCTTAAATCTATGAGGGAGACCCGGGCTAGGTGACGATCTCCCAGGAGGAATCCGGGGAAGGAGGAACCGACATCCCATCATCCTGATTTCTATCAAGGAGAAAACATCCCTGAATAAGGAACAGATGTCTCCCGCCTTTGGAATGTGGGAATGCGGGGTAACAGTTGCACATCATCCTCATAGATGGATGCACGCGTCCCTAGTGGAAAGCATCAGAAACAGAAAATGGTGAACCCGAAGTGAATCTCATCTCCTCAATATGGATACTGGTAGCGTTTGGGGTGTCTAAAGATTACCATGTCACCAGGTCCGGGCACCCAGCACTAGGACGTGAAACCCTCTAGGGGTTAGGGCAGTCAGGAAGATGAGAACTCCGTTCTGCGACGTTGTTAGCATGGATCCCTCTTACTAACCACGTAAGACGTAATGGCACTCAGCTACTGGTTGCCGATTTAATTTCCTATCAGTGTTAATGGGTTCATCTCCTTCCTTTCAGAAATTAGATTGCTGTACCTGGAGCTCGATTTCCACCTTCCCACCGACGCAGGGGCATGGGCAGTACCAACACGGCTACCCCGCGCGGTTCCACCTCTTCCACAACTGCTCCGACTTCCACGACTGTTGGGCGCTCACACCCCCTCTCCCCATCAGAGATTGTCCAACGAAGGGTGATCAACGACCTTTTGTGTAGGTACAAGGAGAAGGGGGTCATCCCCACTAGGGACATGGCCCGTTTATACCTCGAGGTAGCTGCGCCTCACCGCCAACGCCACCCCCAAGGGTCGCGCAGGGATCTGCTTATCCGCACGTCGACATTCAAATGTTTTTTGGAGCATATCCTCGGAATGCCTTGACACCTCCCTTACCTACACCGACGAGGTAAGGGATTCCTGGGTTAGCCCAATCGGAGACCCACTTCAAGGGTTCATGGAAAGGGCCCCTACTAGTTAAAGTCAGCGCTGCTGGCCGACTCCCCGGGCCGAGGTGTAGACAATCCATGTGCCTTCACCACAGTCTCCAACCCACCTAACCCGACACCAGCGTCGGTCATGAGCGAAAGAGGATGCTCTCCCCAGGGCATCAATGTCAGCAACCAATGTGGATCGAGCCACCGCTGACTCCTATTATCAAACCCCCACAGATGTTGAGTAGGGGAAGTTATATGCCCGTTCCAGATCGAGGCCCCAATTGCCCCACGAGCAGGTTTGGTCGACTCTCCCGGTCACCGACATAGGAAATGGCTGCTGCAGATCATTTCATGGTAGTGCCATCCAGTGTGAAGTCATACTTCGTGCGAACATTCTGGAAGGTATGGGCCCTCCCTACTTCCATCCTCTGCCCGGAGGCCTGCCTGGCGCCACCCTCGCCGGAGGTTAGGGGCTTGCCAATGACAGTAACACTCTGGGTGGGTCTCTCTCCAGCGCTCACAACACTGGGTACGGGATCACTTCCCCTACAGCAGACCATGAGTTTGGATACGTTGTATATTCGGTCACTCACCCACCTAGAGGTCCTCCTCGTGTCCCTTTCGACATTTGACCTGGTGCTCCCTGCACCCCGACCTTCAATCCTCTCCGCCCCAGCACCAGTGCGGCCAGAGGACTCCGTGATGGAAATCTTCCCTGCCCTGAGAAGCCACCTAGGGGAAAAAAGCGGGATGTCGTCGCCATAAGAGAAATTCCAGGTAAGAATGAATGGAAATCAGACCAGTCTATTTCTTAGACTCCTAAGTGGAGTACGACTCAACGATGGAGCCCTCTCCTCAGTCCTTTGAGTCAAGGGCTGGGATAGGGATGTGATGCGTTAGCCTTTTACTCCCCGAATGCGAGATCAATATGATCCTAGCCTCCCTCATAAAGTATATCCAGGAGGATGAGGACTTGGCGTACCCCCAGGGATTGAACTTGCTGCCACCATCGGCATCTCTGGAAGCACCTTCTACCTAGTCCAGAGACTACGGAGAGATTTTTTAGGGGTTAATGGCGGAAGTTCTACGACATAGCACAGCCCCGAAAAGCACCGACACTACGACTGTAGGCCCTTTCGCTGGTCCATCCTATCGTGACGTGGCCTCCAGGACACTACATCCCTTGGAGGACGACATAGGATTCGGCAGCCAATTGGCCTGCTCACTATATTCTCCGCCAGCCTGCCCACCGGCCCAGCAGCCTGCCTCGGCACCGCTGCCAGTACCCCAGCCACACCCAGTTGATGAGAAGGGCCATCAAGGGCTGAATCCTGAACCTAAGTCATGGAGCTTCTGACCATCCTCGTAGCAGGCCACCTCTCTGAGAAGTTTTAGCCGGTTGTAGGGTCGGATTTTGATACACCATAATCGCTCACCCCGGGAGAGTTTGAGTGTTTCCACCAAACCCTCCGGGCGAATCATTCTGTATTTGCCACTGGAAAGTGCCTTATCCTGGGATCCAAGCACACCTTGAGGATATCAGCGAGCAATGTCGTTGGGTCGACCTGGCCACGCTCCCCATGGCCTGGCACCCCGAATCGATTGGCCACCATAGGGCCCTCCAACAATAATGCATTCCGAGTTTTCAAGTACTCCGCAAAGTTATCGAAGAGGTAACCCCCTACGCACACATCCATGGTTGGGGGAACTATGCTTCCCTTCTCTTCAGTGCGATTCTCCAGAAGCCCGACTCACTGGGCGGCTCTGAGGACATGACCCCGAGGGCAGCATCAGTCAACATGGTTGATCTGTCAGGAGAGGGGAACGGTCTGGAACTTCTTGATGAAGACTTACCCCATCAGGACAAGCCACTACTGGACCCATCAGGAAGGATTACTCATCAGTAGAGGAACCTCCCTAGGTATCCCTGCACCCACTGAGGTATTAACACTGAGACAGAATATTGGCAAGGGAAAAGAGAACATTGGGGCTGTCAAGATCTCTGACCCATCTGCCTCAGTGCAGAAGGCAGAGGAAGATCCCGAGAAGGCCACGCTGCACCAACAGCTTTCTGAGTAGAAGAGGTTGGTCGATTAGCTTCTGGCTGAATGAATTGCAGAGCAGCGACCTAACTACGGTGATCCTAGGCTGGGGCAGCAGGGGCAGGAACAACTACCCCTCGACGAGATTCTCCCAGGAAACCTCGATCATGTCGTCTTCGCTGACAGAGGAGATGCCGGAGCTCATGAAAAAAGAGTACAATTTGTTTCGCCACACCCTCCTGAGCGTTGTGACCACCCAAGATACCCCGCTCGAGATTATCCTGTTGTGCTAAGGGTTTCTCCACCAGCTGTCACACGAGATTCTGAGCTTGTATACTGAATTGAAGAGCCCGACAATGTGCTTGTGGATAGGGATCCCCGTCAGGACAGGAACCTTCACCCAGACGATCTGTTGGAAGCAGTCATCGCTCGCTTAGAGGCTTTGGAAACTCGACAGGTGGTGATCCCACCAGAAGACAAGTTGTACCCAGCATGGGTGGATGATATGTCAGCACCTCCAGTATTTGGGAACCCCACTTTCTCCCCCTTTAATGGGACAGAAGACCCATCGCAGCACATTGCCCATTTCAACTCAAGGTGTGGGCCTATTTTAGGGACTCCAGCACAGTAGGAGGCCACCAAGCTCCGTTTCTTTGTTCAGACACTGGAGGGTCCGGCGTTCGTCTGGTACAGTCAGCTCCCTATTGGATCCATGACTAGATGTGAGGACCTTCACAGGAAATTCCTCTACCAGTTTAGTTCCACAACCCAGAAGATGAACATCGCAGACCTCTTCAGGTGCAAGCAAAGGCCTGATGAGCGAGTCACAGATTTCATCACCTGGTGGAAGGGGCTCACACACTCCCTTGCATGCCAATAACGCAGGAGAAATTGCTTACAATGTGCGTAGGGAATGTAAAGGCAGAGTTGGTTCCTTCTCTAATCATTCATAATTACCCCAGAGGGTCCAAGGACTTCCCAAACAAGGCTCAGTGTCTCAAAGAATCCTTTAAAGAGGCCAGTCAGGCACGCACGCTGCCTCCAATAATCTCATCAAGGGGAGCTGCCAGAGTCAAACCCGCTACTGTGGCCCAAATAGAGGCCCCCAGGAAGCTAGAATTGCTACTAGTGACGCCAGCTCCACAACCCCATAGGGGTCCGCCCCCACAGGCACAGCTTCCAGCCCAATAGCGACAACCTCTAAATCGTCAAGTGCCTCCGCATAACATGCTGCCACCGCCTAGGTGAGATAATTAGGTTCCGCCTCCTCAGCATGCTCCTCCGCCCCCCTGTCAGGGTCAGCCTCCTAGGGCACCCCTTCCGAACAAAAGGAATCAGACCTACTCATTTGATGAGTCTCAGGTCCCCGGTTACTTCCACATTGCCTTGGAGCAGAAAATCGTGCGGTTGCCTGAGTGCCGGAAGCCAGAAGAGGCGCATCTCACTGATTACCCCAACTACTGCCCTTATCACAAGATTCGGGGGAACACCATCAAGTGATGTTATATGTTCAACGACTGGATCCAAGACCAGATTGACCACAATATAGTCAGGTTGGGCCCAGCTCCGGCACAAGTGGTACGTGTCTTTGTGAGATCGAATGGAAGTAGCCGCAAAAAAATGTGAATGGAAGCAGGTTTCCGACCGTGGGACCAAAAAGTACAATGATTGGATAGCCCGCAAGATGGTCACCTGTTCCCATGGAATCATCTGTGCACGCCTAAATTCACTAGATCCCTCAGAAGCTACGGTCACTACTTCGGCATCGTTGTCTCTGCCAGCCTCTTCCCAGAAGAGCAAGCAGTGGTACTGCAAGAAGAAACAACACGCCCTGCCAAGGTCGTCATCATCCCACACTCATGGTGACTTCATGCCCCCAGAAAATGGGATCCCTCCAAGAATCCTCCCGATAGTGGATGACTCCTCAAGTGATAGTTAGGGGTATTCTTTGGTTAACACCGTAGAGTTGGTAAATCATTATTTGACTCCCGGCGATTGGCAACACCAGGTAGACCTTCTCAATGTCCCCAGTTGTCGCCAACGTTGTCAGATCAATGGTTACATGAATCTACGGGGTACAACAGTTGGCACTTCTAGCCAGGTCATGCATGTTTCTAAGACCAGACAGTTGGCCCAGTGTAGAGATCAGCACATGCGGACCCTTCATCCGGTGTCGACAGGTTCACCTTCACCACCATTTGTGTTACTGTATTAGGCAGAACCACAGCGGCCTTGCCGCGACCAGCTTCGCCCTACCACCATCCAACCCCAGCCTTCCTGTCTTCATATGGAAGCCACTCTCTGGGATTTGACTAGTGAACAGCGAGATATTCCTAGTACCAGTCAGCCGCCGGTCCAGCCAGCAGGGCCCACCGTGCCTCCAATTGCAGAGAGGCCTCCTGTAAGTATAGGCTCTCATCTGGCCTGGAAGTATGATGTTCTGAATCACCTTTCCAGAATTCCAATGAGGATTTCTATCCATGAAGCTCTTCGCTTGTCATTTGAAATTTTTGAGGCGCTTGTCGAGGCCCTAAGGAGCCCCCTCCAGTTCGAGACGGAGGTAGAAGATACATAATCCTTCCACGCTAAGGCAATTGAGAACACCGAATCTAGGTAGTTATCTGGTTATCTGGTGAAGATGAGCACACTCCTATACAGTGGCACATTCATCCACTATATATCACTGTCCAGTTCAATGGCATGGAAGTCTGTCACTGTCTTGTTGACACAGGTTCTGGGATTAACCTAATCTCGACTCAAACACTATGGATGCTGGGTTTGTCTGGGATGATTTAAATCCATCCGACCTCAGAATCCATGGATACGACAGGACCGAGCAAACCCCGGTTGGTAAGATCCTCTTGACGACCCTGTTCGGTGGCCTAATTTCCAACACCGAATTCATGGTTGTCTCCCAGGACACTGTGTGCAAAGCATTGATGGGCAGGCCATGGCTCCACCTTCATGTGATGGTCCCCTCAACGTATCACCAATGCCTCAAATACCCCCTTAATGGTCGAGAGGGTGTGCTCTAAGGAAATGAATCTCCTTTTACCTCTTGTGAAGCCCGTTATCTAGGCGTCGACTATTACAAGACCAAGTATAAGCAGATTCTGGTAGGTGAGATTGAGCCTGCCACTGTCACAAGTGATCCTTGGGCATGTTTGAATGACGCTTATATCTTCCCAATCCATTGGTTGGAGGCCACGACCCCTGACATGGGGCAATGCTTTTTCGTTTTTGGGTACAAGAGGAAGGAATATTGCTAGGTCCAAGTGACGGTGAGAAATCACCTCGTACTCCTACACCAACCAGGCTCAGGTGATCCCGAAACCTACTAACCATGTGCGGTATTGGGATGTCTGGCTCATGGTAATGATGGTACGTCATGCGTGTCTATTTCGCCGAGTTGGAATTAACCATCTCAAGCCAACTCGCCACTACTACTTTGATGTCATCAAGAACGGCCCCATGGGCCGAAGACTATATGGGATTGGATCTATGAACTTCATCTCTATAGTCTCAGTGGCGTATGAATCTCTTGATATGATGAACAATGCCTCTCAAGCCGGCACCAGCCTCCCATCAGAGTCTGGTGGCTCAGAAGCAACTCCCCCTGTAGAAGATTCATCCACAAGTGGAGAAGGGGATCTAGAGGATGCTCCCACCACCTTTGAGGAAGTCATCTCCACCACAGTCGACGAGTTGGTACAGGTGAACCTCTGTAGTGAGGCGGACCCAAGACCCACATTGGTTAGTGCCGCCATTCCCCCTGAGGAGCTGTAGAAGTATGTGAAATTCCTCAAACAGAACCGTGATGTGCTCACATGGAGTAACGATGAGATGCCAGGACTAGATCCTCAGGTATCCATCCACCTCTTTGGTATCCTAGCAAACAATTGTGGGTTCAAGAAGCCTCCCAGAATGATGTACCAATCTCATGGTGCCATGGTTGAGGCTGAGGTTGATAAGATCATCAAAGCCAACTTCTTTAAAGAATTCCAGTATCCCAACTATCTAGCCTACATTGTGACAGTCAGGAAGAAGAACAGACAAATCAGGGTCTGTATCGACTTCCGTAATCTCAATCGCCACTATCCGAAAGATGATTTTCCCCTTCCAGTGATAGAGTTGTTGATTGATGCCACGGCCGGGTTCCAAGCCCTCTACTTCATGGATGGGTATTTAGAGTATAACCAAATCCAGATGGACCCTGAGGATGAGGAGTCCACTTCCTTCAGGGCACCCCAATGTACTTTCTGTTATCAGTTTATTCCCTTCATCCTGAAGAATGCGGGTGCCACATATCAGCGGTCCATGCAACACATATTCAATCCTATTCTGGGAACATTGGAGGAATGCTACGTGGATGATCTGGTGGTCAAATCTCTCTAGTTCCAGGACCATCTCAAGGACCTTGAGAAAGTTTTCGGTTTCCTCCGTTACCACCACTTGAAGATGAACCCATTGAAGTGTGCTTTCGGGGTCACCTCTGGAAAGTTCCTTTGCTTTGTTTTCAGGTACCAAGGCATCGAGATTGATCAAGAGAAGATCAAGTCCATCTTCTAGATGCCTCCCTCGAGCAATATTCATGATCTTCAAGGTCTCCAAGGCCACTTATCCTACATACCCTGATTCCTTGCGAATCTGGCTGGAAAGTGTAATCCCTTTTCCCGGATCGGGAAGAAAGGAACCACCAATGAATGGGTTGAAGTGTGTCAGACCTCTTTCGAGGAAATAAAGCAGTATCTACTCCAACCTCTAGTCTTGATGCTACCCATCTCTGGGAAGCTGCTGTTCCATTACATGACTACCCAAAAATGGTCCCTCAACGCACTTCTCGCCCAGATGAACAACAAGGGAACAATGAACAGACTCTACTACCTCAGTTGCATGCTCCTCGATATGGAAAAAAATATTCTCCCATCCAGAAGAGATGCCTTGCACTCATGTTTTCCATTAAAAAGTTGTGACACAACTTGCAGCACCATGAGGTACAACTAGTCTCTCGAGTTGACCCACTGAAGTATATTCTGAACTGACCTATGTTGACTGGCCAACTAGCACGGTGGGTGGTGATCCTCTAGCAGTTTGACATCAGGTTTTTTCCTCAGAAGGCTATCAAAGGACAAACATTTGAAAACTTTCTAGCTACCCACCCAACCTCTGCGGATCAGCCATTGGACCTAGGTTTTCCTGATGAGGAAATAATCTCAGTCAATCATGTCTTGCCATGTTGGCAGATGCACTTTGATAGTGTCTCCCATAGCCCCACTGGGAGGAGACTCAACGATCCTAGGCTCAAGAGAGTGGGTATGGGTATCTTCTTGATCACCCTGGAGAAAGTCGTTCTATCGTACTCATTCCTATTGTTAGAGGGATGCACCAACATTGAGGTAGAGTATCAGGCTCTCATTACTGGCCTCGAGCTGGCCTTTGAGATCGACATACCCCATTTTCATGTGAAAGGGGATTCCGAGATGCTCATCAAGCAGGTAAATAGAGACTATGTTGTCAGAAAGCCAGAACTCGTGCCTTTGTTGGAGTGCACCCTCCATCTAATGGCCCAGTTCCGTTCTTAGCCAGAGGTCATTCACATCCCTCGGCCGTAGAATGGTCGAGCAGATTCTTTGGGTAGCCTGACCACGTCACTTGTGGAGACCGAACAGGACAACCTGATTATCCACGAGGTGCACTAGAGAGTCATTGCTCCCGTTACCCAAGAGGATGATCACGGCCCGCGAGTAAACCATCTTACCGTTGGTGCCCCTATGTCAGGATCCCCGGGTCCCTCGGGTGTAGTGATCAAAATAGTTCCTAATTAGAGGACACCCTTGGTTGAATACCTCCAACACGGTAATCTTCCGTTAGACCGGGAAGAGCGCAAGCGAATCCGACGCCGCGCGGTATAGTTTCCCCTTTAGAGAGGTACCATCCTTGAGTAGATCCTTTATAATCACAGATTTGATGGTGTTCTCCTCCGTTCCCTTGAAGGAGTGAAGATTCCACAGGTCATGCAAGAGGTTCATACTGCTTCCTGTGTCACCCATCAGGTCGGGTCAAAGTTGTCTCACCATATACGGAGGCTGGGGTATTTTTGGCCCTCTATGATCCATGATTGCATCGAGTTCACCAAGAGGTACCATGCATGCCATGTTCATTATAACATTGTGCATCAGCCACGGGAGCCTCTCCATACTACCAAGTATTCTTGCCCCTTTGTAGTCTGGGGGTTGGATATTGTAGGAGCATACCCACCAGCAATGGCTCGCCAATGCCGATTCATTCTGACCGATACAGATTTCTTTTCCAAGTGAGAAGAGGTAATTCCTCTCAAGGATGTCAAATCTCGTTCTATCGCCGACTTCGTTGGTTCCAATATCTTGTATTGATTTGGAGTACCTCATGCCATCCTCACTGATAACAGCACCAACTTCTGAGCATCCGAGATGATGAAATTGTACGCCACGTTCAACATTCGCTCTAACCATACCTCCCACTATCATGCGTAGACAAATGGATATATCGAGGCATTTAGCAAAACTCTCTCTAACATTATGTAAAAGTTGGTTTGTCAGAACAAGAATATTTAGCTGGATAATCTCCCCAACACCCTTTGGGATTATCCGAAGATGATTCGTAATTCCACCCAGGTGACCTCGTATTCCTTGGTGTACGGAACTGAGGTCATCCTACCCGTCGAGTTTTAGTTTCCCTCATTATGCACAGCGGTCTATGACCAGAAAGCATCTGTTAGAGTTGCCGAAATCCATCTAGATGAATTGGAAGCGCTGGACGAGAATAGGATTCTTGCTTTTCACAACACGAAAAGGCATCAGAGCGGGATGGCGTGAGATTTCAACAAGATGGCTTGCCTCTGCTTCTTCATGCAAGGTGACCTAGTACTGTCCCTCATGGCACCAATGATCCATGGCAGGAAACCACCCAAGTTGGAGCCCAAATGGGAAAGACCTTTCATTGTCCATAAGGTCTATCCCAATGGTGAATACTCGCTTAGGACTATGGATGGTGAGCATATAACTCCTCCCACCAATGCCATGTTTCTCAAGAAGTACATTGCCTAATCCCAACGGTCCCACATGACCCTAAACTACATCCGGTCCTGCATGACCCTAAACAACATCTGGTCCTGTATGACCTTAAACTGCATTTTGTCCAATATATGGGCCCATGTGGTCTGACATGACCTTAAAATATTGGGTCCTCTATGACCTTAAACTGCACTATGGTCCTGCATGAGCTTAAACTGCACGCTCGCCCTACATGACGTTAAATTGCAAGCCGGTCAGGCCTCCCTGATCGAGGCCCAGCCTCGGGCCCCCGGCCGAGGCTCTCTCCTCTGGAATTGTATGGTGTGGGATTATGTTCTCATACACATTGGGTTAATTTCTGTTCCATACACATTCCTGGATGAAATTACTTTCATCCTTCTACATGACTTTAAACTGTTCTTCAAGAACTACATGTGGCTCGATTCCCATCTTTATGGGATACGTAGGACCACCTGAACACCTAGGTTTCAGGTCCATCCCTATCTCTTACTCTTCGCCTATCCCACTTTACGAGGGGGATATATAGGTGTGGTACAATGTTTTTGGTGTCATGACCCCTTCTCCCAGGAATCCGCCATCTTTTGGACAGTCTCAAAGTAAGCCCTTCGACCCTTTTCAGTGTTCCACTAATGTGTTTAGAGTGCTCTGGTCTAAAACTTGGAGTGTCAGATTCAACTTAGGAAAGTTCCATCCACTTTTCATGCTTCATGCTCCCCTTCATTCAGGCCCCCATTATTTTTCACGCTCGGAGGGACCCCCAAGAATGGCCTGGATACAACGCATAAGGGCTCTCCTACCATTATGGGCCAACACACCTGCGGTTTTCCGATAAAAAATTGATACAAATCCCACGTAGAGAACATGGTCAGTGGTCAATGCTCATTTGTTTGTCCCCATTTCAGGATAACACGACAAGATGATGTGTTGAAAACATGGTCAACAATAATCCTCCATCGTCACGCCGACTCTTTCAGGCCCTGAATGTTGGTTTCATGATTCACATTATGTTCCAACCCATCATGTCAAGGTGGAATCTTGACACTCCTTGCACTAACCCTCAGTGCACTTCCACATGTCAGGAAAACAAAGCTGCATTACAGTGTCTCTCGGGGCTCCCACGATCCGAGCGCTAAGATTATGGGCTTGGTTCTTCTTTAAGAACCACGCACAACTTGACCCTCATCCCCATGGGAAATGAGGGTTCACCAAGACATTGCGTTTTAGGCCCAAATAAGCTGGAGGCTAGTGTCTCCTTCCCCTTGATCGTTAAATCCTCGCCAACCCCTTAGCCCGAGGCTCCTCTCCCGGAATCGTGCGCGGTGATGGTATGTGATTATGTACTTATCCACATCTGGTATGATTTATCACATCGTGTGCATTCCCTCAGGTGTAATCCATATGACCTTAAACTATGCTAGTTGGTCCTACCACATGACTGTAAATTGTGATGATATCGTCCCGACCACATGACGAAAAACGGCACTACATTGTGATAACCTCCCCATAGAGGGCATCACACTGGGTATTGGTCATTTACTATACCATTTGTCAATTCCCGTATATGGATTGACTATTGTGGAGATACCAGGAATTTCTACCCTAGGCCGGTCCCTCCACAAATGAAAAACCATTCACCATCAAGGACAAACAAGATACATCAAATGCATCTTCTTTTGGTGTGAGGGCTAGACCCGCACGCCTCATTCATCCTTTTCACAGGTACCATAATGTGCCATGACACCCTCCAAGAACAACGTATGGCTTGGTTCACATCCTTATAAGATACGTAGGAACACCCTGGCACTTCCCCACGGGCCCAGCCTAACATTCGTGTTCGGTCCCTTGACTGGAACACTTCCCCAGGGAACACATGGTATGTAGAGCTTATGTATTCATTCACTTAGGGATTTGTGACTGCCTTATCGTGTGTATCCTGCTCTCCTTACCCCTTGGTTTGAGATCTAAGTCCTTAAACTAAGATCCTTTGAAGAACTAAGTGCGACTAGATTCCCACACTTATGGGATACGTTGGAACGCCCAGCCATTTCGTCTTGGGTCCAGCACTGGGAATCACAAGTATATCCCCCCCTCACTATCGGCCCTTTGGACTGAATTCTTGAGAAGTTTTGTAACTGCAGAATTAGCCCCGAATAAGTTCGGGATGCCACATAGTGAAGTTGGGAAGCTACAATTCCCTCACCAGAGAGGTCCTTTCTAAAAGTAAGGATGATCTGTGACTATATTAATAAGTCTTCTTAATGTGCCTCCACCACGGTGGCATAATTTTGGGAGTGTAAGATTCTATTTAAACAAACCCCCGCTACACTTTCAACACTTTCTATTCCCCTTTATTCAGATCTTCATCCTCTTTCACGTTTGATGGGACCCCCTAACAGAATGGATGCTCGACCTATGGTCCGCCTGCTGTCATGGGACAACGTTCTGGAAGACTGGTCATGTTTGATGGGACCCCTAACAGTATGGATGTTTGACCTATGGTTTGCCTGCTATCATAGGCCAAATTTTCGGAAGACTGGTCATGTTTGATGGGACCCCCTAATAGTATGGATGCTCAACCTATGGTCTACCTACTGTCCTGGTCCAACGTTCCGGAAGACTGATCGATGATATTTGAGTTAGGCCCCGTGTTGTGAACATGGTTAGTGGTTAGCCCTCATTTGTTGTCCCCATTTCAAGCCAATTCAATATGGATGCTGTGTTTCCTCCACGGTCAACAGCTATACTCCATCGTCATGCCCCTCCCCTAGTGTTCTGAATTTGGGTAACATGATTCACCTGTTTCAACTTCCTATGTTTGAATTGATATTAATTCCCCTATAATTGCCTCCCTCGTGCGTTAGGGCACATTGAGGAGACAATACATCGATAGGCCTGAGGTACCCTTCCTTAGGCTGCGCCTCCCTCTTCTCCTTGGGAATCCGGGCTCAATTTCGAATGCCTGAAGATTGGTTGACGCCCCATGGTCAAACGAAATGATAATACAAGCATCCTTTGTTTTTCACATTGGGTACGTCCCACATGAGCTTAGGAATGAATTTTTATTTATTTTCGGATTATGGATGAGCATGCTAATACAAAGGTACAGATAAATGGATTTGTCCATACATTAGAAACAAACAGTTCATGAGCTGGGAAAAATAGGGCCCTTAAGGGTCAACTACATGGAGAGATCTTTCCAACCCTGCTACCTTTTGGCTGGTGGCCTCCAGGACTGATTCTCGCTACCTGAAGACCCTCTCTTCATCAGCAGCTGTAGAGCGCAGTTCGTTAATCCTAGCTTGTGCCTGCGCATGTTCAGTTTGAAGCATGGTCATTTAGTGACTCGGCTCCACCAGTTGTTCTTGGGAGTCAGCCAACTGGGTCTTCAGTTTCTCCACGAGCTCATAGAATGTTTCAATGAATGCCTCCTTCTCTTTATCCTACTCTTCGAGGTGTTGGACTTCCTGCTCGGACCTCAGGATTGCTCGGGTGCTCACTGATTCCTCCCGACACTGGGTAACGTCGGTGCGCTGGCTGCTCTCATGTATCTTCTCAGCCATATAATCACGGACCGTCAGATGAAGGTGTTGAGCATTATCCCCTCTGGCACACAGGAAACACTACAAGTTATGGAGCGATCCCATCTACCTCATCTAATCCATCTGAGGCTGCCTGAGAAAATTATGGATGCACTTCCACCCTTTGCGCCGTGTCATCCGGCTCTCCTCAGCCGCATCCGAGTCTAAATCATCTATTTATTTGGGATCAGTAGGCCATTATACAAGGAAGAAATCTAGCAGGTCAGTAGTAGGATCTGCCTCAGTGATGCCTTCCTGAGGAGAAGGATCCTCGGCGTCTGGGCAACATTCTTCTCTCACCCCAACAGTGGCAGTGCCTTTGTCAGCTAGCGGCCTCACTTCAATGTCAGCACCACTGATGTCTACCTCCCCCTGCTCACCAATTGTCAGGGCCGACTCAGTTTGGGAAGTATGTTCTAGAAGAGGTGGTACGTCTGCCACTAATTCACTCATGGACGGCCTGGGATCAGCAGCCCGACGATCCTCCAACACCGAGATCACTATACAAGGACCATCCTGATAGTAGAGTTCTCCGACAGTAAGTTCCAGTAGGGAAGCAATGTACTTACAGGAACCCAGGGCATCAGCCTCCAGGGTTCTAGCTGCTATAGGAGCTATCGTGACAGGAGACCCCTCAGCTCTTATCAGTTCGATGATGGGCGTCAGAGACCCACCCTATCCCACATGTGCCTCTTCTCCTTCCTCTATTGGGGATGCCTGATCAGTGCCTATATGGTCCTAAGTGAGATAGAGAAAAGTATTAGAAATTGCATAAGATAATGGATAATGAAGTAGGATAAATAAGGATAGAGACAGACCTCGAGTAGCTTGGTTATGTCTATGCCGGAGCCAACGATCTCGCCACTCTCATGCAGGCTCCCTTGGCGGGACCCTCCCTGAAATTCTTCGTCTTCTCTTGTCTGCTCCTCTCCCTCTGAATCATCACCACTTTCATCGTCCTCCGATTTCATCTGTTCAGGATTATGCCCTTGACAGAGAATCACTTTCACTAAGAGAGATGGTTCCATGCACCGACCCCATTGGCGCGCATACATGTCCATAGCCGTCATGTAAGCATGCCGACGATGAAAGTTCACCCGGTCGGTAACCTAAATGATCCGAAATTTTGGCAGCTGGATCCCATCCTACATTTTCTTCTCCTCGAGGGCTTCAATGCTCATTGATTTCCACAGGTTCATCCAGGATGACCAAAATGCTGGGAAGATTGCATCCTGGGAATTTTCAAGCATGTATCTCATCTGCTTCCCGAGCAGTTCTCTGGCCGCCCCGTGTGACCCTCCTCCGGGCAACGGGGTCGTAGCAACACCATGCGATGTCCCCGCTGCTCAGGCCCTGGCCTGCACAGGCCTCGCTGCCTGGTGCTCCCCTGGTCCCCCCTTCTAGTGGAACCTTTCCTGCTCTTTCGTCTCCCGAGTTCCACGTGGGTAGTCTCGAGTTACCAAACTATCATGTGCAAAACCCCCTCAGGGTATGCTATAGCCAATGTTTCGGCATACTAGGTTGATAGGCCAATGTCGGCCCTGATGGGAGGAATGGTAATGAGATCGCCACAGCCATAAGTTGTGAACATTAACCACATCTGGTAAAGGATGCATGGATTCTTATCCTCCAAGATGCCCGTGAATACCCTCTTCGACATTCGCTGGAGGCACCCGAACTACCTGGCGAATCGAGACAGCATGTAAGGCTCGCAGAAGATATTCCCGACAATCTGAGCAACAAGCACCCCATCTCTGATGTTCTGGAAGTATTCCTGCTGCTCCAGTGAGCCTTTCTCATTGTCTTCCATTTGGCCGATCGGGGTGGGGAATGGGTGGAAGTTGAAGTTGGCATGGTTACCAATTCTGATCCTTACTCACTCCTCATTGAGTTTCATTAGCGTGACCCCGGAAATGTTCACCAGAGATGGTCGCAGGCCGTTTCCCAAAGGACGAATGGCGTTTGAGAAACTGTACTCGCCAAGATGAGCCGTCACCGAGCCGTGGAAGATCTCGAAGGGAAAAAACACCCTCCGAGGAGACCCCCCTCTTGAGATGCGACTCAGAATGGTGTACAGCCTAGCTAGCACGGGGACCCCCGGATTAATCCTTTTATTGGAATCCATGGTGCCCGCCATCACCAGAGTTGTAGGATGAACACCCATCCTTACATTGCGCACCGGCAGGAGCCGCCAACTCAGGAAGGTGGTGGGGAACCCGACATATCGAAAATTAGGGTCTTGGGCCTCATTAACATGGTAATCCCATGATTGGTATTGACCCTCCTTTAGGATCCTCTAGTACGATCCATTCTTCCTCTTCTGAGCCGTAGTTGGACACTGTTTTCCCCGTCCCGGAATCTTGACTACCAGGTTCTTCTCTAGGAACAGGATGAACTAGTCCTTGTAGGCGATATCCTTTAAGAAGTCATTGACCTCCATCCTCTCTTTGGCCAGCTCCAGCAAGTGCCATGTCAGCCTGGGGGTTTGTGATATATCCTCTCAGGTGTTCATTGGGGGAAGGAACTCATCGTATTGATAAACCTCTAGTGGGATACCTCCGATGCTGTTGACATCCCAGAGAATGATACCCACTTCCCCATGGTGAAGATGGAATGTGTTGGTATTAGGGGACCACCAAGTGAACAGCTCCGGCCTGAGCTTAAGCTGGTGGTAGAAGTGGAACTGCAACGTCCACACTACCTCGAACAAACCAATGTGCCACAGCATGGCCCCAAATTGGTTGCACTTATAGAGAACCCAGTACTTCCAGGCCCTCTCCCCGGTGAAGTTTCCTCCGGACCACAAATCCAAATCTTGCAGCCTGCCCTTAGTATCGTTTGTGATGCTCGGACGGAATTTGCTTGCGTAGAGTGCTGGGGAACTCTTCACAACAGAATCACCCCCAGAAATGGTCCTAGTCCTCAGGTTCAGGACATATACATCCAGGTGACTGGTCTCTTGGGAAGGACGACCATTGTTGGTGATATTGTATCGAGGAAGGTCATCCTCTCGGGTCACCCATGACCACGGTGTATCAACCTCGAAGCTCGACAGTGGAACCTTCTCCAAAATGCCGATGTTCCATAGAGGAAGGTTGTTGGACAAAGGGTACTCTTTTTGGGTGTGGGATAGCAGGTTGAACAAAGTATGGTTGTTGGAAGCAATCACCCTGGCGCCATTAACCTCCTCATTCGCCACCATTTAAGCTCTACGAGCAGCGACTTCCCCCTCATCTACTTGGTTTGCATCCATCTTATTCCCGCCAAGTGCTTCGAGAGTGTTGCGTGGAATAGGGATGTGTTGCGCGAAATTCGGAAGCTGGACGCGAAATCAGAGAAGCCGACGCAGAAAATCCCGGGTTGGCATGTAAATACAGCCAAAACTCGGAGAAATTACAGGCTTCCAAAGAGGGTTTTACGCGTAGGTGCAGAGGAAATTTCGCACACGATAGCTCTGAGCCTATCACGTGAGAATGATTGGGTACTGATCATGGGACCCATGGACCCTTTTATAGGTGAATCAGGGGTTCCACACCATGCGGAAAGCTGATTCCGTGCCAGCCGATGTTTTGCGCACCACAACAATTTTTGCGTGCAGGGGGCCCACAAAGCCCAACACTTCGGCATTTCCCTCGGAATATGATCGTTGAGACCCCTCGCCGATCAAATTCCGAGGGGTGAATTTTTAGACGTCGAAAATTCCATAATTACTAAAGTAAGAGTCAAAATGACAAAGAAAAGTCATATTCAGACCCGGAGACCCAATCCATAGGGCCCGAAAGTGTTGTGTGGAAAAAAGGGGAATGCGTAAAAAAAAAATTATGCCGTGAAAAAGGGGTCCAGGATTCGCGAAGGGTCCCCGGTGCAGGTGTACAATAATTGGGCGCCCGTACCCGCATAGTTAACATTTCGCACCACCGTCTCTGGTGCGCAAGTTTTGTGTGTCACCCGGCATTCTGCACCACCGGATTCCTATAAATAGCCGGAGACCCCTTCCATTTCAAGGTTTTAGAATTCAAACTGGCTCTCGTGCGCGAAATAGGACTTCCAAAAGTGCAATATTTCCTTTAGGTACTGATCTTTTTCGCACCACCTTGCCTCGGGATCCGCCTTTCTGTGAAATCCCTCTGGCATAAACAGAATTCCAAACCCTTCAGGGTTCCTCCCTTGTGCGCAATTCCTCTCATTGCGCGCAAAATGGTCCAAATTTTGCGCAATCCCTTTACCTGGGTGAGACATTGCCTATGGGTGCAAACTTTGTCACTCTCGTGCAATTCACATCCCTTGTACGCGATCCTACTAGCCACGTGCATGCCTACGCCCTCGATTATGTGACATCCTGGTGTTTTTCACGCAAACAATTTCTTTTCATGCAATCCCTGAGACCCCTAACCTTGATGCTCCTCGGGTGCCTCCCTGCGTAGGCGCCCGATGTCCTCCTTCTGGATGCCCCGAGTACACAGACCGGGAATTAACACCATGCGTTGTTTTCCCGTACGACCTTCTAGGCTCGTATGAAGTAAGCTCAAGGTCCCTTTGGTGGTTTTTCCCATTGTGTTGCTTTGCCTCATGATTCTTCGCATAGACACTGTAAGGGCTATTGCTTCTTCATATAGCCACGCTAATGTGGACCCATTGATGGTTCATTCTGTGACCCCCCTTCACTATGGCCTTGCCGATTCCATCCCTCCCACAAGGGGTAGAGGGTGATGGTTATTTAATTCCTAGGGGTGTGAAGTGAACCCGCCTCATTCGAGCTACCAGACGTTAAAATTCCAAGCACCTTGTCGTCAACACATGGCACTAAACTGTGATCCGGCCCAATGCCACACATGCAGGGTCCCCCCCCGGCTCGGACATTCTTTACACCGCTCGTCTCAACGAGAGTGGATTCTTCCTCACATGGAATGAGATCCTCTTGGCTGAGGCGGAACCTGTCCGTGGGGAATGGAAACCTATTTGGTGTAATCCCCTAGCTCTTCTTGTGGGAGGTAGAAACCATGCACCTCCTTACTTCCCCACCACTAGGGCCAAAAGGGAGCATGAAGGGAAGTGGGAATCCTCCTTTATCCAGTCCCAAATACCTCTCCCTGTGCACTTTGTCACCTCGGGCCTCCATCCTGGAGTAATTCCCAACACCACGGGCCGCCTAACGCATTAGACCCTCTTCGCTTCCCACGAACGCACCCTTCACGATGTGGTCATCAGGTCTCTGCTGTCTCTTGTTTCTCACACCGAGCATGAGTCACATGAGCTTTGAGTGAGCACCAACCCTGACCCCCACCTACAGCGAACTACGAGGACTTTGATCTGTGCTAAGGAATGGTACATAGGAAGACTCCATGAGGGTCAATCCCACCACCCGGTCGTTCCGACCCCTTTACGTCGGTTCACCAACACCTTGGGCTGCCTCAGAGCTTAAGCCCCAAATGCCCCCATCTCGCATGACGTTAAACTGTACACCTGAACTACGGGGACATTGATTCGTGTTAAGGCATGGTACATAGGAATCCTATACGAGGTTCAAGCTCCACCACTATGGGACGCCTCAGAGCGTAAGCCCCATCCAACCCAAACTACATGGACTTTGATCCCTGTTAAGGAATAGTACGTAGGAAGCCACCACGAGGTTCAAGCCCCACCACTATGGGCCGCCTCAGAGCGTAACCCCAATCCAACCTGAACTACAGGGACTTTGATCCGTGCTAAGGTATGGTACATAGGAATCCTCCACGAGGTTCAAGACCCTCCACTTTATCCCCCATCCCGATTCTTACCCGGGCCACCACATCCCGGTGGGATCATGCCACCTCATTCCACTCCACAACATTCAGGAAGCCACCCACGTGTCGGCCCCAATATCGGTGTTCCCTTCAGGGGGTTCATTTATATGATCCACTCACAGTGTTCCGATCAGTCTGATCCATCTCCACTAGATGTTAAAATCATGGAATACCCTGTGTTAAACATGGGAAGATGAGGAAAACCTCAGATACATGCTTATGGCATACAATTCCCTACGTTCGATTTGGGATGCCTCGGGCTTCCGTGCCCTCGAGAAGCCCTATAATAAGGTACAAAAGACAGACATTCCAATCCCCCAGTATCAAGACATGCCAACGATGCCTCAGTGTGATCAATCCCCTAACTAAAGGTTGCTACCCCGACCAGACCCCTTGGAGCATCTCGACAGAAGTAGTATAATTAACTGTTGTCCATGATGATATGGCACCGAGAACGAGATTCACGAGCACGTCTTAAATCTATGAGGGAGATACGGACTAGGTGATGAGCTCTGAGGAGGAATCCACAGAAGGAGGAACCGACATCCCATCATCCTGGTTTCGATCAAGGAGCAGACTTCCCTGAATAAGGAACGGATGCCGCCCGCCTTTGGAAACAGGAATGCGGGGTAACAGTTGTGTGTTCTTCTCATAGAAGGATGCATGCATCCCCAGCAGAAAGCGTCGGAAACAATGAGTCATTGGGAAAACTTTTCTGTCATTTAATAAAAGTGGAAATTACCTGGCATGAGTCACTGAGACCTTTTTATGATTCATTATGATAATGTATAAGTCATTTTAACAATGAATGTGTGTCTTTCCTGATATTGTAGATGAGTAATTTCCCTAATCTTAATGATTGAATTATTAACTCAAAAAAAGGTATTATATAAGGGCCAATAAACTTTGAAAAAGTATCATAGAGACTCCATATGATTCATTTGGAAGAAAATAGTAATTGTGATTATGAGTCCCTTTGATGAATAAATATCAAAAGTTTAAAGAATTGTTTTGAAGATATTAATCAAGATGGTGCTTCACTAATACTCAAATGTTATATATAAGTGTTTTCTTGGATTAATAAATGATTTTAAAAATGTTTCAATGTTTATAAACTTTGATTTAAATGGTTTTTTAATGAGGCATATTTTTTGAAATGATAATGTAGATTGGAAATTTATCATTAGAAATCCTTTATTTTTCATAAAATACTAATATTAGGATGTTATTATGGCCAAATAAAATAGTTATTCTATAGAGAACTAATTTACACAAAAAATAAATGGGAATTTATAATATTAATGATTATTATATTATTTAAAAAAAATTTGATATAAAATTAAGGAATGGAGGGTAATGTATTGTTTTAGAATTACGAAATTATGAATTTTTTACAATGCTAACCAAATGATTATTGATATCTTATAGAGAAAAGAAGTAAAAGAGATTGAACTAATTTCGGACTATTGTTTTTAAAGTGGTTAAATATATTGTATTATATTATTATCGATATAGTTTTCTGATGATTAGGAGAAATAATAAAATAAATTTACATATTTGTGGTGGTTTAATGAAACAACTGATAATTAGAGAAAGATAAATACGGTCAAATTTATTAGTAGTGGGTTAACATTTACCATCCCTAACGTTAAAACATCCTTATTTAAATGCTCCAAGATAATTTTTATTATGTTTGTTATGAGATTACTATTTTACAATTGAGTTTTACTTTTTAAGGAAATCTGTGGAAAATTTGGCTAAGTGTTCCAATGGGCCACCACTAGTTCAAATGTATCACTACCAGAATTCATCATCCTCTAGACATGAGATACCACAAGAATTGAGAAGTCACCATACTGATTCACTGCTATTCATGACTCACCATTAGTTCAGATGATTCTTCTCTAAACATGATTCACCACTAAACATGACTCACGACCAGAAAGTGTGGTCTATAGAATATCTTGCTTCAAGAATGTATTTACACTAGAATGCATTTTCGCCAGAATGTCTTCCTAGAAATATTTCCTTCCACTAGAGATATCATTCACCATATATTTCCTTCCATTAGTGATTTTTTACTACTAGATATGTCTTTCCACCATGAGTGATACCATTTTTTATTCATGGTTTGAATTTCATTCTTTAAAAAATATTTTATTGATGTTTTTGTTGAAGGATTAATTAATTATTATTCATTAAACTATTTCATAAGATAATTAAAGATATAGTCTGATCTTAGTATGGGGATCTATATGTTATTTATGATTATTCTCTAATGGGTGAAAGTAGTTCTTTATATTCTCAAAGTTATCCCTCATTTTCTTGTGGGGAAGGTGATCCAAAAGTGAAAAAATTACAGAATACTACAACGATCATTTCACTAGAGATTAAAAGATGAATTATTAATCACTTTCATCTATGAAAATGTGTAACTCAAGGATGATCATGATCCTTTTGTTCTGATAGAAATTAGATTCTTCAAGGCACTCTACATTACTACAATTTTCATAGAAAAATCTTGAAAACCCCACCAAGGTACATCCAAGGACACTCATGCTTCAAAATCACTAAAGACAGAGAAAAATTTTCATTTATATATATTTTTTATTTCCCTTTATATTATTTGATTATATATTTCAGTATTTTGTTGTATTCTCTATTTATCAACACACATTTTCTCTTATGCTAGTACTGTAGAATACTAGATAGTATCTTATATCTATTTTCATCTTCTTACAAAAATTATTTTTGGAAGATTTATTGGTGTGGCCTAAATTTTTATATACCCACATATAACAATTGAAGAGGCCTTTGAGCCTGGACATCCTGTATATTGTTTTTTTATAACTGATCTAGGTTGTGGTTCAGAATATAGATATATAATCTTCATGGAAGTGGGTAATTTCCGTGAGGAGGGAATTACGTCTAAGATTGAGACTAAACCCCTTTTTTATTCCACTATGTGATTTTTTACATAGTTTCAATAATTCAAAAAATAAGTTATTAAAACTATAAAAAAACCTTAACATTGATAGTTATTCATAACATGTGTTTATATTACGATTCTTTTGTGTAAATTAATTTCAAATATTAACTTAAAATACAATATTTTTATAACTGAGAACTAATAAATCTTTGAAAAATCAGTTTAAAGGTCATAATTTTATCAATGTACAATTTAGATTAATTTTTTATCAATCCTTTTCATAAATAGAAATAGAGTGTGTTTTGTGTATTTTTTCAATACATACTATTTTTGATCAAGGAGTTTGTATGGAATGTTATATTATGGTGTATATGGATTCAGGGATGAAGGTTGAATCATTTCCCAGTGTTAGATAAATTTTTGAGCTGAAATTTTCGAGGAAGGGATAATATTTTTAATGTTTGGATTTATATTGTTGATTCATCAAAAATATGGTAATATAATGTTTTTCCAGAAATATTAGATTTTCACGAATCTATGGAGCTTCATGAAGGAATTTTGTGTCATGAAGTTTCAAGGTTCAAGAATGTGCATTGGGGTAAGGTAAATCCAAGAAACTTCAACAAGCTTCATGAAGGGGTAAAATTTCAATAGATCTTTGAAAATACTAGTAACGTTGTGAAAAATAATGAATATGTTCACCAATAGGCTATAGGGATATTTAAAACATCATTAAAGGAAAAATCTATAAATAAGAGTCCATCCACAAATCATTTCAACACAAATAGAATTTGATAAACTGTTGAATCGCATTGAACTAGAGAAGGCTGTGAGTTTGAAAATTAAACATTTATCAAGTTATTGAGCATAAAAAGTCATAGTAATGTCTTAAAAAATTACATGTATTTTCAGAAAAAGTATTTTCATGGAGATTTGGGGTTTTAGTAAGCCATAGTGTTCCCTGATGGATGTGAGTGTCATAAAGGTTGGGAGCTTTGCGAAGATATTTGGGTTTTTTAATGTTGTTATTTACTTGAAAATGGACTTTCATGAAGATTTGGGGCTTTGAGACAAGTAGTTTTGAACATCTAGGATAACAAAATACTGCATTAATGTACATAAACTCTAGACTATGGTGAAAGAATATTCTAATGCTAATAAGGGAAAATGACTTGAATTCCAAATATAATGAGGCGACATTCAAGTCATTGATATGAGTAATAGATCAGCTAAGGCAGTGATCTAGGTACTTTCTATGAATGTGTTCTGATGGAGGCATTATGTTATCCCTAAAATTATTATACTTGCATTGTGTCTGGAATATAGTTATTATGTCTAATCTTCATTAATATAGAAAAACTACTCAATATTAGTGGAATTATCTATGAAGAACACACATTTGGAAAAAAAATCCTTGGAATAAACCTTAGTGGTTTTCATAGTAATTTGTTTTTGTCTTAATACCTATGAATTTTTAATAACTACATGATTCAATCAAATATATTTATAAATTTCCTACAAACGTATGTACAAGATCCATACCATTATAAAACAAGAAACCATGATTCACCCCTACCTTCTTAGGGTGTTCTACATAAAAAATATAATAAGTATTCTACAAATGTACAGTCCAAATGGTCCATCCCCTACCAAATGGATTTATTTAAACTTTCTCATGACTATTTTCTAAGTAGTCTTATAGGTTAGGAATTTAGAGTCAAACCTGATGAAACAATAGTACAAGCTATCATGGAAATGGGATTCAAATCCATTGAAAATATTGGAATTTAAAAAGTTTGTGATAATGAAGATGACATGGTTTACAAATATCATTCTCTTGGTTCTATAAAATTCAATAGAGGAAAAATGATATTTGAAAGAAATATTTCCTTGGAATTCTTTCAGTGTGGTAAAGTAGGGTACATTGTGTCTTGATGCCCATGGAAATTTTTTGATGTATAAAGTTAAGCACACTTCATATAGAATCCTCAAAACAGGTTCCCTATAAATGGGGACTTCTAATTTAGAAATAAATTAAAAAATAATGATCTTTTTCTTTAAGGAAAAAGAAGATGATAATATATTTTTAGGGGATGTTGTACCAGATATTAATTATGGACCGGAAGTGACATCATAGTATATTGATTGGATATCAAGGTCTAAATTTAGGGTTCTCTTGATGATATTCACATTAAAATAAATAAAAATAAAAATATGAGAGAAAATTTGAAAGAGTCTTCATTGTATATTGATTGGATTGAAGAAAAAATCAATTGACTGTAAGGATAGAAAGAAAAAAACATAATAAATCTTGAAATATAAAAAGAGGATGATGGATTTAAACTCATGATTGAAGAGAAGGAAAAAATTCATCAATGAACATACATCAGGACTATAGGAAAATAGCTAATATAGTTGTAGGAATTGTAGAATTATTTGTTACTCAATAGAGTAAATTAGAAACATAATTAAAATAAAGGGAAACTAAAAAGAAATAACATTTTGCAATATCCTCATATAAAAGCTATTAAATAGAGATAATGGTTGTTCTGAAGGAGTAGATATGTCATTTAATGATCAATGATCCACATGTATGGGTAATGTGGAATTAGATATGATTTAGAATCATAACATGCTGGAAACAGGAAGAGAAAAAATAAAGGAAATTATAATGTTGGACATATCACAAAGGTTCCGAAAGCACTATTAAAAACTTTTCTAAACAAATAGAAAATAGGACTAAAAATAATTTTATATTATCAATAGAGGATCTCCAGTCAAATACCATTACAAAAGAATGGTAAATATGGTGGAATGGAGGTGAGAATATTTTTCCACTTCTAAAATTTAAAATTGTTGAATTTCTTAGCCATACCTTGTCTTACTATGAATTGGCCACAAGCTATAAAATGGTAAAGTCCTAAGGAGTCAAAAAAGAAAATTGTGTCCATATCATTCATAATATTAAAGAAATAAGTTTATGGATATTGTTTTCACTTTTCTAAATATGACTATAAAGCTATTCATTATAGTAATCAGAATGGTGGGACCAATATCTATTATTCTCTGAGGCATGTCAATCCCTGTCAATTGTGAAAAATACCATTAAAAATAGTTATTGTCCTATGGATGACTAATATGAGTTTTATGATCCCATGAATATTGAAATGATATTGAAATGTATATTTTTACTCTACTCAATTGGGTATCTGATGGATGAAAAATAATAAATTAACAAAATCCTATCTTTCTAAAATATCACTGAAAGCAAAAAAATAATGGTATCACCTGGATTTGTGATTGTATATTTCCATCCCAAATAAAAGAAAATTCACATTATTTATGAATATTAATAAAAGGGATTATGTAATAGTGGTATTTTTAAATGATGGTTTATTAATGAATAATCAAATTGGAATTATAGAACATATAAATAAAGATCTATTGAAAACTATAGTTCTCTATATAGATTTATTCTATCACAATATCGTGAGTGTGATTCAACTATGCTACTAAGGATTGGTTGTGATATTTAATTAGTAGGTCTTCACTAACAATTAAAGGACATGAATTTCTCTCATGAAATGATGCATAATAGATGGAAATTCATACAAGGTTAATAGTTGAAATAACACTTGTTACTTAATAATTGAAGAATAAAATGACTTGTGGAACATGAGGATTGGCCACAATAATCAATAGAGCATGGAGTTAAGACACAATGTTATTATAGTTTTAGAAACTTCTAATCTGAAGCGTGATCGAGAAATTACACATGATTAATTCAAGAGAGGAAGGATGGTCGAGATTTTATACCAGAGAAATAATAAAAGGTCACTAAATATTCTTGATCTCATCCACATAGATGTAAGTCATCTAATGAAAATAGTTGGAATCTATGAATAGTGGTACTTCATTATTTTTGTTGATGATTAAAATAGAATGAATTGTGTGATATTTTTTTAGATGAAAATTAATGTTCTTGAATTTATGAAGAGTTACACCAATGAGATGAGAAGGAATCTACTGACACTATCATGATTAAATGATCTAACAGTGGTATAGAATACCCATCCACTGAATTCTGAATATTACCTAAAATAACATGGGCTAAAGAATGAGGTTTTTATGAGGATAAACCCTCAAGAAATGGGCTTATTGAATTCTAGAATTGATAGGTGAAGAATATGGATAGAAAATTTCTAGTTGAGAGTTGTTTTCTCATCATTATATGAAATATTATAAAACATTAGTGGTGTAAATTTAATATATAAAATATATTTTTATAGGAGATTCTTGTACATTATATTATTTATTTTATGGAAGTAATCCTTCATAGAAGTAATTTTGAGGTTTGGAAAGTAAATGTTTTAAACAATAAAATAATTTAATCAAGGAAACTATGGTGATTCTTTATATTATAGAATATTACAAGGATATTGAATGATGTCTAAATCCTAAAAATGATAAAATAATTATCTTAGAATGACTTTGGAAATAATTTATGTTAAGATCATAGAGTATATAACCATAAATACATGAAGAATAGTATATATTGATATGGTAGAAGAGTAAAAATTAAGTGGAAAATGGGAATATTCCAATGTATAAATAGATTAAGTCATGAAATAATTTTAGTGATCACAAAATAATTATGATTCATAATAATAATCTTAAGAGGAAACCATTGCATAAAAGACATCATCGAAATATCACAGGAGAAATAAAAGAGTATAAATCAAACAATCCAATATCGTTGGGGATTGGACCACAATAAAATGGATAATAAGAATAAAGAAAGAATCAAAGATTTCCTTCATATCAATTGTGGATCCAACCTCCTTTGAATAATTAGTGAAGGATGAATCATGGGTTAAGGTAATGAATGAATAACTATATTAGGTTGACAAGAATCAAAAATGGTATCTTGTTAAGAGACATGAAAATAATAGTTTGATTGCAACAAAGTGGATCATTAAAAAATATTCAATGAGCATTGAAATATGACTATTGAAATAAAGAATGATTTGTGTGTAAAGGATATGAATATATTGAAGTCATTGATGTTTAAGAATCATTTTATCTACTAACTAGAAATGAGTTGACTAGGATATTCCATTCCATGTAAGTAAATTGAGGATAAAATTATTATCAAATGGATGTCAAAACAACATTCGTAAATGGTTTTCATGATGAATAATTACATATTGAAAAAATAGAATGATTTTTGATTTCAAATGAATAGATGATGGTATTTTTATAAAATTAGACTCCCTATGGTCAAAACTATGTTCCACGAGCATGGTATTATCAATGTGATTTGTAACATCTAAGGTTTAAAAATAAGTTTTATGTATTTTCAATGTTTCAAAATGCAATAAAATAAAAAAAATTATTAACATAGAGATATAAAATGTAAACATTTTATTTATAAAAGGAGCTGAACACATCTCTGACAGACAAGAACTAACCCAATAAAGCCACTAATCTCGATAATAATACAACTAGAATTCATACGAGCAACACAATGATGATGATCGTGTGGTCCACATATTTTGGATCTTATATAAGTACAAAGTTTGTGGTAAGAACAATAGAAACAGAACCAAGAATAAGAGGAACATATAAAACCATCTCTGAAAGCATTGGTGTGAGAGTCATTGTATTATTTTTGTGTGTGTTTGAACGGCCCTTAGACATTGATTTTTATAAAGATTTTATCCAACCGTTAAAAAAATATTTGTTAGAACATTTAAATTAATATTAAAAAACAGACTATATATACATATGTATATATATAATTATTGAATTAAAATAATAAATAAATAAAAGATAAATATACATAAGCATTATATTAAAATTTTTAATATATAATGATAAATTGACAATTTAAAATAAAGGAAAATCAATTGAAAATGTAGTAAAAAAATAATGTGAATCCGTAATTGGGAGGGTGATCAGCTGCCTTTGGCTTCTAGAGAGGGTCGAAAATGGGAAATGGTGAAGCAATGTAACTAAGCGAGGTTTCTTCTTCAAGAGTCATGGTCGATCTGAAGAAATAGAGACCGAGTATGAATTTCAACCCAAGAAGAGTAAGCTCGGTTGTTTAGTTGTTAGTCAAAGACTGATAAAGGCATCACGAAGAGGAAGGTGAAGGTTTGAGATCCAATTGAAGTAAGACTAGATATATATCACTTTTAGGGTTTGATCAAACCCAATCTGTGATGTGAGTCGAATCTACATCAGAGTTGTGTGGATGAGATTTTAGAGGAAAACGATGGGCGTGGCCCAAATCTCAAGTAATATTTGTTTATTGATGTTTTTTATCCGAATATTACTGAATTCATGACTTGTGGACCATTTTCAAGGTATTAACTCATCTATTTGACTTTTCTTTCATATCATTTTCCTAAGAGGACTATTCCATGTCTTATCCGCCATTTTTTAAATTTCATACAACCAAATTCTTTATATGAATAGTAAAGATATTGTAATTAAATTTTTGTGAATCATTTATCGAAGAAAATTTAAATTGTGTTGTCAGCTAGCCTATTTAATTATTATTCTTCCTTTCTTCATCCTATTTGTCTTTTTCCAAATGGTATTGGCGATTGAATCAGTGTATTAATTTCATTTTTTGTTTTCTTCTCAAATTATTATTTTCTCAGATGATATATCATTCATTTCTATGATGCATCAAAAATAATGGTTCATATTTCTAACCTGGCTTATTATAATCTTAAACGTATCAGTTGGTTATGAGTCATTTTCTTGGAATTTTTTGAATGTTTTTTTGAGATTCATTAATTGAATCCATTATTGTTTCCCTTTGTTTTATAGTGAATTTTTTCAAATTAAAATATACACTATAGATATCATCATAAATTCACATAGTGCACTGTTTAGTATAAATATGTGTTTGTTTTCTAGAGGCATTTGAAAATAGAGTGTTCATTCTCTTTGAGCAAAAGGGTTGTGTTTGTTGTTCTATTAGGTAGAGATAATTGCCACAGACAAAAAAAGTGAGGGTTTATTATTTTTCAAATCCATTATGTGCAATTTCCATTTATATTTTAATAAGGGAGATTATATAGATTTTATTCATTTTCATGTTTTTGATTTATGTTTGTAAAAGGGATTTTATTAAGAAAATTATATTTCTTATAATTCTAATTTATAAAATTATAATATAATTTTGTTTAAATTCTTTTTCCTTATGTTCATAAATTTTCATTTGGTAATGGAAAATACATGGATTTCAAATATTTAGTTTATGAAGGAATTCTATGTTCAATGTTGATTTTGATGGAATTTTTGTTCTTTCGAATCTATTTATTTTTTTAAAATGGGAACTTATTTTATTTATTTTGTTATTTAATTTCCATATAAATATAAAATATATTAATTGAATGGTGATATATTTTAAAATTATAATTATTATTCTATGAATGGGTTCTAGTAAGGTAATGATACTTCCAATTTTTTCTTTCATTAAATCGATGCCTTATTTAGAAATAATGGAATTCATTTATTTTATTTTAAATTTATCATTTGGAATTATCTTTTTCTTGGGTAATTAATCTCTTCAAATTTTATTACTATGTAATATATATATATATATATATACATATTGTTAAGTATTATTCAAATATACCAAAAGGACGAGACATAAATTGTATTCTAATTGAGTTTATGTACTCATGAAATTTAAATAAGGAATAAAATTACCTTTCCATTTAATTCAAAATCATCATGTTTTTATATTCGAATAAATCATGGAAATCTAATATTATATAAATATACATACATGATATTTAAGTATTTAATTGTTCTCATTAAATTATTAATCATGTATCAATTCACATATGAATTTATAAATTAATAATGTCGTAATTTTTCAACTATGTATAAAAATTATACTTGTTATAATTGTTCAATATTATAATTGTTTTAAATAAATTATTAAAAAAGTATCAATTCACATAAGAATTTATAAATAAGGAATATCATAATTTTATCATGTATATGAAATATAAAAGTCAATATTATAACCATAAATAAATGATTTTGTTATCCGGACATTTATACATTTATATATATATATATAATTAAAGTCATGTTCCTTAAAACATATGTACATATAAAAGGATGATTGTATTTATTAATGAAATTCTACTTTGATTATTTTTGTGCACGAAACATAATTATCTATCGTTATTGATTAATTTTAAGAATATGGAATTATAAGATTGCTATTGTTATTAGATTATACCTTCTTTAATAAAAGAAATTTAATAAATATGTCTTTAAAATTTCAATTGCATTGATGTTGATTTAAATTCCATGTGATTATGCAACGTAATGAGATCTAATCATACAAAGTCGAATATATAATTTCCATAAGAGATTATTATTTATTTTTTCTAAACATGATTATAAATATATTTTCAATACTAAAACACCGGTGATATATATATATATACCAAGATAAGACAGAAGTGTTTAAAAAAATTGGTAGTCAGACTTTTTAAATACTATAAGGAATTGGATAGTTAATCCATCCTTCAACTGGGTAGGCCCAAGATGGCCTTCAATGTTTTGAGTGTCCTTAGTTAACATTTTAAGAGCTTGATTAATATTTTAAACTGAATCACTAGATTAGTTTAAAATCATTTTTTAAGTATAATTTATTTTCAAAGCATTATATTATTTTGTAAAGGTTGTTTTACAAATTTATATCTAATTTAATTTTTTGAATGTATTATTAAAGAGATATTTTTATTGAAATTTATGAATGGTTTTTCAAAACTCCTTACGGGGAAATTGGATGCTCACCCTTTTTTCAAATGATTTTTCATAGGTATCTTAGAAGTTTATTTACATATATTTTCACTTTCAGAGTTAGCACATAGAAGTGTAGTGGAAAATCGTTTCCTTTCAACTCTGATAAAATGAAAAGTGTACTCTAATTTCTCCAGAACCATGACCGGTAAAAGTTCTTCCTTTTTATAATGTGTTTTGTAATTGTTTAGTTTATTTAAAAGAACTACACACCACTTTTAAGCACTGGGTCCAGAAGAGCGGGCTTCAAGCATTATAATTGGTATCGATTGCACGATCTAGATAACTCGTGAAAATTAGAACCTTTCAACAGATTGAGTATCCTTTCTTAGTAAAAATTATTTTTTGAAATTTTCAAATAGAAGGAAAGAGTACATAAATAAATCTCTTCGGCCTTCTAGATGAATTACTTACTATGATCATGGAAAAATAATGAAAAGAAGATTCTAATCCCTAAAAATCCCTAAGGGTTTCTTGTAAATGACTTTACAATGTATCAGGGATGCCCGATATACGTCGTTTTCATCGCGATTCCGGTTTGGTCTTCGAAGACATCAGACAGATTCAACCTCGCTTCTATAGATGCCATGTGTTGTATTACAAAGGAATTTTTAAGTGATTTACCATGTTTGAGTAGCTGGAGTAAATCTCAACCTTTTATAGAGTTGGAGAAGAATGATATTTTCTTACATATTATACGTGTCAACTTTTAGGATTTTTCTTCACAAGAAGAATTTAATTTGACATTGAAATGTTTGAAGACGTTGCAATGATGATTTCTTATAGGAATCTAATTCAAGATGACCTTCTCGGATACTATATTGATTATCATTCCTTGTGGAATATCTTCCAATGTATACATTCACACAACCCCTCTCGCACGAGTTGTGTTTGGGAAAATAAGGTTGATGATTTTGAAGCCATTTTGAACTTTAATCTCATAGGAAGATATGGTAACTCTGGAAGGCAATTGTACAGACCTTGGGGATATCATGAGAGACTCATAATAGATGGAAATTATATGTGATAAGTATAAATGAATTAGGAGGACACAAATAAATTAAGGGGGTGGGGGAGAATGTAACACCCCGGGATTAAAAATAAGTTTTATGTATTGTCAATTTTCCAAAACGCACTACCATACCTAAATTTCTGAACATAGAGATATAAGAAGTATGAATTTTATTTATAAAATGACAATAATACATCTATGACACATAACAACTAAACCATTAAGCCCTCTACCATAGATAATAAAACAACTAGAATTATTTCGAGAAACACAATGATGTGGATCGGTTTGTCCACATATTTTAAATCAGATATAAGAACAAAGGTTGTAATAATAAAAAATATAAACAAAACTATTAATAATAAGAACATATAAAACCATTTCTGAAAGTAGTTGTGTAATCATCACCATATTATTTTTCCATGTGTTTGAATGTCACTTTGACATTGATATTTATATAGTTTTTATCCGACTATTATAAAAACTATCCTTTAGATATTTTAAATTAAAATTTTTAAAAAATTGATTATGTATATCTATGTATATATATAATTATTTAATTAAAAATAAATAAACAAAAGATAAATATATATAAGCATTATCTTATAATTTTAATATATAATGATAAATCAAAAATATAAAATAAAATAAAAACAATTTAAAATGTTGTAAAAAAAAATAAAGTGAATCCATCTTTGGAAGGGTGATCAGTCGCCTTTGGCTTCTAGAGAGGGTCACAAATGAGAAACGGTGAACCGACGACACCAGGTGAGGTTACATCTTCAAGAGTTGAGGTAGTGATGAAGAAATAGAGACCGAGTATAACAACCCATACTTTACATACATTGTTATTACTTCAAAATTGAATCACACTTATTACAACATATAACAAAACCATGAAAGGACCGTATAGGTATAGTGTCTTTAGAAACTGGGAAACATAAACAAATGGTTCATAAAGCGTCTACACTGTCTCCCATTTATTTTATCATATCTATAGTCCCTTTTGGCATATCTTACTTAATAACCTTCTTCCTGACCTGGGGAAAGAAAACATACAAAAGGGTGAGCTCAAATGCTCAGTAACGGTAAACAAAATAAATATCAATCACATCAAACTAAAAACATAACATTTTAGAAATATTACCCTAAAAAAGAGATCATAACTTCATAACATGGGATAAATCATGGAAGTGAAATGTAATCTCAGTAATCATAACTTAAAACATTAAACATTGTGGCATAGACACATAATCATTGAGAATCATTTCTTATTAGTCAAGACACATTTCCAAGACTATCTTAGTGAACAAAGTCCATTTATAAACCGAGTTCACTCCTCGTTTCAATCATGTTTCACTGAACCGGTATAACCTGCCATTCCAACCATGTCTATCTCATGAGATATAAAATCTTTACCCAATGCATTGGAGGGAGATATAGGTCCCACCCATCTCATAATGATACCATTCTTATGTGTGCCACAAAATCATAAACCATACATCATAGCATAACCCATGTAATAAAAATGGGAATCTTAAACATCGTGACATCATAAAACAATTCATATAAGATAAAGGAATTCATAAAAATAATTCCATCACAACATAATCAAATAAATGTAATAATAGGGATAGAAACATAACCCTTTATTATCTTAGATGGAAAATAATTTTGATAAAACACTTGAACTCCAGTATTGAGGAAAATATCCTTTCTACTTCAAAAAAACTTTTCCTTTCTTAACATGTCATACAATTCTAAACTAAAATAAGTTGATTTAAAATAAACTTGAAAACTTGTAAGGGAAGCTTCTTGTAGATAATGTTTTAAAAAGTCCATTCATGCCGTATAAGTTAAAAGAAAACATTCTTCTCGTACTTTTGTCGGAAAAGTAAAAAAGTACCTCGTACGAAAAACGACAAAAGATTCCTTTCATATCATTTACTAAAAACTCACCGAAGGATAAAATTGGATATAAAATATTGTATAATGAAGTAAATATTATATATTGAGTAAACATGGATGTGGATGATAAAATTCACCCCAGTAAATTTCAATGTAAAAACAATCTCGGATAAAAATGAGATTGTGATATTTCCCTTACCTTAGGTCCGATTTGCTTCGTAAGTGTCTGAACCTCATGTATAATGATTTAAATAATGTTAGTGACTTATTACAGAATCATTAATATTTTTATGATATCATATATGGTCATATTATTAGCTTATTATTAGTAATATTTCATTACTACTTGTTATTCGGGTGTTTATTACTTTTTGTTCTTATGCGTGTTTTGTCGAATAAATTCTTATTCTTTTCTTTAGGTTATAGATACCTCATTTCCAGAATGTTATTAGTGTAATATATATCATATTCATTCATTCAATTCATTTATATATTCATTATTCAAATGACTATCATGTAGAACGAGTTGCATCACATCGTGGAGACGGTATTCCGTACGTACGCACGAGCGATGATATCATTCCCATGATCGTGAAATTATAATGGAGTGTATGTATACTATTTCAGAATCAATATAACTTTAAAATAATCATATATAGTTATTATTTACACCTTTATACCCATCCAAGTAAGGTGGTGGTGGAAAATAGATTACACCACGGCGTGGAGACGGTATTCCGTACGTACGCAGGCGCGGTGATTTCGTTTTCCATTGGATGGATAGATGGTGAAATAGGGTTGTTTCATAATAATAACATATCATTATATGAGTGATACAAATTTTATTACTTCATAATGAAACAACTAAAGATGAAGAAGTTGAAGAATAAATAAAGATGAAAGAATCGGTAACTGGCATTACCTCTTCTTTGAGGCGCTTCTTTGAGACCTCCTTTTAGGGCACTAAAATTGGTCTTTGAAAAAGACCAGGACCTCTAGGATGTCTCTAGGGAAGTGGAGAGGAGAATGTGTCAGGGGTTGGCCGAGTTTTAAGGCTCAAAGTTGTGTGAGGAGGAGAGGGAGGAGGTGCCCTTTTATAAGGGAGGAGAGGGGCACCTTTGGAAATATAAGAAATATTAGTTTATATTAAATCCCAACCCCACTTAAAAACTTCCAAAATGACTCATATCTGAAGCTTATATGAGATAGGGTTGTAATCGCATCAACCAATAAAATTTAGACATGTTAGTAATTTATTTTAAACATTATCAACTTGATTTTTCCTTATTTATCAATTTAATTTTATTTGTGGTAAAAATATTCTAAATTTTAACTTATTATAAATAATTACATATGTGTTGTGAATTTTCCATAATTTGACACATTATGACATTATCGACCATATAAATTTTAATTTATAAATTTTAAATATTTTTTTTTATTTTTAAACAATTTTATAATACGTTATGTTTATAAAATAACAATACTGTCAATTTTGACACTATTCATTTATTTGAATTTAAATAAAATATATACATAATATATGTTCGAACTAAAAGTATTAATAGATCCATAAAATGTCATATGTTTCTAGAAAATTAGTGGATAACATTAAATAGTTCATACAATATTTATTTGAATATTGTTAAAACCATTTATTTGATATTTTAATTAATAAAATAATTTCAACATCACTATTGTGTCATAATTGATGATAATTATTTAATCCCTAAAAATTCTAAATAAAATCCTATGATGTAGATAATTGTATTATATTTCTGGAGACAATTCATGTTCGAAGTTTCATGATGTTTATCACTAAATTTAAATTATTATACTTATAAGATTTAAGAAAGTGACATGTTGTCACATTCTTTGGTTTTAATAATAATTAAATTATTTTCATGGAACAAAATCTATTAAATGAATATAATCTAATGCTTAGGTGATATGGGTCGAATTTTAGTCATACAATAGGATTTTGGAAGGTGTTAGGGTAATTTCATAATCTTATATTTACCCTTAATTACCCGATTTACCTTTAACTATGGTAAATAAAATTTATCGTAGTTACTATTCATAATGCCAAAAAAAAGTAGCCTATTAACATAATTTGGACCCACTGATTCTGAATATGGAATCCATGTTTTAAAAATCAATACATATAAGTTGCAGTAATTAATTTAAAATAAATCACGTTGTTAAGAAAACAGGTTTTAGAAGTTAAAACATTACCAAATATTGAAATGTTTTTACCTATGAATTCAATGTGAAATTAATGCTAATTACATAAATTATATAATATGGTAAAAATATATTCTATTTATACTTTAAAACAATTCAATATTATAATTTATCCATATAAATTCTCTCAACGAAAAAAGTTGTTTTTAATTAAAAATTAGCGTATTTTTAATATTCATCAAAATATGAAAGTTATCCGAAAAATATCAAAATTTTATCCAAAGTAAATTTTTATTCCCTGATTCAAAAGAATAATTTTATTTTGTCAAATTGAACTTATAAACATGTCAAAAACTAGATTTAATGTGGGTGCGCCATCAAAAGGCGGCAAATATGAATTTTTTGAAAAATACTTCTTTTATCCAAAAAAACTGATTTTGCTTTTATACATCATTCTAGAAAATGTATAAGTTGAATTAAAATGTTATAAAATTCAAAATTCAGTTAATACTATTCATAACGGCTAGTTTTAATAGCATATTATTTTTTAGTGAAACTCGGTATTGCGTACGACGCAAGCTATCAAGGAAGGCCGCGGTTGCGTGTAAAGAAAGCCAAGTTAGTGTAGTGTGTAGTGAAAGATTCCTTTTATGATTTACATAACATAAAAACAAAATATTTCTCATAAAAAGCTTGGGTGTTACATTCTACCCCCCTTAAAATGAATTTCTCCCTCGAAATTCGTCACTTTGTAACAAAAAGATGAGGATACCGCTCCCTCATCATATCCTCAAGCTCCCATGTAGCTTCTTCTAGTTGGTGGTTCATTCATAAAACATTCACCAAGTGAGTGGTCTTGTTCCGTAGGACTTTTTCACTACGATCTAGAATCTCTATCGGCTGTTCTTCATAAGAAAGATCTTGCTCCAGCTGTACAACTTCAGAGCTGAGTACATGTGAAGGATCAAGTATGTACTTTCTCAGGAGAGATACATAGAACACATCGTCAACTTTAGAGAGATTCGGTGGAAGCGCCAATCGGTAATCTACCTTTCCAACACGATCCAGTATTTCAAAAGGACTGATATATCTAGGGCTCAAGTTCCCCTTCTTTCCAAATCTCATGACCCTCTTCCAGGGAGATATTTGTAAGAACACATTATCACCCACTTCAAACTCTAGGTCTTATCTTCGGTTGTCGGCATAAATTTTCTGTCGACTCTGAGCTGATCTTATGTGTTGTTGGATAGATCGGACCTTTTTTTCCATCTTATCAACAAGATCATGTCCTAATAGCTTTCTTTACCCATCTTCATCCCAGCAAGTTGGAGTCCTGCATTTCTTTCAATAGAGATCTTCATAAGGATCCATCTGAATACTGGAGTGAAAGGTATTATTATAAGAAAATTCCACCAAAGGTAGGAGTTGATCCCAACCACCTTTTAATCCATAGATCAAGCTCTAAACATATCTTCTAGAGTTTGAATTGTTCTCTCAGAATTACCGTCTGTCTGACGATGATAAGCAGTGATGAAACTCAACTCTGTATCCAGAGTATGCTGAAGACGTTTCCAGAACTTAGAGGTAAATCTCGGATCCCGATCAGATATAATAGAAATTGGTACTCTAGGAAATCTTACCACTTCCTTTACATATATCCTGGAAAGCTGATCTAGAGAGAAATCCTCTCTAATAGCAATGAAGTGTGAAGACTTTGTAAGATGATCAACTATGACCCAGATAGCATTATTCCCTTTGGATGTTTTAGGAAGTCCTGTGAAAAAGTCCATAGTGATGTTTTCCCATTTCCATTCAGGTATGGGTAGTGGTTGTAACATCCCCTTAGGCTTCTGTCTCTCAGCTTTAACTTGCTGACAAACCAAGCATCGAGAGACATATTCAGCAATATCTCTTTTCATGCCATCCCACCAGAAGTACTCTTTTAGGTCCCTATACATATTTGTGCTTCCAGGATGAATAGAGAATGAAGAACTATGAGCCTCATCCAACATCTCTTTCTTTAATTCGAGGATGGGAGGAACACAATCCTGATTCCTGAACATTATTATCCCATCACAATGAAGGTTGAATTTAGGAACATTTCTCACCTTCTTTTGTAACTCTACATCTTCTTTCTGTGCCTCTTTAATCTTCACATGTATAGATGGTTGAATATTCATTTGATAAAGATATGATTTTCCCCTTCCATTATAATTCCAAGATCCATAATTTGTAAATCCATAAATATTGGATCTTTTGTGATCCTCATCATGGATAAAATGGCATGGTCTTGTTGACATAATGCATTTGCCACCTTGTTTTCTTTCCCAGGGTGGTAATGAATTGAGCAGTCATAATCCTTAATCAGCTCCATCCATCTTCTTTGGCGCATATCCAACTCCTTTTCTGTGAAAATATACTTTAAACTTTTATGATCAGTATAAATGTCACACCTTTCTCCATAAAGATAATGCCTCCAAATATTTAATGAAAAGATTACTGCAGCTTACTCCAAATCATGGGTTGGGTAATTTTGCTCATGTATTTTCAACTGTCGTGAGGCATAAGCTATCACCATACCATTTTTCATAAGAACACACCCCAATCCTTTCTTAGATGCATCGCTGTAGATCACAAACCTTTCTCCACTACAAGGCAGTGTGAGCACATGAGCACTGGATAACCTTCTTTTCAACTCCTTGAAATTGTCTTCACATTCCTCAGTCCAAACAAACTTAACTCCTTTTCGAGTCAACCTGGTGAGTGGATTAGATAATCGTGAAAATTCTTTCAAAAAACATTGATAATATCCAGCCAAACCAAGAAAACTTCGGATCTTAGTTACTGTTGTTGGTCTCGACCATCTTTCGATAACCTCTGTTTTTGCTGGATCCACAGATATCCCCTCTTTTGTGATTATGTGACCCAAAAATGTAACTTTTTGAAGCCAAAATTTACACTTGGTAAATTTGGAATAAAGCTTCTCCTTTCTCAGGGTCTTCAATATAATTCGCAAGTGATCTTCATGTTCTTCCTTGCTCATTGAATAGACAAGAATATCGTCTATAAAGACTACCACAAATTGATCAAGGTAGTCTCTAAAGACTCTATTCATCAGATCCATGAAGATAGCAGGGGCATTAATAAGACCAAATGTCATCACTATAAATTCATAGTGTCCATTCCTTGTACGGAAAGCCGTCTTTGGTATATCCTCCCTTTTGACCCTTAATTGATGATACCCTGAACGAAGATCAATCTTGGAAAAGTATTGAGCTCTGTGTAGTTGGTAAAATAGCTCATCAATGCGTGGGAGAGGATATTTGTTCTTGATAGTGATCTTTTTAAGTTCTCGATAATCAATGCAGAGTCTCATTGATCCATCTTTCTTCTTAACAAACAGAACAGGTTCTCCCCAAGGTGACGCACTAGGGTGTATGAATCCCTTATCAAGATTCTCTTGGAGTTTCTTCATCAATTCCTGCAACTCAATTGGGACCATTCTATAAGGTGTCTTTGAAATAGGAAAAGCACCCGGTATGAGTTCTATTGAAAACTCAACTTCATGATTTGGTGGAAGACCCGACAATTCTTCCAGAAAGACATCATCAAACTCCAGTACAATGGGCATATTCTTAATTGTGAGTTTATCACCAACCATTTGAGATAAATAACCTTCATTAAGTGGAATCAAGACCCATAAGATGGATAAAATTTCCACCGGAAGGTTATGTTCATCCTTGCATCGATAGAAGATCATAGATTGATCTGGAATATGAAATGTGACTTCCCTTCTTTGGAAATTGATATGAGCTCCATATAAAGAAATCCAATCCATGCCAAGAATCACATCAAATTCCACTATAGGAAGGATCACAAGATTTGCAGGAATCACTTTCCCACAAACTTCAATCGGGGAATAATTATAAACTTTTGATGTGACTGTTGTGCCATTAGGTGTTTTCACAGCTAACTCAACATCTAATTGTTGAGGTAATACGATGATACCCTTAAGAAATATCTTCAGAAATAAAATAGTGGGTAGATATATAATCAAATAAAACATTTTCTACTTTAGAGTGGATGCTAAGCGTACCTTTCACCACATCGTTATCGTACTCCACATCGCTGATAGAAATTGCATGTGACTTTCCTTTGTCTTTAGCCTTAAGATTTTGTTGATGTCGATCATCATCAACAACCCTTGGATTAGGGCATTTATTGGCATAATTCCCCATCTCCTTGTAGTTGAAACATTGAAGTGTAGTAGGTTCATTCTGTGTGACCCTTCCTTTGTTTGCATCATTAGACATCTTCTTCCCATCATTGTGGCATTAAAATGCCCGATGACCTTCCTTTCCACATTTGAAACATTTACTTGTCCCTTTAAGACAACTCCCTCCATTTTTCTTTCCACACTTTGAGCATAAGTTAAAGATCATCTTCTTTTAAGTGTGCTCTTTAGATTTTCCTTTGAATTACATTTTCCTATTATTATCAAACCCATATGACTTTATCATGTTCAGAACATTGAAGAACTGAAAATATCTTTTTAGTTGTACTGATCCATTGTTCAGCAACTAATGGATCAGTAGACCCGTTGAATGAAGTTGGACGCAGCCTCATGAAGGATTAAACAGAATGTTGCTCCTTCCTTTGCTCGTTTGGAAGTCCTGTATGATTCATAGCTTGAGAAAGTTGTGTGAGCATGGCTACAAGATTTTTCATTCTATCTCCCATAACGTTTGGTTACTCAGGGGGACAATCATTGCATTGCCCGTCGCATTCCCCATTAACACGGTTCCTTCGGGTTAAAGCCATTAACTTAAACCAAGAAGAATAGTGTGAGAAACACTAATTATAAAAGGAAAACCACAGAATCAAGAATAAAATTTCACACTTAAGGTCGTATCCTAGGTTATTCATGGTAATTTCTAAAACACTAAGATTGTGTTCTATTCTTAGACTTTTCCTTAGGGTTCTTCCTAAGGCTTTCACATCATAGTTTCCAAAGGTTGACTATACCTTTCCTCTGATACCAACTATAACGACCCATACTTTACATATATTGTTATTACTTAAAAATTGAAGCACACTTATTACAACATATAACAAAACCATGAAAGGACCGTATAGGTATAGTGTCTTTAGAAACTGGGAAACGTAAACAACTGGTTCATAAAGCATCTACACTGTCTCCCATTTATTTCCTCATATCTATAGTCCCTTTTGGCATATCTTACTTAATAACCTTCTTCCTGACCTGGGGAATGAAAACATACAAAAGGGTGAGCTCAAATGCTCAGTAAGTGTAAACAAAAGAAATATCAATCACATCAAAATAAAAACATAACATTTTGGAAATCTTACCCTGCAAAAGAGATCATAATTTCATAACATGGGATAAATCATGGAAGTGAAATGTAATCCCAATAATCATAAAATAAAAATGAAAATTTGTGGCATACACACATAATCCTTGAGAATAATTTATTATTAGTCAAGACTCATTTCCCAGACAATCTTAGTGGACAAAGTCCATTTCTGAACCGAGTTCACTCCTTGTTTTAGTCATGTTTCACTGAACCAGTATAACCTGCCATTCCATCCATGTCTATCTCATGAGATATAAAATATTTACCCAATTAATTGGAGGTAGATATAGGTCTCACCCATATCATAATGATACCATTCTTATGTGTCCCACAAAATCTTAAACCATACATCATAGCATAACCCATTTAATAAAAATGGGAATCTTAAACATCGTGACATCATAAAACAATTCATATAAGATAAATGAATTCATAAAAATAATTTCATCACAACATAATCAAATCAATGTAATAATAGGTATAGAAACAAAACCCTTTATTATCTTAGATGGAAAATAATTTTGATAAAACACTTGAACTCCATTCTTGAGGAAAATATCCTTTCTACTTCAAAAACACTTTTCCTTTCTTAACATGTCATACAATTCAAAACTAAAAGAAGTTGATTAAAAATAAACATGAAAACTTGTAAGGGGGATTCTTGGAGATAATGTTTTAAAAATTCCATTAATGCTGTTTAAGTTAAAAGAAAACATTCTTCTCGTGCTTTTGTCAGAAAAGTCAAAAAGTACCTCGTACGAAAAATGAAAAAAGAATCCTTTCATATCTTTTACTAAAAACTCACCGAAGGGTAAAACTGGATATAAACTATTGTAGAATGATTTAAATATTACATATTGAGGGAACATGGATGTCAATGATAAAATGCACCCCAGTAAATTCGAAATTATAAACAATCTCGGATAAAAATGAGATTGTGATATTTCCCTTACCTTAGGTCTGATTTGCTTCGTATGTGTCCGAACCCCCTGTATAATGATTTAAATAATGTTATTTACTTATTCCAGAATCATACATATTTTTATTATATCATATATGGTCATATTCTTAACTTCTTATTAGTAATATTTCATTATTACTTTTTATTCGGGTGTTTATTACTTTTTGTTCTTATGCGTGTTTTGTCGAATAAATTCTTATTCTTCTCTTTTGGTTATAGATACCTCATTTCTAGAATATTATTAGTGTAATATATATCATATTCATTGATTCAATTCATTTATATAATCATTATGCAAATGAAGATCATGTAGAATGTGTCGCATCACATCGTGGAGATGGTATTCTGTACGTACGCACGAGCGATGATATCGTTCCCATGTTCGTGAAATTATAATGGAGTGTATGTATACTATTTCAGAATAAATATCAATTTAAAATTATCATATATAGTTATTATTTACACCATTATACCCATCCAAGTAAGGAGGTGGTGGAAAATAGATTACACCACGGCGTGTAGACGGTATTCTGTATGTACGCACGCGTGATGATTTCGTTTTCCGTAGGATGGATAGATGGTGAAATATGGTTGTTTCATAATAATAACATATCATTATATGAGTGATACTGATGTTATTACTTCATAATTAAACTACTAAAGATGAATAACTGGAAGAAGAAATAAAGATGAAAGAATCGGTAACGGGCATTACCTCTTCTTTGAGGCGCTTCTTTGAGACCTCCTTTTAGGGCACTAAAATTGGTCTTTGAAGAAGACCAGGACCTCTAGGATGTCTCTAGGGAAGTGGATAGGAGAAATTTGAAGGGGTTTTCCGAGCTTGAAGGCTCAAATTGGTGTGAGGTGGAGAGGGAGGAGGTTCCCTTTTATAAGGGAGGAGAGGGGCACCTTTGGAAATATAAGAAATATTAGTTTATATTAAATCCCAACCCTACTTAAAAACATCCAAAATGACTCATATCCGAAGATTAGATGATATAGGGTTGTAATCTCATCAACCAATATAATTTTGACATGTTAGTAATTTATTTTAAACATTATCAACTTGATTTATCCTTATTTATCAATTTAATTTTATTTGTGGTAATAATATTCTAAATTTTAAATTATTATAAATAATTACATATGTGTTGTGAATTTTCCATAATTTGACACTTTATGACATTTTAGACCAGATAAATTTTAATTTATAAATTTTAAATATTTTTGTTATTTTTAAACAATTTTATAATATGTTATTTTTATAAAATAACAATAGTGTCAATTTTGACACTATTCATTTATTTGAGTTTAAATAAAATATATACAGAAAATATGTTCAAATTAAAAGCTTTAATAGATCCATAAAATGTCATATGTATCTAGAAAATTAGTGGAGAACATTAAATAGTTCATATAATATTTATTTTACTATTTTTAAAACCATTTATTTTATATTTTAATTAATAAAATAATTTTAGCATCATTACTGTGTCATAATTAATGATAATTATTTAATCCCTAAATTTTATAAATAAATTCCTATGATTTAGATAATTGTATTTTCTTTCTGGAGACTATTCATGTTTGAAGTTGCACTAAGTTTATCACTAAATTAAAATAATTATACTTATAAGATTTAAGAAAATGACATGTTGTCACATTCGTTGGTTTTAATAATAATTAAATTATTTTCATTGAAAAAAGTCCATTAAATGAATCTAATCCAACACTTAGGTGATATGGGTCGACTTTTAGCCATCCAATAGTATTTTGGAAGGTGTTAGGGTAATTTTATAATCTTATATTTACCCTTAATTTCCCGATTTACCTTTAACTATGGTAAATAAAATTTACAATAGTTACTATTCATAATGCCCAACAAATAAAAAGTAGCATATTAACATAATTTAGACCCACTGATTCTGAATATGGAATCCATTTTTCAAAATTCAAAACATATAAGTTTCATTAATTAATTTAAAATAAATCCCGTTGTTAAGAAAACGGGTTTTAGAAGTTAAAACATTGCCAGAGATTGAAATGTTTTTACCTATGAATTCAATGTGAAATTAATTCTAATGACCTATATTATATTAAATGGTAAAAATATATTCTATTTATACTTTAAAACCATTCAATATTATAATTTATCCATATAAATTATCTCACTGAAAAAAGTTGTTTTTAATTAAAAATTTGCGTATTTTTACTTTTCATCAATATATAAAAGTTATCATAAAAATATCAACAATTTATCCAAAGTAAATTTTTATACCCTGATTCAAAATAATAATTTTATTTTGTCAAATTTAACTTATAAACATGTCAAAAACTAGATTTAATGTGGGTACTCCATCAAAAGGCGGTCAAACAACATTTTTTGAAATATACTTCTTTTATCCAAAAAAAACTGATTTTCCTTTTATACCTCTTTCTAGAAAATGTATAAGTTGAATTAAAATGTTACAAAATTAAAAATTCAGTTAATACTATTCATAATGGCTAGTTTTAATAGCATATTGTTTTTTAGTGAAACTCAGTATTGCGTACGATGCAAGCTATCGAGGAAGGTCGCAGTTGCGTGTAAAGCAAGCCAAGCTATTATTGTGTGTAGTGAAAGATTATTTTGATGATTTATATAACATAAAAAAAAAATTTCTCATAAAAGAATTGGGTGTTGCACCGAGAGCGGATTGAAGACCTAGAAGAGTAATCTTGGTTGTTGGGAGATCAGTCAAAGATTGATCATGGAATCACGAAGCAGAAGGTGAAGGACTGAGCTCCGATTGAAGAAATACTGGATCTATGTCCCTTTTAGGGTTTGATAAAACTAATCTGTGTTGCGAGGTGGATCTAGATCAGAGGCGTGTGGATGATATTTTATAGGAAAATGATGTGTGTTGTCCCAAATCATAAGTAATATTTGTTTATTTTTTTTTTCTAAATATTACTGAATTCATGACTTGGGGACTATCTTCAATGTATTAAATCATATATTTGTGTTTTCCTTCGAATATTTTTCCTAAGATGATGATTCCATATCTTATCTGCCACTTTTTATTGACTTATTACAACCAAAATCATGATATTAATAATATATATATTATAATTAAATGTTTTTTTAAAATTTATCAATGAAAATTAAAATTGAATTTTTTGATAGCCTATTTAATTAGTCTTCATACAATCGTCAAACAATCTATATTTTTCTAGTAGGTATTGGCGATTGAATCAGTGTATTAAATTCATTGTTTATTTTCCTCTCAAGTTCATATTTTCTCTGATGATGTATCCTTCATTTATTTAATGCATCTTCAATTGTGGTTTAAATTTCTAATCTGTATTATTTCAATCGTGAACGTATCTGTTGGTTATGAGTCATTTTCTAGGAGCTAATAATTTTTTCCATTTTCTAAAAGTCGGTTTAACGGTGTCCAGTACCCATTACAAAATTCACCACTACCCATTCACCACTCCACAACAACCATTTCAAATTCAAATTTCAAACATCAGCTTGACATCTGCATACCATCCGCATAACATCCTACATTACAAAATAAAAAATTAAAAAAAAAGGATCATCATGACCGGCCTCAGTTCTTGAGCACCGTACTCCATGTGTCCCCACCCCTCCGTCCTTGTGATTGCCTCGGGATACGGTATCCATGAGTCATGCACCTGACACCGTCAACACCGTCGACCGTACACCGCCTTCTCCGGCAACCCTCACTGTAGCACCAACATCAACCCACCAACGCTGATGGCGATTAACAGGGCCTCCAGCCCAGAAACATGAGAACCACCATTACCGTCTTGTATTACTGCCATCATCGTCTTTCACGACACCAGATTCACCACTTCACAGCAAAAGAAAACGAGATCCTTGAATTCCCACCAAAGGAAACCCCATTTCCACCACCCCAACCTTTGAATATGACCACAACGGGCCTCCAACCACTCACCACCGCAGAGCAGGGGACGAACTCCAAGCACTGAGAGAATCACCACAAGATGTCAACGCACTGCCGAGAAAACCCTTGAACACTCCAAAGAGTGTCCTAGACCATTTTCTGGGAATTGTTTGAAATTTTTCTTGAGATTCATTAATTGAATCCATTGTTGTTTTCCTTTGTTTTAGAGTTAATTTTGTCAAATAAAAATATACACTACATATATCATAAAAAATTAACATAGTGAACTATTTAGTATAAATATGTGTTTTTAGAGAGGTAGATGAGAATATAGTGTTCCTTCTCTTTGAGAAATAGGGACATGTTTGGTGTTCTGTCTGGAAGATGTAATGTCCACAGATAAAAAAGGTAAAGGAATATTATTTTTCAAATACATTCTTTGTAATTTCCATTTATATTTTCATAAAATAGATTATATAGATTTTAATCATTTTCATGTTTTTTATTTATGTTTGTGAAAGCAATTTTATAAATCATATTATATTTCTTATAATTCTAATTTAAAAAATTATATTAGAATTTTGTTTAAAATTTCTTCTTCCTTAGGTTTATAAATCCTTATTTGGTAAGGCAAATATTTGGTTCTAAAATATTTAGTTTTATGACAAAATATTATGTTCAGAGTTTATTTTGATGGCATTTTTTTCTTTCTAATCTATTTCATTTTTTCTAAGGGAAAATCATTTTATTTATTTTATTCTTCAATTAACAATAAAATATAAACTATAAATATTTAAGGGTGATATCTTTTCAAAAATTTAATTATTATTCTATGAATGGGTTCTGTTAAAGGAATGATACTTTTAATTATTTGTTTCATTAAATTTATACCTTCTTTATCAATAATGAGAGACATTTATTTTATTTTTCAATTTATCATTTGCAATTTAATTTTCATGGGTAATTAATATCTTCAAATATTATTTCTACGTTATATATATATATATATATATAAGTATCATAAAAATCTATCAAAATGTTGGGTCTTAAATTTTATTCCAATTGAGTTTATGTTCTCAAGATATTTGAATAAGGAAGAAAATTACATATTCATTTAATCCTAAATTAATAGGTTTTTATATTCAAATTATCATGGAAATATAATATTATATATACATATATAATTACATGATGTTCAAGTATATAAGTTTTCTAAATAAATTATTAATCATGTATCAATTCACATATGAAATTATAAATTAAGAATGTCATAATTGTTCAACTATATATAAAAATTATACTTTGTATAATTGTTCAAGTATATAATTGTTTTAAATAAATTATTAAACAAATATCAAACCACATATGAATTTATAAATTAATAATGTCAACATTTTATCATGTTATTGACATATAAAAGTAAATATTATAAACATATATCAATGATTTGGTTATCATGACATTTATAAATTAATATATATATATATACACTTAAATTCATGTTCCTTAAAACTTAATTGCCTATAAACGGATGACTGTATTTTGTAATGAAATCTTTCTCAGATGATTTTTGTGTGCGACATATAATTATATATTGTTATTGAATAATTTTAAGAAGAAATAATTATATGTTCTCTATTGTTATTAGTTTATACCTTCCAGCATAAAAGAAATTTAATAAATATGTATTTTAAATTTCATGTGCGTGGATGTTGATTTAACTTCCATGTTATTATGAAAAGTCATAAGATCTGGTCATACATATTTGAATATATAATTTCTAGTAAATATTAGTTTATATTTATTCCAAACATGATTATAAATATATTTTCAAAACTGAAACACTAGATATATATATATATATATATAGGAAGCTAAGAAAAAAATGTTTTATAAAATCCGGTACTTGAACTTTGTAAATACAATAGGGAATTGGATAGTGAATATATCCCTGAAGTGGGTAGGCCCAAGATATCCTTCAATGTTTCGAGTGGCGTCTCTTATTTTTTTAAGAGCTTGCTTAATATTTTCAATTGAATCACTGGATTAGTTTAAAATAATTTTCAAATATAATTAATTTTCAAAGAATTATTGTATTTTGTAAAGGTTGTTTTAAAAATATATTTCTAATTGAATTTTTTGAATGTATTATCAAAGAGATATTTTTAATGGAATTTATGAAATGTTTTTCAAAGCTCCTTACTGGGCAATTGAATGCTCACCCTTTTTTTAAAAATAATTTTTCAAAGGAATCATAGAATTTTATTTACAGATGTTGTCGCTTTTAGAGATACTGTGCCAAAGTGTAGTAGACAATTGTCTCCTTTCAAATATGATAAAATAATAAATGTAATGTAATTTCTACAGAACCTAGACTAGTAAAATTACCTCTTTTGTATAATGTGTTGTGTAATTATTCATTTTCCTTAAAAAATATAATTACACCCCATTTTTATGAACAGGGTCTGGAAGAGTGGGCTCAGGGAATAAAATGATTCTTATATGAAGAAGTTTGAATTTAAAAGATGATGTGAAGAGATTAATTTATATGTGAATAATTCCTAGAAAATTCTATTTATTACTCTCATATCTGTGGATGATATTATTTTTGGTATAAAAGTTATTCATGGAATAATTTACAAATTACATGAAATCTAAATTTGAAATTTATATGATTGGTGAACTCACATACTTTTTGAGGCATTAGGTGGTTCAAAAGAAATATAATGCATTTATTTTTAAAAAAATATATCTAATAGAGAAGCTAAAAAAATTCAACATTCATGAAACCAAACTATTATCGACTCCAATTACGATTGTTATGAAACATGTAAATCATGAGGATGGGAAATTTATGGATCCCACCATGTAAAATAGAATCATGTGACACTTATTTTACTTTAATGAAACATAACTAGATATTTTATTTGCAACATGCTTAGTGTCTCACTTCAAATGTAATCAAATAAAAGATTATATTGTTTATATGAAAAGAATCATGAGGTATATTCAAGGTAATATTAAAGTTGGATTATTCTTTGCAGTTGGAAGGGATAACGAATTATCATCCATTTTTTATACTGATTAGCCTGGATATTATTTTGAGCTAATTTCCACACAAGGTGGTTCATTATTAATAGGGATAAAATGTATGTTATAGTTGAGAAAAAAATAGAAATGAACTTATGTTAGTATGTCTGGCGTAAAATATATCTCTGTTACGAAGTCTTACACTCAAGTATTAATTATGAAAAAATAACTTATAGACATTTTATATCTGGTGAAATAGTTTATGGTGATACCCTATGACAGCAAGATCATGATCATTATTACAAGGAATATATTTCGGTTATCTCGTACCAATCATATTGATATCATATATCGCTTCATCAAAGAAAAATTTGAACAAAGTGTGATTAAAATGGATCATGTTGGAACTCGAGAAGAGGGGTATTAAATTATTAATAATCTAATATAATAACCAATGTTCAAGAAACAAAGGTTAATCCCTAGTGCTCAGATACCTCCCAATGCCGGAGGAGTTTATATTTATCCCTCTCTTGCTATTTGTATTAACTTTTTTAATCTGTTTGTGAATAGTATAATGGTCTCTGGTGGAGATTCGATCATAGGGGAGTATTTTCTGATAACTAAAAGTACAAATATTGTTTTTTGGATTTATTTTGAAAGGGGTATATAAGCAGACTTAAATTTTATGTTTTTGGTTGTAGGGAAAATTGTTGTAGTTGGTTTCATGGAATTTGGTTGTAAGATTCTTCATTGGTCTATTAAGGAATGAAATTTTTTAGGTTTGGTTGGTCATCGATCGAGGCATGAAATTATCTTTATCAACAGTTGTTTTCAATGGTGATCATTTCACACCACAAATTAATGTGATGGATGATATTTTTAGTTTAACCCAGTATTTGATCAAGGTTGGTATTTTATTGACAATTTTCCAATGATGGACAATAAAACCGAAAAGGGAGAGATTGTGGAAATGAATAATTTACATAGCTATTAATGGTGTGTTTTTTGTTGTTTTCAATCCTCACTAGGGTTGAGTTGGGAGTATGAACGTAAATTGGTCTTACAATGAATATGTCTTCAGTTTTGATGGTTATAAGAACCTATCTTTTTTGAATGGGTAAAAGTCCTGACCTTGTTTATATTTTTGACTGGTTTCTGTGAAAATTGTATAAATTGAGTAGTTTTAGGAAAATTCCAGAATACATGTCGTGTAACTTTAGTACACGTCATGTAATCCTGACCATGTGTGAAGGTCCTACATGGCGTGGAGGCATGTTGTTTGGATAAAATGATTTTATCAAGTACATGTCGTGTACTATTTTTGCACTCCATGTAGACGGGTCTTGTATGGGGATATATATGGCGTGTTTGGGATGTCAGCCAGGAAGATAAGTACACAATTTGTACCCCCTAGGTACATGTCGTGTAGTCAGTCGGCAATTCCTAGGTGAAATATCAGCCGTCATATGAATAGTAATACGATACACACATCATGTAGTCTTAAGTACATTCCATATATTTGTTTTCTGCTAAAACGAGAAGTAGCCTCATTTTGAGGAAGAGACCCAAACCCTCGATAGGTTTGAGTGAGGATATCTGGCTGGAGCTCATTTTTACTCCCATATCTTCTTTTAAACTCTATTTTGATCTTTTTCAGACATGTTGGAACCCCTCAATAAGGCCATGATTCTTTTTGATTCGTTATTCTTGATTTTTGTTCTAAACCGAGTTATAGGGGTTTGATATTTTTTGATTCTTTTATAGATTTACCTTTTTTAGACCTAATTCTAGGCTTTTATCGGAGGAGTATCATCGTACTTGTACGTGGTTGGTGGTTTATAACTTCTTTCATGTTTTTTGGACATTTGGGTGGTGCGGCCCTTGGCGTATATTTGGGTATTTTGGGAAAGACAATTTCATGCCTATTTTAATATGTTAAATTGATTATGAGACCCGTGGGATGCCTTTGGGTAATCCCTTTACCTGTTTTTCTTGAGTGGGATCGGGTGAGGGGTCGTTGCTCAGTGGGTAATTTTGGCTGGGGGTGCCCAAATGGTTATAACCAAACTGTATTTTTTTTAAACTGTAGATTTTTGTTTATTAATGATCGATATGACTCGTTAGAGGATTTCAAGTCCTCAGTGCTGGTATGGGACAACACCTTCCCTGTGCAATTAAACTATTAGTTTGGTTTCCTATTTAAGTATTTATTTAGATTGTATATATATATATGTGATTTGTGATATTGCATATGCTAGAACCTTCGAGTTGTGTAGGGAAAGTCCCATATATTCTTGAGTGATGCTGATCATAGGTTGGTCTTTGCCCAGGTTACATTGGGTGGTTCTGACCACGAGATTGGGAATCATAGGCATCTACTTGAGGTGGTGTGACTATCAGGTTAGGCATGACCTAGGTTACTTGGATGGAGAGGCCATCCGACATGAGTGACATGGTCGTAGGGACACGAGGTGTTAGAGACGTTGTGTCTTGGGTAATATTTTGGTGATGACCGCTCACCTGGAAACATTGAGTAGTATGCACATAGAGAGACTCTATGATGAGGTGTTTTTGACCCCTCCTGTGGGTATAGTCCCCCGTTAATTATGGTTTAGTTACTATTGGTTTGAGGGTGCTTTCAATAGGAAGCCACATGAATAGTGAGGATCCTTAAAGGGATATCATTGAGGCTATCGGGTTGGGGGAAGAGGCACGCCATGATTTGAGGGAAGTCATCGCTGTCCCCTTGACAACTTATTTGAGGATAGTCATCGTTTCCCCTTTGGTTACTTATTTGAGGATAGACATCACTGTTCCTCTGGGTTACTACTATCTGGGCATGAATTTGGGATGTCGGTACCTTGAGACACAAGGTGTCCGAAGGCACATGGTTTTGGGTTACAGGATAGAGATTCTGTCATTTGGCCAAAGCAGGTGACACTTGATGGTGGCAGCTAAGCACTAGTAGCGTCTATGTTTATTTGTGAATCATAATTTTTATAGCTTTCCTTATAAGTGCATGCATTCTTAAACACTTATATTATGTACGCACCATTTGGTGGTATCCTACAGAGATTCGTATCACACCATACATGGGACCGTCAGGTCATGTGTAGACTTTATGGATTTATGTGCAAGAAAGAGATCCACTTTAGGAGTTGTATTATATTAGCTATTTCTTGGAGATTGTACAGACCTTGGGGTCATGCCTGGCTGGAGTTTACTTGTTTTTCTTAATTTCTTGTACTGGAATGCTTACCTTGTTTATTGTAGATATTGTTGGTTAGCCATCGACACCATTGTATATATTTACTTGATATTGATTCATGATTTGTGTGCTCTAGTATTTGTTAAACGTTTTTCAACATGCTATTGTGTTTACTTTCTGCTATTGTTGTTTTTATTTATTGCCTCTTCTATTTATTTATATTTATTTTATTCCCGCTATGCAGGTCTGGTTGGAGTCAGTAGAGTCTTATATTTTTATATCATTCTTATACCAGTAACAATATTATCCTTCAATAGGGTATAGCCTCTCCACTATACCTATAATACCCTCGCTGATATTAGGTATCCTTTGGAATTTGGGAAAGTGTGCCTAATTTAGTAACACCCAACCCGTTTATCACTTTTCAGGTGGTTGTTCAGGTTCGAGACATTAGAATGTGGTCTAAGAGGAGTTCTTGAGAGGGATCTAGTAGCAGTGTTTTCTAGATATTAATGAGATTGAGACTTACCTTTTTTATTTCTATTGGTTTAATATTTAGGATATGGTAGACTCGAGAGAGGTTGTAATTGGAACTGGGTTTCTAGCTTATTCTTGTTTACCTGCAGCCCCAGGTATGAGGGATGGACCAAGTTTCCATGGGTGGGAATTACTATTTTCTTTTGATCATATTACAATTTATATGATTTCCACCTCAATGGATCACTTGATGTGTGATGTTATTGATTATGATATGTTACCCTTAACATGATGCAGTAAAGGGTAATTGGACCTTGGCCCAGTATGGAAAGGTGTGATCTTTTTGGCCTCTGATAGGCACACTGTTTGGGTATTTCAATGTCATAAAGGTACAAATTATTTTTGGAGTGATAATACCATTTTAATAATAACAAATTACACATGTTGTATGCTTTTGAAATGTGAATAGGGGAAATTCTATACAGAATTTATTGTTTATAGAAATGTGTTGTGGCATGATTTCTAAATTTGTAGAATTGAATGTGGAAGGAGAATTGGGCCTGACTCTTGTATGAGAAGGCATGTACTATGGTTGAGGTGATTTTGATCATCTGGATTTGGCAACTCGGTCGTCGGTTTGAAGAAACATTAGTTGATTGTATGGGCATGGCCCGAGGTACTTTTGAAACTTGACTCTACTGAGGGCGGGTAAAGAGGCCATGAGGCTGGAATGCTGTGGGCATGGGTTGTAGTGGGGGATTTTAAGGGCAATAGTAATGGGATTCCATTTACTGATTTCCTTATGAGTATTATATATATATTGTTATATATGTTGGTTGTCTAACCATTTATGGTATTCAGTGGTTTCCTCCTAGATGATTCAGATTAAACATCAGGATGGTGATAATACAGTGCCTCAAGAGCATGATCATGTTCATAATCCTGAGGGAAAGTTTGAGTATGAACTGAAGGTATTGGATTAGGGACATGATCAGGTTCAGGATCCCGTACAGGGAATACAACAACCAGATTTAGCAGCATTCTGACCGTGACTTGAAAGGAAGCTATTGTCTTGTCTGGTACGTGTCTCGCTGGGGATCGATAGAGGCATGCAAGGTACAGATCCATCTATGGAATATCTGATGCAGGAGTTCCAATCCCATCACCTACATCGTTTTCAGGGTGAGGGTGGTCTATAGGAGGCTAAGAAATGGATAAAGAGCATGTAGACGATCTTCATGCATCTCAAGACGCCTCTAGTGTAGAGTGTCAAGCTGGTGACCAACATGCTATGAGGACCGACAATGTGTTGGTTGTATGTGGAAGTTTAGGCTCACAGACATGAAGTACTATCATAGAATGACTTCATGGATAAGTTCTTTGAAAAATGTTTCCTAGAGATGCTTAGGGAAGAGAGTGCTCGAGAGTTCTCGGGCCTTTACCAGGGAGACATGTCCATCATGGACTACACAACTACATTCATTGAGATGTATCGCTTTGCACATGGTATGGTAAGTGGAGACTAGGAAAGGGTGAGGCCCTTCGAGGATAGCTTAGGACACTGCATTCGAATCTAGGTAAATATCTTTAGGCTAGGATCATTCTCATAGGAGGTGAATCAGGTGCTTATAACAAAGGGAAACCAGAGAGATTGTAACCCCCTGAGAGTTTATGAGATATATTATTTTTTAATTTCATTGATTTTTTCTATCATACACTACACTAAGATTAGATTGTACTATATGCAACACCTTATTATCTTGCAGTATATGCAACACTATTCTTGGTTCATGTTACACACAATTTCATGTTTTTTTTTGTGGAAATTATTCTATGCAACATTAAGAATAGATTTTGTTTAATGTATAAATGAAATAAGTTTTGATTATGGTATACGCCACACCAAACAAATCTTTCACTACACACAGCCCCGCCTTTTCTTGCATTACACGCACTCAATACCTTCTTCGATAGCATGTGTAGTACAAAATACCAAGTTTCAATAAACGAGATATTATTATAATATTATTATGAACTAGCCATTATGAATAGTAATACGCACTTTTTGAAATTTTATAAATTTTATCTTTTAAAATGGACTTAGTTTTTTGATTTGGAATACCGAAATTATCCTAGGGTGAATATTTGGTATTTTTTTGAAAACATTCAATTTTTGATGAATAGTGAAAACACTGGGTTACTATTTAAAAACCGATTTTTTATTTAAATAATGATGTATTTTATTTCAATTTATTTTAGGTCAAAATTGATACATAATACCTATATAAGTTCAATTTAATTCATTGGAGTCATTTTATAATAATTTTAGATATATAAAATTTTATTGAACTTTTCACTGTCTTTTACCCACCTCCTAGGAGAATTTGAAAATTTACATAAACCTTAATTTTACCGCTTATGTGAGTGGAATTTTGAAAATCCGAGAGACAAAGTTAATATCAAGGAATAAAATGTGGTTCCATTATATAAAAATACCTTTTGGTGAATAGTAACTTTTTAATTTTATTTACCACGGTTAAAAATAAATAGGGTAATTAAGGGTAAAAATGATATTATTATTACCCCAACACATGTACTAATTCTATTGGATAAGTTTAATTAGACAAAAAACAACATTATGAATAAAATATTTCCCTTTATGTCCACCTGGATTAGATTAGGACACTTATTATTATTTTATTTAAAGAAGAGTTAAAATCGTTAAAATCATAGTTTAATACATAAAACATTTTTAATATAGGGGTATACATAAGATAAATTCGACTATAAATATTAATTAGAAATCTAAAACGATTTCCTAAATAATAGTAATTTATTTATAATTTTTAGACATTAGAAAATTTAATTTATTTATGACACAATGATGATGCAGTGATTACCTTATTAATGAAATATTGACATAATTGATGTTATAAATATCCAAATAAATGTAATTTGAGACTTTTTATGAATTAAAATAATTTTATAGGTTAATATTAAATGTTATAAATAATTAAATTTACTTTTTATGAACTAATCATGTATTTAAGATTTTTAAAAAACTCAATTACCAAATAGTGTCAAAATTGACATAAATTAGTTTTTAAAACAAATATTATATTATTAATTGTTATTATATTACTAAAAATATACGGTTCGGTAAAATGACTTAGATAAGGATATATATGTTAATATTTAACAACTTGGGGTTCTTTTGGCTTGTTATAGTAATTTTAGTAACCATATAGTGTAAGAAAACAAGAAGACACGGTAAAAGTTAAATTATTTAACTTAGAGTTAAATCTAAATGATAAGGTTAAAATAGTAACCTAAACTTTTATAAAACCTATTGGTTGATATTATTTAGACCCATCCCCAATTTGTCTTCGATGTAAATCAATTTTGAGCTATTATAAACCGAATATGACTTTATTATCAAATAATATTTTAAGTTTTTCCAAAGGTGCCCCTCTCCTCCCTTATAAAAAGGGCACCACTTCCCTCTTCTCTTCACACCCTTTTGAGCCTTGAAGCTCGGCATAAAAACCCCGACAATTCCTCTTATAAATCTCTATAGTTATATCATAGAGGTTCTGGTATTCTCAAATGACCAACTCTAGTGCCCTAAGAAGATGTTTAAAGGAGGTGGGTCAAGGAAGAGGTAATCTCTTCTACATACTCTTTCAAGTTTGTTTCTTCTTATACATCCCCTTATTTAGTTGTTCAATTATAAAGTAATAACATAAGTATTAATTATATACTTATATGTTATTAAAATATGAAACAACCCTATTTCACCCTCTATCCATCCTACGGAAAATGAAATCATCGCGTGTGCGTACATATGGAATACCGTCTCCACGCCGTGGTGTAATCAGTTTTTCCACCACCACCTTACTTGGATGGGTATAATGGTGTAAATAATAAATATATATGATTATTATAACATCATATTGATTCTAAGATATTATATCATCCACTCTAATTCCATTCAATAAATATGGGAACAATAGCATCACTCTTGTGTACGTCTGGATTACCGTCTCCACAACACGATGAGATTCATTTTCCATGTTAACAATTCAAGAATGATTATAAATTATATATAATAAGTAATAATGAAATATATTACAAAATAATGCTACTGGATTTATTTAAATATATATTTATGCCATATACTTAATTCCATTCAATTCAATAAGGAAACAAAAAACAGCGTTCATGCGTACGTATAGCCTACCGTCTCCATGAACGGTGTATTCCTTTCCATTTATCGATATATTATATATATGTATATTCTGAATATATATTATATATAAATCATTTTTTATATTCTGGAATTAAGTAATCATGATATAAGTAATCATATTAATAAATACAAGTCAAAACACGGACGATAAATGAAACGATTTTAGCCAAAACGCTGCTTTAACATGGAATTGACAAATGAACGGATAATATAAACTTGTAAGTGAATCATATATGATATAATAAATATTATGATGGTTTTTCTAAAAGTTAATAGTATGTTTAAACCCATTATACAGGAGTCTCAGACACATATGGAAGAAATTGGACATAAGGTAAGGGATAACTTTTCCAATCTCATTTTAATCCGAGATTGTTTACTCGTAAGTGTTTACTGGGGTTATAATTATCATCTGTGTCCCTATTTTCTAAAAATGGTTTCATGTATGATTAATTTACCTTTTACCCATTTTTACTTTTACTACATGGTATTTTAGGAATATTTCTTTTGTTTACCATACGTGGTACTTTTTGACTTTTCCGGCAAAAGTACAAGAAGATTGTTTTTTAACTTATACGGAATTAACATATTTTTACAGTTTTATAACGCCTTTTTCGCATGAATATTACTCTACAAGATTTCATGAATATTTTGAACAAAATAATTTTCTTTTAAAATTGCATGGATTTTTTTTGAAATAAAATGATTTTGAAGAAGATAGGATATTTTCCTCAAGAATTCATATCATGTGTTTTTATCAAAACCATTTTCCATCTAAGATAACATTATTTTAATATGTTTATGTTTAAATTATAATGTCTCTATGATTTACATGGTTTCACTTATCTTATGATGAAATGATATCCATTTGTTTTATATGGATTATGTTATGATGGGATGATGTTTATGAAACCCATTTTATTCTTTGGATTATGATGAATGATTTATGTTTATGTTGTGGCACACGTATGAATTATTTCATTATGAGATGGGTGTGACCTATATCTCCCTCCAATCCATTGGGTAATTATTTATATCACATGAGATAGACATGACTGGAACGGTAAGTTAATTCGGTTCAGTGATACAGGACTGAAACGAGGAGTGAACTCAATTCAGAAAGGGACTTTATCCACAAAGATAGTCTTGGAAGCAATGCCTAGGAAACTATGGAAATAATATCATGTGCATAATAGTTTTCCACAATTAAATGTTTTATTCTCATGCTATTTTATCATGATTAATGTTCCCTTTATGACCTATTCCTTACGTACTGCCAAGATTTATTTCACAACTCAAGATTTTGATGTGTAAACTTTATGTTCATGTTTCGAAGTTAAAATGTATACTGTTTGTTTTATTTTCTCCATTATTACCCTTACTGAGAATTTGATCTCACACTTTATATGTTTTCTTTTCCCCAGGATATTAAGAAATATTTTAGGTAAGAAAAAAAAGATGAAGATCTTTATGGGAGATGTTGAAGATCTTTCACCATGATTAGAATATTATGTTCTGAGATTCCAAAGACACTAAACTATTATGGTCCTTGTGTGTGTTTTTTTGTTATGTATGAAGTGTTCTTCAAAATTAATGTAATGTATATGTACATCAAGCTTTGGGTATCTCAAATTTTGTATCAGATGAATGGTTTGGTCAACCTTTGGAAACTAGGATGTGAAAACTTTAGTGAGATCCCTAGATACATTTCTAAGCGATGTCTAGGGATGGCCCTAAGGTTTAGTATAACTATAGTTTATAGTCCTAGAGTTATGTTGACGATCATGAATAACCTAGGGTGAACCTAAGGTGTCAGGGATTAAAGAATCTGTGATAAGTTAGACATCCCATAAGTAACTTTTAATGATTATGTGGTTCCTCATTATTTGAACTATTTCTTACACTATGGTTCATGGTTTTATTTAATGGAGGGAATGAGAAGGAATTCAGTTAACGTTGATTCCGATGGACAAATTGGTGACTGTGATCAACAAAATTTTGTAATTCATAGAGAGAAATATATTGTGATTATGCCGAATTAGTCATCATGATATATGAGTAACAAGGTGATCTCTGTTGGTATTCATAAGTCATAAAATAAGAGGAAGATGTAATATTATGCATGTTCGCATGGGGAGGAGCATATAGAAAGGAAGATTGAGATTTATAAAGAAGGGAAGAAGAAGTATGAGGAATACCTCAAATGGAGGGGAAGATGTTATCTGTGCGGAGAAAAGGGTCACAGAGTGACAAACTGTTATGGAGTTCAATGTCTTATTTGTGGAGAACATGGGCATTACCCAACTCAATGCCCTAACCTAAGAGGTTACTTCTAAATCGAGGAAGTACATATTTCATGATAATCATTGAAGAGGATGCACTGAAGTGTTTATGTATTGGTATTCAAGAATGTTGTTTTTGAGGTACTTTTATGGTATATTGGAATATTTTTGTATTAGTCTATTGTAGTTTTCAATAATTTTATGGTACCGGTAACCACGAAAAGTGATTCAAATATTTTGAAAAGCATATGATAGGTGCATAATCAATAGATGAGGAGAAAATAATATGTTTGATAGTATTCATGAGTTCATGATTGATATAAGGACTAAGTGATATCATGGTATGAATATATATAATTTTTTGGATTTTGGTATGTGGAATGTGTTAACTTTTAACTACATTCATGTTTTCACTAAGGTTCAATGGGTATTCATTTTTCAAGAGAATACATGATTAAGGTCTTCGAATGTTTGGAATGTGACCAACAAGACATATCTTATGATATATGGGGATAAATTAAGGAATTCACATGCTTGTGATATGAACTCTCTGGTATTCTTTTTCACTATAATATGATATTGGACAACAGTATTTTGGATAAGCCTAAAGATTGGAATTATTGATGGAATGTTATAATAATGTGGTTTTAGAAAAAGGATAACCTGCAGGATAGGTGACAACCCATCACATCGGACAAGGATGTGGGAATTGAACCCAAAACCGAAGTGCGACAGGCCTTTATCGCCTACCACTGGCCTACAGGAAGTCCCAGGTTAGTATAAGATAGTTTTAATTTATTAAGCGATATGATAGATGAAGTATAAGTCCATTTTTGGAATGATATACGATAACCTCACCATATATAGAATTATGTATATTTGATAAATTTTGATAACCTTTTATTTGAGACAGATGGAATGACCCATCACTCTATCACATGATCTACTAACACTTCACGAATGGAAAATTCAACTTCAGTTCCTTAAGAGATTAAGTGGAAATCGTTCAAGACCCGAAAAATGGTGAGATTGTACCAAAATCCATTAAGTATTTCTTTTAATTCAACAATTATTCAACTTTAGGGAAATGATCTTGAAAACTAAAAAAATGTTTTCCTAGTGACCTTATATCCGATGAATCAGATGGCACCTTAAATCATCACAAATTTATGGCTTTTTGATTAATGGATTTTTCATAGCCATGTTCTCTACCACTCTCCATCAGAACTGGATGGTTGGATTTTTCTTCCATATCCATTTTTACACCTATGTTCTCCTATGTGGAAACCCATTGATGAGTTAATCTAGGTAACCATTAAATTTCTTAATTTACTTTTTAAAATGATGTTTTATTATTCCTTTTTATGATGTGAGTTTCTATGAAAGATACTTTCAAGTAGTAAACCATTTATAACCCTGATGAATTTCAAGGGAAAAATTCATTTTAAGGGGGGGTATAATGTAACACCATGAGATTTTATGATATATATTATTTTTTAATTTCATTGATGTCTTCTTTTATACACTACACTATGATTAGATTGTACTATACGCAACACCGTATTAGCTTGTAGTATATGCAACACTATTTTTGGCTCGTGTTACACACAATTTCAAGTTCATTTTGTGGAAATTATTCTACTCAACATTAAGTATAGATTTTGTTTAAGGTATAAATGAAATATGTTTTGATTATGGTATAAGAAACACCAAATAGAGCTTTCACTACACGCATCCCTGACTTGGCTTGCATTATAAGCAATCAAGACCTTCTTCGATACCATGTGTAGTACACAATACCAAGTTTCACTAAACGAGATATTATTATAATATTATTATGAACCAGCCATTATGAATAGTAATACCCACTTTTTAAATTTTAAAAATTTTATTTTTAAAATGGACTTCATTTTTGGATTCAGAATATCGAAATTACCCTAGGGTGAAGTTTTCTTATTTTTCTAAAAACTTTCAATTTTTGATGAATAGTGAAAACACTGGGTTACTATTTAAAAACCGACTTTTTATTTAAAAAATTATTTATTTTATTTCAATTTATTTTAGGTCAAAATTGATACATAATACCTATATAAGTTCAATGTAATTAATTGGAGTCATTTTATAATAATTTTAGATATATAAAAATTTTATTCAACTTTTCACCGTCTTTTACCCACCTCCTAGGAGAATTTGAAAATTTACATAAAACTTAATTTTACCGCTTTTGTGAGTGGAATTTCCAAAATCCGAGAGTCACGATTAATATCAAGAAGTTAAATATGGTTCAATAAGATAAAAATAATTTTTTGTGAATAGTAACTTTTTATTTTTATTTACCACGGCTAAAAGTATATATGGTAATTAAGGGTAAAAATGATATTATTATTACCCTAACACATGTCCTAATTATTTTGGATAAGTTTAATTAGACCAAAAAAAACCTTAGGAATAAAATATTACCCTTTAGGTCCACTTGGATTAGATTAGGACACTTATTATTATTTTATTTAAATAATAGTTAAAATAGTTAAAAACAATGTTTAATAACTAAAATATTTTTAATATAGTGTTCTACATAAGATAAATTCGACTATAAATATTAATTAGAAATATAAAAATATTTCCTACATAATGGTATTTTATTTATAATTTTTAGACATTATATAATTTAATTTATTTCTGACACAATGATGATGCAGTAATTACCTTATTAATGAAATATTAACATAATTGATGTTATAAAAACTAAAATAAATGTAATTGGGACTTTTTATGAATTAAAATAATATTATAGGTTAATATAAAATGTTAATATTGATTCAATTTACATTATTCGAACTAATCTTGTTGTTATGAGTATCACAAAAACCAATTACCAAATAGTGTCAAAATTGACATAAAATAGTTTTTAAAACAAATAATATATTATTAATTGTTATTATATTCGTAAAAATCTATGGTTTGGCCAAATGACTTAGATACGGTTATATATATTAATATTTTACCACTTGGGGTTCGTTGGGATTGTTTTTGTATGTTTATTAACCATATAGTGTAAGAAAACAAGAAGACACGGTAAAAGTTAAATTATTTAACTTAGACTTAAATCTAAATGATATGGTTTAAATAGTAACCTAAACTTGTCTAAAACCTATTAGTTGAGATTATTTCGATCCATCCCCACTTTATCTTCTAAATAAATCAATTTGGAGCTATTATAAACCGAATATGACTTTATTATAAAATAATATTTTACGTTTTTCCAAAGGTGCCCCTATCCTCCATTATAAAATGGGCACCCCTTCCTTCTTCTCTTCACACCCTATTGATCCTTGAATCTCATCAAACCCCTGCCAATTAATCTTATAATCCTTTCTAGTTATATCATAGAGGTTATGGTCTTCTAAAAAGGCCAACTCTAGTGCCCTAAGAAGAATTTTAAAGGAGGTGCATTGATGAAGTGGTAATCTCTTCTACCAACTCTTTCAAGTTTGTTTCTTCTTATACTTCCTCTTCGTTAGTTTTTTAATTATAAAGTAATAACATAAGTATTAATTTTATACTTATATGTTATTATAATTATAAAACAACCCTATTTCACCTTCTATCCATCTCACGGAAAATGAAATCCCCACGTGTGCGTACATACGGAATACCGTCTCCACGCCGTGGTGTAATCAGTTTTTCCACCACCACCTTACTTGGATGGGTATAATGGTGTAAATAATAACTATATATGATTATTATAACTTCATACTGATTCATATATATTATATAAACCACTCCAATTCTATTCAATAAATATGGGAATGATATCATCGCTCGTGCGTACGTACGGATTACCGTCTCCATGACGTGATGAGATTCATTTTCCATGTTAACAATTAAATAATGATTATAAAGTATATATAATAAGTAATCATGAAATATATTACATAATAATGATACTGGATATATATATATATATATATATATATGTATTTCATCTACTTAATTCCATTCAATTCAACAGGGAAACAAAAAACAGCATTCATGCATACGTACGGCCTACCGTCTCCATGAACGGTGTATTTCTTTCCATTTATGGATCGAATATATATATATATATTATGAATATATATTATATATAAATCATGTTTTATATTTTTGAATTAATTAATCATGATATATGAAATCATATTAATAATTACAAGTCAAATCACGCACGATAAATGAAACAATTTTAACCAAAACGCTACTTTAACATGGAATTGAGAAATGAACGGATAATATAAAGTTTTAAGTGAATGATATATGATATCATAAATATTATTATGGTTCTATAACAAGTTAATAATATGTTTAAACCCACTATATAGGAGTCTCAGACACTTATGGAAGAAATTGGACATAAGGTAAGGGATAACTTTTCCAATCTAGTTTTTATCCGAGATTGTTTATTCGTAAGTATTTACTAGGGTAATATTTATCATTCATCTCCCTATTTTCTAAAAATGGTTTCATGTATGGTTAATTTAATTTTTACCCATTTTTACTTTTACAACATGGTATGTAAGGAATCTTTCTTTTGTTTACCATACGAGGTACTTTTTGAATTTTCCGGCAAAAGTAAGAGAAGAATGTTTTTTTAACTTATACGGCATGAACGGATTTTTACGGTTTTATAAAACCTTATTATCATGAAGCTTACTCTACAAGATTTCAGGACTATTTTCCAAAAAATCATTTTCTTTTAAAATTACATGGAATTTTGTGAAAATAAAATGATTTTGAAGGAGAAAGGATATTTTCCTCAAGAATTACTTTCTAGTGTTTTATCAAAACCATTTTCCATCTAAGATGACATTATTTTAATATGTGTATGTTACAAGTATAATGTCTTTATGATTTACTTGGTTTCCATATTCTTGTGATTAAATGATATACATTTATGTTATATTGATTATGTTATGATGGGATGATGTTTATGAAACCCATTTTATTCTTTGGGTTATGATGAATGATTTATGTTTATGTTGTGGCACACGTAAGAATGATTTCATTATGAGATTGGTGGAACACATATCTCCCTCTAATGAATTGGGTAAAGATTTATATCTCATGATATAGACATGTCTGGAATGGTAAGTTAATCCGGTTCATTGATACAGGACTGGAACGAGGAGTGAACTCGATTTAGAAAGGGACTTTGTCCACTAATATGGTATTGGTTGCAATGCCTTGGCTACTCTGGAAATCATATCATGTGCTTAATGGTTTTCCACAATTAAATGTTTTATTCCCATTCTACTTTATCATGATTAATGTTCCTTTATGACCAATTCTTTACGTACATCCAAGATTTATTTCACAACTCAAGATTTTGATGTGTAAATTTTATGTTCATGTTTTGAAGTTCAAATGTATATGGTTTGTTTTATTATCTCCATGCATACCCTTACTGATCATTTGAGCTCACACTTTATATGTTTTCTTTTCCCCAGGATATAAAGAAAAGTTTTAGGTAAGGAAAAAAAGGGGAATATCTTTATGGGAGACGTTGAAAATACTTCACAACGATTAGAATATTATTTTCCAAGTTTCCAAAGACACTAAACTATTACGGTCCTTGTGTGTTTGTTTTTATTATGTATGAAGTATTCCGAAAAAGTAATGTAACGTCTCTGTACGTCATGATTTGGGTCTCTCATAGGGATAAGCCCTAAGTTGGGTGTATGAAAGATTCATGTGATAATTCAGAGAACAATAAGCGAGGACGGGATGGGTTCTTGTAGGTCAGTTAGGCCAAGGACTCAACTAGACCACCTCGTGGAAGTTCAGAAGTGGTTTTCTTTCAATGTGTACATCCAAATCATGTCTGGACTCAGTGAGATAGGCCTCTAATGGATTTTCGGGCATGTGTACAAGTTGGAAATCTCGAGAGGTTCTGCAGGAAACAATCTCATTCGGGTGTTAATCATGGGCCAGGATAGACTCTGGCATCTGGGGTTGGTATAGTTTCGGTACCTGGAGAGGGTAGCCGAGTTTCTTCTGTATGTGGAGGACACGACATAGATAATGGCACCCAACTAAGGGGTCAGTGGCTGGTGACTGGAGCAGCACTGCAGGGACATCAGGCATCAGGTTGTCGTACATCAGGCTAGGTGCATGTTGCGAAGATGCCAGAGGCTCGGCAGGATGGTGAGACGATGATGGTTAGAGGTACTCTATGGGTGGGGCTGTGATCTATTTGTTTTTAATTGTTTTGTCATGGCCTATTGGGGAATGTTTTCATTCAGTTCACAAGTTGCAGAGTATTTATCTGGACTGGCTAGATACTAGTCATTGGGATTGGTTTTATATTGGGTGTGGGATATATTTATATACATGGATGAGATGTGTGGAATTAGGGGTATAAAATATGTGGGTTACTTGAGGTGACTTGAGAATCAGGGCATCAAGGATGCGGGTTACATGAGGTTCCATGGGAATCAGGGCATTGAGGATGTGGGTTATAGGAGATTCTATGCACCGGGTTCATTTTGAGGATCCATGGGATGCATGACCTCATGGTGGAGGAAACCGATTCGGTGTGGGATACGTTTGGGTGTCGGAAATGACACTGGAGCACAAATGAGGCGTATGAATGATGATGCGTCACGAGATGACCATGGGTTTGGAAACAGGTTAGTGAACCTTTTCTATATTTGAGTTGTTTAGGGTTGAGACCAAGTTAGGCTATTCCTAATATGGGGATCCCCTTGAAGAATTTATCCAAAACCTTTTAGACCAGGGTGTTGTATGTTACTTTGATTGGAGTGGTATGTTTAGTGTCATCTCTGAGTTTCATTTGATAGCTCGGGGATGAGCTATGTTAAGGCGGGGACAGTGTAAGAGCATTGGTTTTTAGAACATGTTAAAATCCTGACCCTATTTGAATTTTTGACTGGTTTATGAGAAAAATGGTGAAATTGGGTTATTCATGAAGAATTCCATATTACACATTGTGTAAATTCAGTACACATCGTGTACTACAGACCGTGTATGAAGGAAAAACATGGCATATAGGCCTATTGGCCAGGTAGAAGGGTTTTATAAAGTACACGGCGTGTACTATTTGTAGAAAACATGTAGAGGGGCCATGTATGGGGATATACATGGTGTGTTGGGGTATGTTGGTCAGGTAGAGAAGTACATGATGTGTACCCTCTAGGTACAAACCATGTAGTCAGTAGAGAAGTCCTCTATAAAATATCAGTCGTCATATGAACAATAAAATGATACAAATGGAATTTATTCATAAGTAAACATCAATTATTTTATTCGTTAAAATGGGCAGTAGCCTCTTTTTGAGGTATAATCCCAATACCTCAATGGGTTTGAGTGAGGAGAGCATGCTAGAGCACATTTTTGCTCACAGATCTTCGTCCGAACGTCGTTTTGATCTCGGTAGGATGCTTTGGAACACCCTCAATAAGGCCTTAATTCCAGATGATCTGTTCTTCAGGATATATGTTCTAACCTAAGTTATAAGTGTTGGATCATTTTTTATTCTTTTGTAGATCTACCTTGTTTTAGACCTAATTGGAGGATTTTATTAAAGGAGTATCATCATACTAGTATGAGGTAGGTGATGTATAGTTACTATTGTGTTTTTTTGCATACTTTTGTGTGATGTGGCCATTGGCGTGTATTTGGGTATTTTGGAAAAGTCTACATCATACCTTTTTTTAATATTTTAAATTTATTAGGAGAAAAGAGGGATGCATCAGGGAAATCCATTTACCTATTTTTCTCGAGCAAGGTCGGGAAAGGGGCCATTGGTCAAACGGGTATTTTGGAAAGGGCTTCCAAAATGGTTATAATAGAACTGTATTATTTTAAACTATTAATTTCTGTTTATTAAACCTTGATATGACTCATTAGAGGATTTCAAGACCTCAGTTCTTGTATGGGACAACACTTTCCTAGTGCAATTATACTATTAGTTTCGTTGCATGTTTTAGATATTTATTTTGATTAAATATATTTGTGTGATGTGTGATATTGCATTTTCTGGAACCTTCAGGTTGTCTTGGGTGTGTCCAGGATATTCTTGAGTGATGTTGATCATAGGTTGTGCATGGCCTAGGTTACATTTAGTGGTTCTGACAACGATATTGGGCATAACTAACGTCATCTTGAGGCAGTTTCACAATTAGGTTGGGCATGGCTTGGGTTATATGGATGATGAGGCCATTAGACATGAGTGATATGGTCACAAGGACACAAGGTGTCAAATAAGTTATCGCTTGGTACTATTTTGGTGATTACCACTCACCAAGAAACTTTGAGTAGTGCGCACACAGAGAGACTCTATGATGGGGTAGTTTTGACCACGCGTGTGGGAAGAGGGCCCCGTTAGTTACAATTTATGTAATATTGGTTTGGGGGTGCTTGACCTAGGAAGCCACGTGGAAGGTGAGGAGCCTTAATGGGATAGAATTGAGGTTATAGGGTTGGGGGAAGAGGCTCTCCATGATTTGATGGCATACATCGCTATCCCTCCAGATACTTATTTGAGGCCAGACATCATTGTACCTCCGATTATTTATTTGAGGACAAACATCATTGTTCCTCTATGTTACTACTTCTTGGGAATGCCTTCGAGACATCAGTAACTTGTACCACGAGATGTCGGGAGGCACATGGTGTCGAGTTACATGACAGAGATTCCGGTATTGGACGAAGTATGTGACACTTGTGGTGGCTAGTGAACACTAGTGGAGTCATTGTTTATTTGCGCATCATATTGATTATAGATTTCCTTATAAGTTCATGTCTTCTTAAACACTTATTTTAGGTACGCACCATTTGGTGGCATCCTAATATGATTTGTCTCACACCCTACACTAGCCCTTCGGGACACCGGCAGACTTTATGGAATTATGTGCAGTAAACAGATCAGCTTTAGGATCTAGATTGTATTAACTGTTGATTGGAGATGCTATGGACCTTGAGGTCCTGCCTTGCTGGAGTTTACTTTTTTATTTATTAATTTCTGGTACTATCATTCTTACCTTGTTTATTGTATCTACTATTGGTTATCCATTATCCCCATTTTATATATTAACATGTTATGGATGAAAGATTTGTCTTCTCTAGTAGTTGTTAAAAGTGGTTCAACATGTTGTTGTGTTTACTTTCCCATGTTGTTGTTTGTATTTATTACTTCAGAAATTTATTACTATTGATTGCGTCTCTACTATGAGGGTCTGGTTTGAGTCGAAAAGGACTTCTAATTTTATATCATGCTTGGAGAAGTACCATTATTATCCTCCAAGAGGGTATAGCCTCCTCACTATACCTATAAGATCATCGCTTCTAGTCGGAAGCCTTTGGCATTTGATGAGGTGTGCCAAAGGTAGTAACACCTGACTTATTTAGAACTGTTTGGTTGGCTTTTCAGGTTCGAGACGTAACAATGGTGGTCTCATTTCTTTTTTATTTCCAAGTTTTTATTCTCAAAATCATGGGGAAGGTAAAAGATTCACAATGTATATATTTCTATGAACGAATCATCAAAATTATGATAAAGTAAAAGTTTTGTTGTGAAGATTATAGTTTCATGAAATTATCTAGTTTCATGCTGGAATTTAGTGTCATGAATGTTTTCAAGTTCATAAATTCATGATGGGGTGACAATAAATCTACACGACAATAAGAATATTTGCGAGGAAGTAAAATTTCAATAATAATTAGCGAATTCTTGGATTTTCAAGAAGTTGTATGATGATATTCCCAAAACAGATATGGTGATCTTGATAGTTTTTGAAGTGAAAAATCTAAAAATTGGTGGACATAAAAACATAATTTCAAGATGAATAGAATTTTATAAAAGGATTAATTACTCAGAAGTCGTGAAGGCTAGTAGCTTTGGGAATAAAAAATTATTTGATAACATGAGAGTCCCAAAAATACTTATTAAGTATTTACTAATGAAAAGCATTTTAGAAAAATTGAGATTCATGAAGTCTTGGAATTTCAAGAAGATATGGTGATATATGATGGCTATTATCCTCATGAGCACATGGATCTTTGAGAAGGTGTGTGGTTTCATCAATGCTGATATATATTTACAAAAATAAGTTGGTTTTTCAACGTCTAAGAGCTTCAAAAATAGTATTTTTGAACATCTAGGTTATGTAAAAAATACTTTCAAGTGCATAAAATCCATACTGTAGTGCAATAAAAGTTTACGGATAATCATGGAAAGGTACTTGAATGCCTAATCTACTGATGATACCTTCATGGAGTTAAATAGATTATGATTTCACCCAAGAAAGTGAGTTAGGGTGAGTCGATGGAAGTGTTATGGTGGAGGTAGTGTGATATCCTTGAAATTATTATAAAGGTAGTCTTCTTGGAACATAGAGACTATATATTATCTTCTATAATCAACAATTAGTGAATTTAGGTATGGACCAACTATTTTCGGTATATTCTCTATGGAGTAACAATTAGTGGTGAAACAAGTAAAATTACAGTTTTGTCTCTCTACAAATGAATGGTTAATAATTTTATTATTCCATTAGATGAGTTTCACAAGTTCCAACCAATGTGGGAACAATATTGGTCACTTAAAACAAAACAGATGACACCTAGACTTACCTGCTGAACTCTAAGGGTGTTCAAGGGTCCCAAAATTAAATTGAAAAATTTATTAATTAAATTTGGGGCCATTATATAACCTTCAATTTTACCAATTTTTTATATTGGACTCAATTCACCCCCACCACCACTCCTCATACCCCGTCATGAGATACTCACTCCAACCGACATTTGGTATCAAAGGTATTTAAATATCTTATATATTATGATTTTAGTTTTATTTTAAAGATCTTAATTATTTTGAAAGTGTTAAATTTAGTAATTTATGGATAAATTTAAATTATTTTCTTCTATCAACATACCACACTTCATTCATGGTAGAAGTGATTCTCAGTGGAAAATTTATATGAATATTCATATTAAGAGAATGGGATTTTAAATTTGAAGTGTTGTTGTAAAAAAATAATAAAACCCTACAACTACTTGAAAATAATTTGACGATCCTACAAAAGATACATATAATTATAATTGAAAATATATAAAATCCATATATTGTACATGGTTCATAAGTAATTCAATAAAATATTTTTTTAGAACTAACTTTTAAATTTGGTTCAATTTAGCTATTTCTAAGGAATCCAATTTATGTGAAAAATGTGGTTAAATAGTTATACTATTAAATATAAACCATTCCACATGAAACTTGGGGATCTTATTTATGACATGTATCATAGGTTAATTGGTATTTTTAACACAAATAATTTGTTATGTAATCCTATTTATGATAATGACCATGTAATGTTCTTGTTGAGGTGCTTACTAAAATGATGGAGAAAAACGTAAATATCAATCCAAGTGTCATCCAATATTAGTAAGGTACCTTCAAAACATATTATCTAGAAATTGATGATTTGTATGTAATATATTAAAGAATAAATTTTTTTTGATGATGAACCAAAAAGGAATTATGTTTCTTTAAAGTCCACTTCTGCAAAATATTAAGAGAATGTTCAAGATGAATGTTTGAGGGATGAAAAATCACCGGCTGATAGTGATGAACAGATAACCAATCTAGATTGAAGGTTTAGAAAAATTTATAATATAAATAATTTTTTAGGAAACCTAGATAATAAGTTAAATACTATAATATAGTAAATTTTAAGAAATATGGGAATAGAGATGACATGTCAAATAAAAATTTAAGCTTTGAATGTAAAAGAAAAAATGAATGTAAAAGAAGAATGTCCTTAGAGGAAATAAAATAATAAATATAATGATATGGATACATATTAGAATAATTAAATTAATGAAACTTGGATTTCATAAGAATACATATAAATTGATTAATACACAACCCAAGAAGAAAATAATGATAAAGATATCATGTGTTTCATGAAAAACCCATCTTAGGTATCTAATGTCTTTCCATCTTCTCCGACACATATTTCAAATCATTATGGTGATGAAAATAATTATGAAAGTAATGATAAGGACATGAATAGTGAATATATGTTTTTATATTCTAAAATGTTAGAAGATACATTTAATGAGCATAAGGATAAGAATAAAATTTTAAAGAAACAACAGGCTTTAACTGTTACTGTTAAGTACACATTTTTTTAGGATAAAAATGATTACATTTTAAAAGAGACAACTGAATTAATTTTTTTTAATGATTGATTAATGAAATATCTATAAGGATTTAGTAATGGGATAAACACTACCACTAACAGACATAAAAAATAGACTATATCTATATACATTACTATATTAGTGTATCAACCTGGATAGATAATAATTGTCAACAATAGTTTCATTCCAAGTACAAATTTTGGAAAAAATATTAAAACTTTGACTTAAACTAGACCTAACAAAGAAATTATTTCCAAAAATTTCCAATCTTATTATTATAAATCTTTTAGGAAATTTGGGTTCCTAAATCATTAATTACTGATATTTCATGAACCAAGAACAGTGGGGTACCAAAATATTTTCTGTCGTAAAACTTGTGTTATTGGGAAACTGCATGAAAAGATGTAGTTAGAACCTATAGTATCGAGATGAGGTTGTTCTGGACACATGATGAATATTACTCAAGATTCAATAATTTGAAAAAAAAAGTTCATAGAGGACTTGTCACTTTTGGTGAAAATTCCAAGTATAATATTATTATCCATGTCCAAGTTGGTAATTATAACTATATTTGAATTTTTAAAGTAATATTTTAGATGGATTGATGTAAAATATACATATAATATCCCAGATTTGTGATGATATTTTTTATGATAAATTTTAAAATAATTCTTTCAATGTATTTTTAATAAAAATTATTTAGTGATTTCTTAAGAATTGATTTTGTTTAAGCAGTTATTTTAGATGATTTATTTTCTATAAATAGTTCTTTTATATGTTACATTGTTAAGAATATTGTATTTGGAATTGGATACTAGTTCATTAAAATACTCACTCACATATAAATATCACTAATAAATCAGTTTTCAAATATCTAACTAAATTTGAATTCCCAAATGATAATTTTGGAAACTCATTTCAAAAATAGAAACCTGAGAAAATATCATTCAAATAATAGATTAAAATTTTAACTTCTGAACCCCTGGAGATGGTTCACATGGACATATTTGGACTATAAAGAGTTTATAGTGTAAATGTGAATCACTTTGTTTATGTCATTTTAGATAACATTTCTATTTATACAGGGGTGTTCTCTCTAGATCACAAAAGTGAAGACTATTATTACATCACAAAGTATTATAAATATATAGAAAATCAATGGGGTGTTATGATTGATACCTTAAGAAGTGATCATGGTTGTGATATAGAAAATCAATAATTTGAATCATTTTTATAAAAAAATGGCTATAATCCAAACTTTTATGATCCTCATACCCCATAGTAGAATGGGGATGTATAAAAAATAAATAGAAAACTTCAAGATATTTCCCAGATTATGTTTAATGAATATCTCCTTTCTATATATTTTTTTGAATAGGATACAAAAATAACATGTTATATAATCAATATAGTTTTAATTATACCTCTCTAAAATAAAACCTCTTATGAGATATATAATAATAGAAATCAAATGTTTAGTTACATTAGTGGTTCGGTTGCAATGCATTTTTTATTAACACTATGGATAATTTTGAAAAATTCACCTCCAAGGGTGATGATTAAATTTTCCTTGGTTATTCAACTTCTAGTAAATTATATAGAGAGTTTAATAAAAGAACCTATATTGTGGAAGAATCTATTCATATAAAATCTGAAAAAATGGATCCACATGAACCTAAAACCCCTTTATAAAACCTAGAAGATGATTTCTCAATTTTGACCATCAATTCAAAATCTTCTGACATGTATTTGTATTAAGAAGAAAAATCCCCAAGTTTTGATAATGATTCATATCCTTAACCTGAACCCATAAATTACCATGATATGTCTAACACTTCTATTCCTTTTAGTTTTAGGGATCATATATTCCATCCTTTATATGTAGTAGTTTGATACCTAGATAGAGTTACACAAACTATATCTTATCAAATAAATTAAGTTTCACATCAAGCATTAATGTCTCATCCTGAAGATTAGGACATCAATGAAGAAATTAATGATCAATTATGGGTAATGTAAATGCAAGATGAACATAATCAGTTTGAATGTAATAATTTTTGGGAACTTCTAGTTAGACCTTATGAAACCCATTCTATTGGCACTAAATAGGTATTTATTGACAAAGATGATGAATCTAAAACCATATTATGAAAGAAATATAGGTTGTATTCACAAACATATATTCAAGAATAGGATATTGATTATTAGGAAATATTTTCCCCAGTGGCTAGACTTGAAGACCTCAAAATATTTTAGCCCTATGCAACACATTTTCATTTCATTATATATCAAATGGATGTAAAGAAGAGAATTCATAGATGGTAATATAGTTGAGTATGTTTTCATTGAAAACCCCTAAATTAAAAAATCCCCATTTTCCAAATCATTTATTTTAACTAATAAAATTATTTAATGGTTTACTACAAGATCATTGAGCTTGGTACGATAGGATCAACTCTTTTCAAATTTCTAATGGCTTTTCAAAATGTATTCCTAATCCTACACCATTTTTGAAAATAATTTTTAATAATGATTAGTAGTTTAAATTTATGATGATGTTATTATTATTTTATATTCTTAATGTTATTTATGTAATAATTTTCAAAGATGATGAAAAATGAATTTCCAAATAGTTTAATGGCTGACTTTATATTCTCTCTCGGTTTTCAAATATTTCCATGTAAATATGGAATCATTTACAATAAATGTAAGAACACTAAATGTTTTTTAAAACATTTTGTTTAGGATATAACTAAATATATTCACACTCCCATTATAATTGTATCTATATTGGATCTTTAGGAAGCTAGAAAATTAGTGGAACAGACCGGTTATAGGGGTATGATATGAAGCCTTATATATTTTACAACTATTTGAACTAATATTATGTTCAGTGTGGGTATGTGTTATCTTTTTCAATCAAACCCTAAATAATAACATTTAATTTATATTAAAAATATTTTAAAATACCTCAGATATAAAACCATTTTAAGACCTTTTTAACTGAGAGAAAAAGAATTTTACATAGTGAGATATTCAAATAATGATTTTAGTGGTTTTAATTTATATAGAAAAATCATATCTGGAATATTACATTTTTTTTGAAATTCTCTAGTATAATGGTTTAGTAAGAAGAAAAATTCAATTGCATAGTCTACTACTAAAGGTGAATACATAGCTATAGGGAGTTTTTTTCTTTGAATTTGTGGATGAAAAATACTTTTCAAAAGTGTAAATCTATTCATACATGTCCCTATATATTTCGACAACACAAATGTGATAAATATTCCAAATAATCTTATGTATCTCACTAGAAAAAAAATTGTGTAAGATGATACTTTTTGATAGGTCATTTTCAAAAGGGTGATATAACTCTTGAATTCATAGGAACTCAACATATTCTTTATGGTACTCTCACAAAACCATTGATTAATGAGATATTAATCTACATAAAACATGATTTAGGTATGATAAATTTTGAATAATATATAATATTGTATTAGTCACTGTTGGTGAGTCACCATTGGGAAATACATTGGTATCTGTTTCAAGTGTTTCTAACTTCACAAATTTTTATGAATACATTTTTTTATTTATTAACTTTTATTATTCTAAATCCCAATATGATAAATCATACATAAGATTTATAATTGATCCACTCGCACTCATGCATGCTTCCTTCGAATTCTTTAACCATCATCTTTCCCTCCAAACCATCCAACTTATTGTACCCTTTCTTCTCCTTCATTATAATAAATGGTGAAGGTTAAGTACACTATAATATCTTATAACAATGAATTGAGGCCTGTGAAGAAATTTAAATGAGAATTTAGTTGATCTTCTATCTATCCATGAAACCAACTGCTTAGGAATCAGGTAGTGGTTGCAAAAATTGTATTAGATGTTGAATGGTTTCTCTCGAGTAAATTAATATCTCTAAAGGTGATATAGGACCATGTATGTGTATAATGGTTCTAAATAAATGACTAAACCAAATATCATAGGTTTCATAATATGTTTCATTAGTATGCCAAGTTCTGTTTTGGAAAGAATTTGAAATGAATTTGAAACATTTTTGATTGTAAATAAGATAAATTTTATTCAAAATCATTTGAATTATGATTAAATGTTCACCGACAATGATTTTTTTTATCATTATCAAGGAATTATACCTAGTGTATGTGAATAATTTATTTATGAATATGATTTAACTGAGCTAACAAGGGATGCGATTTTGAGAAGGAATACTTCTACTCAGTCAGATGGAGAATGCATGATTCTTTTTAAGTTTATAAAGATTTTTTTCATAAGAGTGGTGAATTCAATACATTTAGATATCATTATGTGTATCATAAATTCCATATGAAAATATGGTATAGGATAATATTTTTTAGAAACTTATTTGTACAAATGGTGGAAATGTGCAACTCTTCCTCCATATCTAATTATTTGAGTTATACTAAGGTGATTTCAAAATTATAGGGAAAACATTTTTTGGTTGATTAAGTGGAAGCTATTGAGGATAAATATAGTGATTTCATCCTTTATATAGTTATTCATAGTAGGATGAGGGTGCGATAGAACACATGGATGAAGAAATTTGTTAAAAATAATGAAAATCTCTATGAGGATTTCTATATTATAGGTCCTTATAATATAACGTTGAGCCTTGTTGATCCTAGATTAGAGACATATTAGATAGTTAATGAATTTTATAAATAAAAATTATAAGAGGTTAATTTATCTATTGATGAGGAGTTGGGTACCTTTTTAAATTAGGGTAGTAAAAAAGACATTCTGAAAAGTTCTGTTAAGTATTTTTTCCCAGAAAATACTTAAATCTCTCTCGATTCCATGGAGATATTGTTATGAAAATATATATTTTGATGATGAGACAAGAGTTTCTAGGGATAATAAAATTAGTTGTTCATTAATAAGATACTTTAAATATGTTGTGTAGGTATCTAATGAAGAATATGTAGAAGATGGAAATAGTGGTGAGAATAAAAATGATGATGAGGATAATGATTATAGGGGACCTGAACATGATCATGATGTTGAGAGGATTCAATAACCTCATTCATCCCCTAAATGTTTCATTTCTTATGTTAGGTCTATATAGATACCTAGTTTTGAAAAATCGAAGTCATTTAAGAGATTAGTTTTAGATAACCTTGTTGATGATGCTACATATTCCTGAGGAGAGACCCAAATACCTGCTGAGGGGGAGAAATCCCCTAGTTCTTTCAAAGTTGTTTCTTCTCATATTTAATGGGAGAAATTAAAAGTATATATTGATCTTATTTTATACAATTAATAGTCCTTGGATGTTGAGGTGGTTTTTGAAGAGCATAGAGATGCTCGGGAAGATGGTGATGTATCCTCTTTGGTGGAGCCTACCTTAGGTTCAATGTTTCTTGGTTTAGAATATGATGAATCAGATGATGATGAAAGAAGAACACTAAAGGATGGTGGACCTTGTGTATCAACTATAGTTGAGAAAGATCCTAATCTATCCCTTGTGGAGAAAATTGATCATAATGTTGAGATTTAAGATTTTTGTTTAGATGTACTTACCAGTCCACAGCCTCAAGAGGTTGTTGTTCCCTGTGTCGAGAGGACATCTTCCCATTCACCTACTACTACACTAGTTCCTTAGGTGTTATTTCCATGGAATATCTAGATTCTTTCAAATATAGGATTCTTGTTAATTTAGGTAGAGTTTTGAGACCTTACAAACCTTCTATTAATCATATCATTGAAACTAATGTTACACACCTCTTTGATCTAGTTTTATTCCATATCTGACTAATGATGAATATTAATATTCATGAAGTTTGTATTGAGAACCAATTGATTTATATTGTGATTGATACCATCAGTTATATGATTGACGAGATAAGAGCATCCTTCATTTCAATTCAGGATACAATGATGTATTTGTTGGATTCCTTTTCCTCTTTTGAATCTACATATTATAGTCCACCCCTTTGAGTTTCAGTTGATCTCTAGTTGATGTGGTATATAGTTTATGGGGATGATTTATGCTATTTTGGGAGATGTTCATAGTACTCATCAGGGGGATCTTAAAATCATTCTTTAGCATTGTTATAAAATATAAAAATGGGAAATGGAATGTTCAAATGATGCTAGGCATGATTGGGAACTATCACTAAGACCATTAAATATTAACTTTTCAGGGGGTATACTAAACATGTGTTACATTCCCATATCATGTTTTTGGATAATATACTATGTATCCCACCTATCATTAAAAATTTATAAGAACAATTTCACCATTTGAATGTTTTTGAAACCCTGGTTATGTTTTTTGTATAGAAAAAGATTGTTTTTTAGTGATATGGAGAGAAGAGGAAACATTATTATAGATGTTTTCAATCTTAAGAAGACCTTCCTACATGTATCTAAAACTACAGTGGCTTCTCTAGAGGCCATTCCAATGAATTCATTTATAGCGTAACCTTCTTCAGAACCATTACATCCATAGTACCAACCCTTCATCATAGATTGATAATATGATGACGGTGTCTCCAAGAAAAGTAACTTCTATCTCATGGAAGTTTTTTAGGGAGACATGTACAGGTAATATCAGTTTACTTTTTAATGCCCCTTTCTAACTTTGAGGGTTTTGGTCCTAGGTTCGATTCTGTTGGGTTCATTTGAAGTTGCTTTTGGTTTCATCTTTGTGTGTCTTGAGGTATTGTATGGGTACCCAGCATTACTTGGCTCTGTGTCAGATGGGGTTCAGGGCTTGTGGACGTCACTTATGTTTTCCAGTTGAATGAACGTTTGAGAGGGTATGGCTAAGGCCATCGGTTCTGTGCCCGTACATTTCGCACAGGACTGCTTGTCATCTAGTCGGGCATTGGTGATGGTCTTCGACACGAAGCATTTCCTGAGGTGAGACAGAGTCTAGTTATTCTAGGGTTGTTCTTGTTTTGTTGGTTTTGTTTGTAATGGTGGTTTCTCACTTTTTCCTTAAAAGTGTTTTTATTATAATAAAAAAATGAATTTTCAGTCAGTCTCCCTTGGAAGTCATATGACATTTCAGTTCTTTAGTGATCAAAGAGCTACCTCGGCCACCATCAGTACCTACAACCTCTACCACAACACCCTTCACTTCTTCATATGTGCCTCCTACCTCTTAGAAGGTAGAGGGTCCTGTTAATCCACCTTATACAAGAATGAGTGAATTTAGTTATACATTATTCTATGATATTTATTTCTATATAATTCTTCCTATATCACGTGTTGGGTTGTAATATATTAAACTATTTTCATGATAATAAAATGGATCTTATTATTCATATATTTATATTTAATGTCTAATGTTTTAGATTTTTTATAATTCCAAAAGGTGTAGAAATATGGATGGAATTTACCTATCAACTATAACTATTTCTTTGATATCGAGTTTTTGTATAACTAGATCTATTACCACTGAAACCATGGTTTTCTTTGGTACCATACTCATTTGGATGTCCCTATACTAATTTATTCCATTGTTACTATCTTATTTCTAATAATTCAATGATACCATACTTATTCTTATTTTAATACTATTTTTATTTGAATATAATGGAATTTACCTTTTACAACCTTAATTTCAATTATCTTTGATACTTCACTTCTATTTTGATATCTGAACTATTGAGTTTTTGTTCTTTAAAACCAATTTTTTATGGATTTTACACATTGATAAAACATTTATTTAAATCTCATATTTTACATTTCAAATATTATGAAGAAAATTCCCCTTTAAATATATCTATATATACATAAGTTTAGTTTATTCATTGTATTATAAAAATTCCAAGATTTGTGATCATAAAAAGGGGGTGATTGTTGGTACCTCCTTATTTTAATGCTCAAAAACCATGTTTATTATATTTATAATGATATTATTATATTGTGTTAGAATTTTACTTTATAAGGATATTTTATGAAAACCTGACTATTTTTTCTAATGATTCACTATTAGTTCAAAAGTCACACCACCAAACTTGAGTCTCCAGTAGACATGAGCGGCCACTAGACAAGAGCGGTATCTATAGTTGACCAACCAAAATACTAAATCACCATTATCCATGAATCAATGTTATATCAAATTAGTCACCTCCATACTTGAGTCACCACCATACATTACTCACCACTAGAATATACTTACAAGAATATGACTTTCCTCTAGAATGACTTTCCACCAAAAAAAAAATTCTACTAGAATGTCATTCTGCGACTATGTCTTACCTATAGAGATGCATTGCCGCAGGTTATGTCCAATCCCCAGATATGTCTTGCCACTGTAGATGTATTTCCACCAGAATACATACTACTTATATTCTTCTTAATTTAAATTAAATGCATAAATCACTATTTTATTAAAGTTAATGTTAAAGGATTATTTAAGGATTAGTCATTAAAATATTGACAGGATGTATTAAATATGGACATAGAGATTAGTTTAAATAAATATAATATCTTTATGATTATTCATCAATGGGTCCATGCATTGCTTTATATTTTTGGAAGACTCCATCATTTGTGAGTGTTGAAGGTGATCAAAAAGTGAGATTATTGTGGCATACTATAAGTATTTGTACACTATATCCTAAAAGACGCATTCCTACTTACTCTCATCTATTAAAGATAGGAACTCATTGAATATCATAATCATTTTATATAGGTAGATAAGTGAATCTTCATGAGAATTTTTATTACATCAGTTTTTGAGAAACCACTCAAGATCCTCACCAAGCCACATATGGGGACACACAGGCATCTGAAGCACTATAAACCAAGAAGAATTGCATTTTTCTATATCTAATTGATATATATTGTTTTTTCATTGATTCCATGTAGTATGTTTTTTCATTATTTATAAACTTCCACCATCTCCTACTGTAGATTTTGAGAGTACTAGATGTTCACATCTATCTCAATTCTTATTCATACCCCCAGGGTTTGTGGAAGAGGTGGTTTTTTACTGGAGTTATTTTCTACCAATGTATAAATATTGAAGAGGCCTTTAATACTATATGGATTGTAATCTGTTGTTTTTATATCATGTTAAGATTTAAATCAAATTATATAAATATAATGTTTTTTCAATGTTTTATTTATATATGGAGAGGATTAGGTCATGGTTTGACATCGAAACCCTTGTTTATGTTGTTTTGTGATTTTGTTTTGTTTTCTCAATATTAAACATTCAGAATATTTTTTAAACTATACAAAGAACATATACATAGATATTTTGTCATAACAAGTGGTTAAATGTAGATTTTATCACGTAAATTGATTTCAAAAGTTATATGATTTTCAATATTTTTTAAATAGAGAACTACACAAGCTATGAGAAGTATTTTAAAAGATTAAACATATATCAATCAAAAAAATTCCTTACCTGAGAGACTTTATATTTTAAATTGGTTTATTTTATTTAAAATGGTATTTAATATAAATTTAATTAGTAAGTCATTTCGTCCCATCCCCCTCTTGAGTTACTCACTCCAACCAATAGATAATATTTAATTATCATTGGATTTGAGAAAAACCAAAACCAAATATATATTTAATTGTGGTTTTTAAAAATTAACAAATAATAGAGATATTTTATCAGAAAACACACCATATTTCTTCCACTGATCTCACATGATTCTCAAACCCTCTCTCATTGAAAATCATACATTCTATAGACTCCTCCCCTATATGACATCCTCGCATCTAATGAATCCTCCCTGCATGGTACCCTCAATGTGAGACTTTGGCTCCTCCACCCCTCCTATTGAATATATGTTTGTAACCCTCAAATGAATCCTCCCATCACAGAATCATCATGGTGATACTCTTGTACCACAAACCTTCCTCAAAATCATATTCTAATGATGAACCTCTCAAGAAGAAATCGCCTCTCATTGACCATTGTATTTTATAGAATCCCATGTTATTTAATACACAATCTATGAACGCAATACAATTTATTTATATCCATTATATTTTTTACTACACATATATTAAAATATGTGTATAACATGTATTCCTTAATTTAAAATATTTTAATTCAAACAACTCTTCAATGATCATTCTTTCATAATTCGCAATCTATTTTTGAAAACCAATTCTATTAATTTTCAATTATTTTATAAATAGATGAAATCCTCACAATTAATATATAAGGAGTTTATAACCATTATTTGGTTCAAAACTAATGTTATGTTGGATATTATTTTAATTATGTTTTAATTTAAGGTTTCTTAAACTTGGAATTCATCATTAGGCGTTCTAGATACCTGCTTCAGATAATCAAAACCATGTTTTAAAAAAAATTAATTTTATTATTAATCAAATTTTAATTCAAATATTTCTCAAATCAAAACTATAATAAATATTTTGAATTCTATATAGAGTGAAATAATGATTTATAAATTTTAATATTTTGATATTCGAATGTATGTTTTCGAAAAATTAATTACATGGATTATACCTTTACATTTATTTGAAATTACTTATGAATATTTTAACTACAATGAATAGAATCAATATTCAATAAATTTATAAATTTATATTTTATATTAACAAGTTGTGGCCAGAAATTTGTATCAATCATATATCATTTATTCTTAATTCCCTCTTTCTTTTGATAAATATATATGAATGTATGAAGAAAATTGTTTTGTAGATAATAGAATAGAATTTATATATTCTTGAAGATAAAGTGACCATATAAACCTCCAATTATTTATAACCATCATGTTACATTCACCAAAAATATTTATAGTAGTTAGAATATAACAAAAACAATTTAAATGTTTCATTCTCCTAAAATTAATAATAATTAATTTATATTATAATTGATTCTAGTGATTTTTTCATAGTCAAATACTACATATTCTAATGTTTTTTATATATTAAAATTTCATATTTTTATATTTTTTATTTTAAGTTTTTTATCATAGTATTGTTTAATTAAAAAGAATTATGAATTTTATACTAGTATGAATCAATGTATTACAAATGTATAATTTTTGGATTAATTCTCCTCAAAATATATCTCAATATATTAAGTGGTTGGAAAAGTTTTTAGGATTCTTAATTAAAAATCCATCTAATGATCAAATAAAAAATCCAAAATCCTTATCGAAATTTAAGATAATGGCTTAAAAGTCATTAACTATATCATCACTTTATTTGGAAAAAAAATATTCTTTAATTTGTGTGACGTATTTTGGTTAGGGAATTAGACTATATAGAAATTTCAACGTGTTTCCATCATCAAAATGAAATAGCTATTACCCTGATAGTGGAGAATGAGAATCAAAACATAATTAATGGTGTTTTTTTCCTACATGGAATGATGATAATATGGAGATATCAGTGGATCCATTTTCCCATTCTCTATAAATTAATATAATAAAAAATCTAACTTCACTATCATATATGGGTTGTGAATAACTAGAAGATTTCAATAATGAGTTTTATGAAGTGTGTGCAAAAAAATATAATTATTATTAATATTTGAAGATATAAAGTGCTAATGTGGAATTATAGATAATGAAATATTGATGATATTAGTGTTGTTGGATGAAGAATTTTCATAGAATGATATCACTCAATCATTTTAGGGTATGAATATTGTTTTTAAAAAAATATATCTCAATTATATAATGATACATTCATATCCTAATTCCATCATGTTGTATCATGGAGAAGATTTTGATAATGAAGAGTTTAAAAGATGTTATAATTTAAGAATGAAATTTTTGAATTGTGTTGAAATTAAAAAATACAAAACTATGAAGAAGAAGAGAAATAAAATGGTTGCATATGTTTTACCATACATTCCATTAAATCCATGATTAAAATGATTGTTCATATATTTTAAAATGAAAAGGGAAATGGGGTGGGATATTAGGGAAAATAAAAATGATAGGTTTATACATTATCCTAGAGATCCAAAATGAATGGACATATATTTATTCATTATATACATATTTCTTTCCAAATCATAGGAATGTGCATTTGGTATTTTATACTAAGGAATATATTTTATTCAGGACTCAATGTATATATTATAGAATAAGGAATGTTGTTTTTACCCCTTATAATCTACCCCCATGGAAGTGTATCAAAGATACTTATTTTATTATATTGGTGATCATTAAATGATTAAAATGATTGTAAATGACATCAATGCATATTTTAAGACACTAATATAATAATTTCAAGAGTTATGGAAAAATGGTGTAGCTACATATGATGCATCAATAATCATGAAGATAAAAATGTGCTCTTATCTAATGTAGATGATTCATGATTTTATAATATTAGGAAACTTGTCTTATAAGAACATTAAAACCTATTTTGAAATTCCAATTTGAATCATTGAATTGGAGCTGAGAATATTTCCATTTAGATGAATGTTTTTTTCTGTGTTATATTAAATTCATGGATGAATGTTACAAATAAATATTAAATAAGTTATGATTTTTTTGAAAAATGAGTTATGGGCCCCCCTAAAATTATTAGCAGGTTTTGAGAAAAATTCAATTTTATTAATTATTGATGCATGATTTTGGAAGGAATGTAAATTGAAGGTTTCTCAGAAAGTATTTCAAAATCCTTCAAGTATAGTTAGTACCCAATAATAGATGCAACATTTTATTTTTTAAAAAATCCTTTTTTGGGAATTTCAATTTTTACATTATAATCTTTACATTATGAAAATTGATATAAATGTTTTTGGGAATTTGGTTTTTATAACATTGAAAAACCATATAAAATCAAAAGATAATATAAATCGTCATTAGGACATTGAAAAATTAATATAAATAATTATCTATGAGAAAATGATAAATGAAAATATACTTTCCCAATTTTTTCAATAGAAATGATAAAAAAATTTAATTATATCAAAGGATGAAGAATTTAAATGTACATTATAGATATTCATGTAATATTTCAAGATGTGTAGACTTGAATCATCATAAGTTATAGATAATAAAAATCCATGACTCACATATTTTGATGGATAAATTTATATATTTGGAATTATGTAAATTTTTACCAAATAAAATAACATCAATTGAAGTACAGTTTATCATATTCTTCAGAGAGCTATGTGAGTAAAAATTAAACACCATTGATCTTCAAAAACATTAGTAAATAATTGTCATGGAACTTTTTCATTTAGAGATGTTATTTCTCCAATAATTTTTCACTGTGATGATTTATATAACTATTCATTTCATTGATGAAGTTAAAGTAGTAGGGATTATACACTATCTATGGAATTACCCCATAAAGAGTCATTATCATGTTAATTTTTAATGAAAACTAGATAATTTTTTTGAAACTCCTAAAATATATTCTTAATTATTATATGTTATATTATTTCATTTGGTATCAATTTCATTTGAAGTCTTTTGTGAAATAAAAAACTCAACTAAAAGGATCTGTTGTGGAAGGTTATATGGTGTAATGGTTTATAAAATTTTGTTCAAGTAATTTTTTTGTTATTATGACATGATTAAATTGGGTTAGATGTGTTAATAATGAAATGAATAAAATGAAATCATATAGTAAACCTGCAATACTTACAATGTTGGGTCATCATGCTGGGAAATATAAAGAGTTTTATTGATCAAAACTGAATTTATACTAGAAAATAATTTTTTCTAATAAATAATGAAAATGTAGTAACTTTTATTTTAATAACTAAAGATTCAAAAAAATACTTCAAATTCATGCACAAAATGAAAACAAGATATCATGATTTTTTTAAATCCATTATTAATTGGTATTCACATTGTGGAAATCTCAAAATCATTTTCATATCCATAAAATATAGATATAATTATCATTTGTAACAAATAATATTTTTATATTCATACATATAGGTCATTAATTTTGATAATGGAGTTATATTTATAGACTATTTGAAATATTTGGCTCAAGGACCTTAAATAAAGTGTAAAATATTTTATTCTTATAATATTAATGGCTTTAGGATTTAAATATTTTTAAGTGAAGATGGTGTGAAAACATAGAATAGTATCATATTCCAAAAATTATCAAACATGGGGTACTATTGAATGCTTATTGATATTTTATAATTAAATAATCATTGAATATTTTCTAAAGTGTTATTAAAATTCACAAGGGTTGATATTTAAAAGTTCATAAGGAAATATTCATTCCAATTTACCAACTTTTACTAATATCAAATGATTGAGAATTCCTAACTTGAATAACATGATCAGTATATTTTTTTATCAGAAGAAAATATGGTATGTTATGTTTATGATGGAGTCGATGAATGATGGATTATTATACTCTATTCCAATCAGCGAGACTTGTACGGTATGATTGATGATGTTTAATAATGTTTTGGGTACATTTGAGCTCATTAATAATAAGAGATTGATTGATTTTTTCATATTGATATTGAAATAGTCGGTCTTGTAAGGGAGGGTGAGGATGATAAAATCATGTTCTTAATGGATGGTGATATTATAATTGTTAATGATGAATTAATAAATATTATGTTCTATCCTTTAACTTATATTTTATTTATTTATTTATAATACATGATTTCAATTAATCTATATACCAAATATTGAAATTATTTATTTGTTATATTTATTTATATCACGTTCAACCCTTTTTTATTTTCCTGTTAGACATACGAATGCCAAGAAACAAATGATTTAATGAAATGAGTTGATCATCCACATCTCATTCAATGTTGTATGAACCATATGATATGATTCCTCTTATATTAGGTATGATCCATATTTTCAATGTTTTCCCATTTCTGTCATTTTATGTCATGTGAAGTGCTCCCATATTCATCTAGTATACTTCTTTCATCAAGGGAATTTCCTTTTACTCTAGGTATGTAAGAGGGGTCAGATTGAGTAGACGAGGAGTAGTCATCAACTATTCTTATAGTGCAATAGATCCAATCATGAGGGTACAATAGGGTCACAATTATTTTTATGTAATATTTAATATGAAAAAATAATTTATTAAAACCGAATACTAATTTTAGAATATAATTATTGAACATATTTTAATAATAAAAAGATCATAACAAACATGAATATATCAGATATTTGGAGGCTGAGAAATTTTAAATTAGTTGTGCCATTTGAAATGTTTGGGGTCCCTACCAATGGGGTTATGGGATTATATGGGAATATCTAAGGACAAATATCATGTGTGATGATGTCTCACCACATAGTTTATCATGACTAATGGCATATTGTGGAAAATTTAAAGACTTTTATTTTTATAAACAATAAAAAGTATGTCAATATTATTATTTATAGTTATTAATCAAATATTCCTATCAAATGGTAGTAAAATAATTTCTTTTATTATATATATATATGTTTTTCCAATTTTTATTGATGGTTATTACATTGGGTACATTATTTCACGGCTTTTGTAGGGGAATTCAAATGGACATTACATATCTAATATGACATACTAATTTGGTATTTAATATATTACATTTTTTATATGATTCTATTGTTATAATAATTTTGGTAAATATGTTTTTTTCTGTATTACGTAAATACATGTAAATTTTAATCTATATTTAATTTAACTAAGTCACCATATATAGAAGAAGCTACTATCTATCGTGAAAATCAGTATTATGTGTCATTAGGTGGTAACAGACATGACATGGGAGAGAAGAATTGATCTTGGACCCATTTTTATATTCACTATATTTTTAAATGAAAATTATATAATTTTCATTTATATTATTTGAGAAATGTATGTTATATTTATATGATATGTTAATGAGTTTAAATGTTCTATTTCTTATGTTGTATTTTAGTCTTACAATTATTTAATTTTATATATTATGGATATAACTATTTTTATAAAATAGGTGGAGGTATATTTCATGTTGATAATATATAAATATTTACATTAATTAAAGGTTGATTAAATCATCATTAGTTTATTAGAAGTAGTCAAAACCATTGTGATTAACTAAAAAATCACCAAAAAATGTTTTGAAACATTCATGAATAAATTTATTAGGGTCATAATAATAAAATATTTATAAAATATATATATAAACTCACTGTATATTATTTATGGTGGTTTTATCCATCATAATATTTCCTAAAAATGTTTGAAAAAAATACCATGTTATTCTGATAATTGGATTAAAAAAATCACAAAATATATATAGGAATTGATTTAACCTAACCACAATTATATCAAAAAACCATCACTAATTATTATTTTTATTATTGTGAAAGGAGATCATTTCCATGAATTTATACTCTCATGCATGAGAACATCATCCTAAAAAAATAGTACAGAAGTGTCGACATTCTTTCTACATTAATGACATCATTAAACCAGTTTACGTATTCATAAAAGTTCATCTACTCATTGATATTGACTGAAAATTAATTTTATTAAACTTTAAGGAACCAAAGATACAGAGGAAAATAGAAACCCCATTGATGTTAGAACTTATTTAAACCAAGAAATTTCCCATGGATTATAACCTTACTCTCTAATGGAAGAAACCCCAAGATATCGTAAATAACAAGATCTTCATCCGGGATTCCCATAAAATCATGTGAGTCCACCTAAAAGTTTTCCTTGATCCAAATATTGGGAACATTATTCCCATGATAAGTCTCGATAATACATTTAAGAATTATATAGATCAAATCCCAGGGCACTGCATTACTCCCATGTATATACCTCACCAGTACTTCAAAATTTGACTCTATCTCTTCCACCTGAAAACCGCACCTCCTAAAAATAACCATACCTGATATAAGATCATTAAACTATACACCTAAGGAGGTTTCTAGTCCATAGAATGCATTAAACCCCATGAAAATTGATCTGTGTGAGTCTTGATGTACCTCGTCGCATCTTATCACCCCAAAATAAAATTTTCATCCATGTTTAGCTCATTATATAAGGGGGAGTGATGTTATTAATATTTTCATGTTATATTATATACATCCTTTATAGATTTTAAATTAAATGATCATAATTTGTGTGAAATGTTATTGTATTAATACTAAGTGTAATTTTTGAACTTTTTTAGAAGTAGTCTAATTGAGGTAGTTTACTATTTTATTTATAATTATCCTCTACTAATACAAATTGTGTGGTTTTTATTTTTTATGATTACTAATTCAATTTAAAACATTTCATTAGAATGGATCATGTGACAATTTTTCCATTTAAAGGCCCATATGGACCACACAAGAAGGCCTACAGAATCTGTGATGAAACTAGACCGGCCATAAAGATTTAACTGCTGGGCCCAATCAGGACGTCAAAATTCCTTTATTATCCTCCAACATTTGGGGCACAATTTAAGGAGTCTTGGATAAAAATTTCAAGGCCCAAAGAAAAAGGCAAGGGGCCCAAATGGTTCATTAAACTCAGCCCACCATTCTGGACTGGAATTAAAATAAGTATAGTATTCATGACATGTCTCTCAATATATTAATCAAGTCAAGATGTGATTTTGCAGTGTGAAAGAATAGATTTATTTGGCCTACTATTTTGAAGAAAACATTCAGATTTGAAGGCATCTTACTATTCCAAAATCCATTCACATTTTGGCCATCGAAAAAGCATGGATAGAAATGGAAAATTTAACATTGTTTATAGAAACTGACATAACATTGGCTCCATAAGTCCAAAATCCTCCAAAGGTTGATAATAGTTGGAAAACATTATTATATACAACTTTTAATAAGGTTATATCTTGAGATACGGTTTTCTGGATGTCCAAATCATCGATCCAATTGGAGGGACAGATTGAGAATGCAAACAGTCCACTTCCTTTGGATATAAATACACCCCCTACTCTCCTTCAAAGGGGTTGGAATTTCAGAAAGAAGAATCACATATTTTCATGAAAAAATCCTCGACAAGGGCTTGGGAAGACCTTACATACTAAATTTTTAGCTTGAGAGATCTTTCCTCCTCTCTTTGTTTCCTTTTACTTTTGTGTTTTTCATTGTTGTAATGTTGTAAGTCTTTTTTTGAACTTATGTTTTAATGAAAGATTCTTTTTCATTATCTATTATTCTCATCCACCTTCTGTAATTTAATATTAATGTTCTTAAAATAGTTTAAATACAGTTTAATCCCCTTCTTTTCTTTTTCTTTCTCAATCAATCTATAGTTTGTTTTTAATTATAATCAACATTTGTGTGCGTGTTCGACGCACAACTCTTTTCTTATAAATTTATTTTTCTTATATTATTAATTTATTATCATAATAATTATAACACTATTACTAATAATTTCAATGGATGAGTGAATCTCTCATTGGAGGGAGTTGTAATTTAGGGATGTTAAACGATTGAGATATTTTGTTCGATGTGTATTCTTTGAATTTACATTGTGTATGTTGGACTTAACATGTCTGGGATTAATGACTTGTTTTGTTTAACAAGTGGTTTCCATGGATTATTGGAACCATAAATACAGTACCATAAACAATATATGATTAATATTATAACCCTAATTTAAGTTAAGGCTTGAATTAAAGCCTTAACACTTGGAAATTCTAATCAACGTCAACTTGTGACATGGGTGTTAATTTAAGGAAATATAAAGCAAAGCTCAAGGTTATCATACTCTTAACTACCTAATGATGAACTCACCCCAATCATTTTTAAATTGTTAAATCGAGAAGTAATTTCAATTAAGCTCTATAAACAAACCCCCAAATCAAAATACAATCAAATAAAATGAAAAGACTATTAAAAAGTATCATCACTGATGATTCGACCTGAAGATTGCTATACACATTAGCAGAGCATCAGAACATTTACCGGTCAATTGGTGACAATCGATCATGATTTCAAATGGTGTTATTGCTGGGGATTGTGATTTATATAGTCATTAGTTTCTAGTTATTGTAAAAAAACAAAAATATACCAAATTTAAAAAAATTGAAAAAAACACAAATATAATCTTGCCTTCCTCGTAAAAATCATAAACGGAAAACACAAAAAGAAAAACTCATCTTCCTCTTTCTTCCAACATCTCTATGAATGAACCGTATCCTCCCAAACAATCACTTAGAATTATTTGATCCTGAAATTGAGAGAACACATCGCCGACTTAGGAGGAACATTAGGGATAATCAAATAATTCAAGAATCAATCCTTGTCCAACAAATTTAATTAGATATGGAAAATACTTTGGAAAAAACACTTAAAGAACTTGATTCCCCTGATATAAATTACCAACTTATTGGTATTCAATATCCAAACATAGAGGCTGACTTCAAACTCAAATCGTGTTTGATTCATCTTCGCCCTCATTTCTATGGGCTTGGTGGTGAGGATACACATCTTCATCTTAAATAATTCAAACCGGTGTGCTCTAAAATGAAGCCTCAAGGGGTTTCTAAAGAACTAAACAAACTATGAACATTCCCTTTCCCCCTAATTAACATTGATATTTCATGTCTCTACTACCTTCCTCCTGGTTCCATAAGAACATGGAATTACATGAAGTGACTCTTCTTAGAGAAATTATTTTCTGCTTCTCGTACAGCATCTACCGAATGGAAATAAGTGGTATCCATTAGTTCCCATGTGAATCACTCCATAAATATTGGTAGAGGTTCAGAAATCTTGTTTCAACCACACCACACCACCAAATCCTTGACCAAATCTTGATCCAATAATTCTATGAGTGGTTATTGGATATGGATAAAACTTTCTTTGATGCCATAAGTGGCAGTGATCTTGTTGATAAAACTCATGCAGTTGAAAGAGATATTTTAAGCAACATGGCTGCAAACACACAACAATTCCATACTCGAGCACATGAACAAGTAAAACAAGTACAAGACAATCAATCCATAGAGCCGAACAAGATGACCGAGTGAATGAGTGAACTGACAGGTCCTGTTTGACAACTAGTTGTGGCATCCAAAGCCCCCAAATCATCTTATCCACAGTAAATGTTTCATGGACCTTTCAAAACCTATGGAATCTACAATACACCGGCTCATACAACTGACACATGTCCATAACTTCAAGAGGATCAATATGATTCATCTGAACCAATGGAACTCAATGCAGCATATGCTCAGTGGAACCCCAACCCTCAACAATAAGGTCATTTCATTAGAATCTTAAACCAACCTCACTCAGATCCATTCTCTTCTTCCTATAACCAAGTCCTGAGGTATGGTAATCTTGTCTCTCATATCCCTCAATTCCCTTCTCAAAACCCAAACCAGTTTCAATATGATCAAGGTGTTGGTAACTTCCAACAACCTTATCCTTTTGTTCCTCAACAACAAAGGAACAATCCACTTCTTGGATTCTAGTATCCAAGTGAGAATTCTAAATTACATAACCTATACAATCTCTTTCCTAGGAACCAAAATCATGGTAATCCCTATCCTGGACAAGCCTCTTCTTCTAAGCAGCCATGGGAAGGTGCAGTGGAAGATAGTGCCTCATTCACCCATTCTAGCCTCAAAAACATTTAAACCCAAAATGGTAAACATGCATCCCACCTTACCCAGCAACAAAAATAAAATTATTCCCAACTCCTAGCTCAACCATTTCCAAACCCCAAGGGAAATGTAACTGCAATTTCAGTTAGATCGGGGAAGCAAATTGGTATTCCTCAAGATAATTCCTCCAACCCCCTTTAAATATTGACATAGAAAATGAAAAAAAAACTTGAAAAGGAATCTGATGCCATTCCCTCACCTCCTTCCATTCCACTTAGGAACCCAATTCCTTTTCCTCAAGACGTTTATAAGACAAAGAAGTCCTTGGGACCCGATCTAGAAATTCTTCACATGTTTAGACAAGTTGAAGTGAACATTCCCCTATTTGATTCCATTAAACAAATTCATATGTATGCCAAGTTTCTCAAGGATTTGTGTACCCATAATAGGAAACTTAGGACCTTTGAAAATTTTTCATCCCAATACTTTATTCTTATAAAGTGAAAAGATCTAGGGACCATTATGGTTCCATTCCAAATTGGATGTTCCAACTTTGGTGATTCACTCATGCACCTAGGAACCTTAATTAATGTCTTGACCAAATCCATATTCTCCATCCTTGGTATAGGTCCCTTACATCCAACGAGTGTTTTCATTCAATTATCCAATCAAATCATAGACATCCCTGAAGGGAATAATTGAGGATGTCCATGTTTGTGTGAATGGTATTATCTTCCCTGCCTATTTCTATGTCCTTGGAATGGAAGGTGAGACAAAATCTTCTCTATCTCCTATAATTCTAGGAAGACCATTCCTCTTGATAGCTAGAACTAATCGTTATGTCCATTTTGGCATCTTATCCATTGAATTTGGTGACCAACTGGTCAAGTTCATCATTTTCCAAGCCATGCGATACCCATATGAGGATCACTCTGCATTCTCAACCCATGCTTCTAAGTACACTTCTAAGAGTCTACTGAACCCTAATCCATCATGTTCTTCATGTTCAAATGCTAAAGGATCTTTTGAAATCTTCACCAAGATTAACCAAGTCATAAATGGTGAAGTTGATGTGGACCTCTCTTGTATAGACTCCATCAATCTAGTGGAACATGAAAACTCTCTTGAATCCCAAATCAACTCTAATCTCTACTACTCAACCAAGGACAGTATTAAGGAAAATTAATCTAAAGAAACTGAAGTCCCTTCCTCCATTCCTGAGTTGTCTATCCCAAAAATTAAAGATGAGACTGATCTGAAACCACTTCCTGAAGACCTGAAATATGCATTCCTTTTCCATGATCACTTTTATCCTGTCATTATCTATTCTTCACTTACCGAAATTGAGGAGTCCAAACTTGTTTAAGTGTTAGATGAAAAAAAGGCCTTAGACTGGAACCTAGATGACATACCAAGAATCATCCCTTCTCTTTGCATGCACCACATCCATCTCAAGGAATCATCCAAACCAATTAGAAAACCACAAAGAAGACTTCATCCACTCATACTCAATGTAGTTAGAGAAGATATCACCAATCTTCTTCAAGCTAGTATTATCTCCCCAGTTTTCGATAGTGAATGGGTTAGTGAAATTCAAGTTGTACTAAAGAAAGGAGGGATAACTGTTTTTATAAATTAACATGGGGAGGTAATCACAACTCGAGTGAAGAACAAATGGCGTGTGTGCATCGAAATCCAAAAAATGAATGCTAAAACATGAAAATATCTCTACCCTCTTCCATTACTCGATCAAATTCTAGAACGATTAGATGTAAATTCACACTATTTCGTTCTTGATGGATACAGTGTCTACTTCCAAATCCCAATCGCACCTCAGGACCAAGAAAAAATTACTTCCACTTGCCCCTTTGAAACCTATGCATATAAGAGAATGCATTTTTGGCATTTTCAATGAACCTGCAACATTACAGAGGTGTATGATGAGTATCTTTTCTGAATTTATTGAACACTTCATGGAAGTATTCATGGATGACTTTACCATTTATTGTGATTCATTTGAATCATGCTTGTATTCTCTATCTCTAGTCCTTCAAAAGTGTGCCAAGTGTAACCTTGTGTAAAATTCTAAAAAATATCACTTCATGGTTTCAAATGGGATTGTTCTAGGGAACATAGTTTCCAAAGATGGTATTGAAGTAGATACTGTCAAAATTGAAGTGATCCAATCAATTACATAACCAACATTTGTTCGAGACATCTGTTCCTTCGTTGGTCATGACAGTTTCAATCGGGGATTCATCCATAACATCAGTAGGATTTCCCTACCACTCACTAGGTTTCTCCAAAATTAAGTCACATTCCATTTTGATGATATTTTCAAGAGAGACTTCATTGAAATCAAAACTACTCTTACATCTTCCCCAATAGTCTAACCATTAGATTGGTCCTTACCCTTTGAATTGATGTGTGATGCTTCTAATATAGTTGTTGGGGCTGTTCATGGTGAATGAAGGGAAAACATTCCTCATGTCATCTATTATGCCTCAAAAATATTGGATGCAAATCAATATCACTACACTATGACTGAAAAGGAACTTTTTGTAGTGGTTTTTTCCTTAGATAAATTCCGGACCTATCTCTTAGGTTCCAAAATCATTATCTTCACACACCACTCTGATATAAAGTTCTTACTAATGAAAAGTGATTCCAAACCAAGGATAATAAGATAGATCCTAATGATCCAATAGTTTGACCTTGAAATCAATGAAAGGCCGGGAAAAGAAAACACTATGGATGATCACTTGAGTAGAATTTTTAATTATTATCATTCTGAAATAATTGATCCAAAATTTCCAATTGAGAACCTTTAATCTCTCAATCCAAACATACCATGTTATTCCACAATATTAAATTACTTTCTTTCTGGTGTTTTTTGTAAAATATTTTCCAATGAAATAAAATGATGTTGAAAGTTTATTCATAATTATTTTTTTGGGAAGATAATAAACTATGGAAAATGGGGACAGACATGGTAATTAAGAGATGTGCTGATGAAAAGGAACATTCTTCCATTTTAGAATTCAATCAGTCAATGCATAGTAGTGGCCACTTTAAACCAAAAAGGTTGTCCCATAAGGTTCTAAACCCGGGATTATTTTGGCCTTCACTCTTCAAGGACTCACTTGAGTTCATTCAATCATGACCCACAAGCCAAAAGTTTAGAACAATTACAAAGAGAAATGAAATGCCCCCAAAGCCTTTAATTATCTATGAGATATTCAATGTTTGGGGCATCGATTTCAGGGGACCATTACCCCCTTTCAACGGATTCTCATACATTCTTCTTGTGGATGATTATGTTTCAAGGTGGGTCGAGGCCAAACCCACTATAAAGGATGATTCACATACTACTAGTGAGTTCCTAAAGACACACATCTTCCACCGGTTTGGCAAACCACGTGCATTGAAAAGTGACTTAGGAACCCATTTGTCTAATAGAACCATGGAATATCTTTTGAAAACGATTGGTGTTGTACATAAAACTTCAACTGCATATCACCCCCAATCAAATGGCATAGATGAATTTTCAAATAGATAAGTGAAAAGAGTGCTTGAGAAAATTTTAATGCCCACAAGAATAGAATGGCCTGAAAGACTTTGTGAAGCACCTTGGCCTTATCTAACCCCCTATAAAACACCCATTGGGATGTCTCCTTTTAGGCTAGTTTTTGGTAAATAATTCCATTTACCAGTTGAAATCCAACATAATTATTTTTGGGCTGTGAATACCTGTAATCTTGATTGTGAGAAATTTGGTGAAGAAAGATTGTTGCAATTGGATGAATTGGAGGAGCATTGACTTGAATCCTATTAGAATTCCAATCAATACAAAGAAAAGGATAAGGTACTCTATAACAAACACATCTTGAGAAAGGTATTCCATGAAGGTGAAAAGGTATTTCTTTTCAACTCTCGATTTTGGATTCACCTAGGTTAGCTTAATTCTCATTGGGAAGGTCCTTTTATTGTATCTCATGTTTACCCATTTGAAGTAGTGAAAGTTCAAGACCCCTCTTCAAAAAGGACATTCACAGTCAATGGACATCAATTAAAGCATCACCATGAGAGGACACATAATCCTTGAACAATATAAACTTCCATCTGACCCCCCAACTCCTATAGTTGACCCACCACTGGATGGAGATGACAATGCACAAAATCCAAAGTAGGGGCACCTCTTTCCCTTTATCTCCTCTTCTCACTCTCTCTATCTTTCTTCTTCTCCATCCCTCATTATCCTTTTTACCACTTTCCTTATCACATTTTTATTTACTATTTCTCTTTTGTGTGGGTGTGTAATTTAAAAACACAAAAGAAACCTAAAAAATCAAAAAACTTGAACAAACAAGAGTCATAATTACTCACCATCCAATTTTAAAATTTTGTCCAACCATTTTTGGGAGTAAAAAGACATGGTTTAACCTCAAAAGTTTTTTTTTTGTTTCTTCATAAATTTAGATGAAGAATATTGTGTAAACACAAACCAATTTTGAATGCTCAATTTTTGATTTGTAAAATGATTTTCCCAAACCCTGAGGAACAAAATTATCTTTCATTCAAAGGCCACCTATGGCCATATTTTCAAAATGAGTGTTTTTCTTTCACCCCAATTTCAGAATCTTGAGTTTTTGGACCTTCAAGATGAATTTATTACTTTAGTGTGCATTAATATGATAGAGGAATTTTCCAAACCACATGATAATTATAGTATCCAAATAACCTCCCATTAACCATACATTAATCCACCTTTTGAAATCCCCTTCGAGCCTATGAAAACATTTTTTTTGATAGCCACATTATAAGCCCAATACCTTATCCCACCCAATATCAACATGGATTTTCATTGTATTTTTTTGAAATTTATTTGTGGGGGGAATGGATTTCATTATTTGGGGTCCCTTTTATTGATTTTCAATGAGTTATCATATGCTTGAGGGAAATAATCTATTTTATTATAAGGGACATATTGTCCTTCAATGGGGTTTGGGAATTTATATATGCCTATGACATATTGTTAAAATTTTAATGACAAGTGTTCAAAAAAAATTAATTAAAAAATCCAAAAAAATCAAAAAGAAATAAACAAAATGGGTTGTGTCTTGGGTAGGTAAAAAATAACTATATCTATGCCATTTATCTTGTTGTAAGTATTACAATTAGTTTCATGATGAGATCAATTAGGGGTAGGGATATGAGTGTGAGATCTGTTTGAAGTTCAACTTTCAAAAAAAGAAAAAAAAAGAAAAAAAAGAACACTCTAATTATATTCATATGTCATTGGGAGTAGTTTTGTGTTTTGTAAATATTCCATCTTCTAATTACCTTCATATTTAGTTCCACTTTTTTGTATTATTTCACGTATTCATTCCCTCGTAAATTTGTGTTTCCATTTCCATTCATGACTCATTTCAAAAAAAAGTGTGTGCATTGCTTTTTCCATGTTGGTGTTTTACCCATCTTCTTCTATCTCTTGGACATCATATTCCTATCATCCCATAGCCACAAAAACCCCCTTAATAATACGTCTTGATTATTGTGCACTTTGGATAGGGAGAGGAATCTAGGAGCTCTTTCAAACTCTATGATTTTCACTTTTGGTTGGTGAATGAGTGAAGCTCCATAAATTAATTTTATCATCTACAGAGGATTAAGTTGTGTATGCCTCCATTTTCCATTTTTGAATTTGAGCATGAAAAAAATGAATTGTTTTTTTGAAGATTGTTTCTGTAACAACTTGTGTTGGAATTCAATATGGATGAGTGATATTGTCTAAACCTCCCTGATTGGGGAAAACAAAATTTTAATATTTAATGGTGAGTAAAAATGATTTTTGTCATGTTTTCATATTTGTTGCACATGAGGACATTAACAAGACTAACTATGGGGGAGTTGATGTTATTAATATTTTCATGACTTATTATATACTCCCTTTATTGATTTTATTATAAATTTGGATAATTTGTGTGAAATATTAATGTTGTAATACTAAGTATAATTTTTGAGCATTTTTAGAAGTAGTCCAATTGAGTCAGTTTACTATTTTATTTATAATGCACCCCCTACTGATCCATATTGTGTGGTTTTTTTTCCTAGGATTCATAATTCAACAAAAACCATTTCATTATAATGTATCATGGGCCAATTCGGCCATTTTAAGGCCCATATGGACCACACATGAAGACCTATAGAATTTTTAAAGAAACTAGACAAGCCATGAAGATTTAATTTCTGGGCTCAATTAGTAAATCCAAATTATTTTATTCTCCTCCAAAGTTCAGGGGACAATTTAAGGAGTCTGGGATACAAATTTAAAAGCCCAAATCCAAATTCAAGGGTCCCAAATGATTCATTTAATCCCATCCCACTATTCTGGTGGGGAACTAAAATCAGTAAAATATTCATGACATATCTTCTTATATATTTATCAAATATTGCTGAGATTTTTCAGTGTGAAAGAGGATATATAGGGGGACAACTTTTTTGAATAAATAATTCGGATTTGAGGGCATATAACTATACCAAAATCCATTCACATTTAGGACATTGAAAAGGAATGGATATAAATGGAACGTTTAACATTGTTTATTGAAACCGCGATAACCTTGGCTCCATAAGTCCAAATGACACCAAATTTTTAGAGTTGTCGGACAACATTATAATCTACAACTTTGAAGAAAGAGATATATAGAGATGTGGCGGTCTAGATGTCCAAATCGTTGATCCACTTGGAGGGATAGATTGGGAATGAAAACAGTCCACTTCCTCGGACTATAAATATATCCCCCTCCTCTCCTTGAAATGGGTTGGCATTTCAGAAGAGAGGAGAACATATTGGAATGACCAAATCTATTCCAAGGGATTAATAGGACCTTTCATACTCATGTTTTCACTTTAGGGATCATTCCTTATCTCTTTGTTTCCTTTTACTTTTGTGTTCTTCATTATTGTAATCTTGTAAGTCTTTTTTTCTAACTCTATTTTAATGCAATTTTCTTTTTCCATATCTCTTATTCCCATTAACCATCTGTAGTTTAAAATTAATGTTCTTAAAATAGTTTAAATACTGTTGAATCTCCTTTTTTTCTTTTTCTTTCTCAATCAATCTAAATTTCATTTTTAATTATCATCATCATTTGTGTGTATGTTCGACGCACCACTCTTTTCTTATCCATTTCTTTTTTCTTATATTCTTAATTTATCATCATAATAATTTTAACCAGATTACTAATAATTTCAATGAATGAGTAAATCTATCATTGGGGTGAGTTTTAATTTAGGTATTTTAAGAGTTTGAGAGGTTTTTCTCGATTAATATTCTTTGAATTAACATTTTGTATATTGGACTTATCATGTCATGGATTAATGACATGTTTTTTTTATGAGTGGATTCCATGGATTATTGGAACCATAAATACAGTACTATAAACAATATATGATTATGATTAGAACACTAAGTTAATTTAAGGCTTGGATTAAAGCCTTAACACTTGGGAATTCCAATCAACATCAACTTGTGACATGGGTGTTAATTTAATGCCACATAAAGCAAAGCTCAAGGATATTACAAGATTAACTTCCTAATGATGAAGTCACCCCAATCCTTATTAAATTCTTAAATAGATCAATCATTTCAATTAAGCTCTGAAAACAAACCCCCCTAATCAAAATACAATAAACTAAAAACAAAAGACTATTAAAAAATATAATCACTGAGGATTCGAACTGAGTGCCGCTATACACATTTGCAGAGCATCATAACATTGACGAGTCAATATGTGATAATCGGTCATTATTTCAGGGTGTCATATATCTAATCCAATGGCCTTCCATCCCACTAAGCATGTATGTTTTGTTGAGAAAATTACATATCATTACTGAGAGCTAACTCCCCTTTAATACCAGACCCATCATGAAGATCAATGAATTTAATATTATTTAAGAGAGAAAATGAGATCTCATAGATCCCTTTCTATCATGATTTCAGTCCTCCCGTATAGTATAATAGATCATAGCCATGATCATAGCTCAAACCCTACATTCCATGGCCCTAAACTACAAATCATGAAACCAAGACACCAAGAATCCATTCTACAAAGGCTACTCGCTGTCGATGTAGGGGTGTGGGAAAAAGGACCATAGATAATGTTCCTAACTATTCTGGAAAAATAGATGAAGAGTAGATGAGGCATGAAAATTATCACAACAAAAGAAGTGTGACACCAAGCTGATCCCCTTCCTTTGAATATTCTCATCCGTGGGAAGATCCTTGTTCCTGATATTCGAAATAAGAAAATTCATTTTTGTGGGAGTCTTTTTACACCATACCTTTGATAACAACTCATCCAGAGGGCTCTCTGCATGAAATATCACCATGTAGTACAGAGTGAAAAACCTACCTAGAGAGGATCCCATGAATCATGATTTATCCAGTTCATTGTTCATGATAATTCCTTCAAAAAACATTACATGTTTGAGGTTAAAAATAGACTAAATGAAGTCAGGATGTGTGAATGCCTCGTTAATGTATATATTTGAGTGAGGTAAACAAGGATAATGTAGCTTACCTCCCACCCTGTTAACCTTCAAGAATCTAACATCTTTTTTTCCAGTGATCCACTGAGAGGAGCTAGTAAGAACCTAAATATGGGAGAACAATAACTCTTCCAAACAAGAAATTTGAGGACTACACACACCATACACCTCCCATTATTCTCCGTATCATGTCCAAAGTAATGACACACAATGATATTCTCCCATAATAATATACCATTCCAAGAAGCATTACCTTCCTTTCAGGGTTTCACTAATGTCGTGAATCCCCACTCCGCTCTCTTCCACAGGCCTAGCCATACAAGGTCATGAGTTCTAGTGACAACGTCCCACTTGATTGGAATCCCAGATGAATAAGGTATAAATATTTTCCATCCACTCGATGATTGTAACACACCAAGTTTATATAATCCATTTTTTTCAAATAAATTAAAATTTTCATTTATATCTTTCAATGCAGAATGTCAAACATTCCTTTTACACTTAACCAACTTGTCGTATGTTACACGCAAAATTGAATTGGTATACAATACACACAACACCGAGTTTAGATTTTGTTCAATGTATAAAAAACTATCTTTTGATTATGTTTTGTGCAACCCCATAATAATATTTCACTACACTCAATAATTACTTGGATTTTTCTACACACAAGAGTGACCTTCCTTGATAGCTTGCATTGTACACAATACCTAGATTCACTAAACAATGATATATTAATAAAATGTTATTAATTAATGAGATAAATGCTAGCAAATATTAATAGTATTAATCAAATATTGAATTTTATATAACATAAAGATTCATATTATGTATTATCTATACATGATATAAGAACAAATTCCTTTTTTCAGATAAAAGATGTTTTTTTCAAAAAATGCAGTTTTGTTGCCTTTTGATGGCACACCCATTTAAGATAACATTTTTAGCACATTTTAATATTATATTTTACAAAATAAAATATTATATAGAATTTGGATATCAAAATTTACTTTTTTTTTAAGTTTTGGTATTTTTTGATAGAATTCATATATTCATGAATAGTGAATAATATTGTATTTTAATTAAAAACTGCCTTTTAATCAAATTTATTTATATAGTTAGATTATCTTTTTAATGGGTTTTAAAGTATAATTGGATTATTTTTTTATTATTTAATACAATTTAGGTCATTGGAAGTAATTTTACATTGAAATTGGATATAAACTCATGTCAATATTTTGATAGTTTTAACATCATAAAAACCTGCTGTTTGGTTTTGACAATGGTAACTATTTTTAAATTAATTTATGCCTATTATATATTTTGAATTTGAAAAATAGATTCCATATTCGGAATCATATGTTTAAATTTTTATAAATAGGTACCTTTCATTTTTGGACATTATGAATAATAACTTCACTAATTATTTTTATTTACCATTGTAAAGGGGTAAATAAGGTAAATAACGGCAAAAAATAATATTATAATAATATAAAAATACCATAAAACATGTCCTAATCCTATTTAATGATACATGGACAACCATGATAACCCTTAGGTTTATTTTAGGACTCCATGAACCATGTAGGTGTGAAAATGACATGTTATAATAATTAATTTAATGTAAAGGGAAATATAACATAAACATGTATGTTATCAGTAAATCAATTTTAATTAAATATATATAATTGATATCAAAAAAAATTGATTATAAATCTAAAATGAATTCCCACATCATTGTTATTTATTTTAAATTTTTATACATTAAAAAAATTAATTCCTTTATGACACAATAATGATGCGGTATTTTCCTTATTAATGGATGAATAAAAAATGATATTATAAATAGTAAAATAAATTTGATTTTAATGTATTTATGACATTAAAAAATTATAGGGATGACTTTGACTTGTTATATTTGATTCAACCCATTTTTTGGATGTATTAAAATTGATATGTCTTTAAAAAAATCAATTACTAAAAAGTGTCAAAATTGACAAAAATGAGTTTTCAAAAAAAATACTATTTTATTAAATGATATAATTGTCCTAAAAATATAATATTTTGAAAATGTTGTTATATAATGTTAAAAATGTCATTAAGATTTGTCTTGTTGTTTTCTTGGTAGTTTATAATAACTATTGAAACCATATATTATGAAAATATAAGAGGACATTGTAAGAATTAATGTTTTTAACTATGTTTTGAAGCTAAAAGATAAGGTTAATTTTGTGCCAAACCCTTTATAAAACGTATTTAATGAGATGACTTATACCAATATAAATATTATACTCTATATAAATTTTTTTGGGTTCATTATAAACCCAAAATAAATTTATAATAAATTAATATTTCATAACTATCATAAAGTGCCCCTCCTCCCTCTTATAAAAGGACACCACATCTAACCACTTACTCACACCATTAAAGTCCCATGTCTCATACAAATATCACTAAATAAGCTGAAAAAATATCTCCATTCCTCTTAGATTCCACAATTTGGGTAGAAATCAATCCTAAAGATACCTTTTATGTAAATCAAAAGGAGATACTCAGAAATGTGATAATTGTTTTATCACCACTTAGAAAATTATTTTAGTCCTCTACTTTCTCTTCTTTTGTTTTTTCCATAATAAAGTAATGAATATAGTATATTATACATGTTAGTTGTTATTATAATTATGGTACAACCTTATACCTTCTTATATCAATCCTCAAAATCACATTATCACCATGTGTGCGTAGAACAACTTACCATCTCCACACTGTGGGGTAATTTGTTATTCAACGGTACATAATTTGGATGGGTATATTTATGAATATAATGGATTTAAATAATGAATATAACATGATATTATTTCTTTATAATTATTATACCATAAAATCATTACCATTTAACCATAAAAGAAAAGGTATCGTCGCTCGTGTGTACGTATGGCTTACCATCTCTATGACATGATTAGATTCATTCACCATGTTAACCATTAACGAATGATTATAAAGTATATATAAAATATAATAATGAAATATAAGAAATTATAATAATACTATATTTAGGTATACATATTTATATGTCATTTACTTGCATCCATTCAATTCAATGACAAAACAAAAACTATGTTTGTTTGTACATACGACCAACCCTCTCCATGAACGGTGTATTCCATTTCATTAATCAATCAATTATATATATTTCTATATTAAATATTTATGATATATAAATCATTTTTTACATTATGGAAGCAACTAAACCATGATCTAGTTAATAAGATAAATAATAACACGTCAAAACATTTATGATAAATAAAACAATTATTACCGAAAACTTTGCTTTAACATTGAATTGATAAAAAAATAGCAAATATAAAGTCATAAGTGAATCATTTATGATATCATAAATATTATTATGGTTATATTATAAGTTTATAATATTTTTAAAACCACTATACCAAAGTTTCAGATTCATAAAGATGAAATAATAACTAAGGTATGATATAGTTTTGTAATCTCATTATTATCCATGATTTTTTATTTATAAATATCTTATGGGGTATATTTATAATCCACGTACATGTTTCCTAAACATATAATAATATTTTAATTCTTATTATATTTTTAAAATTCAGTTTTAACCATTGGTTATGTTTTATTAAATGGTGTGGATGGAATATTTCTTTCTTTTTCTATATGTGGTAATTTTTTACTTTTCAGACAAGAGTACGAGAATAATGTTTTGTTCACATATCAGGTATGAACAGATGATTACCTCTTCATAACACCTTATTTACAAGAAACTTACACTACATGATATCGAGATTATTTTCAGCTAAATTATTTTCATTTAAAATTGCACAGAATATTGAGAAAATAAAACTTTTTTTTAAAAATAAATGATATTTCCCTCAAGAATTAAGTTCAAGTGTTTTATCAAAATTATTTTCCATCTAAGATGACATAGGGTTATTTTTATATCCCTATTATTACTTTTATTAAATTATTTTTATGATGGAATAATTTTTATTAAATCCATTTATTTTATATAGATTATGTTATGATGGGATGATGTTTAAGAAACCCATTTTATTTCATAGGATATGCTATGGTGAATGATTTATGATTTTGTTGAACATGTAAGAATGATTTAATTATGAGATGGGTGAGACCTATATCTCACTCCAAGTCATTTGGTAAAGATTTATATCTCATGAGATATACATGAATGGGATGGGAAGTAAATATGGTTCAGTAATATAGGGCTGGAATAGAAAGTAAATCTGCTTCAGTAATACATGGTTGGAACAGAAAGTAAACGCGGTACAGTAATGGAATTTTTTTCTATGATGATCTTCGAAGCAATGCATTAGCTACTCTTGAAATCAGATTATGTTCTTATTAGTTTTCTGCAATTCCAGGATTTATGTTAATGTTATTTTATCATGGTTAATGTTCCTTTACTATCTATTCTTTACATACAACCCTGATTTATTTATTGACTAATGATTTTACAATTTAAACTTTATGTTCATGTTTCTAGATTAATATGTTTCTGGTTTTTTCTCTATGTTTACCCTTACTGATCATTTTATCTCACCTTTTTTATTTTTTATTTTCCCCAGGATATAAGGAATGGTTTTTTGTAGGGAAAAAAAGTAGAAGACCACTATGGGAGATGTTGAAGATCTTTCACCAAGTTATATTATTATGTTCAATGATTCTAAAGACACTAAAATAATATATTATATGGGCATATGTTTTTTTCATGTATTATATATTTTCAAAAGGTAATGTAATTTACATTTACATCAAGCTTGGGTCTTTATAGTTGGTATTAAAGTGAAGGTTTAGTTAAACTTTGGAAACTATGATGAAAAAACTTTAGGGAGATTCCTATAGATATTTATAAGGATAGTTATATGGATGTACTAACAATAATTCTATGTATAGGTTACAATCATAGTGTATTTTTTTAATCAAGTCCAACCTAGGGTTAAACAGAAGATATCATACATCGAAATATTATACATAATTTACCTTACATATGTGTTTCTATTATCTGATATGTGTTTATCACACTTTTCATTATGGTCGTAGTCAATATCTTGAACTACATAGAACATAGTTAACAATTTAATTTTTTAGATGTTTAAATAATAGGAATTATAGAGATTAATTTCCTAAGTTGAAATATCATGATGATAATCAGGATGATGGTATGAGTATTGTCTATATTAATGAGGATAAAGTGATTGTAATTGATAGGAGAAAGGTATGTGATATTCTTACCATTTTTTTACATTAATCCTATGAAGATTAAGGTTGATAAAACTTAATATATGTTTCATATTTGAGGAAATATGAATATGATGGATCCTGAGTAATGGTTTAAGAATAATGTTCAATTATTGAGGTGTATATGTTACAAAATTCAATGATTATGTCATATAAATCATGAAATATATATGTTTTTTTGTTATAATTTTTTTATTATGGATTGGAAAGGATATTCGGAATAGTTATAAGGATCCAAAATGGTGATTTAAGGATAAGATTATATACTTGGAGAACAAATGATTAAGGGAAATATAACACCTAATATGTCCCATATGTTAAGATAATGACTATTGGCTTAAGATATGTTCGATTTGAATACGTAAATTGGATGATTTTAGTTTATTGAGATCAAATTATGGAGTTATTTACAAGAGGTTTATGCTATTATGGATGAACTATACAACTTTTTGGGACTTAAGGAATATATCCAATAAATTTTCGAATAAGGAAAAAAGAATGTTTCAATATTCTTATATGGTAATTTAGTTTATTATAATGACTCAAGATAATTCATAATGAAGTCATTAAAATGTTTCGAATGTAACCAAAAAGTTATATCTTATGTTATATGGAGGATAAATGAAAATATTGACATGATTTTATATGACCTTTCATGTAATTGTTTTTTTGTATTGTGAGTTGAGACAGATGTATTTTGGATAAGAAAAAAGGATGGAATAGATTATGTTGGACATCAGATAGTCTTGTTTGAGGATTAATTTTTTTTAATATTATTTCAGGAATGATATAGTAGTATAGTTTTAGAAAAAGGATAACCTTCAGGATGGGAAACAACATGATGCGTCATACAAGGCTACTAAAATCAAACCAACAACTGAAGTGGGACATGCCTTTATCACCTACCACTATCCTATAAGAAGTCCCTAGTTAGTATAAATTAGTTTTATTTTTTTAACTGGTATGATAGATTAAGTATAATTAGATGTTTAACCATATATGATTAATCTCACAATAGATATAATTATGTATATTTGATAACTTTAGTTACCCTTTTGTGATAAAGACCGATGGAATGACCAGTAATTCTATTAATGGATCACATTTTCTACTAACACGTCAGGAATGACACATTCAACTTCATTTCATTAAATAAGATATGAATTGGAAATTGTTCAGAGCATAACTAATGATGAGATTGTACTGAAATCAAGTAAGTATTTATTATCATGTTTTTATCATTAGGAAAATGATATTGAAAACAGAAAATTTTATCCTAGTAATCTGATGAATCAGATGGTCCCTTAAATCATCACAGATTTATGGATTTATGATTGTTAACTTTCTCCAATCCTTGTTCTCTATCAGTGTCCATCAAAACATGATGGTTATGTTTTTCGTCCATAACAATTTTATCACTTCCCACCTATGTTATCACATGTGGAAACCTAATTATGAGTTACATTTGGACACCATTATGTTTCTAGCTTTCTTTTTTAAAATTAATTTTTTTTATTTCTTTTTATGATGCAGGTTTTTGTGATTTAAACTTTCTTATAGTAGAACTTTTTTAATCTTGATGAATTATTAGGGAGAAATTAATTTTAATTTTATTAAAATGTAACACCCCTAGTTATTATACACCATTTTTTTCAAATAAATTAAAATTTTCATTTAAATATTCTAATGAACCGAGTTAAACATTCATTTCACCCTAAATTGACTTGTCGTATGTTACATGTAACACTGAATTGGCATACGATAAACGCAAAACTAATTATATATTTTATTCAATATATTAAAGAACTGTTTTTGGAATATTTTATATGCAACACCAAAGTAATATTTCAAAACACTATATACTAATTGTGCTTTCAATACACGCAAGAGAGTCCTTCCTCGATAGCTTGCATTGTATGCCATACCGAGTTTCACTAAACCACGATATATTATTAAAATATTATTATTTAATGGGATATAATATGGTAATTATTAATATTATTAAACACATTTTGAATTTTATATAACATTGACATTCATATTATGTACTTTATAGGCATGAAATATGATCAAATTAAATTTCTCGAATAAATGAAGTATTTTTCATAAAATGAAGTTTTAATGTCGTTTGATGGTGTACCCATTCCAAATTAAGTTTTTTAACACTTCTATATATTCTATTACACAAAAAAATTATTATTTGTAATCGGGCATAAAAATTTACATTGGTTGAATTTTCCATTTTTATGATAAAATATATATTATAATAAATAGTGAAAAATATTGTATATTAATTCAAAACTGCCTTTTCATCTAATTAGGTATATAGATAGATTATCTTTTTAATTGGTTTTAATCTATAATTGGATTATGTTTTTATAATGTAATCTAATTTTGGTCATTGGATGTAATTTCACATTGAAATTGGACATAAACACATGTCAATCTCTTGATTGTTCTTACTTCTTAAAAACCCACTTCATAGTTTTGAAAATGTGAATTTATTTTAAATTAATTTCATTTAATTTTGAGTTTTTAATTTGGAAAAATGAATTCCATATTTGGAATCATAACTTCCAAATTGTTTAAATATACACCTTTCATTTTTGGGCATTACGAATAGTAACTTCAGAAATTATTTTTATTTACCATTGATAAAGTGTAAATCAGGTAATTAAGGGTAAACAATAAAATTATAATATTATAAAACTATCCTAACACATGTAATAGTCCTATTTGATGATATATGGCCGATCATGATCATCCCTAGGTCAAGTTTTGGACAATGTGGAGACACTTGTGTGTGAAAATGACATGTTATAATAATTAATTTAATGTGAAGGGAAATAGAACATAAACATGTATCTTATTACTAAATAAATTTTGATTCAGGTTATATAAGTGATATCTTTAGTTATAAATATTAATTAGAAATATAAAAACATTTCCTAGATTATTGTATTTTATTTTAAATTTATAAACATCAAATAAATAAATTTATTTATGACACAATAATGATGCATTATTTTCCTTGTTAATGAATGAATGAACAAAAATTATTTTATAAATATTAAAATAAATTTAAATTGAATTTTTTTATTCCATTAAATAATTTTATGAATGACTTTGACATTTTATTACTGATTTAATGTATTTTGTTCGAATTAATCATGTTTTTATGACTTAAAAAAATCAATTACTAAATAGTGTCTAAATTGAAATAAATGAGTTTTTAAAAAAAATACTCTATTATCAAACGATATAATTGTCCTAAAAATCTAACATTGGGAAAAAATACATATTTAATGATTCTAATTTCATTAATAATTCACTTTTGGTTCTCTTGTAATTTTATAGTAACTATAGTGACCATATATTATGAAAATACAAGAAGACATAGTAAGAATACATTTTTTAACTAAGGGTTAAAACTAAAAGATAAGGTTATATTTGTATCATAATCTTGTCTAAAACTTATTTTATGAGAGTCTTTCAACCCATAATACTCTTATCTTCAAAATAAATGTGTTTGGGATCATTAGAAACTGAAAATCAATTTATAATAAATTAATATTTGAAGACTTTTTTAAAGTTCCCCACCTCCCATTTATAAAATACCACCACCTATACCCACTTACTCACACCTTTCAATCCCCTTTTATCATCCAACTTCTGCTCAAATAAGCTCCCAAAATCTTCCCATTCTTTTTAAAGGCCACACTTTTAGCAGGAAGTATAAGGACTGAGACTAATTTAATTACATAATCTTGATTTTTTTCAAGAAATAAATTCCTTTTACATTTAGTATGTTCTCAAGCTTTTAGATGTAGATAATTGGGACATAATACATTCATAACATTAGACATTGTTAGAGAGTATATACCATAAAAATGATTTCCATTTTTTTCAAAACATAAATCATTAAAGCATAAAACATGATTTATTTGATAAGTATTCAAACATTTAACTTGGATTCCTTCTTTGTCCTACACATCTTTTTCACCTTTGAAATTAATTTAAAAAACAACGGTTGATCCCAAAAGCTCAGTAAGGGGTGTAAAAAAGGAAATAGAACATTAGTCCATGAATACTTGTAATGTATGAAAACATTTTCAAAAGACATACTCTTCACTCATATATACTTACTTTTTGAAACATGATATTTCCAAAACATTTACACAATAAATAAAAACATAAATATAAAAATAATGTTATGTTGGTGAATTACATACATAATCTTTTAACCCTCTCGGCTGCCTTATAATTTCTTACCCTTACAGCTACCTTACAATCTGTGAAACCATCACAGTTACACTTGGAGTAACCATACGGCCGACCTCCAACTTACACATACCCAATGAATTAGATGAAAATATATGTCCTACCCTTCATCATAAACAATTCCCAAGAACCAAAATATAATCATAAAACAAGAATAATATCAAAAAAAATTGATTTTGAATTTTGTAAATTAGAAGTTTAAAAGAGAATTTTAAAAGTAAATCCCCTTACCAATATCAGATAATTAAAGTGATACTTAATTGAGTGGATGGATTATGTATATAAACTATAAATACAAATAAATCATCATAATAGAAACAATTTTCATCATAAAACAATTTCAATACCACAAAAATAATTAAGTATAAGGTTAAAATAAAGAATGGAAATCGGGTTAAGAATTCCCTTACCTTGGGCTTGTCTTACTTAAAACTTGTTTAAAACTCTTATAAAATGGTTAAAAAAAGTGTTATTAATATTTTTCATAAACATATACATCTTTATAATACCTTATATGATCATTTAATTACATCATTTCAACCTTTAATTGTTAGTATTTTATTCCTTACACTATTTTTGGGTGAGTTCTTTTCATGATTTCCATGAATGGTTCATGGTGGTTGTTCTTGTCAATTGGTAGTGAAACTCCATATTTGTAAAGAAGTAGTATTTAAAAATTTCCATAACCATAAATTATAACAGATATCTTTTCTAATTCTTACATGTGGATTATTCTTAACTTAAAACATTAAGGATGTTCGTTTAGATAATTTTAATGGTTTATTGATAATAATGACCTCGTTTTGTTTTATAAATTAAACCCCTGTAAACATAGGAATTATAGAACCATTTATGAGACATAATAAATATATTATAACTTGGTTCAAGCACTAAAATTGTTTCATGACCAGTCTTGAAGGAAGTAAAGGAAATTGACATCACATCATCCATGATGTTGGTAATTCGACACATCATGGATGCTGTTTTAATCCATTGAATAGGTGGGAGAGGAGAAGGATATTAATGGGTAATTTCCCATGAACATGAGAAAATATAGAATATAAAATATTATGGAGCTTACATTCCTCTTGGATAAGAGGATGTGAGGAAATAGAAGAAAGGATCTCAAAATAAATGAAAAATTGGGAAATCTCTCACGAAAACATGGCAGCCAAACAACGTCGCTAAAAATTACACAAAATAATTTGATGAGAAAAAATGGGTATATAATCATTATTAAATAATATTGGTATTAATGGAGATATAGAATTAAATATCGAAACATAATCCAAAGGGAATAAATATGAATAATATAAAACGAAAGAAAAGAAATAAAATAAAAGAGGATGTTTACATCGTGATCTCTTCTCTATGTGATCATTCTTAAGGGATTTGGTTTTGGCCTTTCAGTGAGAAAAGAAGCTCTAGGACATGGGGCAGAGCTTATGGAGGATTATTGGGCAGAACATTGGTAAGGATCAAGGATTGAGAGATGTGAGAGGAAGAGGGGAATGTGGGTGGTATTTATAGTGGAGGAGAGGGGGTATTTGGAATTATTTTAATCATTATTATAATATTTTTTCTCACGACTACGAATAATCAAAATTCATGTGACCCAAAATAGTAATAATGACTTGTTAGTTTGAACCAAGTGTTATTACAACACTTATGATGTCATAAATATTGTATTTTACTCATAACTTGAATATATGGTATTTTACAGTATTTCACTATTCATCAAAAATTCAAGGATTTCAGAAAAATCCTAAAAATTCACTTTTTCCATTTCCCGACATGTAGAATTCAAAAATGAACTCCATTTTTGAAAATAATTTTCTCAATATTATTAATTTATTTTTTAAATAAAATCATAATTAACTCAAAAATTGATAATTTAAAAACTATAACTACTTTTATTATATCACATTGAAAAATTAATCAAGATGTCATTATCTTAAAGCCTTAATCAAATAAAATAATATTAAAATTTACTATTCATTAGGGTCATATTACTATTCACTTTACTATTCATAATGGTATGTTACTATTCATCAAAAAAACATTTTGGTTCCATTAGACTTCATATAAAATTCTGAATACAATTGTAGATGATCATTTTTTAAAATTCAAAACACAGAAGTAGTAAAATTATGTTTAATTTATAGTTATAATTATCTACATAAAACAAAGTTTGATGCATTTCCTTTTACTTTTAGAAAACCTAGGGGTGTTATAAAAGTCATCCAAAGGATACCATTTGTGCAAATCAAAATAAGATTCTGGAAAAAGAGGTAATTTTTTATCACCTCTTTGAAAATTCTTTTCTTTTTCAAATTACTAATATTATGTTGTTTCCAAAATAAAGTAATAAATCAAGTATCTTAAACATGATTATATGTTATTATAATAATGGTAAAACCATATAACTCATTATATCCATCTTACAAATAACAATTTCACCATGCGTGCGTACATACGTCTTACCGTCTCCATGTTGTGGTGTAATTTTTTATTCAATAATACTTAATTTGGATGGGTATATTGATGACTACAATGGATTTAAATAATGTATATAACATGATATTATTTCTTTAAAATTCATATATGATCTTGTTCCATACCATTTAACCATCAATGAAATGATATCATCTCTCGTGCGTACATACATCTAACCATCTCCAAGACGCGATGATATTCATTTGCAACGTTAACAATTAACGAATTATTAGAAAATATATATAAGAAATAAAAATTAAATATATGATATAATAATTTTACTGGATTTAGGTGTATATATATGTGTCAGTTACTTGCTTCCATTCAATTCAATAAGAAAACATACACTACATGCATGGGTACGTACGACCTATCATCTCCATGAATGTTGTATTTGATTTTATTTATCTATCTATTATATATATTTATATATATAATATTAATTATATATAAATCATGTTTTACATTTTTGAAGTAAGTATATCACAATCTATGTGATAGGATCAATAATAAAAAATCAAAACACGTATGATAAATAAAACGATAATTATCCAAAATGTTGCATTAACATGGAATTGTTAAATAAATGGGTAATATAATTTAATAATTGAATCATATATGATTTCATTATTATTATGGTTCTGTTATAATTTAATAATATTTATGATCCCACTATATAGGATTTTTGGTCACATACAGAAGACATTGTACCTAAGTTAAGGGATAATTTTGCAATCACATTATTATCTGAGATTGTTTATTCGTAAGTATTTACTTTGGTTATTATCATCCTATTCCATGTTTCTGAAATATATAATATTATTTCTATTCTTATAATATTTTATATTATCAATTTTAACCACTGTTGATGCTTTATTAAATGATACTAAAGGGATATTTTTTTAATTTTCCATATGTTGTACTTTTTGACTTTTCTGATAAGAGTATGAGAAGAATGTTTTTTAACTTATATATCATAACATATTTTTACATATTCATAACACCTTATTTCCATCAGTCTTAATCTACATGATTTCAAGTTTGTTTTCAAAAAAAAAAAATCTTTTAACTTTTCATTATATTTTAAGAAAATAAAGCATTTTTTGAAAAACAAAGGATATTTTCATCAAGAATTAAATTCATATGTTTTATCAAAATTATATTCCATCTCAGATGATAAAGGGTTATATTTATACCAATATTATTAATTTTATATTATTTGTTTTATGATGGAATTAATTTTATGAGGTCTATGTATTTTATATGGATTATGTTATGATAGAATGATGTTTAAGAAACACATTTTATTTCATAGGTTATGCTATGGTGAATGATTTATGTTTTTGTGGAACATTTAAGAATGATTTCATTATGAGATGGTTGGGACCTATATCTCCCTCCAAGGCATTGGGAAAATATTTATATCTCATGATATAGAAATGAATGGAACGGGAAGTAAATATAGTTCAGTAATACAAGGCTAGAACTACTAGTAAATATGGTCCAATTATACATGTCTGGAACAACAAGTAAACGTATTTCAATAATGTACTTTTTAAACTGTGATGGTCTTAAAAGAAATTCATTATCTACTGTGGAAATCATATTATTTTCTTATTAGTTTTCTATAATTACATGTTTTATGAAAATGATATTTTATCATGGTTGTTGTTCATTTATGATCTATATCTTTCGTACAGGTAGGATTTATTACATTAAATGAGATTTTGATATTTAAACACTATATTCTTTTTTTACATTATTATTTTTATGGTTTCTTCTCCATGATTACGCTGACTAAGCATTTTTTCTCACCTTTTTTTTTGTTTTCGATAGGATATAAATAAATATTTTAGGTAGGAAAACAAAATGGGATGATCTTTTTGGGAGATGTTAAATATCTTTCACCAAGTTATAAGATTATGCTCAAAGTTTCCAAAGACACTAAACTAATATGGTCTTTGCGCTTTTATTTGTGACATATATTATGTATGCTACAAAATCAATGTAATGTCCATGCATGTCATGCTTGGTTCTTTACAATTATCCCTTAGGGAGGTCTTATCATCCAAAAACATGCATCCGAATAGAACTTAAAATGTTGTTAATCAATGATAACCTCCTAAACAATTATAGGAGATTGTTTCTTCAGTTGATAATCCTCCCTATCAGTCGATTGATGATATACTAAAAATTACTCTCCTTAATTTGGGCATATAAAATCGGGAAACCAAGATATAACACTGAAATATGCTTTCATTGGAAACCTAGGATGTCATGTATGCCCCTATAACGCCTTCTAGAGAACTAGTTGGAAATAAAAACATTACTTTTCATTGTATTGATACCCTAACCACCCTGAAATCCATAAGAAGACAATATATCCATGATATTAAGTAAGGATCTTCATTTTTCATTAGTAAATATTAATATATCATTAAAAGACAATAAATGGGAAATATGTTCTATTCCAGACCTATAATGAAATAGATCCAAAATGATGTTCTCCACACCCATGCACATGTTCTAGGATAAGGAATATTGATCCAAGATGAATTGACTTGGAGAAAAAGTATCACCTTGATGAACAACATGAAACAACTTGAAAAATCCAAAGCACCACTTTATAAGAGAAAAGGAATGCCAATGTAAAGAGAATCACCAGATGCAAAGATCAAAAAATAACTCTAAAAACCATACTTTTGTATTACACACATGATAAATCTCGACAAAATTTTGTCATAAGATTTGTACATGTCCAATTTAATTATAAAATTTGATCCTACTGACCTTTTTTTAATGTCATTCATCAGTTCACTAGAAATCCCAAATACCCCTTGGAGTCTCAATCATTTGATAAAACCAAGTTTTTCCCACTAAACAAGTCATTTAATAACCCTGATCTTTCTTTTTGAAATGAGAGAATCTAAAATCTTGTAAGATACATTATAGAGGTAGATAGGCCGATAATGTCTAATGCTAGTGGGATCATTTTTCTTCATAATGAGGATAACATGAGAATCACAATCACTCATATTCACGTACCCCCCACAAAAATAGTCTTGGACAGACTCCACAACCTGAGGACCACTGACCTCTGAAGTTGACAGAAAGAATGCTCTTGGGAATATGTCCAGACTTGGGGCACTATCACGGGGCGACGTAATGATTGTATCCTTGATCTCCTTCACCATTTGTAAATATTACATGACTTATTAGAACCATACATTAGTTGTTTTATACAACCTAGAAAATACTCCAATACAATATCCCCTTGGGTAGCTTCTTATCTATATGGAATCTCTGGAACCAAAAGGCCTTTAAAATGCTCCAAATCCATCCATCCTACAAACTCAACACTTGACCTGAAGACACCATTTCCCAAAATGATATTGATCTTTGTGAATGTATTCTCCTTAAATCATGCATGGAAGAAGGATCTATTGAAATCTCCCTCCCTAATCCCCCTCAAATGATAACATTCTTTATATACCCTTTTAACCACTAGTAGTTTATCCTCAAGAACCCCACATTTATAAAATAGTAGAATAAAATCATTCTCATCCCTTATATCTTGAATTCACTATTCCATTCTACTAATATCAACCTGAATATTGTCCACCCCTAATCATAATGAGGTCTATTCACCAACCAACTCTTGAAATCCCCATTGAGGTGTTTTAGGTGATTATCCAAGCCACAACAAGACCTCAAAATCCCCTCATGGTCCGATTAAATTTTCATCATAGTCCAGAATCACTCATCCTGATGCCAACTATTGGTGTAATTGAATGAAAGATATCATAGGGCATCCTTCCATGCTCCAAAAGTATTGTAGCATGGTTTGAGATTGAGTGAGGGATATATGTTAATGTCATACTAGAGATGGATTCCATACCCTGAATGTTCAAAAGGCATCTGTCGAGGAGGATCCATGTGCGACTAAGACCCCTTAAATTGTTTCACCATGTGTATATAGATCCAATAAACCCCAATGTTAGCAGTCTTAAAGAAGAAAAGGTGTGTCGAAAGTCCCGCATACCACCGATGAAAATGGTCGAACCACCTTTCAATTCTGATATGTTCATGATCGAGTTGAAATATCCCCCACAAACTACGGAAGAGTGATAATTAGAAAGGACTCCATATGGAAGCACAGAATCGACATCTCATATGGTTTAGTTATTTCATAAAAAAATTGAACAAAACCACCATCCCATTTCATGAGATCTTGGTATTCGTGCACTATAACATGAGATTCACCAATTCGACTAAGGCATCCTTCTTGCAGAAAACCCGTATATGTGTGTTGACAGGGTACCCATGAAAATAAATTGGGTAACCCATTTTGAAGCAAGATAGGGTAGCTTCCATGGAACCTTCTTGGGCTCAATAATTACCAACAGATATGTTTAATGATTTCTAGATTCATAGGCCACAAAGGATCACTTCACTTGATCCCCTAGGCCTTAAGTATTTCAAATAAGTAAAGAAACAATTAAAAAAACACCTAAAACCCTTTTGGATAGACACATTAGGTAGTAAAAGGTATGGAACCACACCTGTTTCTTTCAACTTTGAATAGCTAAACAGCCTTGGAGAACAATCAAAAGAATCTCTCTATTTTGGAGTAAGAACCTTCTTCCTTAGCGACCCCTATGAATCATTATATATAGAAAATATTTTTTCTTGGGAAGCCATAGAGGACACTCTATAAGATCACCTTGTGTAAGAGAGAAAAAAGTAACCATTTTGGAGAGTCTCGGGCTGCCTGGATCTCCTTCTCCACACCCTCATAGAGTATATACTTCTACTGTGCCATTTTTAAGTCTGAAATCAGATTTCTAACCAAGGAACATTGTAGGAGATTTGAGGATAGTTGATATTAGTTGAAAATAGAAGGTGGAGGTGACGTCAAATCCCTTGAAAGATGTGGAATGGATAAAAATAAAATTCCATAATAATCCCAGGATATCATTGAATTCTTTATGGGGGAGAAAATATATTCCAATGCCCAAGAATCCATGGGGGAGGAATATTTAATATCTAATGGTTTATAGTTAATAATTCCTTACATAATATATGAAAATGGAGGAAAAATTCCCCATTTGAGATGTGGATAATATATAATCAAACTGTGTATTCTACTTTAAATTAATTTTAATCACTAAAACATAAAGTTATAAAAAATTCTACGAATAAATAATGTTTAAACACCACAGGGAGTATACTCTCACTGTAAGGATGAACCTTAAAAAAATTTATCTCCTTTTGTTAAATATTCCAACTATAGTATAGAAACTTCCATAGGAGATCAATTCAAACAAAAGAATTTTAAAAAATGATCACCGTTGATGCACCCTCTGCACCCCCTCCTCAGGGTCACCATTGCATATATAGTATCCATAATTGTTATTAGAGAAAACATATGTCTTGTGAGATATTAATATTTTATACTGATAAATGTTTAGTTTGAACTTACTGAAGGGTATATGAGTTAAAATGTTTTATGGGAATAACATTCTTTAACTGAAGAACTGAATATTACCCTCTCTGATTTCATAAGGATTAGATAGTATTGATGCCATTATTGTGGCCCAACTCCTACTATTTGATATTATCCATTGATATGTTCTAATAAGAAAAATATTGTTTTAGATGTAGGGGATATAAATAATATACAATCATCCTTATCAGAAAATGTAAATAATTAATGGGGAAAACAATAGTTAAATAAATTTAGAGTCAACATGAAAACATGTACAAGGGAAATTTCTAGAAAAGCAAGTCAAACAATCGATGTGGAGGGAACATTTTGAATATATCTGGATGAATAATGATGAGAATGTAGATGGAAATTCAACTTGCGTTAATGAAATAGTAATCTGTGTCATAGGGTTTTGAAAAACATTAAAAGATTATAATGTTTTTAAGTATTAATTTGAAAATTTCCTGACATATTTGATCCAAATATTTTTTCAATTAAACAGATAAAAAAGATTACCCTTTATGACTTTCTTAATTCTCATTTTAATTTTAAGACAAGAATTTATCTATTTTCATGAATAATTATAAATAATAAATATAATTTAAGGACATGAATTATTAGAATATTAATGAGGTGGAGGTGGAAAATTCAAGTAAATTTTAAGAAAATAATAATATTCCAAAAAATATAAAAAAGATTTTGGGTATTATCTCTAAAAATGTTACAAAATTGAATTTTAAACAGAATTAAAAATTCCCACTATAATTATTTATGTGTGGAGTCGTTGGTCTCTTTCCAGTAGAATTCCATAGTGAAAATAAGAGTTCAAGTTGTATGAGGAAGAAGATAAAACAGATATTTAGAGATGATATAAGGAAAAAACATTTAATAATGCATTAAATCATATGAAATAAGAATTATAAAACAACATATAATGAATGGATACATATATATTAGAGTAGAATAAGACTTTTCATCCTCGACAAGTGATTTGGAAGAAGATAATGATAGATATGATATCAATTTACTAGAATATATTTCGATAAAGTAAGATAAATCATAAAGTATATGAGATGATATATATAAGAACACTATATAGATAACATGTAGAAAATTGAGTGTGTGTTGTACCTTGAGATGAATAGAAATATAAGAAATAAATAAATTCACTAAATAATGAGTGTATTAATCTAAGGAAATTTCAAGATGAGTTTCATGGTAGGCAGAGAAAACACATTAAAAAGATAAATATTCTCAAAGTGAATCTATATAAGAAAGAATGAATCATAAAATAATGTGAAAAGAATATGGATACTTATGAAGAGTAACTTAAAAAGGACAAATAAAGTTTCCATATGAATTATAAGGAACTTTAGAAAATTAAATATGACTATGAAATTGTTGTGGAAGAAAAGGATAATTCATCTCAATATGATGGAATGTTTTTATTATAGTTTGGTAAAATAGTCAATTATTTTATCTGAAAATGACACAACTAATCCAGAAAATTATGATGATCCTAAAATCTAAACTGAGAAAAACCTTGGTTGTGAACAACCCATAGATGAGGGAATCCAAAGCCTTTTAGAATTTGAGCGCATGAAAAAAAATTAATTTATGGTAACCGTTATTCATAATATTGAATATTAATAAACTAATTATCACAACACGATTTCACTAATTTGTAACATAATGTGTGATAATTTCCTATGAGTAACTGTCGAACTGAAAGATCATAGCAGTTCCCTGTTATTGTGAGGCCTCATAAGTTCCACGATAGTATTATTAAATATGCCTTTTATATCAAGATAAAATAATTTTAGTGACATAATTGTTATGTGATATAATTGTTGTAGACTCATGTTAGAATGAGTAACCTTATCATTTACTATGCAGTTGGTAATTTCTACTATATAATTTTATGATTATGAGACCCGTAATATGGAAATCAGAATTAATTTATGTCATGGGGTGTTCCTATAGTGACCCAAGCATTACATAGATGGATATTACATCATTTTATATTAATACTCATCACATTAAAAAAACAAGCCTGAGGACAGTAATACTTTGGTGACTTTAAAAACATGGAACACAATCTTCAAACATAGTGAATGTTCTTTAATGTTTCCCAAAATGAACTCCCCACTTAAAAATCGTACATAAATACATTCTTCATAATTAAAGGAAATAAAACGTAAAAGAGGGTGACTAAAGATGCTTTGTAAGGGTTCAAAAGTATGATACATAAGAATAAAAAGAACATAATGGAATGATGAAAACATAATAACATTTAAATATCATGACCTAAATATCAAAGATCATATACACAAGTCATTAAATAAATATTAGATATCCATAATACATGAATCATAAGGGAATTAAAATCATACTCCTTGAAAGTATGGAATAATTATAAAATTTGGAATTCTGGTATTCACATAAGCAGAGAAAACCTCATTTCAAGTTTACCTAGAAAGACCTTTATAACATTTATTATTGTTCTAATCACCAATTTACTTTCTTTAGGCTTAGGATGCCCCCCTGTGCACCCTCTTGTTTTGGGATTGGGAAACCTACCCATGTTCCATCCTGTTGCAGCCATGGGATTACCCACCATATACCCTCTTTTTGATATGTTTTTAATACCTCACATATACCATCTTGTTTTGGGCTTCTAATTCCCTCCCATATACCCTCTTCTTGGTGGATTGGGATGCTCTACCTTTTACTCTCTTGTTTAAGGCTTGGGGTGCCCACCCGTGTTCCCTATTGTTGAAGGCATGGGATACCATCCCACATTCCATATTGATTCAGTATTTTGGTTCCCTCCCATGTACCATTTTCGCACATTAAGAAATTATCATTAGTCAATCCACTATAGGGAGATACATGTACCACCCATGAGATAAAAAACTCATACACGTGTTCAAGATGATAATAAAAAATTGATAATATCTTTACCCATAAAAATAGATGGGTTTCATAAAAATTATATCATATCCTATGGAAAAGATAATGGTTTTATAATAATGTTATCACAAAATAACCCATAAAAGAATTAGGTTTTAGAATAATGTTATCCCGGTATTACTCACAAAAGAGAGACGGGTTCATAAATAAATTTTTGTCATAAAAATGATCCATTTAAAGAAAAAATAATATTTTTTTTTTGGATTATATCCTTAGTAAATAAAAAAATATATAAAGGATTAATTATTAAAGGAAAATAATTTTTAAAGGTCATTTAAAAACATGTTTTGAGGAAAATATCCTTTCCACTTTGAAAAACTATTTCTAAAACATAGAATATTTTGAAATAATAGTTTATTTTGAAAAAAAAATTAAAACTTATAAAGATATCTTCCAAAAAATTATAATTTTTTAAAAAAAATATATAATGACACTAATTTTTATTAAACAAATATTACATTATTTTAAAGGTAAAAAACATAATAGGGTTATATATCTTGAATCCAAGGGTTTAGTGTCTTGAATCAATTTGGCTTATACATAACATTTAAAAAAATAAAACATAAAAATTATTTAATTCCTTATTATCTTTCTTCTTTGTGTCCCTCTCTTCCTTTTTAGAACATGTAATCTCCTTAGGATATAAATCAATAAAAGAGCAGAGTAAAGTCACATCAGAGGATAAATAAGGGCATCGATCAATATAAAATGGATGAGAATAATAATCATCGTCATAATAAAAAAATCGGATCACAATCATAATCATGAGAGTAATAACTAGATAATCGAATTGAATGTGGAAATTCATATAAATGAAACATCATGTCTTAGTGGTTAAATATCACATATAGTTGTGAACAATGCTAGAATCATGTTCACACATAACATATGTCAATAATCATAAAATAATTATTTTTAACATATATTTCACCATTTTTCCTCATATTGAACCATATATCAGGAGATATGTCACATAAACCAATGCACTGGATTTCTATATACTTTTGGGTGCACCTGTCTTGTCATAACGTTTACATTATCATGCATGTAACACAGATCTTATAAAAATCATTTTCATAAAATAACTAATTGAAATGAAATGGATTTATTGAGAATTTAATAAATAATACATTCATTGATAAACATTGGGGATCCCAAAATATAAATAGAATACCATACTATATTCAAGAATCATCAATATTTAGTGAATAATAAAAAATCTCAAGAGAAGTAAAAGGTGTGTTTTTAGAAAGAATATTTTGTTTTTTTTAGAAAAAATGTATATCCAAGAAAGAAAATTTACGAATAAAGAAAAATCATTTTATTAATATTAAAACAACATCCAAACTACTATTTTTTCTGAAAGTGGAATAACCCAAATAAAGGAAATGAGGTTTCAGAATTCCCATTACCATAATTCATACTTAATTAAGTTGATTTTGAACCTCTAGAATAAAAATAATAATATTTATAAAAACAAGGATCTAGAAACTAATTAGAGTCATTTATAAAACTATATTTAAATTATAAACACTATATTATATTTGATAATTTTTTTTGTATGAAATTGAAGCATTTTGATATCATGTTTTTCCTAAACATTTCTCTTTTTTCTCAATTTATCAATTTTTTTAAATATAAATTATAAATATCTATAACTAATTATAGAGGTATGGTATACATCTAATTTAAAATTTATTTATTATATATGTATTATACTATCCATCCCTGATGGTGGTTATAATACTTTTCTTGCATAGTCTATGTTAGTGGTTAACTGTACTTTAACGGGACATTGTAGAAATAGTGGGAAAAGGGAGTAAGAAATTTATATAAGCCATAAATATGATACATAAAGTAGGATAAAAAATTAATATAATGCTAACACTTTTCATAATTAATTTTATAATATATGGTTTTGATTCGAATTGGAATAAAAGAATGATAAGAAGAAAAGAGGGAATAGTAAACAGAGACATACTCTTTCCCTGGTGTGGTTCTCTTATACAACACTATAATCCCCTTGGGGAATTGAGTTGTATGGGTCTATAATGACCCTATTGTTTCTAAGAGGATTATCTGGGATGATATTTTAAGAGGTTTATCTTTTTAAAGGGAAAGATTAGTGTTTTTCGATAGGAAGAAAGAAGGGTTATTTCTACATGCAGAGAGTGGTATTTTTATAATAAATTATTAAATAAAATATTATATCAAATGTATGACTTTTAACAATGAATTGTTTACAATATAAATCATATATAAATATTATATAATGGTTTTATGTCTTTAAAACACATTTATAAATTGAGTTCACTTATTTATTAAAAATGAAAGTGGAAGGACATAAAAATGGAAATTTTAAGTAATCACTTTTCAAATTTGGTTTTGGAAATAGCTTTTGATGATTGGAAATTTCTTTTATTTTTGTTTAATGAATAATTTCTCAAATAAAATATATTATTTTTGAACTTGAAGTTCTATAAATCATTATATCACTAATACACAATTAATTGTTTAATTTAATTTACACTAGTTATGTGAAAACATTATTTTTACTATTAATTAGAAAATTGAAGTATTTCCAAAAATAAACCATCGAAATTTTCAACATTAAAATTTCAAAAATAAACTCCACTTTATTAAAATATATTTCTAAGAATTAGAAATTTATTTTGTAATTAAAATAAAAATCTATTCAAAAAATACTGATTTTATCATTATAACCAACTTTATGAAACATTGAAAAATTAATTAAAGTCTCCTAAAAATATAATGCAAAAAATATGAATATATTTTATGAAAATAGATTCTCTTTTAAATAATTTAATCAATTTTAAAATTATAAATAAACATTAATATTTAAAAAAATACCGTCACCTAATTTATCAATTTCTGAACATTTATTCACATACCCTATGATTTTATTATATCATATTTTCATTCATAAGATATGTAAATATTTTTATAAAATCAAAAGTGAAGTTAATATTCTATATGTTAGATTACTATTACTAGTGGTCATGTTATTACTCCATGGGTCATGATATTATTCTATCAGTATAAGATTCTTAATTTCTAGAAATTTCTTATTAATTAATTATTTATTCATCTATATAGTTTGTATTGTGTTTTCTATGTGACTTTATGTTATTTATTCTATATAAAAATGATATATTAAAATAATTTCCATTGATAAATGTTTGGGTAATTACATTCTTCCTCCTTTTTAATTTTTACCTCAAATGTTCATTTTACAAAAACATGTGAGGGTATTTCTCCATCATTTATTCCTCTGATTCCCAAATATCTTCTTCATAATTATGATTCCTCCAAAAAATAATGAAAATATGAGTTGTCTTGTTCTGTAGGACTTTGTATTCTTAGTCCAAGATCTTTACATGCTTCTCCTCATATGATATTTCAATTCCCAACTGTACTTCATATGAATTCAGTACATGTAAGAGATCTTTTGTGTATTTCATCAAGAGAGATATGTTGAAAATATCATGTACTTGATATATGGTATGTGGAAGTGTTAGTAGAAATTCCACAACTCTAACATGATAAAAAATCTCGAATGGATCTATGTAACTGGGACTAATCTTTCCTTTCTTCCCAAATCTCATGGTCTTCATCCCTGGAGTTATGCGGAAGAATACCATGTATCCAACCTTAAACTCCATGACTCTATAAAGATTTTCTGCATATCTCTTCTAGAAATTTGGGATTTATTAATGTTACATTTAATGGATTTCACTATTTCTACCATTTCTCTCCCCATTTCATGTCCTAACAGGTTACATTCACCGAATTCATCCTTGCCTGCCAATGTTCTACATTTTTTTCCCACAAAGGGCTTCATATGGATCAATTTGGAGAGCCTAGGGTAAAATGATATTGTATGATAACTCAAAAAATATACATATTGGTATGACCATATTTTTATGTCCCTAGAACCTGATCTCAACATTTCTTATAGTTTCTATATGGTATTATCACATTTGTTATCTGTTTGAGGATGAGAAGTTGTACTGAAGTTCAAATCAGTGTTTAGACTATGTTAGAGACATTTCTAGAACATGGAGGGGAATCTTGGATCTTTGTTAGATAAAATTGGTAGTGGTTATTCATTAATACATATGAATTCTATAATTTATTTTTGTTCAAGTTGATCTAGTGAGAATTCCTCTAGGCTTGTTTTAAAACGAGTTATATTTTTAAGGAGAACCACAAAAACCCATATATCATTGTTTTTTATAGAAGTATTTGGATGTATATTGAAGAAGTAAATAGTGATGGTTTTCAATTCCCATGTTGGTATGGGAAACGGTTGAATTATCCCATAAGTATTTTTTATCCTTCACTTTCTAAAACACCATGTAATTTGATGTATATTCTGTCATTTATCTCTTGATATTGTCTCACAAATAGTTCTTTTTTAGATCTCAATACATCATTTTTCTCAGAAGGTGAATATAGAATGATGAGCTATACGCCTCATCAATAATAACTTTCCTGATATCTATATTGGATGGTACACATAGTCCTAACCCAAATCTTATGACTCCTTCCTCATCAATGTTTAAATCTGAGGATTTCACTTTTTTGATAGATTACGCCTTATTAAAAATTTGTACTTCATTACACTAAGAATCCATTATTTTATCCATGATGGATGTTTGAGAAATAATTTTAGAAATGATTGATTATGTTACTTAATTAAATATTACCATGTCTATCCTATTCAGTTTTCAGAATATTTAATCCTTCGTAGTTCTCATCACTGATAATTTTGTTGGATCCTTTCAACTTAGACAATGTGCCACATTATTTTCTATATAATGAAGGTATAGCACCTATAATCCTTGAAAACATCTAACCATATTCACTGACTCATATAATTATTTTTACGTGTGAATATATATTTTAGTCTATTATGATCAGTATATATCTCACCCTTTTCTCCATAGAGATAATGTTGCTCGATTTTCAATGTGAATATCACATCCACCAACTCTGTATCATGCATGGTAATGTTTTTTTATAAATTTCAGACTCCCTTAGATTTTAGGCTATAAGTTTCTCATTTTTCATTAGTACACAACCAAATACCTTCTTTGAAGAATAATTTTATACTAAAAAGAGCTGCCCACTTGTCAGAAGGGTTAATACAAGTGCATTGATTAGAATCTTCATCAACTCTTTGAAGCATCATTTACATTCACTCATCCAAAAACATTACTTTATTCAGATTATGCTTGGTTATTTTGTTTTAAAATAATTATAAATTCATCATGAATCATCAGTAATACCTAACTAGAACAAGGAAACTATGGATCTCCATTACAGATATTTCCCTGAGAAACTCTTTGATTTCCTTTTTAAGGGATGGGTCCATAAATATTCCACTTCTGGTGATGAAATTCCCTGATAATGATAATTTATCCATCCAGAACTCACATTTAATGTTAACTATAATTTTCTTATCCATTCGCATGGTCTTTAGCACAATATTCATTTTATCCTCATATTACTCTATTGGCATGAATGAAATATCATCAATAAAGACTAACAACAAATTTTCAAGGTAATCTCTTATGATTATATTCTATTATATCAATGAATATTAATAGAGATTTAGTCTTTCCTAAAGGAATCACTACGAACTCATAGTATTCATACCTCATTAGAAAGGTATACTTGGGAATACTTTATTTCCTTATCTTTAATTAGTGATATCTCCACCGAAGTCCCACCTTAAAGAATACATGGGTCTATGTAGTTTACTGAACAAGTCATATATTAGTGGAAAGGGATATTTATTCTTTATCATGATTTTTGTTGAGCTCGTGATAATAAATTTTGAGGTTAATCAATCCATCATTCTTTTTGAAAAAGTGGACCGGTTCACCCTATGGTGAAGAACTCATCTATATAAAACTGTTGTCCATATTATCTTATAATTAAATCATCAGTTCCTCCAACTCTATTTTGGCCTTCCTATACGGTGCCATTATAATAATAGGATATACATGAATTTTTTCAATTGAGAACTCAACTTCTTAGTAAGGATAAAGACCATGAAATTCTTTAAGGAACACATCACTGTTGTTCCTCATAATGGAAAACTTCTCAAGAATTATTCTCTCCTTTTTCTCAATAATTTTGTTATAAATGCTATCTCATAGAGAAATAATAACCACAACTAAGATAATAAATCTAAAGTATACTCATCATCATCCTTACAATTATAAAAAATTAGATAAGGGATTGGGATGTGAATAGTGATATCCATTTCCTGGATTCCAATGTTGTCCTAGTATAAAGTTAAAAATATATTCCCAAAAGAGCATCAAACCCTAGAAAATTATGTAAGAAAATATTACTTGGGAGTTTCAGTTCATAGATATTTATCGAGGAGGAGTTATGAAATTTGGATATAATAATTGCCCAAAAAAATCTCACAGATATCTCAACCTCTATATCTTGTAGTGGTGAATGAATTGTTTTACTAAACCACAAAGATAAGAAATAATGCCTAAAATTATAATCAAACAGTATGTTCACTACTATTTAATGAAAAACCATTTTACATGTCACCACATAATGTTCAGGATCCTACTCGGCAGTAGTGATGGTATAATAATTCCCTTTCTCTTTTGGTTTTGGTGGAAAATGACCCTAATTACCCTCATGGAATCAGTTTTTAGTTCATTGTATTTCATAGTTTCTTTTCTCCCTGTATCTTATGAATTGATCCATGGTTGGTTCTCTCGTTTCTTCTATCATATTAGCCAAATTATTCATGAGTCTCAAACATTGATGAGTTTTGTGGCTATATCTCCCACACGTAAAGAAATTCCCCATACCTATGAGGTATTTCCCTTTATATTTATTACAAAAAAATTGACATGTGAGTGTTTTTTTATCTACACCTATTTCATTAGATCCTTAATCTTTAAACTCCATCTTTTATTTCTTATCTCCATAGGCATGGTACAATTCTCAAAACTCTATATCCAATTTTATAGAACACTGAAAAACATTTTCATAACAATAAAATTCATTAATATTTGTATCTTTTGATTTATGCGGTTTTACACAAAAAAATAATCTATCATTTTTTCTATAATTTTTCAAAAAACCTAAGGTATACCTTGAAAGCCTCATGAAGTTTTCACCCTAATTCATGACTGGTTCACCTTTAATTTTCTTCATCTTTATAAATTCTCTCACCATCTTGTTAAGAATACTTATAAGGAAATACTTGTTATGAAATATTTTCTTAAACTGTTCCAATTCCACATCATCAATTTTTTCATATGTCTTGGAGTTCTTAATAAAATCCAACCACTAATTAGAATCTCCATGTAAATGATAAAATACTATAGTAACCTTATCCACCTCATAAAAATAAAGCATAAAGAAGATCATCTCGATTGATTTGACCCTCTATTCCACTATTATTAGATCCGATGATCCACTAAATATCAATGGACATTACCACATAAAATAAAGGATACCTATTTTATCCCACTTTGGTGAAGGATGATGTTCCACATTATTAATCTTATTATAGTTATCATGAGATATTTGGCTAAGTATCTCCTTAAAAATTTTAACACCAACTCACAAGTTATTGGGGATGTCATTTAGGAAACCACTGAATTGTCCCTCACATGAGTTTTTGGCATGGTTTCTTCAGGTTCCCACCATTTTCTAAAATAGAAAAGGTATCATAAAAACATATGTTAACAATTCAATAATAAATAATTTATTCTTTCTAAAATTAACTCTAAATACATTTCTTGTGGGATTCCTATGTTTAGCATTTTTCTAAAACAAATCATCTTGTGTGCTTACAAATACTTAGTCTTCTGCTTAGTGTTTTCACTAATATTCACTAATACTAATACAGAAATTAACAAAACCATGATATAATACCAACCAAAGAAACCCTTATTTCTTTTACATGATAGATACATCATTTTAATGGTAAATAACATAATATCATTTCCTATCCAGGATCAAATGGTTCAGTGTATTGGGTAAATTAGGAATAAGAATTACTTTATCTAAATAAAAAATATATATATTTGAATCTTTATTCATTATTTTCTTTTTGTCCCTTTAATTTTAATTAAAACTAATAATAAATTATGAATACAAATCAATGAATGGGATGATATAAAACCCCAGTAATAGGTTAAATAAATATGAGGATCAATATAACATTAGTGAGAATAATCACAAACAACATAAAATTATCACTAAATAACTATCATGATCTTGTGTGGAAGTATTAGATAAAACTAGTTAATGTTTCAAGGAATAAAAATTAAACATCGTTTCTATGTTCTCAAATACCACACATAGTTATGAATAATGATATCATTATATTCATGCACAACATATGTGAATAATCATAACATAAAGATTGTGAACAATGATAGAGTCATTTTCACACATATTGCTTCCTAACTCAGGAGATACATCACATTACCTAATAAATCTGAGCACTATATAATTATGGGTGCACCTATAACATCATAAAAATTATACTATCATGCATACCACATATGAACATATATCAATAATAGTAAAAAAATTCACCCAGGGAAAGAAAATGGGTTTCATTATAATTTCAAAAATCATAAATTTATGAATAAAATTTGGAGTTCCAAAAATAAATAAGTAATAAAATACATTCTATGAGATTCATTAATCATTATTTAATAATAAATAATCTCAAGATAAGTAAAAGGTATGTCTTTAAAAATAATAGTTTTTTTGAAAATCCTTGTGTGTTCATAAACATAGTTATAATACCAGTATATACCAAAAAAGAAAAGGTAAGAAAAATGATAATGTATTTTATGAATATTAAAATAACTACCACAACAATGTTATTTTGCGAACAATGAATAATCCAACAAAATGAAATTGGGTTTGATAATTCCCTTTACCTTAATTCCCTCCTAATTATTTCAGTTTTTGCCTCAAGAAAAAAAATTCTATTTTTTTAAATCCTAATACACAAGATAATTAGATTAAATTATAAAAATATTTATCTATTATAATCATTTTATTGATTTTATTAATTCTTATTAATGATATTTAAGTGTATGGATATATCATGTTTTACTTAAAATTTCCCATTTTTCCTCGATTTAACCATTTTGTTAATATAAATAATAAATTATTATAATTAATTATATAGTAATATGATAGTTGTAATTACATATTTATATATTATATAATATTGATATTTTCCATCCATGAATTTGGTTATAAGACTTTTCCTTACAATGTCTCCATAGGTGGTTAACTATCCTTTAACAGGACGTTGACGAGAGAGTGGGAAAAAACAGTATGAAATTTATAAATGTCATGTACATGAAACTTTTACAAGGATGGCATAATTAATATAATTTTAGAATAATACATAAGTAACTTTATATTGTATGGTTTTTAATGTAATTGGAATAAAAGGAGAATTAAAAAAGCAGGAAGAGTTAATGGAGACTTACTCTTTTCTTCATGTAACTTCTCTTGTACAATAGTATAACTACCTTGGTGATTGGAGTTTCATAGATCTAGAACGTCCCTTAGTTTTCTTAAAGTCTTAATAGGGATTATTTTGGTTGATAATTGGATTTACAAAGGGTGAGATGAGTGGTTTTCCAAGGTAAGGAATAGGGGTCATGTATACTTGAGAAAATGGGTATTTTTAGAATGAAATATTAAAAAATTAGTATATCAAAGGTAAGACTTGTAATAGTAAATTATTGAGATATAAATCATATATTAATATAATATAATGGTTTTAAGACTTTAAAATATCCTTAAAATTCCAATTAATAAATTAATTAAAAATGAATTTTCAAAGAAAAAATATGATATTTTAAGTAATCAGTTTTCAATTTTGGATTTGGAAAATAATTTTTAGGTTTGTAAGTTGAGTTTGTTGCATTTGAAGGGATAAATTTTTAATTAAATATATAATATCTCCTTAAAATTTTGAACACCAACTCACAAGGCATTGGGTATGTCATTTAGGAAACCACTGAATTGTCCCTCACATGAGTTGTTGGCATGGTTTCTTCAGGTTCCCACCATTTTCTAAAATAGAAAAGGTATAAAAAAAACATATGTTAACAATTCAATAATAAATAATTTATTCTTTCTAAAATTAACTCTAAATACATTTCTTGTGGGATTCCTATTTTTAGCATTTTTCTAAAATAAATCATCTTGTGTGCTTACAAATACTTAGTCTTCTGCTTAGTGTTTTCACTAATATTCACTAATACTAATACACAAATTAACAAAACCATGATATAATACCAACCAAAGAAACCCTTATTTCTTTTACATGATAGATACATCATTTTAATGGTAAATAACATAATATCGTTTCATATACAAGATCAAATGGTTCAGTGTATTTGGTAAATTAGGAATAAGAATTACTTTATTTAAATAAAAAATATATATATTTGAATCTTTATTCATTATTTTATTTTTGTCCCTTTAATTTTAATTAGAACTAATAATATATTATGAATATACATCAATGAATGGGATGATATAAAACCCCAGTAATAGGATAAATAAAGACGAGGATCAATATAACATTAGTGAGAATAATCACAAACAACATAAAATTATCACTAAATAACTATCATGATCTTGTGTGGAAGTATTAGATAAAACTAGTTAATGTTTCAAGGAATAAAAATTAAACATCGTGTCTATGTTATCAAATACCACACATAGTTATGAATAATGATATCATTATATTCATGCACAACATATGTGAATAATCATAACATAAACATTGTGAACAATGATAGAGTCATTTTCACACATATTGCTTCCTAACTCAGGAGATACATCACATTACCTAATGAATCTGAGCACTATATAATTATGGGTGCACCTATAACATCATAAAAATTATACTATCATGCATACCACATATGAACATATATCAATAATAGTAAAAAAATTCACCCATGGAAAGAAAATGGGTTTCATTTTAATTTCAAAAATCGTAAATTTATGAATTAAATTTGGAGTTCCAAAAATAAATAAGTAATAAAATAAATTCTATGAGATTCATTAATAATTATTTAATAATAAATAATCTCAAGATAAGTAAAAGGTATGTTTTTAAAATTAATAGTTTTTTTGAAAATCCTTGTGTGTTCATAAACATAGTTATAATACCAGTATATACCAAAAAAGAAAAGGTAAGAAAAATGATAATGTATTTTATGAATATTAAAATAACAACCATAACAAAGTTATTTTGCGAAAAATGAATAATCCAACAAAATGAAATTGGGTTTGAGAATTCCCTTTACCTTAATTCCCTTCTAATTATTTCAGTTTTTGCCTCATGAAAAAAAAATTCCATTTTTTTAAATCCTAATACACAAGATAGTTAGATTAAATTATAAAAATATTTATCTATTATAATCATTTTATTGATTTTATTAATTCTTATTGATGATATTTATGTGTATGGATATATCATGTTTTACTAAAAATTTCCCATTTTTCCTCGATTTAACCATTTTGTTAAATATAAATAATAAATTATTATAATTAATTATATAGTAATATGATAGTTGTAATTACATATTTATATAATATATAATATTTATATTTTCCATCCATGAATTTGGTTATAAGACTTTTCCTTACAATGTCTCCATAGGTGGTTAACTATCCTTTAACAGGACGTTGACGAGAGAGTGGGAAAAAACAGTGTGAAATTTATAAATGTCATGTACATGAAACTTTTACAAGGATGGCATCATTAATATAATTTTAAAATAATACATAAGTAACTTTATATTGTATGGTTTTGAATGTAATTAGAATAAAAGGAGAATTAGAAAAGCAGGAAGAGTTAATGGAGCCTTACTCTTTTCTTCATGTAACTTCTCTTGTACAATAGTATTACTCCCATGGTGATTGGAGTTTCATAGATCTAGAACGTCCCTTAGTTTTCTTAAAGTCTTAATAGGGATTATTTTGGTTGATAATTGGATTTACAAAGGGTGAGATGAGTGGTTTTCCAAGGTAAGGAATAGGGGTCATGTATACTTGAGAAAATGGGTATTTTTAGAATGAAATATTAAAAAAATTAGTATATCAAAGGTAAGACTTGTAATAGTAAATTATTGAGATATAAATCATATATTAATATAATATAATGGTTTTAAGACTTTAAAATATCCTTAAAATTCCAATTAATAAATTAATTAAAAATTAATTTTCAAAGAAAAAATATGATATTTTAAGTAATCAGTTTTCAATTTTGGATTTGGAAAATAATTTTTAGGTTTGTAAGTTGAGTTTGTTGCATTTGAATGGATAAATTTTTAATTAAATATATAATATCTGAACATGAAGTTATATAAATCATTACATCACTAATACATCATGAAGTATGTTATTTAAGTTACATCGATTAGCTGAAACTTTTATTATTAATAATCATCAAGAAATTTATGTATTTCCAAATAAATTATCAGAAAATATACCTTATAAAATTTCAACATCATAACTTCAAAATTGAACACGATTTTATGAAAATAAATTTTTAAAAATGGGAAATCCAAATTTTAATTAAAATTAAAAATTATTTCAAAAATAATGATTTAAACATTATAACTGATTTTATGACACTTTGAAAAAGTAATTAAGGTCTCATAAAATTATAATTAGATAAAAGATTAATCAATTTTTTAAAAAAATTGTTAAATAATTATATCCATTATAAAATTTTAAATATACATTTTTTTAAAATCATAACTTAATATTTCATTTTTAAAATAGTTATATACGTATACATTTATTTAATTATATCATATTTTCATTTATAAGATGTGAAAATTCTATTTATACCATCATATGTTAGGTTCATATTTTCTCGGTCAGATTACTATTCCTAATGGTCATGTTACTATTCCAAGTGTGAATTTACTATTCCATCGATATAGGTTCCTTAATTTCTAAAAATACATTTTTTTAATTATTTATTTATGTATAAAGTTGGTATTGTGTTTTCTATGTGATTTTATGTTATTTATTCTATATGAAATTGTTATGAGTAATGAATTTCCATTGATAAAAGTTTTGTCAGTACATAAAACATTTTTTAAAATTATTTTCCATAAATAATATCATAAAATTTATTTTAAAAACATTTCATAAAACATCTTCCTAATCAATGGTTTTGAATAAAATTGATTTCTCAAAAAAACAATAAATAAGGTCATATTTCCATAAAAAATTTCTTAATAATATTAAGTACCGAATAGTAGAATAATTGTACCATTACAATAATATAACATAAATAAGTAGAGGAGAAAGAAATCTTGAAAATTCTTGATAGATGAACCATAAGATTTCATTAATAGAGGAATAATCATAGATAATCTGGATAAACGATGATATTGTGGAAATATACTCTTAGAACATTTGTATATTTGAAAAATAATCCCGATAAAATAATAACATTACATTAATATTAAAAAATCATTAAAATAATTCACTTCTTTATATACAATGTCAATGGGATAGTATAAAACTCTCATAAAGGATTATAGGCGCATAAAATAACATGTGTCTCAAAGAAGGTAAATTAAGAAAAAATATATTACTAATTTGGAAACAATGAAACCATAACCCCATGTAATATTGTTCCTAAAAAGTAAATTTACATAAATAAAATTTGATTATATGAATAATAAAATACATCAATGGTATGCATACACAAAATATAAATGAAATATGTGGTGAAGATGGCTTATGTCTCGCAGAAAATATAAGTGAGGCGAAAATCTCTTACAACTTGAGTTACTTTGGAATCCTAAGATTCATGAAATAATAACATAAAATGAAACATTTAATCTCATTAAATGAAGTAAATTCATGATATAAAATATCAAAGGGATTTATATACACCATACTACTTGAATAAGAGGTGAATATACAATATATCTCACAGAAATAATAGTGAGATGAGAAAACTCTTACCTTAAGTCTTAACATTATTCGTACACATCCAAACGTCCTATAAAATAAATATAAGTTTATTTTATTTCTAAATAAAATCAATATTCTTTTATTTAATAAAATATATGATTTTATTTTGATTTTATATTATCTATTTATGAAAAAATTATGCTAATGATATTTTTTGTGTAATTATCAATTCCTTTTTCATACATGTTTTGACTTGTTATTGTTGATCCTGTTACATAGATCATGAAATGAATATTTACATAACTAAAAAATTTATATAAAAATAATATAAATTCAGAATATATTTATTTATAATTAACTATAAAATATTCAACTAAGAAATAAAGTACACTTTTTATGGATACGGTAAGTCGTCCTTACGAGTGAACAATGATTATATTTTCTTATCATATTAAAAGAAAGAAATGTAAGTAATACTTGTATATATATATTATAATTAAAGTTACATTAATATTTAATATAAATACAATATTTTTATTAATCTTATCCTTAAAAATTTCTATGTAAATCATGAAGAATTCACAACACTATGGGGAGGCGGTGGTCCACATGTCTGCAAATAAAGTTATCATATTCCCAAAAAATGGAAATAATAATTTTATGTGTTATATAATACATAGAAAATCATAAATAAATATTAAATATCATATATATTATATAAAATATTATTTACATCATGATTACAACCCTTTAATAGGGGTACTAGATGAATGAATGAAATTGTTTTACGAGGCAATAGTCTCACATACACATGAATGATAATTGTGTATCTAATTACATAGAAGTGTGAAAAGTATTAGGTAATATAGATAAAATAAAATAAAAAAACATATTTAGGATACTCTGGTTAGTATAAAATATTTATATAGTAGTAATTTAAGGTGGTGGATAAGGAAACAAAAAAAATCATGCTGACGAACTTTACCCCTTTTTTATGTAACATCGTTTAGATTCCACAAAAGGGATTCTTGGGTAGGATTTAGGCATAAATTTATTAGTATTGGATTAGAGTAAGTTTGTTGTTATATTATTTTGGGATGTTTTTTTACAATAAATATGTCTTTATTGGACTGATGACGTTAGGGGGAAGAGATCCATTTTATTATGGAGGAGGAGTGGCATTCTTGTAAATACAAAAATCAAAACACTATTGAGTCATCCCCAAGCATCACGTGATACAAACAATGTTTAATTTTAACTAAAATATGGTTCATGGTCAAAATATTTTTATCCATTGTCTTTTGGAAAATTTTATAGGTCATTGTTTCCTTGTGTAAAATGCTTAACCACTAAGTAAACTTCTTTTTCTCTTAGTCATTGTAAATAATTTTAATTTATTTCATTAAATTTTTTGATCATAAAATAATTTGAACAATATATAAATTATAAAAAATGGTAACTCTAAATATTTAATCCATTTTAATAATTCCAAATACAAAACTACTAGAAATTAATATCAAATTTATCCTATAGAAGAGACTGGACAACAGGTTCTTAAGATTAAATGTTTGAAGGATTGAAATGTTTTTATACCCAATTTCATTGTTTAATTGATTCCAATTACCCATATTGGATTAATTTAAGTGTTACAGATAGAAATATACTTTAAAACAAACATAAAAATAATATATTATAAATTAATTAAATGAAAATTTAGGTTTTAATTAAAATTTAATATTTTTCACTATTCATCAAAAAATGAAAATCCTCATAAATATACTAAAAACTATCTATAATTATTTTGATGTTTCTATTTTAAAAAATATTATTTCAAATATAATTATAAAATCTTCAAAATCAGATTTAAAATATGTCCTATATTAAAATGTGGTATAATGGCTTTTGACAAAAAAATCATTTAGATTGTAAAATTGGACTTATTCTCATCTCTTTTTTAGAAAACACATAATATTAGTGGTAAATAGTTTATTCAATAATATATATATATATATATCATTAAAATAATTTATCAAAGAGGTTTGTTTAATTTATAGTGATAAAACATGTTTGTACGTAGAAAAATAGTTTTTCAGAAACAGAATTTCATTATTTTCAATTAGGTTTTACTCTCATTTAAAATTAATTGGTATCTAAAAAGTTATTTTTATCAATCATTTTTTTATATTTTAGTTACTACTATTCATAAAATCTATTCAATTTTCTAGGTGAAAGATATCGTAATTATATAAATAGTATATTTTAGTTTGGTAAAACATGGACTTGTATGTAACACAAGCTATCAATGGGGAACTATAATGACTGTAACAAAATCCGAATAAAGTGTTCCATGTACCGCAGGATAATCTTACTATTCCATATAAATAATATTAACGTTGTGTTTCATAAAAATTATCTCAAACATAGTTATTTCCTAAAATATAATATATATATATATATAGTGTTGTGTTAAAGAAAAAGTATCAAAAATATTAAATTAATAAAAAAAATATATTTCACAAAATCTTAGGGTGTTACATTCTACCACCCATAAAATGAATTACACCCTCAAAATTCTTTAGGGTCATTAAAAGTTTAATACTTGAATGTTTTGAAAACCCAAAAATGGAAACTATAATTTCATTTAAAATTTAAATTCAGAAACAAAATGGTGAGATAAAGTAACTCAAAACTAGGTTCCCATATAGGAGAACATTGGTGGGATGTTAAAACATGAACATTTAAGATAAATCTAACTATAATGCTTTGATGTTGAGGGATAGAGAACAAATTCCAGATAATTTTAACCACCATAAATCCATAGACCCAAGAGGATTGAATAAGGTCATTAATTACATAAAAATGATAATAAAAGGCAAACATTTTATTTCCATACCATTTTCCTAGACTTGAATAATTTTCACGAAATGATATACTTACTTGATTTCATTCACTTTCATAAGAACAGTCTCACCATATGGGTTTTCCTTGATCAATTTCTACATCATATCTTACTCCTTGATATGAAGTTGAAATTATTTTCCTTAAATCAGTAATAGATCATACGACCCATAGATATACTAATATAAATTTCCATATATAATCATATATCCTAAAAAAAAGGCTTTCATAGGTTATTTAATATGTAAAAATCTGCATATGTTTATATGATATGTTAATTTGAAAAATAAAATCCAATGTCCAACTAAAACCATTCAAGAAATTGTTATCCTTATAAACCTTTAAATATATGAAAAATAAAAAATTTAAAAATAAGGTCAATAAATTTGTCTAAATCAGTTTAACGATAAACTCCTGTATATCATATAATAGTTCTTAGTTGTCACATAAAAAGAATGTTAATTAATTCATCAAGTATTCTATTGAAACATGATAATAACCATAATTACCATAAAATCATATAGAAAACATACATTATTCGTCATTTATTACATAAAACACATATTATTGGTTATATTACTTAAATCCTGAAACACATTAAACATCATTAATGATAACATAATCCACTGGTTCAACAAATCATTTATTAGTTATGAGGTTATAAACAATATCCAATTTACTTTATCCATATCAATATTGACTTTATCAATACTAAAAGATTCTCATCAATATCCATAACACATTAAGGGTTACCATACATTGATCACAATATAAAATTTTCATTAAATCCCCATTCCATGTCATCATCACCATTCAATATAGTTTTTAAAATGATTAATAAACATATGAGTCATAATTTATATAAGTGAATTATTTTATTTTAATACCTATTAACTTCCATCATCCCACATCATTCTCAAACCATTAGCTAGGATTTATCTTCTCATTCCATTATACGACTTTTGAAAATATGTAATACAAACCATGTCATAACATTAATCAATCCAAATTTAATCATGGTTATAAAGTATAATATTAGAAAAACTCATACCTTCTATGTTTCATTCATAGTTACTTCTTCATCTTGATAAAAACAATTACTCCAAGAATATTTCTAATTATCTTCTTGATATTTCCCGCTAAGGTATTTATTTTCATAATGTTCATACCTTCCACACACAAAAACATTAAACAGATGATAATACCTTTGGGAGATGAATATTCCAATCCATTGAGTTGGCTGAACCTTATTAATTTTCCTTTTACATTAAAATAATTATTTCCCTCTATTTCATATTCAATAAATATTAATATTAGTCTATGACATCCACTTATAGTATCTAGACAGAGAATTAATTTCCTTGAAACTTCTATCTACATCCTTTAAAAAAAATTAAACCATTTTCCTAAATATTGACTCATCCTTAGACATCTCATTTGATAAATGTGTAGAAATACTCTTAGAAATATATATAGGGATATCACAAAAATTTTCTGATACTAGTTTCCATAAGTTGACTAAACTATTACATTGAGACCAACAATACTTACCTAGACTTAATATACATGGAAACAAAATAATTTTACATAAATTTTTTGCACATGACAAATGTACATTCTAGATAATTATAATAGATGTGTGTATTTGGAAACATGGAACACAATTATCTAACATGGTTATAGATATTCAATGTTTCACAAAAATAACTTCCCATTTATTAATCCTACTTAAAATAATTATTTATAATCTGGGGAAAGGAAACATAAAAAAGGGTTATCTTTGATGTTGTGTAAGGGTAAAAAAGTAAGATATGTAAAAATAAAATGGTCATAAGGTTATTAGTACATGGGAATAACATTATAAGATCATTAAATACATATCAAATATCATATAGATGAGTCATGGAATGAAAATTGGCAGATTATAAGATATAAATCATAACAAAATCAATAGAAAAATCCATGAAATAATTGAAAAATAATAATACGTTGAAATATAGAATACACATAAGAATAGAAAAAAATAGGTCAAGGGTAGTTCCAAGACCTTTATATTAGTTAATATTGGTATAATAACCCATTTACATGTTTCATCCTCAGAAAGACCAACTATTTACCCTCTTCATTCAGTTTTGGGATTCCCCTATGTGTACCCTCTTATTGCGAGCTTGGGATGCCCTCTCATGTAACCAGTTATTGAGGGCTTGGGATATCTCCCATGTACCCTATTTTTTTATGATTAATATGACCTCCCATGTAACCTCTTGTTTCAGGTTTGGTATGACATCCCATGTTCCCTCATTTTGAGTTCTTGGAATGGCCTACCTTGTATCCTATAGTTTCGAGCATGGGATGCCCGCCTGTGTACCCTCTGGTTGTGGGATTAGGATTCCCTCCCATGTAAACTCTACTTTTAGTCTTGGGATTACTGTCCCCGTACTCGCTTATCTCATAAAACATTTATAATTACCCATGGTATTGGATTTACATATAGTTCCAACCCGTTACATTATAAAATCATACATATGTGTGCCACAATAAAATAAAGCATTCATCATATCATTACCCATAAAAATATATGGGTCTCTTAAACATCATATCATAACCTGTTGAAAATATATATATTTAATAATGAATTGATAATAACATAACCCATGAAGATAAGTTTCTTTTATAAGGATGTTATAATGGTGTAACCCATAGAAGAGAAACTGGTACATAAACAACATGTCATCATAAACCTGAACCATTCAAAGAAAGAATAAAAATGATGTCCTTGGATAATATACCTAGTAAATTATAAACTATATCAAGGATGTAATAATAGATGTAAAATAATTTTGGAATGTCTTATTATAACATATATTGATGAAAATATGCTTTTTTATTTGAAAAACACTTTTTAAAACATAAAACCTTTTCAAAAACCTTTTCATTTAAAACAAAATTGAAAACATATAAACTAATATTTGAAAAAAACATTAAAAACATTTATAACACAAATAATTTTTTAAAAACTTTTTCCATAAAAATTATCTGAAACTTTCATTTAAAAACATTTCTCAAAATGTAATTACATAACATGGTTTTTGAATAAAAAGAATTTTAGACCAAAGAAAGAAATAATTTAATATTTTATTACAAATGTTTTCTTAGTTATTATAAATACCAATGAGTGGAAGAATGATACCATTAAATAAATATATCATATATAATTAGTGGATTAAAAATTTCATGAAAATTATTGATAAATGGATCATATTATTTCAACAGTAGAAGCCTTATCATAAGAAATATTAATAAACAATGATATTATAACAATAAACTCTTACCACATTTGTAACATTGAATCCTAATACCCCTAAAATAATAAAATAAAATGAAGCATAAAATAAAATTAAAAAGTATATTCATGATATATTACGTCAAAGGGAAAGTATATATACCACGTAAATGAATATAGGTGCATAATATATCATGGGTCTCAATGAAGGCAATTTGAGACAAAAAATATCTTACTAATTTGGTAACTTAAAAACCATAAACACATTAAAATGATATCCACAAATAGATATGAAAATACTAAAACATTTAACTATTATAATCATAAAATAAAGCCTGGGGAATAACACACACCGTATACAAAGAAATTTTGGGGAATATGGCATGGGCTTTATCGAAAATAAAATTTAGAAGAGAATCCCTTACTACTTGAGTAACTTATGAATCCTAGGATCCATAAAAGAATAACATAAATGGAAACATTTATTATCATTATAAAAAATAATTTCATGATATTTCATCTCTTTTGGAATTATATACACTACACATCAAGAATAATTGGTGAATATAGCATACATCTCACAGAAATAAAATTGATATGATAAAACCTTTACATTAAGTCTTCACTTTCTCCATATATGATCAAAACTCTTGTATGATAAATATATTTTTATTATAAATATACAAAGGAATAAAATTCTTATATATCATACTGATATTAGTTTATTATGACATCAAATTATACATTTATTAATAATTACATATTGCATTTTTGTTTTGGGTAGTAACCACTTTTTTCATATACGTATTGACTTTTTATTATTGAACCTCTTAATTAGATCATGATCCCCTTATTTTATGATTTTTAAACAATATATAAATATATTATATATTATTCACATATTTATTTATAACTATTTGTAAAATATGTAAATACGAAATGTTATAAGCCGTTCATGGAGACAGTAGGTTGTACGTACACTTGATCATTGTTTCTATATTAATTTTTGTTGAAAAAAATAAAAATAAAATAAATATATATAAAGTATAATTAAAGAATAATTATTATTTAATATATAACAAATATTTTTATTAAACTCATATTTAATACATTCCATGTGAATAGGGAACTAATCACATCGCTTTGAGGAGGCGGTAGTCCACACGTCCACAATGAAAGTTGTAATATTACCATATAATATAATTAATGAATGTATGTGTTATATATTTAATAGATAAAAATAAATAAATAATATAAATCCTATATATCCTATAATATAGTTTTTAAATCCTTATTCCCAACTATGAAAGGTGGTAAGGGAATATCAAACAACATCACTTCATGGGGTGGTAGTATGTCGTACCAATGAACAATGAATGTGCATCCTGATAAATAAAAGGCTGTGTAGGTGTTGTCCACACCCTTAAATAAAGAGAACTCAAAATATTTTTTAATCTAATGTTATTATATAATCATTATATAATATTAGTTTAAGTTAGTTGATAAGAAAACAAAACAAAAATTAATCTTGATTAATGTTACATCTTCTTCAGGTTACTCCTCTTGGTTTGAATGAAAGGGATTAATTGGTTGAATTTATGTGTTAATTTATGATTTTATGCTGATATCGATGAATTTTTTAGCTTATATGGGTGCTTTTTGTACAATCCAAATGGCCTTATATGGGTGAAAAGGTGAGGGTTGAGTTCCCTATTATATAGAGAATGAGTTTCATTTTTTAAAATGTAAAAAGGTAAACACTATTTAAAGGTATGCCATAAATAATGTGATAATATTATTGGTACATGTATTAATAAATTTTGGAATTGTTAGAAATATGGGAATAAAATTTCTTTTCTACCAGTTTCTAGTTTTTTTCCTATAATATTAATGATTACCAACTATGTGAACAAGTTTTTCTCTTAATCACTGTAGCCAATTTTAATTTTTTCACTAATATATTTGGTTAAAAAATAATTTTTCAATTATATAAACTATAAACAATCATGAATCTATATTTTTAATCTATTATTCAAGATTAAAGTCTCATATGTGGTGGAAATTAATTTAAAATTTATCCCATAGACGATACGAGATAATGAGTTTTTAAGTGAAAATGTTCAAAATTTTGAAATGTTTTTATATACCATTTTAATGTGAAATTGATTAAATTAACCACAATTTGATTAATTTATATATAATTTCACTTATTATACATTAAAACCAAATTAATATATAATTTACCATTATAAATAATTTTTTAGGAAGAGTTTTGTTTTTAATTAAAATTCAATACTTTTCACTAATCATCAGAAAATGAAACATCTCAAAAAAATAAAATGAATTATAAAAAAGATAATTTTCATGTTCCTATTTTAGAAATTAAGTTTATTTTTTCAAAAATAATTTATGAAAGTGTAACAAATTATATTTCAAATAGGTGTTCCATTAAAGGGCGGTAAAACTACTTTTTGAAAAAGTATATTTTTTAGGCTTAAAATTGGATTTATTCTTATGTCCTGTCTAGAAAACACATAAGGCGAGCGTTAAATAGTTTAATGAATAATATATATATATAATTAGAATAATTCATCAAAAGTTCTTTTTTTAATTTATTGAGATAAAACATTTCTATATGTAGGAAAATAGTTTTTCAAAAAAATAATTTCTTGGTTTTCAAATATTTCATACTCTCATTTATGAATAATTGGTAACCAATGAATTCATTGTGTAAATAATATTTTAATAAATTATTTATTCTAATTAATACCCTACATTATAATGGACAGGTTAAAACTATCATAATAATATTAATTGTATAATTTTTTTGGTAAATCACAGTCTTCTATATTATGAAAGCTATCGAAGGGACTATGTATTATGTGTGACAAAATACAATCATTGTAATTATTGTTCCATAATATAATATAATTATTGAGTGTATCACAAGATTAAATTTTATTGTTGTATATAACATAATCTAAACATAGTTATTTCATATAAAAAATCTATATTTAGTGCTGTGAGAAAAGAAAAATATCTAAATGATTAAATTTATTCAAAAAAACTTCATTAAAAAATATCGAGGTGTTCTAGTTTTTTATCTACTGTTGTGTGTATTGATACATATAATTTATGACTATAAAATTTGGATATCATGAGTCATGTACACTGTTTAATTTATTTAAACCATGAAAACAAGTGTTCATAAAGAATTTAGATATGTTGGGTGTGTTATGAGTTATATTTCATTAAACAATAGTGAGATAAATGATATTTACATTATATTGTTTAATATAATTTGATATACTAATCCCATTGATGTAAGTGATACATCATCAATAAATCCATGCCCATGGTTATTTTAGTTGAGTTCAACATATATAGAGTCATAGAAAAAGACATCAAGCACATAGGTTGAAATAACCAGTATGTAAGATGCTTAATTAGTGATATTGTGATAAAGAGGTTATATAACATTTTAGGTATCTATATGAGGTTCTTTCTCATTGTGAATATAAATTATATCTCTAGGAGAGACATTTAGTATTGTTATATGTTAAACATTGACTTTTTCTAGCCTCACCTTATGCCATGGAAAAAGAGGCCTAGTAGATCACATACTATGTGTATCCAGAACCTCGGTTAAATAATAATATTATTTGTCTACATAACAAATTGAATAAATATTATTCATGCACATGGTTTAATAATTATTCATGTTTACCTCATCACATGTATCGTATAACTGGTGGTTTAAGAGAATATTTTTTGAGTTGAATATTTAATGAAAATAATATTTATTTACATAATGGAGAATAATGAGGTTATAATTATTTCTCAAATAAATTGTTAATATTCAAGGTATGATAAATATTATGGGGGAATATAAGATCAAAATTAATGGTCGGGTGAAAAATAATATATTTTGAATTTTATTTTAATAAATAATGTTTTATTTAATTCATGAGTTTAGTGCATGACATGAAATTATATTATTATTATTATTATTAATATTGAAATTGGGTTTTGTGTAGATTATGAAAAATAATAGTGGTGCATGTGAAATTATTAATTTCTAACACAAGTAGTATATGAATTAAATTTTCATTTATTGTCCACAAAAACATCCAGATGGAATTCATTCCAAGACCAAAAGAGCTCCCTTCTAAAATTAAATTCTATAGATTATAGAGTAATCCTCCACCACCACCACTCTCAATTATATAGATATCCAAGAGAATTCATCTTGAACTAATTCTTGGAGTAATAAACAAAGAACAATTCAATTGTTAGGATCTACCATGTTGGCACCTAGATATTTCTACATTGATGTTTGAAGGTTCACATATCATGTGTAGATCGCCAATAGAAGCAATATACTATTGATTACATTGAAAAAAATTATTTTACAATGTAAAGAAGTTTTTATACCCAATACTAAAAAAATAAATAATCTAAAATAATTTTCAAATTTGTAAATGAATTCTAAATATTATGTGGTAATATTTCATATTTGTTTTGGTGGTCAATCTTCAATTATAATTTTATTTAGTTTTTTTGGTCACATCATTCAATGTTTATGCACATCTAGGATTAATAGTTTGTTATGAGATAATACATGTTAGGAATGCCCTATATAGAACTTTTTTGGCAACAATAAACATAATGTGGTATCATAATTTTCATATAATTATTTATAATTTTTTAAATATCATTGATTTATTTGTGCATATATCGTTAGTTTTCATTCTAGTTAAATATTTATTTTATATGAATCATTATATATTATTTTATTCCTCTTATATCTAAAAAATAAAATAAAAATAAAATAATTTTATAAATCATTTAAATTATCAGAACACATCTAGATGATTTAATGAGTCTATCTGGATATCACAAGAGTGCACACCATGTTACCCATTGTTACATGCAATGTACCCATCTTCAATTCCCAAAGAGTTAATTCATAATTAATTTGATCCATGTAAAATTATTATAATTGGTGTTTATTTAAGAAATCATGTTGTTTAACTTAAAATATGGTGCATGGAAATTCAGAATAAATGGTGGGATCCATATATAAAAGACTTGTAGTCCTTTAGTCAAATACAATCTATATATTTACTTAAACAACCTATGTGATGGGTGACCATGTCACTCAAAGTCCACATTCTATATATCCCATGTATGAATCATGTACACTATTATTTTCCATGGAATTATTTTGTCACGAACCCGCTCGGGTCGACCCTGAACCGGTCACCAGAGTCGGTCCGCGGAAAGTCCCGAGGAGCGTTCCCGATCCCCCCAGGATGGCAACAAGTGCCGAGCATTAAAAATTTCAATCGTTGGGAACGATTTCAGCCCAAAATAAAAACAGGATCAAAAGAAAAAAAATAAAATAAACAAATAGACGATCACTAAAGACATAAACCAAACTACACCACAACATACCTCCACGTGACCTCGCGGGTCACCACCCAACTACAACCAACGTCGCTCCCTCACTGAGTGACTCAATCCAGGAAAACCTGAACACAATAAACATGCAACTGAAATGGTAAAAGATAGGCGTGAGCACAAAAGTACTCAGTAGTTGATCCCCACAATAAATCCCAAAGCACTGCCAGTAAATAAAGAATCCACTTAATCCAGGTTTGAACTACAATGTATAAAAGTAAGATTTCATAATGCTTTACTTGAAAATCAAACACAAGACATTTATCTTATTCTTTTTCGAAAGTTTGTTCCCTTACATTAGTTTTAAACTCATTCAAAAAATGTTAAATTTTCAAATCTTACACAAAGAGAATAAAGTATTTTCATTTGAAAACCATTTTCCCAAAGTATAACAGTATAGGCTGTGAAGGATGACTGAATGTAAATAAGCAGGGAAAACAAGTGCAAGTAAAGGTAAACAAGCAAGGAAAACCAAGTGCAAGTAAAAATAAACCAGAAGTTATCAGAAATAACCATGGGAGATCCTAAACATCCCTAGAAAACCCCTGGATGTACTCGGGTTCAGACTACCTGCCAGCGTGGTACTCCATAGTCAATAACCAACTGGCCACCCTAACATCCAACCAGTGGCACATCCCTCCTGGCCTGTCCAGAACTCCAGGGGGTACTAACTCGTCTAATCAGGGTTAGCAAGAAACCGTCACTCGATAATCTACAAGACGCCCAGGAACCCATGGTGGTTTTAGTAACACTGTGTAAGTGGGAGACCCTCGCACGCGTGACTCATCTCACCGCACTTGCCAACCCCTTACACGGACATCGCTACACGACAACCCTCGAAGGGAAGTCCCCCTGTAGAGATTCCCTCATAAGTACATATATATATAGATATATATGTATAATCACTTCACATTTAATAAAGTGCCAACCGGGCCGTCATATCATTTACATTTTGACCATTTAATACTAAAGCATTTCTAAAGGGATATGACACACTCCATTTCATTGAAAACCAGAAACACACTTAGAACTTTATTTAAGATACCCAAATCAGCATATCAAACCTGGAACACAATTGTTTCCCAAGGAGAGTTATTTTCCAATATCAAAACGCACCCCACTTTTATCAAGAGCCAAACAGGCCTTTAATCACATTTTTAAGGAATACTATTTCTCAAATGAAATCCAAACTTTTAATCATGCATCAAAAGAAAACATTTTTCAACCAACAAGAACCACACATAAATTTTCCAAAAACAAGTTTAAAGGTCATACGACAATTCCTCTAATAAAGGTTCTGAGAAAAACACCATTTTCCCTAAACAATACACCTACTAATTTATACACACCAAAAACATTTCAAAACACAGTTTCACATTTCATAAAGAACCATTTAGCAATATTACCATTTAAGCCCACAATTGAAACAAAAAAAAACACTTTCAATGAAACGCTAGAATTAAACGGTTTGCATTATCAGAAAATCAACACACTATAAAAACTACTTAATATTACTTTTAAATTTACTGAAATTCAATAAAAAGACAAGGAATAAATAAATTCTTAATTTAAAGGCAAGTGCAAAGCAAGACCTACCTCAGCATGAAATCCAAATGCACTGTGTGTCGCACCTCGTACAAATGCACAAACACACGCACGTTGACGACCACTGTATCGTGAGGTTATCTCGCCAATGCGATGCATCGAATGCACAACAATTAAAAACACATAACCACCGACTAATAATATTTCATATAAAAACTAATATATATATATATATATATATATAGATATATACATATATAGATATACACAAAAATATATAAACATTGATATAAAATAATTCGGGTAAGAGAAGAGGAAAACCTCACCTAAAAACGCAAACCGAACACGACGACGTAGAACACCCCGCGCAGGCGCATACGCGCTCGTAAGCCAAAGACCTCCGCGTTGCGGAATTAATCCGCCAACGCGCTACACAAACCAACAATTAATCAACCAACAATTAATCAACCAACAATAAGATATAAATATATATATAATCACACGACACAAAACTCACCTCGGCGCAGAGATACGCTTGACCCACGGGGTCGCGCGACAGATAAAGGGGCGGCGCGCACCGGAATGGAGACCGTCAGAGGTCGCGCGCTAATTATCAGGCGCACCGCTACCCGACGCAAGATGGTGGCGGCTGGACAGGCCACGGAAAGGCGGTGCGCGTCCTCCCAATGGTGTGGCGGAGCTGGTCGGAGCGCCGGAAAGGACTGGGGAACGCCGGCAGGCAGTGCCGGAGCGAAGCAAGGGTGCCGGCGGAGATGGGGAACGCCGGCGGGGTCGCCGGAACAAGGCAGGGGCGCCGGAACGATGCCGGACAGCAAAAGCGGGTCGCCGGAAGGAGAGTCGGAGGGTGTGTCAGGATGCCAGAACAGCGGAGGATGGCGCTGGCCTGAGCAGGGCTCGCCGGAAGGGTTAGGAGGGGCGTCAGAAGGGGGCCGAGGGCTGCTGGCCGGTAGGGGGGCTCGTCAGAAGTGCGGCAGCCGGAATGGGAACCGGACAGGGTGTCACCGCCGGAGGGAGGGAAGGCCGGCGGTCGGGCTAGATGGTGAGGTTGCGGCCGGCGAGGCAGAGCGGGGACGGGGAAATCGGAGGCAGCGAGACTCACCGGAAAGAGGGAGGGCCGCTAGGACTGGTCGCCGGACAGGGGGAGTCCGCTGAACAGGAGGTCGCCGCCGGACGGGAGGGTCGGCCGGTGGTCGGGGTGGCCGGAACAGGCTGGCCGGAGCGGGAGGGTGTGCCAGCGATGGGTTCGGAGGGAGGTGGCGTGGGCCGGCCGAAGCGGGGGTGAGACCGAGGGCAGGGGCGGCCGGTTCCGGCGAGGGTGAGGCCGGGGCGCGCAGAGGTGTAAGGTCAGGCGGGGCATGCGATGGGAGGCCGACAGGCGGTGCGGGATGCGGAGAGCGGCAGCTGGCCAGGCGCGGGAGCGGAGCAGGGCGGCATGTGGGCCGCCGGACGCTGGAGCAGGGGAGAGCAGGGCTGTGAGCTGGGGTGGAGGCCGGTGCAGCTGCGGTGAGGCGGAGGGGAGGGGGAGCCACGTGGGGGAGAGAGAGAGAAGGGGGGGGCTGCGGGAGAGAGGGAGGGATTAGGGTTAGGATTTTATATATATATATATATACATTTGATAATAATAATAATAATAATTAGAGTAATAATAATAATAATAACAATAAAATAATTAAATAAATAGTCAAATCATAATAATAAAAATAAAAAATCATTGGAATAAAACTTTATAAAAATAATAATAATAATAGTAATAATTAGAAAATTTATAATAATAATTATTTTTAATCAAAAATTTAAAATATTAAAACCATTTGAAAATAAATGTGCGCGCGCGTGCGCACGCGCGCACGCTCACATATATATAGATATATACACATATATTTATACATATAAAAACACACACATATATATATACACACATATAAACATGTACGCTTCTATATAAACTCATATATACATATATATACACACATACATATATACACATATATATATATACATATATATATACATGTATGTAGACATATATACAATAAACAAAAATAACATAAAAAAGAACAACAAAAATTTAAAAAGTAATAATAATAATATATCTAAATAAAAGTTTAATATTTAAAACGTCGGGCTGAACGCACGGTCACCGCTAACGATGCGGTCACCACACACTGATGCGAAACCGCCAACACAACTAAACCTTGAAAATTTTAAATCGGGACCAAGAAAGAAGTAGAATATTGACATCTGCGGTCGGGGTGTGACAATTCTCCCCACCACAGACACTTTCTTCCCCCAGAAAGTCACCAAGACAAAGGTTGGTCAAGATTCAGGTCCATGCCCAAACAAAACTAAAAGAACCGAAAAGAACCGAGAATCTTGGTATGACCTTACTCTACACAGGTCACACCCGACCGATTCAAGAGAAAACTGAGGTCCAAGGTTGAAGGGAGAACATGAAGGGGTTATCCCCACCACAAGAACTTAACTGGTTCGAAAATTTAACACCCAAAACATACTAACACAAGGAGGCGGGTCCAGTGTGGGGACTCATAACCGATCAAAAAAGAATCCTATAAGACGATCAAAACAACACCTTCGTCGAACATTGAACCCTCGACCAGAGTCAACTACTTCAACACCAGGGAGAACCCACAGAAGAATATTTAACCAACATCAAATTAGAGACATGATCTATTAGAGTCCACAAAACATAACCGCATAGACAACATAACTAAAACAAGGTCAACCCACACGAGGGTCAAACACACTTTTAAGAAGGACACACGATTCACAAGATCACATCCACACAGACAAGATTGTTTGGACTATAATTGAACAAGTTCATCATTAATTCATATCAAAACAACGTACTTACAACGTTTTGGAGACTTTAATATCAGATAGAAAAACATGAAAAGATTTCAAATTGTTCCACCACCAACACGGAACACAAAACCTGAACCAATGGTTCACAACCCTGGGAACTCCTGACTGTGCACGAGCTTCACCCCAAGACCTGTGGTTGGGGCTCTGATGGCTGAAGCATCTTCTACCTCACAGTCAGGTACGGACATTCTCCCATCACAGTGTCCTATTCAAGCGACGCTTCCTGCAAAACTTCTCCATATGACCCAGACAATCGCATCGATGACACGTCTTCGGAGGGTTGTGACAAGACGGCTTTAAATGCCCAAAACGACCACACTGATAGCATACCATTGAACGATCTGAAGAACTGGAAGCTGGGACCAAAGGGGATAACTCCTTAGGAACGGGTATCTCTGGCTCCTTTTCCTCACCAGAGGGGGAACTCTTACAAACAACAGGGGACGCTGAAGTATTAACCACCCGCACACCGGAAACCAACTCAGCCAAGAATTCTTCCTCTACCAGCTTCTCGAAGCAAGGGTCTTTAGAAGGGAGGACTCGCTCCTTGATCTCTGGATGAAGACCCCCGGTGAAAAGAGAGGCCTTCCTGACTTCATGCGAAGCCACCTCTGGAGAAAAGGAAATCAGTTCCTTAAAATGGTCAACATATGCCTTCACCATCCGTTGGCCTTGTTGAATATGAACAAGCTCTCTCCTTTTCTCCATCTTCACTTACTCAGGTACAAACCATTGGATGAAAACGATTTTAAAGAAATCCCACTTCATTTCACCTTGCGTTGACGGTGGGGTAACCATCTTCCACTGGTCAAGAGATGGACCCTCAAACAACCCCATAATTGCACGAACCTTAACATTATCGAGAGTTCCCAACGTTCAAAAGATACACACCACTTCCTCGAGCCATTTCACTGCTTCTAACGGACCCTGATCACCATTGAGAATAGGAAAAGTCTATGGAGGACTAAAAACATGGCATGAATTATCAGAATCCTTGGAGACCTTTCTGGACGGCATTTCCTGAGCGACATGTAAAACACAAAGCTAACACCAACATCAAACCGAAGCAACATCAATATAAGCGCCTTCATCAAAAAAATAGTCAGCACAAGGACCAAAAAAATACAAACACAACCCAAAATAAAAATATCCTTTTTAAAAAAAAATCCCATTTTATTTTAGATTATAAAACCACCCTTTTTCAAGAATACTTTCCAAAACCAATCCAATTTGAAACCAAAAACTTCCAAAAACCATTTCCCCTTTAAAACCAATTTAGAAAACAAGGTCAAGCCTTTAATTTCAAATACACACCCAGGTAATCTCATGAACCGTTGCACATGTCTTCATCCACTGTCCAACATTACTCGCACCAACACACATTTTTTTTCCATGCATTCTCACACATGTGCAAACGTTCAAAAGAGGACCTGGGGTTTCATCCCAAATCATTCTCAACCAACTCCAAGCAAACAACAGATTTCCAAATCAAGAGATTTCAGTTTTAAAACCCATTTTATACATTTAAAGTCCATTAAAGGAAACCATTTCAATTTTTCAAAAACCCTTTTTCATTTCCAACTACGCACTCACAGAGACCAAAACGAAAAAAACATCCAAATTTGCGTCAACCACTCAAGTGAGGGACTAGTAGTCACGCTCAACCTAGCGACATGGTAGTGGGCCATGTCCCGAGTCAGCGTCGACCACTAGGAGAAATTCAAACCGTGTACTCAGACTCCACATGGGTCACTACTCCATGTGAAATCACGATGTAACGTCGGTTTTCCTCCGTTGTCATCTCTCAATCCAAGACAAACAGAAAGAGACAAAGACACAATTCCCAGACTACCCCTAGCAACTCGAGGTGCGGAACGGGCGAGGGTTCATGACGTCCTTCCCGTACCTACCTCTCGAGTCCCGACAGTCCTAATCTCCTCCTACTAGACAACCCAAATAACAAGAACCACCTCTGATACCATTTTGTCACGAACCATCCTGGGTCGACCCTGAACCGGTCACCCGAGTCGGTCCGCGGCAAGTCCTGAGGAGCGTTCCCGATCCCCCCGGGATGGCAACAAGTGTCGGGCATTAAAAATTTCAATCGTTGGGAACGATTTCAGCCCAAACTAAAAACAGGATCAAAAGATCAAAAATAAACTAAACAAACATACGATCACTAAATACATAAACCAAACTACACCACGACATACCTCCACGTGACCTCGTGGGTCACCACCCAACTACAACCAATGTCGCTCCCTCACTGAGTGACTCAAGCCATGAAAACATGAACACAAGAAACCAGCAACTTAAATGGTAAAAGATAGGCGTGAGCACAAAAGTACTCCATAGGTGATCCCCACAACAAATCCCAAAGCACTGCTAGTAAATAAAGAATCCACCTAATCTAGGTTTGAACTACAATGTATAAAAGTAAGATTTCATAATGCTTTACTTGAAAATCAAACACGAGAAATTTCTCTTATTCTTTTTCGGAAGTTGGTTCCATTTCATTAGTTTTAAATTCATTCAAAAAAAACAAAGTGTTACATTTTCAAATCTTACACAAAGAGAATAAAGTATTTTCATTTGAAAACCATTTTCCCAAAGTCTAACAGTATAGGCTGTGAAGGATGACTGAACGTAAACAAGAAAGGAAAACAAGTGCAAGTAAAGGTAAACAAGCAAGGAAAACCAAGTGCAAGTACAAATAAACTAGAAGTTATCTGCAATAACCATGGGCGATCCTAAACATTCCTAGAAAACCCATGGACGTACTCGGGTTCAGACTACCTGCCGGCGTGGTACTCCATAGTCAATAATCAACGGGCCGCCCTAATAGCCAACCAGTGGCACATCCCTCCTGGCCTGTCCACAACTCTAGGGGTAATAACCCATCTAATCAGGGTTAGAAAACAACTGTCACTCGATAATCTACAAGACGCCCAGGAACCCATGGTGGTTTTAGTAACATTGTGTAAGTGGGAGACCCTCGCACGCGTGACTCATCTCACCGCACTTGCCAAACCCTTACACGGACATCGCTACACGACAACCCTTGAAGGGCAGTCCCCCTATAGAGATGATTTCATAAGTACATATATATATAGATATATATGTATAATCACTTCACATTTAATAAAGTTCCAACCGGGCCGTCATATTGTAACGATCCGAAATTTTGAATAAATCTTGTTTCCTAATTTTATGTGTTATTTTATTTTATTTTTACTCAACAAAAATGTTTCATTTGATAACATGAGTATAATTAAAATGATACCGTTTTTTTTACTGTTATATGATCATTGGTCAATATGACTGCTGGAAACTAAACGTTTTGATTATTGTCTCTAAATACAAGTAATCTTGGTTAATTAATATAGAAAGAAGATTTGATGGCCTCATCCAGTAGTCTTGGACTGATCGAAGCCCATCTAACAGAACTTGGGAAAGAGGTAGCACCACTGGGCTTTGCTCTGGACCAAACCCAAGCTGAACATCATTATGTGAAGCTATAATGGGATCGCCTTCGCGAGAAGTTTAAACTGATAGAAATTACTACTCGTGCGATGTTGGCCGAGCCTCCCTCAGATTCTCTCACCTTAGCACACCTTACACTTAGGTCCTATACTGGTGTGATAAGGGGCTATGTAAGAAGACTGTAACTTCCTTGTGTAATCCTTTGTTTTAAATAAAAATTGGGATTTCTTCTTATGATGAAGTTTATGAATTTTCAAATGACAGGATAAATATAGTATGCATATTTTTGATGAATTTTAGAAAAAAGTATTTTTTTTTTAAAATGTTTTTGTAAACCTTAAATAATTAAAAATGTGTAATGATTTGGAAAAAATGGTCTTCTACAATTATGTTCAGTATGCAATTTAGAGTCTAATAAGATCAACTTGATTTTTGATGAATAGTAAATTATGAATAGTGATTTTATGATTAGGATTAATAATGTGTCCAAATGGATTAGTAATCTCACTTAAAGAAAGTATTAAAATAAGCTAGGCACCTTGATTAAGTAATGAGATTCAATAAAATGGATAAATAACGGTTTCATAAATTATTACTCAAGTACTAGTCTTTTTCAGGTGAATAGTGTTTTTTTAATTAAAAATTTAATTAAAAATAATTAGAAAATTATTTTTATAAAATGGACTTTATTTTTGAACTCAGAGCATCGATATTATGTTAAGGTAATTTTTGGGGATTTTCTGAAAAAAATGAATTTTCGATGAATAGTGTTTTTATTTAAAAATTAAATTAAAAATTATTTAGAAAATTATTTTTATAAAATGCATTTCATTTTTGAAATCAGAGCATTGATATTTGGTTAAGGTGAAATTTTGGGATTATTCTGAAAAATTTAAATTTTCGATGAATAGTGAAAATATAGTTTTTAAGTTACGGGTGTTTAATGACATCATTAAATGATGTATTAAGTATATATTCAATATGGTCGAATTATGAATAGTAAAATAAGGTATGAGATGTCCCAAGTGGCCAATACCATGGGCGAATACCATGGGAAAGCCCATGGTTTTGCCAAAACCACTAATGAGGTGTCCCTTGGCCATTAATGCCTTGTCCCCTCACTTTCCCTATAAATACCAAGCCATCCTCTCATCCATTCGACTCCCAACTCTCCCCCAACGAAGTTCTAATCTCCTTACCTCCCAAGGAGTCCTCCCAAGGTTCCCCCAAGCCCTCAAGGTCCAAACCATTGAGTTTTAAGAGTTACGTTTTAAGGTAAGGGATCCGACCTCTCTCATTAATTTCAAGTAATCTCTTTAATGTCATTCCTTTTATGCTCCATGTTATTATGTTGTAAGATGTTCTTTTATACTCCTCTTACTGCCCTTTTCATTTTCATATAATGAGAGATCCCCTCTTACTCTCATTATTTCATTTTATGATGTTTTAAGTGGCGCTGTTAGGCTGCCGAAAAGTTTGTAATGGATTCTTTCTCCCTTCTCATTTTTCAAGATCTATTTTCATGTAAAGTATTTCGAGTTCCTTTTTAATATGTTGGGGTATGATCTCTAAATTTATCATACTGATCTTTTATGTTAATATGATGAGATACCCCATTTGATCACTTCAATTCAGTATTTTGAAGTTTTAAGTGGCGCCGTTAGGCTGCCAAATTTTTAAGTGGTTCTTCACCCTTCTCGTTTTGAAGTTCTACTTTCATGTCAATTATTTCAAGTTCCTTTTTGTTATGTTGGGGTATGATATATATATATATCATACTGTACTCTTATGTTAATATGATGAGATACCCCATTTGATCTCTTCAATTCAGTATTTTGAAGTTTTAAGGGGCGTCGTTAGGCTGCCGAATTTTTAAGTGGTTCTTCACCCTTCTCATTTTGAAGTTCTACTTTAATGTTAATTCTTTCGAGTTCCTTTTTGTTATGTTGGGGTATGATATCTATATATATAATACTGGACTCTTATGTTCATATGATGAGAGACCCCATTTGATCTCTTCAATTCAGTATTTTGATGTTTTTAAGTGGCGCCGTTAGGCTGCCGAATTTTTTAGGGGATTCTTTCACCCTTCTCATTCATTTCAAAGTTTCACTTTCATGTCAAGTCTTTAAAGTTCCTTTTTAATTATGTTGGGGAATTGTCTCTATATCTATCATACTGAACTCTTATGTTCACATGATGAGAGACCCTTTTTGAGCTTTTCAAATCATTTTGTTTGAAGTTTAAGTAACGCCGTTAGGCTGCCGAACTTTCATAAGAGAAATCTAATTTTTGTCTTCCTTCCATGTTTTTCATTTCAAAGGGTATGTACTTGAAATTTCATTACCATGATCATGTATCCTTCTTATTCTGTCCATATACTGTTTTATGGGTCATTTATGAATGTTTGACCCGTTTTCCCTCTCTTTTTAATGTCTTCTAAAACCTCGTAACATAGCCGTTATGCTGCAGCATTTCCGTCTCAAAATGTCTCTCTCTTTTTCTAACGTTCTTTTATATTATTAAGTGGATACTCAAAGATCTTTCTTCTAAAGGGGTATTCACATATATACCAAAATGTTCTATTTTAAATTATGGGATTTACATACATGAGACCCACCTTCCTTTTCTGTGTGTTTTAAGGTGACGTAAAGATCATGTCTTCAAAGCAGTTTTTAAAACGTTATGATTATGAAATGAAACCCATTTATTTTATGCTATATGGGTTATTTATGAAATGTTTGATGATGATATATGTGGCTCACATGATAATAAAGGCAAATTTAAGGGTGCGCCCTGATAGCACTCCAATGCATTAGGTAATGATGTAACCACTAGAGATTACAATTTTAACGATACCTTGGTAAATAACCTTGGTAATTTTCAAATGACACCTTGGGGATGGACCTTGGTGATATTTTCATGATTGTCTATGTTAAATGATGTATGAACATCTTCAAGTTATGAAAATGTTTTATTTTTATTATGATATGCCTCATGATTTCATTTTCATGCCTTAAAGTTCTTTTCATGACTTTATTGATGTATCTCAAGTTCATATGTAAAATGTTTCACTTGTTTCCCTTGCATGGCCTTCTTCTCACCCTTCCTTTTGATGTATGTCCCCAGGTTATGAGATGCAGAAATTACCCTAGGGTGAACATGAGGAGAAGCCTTTCAAGTTATTAAGAAGAATTTTTTTTTTGTTTCACGTTTTATGTTCCTTGTTTCCAAGACACTAAACCTTAAAGATCCTCAGTTCCGTGTAATGGAATGAAAGTTATGTTATAAAAAGATGGGATGCTATAGTTGGTATCAAAGGATGGTTTAGTTATTTTTGGAAATTAGGATATGAAAACTCTAGGAAGAACCCTATAGAAAAGTTTAAATATAGGAAATCTTCCTGGTATTTTGGTGAGTATTGAGTAACGGGTTACCAAGAAAATACATCCCTGTCTGGATACGAGCAGGTAGAGGTGGCTCTGGCACAGATGTACATAGGGGTAAAACCCAAAAACACCACTTTGAGCTAGACTCGAACGGGAACTGGTACATGACAACGGGCCTTGCTGCACTCTTGGTTATGACACTCCCGGGGGATATGCTTTGGTAAATTCATAAGCTTAGTATGAACCATTGTTAAAGGAACAAAGATAAAATTAAATAAGGGTTCACATAAGAATATATGATCATGGAAAACCTAGATGGGAACTTAGGGGATCACAAGATAGGGTGTACTTTTCTTCTACAAGTTATCCTTATATGATTTAAGTTTCATTTCATGATTATTGGATAAGTATTTAAGCCCCTAATTATAGATTCTTTTCTTAATTAATGGTGGGAAATGGAAGAACATGTCCCAACAACCAGTGTGATAGGAAATTCTACGATTTCCGTATTAATACGACAGAGATGATTAGGGGATTAAAAGATTATTATTATTTTGGAAGACGTTCACTATTTTGAGGACCCTATATGATCAAGGTAAATAGATTACTGTGGTATTTTCATTGAGGAGTAAGGCTGACTTATATTTTGAAGAATCAATGAATTTAAGGAGGACTTTTAGTAATTTAGGTTACTTATGGAAATTATTAACCTATCTTGGGTAAAATATGTATAGGTTAGCTACATTTGTTATAAGATGTTATTTGTGGTTGATGTTGTTTGGAGATGAACAATGAAGTTTATTTTGGAAGACTATGTTATCAAATCCCTCTTGTATTTGGGTTTCAATCTTAGTTTGGTTTATTTTGTGGAATTTTAAGGACTGTTATTTAAGGGATGGTCTATGATGAACTTTGGGTAGTACCATGGAACTTTGAAGATTTAAAAATAGTTTCCCTTCCTATGGGATTTTTTTTTTTGAAGAGTTGTTTTACCTTACCCTTTCTGTTTTTGGGATAATGTTTAAAGATAGAAGAAATAGATAGTTAATCTTTTGTGGATTATGTGATTCTCTAGAAGATGATTCTTGTGTTTTGATGAGACCAAGTAGTTTTGAATGCTCATCATTTGGAGAAAATATTAGTTTTGGTAGAAAATTATTAAAGGATGAAACTCTACATGAAGGTAGGTATATTTTCTTATGTTTTTGTTCTATGTAGTATATGAATTTCTCAAAATTATGAAAAGGAACGTAAAACAAAAATGTTGTTGGTTTACGTTTCCTACTAGGTAATCAATGACCGTTTACACACATCATAAGTTTGGGATTTTCTTATGGTTAACATTCTCCTAATCATGTTCTCTATCACTCTCCCTCAGAACTTGACCCTTTGTTTTTCTTCCATGTCCATGTTTTCCTACATGGAATCCTAGTGTGGGCTAACTCGGGTGACCTTCGTACATACCTTTCTTTCTTTTAAAGTAATAGTTTTACTGACTCCTTTTCCGATGTGGGACTTTCAATGAAATTTAAAAACCTAATTTTAAAAAATTGCGAGGACTCAATTTCTTAAGGGGGGAAGATTGTAACGACCCGAAATTTTGAATAAATCTTGTTTCCTAATTTTATGTGTTCTTTTATTTTATTTTTAATCAAAAAAATGTTTCATTTGATAACATGAGTATAATTAAAATCATACCGTTGGTTTTTGACTGTTATATGACCATTGGTCAATATGACCGCTGGAAATTAAACGTTTTGATTATTGTCTCTAAATACAAGTAATCTTGGTTAATTAATATAGAAAGAAGATTTGATGGCCTCACCCAGTAGTCTTGGACCGATCGAAGCCCATCTAACAGAACTTGGGAAGGAGGTAGCACCACTGGGCTTTGCTCTGGACCAAACCCAAGCTGAACTTCATCGTGTGAAGCTAGAACGGGATCGCCTTCGCGAGAAGTTCAAACTGATAGAAATTACTACTCGTGCGATGTTGGCTGAGCCTCCCTCATATTCTCTCACCTTAGCACATCTTACACTTAGGTCCCATGCTGGTGTGATAAGGGGCTATGTAAGGAGACTGTAACTGCCTTGTGTAATCCTTTGTTTTAAATAAAAATTGGGATTTCTTCTTATGATGATGTTTATGAATTTTCAAATGACAGGATAAATATAGTATGCATATTTTTGATGAATTTTAGAAAAAATTATATTTTAAAAATGTTTTTGTAAACCTTAAATAATTAAAAATGTGTAATGATTTGGAAAAAATGGTCTTCTACAATTATGTTCAGTACGAAATTTAGAGTTTAATAAGATCACTTGATTTTTGATGAATAGTAAATTATGAATAGTGATTTTATGATTAGGATTAATAATGTGTCCAAATGGATTAGTATTCTCACTTAAAGAAAGTATTAAAATAAGCTAGGCACCTTGATTAAGTAATGAGATTCAATAAAATGGGTAAATAATGGTTTCATAAATTATTACTCAACTATTAGTCTGTTTCAGGTGAATAGTGTTTTTTTAATTAAAATTTTAATTAAAAATAATGATAAAATTATTTTTATAAAATGGACTTTATTTTTGAACTCAGAGCATCGATATTATGTTAAGGTAATTTTTGGGGATTTTCTGAAAAAAAATGAATTTTCGATGAATAGTGTTTTTATTTAAAAATTAAATTAAAAAATATTTAGAAAATTATTTTTATAAAATGGATTTCATTTTTGAAATCAGAGCATTGATATTTGGTTAAGGTGAAATTTTGGGATTTTTCTGAGAAATTTGAATTTTCGATGAATAGTGAAAATATAGTTTTTAAGTTATGGGTGTTTAATGACATCATTAAATGATGTATTAAGTATATATTCAATATGGTCGAATTATGAATAGTAAGATAAGGTATGAGGTGTCCCAAGTGGCCAATACCATGAGAAAATACCATGGGCAAGCCCATGGTTTTTCCAAAACCACTAATGAGGTGTCCCTTGGCCATTAATGCCTTGTCCCCTCACTTTCCCTATAAATACCTAGCCATCCTCTCATCCATTCGACTCCCCACTCTCCCCCAACGAAGTTCTGATCTCCTTACCTCCCAAGGAGTCCTCCCAAGGTTCCCCCAAGCCCTCAAGGTCCAAACCATTGAGTTTTAAGAGTTACGTTTTAAGGTAAGGGATCCGACCTCTCTCTTTAATTTCAAGTAATCTCTTTTATGTCATTCCTTTGATGCTCCATGTTCTTATGTTGGAGGATGTTATTTTATACTCCTCTTAATTCCCTTTTAATGTTCATATAATTATATATCCCCTCTTACTCTCATTATTTCGTTTTATGAAGTTTTAAGTGGCGTCGTTAGGCTGCCGAAATTTTTGTAATGGATTCTTTCTCCCTTCTCATTTTTCAAGATCTATTTTCATGTAAAGTATTTCAAGTTTCTTTTTATTATGTTGGGGTATGATCTCTAAATTTATCATACTGATCTTTTATGTTCATATGATGAGAGACCCCATTTTATCTCTTCAATTCAGTATTTTGACGTTTTAAGTGGCGACGTTAGGCTGTGGAATTTTTAAGTGGTTCTTCACCCTTCTCATTTTGAAGTTCTACTTTCATGTCAACTATTTCATGTTCCTTTTTGTTATGTTGGGGTATGATCTCTATATCTATAATACTGTACTCTTATGTTAATATTATTAGATACCCCATTTGATCTTTTCAATTCAGTATTTTGATGTTTTAAGTGGCGCCGTTAGGCTGCCGAATTTTTAAGTGGTTCTTCACCCTTCTCATTTTGAAGTTATACTTTAATGTCAATTATTTCAAGTTACTTTTTGTTATGTTGGGGTATGATCTCTGTATCTGTAATATTTGAATCTTATGTTCATATGATGAGAGACCACATTTGATCTCTTCAATTCAGTATTTTGAAGTTTTTAAGTGGCGCCGTTAGGCTGCCGAATTTTTTAGGGGATTCTTTCACCCTTCTCATTGTTTTCAAAGTTTCACTTTCATGTCAAGTCTTTAAAGTTCCTTTTTAATTATGTTGGGGCATTATCTCTATATCTATAATACTGAACTCTTATGTTCACATGATGAGAGACCCTATTTGAGCTTTTCAAATCATTTTGTTTGAAGTGTAAGTAACGCCGTTAGGCTGCCGAACTTTCTTAAGAGAAATCTAATTTTTGTCTTCCTTCCATGTTTTTCATTTCAAAGCGTATGTCCTTGAAATTTCATTACCATGATCATGTATCCTTCTTATTCTGTCCATATACTGTTTTATGGGTCATTTATGAATGTTTGACCCATTTTCCCTCTCTTTTTAATGTCTTCTAAAACCTCGTAACATAGCCGTTATGCTGCAGAATTTCCGTCTCAAAATGTCTCTCTATTTTTATAAAGTTCTTTTATATTATTAAGTGAATACTCAAAGATATTTCTTCTAAAGGGGTATTCACATATATACCAAAATGTTCTATTCTAAATTATGGGATTTACATACATGAGACCCACCTTCCTTTTCTGTGGGTTTTAAGGTGACGTAAAGATCATGTCTTTAAAGCAGTTTTTAAAACGTTATGATTATGAAATGAAACCCATTTATTTTATGCTATATGGGTTATTTATGAAATGTTTGATGATGATATATGTGGATCACATGATAATAAATGCAAATTTAAGGGTGCTCCCTGATAGCGCTTCAATGCATTGGGTAATGATGTAACCACTAGAGATTATAATTTTCACGATACCTTGGTGAATAACCTTGGTAATTTTCAAATGACACCTTGGGGATGGACCTTGGTGATATGTTCATGATTGTATATGTTAAATGATGTAGCCACATCTTCAAGTTATGAAAAAGTTTTATTTTTATTATGATATGCCTCATGATTTCATTTTCATGCCTTAAAGTTCTTTTCATGACTTTATTGATGTATCTCAAGTTCATATGTAAAATGTTTCACTTGTTTCCCTTGTTGGGCATTCTGCTCACCCATCCTTTTGATGTATGTCCCCAGGTTATGAGATCTAGTAATGAGCCTAGGGTGAACATGAGGAGAAGCCTTTCAAGTGTTTAAGAAGAATGTATTTTTTTTGTTTCACGTTTTATGTTCCTTGTTTCCAAGACACTAAACCTTAAAGATCCTCAGTTCTGTGTAATGGAATGAATGTTATGTTATAAAAAGACGGGATGCTATACATATCATTTACATTTTGACCATTTAAAACTAAAGCATTTCTAAAGGGATATGACACACGCCATTTCATTGAAAACCAGAAACACACTTAGAACTTTATTTAAGATACCCAAATCAGCATATCAAACCTGGAACACAATTGTTTCACAAGGAGAGTTATTTTCCAATATCAAAACGCACCCCACTTTTATCAAGAGACAAACGGGCCTTTAATCACCTTTTTAAGGAATACTATTTCTCAAATGAAATTCAAAATTTTAATCACGCGTCAAAAGAAAACATTTTTCAACCACCAAGAACCACACATAATGTTTTCAAAAACAAGTTTAAAGGTCGTACGACAATTCCTCTAATCAAGGTTCTAAGAAAAACACCATTTTATCTGAACAATACACCTACTAATTTATACACACCAAAAACATTTCAAAACACAGTTTCACATTTCATAAAGAACCATTTAGCAATATTACCATGGAAGACCACAATTGAAACCAAGAAAACACTTTCAATGAAATGCTAGAATTAAACAGTTTTCATTATCAGCAAATCGCCACACTATAAAAACTACTTAATATTACTTTTAAATTTACTGAAATTCAATACTAAGACAAGGAATAAATAAATTCTTAATTTAAAGGAAAGTGCAAAGGGAGACCTACCTCAGCATGAAATCCAAACGAACGGTGTGTCGCACCTCGCACAAATGCACAAACACACGCACGTTGACGACCACTGTATCGCGAGGTTATCTCGCCAACGCGCTGCATCGAACGCACAACAATTAAAAACACTTAACCACCGACTAATAATAATTCATATAAAAACTAATATATATATATATATATATATATATATAGACATATACATATATATATACACAAAAATATATAAACGTTGATATAAAATAATTCGGGTAAGAAACGAGGCAAACCTCACCTAAAAACGCAAACTGAACACGACGACGTAGAACACCCCGCACAGGCGCATACGCGCTCGTAAACCGAAGACCTACGCATTGCGAAATTAATCCGCCAATGCGCTGCACAAACATACAATTAATCTACCATCCATAAGATATAAATATATATATAATCACATGACACAAAACTCACCTCGGCGCAGAGATGCGCTCGACCCACGGGGTCGCGCGACAGATAAAGGGGCGGCACGCACCGGCAGGGAGACCGTCAGAGGTAGCGTGCTAATTATCGTGCGCGCCGCTACCCAACGCAAGACGGTGGTGGCTGGACGGGCCACAGAAAGGCGGTGCGCGTCCTCCCAACGGTGTGGTGGAGCCGGTCGGAGCACTGGAAAGGACCGGGGAACACCGGCAGGTGGTGCCGGAGTGAAGAAAGGGTGCCAATGGAGATGGGGAACACCGGCGGGGTCGCCGGAACAGGGCAGGGGCGCCGGAACGACGCCGGACAGCAAAAGCGGGTCGCCGGAAGGAGAGTCGAAGGGTGCGCTTGGATTCCGGAACGGCGTCGGATGGCGCTGGCCCGAGCGGGGCTCGCCGGAAAGGTTAGGAGGGGCGTCGGAAGGGGGTCGAGGGCTGCTGGCCGGTAGGGGGGCTCGATGGAAGTGCGGAAGCCCGAACGGGAGCCGGACAGGGTGTCGCCGCTGGAGGAAGGGAAGGAAGGCGGTCGGGCTGGATGGTGAGGTGGTGACCGGCGAGGCAGAGCGGGGACGGGGAAACCAGAGGTATGGGGACTCGCCGAAAAGAGGGAGGGTCGCTGGGACTGGTCGCTGGATAGGGGGAGTCTGCTGAACGGGAGGTCGCCGCCGAACGGGAGGGTTGGCCGGAGGTCGTCGTGGCCGGAACAGGCTGGCCGGAGCGGGAGGGTGTGCCGGCGATGGGGTCGGAGGGAGGTGGCGCGGTCCGGCCGAATCGGGGGTGAGGCCGAGGGCAGGGGCAGCCGGTTCTGGCGAGGGCAAGGCTGGGGCGCGCAGAGGTGCAAGGTCAGGCGGGGCGTGCGATGGGAGGCCGACAGGCGGTGCGGGATGCGGAGAGCGGCAGCTAGCCAGGCGCGGGAGCGGAGCAGGGCGACATGCGGGCCGCCGGACGCTGGAGCAGGGGAGAGCAGGGCTGGGAGCTGGGGTGGAGGCCGGTGCAGGTGCGGCGAGGCGGATGGGAGGGGGAGCCGTGCGGGGGAGAGAGAGAGAAGGGGGGGTTCGGGAGAGAGGGAGGGATTAGGGTTAGGATTTTATATATATATATATATATATACATTTGATAATAATAATAATAATAATAATAATAATAATAATAATAATTAGAGTAATAATATTAATAATGACAATAAAATAATTAAATAAATAGTCAAATCTTAATAATAAAAATAAAACATCATTGGAATAAAACTTTATAAAAATAATAATAATAATAGTAATAATTAGAAATTTTATAATAATAATTATTTTTAATCAAAAATTTAAAATATTAAACCATTTGAAAATAAATGGGCACGCGCGTGCGCGCGCGCGCACACCCGCCTATATATAGATATATATACATATATTTATACATATACAAACATATATATATATACACACATATAAACATGTACACTTCTATATAAACGCATATAAACATATATATATATATATATACATATATACACACACATACATATATACACATATATATATATATGCATATATATATACATGTATGTAGACATATATACAATAAACAAAAATAACATCAAAAATAACAACAACAATTTAAAAAGTAATAATAATAATATATCTACATAAAAGTTTAATATTTAAAACACCGGGCTGAACGCACGGTCACTGCTAACGATGCAGTAACCGCACACCGATGCGAAACCGCCAACACAACTAAACCTCGAAAATTTTAAATCGGGACCAAGAAAGAAGTAGAATAATGACATCTGCGGTCGGGGTGTGACAGGTTTCATGTTGAATCTCTAATAATGTAACATGTATATATAATTATAGATATACATATTTTTTAACTAGATAGTATATTTCATTTATATTAAAAAATCATACAGAAATAAAAATAAATTATTATATCACTTAAACCTTGTCAACATGTTTTCATTGCATCGTTCGTTGGGATATGTACACTCCATGGGATGGGTTATATATATATATATATATATTAAATTTTTAACTAATTTCAAAAAAAATTGGAACTTTATATCATGTATTATTCATAAAGCAATCATCACATTACTTACATTGAAACTTAAAATGATACAAAAACATCATGTTCTCCATTTGTCATTCTTTTTTTACTTTTTAATGGCCATAAAATTACATTATAAGTTTTGTATTCCATATGATACATGCGTAACTAATATATTTATATAATAAAAATTCGATAGATCGAATCTGAATTCACCATGTTTCCTCCATGGTACATGTATTTTACTTAGTTAATTTTAATTTATTTTTTTGTTAATAATTATGATGGATGCAACTATAAAGAATATTTGGATGGAATTTAAAATAAAATAATTTATTAATTAAATAATTTAATTCATTAATTTGAGCATGATTTACCTAAAATAAGAATTTTTAAAAATTAATGATATTTTTAATAAAATTCATAATATGTTACATGTATATAGATGATAATGAGAGTAGAAAAAAAACTTAATGTGTGATTGTTTTTATTTTAATTTTTTATAAAATTTAATTTACAGCATACATTTCATCCCTCCTCTCATTATGTAAGTGAATATAGGATCATGGATTCGTTTATGTAAACCCCTTAACAAATCATTTGGTTCCCCTCACCTCAAAGTGAGTAAAATAAAATGCAATTGATAGAGATCCCAAGCTAGTGGATGTTGTTCAATTTTTGAGATGAACTAAAACTATGCCAATATATATATATATGTATGTATATATATATGGATAGGTGGAATGTTGAAACATGAACAATAAAATGGTAGAAGTTTTTTCCCTATGTTGAATGGTTAGTTTATCAATTAGTAGATAAACAAACCAATATTAAAAGATCAATATCACATAACTTTATTATTTTATTTCATTTAAGATTTATAGTTAATTGTTTAGGGATTTTTTTTCATTATAACATGAATAAATTAACTAAAAATCAAGAATGATTGAACAAAAATATATTGGATTATGCATAAATTTTATCTAAGACATGTTTATTCACTTAATTAAATCCATTTAACATTAACAAGCATGTAATAATGATAAAATTGGAAACATATCCATAATGATAAATGTAACAGAATTGTAAATATTAAGTTGGTATATTGTTCCAAGATATAAGTTAAAATATAAACAAATTAGAAAGTGTTTGATTGACTAATGTCAGGGTGGTTTCAATTATGTGAAAATTCTAACATGATGTTTTCAGTTGACTCAATCGTAGTACACATAAAGGGTGGACTTCCAAAGAGCTACTAGTGTAATTATGAGGAAAAGGTTAAGGAAATCAGATTTAAGAATTTTGGAATTTTGGATTCCACTAAAAAGGTCAATAAACTGTGAGTTAATGAAGCTAGAATGTTTAATGTCTACTTAAAACCATTCATATTTCTAGATCATCCAAATTTAAGGTGATGATAAGATGAATAAAGACCATTTCCACTATAATGTCAAACAAAAAAGTATTTTTTTAAGCCAATGGTGATGTTTATTGATTTTATATAAAATATTGGGTAAATAATAACTATAACATAATATTTATTTATCTAAATTTTATTAAATAATGTACTAATATCATTTTGATATAACTTATTGAAATCGAAATAAACCCAACTTCAATCAAATCACTATGGTCCAAACTTTATAAGGATAAACTTCTCACTAGAAAAAATTTCCAAGAAGGAACAATATATTATGTGTCATCATATGACTTGTAATGAAATTTTATTGGTATTAAGAACCTAATCTAAAAGTGGCATGTTAAGAGAAAAGTGTGTAAGAGTTCTCTCTAAATTTGAAACATTTGATCGATGACACACATTTTCAATCTTTAATGATATCATCTATGATCAATGAGCTTCTTCAGAAATATGACTTCATGAATGAATATATCATGATGTCTCACCACTGATATATCTATTTATATAAGGTGAGATTCGAGAGATATGATATCTCTAATGCTTTGTTTACTTCAAAAATTGAAGATTCTGTACGTGCTAGGCATTATTTAGTCATGTTTATTGGTCATGTTAAAAAATTAGAAATATTGGGGATTAAATTCCATGACTATTTATGTGTAGTTATTACACTCTCCTCACAATCCAAGTCCATATACAATTTTATTATTAGTTATATCATGATCAATAATGAGAAAATTATCTCTCGACTTCATACTTTGATTATGTAAGCTAACATGGAAAAGTGGCATCATAATCCCATGGTCATTATAGTGAATATGAAAACGGGAAAAATAAGTGTCCCAAGACTCATAAAAATTAAAAATATTATAAGAACCATACTTCTAGGTAGGGGAAGATTCAGTGGATGGGAATGGAAATGGAAGCAGTGTGTTTTTCAGGTGGAAAGAAATGCCATTAGAAGAGAATATATACCCAAATTCACGGGGAATATAAAGGTTAATTTGTTATTGAGTGTAATATTCTAATATCAATTCATTGGTTATAATGTATAGCTTATGTTTCTCACATATGTATCCAAATTCAATAAGAAATTATATTTTGAAATAATTTAATAAGAGATGTGGATTTGTAGGAGGCCAAGAGTATGAGGATGGCTACTCTAGCCATTGTGTCCTACCACTTCTCATTGAAAACAGCAATGATATTGGTTCTAATTGATGGTTATTATATACCAAATATTACCATGAACATAATTTTTATATCCTACCATGATACATATATTTTTCAATTTTGGAAATAAAAGATATTTATTTTTCAAGAAAACATAAGTTATGGTATAAAACATATAAATAATGATTTTTATGTATTAAATTTCAAAAATATTGTATTGGAAATTGATAACTAATCATATTTTAAAACCACATCTGTCACCTAACAATTGAATCATTTACTCATTCATTTAAACGATAAGCACATGAAAAATCCCAATCAATATAGTTATTTAGAATTTTTTTGAGATAAAACCACTCGAAAGTTATTAGGGTTTTTTAAAAGGAAAAATTAATAAACCACTATTTGGTGGATGGTACTTAAGGGTTAAAGAGCTTCTATTATTTGTTCAAACTTCCATGTGGGGATCATTTCTAGTATAATCTAGATGTGGTTATTCGTACTTCATAACCTTTATTTTTCACTTGAATAGACTAGGATTTGTCTACATGATGAGGCATGAGTCCATGTATTTTAAGAAGTTAAACGAATTCATGAATTATGTAGAGAATAAACAAAAAAGGTAATATAGAATATTCGATAGTATCAAGGTGGTGAATATCATAATGAAGATTTTTTTGAATTTTCATCGGATTTGGGAACTAGTCCTCAACACACCCCACCTTACACACCATAGTGGAATTCTGTTAGTAGAAGGAGTAATAGTACCCTAATAGACATGGTAAGGTTGATGATTAATAAGAAAGATCCTATATTATCCATTTTTCCATTTTCATTAAAAACTATATAGTACACACTAAAATGAGTACAAACAAAAGTGTAAAATGGAATCCCCATCGAGTTATTTAGTAGAATGAAACTTCTTTTTTCAAAATCATATTTATGGGGTTTTGAGGAATTTTTGAAGGCCATAACGGGAAAAAGACAAGCACCCTGAAGAAAAATTTGTATCATTATAGGATATACTCAAGAATAAAAGGGATAAAAACTATGAAACCACTAAAAAAGATTGTGATTTTCAATAGAAATGTCATATTTATTTATAGGGATCTCAACCCCAATAAGGATACTAGGATAAAGATTGAATTCAATGAAGGTAATTCTCAAGAAACAAAATATATGGCATGGGAATAGATTCCAAAGGTACCCATTGAAGAAGTTATACATGAAACACATAAACAATTAAAGAGAACCTGATTTTTAAGGAAACCAAAGAGATATGGTTTTCTAGTTCTAGAAGATGTTGACCCATTATTTGATTTTAGTAATTAATAGCTCCAATAAAGAGGTATAATAGAGCTTATAAGTAATATAATGGGAGGAATACATGAATTGTAAAATGTATTCCATGTTTCAGAACCATGTTTGGGTTATAGTAGATATTCTCATTGATTCTAATATGGTTTGGTGAAAATGAGTATTTAAGATAAAACTAGACAATGAAGGTAATGTATGTACCTATAAAACAAGGCTAGTGGATAAATGGTTTCAATAGATTCAAGGCGTTGAATCTGATGAATCATTTTCACTAGTTTCCACGCACAAATTCATTAGAATTTTACTTGATACTGCTAATTTCATTGAATATTAAATTTTTCATATGGAAATTAAAATATATTTTCTTAATGGTATCTTATATTAAGAGGTATATATGATATAAATAGAAGGTTTTGTGGCTCAATGTGATTCCAAAACGATATATAAATTGTAGGGATCCATTTATGGGTTAAATACACAATCTAGGATATGGAAAATTTGGTTCAATGACACAATAAATGATTTATGTTTCATTATTAATGAATGTGTCCCATGTGTTTACAACCATTTTAGTGGGAATTAGGTTTTTATACTTGTATTATATATTTATGACAAGTTATTTAATTGAGATGACATAACAGTCGTACAGTCAATTAAGGACTGGTTAAACAAGGGTTTATCCATGAAGGGCATTGGTGAACCATGCCATATTCATGGAATAAAATATTTTTTGATAAATTCAAGAGGCTTATTAAGCTAAATCACAATATATACACATACAAGATACTAATGATATTATTATTGAATAATAAAAGAGTGGTTTAGTTCCAGTGTCACATGGTGTACATCATTCCTATTAAATTTTTTCTTCAAATTCATGATGAGAAAGATATGCTCCACCAAATACATATTTTAGTGGTTTATTTTTACCACTAGTTTTTAGTGGTGGTTTAACAAAACATTGATAAGAAAATTTATAATTTAGTGGTTATTAATAAAAAGTTTCCGCTAAATTTTATCTATTTATTAAAAAATATGCTTTCTCCCCCAACCCTCCCCACCACTTCCCCTAACCCCCCAACTCGACCCCCAACCCAATTCTACCACATGAACCCCCTACCTTGATACATTATCATCATGGCATTTACCACCTCACTTGTCCTCCATTCATTTCCCCCATCAACAAAACTCTTTTTTTTCCTCGACCCCCTCCCCAAGAGATCATTGTGGATTGTTAGTGCTTTGATTCCCCTAATTACTTGTAACCCTCTCCCTAAATAGTAATTCAGCCCCTATATCCCTCTCCATCACCTGGCTATACGGTTTCCCCTAATCATCCCACCCCACTCTACCATGACCACTCCCTATCTACCTGTAGTTTTTATTCCATGATCCATCACTGACTCATGGTATATAATTTTCCTCTAGATGATGGTAAATATAATAAGTGGTTTGTGGTGACCTTAATATTATACTATATAATTATTTCCATATTCATTGGTTCACATTTAATGGGTTTTGGTCAGATAAAAATTATAGGTTTCATTAATCTATGTTAAATCCAAACTATAGTTGAGTTGGTGGTTTATGTTTGATTTTGGAAAAGTATTATGTTACTAATGAATATGTCACTAAGGGAAGTAATAACCCATGATGTGTGTTAAACCCCTAAAGGAGCTTGTTTCACATGATAAACCATGATTTTTTTGGTTTATACTTAATCTAATTATTATAGTTACCCTAAGTATTTTTTCTATAACTGGTATACTTATCATGTCAAAATTATTGACTGATTAAAAATGTATTTTTATTAGATAATTTGTTCCATAACTTTCCCTTGATTGAGATTTAATGATGAGAAATGTTTTTTGGGCTATGATCAATTTTTGTATATCAATTTTTATGGAAGGATGTGTTGAATAGAGTAGATTGATTGTGTGGACATTCATTATATGTGTGACTAAGGAAACTTTGAGAATGTAGACTATTTATGGTTTCAAAAATTAATAGTAAAATCATTAAAAATGTAATTTTTATCCATATGTATAGATCAGTGGGATTTAGGAGTGGGGGGTTTATTGACCAAATTGAAAAAATAAAAATAATTATATAATACAAACAAGAAAATATCTGATACTTATAGTAATTTAGATTAAAAATATCCGTCAAATACTCATTACCCATCTATATAATTTATTTTTATGGTACTCAAAAAACAATAAAATATTTCAAGGGGAATCACAAATCAAACTACAGGCCGTATTTTCTAGTTGAACCAAAACCAAAACCAATATATAAACCTAATTATTTAAGAGATCCCCAAAAAGATTATGTACACATACCATTTATAAATGTTTATATAATATATAAAATGACATTCTAAGACAATAATATAATCAAAATTAAAATTATATCATAATATAATATATAAAATATATATAATAAAAATAAAAAACTAGAAAAATGAGGTATGAGTAATTGTAGAGTCTCGATCACACGTGAATAAGGAATCCAAAAAGCAACTATTTTCCAATGAATTATTGTATTATGATAGTAGTGATTGTGATTTCAATTTCATTTCCACTTTTTTATGTTTGGATTGATCAATATTTAAAGAATGAAATAATCATATTTTATTATTCATAACCATTAATGAATATAATTTGAAAAATATTTACCATAAATACTATATCATGATTTCCATATACATACCTTTGAATAATGATCTTTTTATAATTTTATAACCATTTAATATATCCAACATAATCACTATAATTTTAGCATTCGTAATATTTATTTAAACCGACAAGAAAATCCCAGTCATGTTTTTTATTAAAAAATTATTTAAATAATATAGTTTATCTATAATTTATGAAAATAAATATTTTTTTTGGAAATTTACTGATAATATATAAGTTAAAAATCCATTACTATGAAAAAAATAACATCCTAAATATTCTAACTATAACATCCAAATCACTTCTATAATAATGTGTGAGGGAGTTTCTTGTTCTTAAAAACATGACATCTAAAAACATACATTCTTATCATTATGAAATACTAGATTTTAAATATGTGATGTTAATACTTTACTCTAGATCACATATGTGAGATTCATATCCAAAATTAAAATTGATATAAAATTTGAAATTATAAAAAATATTTGATTATATAATAGTCATATTTTCAATTTTGGCCCATGTAGTTTGAAAAAAATTCAAATTCTTCATATATAAGGTTATAATTCATAAACTAATTTCCAAAACATCCAAAACATTAATGTAATCCACCATTACTTATTGAAAACATACGAGTCATTTCATAATTTATATTTTTCTTAATACATATTGAAATTTTTCATTAGTTTCAATATTAAATATTTATTTTATATCTAGATCATGATTTAATAACCGAATGTAGAATAATGTATTACTCAAAATATTATAATAATTAAATAATAATAATTAATATTAATAAATTATAAAAAATAATGATATACTAATAAATAAATAATATAAAATCATAGAAAATGATGATTGATAAAGTCTAGTGAGATGGATTAAAATATAATAAAATAAAAATATTTGGAATGTGGACAGTCAATATTTACAGAAATTTTGATAATTAAAAAATATGAACAACTCAAAATAGTTTTGTATAATGAAAAAGAAAAAAAAATTAATCACACTAAAGTAATTCAATATTAAACAAGAATAAAAATATTTTATGAGAATATAAATAATACAATACATATTTTGTTTTTTTACTTATGTTCAAATACAAAGGAAAAATGAAAAGTTTTGTATTAGTTTTCTCTTGATTATATTTTACATAAGACCATCCATGACATATTTAATTTTTTAATTGGATTTTAAGTACTTATATGACTCTTATTAAAAATTCTTTAGTTGTATTTTTTTAACTTCTATTTATCTTTTTTCTAACATAGTAATACTTATGTGTGTTAATTTACTTTAATAATGTGTAAGAACATTTTGATGTATGTGGATAAAAGTTGGACTAAATTACCATGGAAGATTCCATAGTATTCAAAGCATTTGGAATATTTTGAGATATTTCAATTTTCAATTGATCTATTAATGGGACAAAAAGATATCAATGTTGTAAATGTAAATTAAGAAGATTTTTTAAGAGACGTGATGTCCATGGAAACTTGATATATAATAAATTATTTTCTCAATATTTATATTGGATTTGGATTGGATAATCAAATGTTACAGAAATTTTTATCATTGATTCCAATCAATTAAATGATCTCTAATCGTTGATGAAAATAGATAGTGAAATGAAAATCCTTATAAATTGTGTTCTTAATATCAAGACCACCAGTTTTGGGTGACACAAATAGTAACATGACATGTTATGTTTTCAGCACTATAGGATAACCATATCAATATTGTAACATATCATTGGACCCCCTTCCTAATTTTGTGGAGAATAATGTATGATATAACATCACTGAGTACAAAATATGTTTCATGATTTTGTTGTTGATAGAAATCAAGAACTATATGGTGGATGTTTGAAATATTCAAAACATTATTTTCTGTAGATGTTGAATGATATTAAATGTCTTTGTAGACTTAAAGGCAATTCCCATAACATTGGAAATATTTCATGATGCATTATCTGAATCTATGATCCCTGATCCTTTTTATGATATAAAAATTTTTGTTAAAAAAATGGTAAGAAATGTACAAAAATACATGGTTGACATAATTTTTATATGATTTATTGGGTATAGGATACAATATTTCATGATTGAAATAAATGTTCATCTAGATAGTAGTCTGTGAGTGATGATAGAAGTCAGAATCAACATACTACTTTGATGAAGAAGAAAACTAACAAACTTTCTTAGGTTTTAAATTACTTCCCATTGATTCCTTGATGAAAAAGATTATTCATGTCATCAGAAATCATCGAGAACATGAATTAGCATTATATAGATAATAACAATAATGGTATAATGTGACATACATGAGATTCTCAATCGTGGAAGACATTTGATTTATTAAATCTAAATTTCTCATCTGCTCAATGGAATGTGAAATAATAATTGTTTTCTAATTGATTCAAACGATTTTGGACATTGAGCACCAGTTATATAATTTTGTTGGTTGTTTTGGTTCCTTTTAAAATACCTCTATAGATTTGTATGAAACAAACATCTTTTTTCATTTGGATGATTATTCCTGAAAAAAAAAGATAGGAAATGAAATTTATGTACACTTGTAGCCTCTAATTGAAGAATTATAGGACATATGGAGAAACGGTGTTGAGACAAATGACGTATCTTCTTGAAAAATGAATGTTTCTCAAATTGGTACAATAGTGACTTCCTTATACATGTGAACTTAGCTAGTTAGAACACAAAAATTGGCTTGGATTTTCCAATCTTTAAGGTTTATTTTAATCTCAAAGGACTACCTTACAGTAAAAAATGGTTCCTTTTGTGTCATCAATGATTTATTAATGAGTCTATTAGATTGTGGTTGAACGAGTTAAATTTCAATGGCTCTATTGATCACAGATCACCTCCAATGTAATTGAGAGGTTTTGAAATGTTTTTAAAACATGAAAATGTAGAAACATACTTTATGAAGGTGGATAATTTGAATGGTAGCGGGAAACGAGTATGTTGTGGATTCTTAAGTTAAATTAGAATTCAAAAATTGAAGAAAAAAATTATATTATTCAAGCTTATGTGTTGGGAATATATTTTCTTAATGTATAATATTGTTATTATGAATATTATGAAGAATTATTGTGAAAAGTTGATCTTGAAATTGATTAATTCTCTTGGAAAATCAAAGGACCATATCAATGATTGGAACAGAATTAAAATAATAAATACAATGTGTGATCTCTCTTGAAATGTTAAAGGAAATTATACTCTAGAAATTTATCCAATTAATAATTGGGAAAAACATAAATTCAATCGAATTTCAAAGAATGTAAAGGAATATGATGGGTATTCAAGTAACATCTCAAGGTGTGTGGATATAAATAATAGTAGATTACATGTATTTAAAATGTATAAGTCACATAATTTGTTATAATATTTACTACCGTTGGAATTATGTATATTATTACCTTATGTGGTTACTACAGGAGTACCAAAATATTTTAAATTATTCCTTAACTTTTGTGAGAAAACTCTATAACCATATGAGTTTCACATCCTCTAGGAGAGATTTTTATAGAATTTTTTGAAATAGAGGTGGTCTTTTCTCCATCATATTTTACTCATATGATGCATTTTACTGTGCATTCAGTTGAGGAAACTAAATCAGGAGGACACTTACATTATGATATAACATATCCAATTGAGAGGTAAACTATTTATTTGTTTTTATCTTAATTAAAAATTTATTGGAACTTCATTAATTATATAATTATGTTGTATTAATTTTAATTCATATATATTTTGGTTATTTAAAATCATACGTGAAAAAAAATATTAACTAGAAGGATCTATTTCAGGGGGAAATTTACAAGATAAGTTTCTTTGTTTTTTTCAAGATAAATGGATGATATTGAGAAAATATATAATCTATTTCGATATGTTGATGACACATCGATTAGATTTAAAGTAAATATGAAATAAAAAACCATTCCTACTATTGGTTGATCAGTTTGAAGAATCTAAAATGGTACATTAATAGAACATAATTTATTATAGGAATATAGATATGTGCTAATGAATAGAGAAATTAGAGATCTATTTAATGAAGATATCAAGATAGAAATAAAGAGACTTATGAGGGTCTGAATATGAAATGAGAATGATATAAAAAAACTGTTTATAAAAAAATTGTAAAATAGTTTACATGTCGTGTATGTTCATAAATATTGAAATATATATATATATATATTAGGTTTAAATATATTTTATAAGTCTAATAATTTATGTTACATTTTTTATATCCTAAATACAATTACTCGGGATGATTTGTGAGAAGATTTTATTTTTCAGGATCGAGACCCTCTAAAACAGGCAAGAATATTAAATACTTATAATGTCAATAGATTTAAATTTTATTCGACTGATCATGAATAGGGGTAAAAACACTGAATAGTTATATATTTATATTTTCTAAATTGTAATACTATATAAAATTATGTTATATTATCAAATAAAAATATCATGGTAATTTTTTAGTTATTTTCTTTAAATGATTGTAGGTTTGTAATATTAGGTGTATCATAATATATTCCATTAAATTTAGTTATATTAACTTCTCTCACTTTATAGATGTCTATGGTTATGAATTACATGATCTTAATATATTATAATTGTAAGAGAAAATGGTATATTATGAAGAAGATTTCAAGGATGAATGTTGGAGTGTAGTTGTTCACAAAAAAAAGAGACGTGTATGGTATGGGTGATAAAGTGGATGATTTTTCATCTACCAACAAATCCCAGAAATAGTAATAAACATACATATTTTCCATCATGAGTTTGAAAATACTAGTCTTATAAGGGGGATGAAGATTATGTAGTAATTTTGGATAAGGGAAAAGACATTATTGAAGGATAAAATGATTTTATATTCATTCATCAATTAATTTTTAAACCACTAATGTTATATGTAAAGCCATTCATTATCATATCTATGTATATTTTGTTTTTCTATACTGTTAATTTGTAATTATTTCTAAAAAAATTCCTCCATAAACTTTTGTGAAATATATGTTCCAAAGTTAATTTTATTTTATTAAATGATAGGAATTCAAAGGAAGTATCATTTCACAAATCCCAAAAAGTTACAAATTGACATTCTATCGACCACACTAATAGATGACGATTAATCAGTCTCAATACATATAGAATCTAACTCACCCTTCTTCTTCCATCCTTTGACATCTCTCAAACCCTCTATTCTATAATAATCTATCACACCCTCTTTATCTATCCCATCAATATATGAGACAATGCCTTCCAATTTTGAAGGTATATCATTGAGGGAACTATTAATCACACCTGTTTCTTCCTCAGGATATTGGTGGGTAATAGTTATAGGTAAAAAAATTAATTTGAATAATGTTAATGAAGATTTTTATACTAATAACTTTTTTTCATAAAATATGAAAGCAATTTTACTCAAGAGAAAAATATGAATAATTAATTTTTCTGGAATCTGAACATTATGAAGATATTTGTCTCATATGACTATTATGTGGACTTCACAATGGATGCATAGAATTATTTTCCCGGATTCTAAGCTAGTAAGTGGTGGAGATGGTTACCCTTCCAAAAACCTATGCGGTTTAGAGGAATGTTCCCCATTCATTGAAAAATAAAGTATTCGATTTATAGAAAAAGGTAGTCTAAATACATTATGGTGTAATTGAATTCCATTATGTTATGAAATTCTAATATTTTAAAAATGAATCCCTTTGTACAAGTGTTATTCCGATTTTTAGTTGTAGATATTTTCAAATGAATATGGACATTGAAAATTATTGATATGAAATAGAATGATTTAAATGGAGATTATAGAATGAATTCAAGGATGCTTTGTTGAGCACTCTAAATTTGTATGATAAGGTACCTGAAGGGGTACCTATTAAGGAATGGAAGGTTTATGTTGATAGCCGTCATCTTGATAAGAATTTAGTATTAAAGTACATATTTAATATTAATCTCATTATATATATATGAAAAGGAGATGATATTTCAAACATTACAATTAAATTATGTGTTTCTTATTAGAGTATGTCTCAAGAAACAATTAATCATTTAGATCTATACAAATCATCCACCACATTTCTATGTCAATGAGTTTTTTAGAAATGGAATGGATCAATTAAAATTTTCATTAATTTAAATGTTAATATGGTAAAATTATCCTCTATATATATATATATATTAAAATTTAGATTTATCATTGTTTCATGTAGTCATTAAATTAAGGTAACCATGTCTCCTGAAACAAAAAACTGGTTGGATTTTAATAAAATTTTTGTGGGAGTTATGTTAATGAGACCACAAAAGATGTATAGGTATTAATTCAATTTTCATGGTAATAACATATTTTTTTCTCACTATGTTGATATGTATTTCATTAAATATAACATATATTTGTTTTATAAAAATAAAATTACTATTGGATGTTAATCCCATATATCCCTTCTCAGTATCCTAGGATAATATTATTGGTTAGTTTATTAGGATAGAGTATCCTAGTCCTATGTGTGGGATGAGTTTTGGACCATTAACATTAGAGGTCTTTGGTTGGCCACCATGGATTTCATCAACATCTAACCCTAATTGTAGTTACTCCATACCTCGAGATACTCAGAGGGAGTATGTTACAATGAAAATCACATTTCAAGAACAGGGGGAAAATATAAATATGTAAGATGGAAAAGGTTGGTTCTCTAGAAAAATCATTCATTGAATTATATCATATAACAACGAGGTTTGTCCTTAGTAATATTTCCTAGACGGATGTTAGTAAGAAGGTATATCAAAAATCATCAAACTTATTTCATACACATACATTTTTTTGGGTTTAAGGTTACATATAAATATATAATATTTTTTAATTTTTAACATAATTCTAATGCATGTTCTAGTATTAGGGAGAGAATATAGAGATGGAGTGGGTGTCAATCAAAGTTCATCAGGTAGAGATTAGTGTTCAATTTGGATTCTGAGATGATGTTTAACAAAACTTATGGTAGAATATCACTAATTTGTAGATTCAATATCCATGTTGTCATTTCAGTTAGGGATATCAGTATTTCCCTCACATTTCATGAAAAACTATACGCTTGGTTCATTTTATTTATTTTATTTCCTAGTTTACCTTTTGATTTTTTCCTTGAATTATATATATATAATGATTCATGACACCCATATTCCACTCTTATATTAAAGAGGATATAATCAATGGGATTTTAAATTATTATGAGTTTTAGAATTTATGTTTTATTTTCCAGAGACCTTGTTATAAAGATAGCCTTCTATATCTCTATGTGTAGCAGTTCACAGAACCTTATGTTTTGAAAAAAAATTGCAAATAAATTTAATGTATGTGCTTTTAGTATATAACAACGTTAGTGCATGACCATGTGAGTTACGTTAGTAACTGTGCACAAATATGTACATGTGGGGAATTTAGATCAATTTGGTTTTGTGACCCCAAAAACATTCATATCCCTATATCTCTAGAATTATAATATGATAATACATTGACTTCATGAAACCATGTAAATGAATCTATGGAAAATATCATCCAAAATAAATTATGAAATTATTTATAATCCTATAACTTTATTGAGGTCCAATAAATAGTATTTTTCATGGACCATGTCCATTGTTTCAATACATATGGTAATTTCATGTTAATGACGCTGCCCATAATGATCAATAATCCCAGATATATTGAAACACATACCTCTAGTGGAACCATTGGAATATGCCTCTTTCTAAAACTCCACCTTCTCTAATGTCTAATGTTATCATAATTATGAACTCACTGTGACCCTTTTTCTTTTAACCATGGAAACGAAGTGCATTTTTGCCACTACATTCAAAAAATAATAAATAATTCATGAATACACCTTCATATATAAAAATTTATTTCTATTTCTCCGATTATATTTTGATGATATTTTTGTAATGATTAAAGAAATGAAAAAAATTATCTATAATATTGCAAACAAAACATGTAAAATTGATAGGGTATATCAATATCATGTTTTAACATGGTAATATTTAACATCCCTAAGTCATTAATGATAATAGATAAATAAATTCTAAACTTATGGACTTCCAGAGTATATTTAGATGATATTAATCAAAAAAACTATTATGCAATGTATATTTCATTCAATGTTTTTTTTTAGTATCCTCAAATTATTGGTAAATACATCCGGAAGTATTTTGATCCCTCAACCTTTCTCTATCATCCATTATCTTATAGACTAATATTATAGTCAAATTCATTCATCCTAATTCTTCTTGATTTAGGTTAGTTTATGTATAATGGATCCTATGATATTATCAAACATTTTCAAGTTTTATTCCTTTTATAAACACATTATAGAGCATGAACACAGATCCCTACTTTGGAAGACAACACTCGCAAACTTTTCATTCTGAATAAAAAATATGGAAACGAAGTGTAATTATCCTTACTTCAACCCATTCTTATGAACTCCTGAAAAATATTCTATAAACACCATAATATTGTAATATACATGTTTGAAATTCCATTAATCCATATAAAACCCTCTTCTAGAGATATAAACATATCAATAATCAAAAGTAACCATAAATACTTCACCATGAATCCAAATTAATTTTAAAAATATTCATCTATTCCCTAGTAGATATTTTAGTAAAATCTCGTACTCATTATTTCATTCTACAACCTGAAAGAACATCTACTCCTAAAATAATTAGGTTTAAATACATGACACATGATCCCCTTTCAATAGTTGACTGATAAGAACCCATGTGTAACAAATATAAACTCAATGTATGATAGATAACACATGGTAGAAATGATAATCACCACCAAATCATCCATGTAATTTATACAATATTTGTAAAGTGATCCATCAAAATATCAAACATCATTTCTAATGATGTTCTATCAAAATCTATATTTTTCCGGGTAACTGACTAAATTGCATCGATTTTTGAAGCTCAAACATCATATAACTTCATTATTGAAACCTCCTTCAAGGATATACATCAAATCAAACTCATTACCCTATATATAATACTCCATATGATGTACTTTAGTTTTTATAATCACATATATGGATCATTTAATCATCTAATTTCACATTAAAATAATCTGTGATTTATATCACTAGAATATTCCAAGATCTACCAAATTCACATTTCTAACATCTTTTCATTCCTAACACTTGCAATATTATCCATTATAAATAGAACTCCCAATGAATCTGGAAAATATAAATGACAATATTATATATTTTTAAATACTTTTATTGTCAACCAACTACGATCTAAATGGTTCTTTGATAAAACAATGGTACAGTATTCACAATGGACATAGGCACTCTTTTAGAAATCACAGACTATTCCATACAATTTTCTTCTTCTAGATAAAAATTATTCGAAAAAAAATTAATCCACATAACAAGTAAAAACAAATAGTATTTAGAAAATGTCCTTACATTCAAAAATATCAAAATATATTCGAAATTATAATCCTTCCTGTAGGAATTAAAATATCATGGATTTTATTATATACCAACATTGTCTTATGATAACTTTCACCAAAGTCCATGATCAACTTAAAAGTAAAAAAACTTTAATACTATCTTTTAACATCAAGAATAATAACTATTTTGTGTTACCACTTTTTAGGGATCATATAGAATGTTCGATCAATGTAATAAAACCACCGAAACCACAATTTTTTGTAAAAACCTTTTGTAAAATTTCGATACAAAAAATACCTAGTAATTCAAAATTAAGAAATAGGTTCTCTAGGGTCCCAAAACATTGTGAAAATACACACTCATAAAATATGTTTTTATTCCTCCTCATATACATCCCTATAGATATTTAATAACTGTAAATAAGAATACTTATAAAAAAATACATTACCAATAATTACAAACACAATGCATAAGTATTACATTATTTGATATTGTGTCATGTTTACTCATCTTAGCTTTGTGGAAGTACATATTTATTGTTGTATTTTGATATTATGATTTATTAACCTGATTGTTCCTAATTGTTTATTTATATTCATTAACTTATGGACTGTTTTATATTTTAATTCTTTTTTGAAAATTGTTTTTTTTATTTTTTTAATATATAAAAATTGTTTTTATTTTTTTTCATAACCAAGGATGTCCACATTCTAATTTTTTATAGTTTAATTTTATAATGTTGTTCAATGACACATTAGTTGATAAACATGTGATTTTTTGTTATTGGTTTTAATGGTATAAACGATTTATATTCATGGGACTGAAATATTGGGTTTTAATGTGAATAATAACTTTTTTCAAAATAATAACTTTCTTTATATGTTATTATTATTGTTATGATTGTCTTTTTATTGTCATATCTTTTTTTATGTTCCAAGGATGTAGATTCTACATATTTATTTTATTTTTCAAAAATGATATATAGAGGAAGTTTCAACCACCACTATATATGAAAAATTATTGTTTAATGGATATTTAAACATATTCTATATTTGGTTGATATTTTCTTTAGTAGTGATTTTGGGGTTTTAGCAGTGGTTTCCCCTACCAAAAAATGGTGAGTTGATAGTGGAAGTTTAAAACAATGATATTTATTTTGAATTTTTGGAGGGTAAACCACCACTAAACCAAAAAATAATTCTGAAAAATAAATTTCCCAAGATGGTTCCAAAAAACTGGTACTAAAATAATGGAACTGAGGTGAGTTAGATGATGAGGCTATCTTTAGCAATAGTTTTGGGGTACCATAACAGAACCACATAGTGGTGGTTTAAAATGCCACTAAATTAAAAAAAACCTCAGATATTAGTTGATTTTTTTTAATTAAATTATGTAATATTCACTAAAAACATGTCTCAATAATAAAATTAATGAAGGAAGAATCGTCAAAAAGGATAAAAAACTATTTGGATTTTTTTATAGGAGACCCACGTAATTCCAATTATTGAGTGCCAGAGAATAAAATAATCTCTATCATTAAAGACATGTTCATGTTGAGCAAAAAATAGAATAAATATTATTGAACAAAATGTACTGCAATATTTACACATGTTGAGAGGAGGAATAAATATTATTTTAATAAATTTCCACAAGGGTAATATAGTCCATGAAAATGATAAACGAGTAGATATATATTCAATTATATCACTTGTTATGATTCACTCAGATCTATGTAGAAATATGAGAACCCATTCCTTTTTTAGTGAATATATTTTATTATATTCATAGATGAATATACAAGAATGAATTTTTTTTATGAACCATAAGTTACAAATACTATAAAAATTTAAAATCTCTATAATAGATGTTGGAATATATCTTTATGTTTAAATTTGTGGTTTGAATTGATAATGTGATGGAGTTTATGGGTGTTAATTTGAATATTATCTATCTAAATATAAAAATAAGCACCAATATAGTATCACCTACATTGCTCAATAAAATTATTATTTTAAATAATTAATAGAATCATTGTGGAAATGGGATGAATAATGTTACTAAACATTTAATGTTCAATATTTTTCTAAAGTGTAACAATGTTATTAGTTATAAACATTTAGAACTGATTATTAATAATGAAAAATAATACTATCTATAAATTAAATGTGGTATAAAAATAATCCAACTATGGTAATTTAGGTGTATTTCCTATAAATTTCATAATAAAAGTTAAATACTCAAATATGTTAAAGTGCGATGTGATGATTATATAGGGTATCTTTCTTTGATACCTCTCAATTATAAAAGGATATAGATGATGAAATAAAACACTTCAGAGAGTATATAACTATTTTGATATGAAAATTATTGAAAAATAACCTAATATAAGTGTTCAATAAATAGTAAATTATTGGTTTTTTATTGAAGATAGGGACTATATTTCAAAGAATGAGATAACTGAATATCCTAGAAATTAATTGATTCTTGATGAAAATAACTTTGAATAAACAAGTGATGTAGAGGAAACTAGTATTAGTGAAAATATAAGTATAAAAGTATAATGAAGCATGTGGAGGTAGATTATATCGAGAGAACTTGTTTTCCACCAACTAAAACAAAATAATACTTTGATGTGACAACCAAACTGTTATAATATCTCAAATAAAAACACAACTAGTGGAAAAAGAAAGTAATAATTAATAGTGGACTTTATCCATTAATGTGGTCTAGAACCAAAGTAAAATAATATGAATACGGATATTATTCCAAGAAAATATGAAAAGAATATTATTAGGAAAAAGTGGGTATTTTTGAAATAATGAAATGATAATGGGTGATTTACAATGTAAAAGTCTATAAATGTTTTTAAGTTGTACACTTAAGTTGAAAGTATATATTCTAAAGAGATAATTACTCTAGTTGGAAGGTTGGAGGATATAAATTGCCTTCTATATGGTATAACACATAGTTAGTGTTAAATTTACCAAATTCATATCAAATCCGTAGCTGTAAATAGTGATCTGGAAGAGATATAAATATTGAAAAAAAAATTGATTTATTTCTTTCAAATCCAGGCTCAATTATTTATCAATTAAAATGGCTTAATATGGGTTAAAACATTCCCTAAAGTATTTTTATTCAATTATTTATAGTTGTTTTAAATACATAGAATTTATATAAAAAAAGTTGTCAATAAATTATATATAAAAGAAATGGATGAAGGAACTCTATTTATATGTTTTTAAACATTTTTTATAATTTTTCCATGTGATCTAGAGAGTCCATTCAAGAAATTTCTAAAAAAGTAAAAACCAATTTTTTGAGTTCCATTTTAGGAGAGAGGGGATATTTTATTGGATTATTAGTGAATAAAAAAAAGATATCATTATTTCCCTATCCCATATGAAATATAAAACAAATTTAATAAGTTTGAGATTGAGGAATCTGAACATGTGCCTACACTTCTATAGTTTTGGATGAAATTAACAATGGTGTTGATTGTGAAAGTGTATATCGTAGGAAATTATGAAAGATAAGTGGAATATTTCATTACTATACTATAGCTAAACCCGATATAATTGATTCATTGATTTTATATTTTGTTTATCAATGTGATATTTAATAATCTCATCTTATAGAAGCCAAAACAATTATTAAATAAATCAAAGGGTGAAAAAATTATTGTCTACTATACAAGATAAGAAAAATTTTAATTCGGTTAGTTTTTTCTACTTTAGATTATGAGGGAGACTATGATAATATATGGTCCACTTGAGGTTGAATTTTAATATTTTGGAAAATCTATGTAATTTTGAATTATAAGAAACAAACGAAAGGTTCATTATGTACTAAAGAGTATGAATATGTAGTTTCTTTTATTTCTTGTGAAAATATGATCTAGATAAAGGATAATATTTAGGATTTCAAAATGAATATTGAAATATTTTTTAATATTTCTTATCACAATAAATGTGATTGAGAACACTCTAAAAATCATGTTACAGTCTATATCAAACCATATTGAAATAATGTTTCACTTCATCCAATAAAAGGATTCAATTTGTGATATAAGGGTAGAATTAATTCTAAAATTTATCCAGGTTTATGAAATTTTTACTTAGGTAATTCAAAAATATATGTTTGAATGTATAAGGCTAAACAAAAATATTCATCCATTCTCTCCAAATTGTGGGAAATTAGATGTAACCCCCCTATATTTATATTGAGTAAACAATGGGTGAGAATAGAACAAATATTTTTCAACAAGGGATAAAAATAGTTTTTATATTCTCTATTCATATTAAAAATATGGGATATTCTATTATTATGTAAAGGGGATAAAATTAAAAATTTGTGAGTCTATAGATTAAGGGGTAGATCATTTAAATTTGTTGTCCAGCGTTTTATTATCACTACGAGAGGGAATTCACTCAAAAACAACATATTATCTTATAGTGTGGTGTTGTATATTTTGTTAACCATGATATGTGAGCTATTAAGGTTGGTTGAGAATAATTATTATATTATCTTTTCAATGATTGGATGTTTTGGGGTATGAATTCCAAAATAATTTGTTATAATCCAAAGTAATATTGAATTTTATGTTTGTTATAACTATTAATATGTTTTTTTGAAATAATTCATAGAAGACTCTGTATGAGTTATCTGAAATCAAATTCAAAGTTTTAATGAGCCACCCTACACTCCATATGATTTATTAGGACACCATATGAGTCATTTGATAGAAAAGGGAGTTACTCTTTATATTTCATTAAGATATTCATTCAAATGATGTATGCCAAATTTTTGATACTATGTATGAATAATTTTATTACTCTTTATGAGTGATTCATAGACTCTGAATGATTCATTATTTGAGGATTGAGAAACGTTTTCTGTTTCATTTTGATATTTCATATGTGCCATTTTTTGTCCAATAATTAGGGTAATTATGATTACTTTATAAAACTGAATATTATGTGTTTCAGGTGATATTCATGGTTATTTAAAATTTTACATTTTAAATCATTTAATCCTAATTATACAAGAAAATTATGATGTTATTATTCCTAAATAAAAGTGTTTATTTTTTAGGAATTTATTTATAACATACCCTTGTGATAATTTCCCTAATTCATCATGATAATTATATTCAAGCATTATAGTGGATAAAATATAAATAAATGATGATAAATACATTTTTCAATAAATATGAAATCAATAAAATGACACATTATTATAATTAAATCATATGTATATATGAAAGATAATAAATTGTGGATATCAACCAATAATGTTTTTTTTATTTCTGAAGTGGTAAATGAATGATGGTTTTGTTACTATTGATCTGGGAACATTCTACTGAGGTGAAAGAAGATCATTCTCATGTATAAATTCTCTCATGTGTAAAACAGAAAATATGGAAAAGATGTGGAGAGGATTTTATATGAAATCTATGATATTTAAATCATTATAGTAGTCAAATTAATCCATTAAGAAGTTCTACCATTTGATTTTGAGGCATATAATAGTAGATTGAATATTTTATTCATACTGAAGATAATGTGAGTAATATTAGGAAATTGTTTTTTAATCTAAATGATTCCTTACATAATATTTTGGAAATTGGATGATACCTTCCCATTTTAAGAGGTGTATGATACCTTTAAAAATATTTTATGTGACTTGTGTTGCATTTTTCATCAGTAAAAATTTATAGGGATAACTAAATTTTTGGCTCTTGAACTGTAAAAATAATAGGCTCCACACTCAGGTAAAAAATTATAAAAAAATATTATGTTCTTTTTCTTCTCCATCTTCTTTCATAAATTTAAAGAGGAGATTCAGAATAGTGGTCCTTACATTAATGGGATACTTGTTTTTAATTCAAATGAGAAAATTTTTAAAATGGGTTCCCCAGATTCACACCCCCACCCCATTATTATTAAACCAAATTTTGAAGGTTGTAAAGTTACAAACAAAAATATTGGAAAAAACAACCTCATATGACTTGTTTCCTATGTACACAACCACATAAACGCATCCCCTTGGATAAGGGAAACACCAACATATTTGGGTAATAACTCAATGAACCTTTTTGCAAAATATGATTGTAATTAACACTATCTAAACCATACTATATAACTATGATTCCCACTCCTTAGTTATCAACTTCAACCATAATCACACAAATATATGCATCAATTTGTATAAAAATTGTCCTAATGTATATTTTTTGGTCAAATGTTTTTCAAGTAGTTCCATTTAAAAAGACTCACATTAACTATACCTGTACTAGTGATCACATGTTATATAAACATTTTGATAAGATAGGAAATTTCTACGTAGCACCTCGCTAGAGCTATGAGGAATCTACTCATCAAGAAACTCTATCTAATCCAATATAAATTGGAATAAAACTAGTTATATTATAAAATTCCTAGGATTGGATATATCCAATCAATAATAGAAAAATGGTGTGGAAAATAATAGTAGGTACCTAAGGGTAACTAGTCTTAATTATTGACACTCTAAAAATAGAATTCATGAATATTTAGTAAGAATTATAGAATGTATCACAATATGAAAGCAGGAATGAGAGAGGAACAATAAAGAATAAATAACATAAATAAAACATCTAAATTATATCTAAAATGGACTAAATTACTGATTTATACATAGTAAATAAATTAATAGCCATTTTATAAAAATCCACAAAAACACATTTGTAATTGATTTCTAGAAAGCATTAATACATTATATAAAGATACCATGAACTATCAACAGACCAACGGGTCTTGTATAAGTGAAAATTCACTAATCTAGGAACCCTGATGTAATAATTAAATTACCCTTATTTATCATCCCATAAGTCCCTTATTTATCATAATGTTTTCTAACACATTACAATTTTTCTAACATTTACATATTTAAAAGAATCCCTTACATGTAAAACTGAATACAAAGATACATTTACACATACCCTGAGGTTACCATTTTTATATTAGGAAATATTAGAGTCAACTTTATCCATTATAGAGTTTACTTTTTTTATTGTAGTGTACTAAACACATATCCAAATTCACATAACTTAGAAACTCTTACATGTGAATAAGCTAATCCTTTGTATCCCCTTCTCTACATAGTTTTGTTTATCTATATAGTGTAAATCCATAATAAATTTTACAAATCACATAGGTTAAATTAATAACCCTTATATTGTGGAAAGGTTTCCAATACTAATCTATTTCTCACAACCATTCGCAGGGTGAATTTACATATAAAGAGTTTACATTTACACATCACACAACATGACTCTTATGCATCATGACACTTATTTATGAGAGATTATAAAATTATAGAAACCTGTTACAACTCCAAAAGGCCACAAATACCCTGAAAACTCATTCCAAAATTCCCAAACAATTATATAATCCATATTTTATTAAACAAATCACAGCAAAAAACCTCATCCTTTCTTCCCAATAAATAGTTTCACCTCTGAGCCTGTGATAAGTTTTAATAATCAATACTTAGCCTATGAAAAAAGCCCAAACACCTATAAAAACTCAATATTCATTGGGATAATTCATTATTTGACCTAAATAATACCTCTCATATATGTACTACATTGCATGTTTCCTATTAAATTATATTTCATTATACATAAAAATTCCTGAAAAATATAAACTGGGCTTGGATTCTTTTTGAAAGGTATATTTAGTAGTTTTATCTACATAGTGAAGATTCCATCAATGTTAAAGAAAATTTATTTTATATAATATGATTTCTGGATGATATTTACACCATAATTAATAAACATAAAGGTTCACTGGAATAGAGATATCTAGCTATGTGGTCATATACATTACTGATAGATGAACCCTATTCAATAATGTATTATATTTTTAAAATGGTATGTCAAAAATGAAATTCTACTAGATTGTTTTATTATACACCAACATATTATTATGATTCCATTGAATTATACACTAAATACACATCTGATATAGATAGAATTGGTCTCCCAAATCTCTACACAACTACTTCATTATGGGTGACACTATAATGAAGAAACCATTTTATATCAGCATTTTTTCATTTTAAAGGGAGATTGAAAATATATATTAATATAAATGACAAAAAAATAATGGTTTTAACACTAGTAATTTAATTTTAAAAAATAATTTTCAACGTTGATTAGTATGAAAACTAAATTTTAAATCCCCAGGAATGACTAAAATAGCAGAGTTTTAAACATCATTTATTAATGAAAACTAATTATGACATCCTCTTTCTAAGTAGAGATATTAAGGGACTTTGAAATTATATTATTATTAAAAATGACTTTTAAATCACATTGAATATTAGTTTTTTTATAAACAAACTTTGATATTTTTTTTAACATATATATCCATAAAAACCAATGTCAGAATCCAAAATAAATATCAATATTAAGGGACAAAGAATGTCAAAAGTTTTTAGAAATTGACATTAAATCCTAATTAATTTTATTGAGAAATATTTCTAAAAAATAATATATCAAATCCAATGACCTGAATTTACATAGTAGAAAATGAAAAAAAACTGTAAAAAAATCAATTAAAAACATAAGACAACATCATTTTTGATAACAAATACATGAAAATTTTATATATAAATCTTTAACATACTAATACCTAAAAAATATCCTATAATTAAAACACAAATATGGTATAAGTATTTATATGTATATGATTAAACATCATCAAAAAACTATAAATTCAATAAATTTTATAAAATAAAAAACACATTATGCTTTAAAAAATAAGAGTTGAACTGAAATTATCATTTTTAAAGTTAATCATTATGACACAATTGAAAATATTAAAAATAAACCACAAAACAGAAAAAAAGAATTTATTAAAAAATTCCTCTTTGTTGATGAATTCATTGATATGAAACAACACTTTGAAAATATGAATTCGTATATATATATATATATATATATCTGAGAAAGTAGGTCTAAATGACTCTTTAATTTATCTGCCAGTACTTTCACATAGAAAAGTTTTTTTTGGATTCATTATTGATAAGTAAACCTTATTAACTCTTTTTATGACCTATTATATATTCATATATTAATTACCAAATCATTTTGCAAAATTTTAATTTAATATTAAAGGACTAATGGAATAAAATAAAACATAGAAATTTAATTAATCATTGAATGTTTTACAAACTTCAACCAGTAAGCTGTATTCCCAAATGGCATCCATTCGTGTTAGTAGAATGCACATAAAATTCAATGGAATCTAAAATATAATGTGTTTATAATTAATAACCATATAATGAATAATATTTTATAATTATATGACTATTTTTATCTATTAATGATTAGTAAAAACCAACAACTAATATCTATATTTTTTAGTCTTTCAGATATAAATTTCAATCAGGAATCCATAATTAGATAGTTCACAGCCTTACAAATGTACTCTAGATCCATAAAACCATAAAATTAAGTTCTATAATTTCCTATATAGAGTGGTTTTATATAACTAATTATATAAATAATATATTAGGTTTCTATAACATATATCTAATTATTGAAATAAAAATTGAAATTTAAATTTTCATACATAATTAAAACTATAATACTTATAAAGAGATCTCATAACCAACAAAAAAATCCATAATATATTATTAAATATTTTTGAAATATAGTCCTTACCAAATATGTAATTATTCATTGGAAACTAATAATAATTCTCCTTTATAAAATAATTCAGTTCTCATCTTTGTATCCTATTAGAAACCTGAAAAGTTTCAAAAGGTGTTGGTTCTTGAATCTTTTGTTTCAATTATAATGAAACCTTATATTTTAGATACACCTACATAAGACAAATACAATATAAAATAATAGTTAATTTTAAATCAAAAGTAATTTTTTTTTAAAAATAGTGCATAACTCAAATGTTATCTGATGAACAAGGATAGCTAACTGGAACTTAAAAAATGAACCACACAGTCTACAACTCTGGCCACCTATGTCATATGCAATGACACTTGAGAAATTTGATCAATAATATCATGTACTGTTAATAATACATAAACCAAATACACATGTTTATAAAATAAATAACCACCAAAATATAATTCCACTATTACCACTATAGTAAATAAATTTTGATCCCAAACATACATCTTATAGTGCACAACCAGGTCTATAAAATGAGGTGGAGGATCTAGTTACAGAGGTTGTACATGAAATTTTTATCTTTCCATTTCTACAAATATAGCTGGGAATGATGATTTATTTCAATAATATATTACCTAATTCATATCTCACATATATCCTTAATGTAGAAAATTTATACAGTTTATTTTAATCTCCCAATATCATGATATAATGTATAAAGAAATTATAATACCATCACCCATCTTCTATCCACTAATGTCGATCAAGTGTTAATATATTCCAAAATCAGTTGCAAGAATTTCCATCCTACCATATAGGATAAATTTTTCTAATATGGTTTTCTCCTAGATGGAACCCTGAATTTATTTTCAAGTTGTATATCATTGTGATGGATTTAAAAAGAGCAAATAGTTAATAAAAATAATGAATAATTAATTATAATATTTTCATGTACTTATTTTTATGGGTTAGTAAGAAACATCCACTTTTCTTTATACTTTTCATTATCCATTTTTTGGTAGAGTGGTAAGATAGAGAGGTATGAACCTTACCTCTTTAGATTTTTACTAGATTTAAATTTAATTTAGTAAAAATTTCTATAATTATTTTGTCTTATAGTAAAAGATACTCTAAATGTTAAAACATATGAGGGAATACATTCTATGACTAGATATCTTGGTGATATATCATGGAGTTAAAATTTTCATCTTTTATTATTAAAATATTTTTTTGTTACAAAAAATTGAATATAATAATATTTATATATATAAGAAAAAAATATTGAAATGCGTATAACTTTTATCTACCATCACTTTCACATAGTAAGGATAATTTGGTTTCGTTATCATTTAGTATACCTTATTGAACACTTTATATGACATGATTTATAATCATATATTAATTAATAGAACATTTCTATAATATATAATTTAATATTAAAGTACTAATAGAATATAATTAAACGTACAAATTTAGTAAATCATGAAATGTTTTACAAAATCTACCCAATATGTTGTATAACAAAGATTTCATGCATTCAAGTTAGTACATAACATCCTATGTCCACTAAAATAAAATAGGGTTAGTATTAATATCATTTTAATGAATAGTAGTAAATAATTATGTTAGTATTATGACCTATTAAATAATGAAGTAAACATACATATAATATCTATATTTTCTATTCTTTTAGATATATATTTCATCCAAAAATAATTATGTAGACATTTTATAGCCAATAAAATGTATTCTGGATCCATTAAACCATAAAAATATGTTTTACCACTTTGAAGGTAGAGATTTCTTAGATACCTAATTAGATAAATAATATATTAAGTCCCTATAATTTATACTTAATAAAATAAAAAAATGAAATTGAAATTTAATTACATGAAAAAAACAACACTGATATAGAGTTATCTTAACCAATGACAAAATCCATGATATAATTTTTAAATAATTTAAAATATATTATCTCAAATATATGTTATCAGTCATCTTATACTCATAATAACTCTACAATATGAAATAATTTTGTGATAATATTTTAATATCGCTAAAAACCTATTAAGTATCAAGAGTTTTTGGTTCCTAAAACATTTTTCTTTGTTTTCTAGTGAATCCTTATATTTTATATACTCCTACAGAAGATAGATATAAAATAACATTAACACTTTTTTGAAATCAAAATTAAATAATAATTAAATAATTATTTGTACCACAAATGTTAATGGAAATACCAGAATAGCTTGAAAGATTAAAAAAATGAAAACATAATATCTAAAACTATGGTCACCCCCCTATTATGAAATGACACTTGACCGATTAGATTATAAATATTATGTAATTATATTGTTACCTAAACCAAATACCTAATATTATGATTTAAATTACCACCTAAAGTATATAAAATTCAATCTATAATAGTATATAAATTTTGATCCTAATGATAAAACATGTATTTCACATTATAACACCCCGAGATTTTGAGAATTATTTTTTTCACGAATTCATTTATCCATTCAATATTTTTAATTTTAGATGAAACTGAAAATAGATCGTTATATGAATATATATATATATATATATATATTAAGACACTAATTCAATCATTTTTTAAACTCATAATACCAACTTTCCATGCGTTACATACAATACCAACTTGGCTTGTACTATAAGGAACACCAACTTGGTGTGCGATGGACAAAAAAATGAGTTTCTACAAAACAGATCATTTTATTGTTTTAGTTATTTAAATAATATAATTATAAACTATCTGTAAAACATAGTAATAACTACTTTCCAAATATTTTTGTTTTACATGAATATAATATATTGATAATGACAAATAATTTTTAAATCCCTTTTATGTAAAAAAAATATTGTTTTCTTGAATAAATTGCTTTTAATAATAAATATAATTTTAGAGAAAAATAGAAAACTAATTGGTAAAAATAAAAATCATTTCTGAATTCATAATTTTAAAATTATCCAAGGTCAATGTTTTAAAAAAAATGAGAAACATCGTTTTTTTTATGAATAGTGAAAAATACTGCATTTTAGTTCAATCTTCCTTTTTATCTAATTAATTATAAATTTTAAATGATATTATAAATAATTTTTAAGGTAACATTAGATAAATATTACATATAATAATTAATTATAAGAAATTAAATTTTGATACTGTATATAAGATCTTAACAAACATTTGAACGTCTTCTTATTTTAAAACCCTGTTATTTCTTACCGTCTGCAGGATTAACGCTACTCTTAATATTTCTACTTCTGTGATTGGAATTTCAAAAATATTAAATACCCCATTTTATTAATTCTATTTTTTAGATTATAATAATAAAATTTTAATTTTTTACCAAAATTATCAGTAAAAGTGATTAAAATTAATCACATCGGTTAAGGCCAAATTCAGAATAATTAGAGACTAAAACATAAAATTAATGGCCCAGATGAGCTAGAAACTTGTCCAAACACATTTTATGTACATATTTAGTCTATAAATATTACATTACTGAGTTATATTTGTTTGTTAAGACCTTGTTTAGGTAAAAACATGTGCACACCTATCATATTTCTAAAAATTTCAAATGAGTCCTTTTCCTTCCCTATAAAAGGCCACCACCTCTACTCATTCCTCAAACCTCTCAAGGAATTTTAGTTAGTCCATGATATTCCCATGTATACTCCCAAAAATCATCCCACCAACCTCAAATAATATGTTTGGGAAGATATATTCTCATATAATCCTTTTGGAACAAACCAAAAGGAGTTACCTGATTACCAGGTATCATATTCCCTCATGCTTCTTTCTTTTATTTTCCATCTCCACCCCTCCACACTATTTAATCCCTTATTTTGAGATAAAACTAGTATTATACATATTTTATGATATTTTTAATGCAATATTTATATCTTACACTTAGTCAAACCTCTATTTAATGGATGTTGAACATACTGTTTTTGTGTACGATGAACTACTACTACCTGAAATGATGATTTTTCATTTCTCCTTCACCACCAATCATGGTGGCCATTATGATGGAAAATTTATTTATATATATTAATATTTTATATTTATTATTTATTTAATCTTATTTATTCCATTTACAACACAAATATTTTTACCTTCCATTTGGTGTTTATATACTAATCTAGTTTGAGGAAGTGTGGACTACCACCCCCTCAAAGTGATGTGATTCATTCACACACCACAACGAATGTATTAAGGATAGGACTAATGAAATTATATGATATATATGATATATTTATGATATATTATTAATTATATATATACAAATATATATATATATATATATTTCATTTACATACTTTCTTTCCATATGATGATAAAAACGGAAAACAACGTTAATGCCTACGTACGGCTTGCCATCTCCACGAACGGTGCATTCCATTACACACTACATTATTCTATATATTATTATAATAACTTATACTAGATATAACTAATATTTATATCATGTTATAAATTCTGGAATCATGATATAAGTATAAGGATCAACAGTATAACAGATTAATACACATGTGAAGAACAAATCGAATATTACACAATGTGAAACCTTGACATAGGATTGTAAACAAGTGGGTAATATAAAGTCATAATCAAAGAATATATGGTAATATATAAAAAAATATTATTCTATAAAATATTTATAATAAACATATATTTATTATACAGGAAGCTTGTATGATTATGGAGAGAGTCAAGACATGAGGTTAGGGGATTACATCTCACATTTAATTTATTGGAGATACAAGATATGTTTTCCACTCTTTCCTTTTTTGTTGTTTATGTACTACCAGTGACCGTATTATATGTATTTAGTAGTTAAATTTATGGGTATTCACATTCCTATTTTATAATCCTACTTTCAGGGGGTTTTACTTTCAAAAGATGCCAAATTGGTAAAAAAGTTTTTGGCCTCAATTTACTTTCCCTGAAACTCATGGTTTTTTGTGCACCTAATGTATTTTTTGGGTTGAATATAATTAAATTTTATAATACATATCATGAATCAAAACATTTTCATGGTAATATATTCTTCATGTAATTTCCATTTATTACATTGATATCATGATCCGGTGATACAAATTTATAAGGTATTAGTGAGACAACTTCATTACTTTTTGAGATTGTTTATGTTTATGCTTCCTTTAATGAAATATTATGATCCATATCTCAAGAATATTCCTTAGTTTACCTATCATATATTATTTTTTGATACGCTAATTTATTGGTACCATTTTATACTCTTTTATATATAATATAGTTGAGAATGCTTTCTTAGGAAATCCTGACTTTACCCACTATTCGGTTAGAACTATATGTTTTCTAAAAAGAGATTAAAATAATATTATACCATTCCCCTATAATATCATAAATTCATTTTTAACCTATTTATATTTTAGAAATCTATTCAATGGAATCATTTTTTCATTTCCTAATAAGTCACGTTTCTATCCATTTTACCATGAAAAAGGAATATTCTTTTTCCCTCATACGACATGTACATATTTAATGAACATAATTTATTCACAAATCAATTTTCAATGCTAAAAAGGTTAATATTTAAGAAACTATTTTTAAAAGTAATTTTCATGAAAAAATGTTTTAAAAATGGTTTCAAACTTCATGTATATGTTTCCATAAAAAAAATTCAAAATTTTTTCAAAATTTTTTCAATTATTATTTACTAGTTTTCAAAGTTCATTAGAAGAAATGGTTTTCAAAATGTTTTCAAGATTATTTTATATGTTCTGAAGAAAAAATTTTCAAACCAATTTTAAAAATATTTACTAATTTTTAACGAAATATAATTTTTAAATAATTTTCAAAATTTCGTTATATGTTTTCAAATTATTTTCAAATAAATGGTTTTCAAAACTTTTTATCCTTTCTTTAAAATATTTTAAGTGTTATTAAATAAAATAGTCTTTAAAAGGTTTTGATTCTTAATTTAAATGTTTTCAAGTAAAATGTTTATTTCATAATGATTTCATGTCTTATTAATAAGTTTCCATGGTTTTTTCTAAGGAAATTTTTTTTGAATTGTATTATGTATAAAAAATAATTTTTCAAATAAGATAGGATATTTTCCTCAAGAAAACTTTTTAAAGAATATTTCGATATTATTTTCCATCAAAAATTAAATATATTGATGTTACCTATAAATTCAAGGAAATGACATAATGGTTCCATTCATATCATTTATATAAATTAATTATGCTTAATTTCAAGGACTTTTTGAAACCAATTTCTATTTTATGGGTAATATATTTATAAAACCTGTTTCTATTTCAAGGGTTATAGGAATTTAAAACCCACTTATTTTAACAGGTTATGTTTACAATGAAATGATTATGAAACTAGTCTCTTTTTATAGGTTATTATATTTTTACATGTTTATCATACCAATCTCATTTCATGTGTTATGATACGTTCATTTATGATCTTGTTAAACATGTATGTATGATTTAATTATGTGATCAGGGTGACTTATACCTCCCTTCAATTTATGGGTTAAAGATTTATATCTCTTGAGATATACAAGGATGGAACAAGAGTTTACTCAGTTCAGTAATACATAGATAGAATGAGGGAATACTCAATTTTGTAATGTAGGGCTCGAATGAGGGATTAATCAGTTTAGTAATATAGGGTCGGAATGAGGGTTTACTTAGTTTAGTAATACAAGGCTGGAATGATGGTTTACTCACTTCAGTAGTTTAGGGTGTGAATGAGGGTTAAATCGGTTTAGAAATATATGGATAGAATGAGGGTAGAATCGGTTCAGTAATACAGGGCTGGAACGAGGGTTTACTCTATTCAATAGTACATGGATTAAATGAGGGTTTACTCGATTTAGTAATATAGGGCTAGATTGAGGGTTTAATCGATTCAATGATATAGGGTTGGAATGAGGGTTCACTCATTTATGTAATACAAGGATGGAACGAGGGTTCACCCGATTCTGTAAATGACATTGTTCACTAAGATGGTATTAGCATTGATGCCTTGGATACTATGGAAATCATTTTATGCCTATGTGTTGCCACAATTCCATGCATTATTCCAATATTATAATTTCATTGATTATGCTCTTTATTTTATTTGATTCATGTCTTATGAAGTACCAATATTTATTTTATGATCTATGTCATGTTCAGTGATATTTAGGGTATGATCTTCTGTTTACATGATCACATTCTCATACCCTTATATTCATGTTTATGCTTAGTTGTATCCCTTTTAACCCTTACTAAGCATTTGATCTCACCACTTTTCATGTTTCCTTTCCACATGTTATGAATAAATGTTTTAGGTATATGTTCTAAAGGTGTAGATCATTATAGGAGATTTTGATGATCTTCCACCGTGATAGAATATTTTGTTTCAATGTTTCCAAAGACACTAAACTATTATGGTCATCTAGCATGTATTCTTGTAAACTACAGAATATTCATCTAAAATGATGTAATACCCATGTATGTTAATCCTAGGTCACTATAGTAATCCTCCTATTTACTTGTAAAAAAATTCACTTATATATATGTACATTAAATTAAATATTTAGGCATGTATCTTAATTCATTTCATTCCCAAAAATATACAATTTAGTCAATTTTGATTCCACATCCCTCTATATAATATCCAAAAAATATCCACCTCTTCTTAGTTTTTTTCAAATATTATTATTTAAATATTATCCACAATTTAATAAATTAAATATTAGTGAAGTGGAATATGTAATATTTGAAGAGTTAGAGAATATTAAATAAATTGAGGTATTTTACCACTATAGACTCCTACTACTATTCTTCCACTGTTTGTTCAATACTTATCTTATTAGGGCATAAAATTTTAGTCTTATAGTATCTTTTCATGGTTATAAACTGCCAATAATTATTTTTAAAATTATGCCAAGTATGTTATTATTAACATCAAATTCATTTTGGAACCCCTTATCCTCATGAGAAATTCAAATATTAGGTAAATGTGTAATCGCATGTCTAATAACTATGGGTATCATTTTCTCTATTGAAGAAGAACTAAATATAGTAATAGGAACACTAGAAATGTTCTAAATAATTCTGAAAAAACATAATTTATTTAAATAATTTAATTATTAAATAAATAATAAAATAAAAAAGGTACATAGACCATAGATAATATTCCTATGGTTAAATGTATTCCATTTAAATATATTAATGTAATAAAATTTTATGTACATGTATTTTATTAGCGATAAACGATTATTTGGTGTAAATAAATTAGTTATAAATAATTATATCAATTATATTATGTAATAATTTTGGAGGAATGTTCATGTCAGAAAATGATATATAAAAAAGAAATTATCAAATTAGATTCATGTTTTCTGTCTTCTTAGAACTTTAAATATGTTACTAAAAATTGAATATAAATCCTTATATATAAAATATTATAAATAATCAACATTTTACTATTTTGATATCCAAGTTAATAGATAGTGCCTTTACAAGTGAAAGTTTCACAAAAAATTATGATGTTAGGATTGTTCTACCAAAAAATGTTTAACTAAAACTGATTAACATTGAAATTAATTAAAAAAATGTACAAATTATAAAAAATATACATATATTTAAATATCTAGCTTTAAAAATATTGTTTTTACAAGTGTATGTTTCATTAAAAAATAAGATTTTCTGGATTCTTCTGTAAAAAATAGTTTATCTAAAATTTATGTATATAAAAATATATATAAATAGAAACAATTGTCAAAACATGTACAATAAAATATCATTATAAAAATAGTTCTATTGAATTTGTAATTTTTATACAAAATAATGACATCAAACATGGTCAACGAAAAAAATGATTAACTGAAACTGATTGTCACAAAATTTAATAAAAAATAAATATAAATTATCAAAAACTATAAATTTAAATATTCAAGTAAAAAATATATTTCTTACATGTGTATGTTTCAATAAAATTAAAAAATATATATTTAACTGAATAATTTGGATATTATTAAAGTTATTTCCCTTGTCCCTAATATCTGATAATTTCATATATCATAATCTATATCTACATCATTAATTTTTTTCTCAGGTAATTACTTAATATATGAAGAAAAATCACACAGGTTCACAACAACATCAACATCCTCAAAACCTAAATGTCTTTTCTACCATTAAAAAATATAGTCCAATAATCATTTAATGAGTTAATAATGTAAAATATTTTCTTCACACACATCACCATGATAAATGGTTTCCCTTTTTATATCTATTCAAATTAATAAGTTATGTATATTATTGTCATGTTTGAAACCACTATTTTAACCATCTAAGTAAAATTCAAAAACTGGTGCTTGAAATTTATTATAATAAAGTTCCCATGTGTCCTAAGAAACTCCAAAATATGATGACAATGTGCAAAATTAATATTTTCTCTTCTATTCATTAAAAATAAAAAAAGTGATATCCATTACTCCATTATATGGAATGGGACAGTTGTTGTTCTGATTTTTTATATAAAACATGTAACATTTAGTCACAAAACTAGGACATAAAATTAAATAAAATCATATTACCCCATGTAACCATTACTTGGTTTCTAATATGTATTATTTAGTTTCCAATTTCTCGTTAAACAATGATATAAATGTATTTTTATACTCATTCGTCCACCACATTTCATTTATTTTCAGATACATACATTCAATTAACCATTATGTGATGATATTTATGGTTGATCCTTGCATATGTTGTTAAAAATAAATAAATGTGACTACTTCATAATATCTGGTGAAATTAAATTTAATTATAATCCATGGATCCCCTTACCTTTATTATTGAATACCATATGTTGTAATTTTGGGAGATCAACATATTCTAATCAATATCAGTATTACATATGGAACTAAACCACCCTCATTGATATATATATATTTATAAATAATTGATCCCTCTGATCAATGTGTGTTTTTAACATATTCCTTCAAAATAATTATATATCATCCAAAAGAAAACATCCAACATAAATATACAGGCCCACATATCCAATTCTCTTTCACCAATTGAACCATCATCTAAACCTTTATATCAAGAATTATTGGTCAAAAATTCATTTCTATTTTACAAATTAGGATGATAAATTCTGTATCTAAAGAATTCAACAAATTTGTATCCATGAATTTTCTGAAAATGGAATTTAATCGATACTATACCTTGATGATATGTATTATAACATGAATCGACTATATGATATGCATTGAAAATAGATGTAGTTGTTTACTAAATATAAGTCTTTATTGAAATAGCGTTCCTATTAACTAAAAATACATTAATGAGACCAAATTTTTCTCATTTTCTGAATACAGAATAAGTACGTCAATACCGTGAAGAAATTGATATAAATTCATATTATCATTCTATTTTAATGTGTAACAAGCCAGACATAAATATGTTCATTTCCATTTTATAGTGGAATCTTAATCTAAACGTATTTAAAAATATATTAAGTGTTTACCTCCATGTTATATATCTTTTTTTCCTTTTATCTCTAGCAATTTTTTGATCACATTTTCAAATATTTTTTTCTCAACATAACCAACATAAAAGTTATTTTTACATAAAATTTATTCAATAAGATAGATCATTTCTATCATGTAATTTTTTGATAACCTAAACTTTCCATCTTCTCATATTTGACTTCAATTTTTTTAACATTTTTTAAATATTCGTCAGTTGAAAAAGTGTTAGAGGAAAATCATACTTCTAAATCTATTAAATTATATTTTTAATCACTGATATGGGTAATCCATTGGAAAAAAATCCTTAATAACCCATATTTAATATATTAATCCCATTCTTCAGTTGGTGATATAAATCCCATTCTACATAAATTAGATAATCATTATGACACTTAACACTATATCTAGAAAAGATTGTATATTATGGAAAAAATTATTGTATTCATTAGTATTGCATGTAAATGAAAATACTTTTTCTTGTATTCCAAAAACACATTAACGCATACATTCGATAAAAATTTAAAATCATTAATCAATTTTGACTATTTATGAAGGAAGTAGGTGTTCATTAGGAAACATAATGGTCCAACAAGGACTAAGTAACACACCTATTCTATTGAAGGGATTTCTATAATTTATTCATTCAGATCAGGTTCATAAAACATTTCTGACAGAAATGTGACTTCATAGGGGAAATAATTATTTTCAAATGGTTTCCAATGGGGTTTTTAATGGAACTATAAACAAATAATCATTCAATATTCTTAATAACCTCACTTCCAAAGCTAGGTTTTCATTAGGTTTTTTTACCGATGATGCCAAAGAACTCATATCAATTAAGAGGATGGGAGGTCAGGCTTGTTACACACTTTTGGAGGGAATTTTTGACTTATTTGGGACTCTCTTATAGATTTATACTTTGTTTATGAATCCTATACTAATTATGAAGTGTGATGTAGGTAACTCAAAATATTAGAAATCAATTATTATAATGTGTGGAATTCAGAATCATCCGTATGAATTCGAGGTTCCCAATTAATGATGATATCTATATTTATTTATGTTTATCCATTGATATTATACTATTAAATAATACTGTATGGTCCAAAAAAATTTGCATTCAATATGATTAAAATTTTTCTAAAACACATAAATAGATATAAATATAATGAGGAATAATATTTTAATAAAACTGATGATGAAACCAAATTCAGAAAAGGTAAGGAGAGGTGTCGTGAATCATAAAAGTAGTTCCCATACCACCGTTCTACATGGTAGTCTACAGCTACACAAATCCATCCTCAAACCTAATGGTTCATGGAATGAAGATGACGACATTGGCTCTTTTGAACCTCATTGGTGAAATAGAGGAAAATAATTCCTCCCATGCATAAAATATCCCCTTGCAATAACTGGTTCATAGGATGAGATGGAATCCCCAACTGCCACAAATGAAGCCCCCTATTGACTAAGTCCACCATTAGATTCCAAAAAATGTGCTACATGGCCCTTCAATACAATGCCCCAACCTACCTATAAAAGAACCTCGAAGGGGAATGAAAGGGGAGAAGTGCTCAGTGGGCAAACTAAAAATGGATAAAGTACAGAGTAAAGTATAGAGGGTGTGGGAGAAATCTCTCTCACACACAATACAGTTTGTGGAATCCATCCCACTAACCTTATAAGGGTGGCCCTTCATAGAAATCATCCCTATAAACTTCATGTGGAATACCCTCTAAAAAAGATAATATATAGAGGCATGTCATTTATCGAATAAGGCATCATTTTCTAACCCTGTGATTGAATTAAGAATGGTCCTCTAAGGACCCATTATGGGAAATGGTTTTCAAAATTTCATATGTAGAAGATGCTTCATAGACTCCTCTATACGGAAAATGGGTCATTGGATCCCCTATACGAAATATAGTTTGTGGATTCCACTATGTGGAAGGTTGTTCATGAACTCCCCAATGCGAAAGATAGTTCACAGATGGCCCTATAAGGGAAATAGTTTGTGGGAAACACTTCATGGAAAATGCTACACTGCCAACTCATATGTGGATGCTCTTATGCAAGAGGCTCTTATAAGGTCATCACCTTTGTGGACCATCCTATGTGGCCAGATCCTGTATAGACCATCTCTGATGTGAAGAAAACTATCTTCTCCCACCGATCAATACCGTGGAGGATTCACCCACGCACCCATACCCAAGATCAGTGTTGGGATGTGGTATTGGCCCTCTGGGTTTGTCCCTTCACTATCATCATATGCCCCCATGAAAAATGGAGAGTTTCACCAAGATCATTTAGGGCCTAGTCATCAATATTTTTTTTCACAATCATGCTACCCAAACATCTTTCCCTCAAATACCATGAGTTAAACTACTTCTCTTGAGACTCCTAAAACTACATAATCTGCCTCATATGCCAGTTTGATCAAGAACTTCATGCACAATAATGGTCTAAAATTTTCTTAAATTCCAATACAGATCATTTACATCAATAAAACTCTATGTGCTAGGAACTTTTTGGATCCTCAAAACCTCAAATAATATGTTTGGGAAGATATATTCTCATATAATCCTTTTGGAACAAACCAAAAGGAGTTACCTGATTACCAGGTATCATATTCCCTCATGCTTCTTTCTTTTATTTTCCATCTCCACCCCTCCACACTATTTAATCCCTTATTTTGAGATAAAACTAGTATTATACATATTTTATGATATTTTTAATGCAATATTTATATCTTACACTTAGTCAAACCTCTATTTAATGGATGTTGAACATACTGTTTTTGTGTACGATGAACTACTACTACCTGAAATGATGATTTTTCATTTCTCCTTCACCACCAATCATGGTGGCCATTATGATGGAAAATTTATTTATATATATTAATATTTTATATTTATTATTTCTTTAGTCTTATTTATTCCATTTACAACACAAATATTTTTACCTTCCATTTGGTGTTTATATACTAATCTAGTTTGAGGAAGTGTGGACTACCACCCCCTCAAAGTGATGTGATTCATTCACACACCACAACGAATGTATTAAGGATAGGACTAATGAAATTATATGATATATATGATATATTTATGATATATTATTAATTATATATATACATATATATATATATATATATATATTTCATTTACATACTTTCTTTCCATATGATGATAAAAACGGAAAACAACGTTAATGCCTACGTACGGCTTGCCATCTCCACGAACGGTGCATTCCATTACACACTACATTATTCTATATATTATTATAATAACTTATACTAGATATAACTAATATTTATATCATGTTATAAATTCTGGAATCATGATATAAGTATAAGGATCAACAGTATAACAGATTAATACACATGTGAAGAACAAATCGAATATTACACAATGTGAAACCTTGACATAGGATTGTAAACAAGTGGGTAATATAAAGTCATAATCAAAGAATATATGGTAATATATAAAAAAATATTATTCTATAAAATATTTATAATAAACATATATTTATTATACAGGAAGCTTGTATGATTATGGAGAGAGTCAAGACATGAGGTTAGGGGATTACATCTCACATTTAATTTATTGGAGATACAAGATATGTTTTCCACTCTTTCCTTTTTTGTTGTTTATGTACTACCAGTGACCGTATTATATGTATTTAGTAGTTAAATTTATGGGTATTCACATTCCTATTTTATAATCCTACTTTCAGGGGGTTTTACTTTCAAAAGATGCCAAATTGGTAAAAAAGTTTTTGGCCTCAATTTACTTTCCCTGAAACTCATGGTTTTTTGTGCACCTAATGTATTTTTTGGGTTGAATATAATTAAATTTTATAATACATATCATGAATCAAAACATTTTCATGGTAATATATTCTTCATGTAATTTCCATTTATTACATTGATATCATGATCCAGTGATACAAATTTATAAGGTATTAGTGAGACAACTTCATTACTTTTTGAGATTGTTTATGTTTATGCTTCCTTTAATGAAATATTATGATCCATATCTCAAGAATATTCCTTAGTTTACCTATCATATATTATTTTTTGATACGCTATTTATTGGTACCATTTTATACTCTTTTATATATAATATAGTTGAGAATGCTTTCTTAGGAAATCCTGACTTTACCCACTATTCGGTTAGAACTATATGTTTTCTAAAAAGAGATTAAAATAATATTATACCATTCCCCTATAATATCATAAATTCATTTTTAACCTATTTATATTTTAGAAATCTATTCAATGGAATCATTTTTTCATTTCCTAATAAGTCACGTTTCTATCAATTTTACCATGAAAAAGGAATATTCTTTTTCCCTCATACGACATGTACATATTTAATGAACATAATTTATTCACAAATCAATTTTCAATGCTAAAAAGGTTAATATTTAAGAAACTATTTTTAAAAGTAATTTTCATGAAAAAATGTTTTAAAAATGGTTTCAAACTTCATGTATATGTTTCCATAAAAAAATTCAAAATTTTTTCAAAATTTTTTCAATTATTATTTACTAGTTTTCAAAGTTCATTAGAAGAAATTGTTTTCAAAATGTTTTCAAGATTATTTTATATGTTCTGAAGAAAAAATTTTCAAACCAATTTTAAAAATATTTACTAATTTTTAACGAAATATAATTTTTAAATAATTTTCAAAATTTCGTTATATGTTTTCAAATTATTTTCAAATAAATGGTTTTCAAAACTTTTTAACCTTTCTTTAAAATATTTTAAGTGTTATTAAATAAAATAGTCTTTAAAAGGTTTTGATTCTTAATTTAAATGTTTTCAAGTAAAATGTTTATTTCATAATGATTTCATATCTTATTAATAAGTTTCCATGGTTTTTTCTAAGGAAATTTTTTTTGAATTGTATTATGTATAAAAAATAATTTTTCAAATAAGATAGGATATTTTCCTCAAGAAAACTTTTTAAAGAATATTTCGATATTATTTTCCATCAAAAATTAAATATATTGATGTTACCTATAAATTCAAGGAAATGACATAATGGTTCCATTCATATCATTTATATAAATTAATTATGCTTAATTTCAAGGACTTTTTGAAACCAATTTCTATTTTATGGGTAATATATTTATAAAACCTGTTTCTATTTCAAGGGTTATAGGAATTTAAAACCCACTTATTTTAACAGGTTATGTTTACAATGAAATGATTATGAAACTAGTCTCTTTTTATAGGTTATTATATTTTTACATGTTTATCATACCAATCTCATTTCATGTGTTATGATACGTTCATTTATGATCTTGTTAAACATGTATGTATGATTTAATTATGTGATCAGGGTGACTTATACCTCCCTTCAATTTATGGGTTAAAGATTTATATCTCTTGAGATATACAAGGATGGAACAAGAGTTTACTCAGTTCAGTAATACATAGATAGAATGAGGGAATACTCAATTTTGTAATGTAGGGCTCGAATGAGGGATTAATCAGTTTAGTAATATAGGGTCGGAATGAGGGTTTACTTAGTTTAGTAATACAAGGCTGGAATGATGGTTTACTCACTTCAGTAGTTTAGGGTGTGAATGAGGGTTAAATCGGTTTAGAAATATATGGATAGAATGAGGGTAGAATCGGTTCAGTAATACAGGGCTGGAACGAGGGTTTACTCTATTCAATAGTACATGGATTAAATGAGGGTTTACTCGATTTAGTAATATAGGGCTAGATTGAGGGTTTAATCGATTCAATGATATAGGGTTGGAATGAGGGTTCACTCATTTATGTAATACAAGGATGGAACGAGGGTTCACCCGATTCTGTAAATGACATTGTTCACTAAGATGGTATTAGCATTGATGCCTTGGATACTATGGAAATCATTTTATGCCTATGTGTTGCCACAATTCCATGCATTATTCCAATATTATAATTTCATTGATTATGCTCTTTATTTTATTTGATTCATGTCTTATGAAGTACCAATATTTATTTTATGATCTATGTCATGTTCAGTGATATTTAGGGTATGATCTTCTGTTTACATGATCACATTCTCATACCCTTATATTCATGTTTATGCTTAGTTGTATCCCTTTTAACCCTTACTAAGCATTTGATCTCACCACTTTTCATGTTTCCTTTCCACATGTTATGAATAAATGTTTTAGGTATATGTTCTAAAGGTGTAGATCATTATAGGAGATTTTGATGATCTTCCACCGTGATAGAATATTTTGTTTCAATGTTTCCAAAGACACTAAACTATTATGGTCATCTAGCATGTATTCTTGTAAACTACAGAATATTCATCTAAAATGATGTAATACCCATGTATGTTAATCCTAGGTCACTATAGTAATCCTCCTATTTACTTGTAAAAAAATTCACTTATATATATGTACATTATATTAAATATTTAGGCATGTATCTTAATTCATTTCATTCCCAAAAATATACAATTTAGTCAATTTTGATTCCACATCCCTCTATATAATATCCAAAAAATATCCACCTCTTCTTAGTTTTTTTCAAATATTATTATTTAAATATTATCCACAATTTAATAAATTAAATATTAGTGAAGTGGAATATGTAATATTTGAAGAGTTAGAGAATATTAAATAAATTGAGGTATTTTACCACTATAGACTCCTACTACTATTCTTCCACTGTTTGTTCAATACTTATCTTATTAGGGCATAAAATTTTAGTCTTATAGTATCTTTTCATGGTTATAAACTGCCAATAATTATTTTTAAAATTATGCCAAGTATGTTATTATTAACATCAAATTCATTTTGGAACCCCTTATCCTCATGAGAAATTCAAATATTAGGTAAATGTGTAATCGCATGTCTAATAACTATGGGTATCATTTTCTCTATTGAAGAAGAACTAAATATAGTAATAGGAACACTAGAAATGTTCTAAATAATTCTGAAAAAACATAATTTATTTAAATAATTTAATTATTAAATAAATAATAAAATAAAAAAGGTACATAGACCATAGATAATATTCCTATGGTTAAATGTATTCCATTTAAATATATTAATGTAATAAAATTTTATGTACATGTATTTTATTAGCGATAAACGATTATTTGGTGTAAATAAATTAGTTATAAATAATTATATCAATTATATTATGTAATAATTTTGGAGGAATGTTCATGTCAGAAAATGATATATAAAAAAGAAATTATCAAATTAGATTCATGTTTTCTGTCTTCTTAGAACTTTAAATATGTTACTAAAAATTGAATATAAATCCTTATATATAAAATATTATAAATAATCAACATTTTACTATTTTGATATCCAAGTTAATAGATAGTGCCTTTACAAGTGAAAGTTTCACAAAAAATTATGATGTTAGGATTGTTCTACCAAAAAATGTTTAACTAAAACTGATTAACATTGAAATTAATTAAAAAAATGTACAAATTATAAAAAATATACATATATTTAAATATCTAGCTTTAAAAATATTGTTTTTACAAGTGTATGTTTCATTAAAAAATAAGATTTTCTGGATTCTTCTGTAAAAAATAGTTTATCTAAAATTTATGTATATAAAAATATATATAAATAGAAACAATTGTCAAAACATGTACAATAAAATATCATTATAAAAATAGTTCTATTGAATTTGTAATTTTTATACAAAATAATGACATCAAACATGGTCAACGAAAAAAATGATTAACTGAAACTGATTGTCACAAAATTTAATAAAAAATAAATATAAATTATCAAAAACTATAAATTTAAATATTCAAGTAAAAAATATATTTCTTACATGTGTATGTTTCAATAAAATTAAAAAATATATATTTAACTGAATAATTTGGATATTATTAAAGTTATTTCCCTTGTCCCTAATATCTGATAATTTCATATATCATAATCTATATCTACATCATTAATTTTTTTCTCAGGTAATTACTTAATATATGAAGAAAAATCACACAGGTTCACAACAACATCAACATCCTCAAAACCTAAATGTCTTTTCTACCATTAAAAAATATAGTCCAATAATCATTTAATGAGTTAATAATGTAAAATATTTTCTTCACACACATCACCATGATAAATGGTTTCCCTTTTTATATCTATTCAAATTAATAAGTTATGTATATTATTGTCATGTTTGAAACCACTATTTTAACCATCTAAGTAAAATTCAAAAACTGGTGCTTGAAATTTATTATAATAAAGTTCCCATGTGTCCTAAGAAACTCCAAAATATGATGACAATGTGCAAAATTAATATTTTCTCTTCTATTCATTAAAAATAAAAAAAGTGATATCCATTACTCCATTATATGGAATGGGACGGTTGTTGTTCTGATTTTTTATATAAAACATGTAACATTTAGTCACAAAACTAGGACATAAAATTAAATAAAATCATATTACCCCATGTAACCATTACTTGGTTTCTAATATGTATTATTTAGTTTCCAATTTCTCGTTAAACAATGATATAAATGTATTTTTATACTCATTCGTCCACCACATTTCATTTATTTTCAGATACATACATTCAATTAACCATTATGTGATGATATTTATGGTTGATCCTTGCATATGTTGTTAAAAATAAATAAATGTGACTACTTCATAATATCTGGTGAAATTAAATTTAATTATAATCCATGGATCCCCTTACCTTTATTATTGAATACCATATGTTGTAATTTTGGGAGATCAACATATTCTAATCAATATCAGTATTACATATGGAACTAAACCACCCTCATTGATATATATATATTTATAAATAATTGATCCCTCTGATCAATGTGTGTTTTTAACATATTCCTTCAAAATAATTATATATCATCCAAAAGAAAACATCCAACATAAATATACAGGCCCACATATCCAATTCTCTTTCACCAATTGAACCATCATCTAAACCTTTATATCAAGAATTATTGGTCAAAAATTCATTTCTATTTTACAAATTAGGATGATAAATTCTGTATCTAAAGAATTCAACAAATTTGTATCCATGAATTTTCTGAAAATGGAATTTAATCGATACTATACCTTGATGATATGTATTATAACATGAATCGACTATATGATATGCATTGAAAATAGATGTAGTTGTTTACTAAATATAAGTCTTTATTGAAATAGCGTTCCTATTAACTAAAAATACATTAATGAGACCAAATTTTTCTCATTTTCTGAATACAGAATAAGTACGTCAATACCGTGAAGAAATTGATATAAATTCATATTATCATTCTATTTTAATGTGTAACAAGCCAGACATAAATATGTTCATTTCCATTTTATAGTGGAATCTTAATCTAAACGTATTTAAAAATATATTAAGTGTTTACCTCCATGTTATATATCTTTTTTTCCTTTTATCTCTAGCAATTTTTTGATCACATTTTCAAATATTTTTTTCTCAACATAACCAACATAAAAGTTATTTTTACATAAAATTTATTCAATAAGATAGATCATTTCTATCATGTAATTTTTTGATAACCTAAACTTTACATCTTCTCATATTTGACTTCAATTTTTTTAACATTTTTTAAATATTCGTCAGTTGAAAAAGTGTTAGAGGAAAATCATACTTCTAAATCTATTAAATTATATTTTTAATCACTGATATGGGTAATCCATTGGAAAAAAATCCTTAATAACCCATATTTAATATATTAATCCCATTCTTCAGTTGGTGATATAAATCCCATTCTACATAAATTAGATAATCATTATGACACTTAACACTATATCTAGAAAAGATTGTATATTATGGAAAAAATTATTGTATTCATTAGTATTGCATGTAAATGAAAATACTTTTTCTTGTATTCCAAAAACACATTAACGCATACATTCGATAAAAATTTAAAATCATTAATCAATTGTGACTATTTATGAAGGAAGTAGGTGTTCATTAGGAAACATAATGGTCCAACAAGGACTAAGTAACACACCTATTCTATTGAAGGGATTTCTATAATTTATTCATTCAGATCAGGTTCATAAAACATTTCTGACAGAAATGTGACTTCATAGGGGAAATAATTATTTTCAAATGGTTTCCAATGGGGTTTTTAATGGAACTATAAACAAATAATCATTCAATATTCTTAATAACCTCACTTCCAAAGCTAGGTTTTCATTAGGTTTTTTTACCGATGATGCCAAAGAACTCATATCAATTAAGAGGATGGGAGGTCAGGCTTGTTACACACTTTTGGAGGGAATTTTTGACTTATTTGGGACTCTCTTATAGATTTATACTTTGTTTATGAATCCTATACTAATTATGAAGTGTGATGTAGGTAACTCAAAATATTAGAAATCAATTATTATAATGTGTGGAATTCAGAATCATCCGTATGAATTCGAGGATCCCAATTAATGATGATATCTATATTTATTTATGTTTATCCATTGATATTATACTATTAAATAATACTGTATGGTCCAAAAAAATTTGCATTCAATATGATTAAAATTTTTCTAAAACACATAAATAGATATAAATATAATGAGGAATAATATTTGAATAAAACTGATGATGAAACCAAATTCAGAAAAGGTAAGGAGAGGTGTCGTGAATCATAAAAGTAGTTCCCATACCACCGTTCTACATGGTAGTCTACAGCTACACAAATCCATCCTCAAACCTAATGGTTCATGGAATGAAGATGACGACATTGGCTCTTTTGAACCTCATTGGTGAAATAGAGGAAAATAATTCCTCCCATGCATAAAATATCCCCTTGCAATAACTGGTTCATAGGATGAGATGGAATCTCCAACTGCCACAAATGAAGCCCCCTATTGACTAAGTCCACCATTAGATTCCAAAAAATGTGCTACATGGCCCTTCAATACAATGCCCCAACCTACCTATAAAAGAACCTCGAAGGGGAATGAAAGGGGAGAAGTGCTCAGTGGGCAAACTAAAAATGGATAAAGTACAGAGTAAAGTATAGAGGGTGTGGGAGAAATCTCTCTCACACACAATACAGTTTGTGGAATCCATCCCACTAACCTTATAAGGGTGGCCCTTCATAGAAATCATCCCTATAAACTTTATGTGGAATACCCTCTAAAAAAGATAATATATAGAGGCATGTCATTTATCGAATAAGGCATCATTTTCTAACCCTGTGATTAAATTAAGAATGGTCCTCTAAGGACCCATTATGGGAAATGGTTTTCAAAATTTCATATGTAGAAGATGCTTCATAGACTCCTCTATACGGAAAATGGGTCATTGGATCCCCTATACGAAATATAGTTTGTGGATTCCACTATGTGGAAGGTTGTTCATGAACTCCCCAATGCGAAAGATAGTTCACAGATGGCCCTATAAGGGAAATAGTTTGTGGGAAACACTTCATGGAAAATGCTACACTGCCAACTCATATGTGGATGCTCTTATGCAAGAGGCTCTTATAAGGTCATCACCTTTGTGGACCATCCTATGTGGCCAGATCCTGTATAGACCATCTCTGATGTGAAGAAAACTATCTTCTCCCACCGATCAATACCGTGGAGGATTCACCCACGCACCCATACCCAAGATCAGTGTTGGGATGTGGTATTGGCCCTCTGGGTTTGTCCCTTCACTATCATCATATGCCCCCATGAAAAATGGAGAGTTTCACCAAGATCATTTAGGGCCTAGTCATCAATATTTTTTTTCACAATCATGCTACCCAAACATCTTTCCCTCAAATACCATGAGTTAAACTACTTCTCTTGAGACTCCTAAAACTACATAATCTACCTCATATGCCAGTTTGATCAAGAACTTCATGCACAATAATGGTCTAAAATTTTCTTAAATTCCAATACAGATCATTTACATCAATAAAACTCTATGTGCTAGGAACTTTTTGGATCCTCAAAACCTCAAATAATATGTTTGGGAAGATATATTCTCATATAATCCTTTTGGAACAAACCAAAAGGAGTTACCTGATTACCAGGTATCATATTCCCTCATGCTTCTTTCTTTTATTTTCCATCTCCACCCCTCCACACTATTTAATCCCTTATTTTGAGATAAAACTAGTATTATACATATTTTATGATATTTTTAATGCAATATTTATATCTTACACTTAGTCAAACCTCTATTTAATGGATGTTGAACATACTGTTTTTGTGTACGATGAACTACTACTACCTGAAATGATGATTTTTCATTTCTCCTTCACCACCAATCATGGTGGCCATTATGATGGAAAATTTATTTATATATATTAATATTTTATATTTATTATTTCTTTAGTCTTATTTATTCCATTTACAACACAAATATTTTTACCTTCCATTTGGTGTTTATATACTAATCTAGTTTGAGGAAGTGTGGACTACCACCCCCTCAAAGTGATGTGATTCATTCACACACCACAACGAATGTATTAAGGATAGGACTAATGAAATTATATGATATATATGATATATTTATGATATATTATTAATTATATATATACAAATATATATATATATATATATATATTTCATTTACATACTTTCTTTCCATATGATGATAAAAACGGAAAACAACGTTAATGCCTACGTACGGCTTGCCATCTCCACGAACGGTGCATTCCATTACACACTACATTATTCTATATATTATTATAATAACTTATACTAGATATAACTAATATTTATATCATGTTATAAATTCTGGAATCATGATATAAGTATAAGGATCAACAGTATAACAGATTAATACACATGTGAAGAACAAATCGAATATTACACAATGTGAAACCTTGACATAGGATTGTAAACAAGTGGGTAATATAAAGTCATAATCAAAGAATATATGGTAATATATAAAAAAATATTATTCTATAAAATATTTATAATAAACATATATTTATTATACAGGAAGCTTGTATGATTATGGAGAGAGTCAAGACATGAGGTTAGGGGATTACATCTCACATTTAATTTATTGGAGATACAAGATATGTTTTCCACTCTTTCCTTTTTTGTTGTTTATGTACTACCAGTGACCGTATTATATGTATTTAGTAGTTAAATTTATGGGTATTCACATTCCTATTTTATAATCCTACTTTCAGGGGGTTTTACTTTCAAAAGATGCCAAATTGGTAAAAAAGTTTTTGGCCTCAATTTACTTTCCCTGAAACTCATGGTTTTTTGTGCACCTAATGTATTTTTTGGGTTGAATATAATTAAATTTTATAATACATATCATGAATCAAAACATTTTCATGGTAATATATTCTTCATGTAATTTCCATTTATTACATTGATATCATGATCCAGTGATACAAATTTATAAGGTATTAGTGAGACAACTTCATTACTTTTTGAGATTGTTTATGTTTATGCTTCCTTTAATGAAATATTATGATCCATATCTCAAGAATATTCCTTAGTTTACCTATCATATATTATTTTTTGATACGCTATTTATTGGTACCATTTTATACTCTTTTATATATAATATAGTTGAGAATGCTTTCTTAGGAAATCCTGACTTTACCCACTATTCGGTTAGAACTATATGTTTTCTAAAAAGAGATTAAAATAATATTATACCATTCCCCTATAATATCATAAATTCATTTTTAACCTATTTATATTTTAGAAATCTATTCAATGGAATCATTTTTTCATTTCCTAATAAGTCACGTTTCTATCAATTTTACCATGAAAAAGGAATATTCTTTTTCCCTCATACGACATGTACATATTTAATGAACATAATTTATTCACAAATCAATTTTCAATGCTAAAAAGGTTAATATTTAAGAAACTATTTTTAAAAGTAATTTTCATGAAAAAATGTTTTAAAAATGGTTTCAAACTTCATGTATATGTTTCCATAAAAAAATTCAAAATTTTTTCAAAATTTTTTCAATTATTATTTACTAGTTTTCAAAGTTCATTAGAAGAAATTGTTTTCAAAATGTTTTCAAGATTATTTTATATGTTCTGAAGAAAAAATTTTCAAACCAATTTTAAAAATATTTACTAATTTTTAACGAAATATAATTTTTAAATAATTTTCAAAATTTCGTTATATGTTTTCAAATTATTTTCAAATAAATGGTTTTCAAAACTTTTTAACCTTTCTTTAAAATATTTTAAGTGTTATTAAATAAAATAGTCTTTAAAAGGTTTTGATTCTTAATTTAAATGTTTTCAAGTAAAATGTTTATTTCATAATGATTTCATATCTTATTAATAAGTTTCCATGGTTTTTTCTAAGGAAATTTTTTTTGAATTGTATTATGTATAAAAAATAATTTTTCAAATAAGATAGGATATTTTCCTCAAGAAAACTTTTTAAAGAATATTTCGATATTATTTTCCATCAAAAATTAAATATATTGATGTTACCTATAAATTCAAGGAAATGACATAATGGTTCCATTCATATCATTTATATAAATTAATTATGCTTAATTTCAAGGACTTTTTGAAACCAATTTCTCTTTTATGGGTAATATATTTATAAAACCTGTTTCTATTTCAAGGGTTATAGGAATTTAAAACCCACTTATTTTAACAGGTTATGTTTACAATGAAATGATTATGAAACTAGTCTCTTTTTATAGGTTATTATATTTTTACATGTTTATCATACCAATCTCATTTCATGTGTTATGATACGTTCATTTATGATCTTGTTAAACATGTATGTATGATTTAATTATGTGATCAGGGTGACTTATACCTCCCTTCAATTTATGGGTTAAAGATTTATATCTCTTGAGATATACAAGGATGGAACAAGAGTTTACTCAGTTCAGTAATACATAGATAGAATGAGGGAATACTCAATTTTTTAATGTAGGGCTCGAATGAGGGATTAATCAGTTTAGTAATATAGGGTTGGAATGAGGGTTTACTTAGTTTAGTAATACAAGGCTGGAATGATGGTTTACTCACTTCAGTAGTTTAGGGTGTGAATGAGGGTTAAATCGGTTTAGAAATATATGGATAGAATGAGGGTAGAATCGGTTCAGTAATACAGGGCTGGAACGAGGGTTTACTCTATTCAATAGTACATGGATTAAATGAGGGTTTACTCGATTTAGTAATATAGGGCTAGATTGAGGGTTTAATCGATTCAATGATATAGGGTTGGAATGAGGGTTCACTCATTTATGTAATACAAGGATGGAACGAGGGTTCACCCGATTCTGTAAATGACATTGTTCACTAAGATGGTATTAGCATTGATGCCTTGGATACTATGGAAATCATTTTATGCCTATGTGTTGCCACAATTCCATGCATTATTCCAATATTATAATTTCATTGATTATGCTCTTTATTTTATTTGATTCATGTCTTATGAAGTACCAATATTTATTTTATGATCTATGTCATGTTCAGTGATATTTAGGGTATGATCTTCTGTTTACATGATCACATTCTCATACCCTTATATTCATGTTTATGCTTAGTTGTATCCCTTTTAACCCTTACTAAGCATTTGATCTCACCACTTTTCATGTTTCCTTTCCACATGTTATGAATAAATGTTTTAGGTATATGTTCTAAAGGTGTAGATCATTATAGGAGATTTTGATGATCTTCCACCGTGATAGAATATTTTGTTTCAATGTTTCCAAAGACACTAAACTATTATGGTCATCTAGCATGTATTCTTGTAAACTACAGAATATTCATCTAAAATGATGTAATACCCATGTATGTTAATCCTAGTTCACTATAGTAATCCTCCTATTTACTTGTAAAAAAATTCACTTATATATATGTACATTATATTAAATATTTAGGCATGTATCTTAATTCATTTCATTCCCAAAAATATACAATTTAGTCAATTTTGATTCCACATCCCTCTATATAATATCCAAAAAATATCCACCTCTTCTTAGTTTTTTTCAAATATTATTATTTAAATATTATCCACAATTTAATAAATTAAATATTTGTGAAGTGGAATATGTAATATTTGAAGAGTTAGAGAATATTAAATAAATTGAGGTATTTTACCACTATAGACTCCTACTACTAGTCTTCCACTGTTTGTTCAATACTTATCTTATTAGGGCATAAAATTTTAGTCTTATAGTATCTTTTCATGGTTATAAACTGCCAATAATTATTTTTAAAATTATGCCAAGTATGTTATTATTAACATCAAATTCATTTTGGAACCCCTTATCCTCATGAGAAATTCAAATATTAGGTAAATGTGTAATCGCATGTCTAATAACTATGGGTATCATTTTCTCTATTGAAGAAGAACTAAATATAGTAATAGGAACACTAGAAATGTTCTAAATAATTCTGAAAAAACATAATTTATTTAAATAATTTAATTATTAAATAAATAATAAAATAAAAAAGGTACATAGACCATAGATAATATTCCTATGGTTAAATGTATTCCATTTAAATATATTAATGTAATAAAATTTTATGTACATGTATTTTATTAGCGATAAACGATTATTTGGTGTAAATAAATTAGTTATAAATAATTATATCAATTATATTATGTAATAATTTTGGAGGAATGTTCATGTCAGAAAATGATATATAAAAAAGAAATTATCAAATTAGATTCATGTTTTCTGTCTTCTTAGAACTTTAAATATGTTACTAAAAATTGAATATAAATCCTTATATATAAAATATTATAAATAATCAACATTTTACTATTTTGATATCCAAGTTAATAGATAGTGCCTTTACAAGTGAAAGTTTCACAAAAAATTATGATGTTAGGATTGTTCTACCAAAAAATGTTTAACTAAAACTGATTAACATTGAAATTAATTAAAAAAATGTACAAATTATAAAAAATATACATATATTTAAATATCTAGCTTTAAAAATATTGTTTTTACAAGTGTATGTTTCATTAAAAAATACGATTTTCTGGATTCTTCTGTAAAAAATAGTTTATCTAAAATTTATGTATATAAAAATATATATAAATAGAAACAATTGTCAAAACATGTACAATAAAATATCATTATAAAAATAGTTCTATTGAATTTGTAATTTTTATACAAAATAATGACATCAAACATGGTCAACCAAAAAAATGATTAACTGAAACTGATTGTCACAAAATTTAATAAAAAATAAATATAAATTATCAAAAACTATAAATTTAAATATTCAAGTAAAAAATATATTTCTTACATGTGTATGTTTCAAGAAAATTAAAAAATATATATTTAACTGAATAATTTGGATATTATTAAAGTTATTTCCCTTGTCCCTAATATCTGATAATTTCATATATCATAATCTATATCTACATCATTAATTTTTTTCTCAGGTAATTACTTAATATATGAAGAAAAATCACACAGGTTCACAACAACATCAACATCCTCAAAACCTAAATGTCTTTTCTACCATTAAAAAATATAGTCCAATAATCATTTAATGAGTTAATAATGTAAAATATTTTCTTCACACACATCACCATGATAAATGGTTTCTCTTTTTATATCTATTCAAATTAATAAGTTATGTATATTATTGTCATGTTTGAAACCACTATTTTAACCATCTAAGTAAAATTCAAAAACTGGTGCTTGAAATTTATTATAATAAAGTTCCCATGTGTCCTAAGAAACTCCAAAATATGATGACAATGTGCAAAATTAAGATTTTCTCTTCTATTCATTAAAAATAAAAAAAGTGATATCCATTACTCCATTATATGGAATGGGACAGTTGTTGTTCTGATTTTTTATATAAAACATGTAACATTTAGTCACAAAACTAGGACATAAAATTAAATAAAATCATATTACCCCATGTAACCATTACTTGGTTTCTAATATGTATTATTTAGTTTCCAATTTCTCGTTAAACAATGATATAAATGTATTTTTATACTCATTCGTCCACCACATTTCATTTATTTTCAGATACATACATTCAATTAACCATTATGTGATGATATTTATGGTTGATCCTTGCATATGTTGTTAAAAATAAATAAATGTGACTACTTCATAATATCTGGTGAAATTAAATTTAATTATAATCCATGGATCCCCTTACCTTTATTATTGAATACCATATGTTGTAATTTTGGGAGATCAACATATTCTAATCAATATCAGTATTACATATGGAACTAAACCACCCTCATTGATATATATATTTATAAATAATTGATCCCTCTGATCAATGTGTGTTTTTAACATATTCCTTCAAAATAATTATATATCATCCAAAAGAAAACATCCAACATAAATATACAGGCCCACATATCCAATTCTCTTTCACCAATTGAACCATCATCTAAACCGTTATATCAAGAATTATTGGTCAAAAATTCATTTCTATTTTACAAATTAGGATGATAAATTCTGTATCTAAAGAATTCAACAAATTTGTATCCATGAATTTTCTGAAAATGGAATTTAATCGATACTATACCTTGATGATATGTATTATAACATGAATCGACTATATGATATGCATTGAAAATAGATGTAGTTGTTTACTAAATATAAGGCTTTATTGAAATAGCGTTCCTATTAACTAAAAATACATTAATGAGACCAAATTTTTCTCATTTTCTGAATACAGAATAAGTACGTCAATACCGTGAAGAAATTGATATAAATTCATATTATCATTCTATTTTAATGTGTAACAAGCCAGACATAAATATGTTCATTTCCATTTTATAGTGGAATCTTAATCTAAACGTATTTAAAAATATATTAAGTGTTTACCTCCATGTTATATATCTTTTTTTCCTTTTATCTCTAGCAATTTTTTGATCACATTTTCAAATATTTTTTTCTCAACATAACCAACATAAAAGTTATTTTTACATAAAATTTATTCAATAAGATAGATCATTTCTATCATGTAATTTTTTGATAACCTAAACTTTCCATCTTCTCATATTTGACTTCAATTTTTTTAACATTTTTTAAATATTCGTCAGTTGAAAAAGTGTTAGAGGAAAATCATACTTCTAAATCTATTAAATTATATTTTTAATCACTGATATGGGTAATCCATTGGAAAAAAATCCTTAATAACCCATATTTAATATATTAATCCCATTCTTCAGTTGGTGATATAAATCCCATTCTACATAAATTAGATAATCATTATGACACTTAACACTATATCTAGAAAAGATTGTATATTATGGAAAAAATTATTGTATTCATTAGTATTTCATGTAAATGAAAATACTTTTTCTTGTATTCCAAAAACAAATTAACGCATACATTCGATAAAAATTTAAAATCATTAATCAATTGTGACTATTTATGAAGGAAGTAGGTGTTCATTAGGAAACATAATGGTCCAACAAGGACTAAGTAACACACCTATTCTATTGAAGGGATTTCTATAATTTATTCATTCAGATCAGGTTCATAAAACATTTCTGACAGAAATGTGACTTCATAGGGGAAATAATTATTTTCAAATGGTTTCCAATGGGGTTTTTAATGGAACTATAAACAAATAATCATTCAATATTCTTAATAACCTCACTTCCAAAGCTAGGTTTTCATTAGGTTTTTTTACCGATGATGCCAAAGAACTCATATCAATTAAGAGGATGGGAGGTCAGGCTTGTTACACACTTTTGGAGGGAATTTTTGACTTATTTGGGACTCTCTTATAGATTTATACTTTGTTTATGAATCCTATACTAATTATGAAGTGTGATGTAGGTAACTCAAAATATTAGAAATCAATTATTATAATGTGTGGAATTCAGAATCATCCGTATGAATTCGAGGTTCCCAATTAATGATGATATCTATATTTATTTATGTTTATCCATTGATATTATACTATTAAATAATACTGTATGGTCCAAAAAAATTTGCATTCAATATGATTAAAATTTTTCTAAAACACATAAATAGATATAAATATAATGAGGAATAATATTTGAATAAAACTGATGATGAAACCAAATTCAGAAAAGGTAAGGAGAGGTGTCGTGAATCATAAAAGTAGTTCCCATACCACCGTTCTACATGGTAGTCTACAGCTACACAAATCCATCCTCAAACCTAATGGTTCATGGAATGAAGATGACGACATTGGCTCTTTTGAACCTCATTGGTGAAATAGAGGAAAATAATTCCTCCCATGCATAAAATATCCCCTTGAAATAACTGGTTCATAGGATGAGATGGAATCGCCAACTGCCACAAATGAAGCCCCCTATTGACTAAGTCCACCATTAGATTCCAAAAAATGTGCTACATGGCCCTTCAATACAATGCCCCAACCTACCTATAAAAGAACCTCGAAGGGGAATGAAAGGGGAGAAGTGCTCAGTGGACAAACTAAAAATGGATAAAGTACAGAGTAAAGTATAGAGGGTGTGGGAGAAATCTCTCTCACACACAATACAGTTTTTGGAATCCATCCCACTAACCTTATAAGGGTGGCCCTTCATAGAAATCATCCCTATAAACTTTATGTGGAATACCCTCTAAAAAAGATAATATATAGAGGCATGTCATTTATCGAATAAGGCATCATTTTCTAACCCTGTGATTGAATTAAGAATGGTCCTCTAAGGACCCATTATGGGAAATGGTTTTCAAAATTTCATATGTAGAAGATGCTTCATAGACTCCTCTATACGGAAAATGGGTCATTGGATCCCCTATACGAAATATAGTTTGTGGATTCCACTATGTGGAAGGTTTTTCATGAACTCCCCAATGCGAAAGATAGTTCACAGATGGCCCTATAAGGGAAATAGTTTGTGGGAAACACTTCATGGAAAATGCTACACTGCCAACTCATATGTGGATGCTCTTATGCAAGAGGCTCTTATAAGGTCATCACCTTTGTGGACCATCCTATGTGGCCAGATCCTGTATAGACCATCTCTGATGTGAAGAAAACTATCTTCTCCCACCGATCAATACCGTGGAGGATTCACCCACGCACCCATACCCAAGATCAGTGTTGGGATGTGGTATTGGCCCTCTGGGTTTGTCCCTTCACTATCATCATATGCCCCCATGAAAAATGGAGAGTTTCACCAAGATCATTTAGGGCCTAGTCATCAATATTTTTTTTCACAATCATGCTACCCAAACATCTTTCCCTCAAATACCATGAGTTAAACTACTTCTCTTGAGAATCCTAAAACTACATCATCTGCCTCATATGCCAGTTTGATCAAGAACTTCATGCACAATAATGGTCTAAAATTTTCTTAAATTCCAATACAGATCATTTACATCAATAAAACTCTATGTGCTAGGAACTTTTGGATCCTCAAAACCTTCATGGAATCATAAAGGAAAGGTCAGTCTCCTAAGGATTTCTCTGATTGGAAATAAACACAATACCCTAGAAGATCAGCACATGTTTCCCACAAAAAATCCATGTCAAACAGAAAACAATTTCCGTTGGAGATGATTTTCATACATTCGTACTCAACAATGGCTTCCATGCCCCATATCATTTATCATAATTTGATAATCCCTAGAATCATAATTTACACATTCCTTCCCTCTTATGTTCGAGGCATATTAGAAAATCCCATCCAAATTATCCTCCTATTAATCATGGATTATTTAACAAATTTTCCTAGCCCAATGACCATAAACATCAAGACTGATCATCATAAACCTTCAGGGCCATCAGAATTGGGTAGTCAGTGTCCTCTGGGAACCTCTTCTTGAATGTGTGTACAATTTCCAGATGGATTTGCAAACGTTTTCCACAGAAGGCATGTCAACTAGAGACAATTTCATCCCTAGGAGTGGATTTTCATACCTCTATATTCCCCAATGGCTTCCATTCCCCAAATCATTTATCCTGATCCTAGAATCCCGAGATCATGGTTCACACATTCTTTCCCTGATATGTTTGAGGCATGTTAGAACATCCCATCTTGATAATCCGACAGTTAATCAGGGTATCTATAAATCATGGTCTTTTTCATATGACCTTAAACTACAAGGCCCAAAATAATCTAGACCATATGAAATTAAACTCTATGTTATTAGTCCCTAAAAATGAAATTAAATTGTGATACCATTTTCTAAGAAATATAACTTTAAACTATACTATACCCCATAATACTTTCAAAAGGGAACTCCAACTGAATTAATCCTATATTTTTTTTAAATAAGGTCACATAAGTTTTTGTATTATCCATCCATATGTAGGATCTCTACATAAGGCCCTATCTTAAGGTAAATTCACCTTCAATTTCAACCCTAATAAAATTCCCTCAAACAAGCTAGGGAATCCTCTACAGGGGTAAGTGCCAAATTATTGCGAAGATCCCTTGTGTAAGCCCCTATCATGCCCTCTCAAATGGTCCTCCACAAGGGTATTATCCCCAACCCAAACCATACTATGTGGGATTTGATTCTTAACAATCCGGGATATGTATGAACCCTCCCTCAGGTCCAAACTAGACACAAAAAATTAACATATTGTTGGTCAGTCCATATCCTTAATAAGGTCATATTCACCTAGGAGAACATATCTCTTCTAGACATCTTGGGCTGCATCATCATATTCCCCACATAGAATCATAACTTGGAACCTTTCATATATAATTCCTCACCACATGACTTTAAAATACTTGGATAGTTCTTTTTCATATGTCCTTAAAAGTTTTATAGGTTTATTAAATCAACACTGAACTATGTGTAATCTAATTCAGCTCATGAGGATACATAGGAAGCTTGTCTTTTGGGTTCAATCCCAATATCGAAATAATCATTATCTTCCCTAGATGATGATAAAATCTAAAGTGCCTGATCACAAGTCTTAAAACCAATGTGTCTCCGTAAATGATAATGTAATTTATGATCTACCACAAAAGGGGAACATTGATGAAGAACCTAAAAAATATACAAGTATATTTATCAATGGATAACTTTAGATACATATAAATATTCCAAGATTTACTTCCATCTAGGATCGATCTTAGAACTTAGGAGTAATCTGCGGACACAAGTTTGGGAAAGCACCAAGGATTCACGAACCTATGAACATTCCTTAAATCTATAAGAGAGTCCCAGAATAAGAAATAGTTCCCCAAAAAGGATGTGATGAGTATGAACTCACATCCTTTCAACAAATGGATTCCTTAAGTGTCATCATCCAAATAGTCATCCAATGAGCACCATCCTTCGGAAATCAGGATGATGAATCATGGAAAAAAGGGTTGATGGGTGTTTAAGCCTCTGCGAATAACCTCGTTTGAGAACATTCAAGGAAATAATACCTAACATGAGTTGATTAAAAAAACTATTAACCCCTAAAATCATCTACCAGGACCAGTCTAGTGTGTCTCGACTATTAAGACCTTAAAAAGGAATCAACTACCCCATCCTGGTCTGACCATATTTCAAAACAAATGGGGACACGAAGCACCTCAGGAAAAAAACAAAAATGATTAAACTGATGTGAAACCCTCCATAACAACAGAAAATTGGTTACTATCTGTCATTCTATTTTTTTTCCTAGAGCGATGCGAACCAATATTAAACAAAAATGGTTAACCTAATGTGAAACCCTCCATAATAACAAACAATTGGTTATTATCCATTATGACAGTTTGTTTTCCATGGTGTGATGCTAACCAGGGTGAAATAAAACGGTGAACCCAATGTGAACCCCTTCATAATAATATGAAATTGTTTACTGTCCATTATGAAATTCTATTTTCCATGGTGCGATCTTAATCAGGTTAAAACGAAAAAGTTGAACCCAACGTGAATCCTTAACCAAGGTGGAGGGGTCACCCAATCATACACCGTTTTTTCATTCAAATGGAAAGAGGTAAAATAAAAATCATCAATTATGCATGTGATCAGGAGGTGATACTTTTAAATGGATTGGTTTTTTATATATGTCAGGTATATTGTAGAAATTACTCAAACCTACCTTCATTCCAATGGAATCCCAATAGTTATCTCAGATATGCACGTCAGCGACTACACAGGTGGTCAGGTCCCTAATGAAGAACATGACTCCATTTCCAAAACAACAACTTCCACAATAGTTTTGAAACACACTGATCAAATAAAACCGCCAAAATGGTACTCTCCCCATTATGGAGATTATAAGAAAGGCCCTTCAATCAGTGAAAGCTCGACAGGTGCCTCTTCCACCATGGATGGCAATTTTACATTGGATAGTCCCACTGGCCATCTTAGATCATTTCAGGATAATGTACCCAGAACATGAATATGAGTACCTCCATAATATAAATGAGGTAGATGATGTCATCACTAATGAATTCATCTTAAAATCATAGGAACCCTACTTGTGGGATCTTACCAGAGGACATTGACACCATAGTCGTAAAACCTAATATCCTCTCTCTAAAGAGGATCTCATGCTAAGGGAACCTATGGATGTCCAACAGGCATAGGCCCCTAGGGCTGCCCGCTAAGAGAGGAGAACACAAAATCATGAGTAGTTCATTAACCTGGTTCCAATGGAGATCAGTTATACCAACAAGGCAGCAAACCATAGGTAAACATACAAATCATTCTACTCTTCTAAATACCACCACACAAATACAGTAGAAACTAATGAGTAGACACATATACATGCTCCCTCTTATGAATCCAAGTCTGGAAACATGGTGGAACATTACGAGAAAATTCCTATTTCTTCTAACACTCACTAGTCCCACTACAAAATCTGGGAGACAAAATTTCTATAAATGAAAATATTTATCAAACCACAAGAACCCCGCAAACTAAATAAGATGGAAACCGGATACAAAATGGTAAAAATACCTACTGATGCACAATAATTTGACCATCTAAATTCATTGATCAACTATGGGCAGTCATATAACACTACCAATGCATATGGATCCCACCAGTGAAATATGGTGACAATCAATAGGTTGATGAAAATTTATATAACTAATATCAAGCCTTCCAGTCAAATACATTGGCATAAAAATATGAGAAGAGTCAAATTTATGTGGATTCACATCAACCTCATCAGAAAAATAACATGGTAAACAAGAAAACACAAATTCATGCTCACAAATATACATCCCACCAGTCAAATATTGTGGAAATCCGAGAATGTTGCTAGTGTATCCCTCTTAAAAGTCTGGGGTAGACATGTTCCTATGCACCGACATAGGAGAACTTCCAATACCCACTAGAGTCTCATAGCGGACCATAGTAGGATCAAAAAATTGATACGACATCAGAATGGGGATTTATACCCATTCAATCTAAAGTTATATCACTAAACATCTTGGAAATGATGAAGGATTAAATATAAATTCTAGACCATATCCTCTAAACCTATCAAGACATCATCACATATGCAAAACAAATCTAGGTGTCGGGCCCATGATATCATCTCCCCAGGCAGTATGATTCATCTGTAGAATAAGATGGTTACTCTAGAGTATACTTGCATCCCTACTCTAGTCCAAGAGGTTTGATGGCTATATTCTATGATACAAGGATAACTGGGTCAGGAAAAATAGTTATTCCAACTGGGCAACATCGTTGGATTGTGGTGGTCACTCTAGGTAAAGAATATATCCCTATAGAAACTCCAGATGATCTTTAGTGTATCCTTTCCACATCATAGGGAGCACCCAAAAAAGTACCCATATATGAAGGCAATTACCAACCACTAGTGGAAAAAACGTTTAACACATTGGCATTTTTCATGTCGGTTCAATATAACCGACGTGAAAATCTTTGATAATCGATATATCAAGTCAGTTATTTTATAACTGACGTGATATATCTGTCAGGATCCATTATATACGTCGGTTAATTTATAACGGATGTAAAATATATGGAGTTTATATTTTTTACGTTGCTCATTGTATAAATGATGTAAAAATAGAATCTGGCGCTCTTTATCATGTCGGTTATAAAAGACTAACGTGATAAAGATAATCTCATCAATTTATCACATCGGTTATCAAAAGAACTGACGAGATAAGGTGACATTTATAACGTCTGTTATTTTATAAATGATGTGATAAAATATTTTCTATATCGATTATTAAATAATCGATGTTATAAAATTTAAAAAAAATCCACGTTGTTTATTAAATAACCGACGTGATAAATCGTTTAAATGATTTATCACACCCCATATTCAGTCATTCTATTTTCTTCGATCGGGCCACCTTGACTCGTCTCACTCGAGCGGAAAAGCTTGAAACAATTATTCAAAGTCGTTCCCTCCATCCTAGTCTCTCCAATATCATTATTCTTATTTTTATCATCAGATCTATCAGGTCAACTCACAACACTCAAGTAAGCCTCACACGACTCGTTTTCAGCTTTTATTTTCTGCGATGCCCTAAACAATTTTTTTGAGATGTTATTTATCATTGATCTTGCTATCATGTAAGTTTCATAGTGTTCATTTAAATGATGCTAAATTATTTTCTGGTAAAATAAACCTATGGAAGTGATATTGTGAAAGTTTACAATTTTTCTATGTTATACCATGTGTCTGTGCGTGTACAGGGGGTTTCCAAGGGGGTGGGGGTAGTGCAAGTGGGTGGGGGTGTCCAGGGGGGTTGGGTGGGCATTCAAGTAGAGTGGGGGGTGTCCAGGGGGTGTCAAAGGGGGTGGGGGCGGTGTCTAGGGGGTACAGGGGCTGCCCAAGGGGGTTGGGGTGTCCAAGGGGGTGTGGGGGATGTCTTAGGGGGTGAGGGTGGTGTCCAGGGTGTGTGGGGACTATCCAAGGGGGTGGGTGGGGTGGGGGGGTGGTGTCCAGGGGATGAGGGGGGTGAGGGGGTTGTCCAATGGGTTTGGGGTTTCTAGGGGGTGGTGTCCAGGGAGGTGAGTGGGTTGTCCATGGGGGTAGGGGGTGTCCAGGGGGTGGGTGGATGTATAGTGGGGTGGGGTCTATCCAGGGGGGGCTGTCTAGAGGGTTTGGGGGGCTATACAGAGGGTTGGGGGGTGTCCAGGGTGTCCATGGAGGTGGGGGGTGGGGCAGTCTAGGGGTGTGGGGGGGTTCCAAGTGGGTGGGGGTGTCTAAGGGGGTGGTGGTTGTCCAAGGGGTGGGTGGGGGTTGTCCAAGGGGGTGGGAGCTTGTCCAGAGGGCTTGGGGGCTGTATGGGGGGCTATCCAGAGGGTTGGGGGTGTCCATGGGGTGTCCAAGGGGGTAGGGGTGGGGTGGTGTTTCGGAGGGGTGGGGGTGTCCAAGGGGGTGGGGGCTGTCGAGAGGGGTGGAGGATGTCCAGGGGTTGGGGCTGTCCAGAGGGGTGGGGATGTTCAGAGGGGTGGGGGCTATCTAAGTGGGTGGTGGTGTCTGGGGGTGTCCAAGGGGGTGGGGGTGTTGTCCAGGGGGTGGGGGATGTCCAAGGGGGTGATGGTGTCTAGGGGGTGTCCGAGGGAGTGGGGGTGGGGTCCAAGGTGGTAGGGGTACCCAGGTGGTGTCAAAGTGGGTGGTGGTTGTGTCCAGGGGGTGTGGGGTCTGTCCAAGGCGGTTGGGGGTGTCCAATGGGGTGCAGGGGATGTCAAAGGGGGTAGGGGTGGTGTCCGGGGGGGGGGGGGGCTGTACAAGGGGGTTGGGGTGTCCTAGGGGGGTGGGGTGGGTGGTGGTGTCCAAGGGGGTTAGGTGCTGTCCAAGGGGATAGGGGTGTCCAGGGGGTGGGGGCTGTCTAGAGGGGTGGGGGCTGTCTAGGGGGTAAGGGGTGGTGTCCAGGGTGTGGGGGTGGTGTCCAAGGGGGTGGGTGTGGTGTCCAAGGTGGTCGGGGTGTTGCCAAGGGGGACGGGTGTCCTAGGGGTGGGGGTGGTTTCCAAGGGGGTGGGGGTGGTGTCCAGGGGGTGGGGGATGTCTAGAGCGGTGGGGCAGGGGGCTATCCAGAGGTTTCAAATCGTTAGGAACTGTGTAATTTTTAGTAGTGAATGTATACATATTTTAATATTTATACTTCATATTTCTTTTTTACATAATGGTGAATTTGGTATCCAGTTGTACCAAGATGTATTCTTTGTGAACCTTAAGAAGAAAGGATCCAAGATTAATTTAAAACTATTATATCTAACTATATTTTCTTTTTAAAATCATTTCAAGAATATTTTTTTAAAATACGAATAGATTTGTTTTATATTTCCAAATATTTTTACATTCAAATTATGATATATTTCATATAATCATATATTTTTCTTATCTTAAAAAGATGTATAATTTCAATAATTTGTTATAGGTAATAATGATTCGAAGTTGGATTATGGAACATCAAATTAATAATGAATATGAGGAAGGATTTGACTCTTTTTTTGGAATTTTCTAAATTAAATATTTCAAGCAGTGACATTTTTTTCTTTCCATGCCTGAAATGTTTGAATATGATGAAGTTGAAAAGTATAGAGATAAAAGATCATCTGATTTGTTGTGGTTTTAATCTGAGTTACAGCCCTCAGATTTGGCATGGTGAAACTGAACGGAATGTCATATCTACTGATGATGATGATTCTCAAGATGGTAACTCTGATGGAATTGAAGAAATGATTTGTGATATTGCAATAGAACAAATTGAGAAAGAACTGACGGTTGCGCACCTATATGGTGATGCTGAAAAAACCATTGTATCCAGGTTGTACAGATTTTACGGCTTTGTTGGTGGTGTTAAGATTGATTATCCCGAAGGCGAAACATGGATGGAGTGACAAACGTTTTGCGGAGCTGCAACAATTTATGAAGAACATTCTTCTAAAAGATAACGATCTTCCGGATTCACATTATAAGGACAAGAAAATACTAACCCTGATGAGATTGGGATACAAGAAAATAAATTCATGTCCAAATGATTGTATGATATATATGAAAGAATATTAATTTCTGTAAGAGTTTCATAAATGTGGGACATCAAAGTATAAGGTGAAAGAAAAATCACAGGCTGATGTAGAGAATACAAATATCCCTTCCAAGGTATTTTGGTATCTTCCTATAATTCATCATTTCAAATGTTTATTTGATAATTCAGATTATGCAAAAAGGTTATGATGGAGTGATGTTGAGCAGATATGTCATGGAAAAATACGTTATCCAACTGATTGTCCACAATGGCAGAAAACTTATGAGCAGTATCCTACATTTGTAAATGAAATTAGAGATCTCGAACTACGGTTGTGCACTGATGAAATGAATCCATATTGAACCCTCAGTAGAACACATTGTTTATGGCCTGTTTTATTGGTAATTTACAACCTCTCTCCTAAAGTTTATATGAAGCGCAAATATTTCATGTTGAGTATAATGATCTCTGGTCTGAAGAAACCCGACAATGATATTGATGTTTTCTTGTCGTTGTTGATTGAGGATTTGAATCTTTTATTGGAGGATGGTATTAGGGTGTATAGTTCTTATAAAATGGAATATTTTCAACTTCATGAAGTGCTTATGTTTACTATAAATGACTTCCCAGCATATGGAAATTTGTCTGGATACAGTGTTAAAGGGAAAAAATCACATCCAATTTTCAAACAACATACTTCATATTCTCAATTGCATCATGGGAGGAAAGCATTGTATTTGGGTCATCGAATGTTTTTTCTTATGGATCACCCATAAAGAAGACTAAAAAAGACATTCAATGGATCACAAGAATTTGATATTGCTCCAAAACCATTATCCCCTAATCTGTATTTTGAGAGGGTGGAAAACCTTGATGTGACATTGGGAAATACACATAAATATTGTAATGATAGACATATTTGGAAGAAAATGTCAATATTTTTTGAGCTACCATATTGGAGATATCATGAAGTTAAATATAATATTGATGTCATGAATGTGGAGAATAATATCTATGATAGTTTTATTGGAACATTTTTAGATATTAAAGGAAATAAAAAAATGGTTTGAATTCAATAATAGACTTACTATCAATGGGAATCTGTTTGGAGTTAGCTCCCACTCTTAAGGGAAGACGAACATTTCTTCCCTCGGCTTGTCATACATTTTCCAAGAGGGAGTAAATTATCTTGTTTTTGATATCTTCATGATATCAAAGTTCCTCAAGGTTATTGTTCAAATGGAAACAATTTTGTCTCATTAAAGGACTTAAAGGTGATAGGTATGACATCTCATGATTGTCACATCATGATGAAACAAATTCTACTAGTTTCATTGCGTGGAATATTTTCCATCCGTGTCAGAAAGACTATAATGAATTTCTGTAAATTTTTTTATTCAATTTGAAATAAGGTGATTGATGTGAATGCTTTGAACATTTTGTAAAAGGATTCAATTTGTATACATTTTAAATTGGAAATGTATTTTCCTCCATCTTTTTTTGATATAATGGTTCATTTAATGATTCATCCGGTTCAAAAAATAACGATGTGTGGACCTGTATATCTTCGTTGGATGTATCATTTTGAAAAGTATATGGAAATATTGAAGGGGTAAATTAAGAATCCATATCTACCTGAAGCCTCCATTATTGAAAAGTATATTTCTGAGGATGTTGCAGAGCATTGTATGAGCTACTCGGCTGCGGCGGAGCACATAAGCTTGCCTCCATCTCCCCATGAATGAGTTAATAAGTGGAATGAAAGTCAAATCGTTGTCAGTTAAACAGATGAAGAAGTTAGAATTATACATCTTGAATAACATAGCTGATGCTCCACCGTATACCACATTGCATATTAATGATTTGAAACAATTTCATCCAAAGAATAAAGAAATGTGGATTTTTAATGAGCACAAGAAAACATTTTTGTCATGGTTTAAAAAGACCTATCTTGGTAGATCTGTTGTATCAGAGAAATTAAAATTGGTAGTGGGTGATCCATGTTTAAATGTGATAACATGGTCCAGTTATGACATTAATTGCTATACATTTCATACAAAATCTTAGGACAACAGAAGTGTAGTTCAGAATAGTGGTGTATTGGTGTTTGCATAAGCAATGCATTTTTTGATTGCTAAAGACAAAAACCCAATTTCTACAACAAGAACATACTATGTACTGATTGAAGAAATATGGGAGTTTGATTACATTAAAATTAATGTTATTGTTTTTAAGTGTAAATGGATTCTTGGTAACAGTAGTATCAGACACGATGAATTTGGAATGACTGTTGTTAACCTGAATAGATTAGAAGACACAGCTAATTATTTTATAATGGAAACACATGAAAAATAAAGTTTCCAAGTAGTAGATCAATCGATATGCAATGGGTTGTTGTTTTACAAGGGAAAAAACAATATATTGGTGAGGATGAACTTGATGAAGATGCTGATTTATGTGAGATACCTACTTCAATGGAAATATTAACAGAACATGATGATGAGCATGTTGAAGATATGGTTTGTGCCATAAGGAAATTTCATGATGAAGGAATTTGGGAGAACAATCCATTTGTGCATTCTTGAAATTACAGGTAACATTTGTTTATTGCTTGTTTACATTTATTATATTTATAAAATGTTAGATATTTTAAGTTTTTTCTTTATTAAAATATGTATTAAAACAAATAAGTTTTTGTTTTTGTTTGTTTTAATTTTGTTTATTTTACTTTATCATGTTTACCATTACAGAAATTTTATATCTATTATTTTTGTCCAATGAAAATTACTTTACCATGTTTACCGTGTTTACCATCTTTAACATTTTTACTATCATTACCATTGTCTATCATGCTTACCATATTAACCATGTTTACTATTACGTAACTTAGTACAATTTTCTATTTTCTATTTACATAATATTGTAATATTTGAATTTTTATATTTGTGAACTAATGTTTGTTTTTTTGATTCGAAGGATAATGACAGATCAATCAGTTGATCAACCATGGGATTTTGGAGATGAGCATATTGGTCATACCTCTGGGGAGGAACATTCACATGCTCCTCTTGATGTTCCCTAATATTCCTCATGTGCTACCCATTACGACAAAGAGTTCACGAGTTGGTAAAAATGGGTGAACACGTTTACCAAAATTATCACTTGCCCGTACGCAGGATTAGAGGGTACTCATTGAGTTTGATGATGATGATATTCCTAGAGGTCCAAATGTAAAATATTTTAAGAGTTTTTTATCAACTCATGGTAAGAGAAAAGTAAGAATTCTGTATGAGGACTGGAGAAGTGTGGATAAAGCGATGACCTCTCAATTTTGGGAGATGACTTTGGTAAGATCTTTTTCTATTATTTTCCTATTATTTAATTTTTTCTATTATATATAATTTTTTTAACATCTTTTTTATCAGATGACATTTGATATTCCTGACACTGGAAGAGTCAGGAAGAAATGATTATCGATGGCTTCCAGGAGATGGAGGGATTTCAAATCAACCCTCCCATATGATTTCATTTTTGTTCATTAGAGTCATGACAATACATGTCATATATATCCTTTCATAGACAAAGACACATGGATAAATTTTGTTGAAAGTAGAAGAAAATAGTCATTTTTGGTAAGGGAAATGTAAACTTTTGTAAGCTTTCTTATATAAATGATCTTATTAATGTTTTTTTAATGATTTCTTATTCTTTATTTATAGAAATCTAGGAAATCTCATCAGGAGATCCAATATAAAAAATGTATACCCTTAGTGTTTAACTCGGAGAGGGTATACATTATTGGAAGAAAAAATTATGGCAGAAAAATTGCAAAAACTAAGAGCTACGTCTTCAATATTTGGAGAGGTGGCCCCTCCATCCCCTCCATCTAGACATGAAAAATGGATGAGAGCTCAGATGGGGAAAAAGGGAAATATTTTTCATAATATTAGAGAATCATAGTTGAGAGGATTGTAAAATATCTATTTTTTATTTAAGTTAACTATATTCTTCATATAATTTGATTCATTACAAAAATGTTCAATTGACTAATATAGGATTCTCTTGAGAAACAGAGCTCACTGGGGTATTTATAGCTACTGGGAGGCAATATTTTATATCTGCAGTATTGGGAAAGATCAAACATCCAGGTCGTGTATGAGGATATCCGACAGGTGTATCGGTAAGAAACGTGTTTCCATGTTCTTCAACTTATTACATTGAGGGTGTTAATAAAAGCTAATAGAATTCTTGGACGCTGAAGTTCATAATATTAATGCGATGTTGGAGAAAATATTAGAGTGTCGGTACAGTCTCTGTTTGTAGACATGAAAAAAGAATTTCATACTACAGCTCCCACTCCTCCACCTCCCCCTGCAGACCCCATTATTTATCCTCCACCTTTTCCAGTAGGTCCCACTCACCCACCTCATCTTGTGGACCCCGTTTTTTATTATACTCCTCCTTCGCAGCTTCCTACTTATTGCGAGTTGTATGTTGATGATCCTCAACATAATATAGTTGCATATGGGTGGTATATTTTATAAGATATATAGTTCATCATTAACAATTAGAGGTAGAGAATAATAGGGTCACTGTACAAGATATTATAGATAGATCAGCTCGAGTACCATTACCTAAAGATGGGGTGACGACAATTGGACATAGTATCGGCCATTTTTTAATTAGGTCATCCAGACTTCTACAACTGATTACCATAGAGGTATGTATGTTATATCTTATATATTAATTATTTAATTAAAGTTTTTTTATCACTTGAAAACTAATATATTTTTCAATTTATTTTTACATGAATACTTTAAAGGTAAAGAAATACCGTATAGGCAACAACAAAGAAAAATGGATATGACATCAGATATAGATTCAATTAGTCTTCACAGATTTTCATGATATTAAAATTTTTTGGCCGATCATTATGAGTTTCTAATGGAAGACCATGTTTTTAGACATGAAATAACTGTGGGGATTGTAAAAACCGATATCATGGATCTTGTTACTGGAGATAAGTTGGGTAACAACGTGGTGCAAATTTAATCCATGTAAGTCTTAACACCTTTTACCTGCATTATATTTATTAAAAAGTATAGTTATGTCTATTTTTTATTAGGTATATTTATATATTTTTTGAGAAGAATGAGGGGACATATGTATATGGATTCATGGACCCGCATTTGATTTCCCCTGAAGCACATGCATTGGATGAGGAACAAAGAATGCATTATATTGGTGAAAGATTTGAACAGAACATAGTCACACAGTGTTGGATGATTCCTTTTTGTGAATGGTATGAAACATATCTCTCTCAAAGAGTTAATTATCTTTTAACATAAAAAAAGCACTAACCATAAATTATCTTTTATAAGTGATTATTGGATGTTAAGTGTTCTTTCCAAAGGGAGAAAACACTTTATTGGATATGCTCTACCCATGGAAATGTGTGGGAAAGTTTTAGGAAAATGTTGGAAAAGTAAGTTTCAATTTATCAATAGTTTTATATATTATAATGAATTTTAAATTTATACCATTCATATTATTTTCTAACTGAGGATGTGTCTACTTTTGAAAAAACACAAAGAAAAGGAGTGCGAATATCAGATACATAAATGTAAAGGTAAATATCCATTTATAATTTGTACTTTTTAATTTATTACACAAAAATAATATATTGAATTTACACTCATTCAAATAGAATTTTTATGAACAAAAAGAAGGCATCGAATGCAGATATTAAATGTTAAGATTTATGTATGAAATAATTACAACTGGAACAATTACGAAACTTCACATGGTAATATTTCATTTTAAACTTAGACATAATTTTTTATTTTATTTATTCATTTTACACATTAACTAATATCCTTATAATTTTTTTCTATTTCATGACCCTCAACCCTATAGTGCTCAAGACGTCAAACACTTACAAGTGGAATGGTCAAATTATTTTACAGGTTTGATTGAATTTTAGTTGTTTATAGTTTAAAATGTACTTTTGAATGTTTTCATTGTAATTGTGTATTTGGTAGTCATCTTGGTTGGATATTGTTTTTTCTAATTTGACATTGTATGTTTTTAATGTTATATATTTAAATGATTATTTTTTCTCTACTTCTTGTTTTGGTCTACTTATGATGGTTTTTCTGGTATGGATTCTTTTCTAGGGAGGAGGGGTTTCGAGGTTGTGGGGGGGTGTCTCGTGGGGTGGGGGTATCCAGGGGTGTGGTAGGGTTGTATGATAGGATGGGGGGTGTTCTGGGTGTCCATGAGAGTGGGGGGGGGGGGTAGTCCAGGGGGTGGGAGCATTTTCAAAAGGGTGGGAGGGCTGTCCAGCGGAGTGGGGGTTGTCCAGGGGGTGTCTAGGAGTGTGGGGTGTCCTGTGGGGTGAGGGGGTTTTCATGGGTGTGGTAGGGTTGTCTAGTGGGTTGTTCAGGGGTGTGGGCATGTGTCCAGTGTGGTGGTGGGTATCTAGGGGTGTGGGAGGGTTGTCCTGTGGGCTGGGGTGTCCTGGTTGTCCATGAGGGTAGGGGCGGTCCCGGGGTGGGAGCATTTCCAGGAGGGTGGGAGGGCTATCTAGGGGGTGTACAGGGGTTGTGGGGGTATCTTGTGGGGTTATGGGAGTTTCTAGGGGTGTGGGAGGGCTGTCTAGTGGGGTGGGGGTGTCCAGGGTGTCCATGGGGATGGGGGAAGTCTAGGAGGTGGGAGAGGAGGTGCTGCCATCCCTCGGGGGGGTGAACGCCACTAGAAGGTACTTTTCACCCTCACATGGGATGCTTAAGATCTCAAAATGTTTCACCAATTCTTTCTTACACTGTAAACATCATTCATTCTATCAATTTGATGTCAGTATAACTAGGGGAAATGCCATCATGTGTGACTAAAATACCAGGATCTTTTTGGTGGCAATCTTCTGGATCTTGCGGGACTAGAAATGATGCTCCCAAGGCTGCCCCTGAGATGCCTAAAATGACATTAACAAAAAGCCTGATGGTGGGAAGTGGGAACTGGTTCATTTGTAGGAGAGGGACGCGTAGAAGACAACTACGATGATCTGAAATATACCCAACCAATAAACGTAAGTTATTGTTTAGTTTCCCAAATTAGATTATTGAACAAAAAAACACACAAAAAACACTATATTTGTTCAATCATCTGATTTAGGAATCTAAAAAATAACTTATGTGTACTTGTTGGGTATATTTTTGATCATCGTAGTCGTCTTCTCTGCGTCCTTCTCCACCAACTGAAATGGTTCCCTCTTCCCACCATCGGGCTTTTTGTTAACATCGTTTCAGGTGTCTCATGGGCAGCCATGGGAGCATCATTTCCAGTCCCGCAAGATCTAGTAGATTTCCACCGCCAATATCTAGGTATTTTAGTTACACATTATGGAGTTTCCCCCTTGGTTATACTGGCATCAAAGTGACATAATGAATGATGTTTACAGGGTAAGAAATCATTGGTGAAACATTTAGAGAGCTCAAGTTTCACATGTGGGAGTGATGAGTACCTTATAGCAGCGTTCATCCCCTTGAGGGATGGCGGCATCTCCTCTCCCAACACCACCTGTCCAGGGGTTGTCCAGGGGGTGGGGTAGTCCAGGGGTGTGGGGGTGTCCAGGGGTGTGGTGGGGGATGTCTAGTGGGGTGGGGGGTGGGGGTTCTGGTCCGGTTTTGGTCTGTTTTTGTTCTGGGGTGTCCATTAAGGTGGGGGTGTCTAGGGGTATGGAGGGGGATGTACAATGGGGTTGGAGGGTGGTAGGTTGTCCAGGAGGGTGGGAGGGATGTTTAGGGGAGTGGGCGGATGTCAGGGGGGTGTACATGGGTTTGTTGGGGAAGTCCAGTGGGGGGGTTTTAGGGGCATGGGAGGGTTGTCCATGGATATGGGAGTGTTGTCCAGGGGGTGGGGGTGTACAGGAGGGTGGGGTTGTCTAGGGGTGTGGGGGATGTCCAGGGGTGGGGGAAGTATAGGGGTGTGAGGGTTTCCAGTGGTGTGGTGGGGGCTGTCTAGTAGGGTGGGTGGTAGGGGTTCTGGTCGGGTTTTGGTCGAGTTTTGGTCTGTTTTTTGTCTGTTTTTATTCTGGGGTGTCTAGTGAGGTGGGGGATCCAGGGGTGTGGTGGGGGCTGTCTAGTGGGGTGGGAGGGTGGGAGGGTGTCCAGGATGGTGGGAGGGATGTCCAGGCAAGAGGGGGATGTCCAAGGGGTGTCCAGGGGTGTGGGGGGGAGTCCAGTGGGGTGGGGGGTTTCTAGGGGTGTTGAAGGGATGTCCAGGGGAGTGTTGTCCAGTGGGGTGCGGGTGACCAGGATGGTGGGGGTTCTAGGGGTGTGGGAGGACTATCCAGGGGTGTGTGAGTATTGTCTAGGGGGTGGGGTGTCTAGGAGGGTGGGGGTAGTCCAGGGGAGTGGGGGCTTTACAGGGTGTGGGGGTAGTCCAGTGGTGTCGGGGGTCCAGGGTTGTGGTGGGGGTTGTCCATTGGGGGTGTTTCTAGGGGTGTGGGAGGGATTTCTATGGGTGTGAAAATGATTTCTAGGGGTGGTGGGTGTCCAAGAGGGTGGGGGTTGTCAAGGTGGTGGGGGCAGTCTAGGGGTGTGGGGGTGTCCAGGGGTGTGGTGGGGGCTAACCAGTGGGGTGGGGGTTCTAGGGGTGTGGGAGGGCTGTCCAGGGGTGTGGGAGTGTTGTCCAGGGGGTGGGGGTCTCTAAGAGGGTGGGGATTGTCCAGGGGTGTCATAGACTATCCAGGGGATGGGGGAAAGACCCGGGTTGTGGGGGTGTCCAAGGGTGTGGTGGGGGTTGTCTAGTGGGGGGTTCTGGTCAGGTTTTGGTCTGGGGGTGTCAAGTGGGGTGGGGTGTCCGGGGGTGGGCTGTACATTGGGGTGGGGGGGGTGGGTTCTGGTCTGTTTTTGGTTTGTTTCTGGTCTTTTGGCAGGGCATAGTAGTGGTTGATCGGTGGTGGGGGTTGTCCAGTGGGAGGGGGGATTCTGGTCAGTTTATGGTCTGTTTCTGGTAATTTTTTGGTCTGTTTTAGGTCTTTTGGCAGGGCGCATACCAGTGGTTGGTCAGTTTTATTTAAAAAATTGGTTTTTATGTTGGTTATTTTATAACCAACGTAAAAAATTCATTAGGATTAGTTTTAACGTCGGTTATTTCGAAACCTATGTAATAAATGAATGGGAAATGGATTTTATGTCATTTATTTCATAAACGACATAATGACTGGAAATGAATAGTTTTTTATGTTGGTTATTTTATAACTGATGTAGTAGATATGTTTCACATCAGTTATTATTTAAAAAACATTGGAAACTTCTTGGCAGACAGGTTTATCACTTCGGTTATGAAAATAACTGACGTGATAGACGCTTCATAGGAGTGATTTAGGACATCTGTTATATAATAACTGATGTGAGAATGTATATACCACATCAGTTATTAAATAACTGACATAATAAACCACGACTCCAAAGCGTTTTCCATGTCTGGTTTTTATCAACCGACGTGAAAAACACTTCAGATTTGTGTTTTTTATATCAGTTTTAAAATAAACGACGTAAAAAACAATGTTTATAATGTCTCCTATAATAACATATTTCTAAAATACGACATAAATATAAAAAAATGACCACTATAAAAAACGTTATCTACACTAGTGAACAGAATTTGGCCCTAGTTTCCTTCTAGAGAGCTCCCAAAAATGAAGGCCACCAAAGGAAGATGGAAAATGAAGAGAACAGTCATGATCCTTCTCTACTAGAAGATGGATTTCTTGATTTCATAAAACGTCTATGAATAATGTATAAATATCATATAGATCAATTAAAAAATTAACAAAGTAGCAGTAGAATTTGTGGATGTCCTCCAAGTAATATTGCTACCACCATCTCTAAAGGACATCCCCCAAGAACTCGTGGAGTTTTACTCCGCGGGCTAGAACCGATCGATTTTGAGAGCCTATCTATTGATACGTGTTAGGGTAGCCCTCCTATTGACCAAAATATCAAATATCTAGAATGAAATTTCTTTGCTACCATCCACCCTGGTGGTCCTCCCCAAGGTATATGATATAGATATTATTCACCCTATACTAAAACATCAAACTATGATGGTAGTCCTCACCATGTAGGTACCTGCTCTGACGGTCCTCCCCATAGTGATATCAAGTAACGAGAAGGACCTTCCCTCGTTACAGTAAATCCAAAATCCCCCCCCCCAAATGTACACTGTAGATATTTTCCTTGCTGCCAGACATCGAGCCATAATAGTAGCCCTCTCCATAATTCCTGTCATCGTAAAAGTCCTCCATATAATAAAACAAAATAGTAAGAAGTTAATCCCCTTTTTTAGTCTTCCCTAAAGGTTATAATTAGGTTACACTCTATATAAAATATCCATGTCTTCAGATGATAAGCTTCAATGGTAGTCCTCACCACTACATCCTCGGCTGTGAAGGTCCTCCCCACACCGATCCAATTATGAGAAATCCCTCATATTGATAAGTTACATTCTTTCTCATCCAGAAGAAATCCTGGTGCCATGGTCGTCCTCTGAGTCACCCCTCACTATTCATGCATTAATGAAATCCCTACTAGCCCTGGTACATAGGGTGAAATATTCATAAACCAGCCTTATTTGGTACAACAGGTAGAGGAATCCCTAGAGTAATAACAACATAATATGCTTCTCATGAGAAGACAACGATCTAGGGATGAAATACTGGTTATTTTTTGGCCCAAAAAAAATCTCAGTTCATCATACCAAAAGTGTTTTTCGGAGAATGCATGCATAACATCATCTTCCATATCTAGAAAACACTTTACAAGTTGAAAATTATATTTCTGAACTATGTTAGGTATCAAGAACATGTCATTTTATAGGGGGAGATTCATCAGTAAAATGACCTAGAATCCCTTCGATCTGCATGAAAAAAGTGATCATAAAGGAAAAAAGAAAAACCTTGAGTTCTCTTGCCTAAACACGCTGCACAAATTGCGTTTCTTCATTGGAAATTCCCTATTTGGTATTCACATTCGAGGCTGGGGAGAACATGGAGCTCTACAATTTACCCCACATCCCATCCAGTAGATCCTACTAGAAATTGAATCCTTCAATTTCATCATCCTAAGAATATGGCCAAATGGAGTACCTATTCTGGAAAAATGGCCCACTCAACAAGAACCATCCTTAAGTAAGTCTCAAAAGATTCCAGCCTTACAAGAGAATGCCATCAAGAAGAACCTCTACAATTCGACCGATATCATTCTATGGGATTCTTATATAAGGGAATACAACCAAGGAGAATTTATTATCCCCTAAGAATAAAATAATTCACTTATAGATCTGGAACCATATCCATCTCATGCCTTCATTGGAATGTGCGAGATAGAGAAAGAAACAATAGAAATAGTGACCTCCACATTACGGTAGAAACCCCATCCCAATGGTTTGGGGGAATTTTTAACACAGAGTGCCTCTATAAGACCCACAAATCTAGGATGATACGCATTAATAGAAGAATTTGAGAAACTCCATCCCATATGGCTTGGGGAAATTTTACCTCAACCACTTTCCTATCAGAAGTTAGTATTTTCCTACATGGGGAGGAAAATAAATAGAGATGTTAATCATTCCATAACATCTTGTGACTCATGTCACCCAAATGATATCCATACATCTAGTTTGCGCTAAGTCTCCCTTTGAGTCACTCAGCACCAAGAAACTCAAAGAGGGTCCCCTATTGGAATGTGATGATCCAAAAGGGGAGTCCATATTCCCTCCTACCCTTTGACACCCAGTACACCCCCTAATGCATTATTCCTTTGTGAACATCATTGATTTCAATCTCATTGAACTTAGTGAAGATTATCCAAATGAAGAGGATTCAAGAGAATATGGTTACCTTTTAGAGGCGGTCTACATTCAGCACGAGTGTGTACATACCTAGATCCAATGGGCATCCTTAAATTTGGTCACTCCCATAGTTAATCCATCATTTCATCCTTTTTGAATCCCTAATAAGGAGAAGAATAAGAATAATGTTTCATAAAACATTCCCCCCACCTAATGTGAACACTTACCTCATTCTTGAAGATAGAATCACAAAAATGTAAGATGAAATGGAAGAGATAAGGATAATAAAGATAAAGATTCTATGAGAAATCCATCATACTGGGTTTGTTCCTTAGGTGGAGTATTAAAAAACACTTCTATCAGACGTACATATTCACTATGGAATCTTCCTAATAGATTAATAAAGGTGGAAAATCTCATTCAATGTAGTTTCGGGGCCATCAGTCTACCTGATCCCAATCTTGGTAGGATAACAATAATTCCCTCTATTGGGTAAGGAAGTACTATATATTCAGGAAAATCCACAATGGATACCCTCAGCTGGGTATCTGCCTCATATTCTGGCATTTCCAGCATGTCAAATCCTACCCCCTACTACACCCACCCATCCTCAGGTTCAACATGACATGCATCAAGGGATCATGAATACCATTGAGTCATTGAAAACTCGATTAGAATCCATATTAGGGTGGTATGCTCTAATACGGTCAACATCAAATCCTTACCCTAACTGGGTAAGCAATGTTATATCGTAGCCATATTTCAGGAACCTTGTATTCCCAGTGTTTAATGGATTAGGGGACCTGGAGAAACAACTAATTCACTACACATCTTACTATGACCCCATGATGGGATCCCTAGAGAAACAAGAATCTATGAAGCTAAGATTCATAGTGTGAACCCATCAAATTTCATCTTTCATGTGGTATACCATCTTGTTATCACATTCAATAATAGGTTGCGAGATCTATAAATAAATTTAATGTTGCATTTCACATCGATGTTTCAAAAAATAAAAGTCATTGGCCTCATTAATGGAAAAAAATGAGATAATGAGAGAGTTTCATATATCAATTCCATATGGAAAGGTCTAACTTACTCCTTGAACTAAAAACTTCCCCTAGTTGAGATGTTATCCTTGTGAATTGACATTCTTCATGATGAGCTCCAAACACCACTCACCCTGGTGAGATATACAAGTGGTTTTTGGAATTCTCTTCCATCACTCAAAGGATATAAGATTCTTTGCAAAGGAAGAATCTCAAGTACTGGGAATCCCTATCAGCCCCATACAAATGAGAGAGAAGAGATGAAGTGGATTCTATCATGCTTAAGACACCACATATGCTGACTCCAGCTCCAAGACCCACACCAAACCATGAATTTCCCTGATGGATTTCAGTAGTCTCCCCCACCTCTATAATAATAGATAATGGGGGATAAGATAAAGCAATTTAAAGAAGGAATAAATAAACATTACCCATTCTAGGATGACATATTCTGTGGCTAGCTCGTAGCCGCAATGAATTGAAACTTTCTCCCACTTCTAAAGACCACAAGGAAATATGAAGTTGGTCTTAACAGTCGACCAGATTATTTTCCCTTCAATTAGATATTTTGGAATAACATAAAGGAGTTCTTTTTCTTCAAGGACCTCTTGAAAAATATGATAGATTCTGGGAAATTCAGGTTGGGACCATCACCATCGCAAGTGTCTTATGTTTCCACGATTGATATGGATGAATAAGGGGAATGTAAAAATAGTTGTTAACAAAATAGAGAAAAAAGATTACAGTTGGATGACTATAAAAACAATCAACCGAGTCCACAGTATCCTCTACATACAGTTGAAGAAACCAACTATGCCTCCAAAATCTCCTAATGCAACACACCTTACATCCTCTTATTTACAATCCTCTAATGGAAGACCTCTCAAAAATAAGTCTAATAAGAAGGGTAGAAAGCAAGTGAAAAAAATATGAACTTACACAGAACCCAAAGTTGTCCCAGACACTGTCATATGTCACGTGATCGAATCTGATATTACATTCTCCGTTGTGCCAAACATTACCACCGGGGGTAAATGATGAGTCAGAGTCAGCATAAAAAAGTAGCCTATTTGTTTCTCCATCAATGTCATCCACTTAATAGATCCCCTCTATGACGATTAATATGGTTATAAAATACAATTCCCCACACCCAATTGAGGATCATACGGATGAATACGTAGATACAATGCATATCAAAGGAGACATCGTGATGGCAGAAATCAATCTTATCGAAGCACCCATGCTCAAACCATCAGTGTGGTTGAAACTTGTAGAAAGACTATACAGTAGATCCAACAGGGATAGGAAATTTATCTTTCCCCTATAAGAAGCTACCTCGGTGATATATTTCTGGAATATTAATCAGATTTAGAACAGCTGGTGAATTTCCCTCAACATTTTAGCATACATATATGGACCCATCCACAAGGGAAGGAAGTTCCTTCATCTCCAATACCAAGGTTCGAATTATCATCATAAAATTCTTAAGCCCCTAAAAAACATGTGAAAAAGAATCCTCGTGATTGGAAGCACTTTCCTATATATAAGAAATATAAAATTCAGAAACATTTAGCTTCACTACCAACCATGTTGTCGATGTTGGATGTTGTGATTCTATTAACAAATCCAAGGGAGGCACTCATCGAAGCCTTGTTATGTCCATAAGAGTTCAAATCCAAGGTATCCACTGTTGAAGTCTACCATACATAGACCAATTCTATAGAATTCCACATAATTCTCTCCTTCAAAAATCAAGATTATGATTCCATCTTGAAAGGACACATCAAAACCATATATTTGTCTAGTAGTATAAATAGTTTTAATATCTAAAAAATCTTCATTTTCAATGGCTTTGGAGTTAATGTCCTCTAATTGTGGCCACTTTTTTAGCTTGGATACAATGAGGATGATCTAAAAACATGCACCATGACTCTCTTAGGCTATGAGAAAAGTGAGAAAAATTTGTTAGGACAAATTAATCTTGAAACCCAATTTGGTGACCACATAGCTCACCTAGAATTTTTAGTGGTCCAAAATAATACATCATTAAACACCCTACTAGGAATTTCCAAGGTGAATCAACATGTAGAAATCCCCTCCTATTATGATCAGTGCCTCAAATATAGAATTAATAGAAAGAGTGGCACACTACATGCCGAAAAGTCACCCATTCAACCTCTGCAAATCACACTATATTGTTGTAGGGTTCTACATGCCGAAGGGGAAGTGACATCCGGTCAATAGTGTTGAATGTATTGCATCCCCAAATGGTTTGGAAAGGGTTCCATTCAATCCCATCAAGTATCTCGAGGAAGAATATGTACTTTACATCAAGTAGACTAAGTGAACTAGTCCAAATTTGGATTTATGTTCAATAATCTTAATGGTTTTTTTCATGCACACCAAGCTTGATAATGTTGTGACACTCACAGACACCCAAGATAATGGTGGCAGTTGGGATAAAAATATCTCGGAACCATCATCAAAGCTCCAGAAAATCCATTCCCCACCCACATAGGTGTGAGGTAGAGTATCATAATTCAAAGAAGATGAGGAAAATATTTTACCCACCATTTTATATTGTCCAGTGAAGCCCTTGCTGATGGACAAGGCAGAAGAGGTGTCTTCACCTCCTAGACACCAAAATAGCATCTCTTCCCTCAACTATGGAACAATCATCTCCAGAATTGTTTCCCCATTAGAATACATAGAGAACGATGATGAGGACACATAGGAAGAAGAGAAAGACCTAGTGTATTCCTCTATAGAGATTGAGGATGGTGTCTCTACCACTATTGATGAAATCAAGGAAATCATCTTTGGTACATACAAAGACATGCGACCCACTCTAATTAATGTGGACATGAGTTTTGAAGAGAAACATGTATACACATCTTTCTTGAAGTATAATTGAGAAATTTTCTCCTAGATTTATATATAAATTCCAACCCTCAATCCATAAGTATCCACTCACAACTTGGGATTTCTAGAAGTCGACCATGGTTAAAAGAAATCTTCTAAAAGGACACACCCGAAACATGATTCCAAAATAGAGGATGAAGTCAAAGAGATCACCAGAGCCAAATTCATTTGGGAATTCTAATACCCCATATATATAGAAAATATTTTCCCCATCAAAATGAAAAATGGTAATATTAGAGTCTGTATCAATTTCAAGGATCTCAATTGGCATTTCCCAAAATACGATTTATCGATCCCAATCACATAATTGTTTATCGTTGTAACTACCTAATACGAGGATATCTCTTTCATGGATGGTTATTCATGATATAATAAACTACAAATGGACTAGGAAGATTAATAATCCACATCCTTTAGGGCTCCCTATGGAGTTTGTTTCTATAAATTGATACCATTTAGTTTGAAAAATGTCAGTTCCACATATCAACACGCCATGCACCGCATCTTCAAACCCTTCTTGGGAAATATCGTTGAATACTATATGGTAGATTTTTTGGTTGTGTAATGATAGTTATTGGATCACCTTTCATATATTGAAATAGTTTTCAACAAAAAATAGCATCAAAGTCTAAAAATTAACACGCTGAAATTATTTTTTGGTGTTAACTGGATAAAATTCCTTATCTTCATCGTAGGCCATTGTAGAATCAAAGTCGACCTTGAGACGACAAATTCCATAAGTGGAATGTCACCTCCTCACAACGTCACTGTGTTGAGATAAATACAAGGAAACTTGGCCTACATTTGGAACTTCATATCTAACCTCATAGGAAAATTCTTTCCCTTGACCAGGTAGATGAAAAATGGGGTAGAATGTAACTGGAGTGATGATTGTCTGGAAGCATTCAACAATAAAAATAGATATCTCTTAAGCCCACTAAGGATAATTCCACCTGTCCAAGGAAGACCAATCATTTTATATGTGACATCCTTGTAGTTATTCCTAGAAACCTTTCTCCAATATAAGAATGATGTACACAATGAGAATAGTCTCAATTACCTCATTCAAACCTTAATCAATGTTGGGAATCATTATTCATATATCGAGATGAACTACCTTGCCTTAATATTTTTAGTGAAGAATATATGGAATTACACGTAGCACCATGTGGTCTGTTTGGACTCACATAGAAACCCGCTCAACTATATTCTCAGCCATCCAATGTTAAATGGATGCCAACCATGGTGGGAGATCATTCTGCAGTAGATTGATATACGGTTCATACTCCAAAAAACAATCAAAGGCCAGACAATAGTATATTTCCTAGTAGAGTAAACCTCAATAGATGTGGCCCCATTATATGTTTATATACCTGATGAGTAAGTGTTCTATATTCAAGAGAACACCTAGATGTGGGAAATGCACTTTGACGCTGCCTCCATAAGTATGATAGGGAAAGGAATGGAAGAACCCCGACTCAAAAAATTAGGGTTGGGAATCATACTCATATCTATATAAAATTTACACATGGAATACTCCTTCCAACTATCAGAAGGGTGAAAAAACAATGAAGTATCCATGATCTAACACTCCAAGTGAAAGCTAAACCCCAGAAGATAAAAGACGATTTAGAACATGTGAACATGGAAGTCCATGGTGACTATGCTATCAAGAGAGACGTGTTGACCCCTTTTCTAAACTATGTTTCAGAATTTAATGTAGAATTATTATTAGAGGAAACTATGTATTATATCCCTCAATCACAAAATTCATATGATGATATATTTATAAATTAAGCCAAGACTCTAGCCGACCCTAATCAAAATGAAACAGTCATCAGTATTTTCCACCGACAAATGGTCTTACCATTCATTCAGTACAACACAAAATAAATCATCAAAATTAGTCTCATCTCCATATCGTATGGTCCTAGCACCAGATGGATGGATCCCATTGCATATTACCTTTAAAGGGGAGAGCTCCCACTAGATAGGGAAGGAAGGGAATAAATCCTAAAATGGGTAACCAACATCCTACTAACTCTGGTGAAAACCAGGCAAAGGATCTATAAAAGTGAGGCCTCAATGGAGTCCTTCTTAGGTGCATTGAGTGATAAAAGACTTCTGGAGATATGAAAGAATTGTATGCCAGAGTTTGTGGAGCACATCAATTAGCATCGAATATCTCACAATATATTTGAAGGATTTGGTGATATTATCCCACCATGATGCAGGATTGTGTCACATTTAGTATGAAATTCAATCCCATCCATGTTTTTGAAAATTTCATCCACCGACCCGGGAGTTACATCACACAACCAAGTAATCCTAGCCATCTTCCATATGGTTAATGGATGTCGTGGGACCATACCCTCCCACTATGGCCAAAAAATTAAAATATATTCCCACATAAATCATCTTTTTTCCAAATGAGTGGATGTTGTACCCCTCAAAGAAGTTTTATAAATAATCATTGTGAACATTGTGAAAGACAACATCATCACCAGATTTCGTGTCCCTCAAACAATTTTAACTGGATAGTGGGACCAATTTTTGCTCTATATTATCAGAAAACCTATTTCTAGAAAATGGAATGAAAGCCAAACATTCATCCTAATACCATGAAATGAGAAATAGGTTCATAGAGGCCTTTAATAATTAATTATTGAACATTATCCAGAAGATGGTCGAAAAATACAAGAAATAAGAGATGGGAAAGCTCTTTCATGCTATGTGGGCTTACTGGACCATGACTCAAACCGCCACTCAAGAAACCATATACTCATTAGTATAAATTATGGAGGTGGTCTTAACCATTGAAGATAAATTACAATCACTATGTGTCACTATATTTGATCAACTGTCTACATATGAGAAATCCCAAAAAATGATTCAAAGAGTGGAATCAACTGGACAAGAAAAAATTGAATACATTGCATCAATTGGAAGTTTACTAGAATCATATTGTACTACCCTTCAATAAAAAGGTTCCCCTTCAATATTTCCTTGAAGTATAGATGGTGTTGGAACTTAGAACTCTGATGATACTTGGAATGAAACCTCCAAAATTGAAGCCTAAATTGGAAGTAGCATATTTCATACACAAGCGCTTCTCCAATAGAGTATATGCCTTTATTTCAATGGATGGACAAATCACTATATCTCCCACTAGTGAGAGGTTGATTAATGAAAACCTTGTGTAATTATACAATGATCTTCTTAGTTGCATGACATTAAATTCTATAGAACCACCAATGTTTTAGTTGGATGATAGTAAATTGTATAGAACAACCATCGCCATAGCTAAACGATGTTAAACTACATAGAACCACCAAAATCATAGTTAAATAGTGTTAAACTACATACCACCACCATCATCTTAGCTACAAGATGTTAAACTTAATGGCACCTCAATGTTCTTAGATAGATAATGATAAACTATGTGGCACCACCATCATCTTAGCTACATGACGTTAAACTACATAGAACCACCATCATCTTAGTTGCATGACGTTAAACATCATAGTACCACAATCATCTTAGCTACATGGAATTAAATTTCCTAGCTCCGCCATCATATTAGATTCATGACATTAAACTGCATAGCACCACCATTGTCTTAGAGAACATAATTAAACTACATATCACCACCATCATCTTAGCTGCATGATGTTAAACTGCATAGCACCACCATCATCTTAGCTACAATATGTTATTCTATATAGTTTCACCTATGTCCATGCGACATGATGTTAAACTTATCGGCACGTTCATCCTAACCATACGACATTAAACTACCTAGCCAAATGTTTCTAACCACAAAAAATTAAACCATACAACGGTTATTGTTTTCTGTCTTGTGATTTCTCATGAATGAGTCAAATTTAGGCAAGGTAATGGTAAAAATGACCCCTTCCAATGTATGTGCCAGACCGTTACTGGGAGTGTATATTAGAACTATGTGTGCCTTGATTCCTATTCGTTAATGGGATATATAGTGACACCTTCAACCTACCTTGTCACCCAGCCACTAACATCAGGAAAACAAAGACCACTTTCCTTGTGTGTAAGCCAAAATGGTACATGGAACATGTATCTTAGAATGAAAAGTGGCTTGATTCCTACCCTCATAGGGCACATAGTGATTCCCAAATCCCATTTCCAGGTTTAGACAATACCAACCAAAATGAATGCTCCTCGTCCATTAATATGGCATGAGCCTACACCGAGTGGTGATTTTACATAACTATGTATAGCTAGATTTCCATTCATCAATCGGATACATAGAGATTCTCGGTTCCTACATCTTGGTCCACCCACTAGCCAAGGTCATTAATGCCCCTTTTTCTTATGTATAGGCTAGACATTCCTAGGGTAATCCTTGTTAAGTCCTAACCATATGATGTTAAACTGCAAGGTACCTCAAGAACTATGTATGGATTTATTCTTACACTCAAAGGGTATGTAGTGATTACCAGACTCTTCATCCTAGTCTAACCATCATTCAATGAAAAAAGGGACCTTCCATATACAAGGTCAAGATTGGTACATGGAACATGTTGTTATATACACATGGACTTTGATTCGCAACTAACTGGTATATGTAGAAAACCTCCTTGAAGTTCAACCCTGTAACTTCACCGACCTCTTTCTTTTCACGTTGGTTCACCATCATCCTTACTGTGTGATGTTTAACTATATGGGATACCAGAACTTTGTGTTTCTTGAATCCTATCATCAACGGATATGTAGTGACACCTGGATACTATATTTTTTCCCAAACACCATTTAAAATTTTCTCCCCTATGGATTGGTTAGACGTATGTTAGAAAATTCACAATTCCTAAACACGTGACATTAAACTACATGAAAAAATGCGTCCTAACCACATGACTTTAAACTATAAGGTGTCTCAATAACTCTTAGTGGATTGATTCTAGGTTTCATGATATACATAGTGACACCTAGGACTTGATGGGTCCAGCCATATGAAAAAAATGCCTCCATTTTTTGTATGAGAATGCAAATTTTTGTAGAATATTTTACACCTTGATCCCCACAATAAGGAATAGAAAAAATATCATGCCCCCTTAATAAAAATCTGATCAATGTATAATATCTCTTACCTCATAACTAATCATTTTCTCGATATTTCTCATGTACCAAGATATACACTTTTCATCCATCAAACTCTATGCCTTGGAAAATCTTGAACCTCTATAATCACCCACGACTATTGAAATCGAATGGTCTATGTCTTGTGGACACCTTTGTTTGAGTGTTCACATAATTCCCCAGTGGATCTACAAATGTTGTTGAAAAAAAAGGGCCTATAAACCAAAGGATAAATCTCCCCTTTGAGATGAATTTCTTAATTCTATATGTCAATTGGATCATAAGCCTTCCATCATCCCTTCTAATTCAAGGGATCCTAGAATCATTGGTTTCCCTTTCTTCCCCCAGTCATGTCAGGGGTGTGATAGTGATATACCGACCTGATTAGCCCATATTTATACAAGAATACTATTACATTTCATCTAAGAAACATGAAAATGAAGTGTTCTAGCTACATCCTTTCTATAAGAAATAAAAATCTATGGACCAACAACATCTATATCATTCACATCGTGTCACCCATGTCCTCACCACGGGATATTAAATTTCAAGGCCCATAAATGATACATTCTTTGATCATACCATCCCTATGTGGCGAAGTGAAACGCTTTCCAACCCTCGTTTCACACAATGAGCATAGCTCATGTGGGCTGTAGAAATTTGGCAGAAGATTCCCCACAGAGCTAGGGAAAATCAATCAACAATGATTGATCTTGCTGGAACGACTTTAAAAGGAATATTAGAGTTTTCTTCTCAATAATTATAAACAGAATGTCCTAACTGTATGAAATAAAATTTCAAGGTACCAAAAATATAGCTAAAATTTTCTATTCCCTATGTTCTTGCCAATCCTGTATAGGGAACCTATTTTTGGGATACCCGAACCATATGAATTAGGCCTTACTCCAGCAAGGGAATCAAAATGCCCCACCCTTCATGTGAGCTATATCTATATAGAAGATATCCCAACTCTATGGATTATCGTTGCCAAAATATTTCTAAAATATCTAGACAACTATTTTCCATCTATCAATCTTTATGCTTCGAGAGGTTTTGGATCTTCATATAGCTCCCCAACCATTGAATATGGGATTCCATTATGCTACAGACACCTTTATTGGAATATGTACTCATTTCCCTAGTGGCTCTATATAAATTTCCCACAACCGGATATTGAACAAAGGAAAATTCATCCCTAGGAGAGTATTTTCCTATTTCCATATGCTCAATAGCATCCAAGACCCATATCATCTCTATATAAATATCACATGATAAATCACGAATATTTGAATTGAGACCATTTATATCGAGTCATAACATCCCATAAAAATATTAATGATTTTGTTTGTTCACCACAATATTTTGAATCATACATTAAACACCTTTAAAAAAATATGTCTTTGTAGTGACACCATTTCAAAAACCGCACCAAATATCTTCAATTTAAAAATTTGTATTTAACAAATCCAAATAATGGGTTTGCCTAAGTATCATTAAAATCCAAAAGTACAGCTGACAGAATATGGTTTATTAAAAACGTTTGGAAGATTGAACATGTTTTTATTTCTCAAATATAGGTTTTCATCCAAATTTTTGGTTTCTAAACCATACTTTTATTTCAAATATATGGTTTACAAACAAAAAATTTGGCTCCAAATGTAGGATATGAAACGTGTTTCTAGATCCCTAATAAAACCTTTCCAAAATTAATTTCCTTCGAGAAAACAAATATCATATGATGGATTAAATACTGAATATTATTCTAAATTTAAAATAATTATTCCAATAATTAATATCCTAAAATTCACTTAAAGTAACTTTATTATCAACATAAATGGGGGTAATTGTGAGTATTGAAAAAAAATTAACAAAAAATATAATCAAGACATTCTCAACAATCAACCCCTTTTGGTGATCACTAGACCCATATAAATATTAAAATTAAAAAAAATAATTGATGAAATTTTGAATAGGAATAAATTTTAAGAAATTTTCTCCCCCATTAAGAAGAATCTAGATAATGATATATTTTACATATATCTAACATTTTTAAATATAGTGATTTCTATATATTTTTCAATTTTATTCTTCCAAATAAATTTATCATAGACTTCTCAGATTCAAAAATATCAAAAATTTCTCCATATTTTTTAAGTTTCTAAAATTTTTTAAATTTGTTCCACTTTTTGTGATATAAAAAAATAGCATAAAAAATGGTTTAAATAATTTTTAACATACACAACGTAAAAAAGGTATTTATATTAAGATAAATGATATATAAATATAACATTAACTAAGAATGTTATAGATAGATGTATAAAATTTCATATTTTTAAAAGTAATGGATGGATCATCTGCACTTTCCAAACATGAACATTTTCACTCACAATAGCTAGAAGTCTAGAAAAAAAATTATTCTCTTTTGAACATATGCAATATATTTTAAATGATGGAGAATATTAGAATAGTTTAATTAAAACATCACTCATAATGATAAGACTTGGTAATTTATTATCTTCTGAGTGTCTAAAAATTACTTATCATATCCCCTCTGAACATTTCAAATTCCATTTTATAAATTGATATGTCATTTATATTTTGATACTCTGACTAAAGTGTATCAAAAATAGTTTTTGAAACCAAAGATTTTTTAAATTATTCATATGATTTTCAAGGTTAATTTAGGTCTTTATACAGCTTTTATAATTCTTCATTTAAACGGTTAAACATAAATATAAGATCTCATGAAATAATTCATCCATTAACTATTTGAAAGGATGAAACTTCTTGTTCATCAAAGCCATGAATTTCACTATCTTTTCCTAATTATTTTGGAAAGGATTCAATAATTAAGGAACCTAATTCTATCTAAATATATCATAGGATATATTCACTTTATTTCTATTTTGAGAAAAATATTTCCCTAAGATTAATGTTATAGATCACTTATATCTGCTTGGACTGCTTTCCTCAAATGTATTTGAAATTTAAATTTTGAATGTAAAATAAAAAAAAATTAAGATGATTTTAGAATACTTTTCTAGGGTTTGAAAGAGTAAGAAGATATATTTCATTATAGAAAATTATAAATGACACTTATTATTATCTATCCAAAAATAGAGATTATTCATTTTTATTTTTATTTTTACAAAATAAAATTTCATGTTTGAATTTTACTTTGAATGAAAAATTAATGTAAATGAAGAAAATTAATAATAAAAGATAAATTAAATTAAGAATTTCATTTTTCATAAACATGTTTTAATTATATATGTATTTTTTTCATGCTCCCCTTGAATTATAATTATTAATATAATATATTTATGTGAGATATATAAAATAATGATTATGGGGACTTAATTATTTTTAAAACTACATTTAATATGAAATAATTAAGAGTATAAAAAAAATAAATAGATTTATGGATCACATAAAATAATAGATTTCAGTGATTTATGTTGTTATAAGTGTAAGGATTTTATCTCCCCTTGTATAAAAATGATAGTGTATTTTTGAAGAATGTTAAAATCAAAATGAAATACATCCCAGATTAAGAATTATTGATTTCATGAAGTTTAGAAAGTAATATAAATATACATAATCTTCAATAGTCCGCTAATAATATAATAATGACATCCAAAGTTATATACCAACAATATATTAAAAAATTGCATTTGTACACATATACTTTTGAGTTTGGTAGTGTGAGAAATTATTGTTTAATTCGACCATATATTCTTATTATTAAAATAGATTTTAAAATTAATGTTATATAATTTTTTGGAATAATAGGAATGCTTAAGAGAAAAAAAATTGAGGTTTTATAAAATAAAATTATTTTTTATAGTTTCCATTTATTCCACAGTAAAAACATATGATAGTATATATTCTTTTCCATTTAAAAATAGGAACAAAATAATTTTAATATAGTTTTGGTCATTCTCAATTACTACATATTCCATGTTTACCTATATGAATTTTATTTTTTCTAAGATTTATATTTAACTATATTTATCCATTCATGATAACACTTAAGGTTTTTTAAGGTTTAATTTATTCTCATAGTTCCTTAATGTTATTTTGTTACAAATCACAAGATCATTTTGATTTTAAAATTGGGAAATATTTTCTCAAATCTTTTTTATCCTTAAAAATATAATAAGTTTTTATAAACATTTTATATTACTATAAATTTTCAAATTTGTTTTGTTGAAAAAAAATATATTTATCATTTCAATCGTGAAAGAAATTTTTTTTGTCAGAATTAGATTTTTTACCTCATCATCATTATCAACAAAACATAGATTTACTATTTTATTTCCATAGTCAAAATCAATGTTTTTTATAGATTCATCACATGAATCATAATTATAACTATTTATTTTCCTCATGAATTTCATTCCATTACATTCATAATCATATTTCCTTTGATCTTTAATGGTTGAAAATTTATACATTTTGTGAATTGTCTCCTTATATTCATCGAATATTTCATTCTTATCTATTTTCTTCCTCAAATTGTAAAGTATTAAAATCTTTTAGATATATATGTAAATTCATTATTTTGATGTAGATATCGTGAATTAGATGATTCTTCCCCAGTGGTTCTAATTGTATTTGCTTCATTTTTTGATAGAAATATGCTTTTTAGCTTCATCCTAAATCTTAGCTTCATATATCATCAAGGTTCCAATCAATTATTTGATCCTTAATTATTTAACTACTGTAGATTAATGAATAAAAATAGATATTACATTGAATTTAGAAGGTAAAACTCTAATAACATTTAAATCATGATCTATTTATTTAATTTTATATCTTAATGTAGAAACATTATAACTACTTCTACCAATATCTTATTCATTTGAGTGATTCTCTCATTTTCACACATCTTAAAAGTACCAAATTACAATTTTTTAGTAATGCACCATAATTTTCTAATATTTACAGTTGCTTCATAAGAAACATAAATATTCTTCCTCTTATCATATATAGAATTACACAAAGAGAATCAACTAAATATATCAGTTCCTAAACCACAAAAAATAGCATCCATTTCTCTTGATTGAGATCATAATCATTTTATTAATAACCATCCCTTTTTTCGGATAACCTTAAAGAATTTTATAAGGATTCCTTACCTTAAAAAATTATTATAATATTTTTCAGTTAAATGATCAGTTTTTTATCCATCATCAATAATTATCACTATTAAAATAAAGAGAAAAAACAATTTACATGCCATCTCTAAGATAATCCATTGAAAACTAACTTCTTTTAAACCATTAAATTCAGATTTTTGGGGCTGAAATAAATCATCAATATTCAAAAATATTCCAATCATTGATATTATGTTATGTTACATCCTATAAACAAAATAAGATTCAAGGATTTTCAATAAAAATATATATATATGAAAAATCACAACCTTTGATACCACAAGTTATGTGGGAATGGAAAAGAAAAAGACCTGATATGGTGTGGAATTTTTCTTTAAAGACGTTATAAAAACAATACATACCTATTAAATATATTGTGATTCAATCCTTATCTCTTAAATATGTGTGAGAAACATAAATAAATAAAGGAAAAGAACATAGAGATATATAATGTTAAATGCCACAATGATCCCCTAGTCCACTCCACCTATCTCCCTCTACATGTTGGTAATTTTCAATAGCATTTCCTTTTGATATAGAATTTTATATCTAACTACATGTATTTTACACATTAGAGTAATGTATTTTACAAGGCATTTTTTATTTTATAGGGAAAAATAATTACCATAGCTTATCATGAGAAGCTAACACTAAACTAATGACAGAGTACAAGGTTCCAATACTCTAAAAAATAGTAGATTATGATAAAGTTGTTGAAATATCTTCAGAACATAGTTGTAACAAAAATTTACAGTCTTATATTATTTTAAACATAAAACGGTTGTAAAAAATATTCAACATAAAAAAAAAATTTATTTGGATAAAGTAGAGAAAACACCATGAAGATGATAAAACATATCTTTCCACAAAGTGTATCTTTGATGGAAATTAAATAATCATATTCTTAAAACATAAATATATCCATGTATATATCCAAAAGAAAAAAATTTATGTATTTTTATAGAATATGAACATCTTCGTATGTTTCATGAAATTTTAAATTAATTAACATCAACCAAATCCAGAAATATTGCATTTTAAATCACAAATATTTCATTTTAGAACATTAATATATAGTCATTAATTCCCATATAAATAGAAAAAATTCAATCTTTTGATCATAATATTGTGATTCATTATTTTAATAGATTTAAGAATATATTTACTTGTGATGAGATAGTTTCTTAATATAAAGAAAATATATTGAATTTAAAGTCCATTTTTTAAAAAAAACTCATTGGGTTTGCATAAAAAAACAATGAACTCCATAAGTACTATTGACACCATAAAATTGATTAAAAAAGGGATGATAAACTACATGTTTATTAATTATACAAAGGGTGGCATCAAAAATTAGGGTTTCTAATCAAAATATTTATTTCAAACATAGTGTATACAAATCATACGTTTCTCTCTAAATGTAGAGCCCAAATAGTGTTTCCAAGTCACTTATAAAACCTATCCAGAATACATTTTCATTGAGAAAATAAATATCTCCCCATGTAATAAGGACTGAATATTCTTCGAAAATAAGAATAATTATTCTAATAATTAATATCATAAAATTCACTTAATGTAACATAATTAACAACAGAAATTAGACTGTTTGGGATCATCAAAATGAATAAAAATAACAAACATATTGAATCAAAACATTCCCAATAATACTTTCTTATGATCCACTAGGTTTAAAGTACAATAATATTTCTCATGTGTATGAAATACTACCTCTATGCAAACCGATGTGATTTATTTTTCAATTACACTTTACATGGAAGGTAATAAGGATAAAATAAGAGAATATATGTGATATATAACACATTATATTTACTCGGTAAAATTAATATATATCACACTTCCAATCCCTTTCGCCCATTATGGAAATGATAACATCGTTCATGCGTATGTGTGACCTACCATCTCTAGGAATCGATGGCATCAATTATCCTAGTTCAAATTTTAATAATTATTCTAAAAATGTATATAATTAGAAAAAAAATATTTATTACATTAATATAATTATAGATATGATGTAACTTTATAATATGTGCAAGGACTATTACTTTTATGACAAAACACGAAAGAGATAACAAGGTTGTTAACTCCCAAAAAAATAAAAAAATCAAAATATTACTAAAGAACTAGTGATTAGTTGTTATAAAAGGTAAATATATGATATTATAAATTTAAATATGGTTATAGAATAAATTGATAAAATTATTAAAACCATTATACATGTTGTTAAATCTTTTTCAATGAAAAGCAAGCATGTTGTAAGGGACTTCATCTCAATTTATCTTTGTTGAGGCATATAGAAATATGATGCACCTAATTTAATTTATTTGGTGTATATACAACCCAATGGAAGTGTAATAAAATGATTAAATAATAATTCCTTGTATTTTATATTCCAATTTGAATTATTTCAGCCAAGAGGATTTGACTTAAAAGTTACCATGTTATTTGTAATTTTATAAAATAATTTCCTATCATTGGGATATATTATATCTTTGTTGTATTTAATATTCTATGATTATGTGTGTAATGTGTTTTGATTATACTGTGATTTATTTAAACTTATTTTATGTGGATTTAAATTTCATACAGATAATTGAATCATTGATTAATTATCACATTAACATTATGATTTGTGTCAGGGTTTATTTCAAAATCTCATTTTACAAGATATTTTTATGCTTCAATTTCAATTGATGAAAATTACTTGATAATTTACTAAAAAAATTATTTTTCTTATCCTAGGGTTTGTCATTAATTTTTCTTATAATATCTCTATTTTTTACTCAATGGTACCTAACATGTTTTAGAAAGTGTTTAATTAATCAAAACTTTATTTATCTCTTCGGGAAAAATACTTTTTCATCAAAATCATTTTTTTATAAAGTTGTTTTTTAAAAAATAATTAATTTTGTTTAAATCATTTATGAAATAATTTTTTTCTATTTCTGATATTTTTTAAAATTCATTGAAAGGAATTTTCAAGTCATTTTCAAAACAAGGCTCGTTTGGATTTCAAAAAAAAGTGAATGGAATATTTATTTTAAAATTGATGGTATGTATAGAATTACCAGAAATCATGACCACTCAATGTTTTAAATATTATTTTAGAATATTCTAATTTTATGTTAATTGGATATATTTTTTTATATTTTTGTGAACCTTATGTTTTTAAGGTGGTTTTCATGTTGGAATGGTAATTTTTGTTAAAAAAATTTTGAATGTTATTTTTATGGTACTTATATTCATAAAAAAAATACCCTTTATTTCATTCATACTCCATGGGGAATATTTTTTTTGATAATAACATTATTTTTATATGGATGGTTTATAATCATTTTTTCATGGGAATATATTAACATTGATTTCCTTGATTTTTTTTGTTTTAGATAATAACTTTCCCTTGAAGTATTCACTTTTGGGTGACCATTGGGCATTAAATTTCCCATATATATCCATATTATTCACCATGGATGTATTTATTTATTATAAAGTATATCATTTATAAATATAGTGTTATGTATTGAAATTTAATTTTTTTATCTTGGAAAATATTGATAAATATTTATTTATTTTTCAATACAGATATTTCATGATAAAGAATATCTTTCATGATTTAAATCAATTATTTGATAAATTGGGAATGATTTGGATGTGAAATGAATGGCGGTTACTGAAATTATATACTCCCTTGATGATGTTTTATTCTCATGAGGAAAATCTATAAGATAACATTAAATGGGATTCTACATGTAGTTTAAAAAAATTTCTTTGAGCTCTTGCCCAAATCGCTATTTTTTGTATTTTCTAAAAAACACTTTTAATGTAAGAAGTTTAAACCTTAGCAATGTTCCAAGACGATAAAAATCATCTTAAAATACCTCAAAATAATGAAACCACCTTTTCACTCCTAAGAGAAATAGATTTGAATGTAAAACATTGTTTTCTGGGGGACTCCTCGATTCTAGTTGCACCAACTCCACCACATGGATCGATGATTGATATGTCGGGTCGCAACATGCTAACATAAATGGTTTCATCATCGCATCACTATCATCACTGTCATGTATCCATTGTCTACATCAAAATTATTGATATATTAACATGTTTTTTCATTAATTTTCATTACCATATTGATTAAACATTATTTATTCATCATAATCATGTAATTTAAATGGGATGTGTGTTCAGGTTTTTTCCTTTACATATTGATTATTACTCATCTATTCATGATATTGAAGTAATTGATTAAATGTAAATTGAGTTTGGAAATTTACATTTCCATGTTGATTGTTCATTATTTACACATGAAACTTTCCGCTTCATATAAATCTTACTGAGGATTTGAGCTCACCCTTATTGTTTACTTTCTGAGGAATCCAGAAAGTGTAATAAAAATGATAGGAAAGGATATCCAAGCGTGAATAATGATATTGTCAGAACAAATGTTGTAATTTTTTATTTCAAATATAATATGGTAATCTTATAGTTATCTAGTTACCAAGACTACAATATTGTACTATCCTTCAGGATTTGATCCATTGTATCATATGCCAATGTAATAAAGTAGACACTTACTTTGGGTTACTGGTGTTGGGGTTATTAAACATTACCTGACTATGTTTGAAGTCTCCGAATTTTGATCTGAATCCCAATTCTCAAAATATACCATATGTGTTATAAAAAATTAAAACATTTAAATTATAACTAATTTTACTAACTCGTAATAGTGTATATAATTAAAAATAACAGAAAAATGATAGTCACATGGTTGATTGGTGTGTTAGAGAGTACACGGGAATGGGTTCAAGATTAATACAGATGGTTGTTCTGATTAAACCATTGTGGGGATATGAAGTAGCATTAAATACATTAGGGGATCTATTGTGAAAGCCTTTAAACTTTTTTGTTAAGCGGAACTCTCTAATAGAATAAGATCATTAATTGATTAATGAACACTCTCGCTGAAATCATTAAAACATTAACCTATCTAGTGTGTAAAAATATTATACCTTTGAGGATAAATTGTTCATAGGAAATCAACATATCCACTTATTCATCGATAAAATTATCCAAACTTATATATTTCTACTCAATCATGATGTGTAAGTTAATGATCCATGGATTGAAGGAAACAAGCTATCTAAATATATTTCACTAAATATAAGTATAGTGATTCCATTATTATTAACTCTGTTATGGGTTCTCTCTCTATATATTTTATGAGAATATTTTTTCAATATTCTCTCATGCTCCATAATTTTAGACTCCATTAGACCCTAATTTTAAAATTAAATCCATTCAATAAAATATTTAATTTTTAGTGAATATGTTTTTTCTTACTTAGATGATCTATATTACCCATAATAGAAGAACTATACAATTATTTAGTTGAATGATATATAGTAATTTATGTCAATAACTATATAAAATAGAAATAAAAATATTATATTAGAAATATGAACTTTCAATTAATATACAAACATCAATTTAGAAGTGATGAATGTATGAAGTCTTCATAAATTTCCTTTAATTTCGAAAAATAAAAAATAATTTATAAATATAAATTATTTATAGATAAATCCATGAGGTATTTTCTTAAAATATTATAAATAAATATACAACATCTATTATCGAAACATGGGATGATTCCAAAGGAAACATGAGAATTAGTAGCTAAAAAATTTTCGTTGGCCATAAATTTTCCTTCCTGAAGTTCCTCAGTTATTTTTTGGGGAAACAAATTACTATACACTAGATAATTTTAAAACAAATATGAATTTCTTAATAACGTGTGTAATGAATTCAGTTTTTTTATTAATATACAATTAATTCTATAATAAAATTTAGTTTTTAAAATTGTGAGTTATTATGTTCATCATTAAGAGATTTGTGGGAGATTAAATATTAATGAGAACTGGGAATTCAATTAAATCATCTTATATTGTCATAATTGAATTAGAATCCATAGAAAATAATTAAATTGAATTATACCTATAATAAGTTTATCTTTTATTTGAGGTATTTTTTTATGTGATATAGGATCTTATTTTATGTTTATTAAATGTGGCAATTTAATTTTAGGAGATTATGTTTGAGTTGTTTACATCGAATTTATTAAGGTTAATTATATTGAATTATAAGTTTAATAGATATTCTCACTTGTTTATTTCTACCATGGATATTATTATGGAATAAATAGATATTACTATTTGGGTTTGATTAAGTGGATTATTATTAATCTTACATGTAATTATTATTGGGTCTAATGTTTCATTTGTGGTCATTGTTGTGTCAAAATTTATTTGGTGGGAAGTGGTGATGTATGGACAATATGTAAAGATTCACTTTTTGTAATTGGATGTCACTCTTGGAAAATTATCCTTGTAAATTTTTTAATTTTTAAACTATTCCTAAATATGAAATCCTTCTTTCAAGTCTAAAACATTGGTAACATTGTGTTTAAGAACACTAAAGGCTATACCAAACTATTAATTCCTGAGGATTTAAATAATTACATGAAATAATATGATTATATATTTAACATGAATAATATTAAATGGATAATATTTGATGAATATTATATGAAGAATTATAATTTAGGTGGTTATTTTTTACTTCAGCTCATATACTATTTAATTAGTTGGTGGCACTCAAAAAAGTCTCCAACCACACAAGATATGATTGGATAGGATCAACCACAGATTTTTGGGACTAAGAGGTCAACCACACCCACAAGATCTGAAGTTAGCTAGTTAGGATCAAATTATCCCTGAGAGGGGGAGGGGGTGAATCAGTGATATATTTTTCTTTTATGTTTCCCTTTTTTGAAACAAACTTCGCCTCCTATTAATGTTTTTTTCCTGCTGAACACACACAACCATAGGAACATAATAATTACATGGTTCATTGTTCAATAAGAGTAGCTACATCCTTGGTATGGTATGAAAATAATCCAGTACCACACAATCCACTAGAAAACAATAAATTGATTTGGAATACAACAAGTGGATATTCCATTTATCTTGTGTAGTTATTGGGAGATAATCCTCAAGTATGTGTGCACCCTCTTAGCACAAATAGGGTAAATAAATATCTCTGTGCTTCAGGAAAACGATTCAAAAATATGATCTTTGAAAACAAATAATCTCTTTCCAATACAAAAGCTAATAATAACTACTTTTACATCGTAATAATGCATAATGTTATACTCCAGTAATATCTTGATCCACATGAAAGCACTTCTCACTCAATTTCGGTACTCAAATCTTTAGCTCACAGAGCTCCTTCCTGAAGATCCCAGCTTCGCAGGGCACTTTAGTTCAAAAATATCTCTAGTTCGAAAAGCTCATTAGACCATAGATATCACTTTTTCATAGAGCACATATTGATCTTTGTGAAGTTCACCACTTTCACAAATATCATTATCTCTCCATGAAACTTTGTTCCTTCGCAGAGCTTACTGCCTTCACAGAGCTCACATTATCCACGAACCTTCTTCATAATTAGAGATCTCTAGAATTTTTATTAACTCTCTATACATATATCATGGGGGTATGAGGAATATTTATTGTATTTTCCCACTGACTAGAGAACCTTTTATCCACCTCAACTCCATGTCATCATCAAATCACGGAGCTCCAAAATTTCTACCGAAATTCACTCTGTTTCAAGTAGAACCATTGATATTTTATAGATTCATGAAGCTTGTTGTAATTGAAAAGAATTATGTAAAATCCTTCTTACTATCGTGATTCCCTTTCTTCCTTGGTGTAGTCTTGATGCTCTTTCTAATTTTTCACTATCGAGCTTTTTTGTGAAGCTCTTCACCTCTTCCATTCACGAAGATTGTCGTAATCACGTAGAACACCATCAAATTTATTAATGTGTTCAGGAAATACACTTCACAAAGCCCATATTCATGAAGTTCAGGCATTTTCCATATTTTTATGTTCTATTAATGGAAATATTATTTTCTCAATGCTATCCTAACTCCAAATTTTGGACCCAAAAAATTTGGAAACAACTGAGAAATTGTGCCACCTTAGACACCTGCTTCTGCAAGACCAACCATGCTGATTGGTTGAATCGTTTCTCCCCTTTTCCTTCGTAAATCTTGTATCATAAGTTCTCAAACCAAATTATGATATTTGTAAAACAAATACCACCAATGCATCGTTAGATTTACTGTGGATAGTATTGAAACATTTCGGTCTTTACTCACCCACTTATACAAAGTGAAGTGATTTTCTTTCTTCTCAAACATCCTTGACTAAAAAATACAATAATTAATTCATCCAAAAACTTCATCAACCATATTGGTCCCAAGAGTATCAACTTTGGGATTTCTTGCATTGTGGCAGGTATGATGATGGGTTGTGAATGGGATCGTATGAACACTACCAGGTGTTGGAGCATATAGATGGGTTGGAGGTCTCAGTGGGCTAGTGCATTTAATCCATGGTCTTTGAGGCATGGTTGCAGTTGTATGTGAGTTATGATACCTCACTATCAAATCAATATAGTAGCATCATTGTTTTTATTTTATGGGAGAGTGAATCAGTAAAAATGTGAGTATGAGCATTTCTCCCACCACTTTATTGAAGTGATCTAATTCATTAGATCAAACCCGGCCATTCACTTCTACCTCTAGAGATACCCAAGAATCATCCTAGATCTCTAATAAACCCTAGTTAATTTGGATATCCAATGACTAATCTTGTAGTTTACACGATCATTCTAAGGCCAATAAAATGAGTTAACTGATCATTGGATCTCCATGAACTCAGTCTCCTTATTTTGATCATTCTTATTAGGAAGAACGTGACACTGTAAGATGCAAACGGAGTTATAGTTGGTAGTTAGAGAATCAAATAGTTCATGGATGCATCCATGATTATAAAAGGTAGTTTGTGAGTTTTATTTTATGAACAAGTGGAGAACACATGAACTCATGGAAGAGAATATTACCTGAAATTTAGTATATGATATTTTATTAACACCATGATCTTATCATTTTATGAATTTTGTGACATTGAATAAAAAATTGAAGTCCTAGATGCATTATTTTTCTTAGATCAGTAGGGTTAGAGAAATATATATTAATTATAATGGTTTGTCCCTTGTTTGGATTCCACAAATATTTATGTCTTTGGATTTTTCGAAGAAAACATATCATCTACAAAAAAATATTGTAAGGGGGAGTTTCCATGAAGATATAATATGCCATAAAGGATAAAAGGATATATCATGTGTCCTTATATTTTTTTAACAAACTTGAATTATCCAAAAAATAACTAGTTCAATGAATCCCTTCAGGTTTATGTGAAACCCCTTATGACCATGAGATAGTGTCTACAAAATCATTATACATGAATAAGAGGAATAGCTCGAGCACTTGAAAACAATCTTATAAAGGTTTTTTGTGTCTTACATGAAGGATATTGTGTTAGAAAATAAGATAGTGCATGAAATATTAAATACGGTACATACTAATCCTGAACATAATTGAAAAATGACATATATATCCCTACATAAATAGTTTTAAATATACATTATTGTGATAACATGAATCTGTGATGTGTATGTGATGAGATATGGGAAGCCTCAATGGATAATATGAACATGGTTCATGCATGATTACATGCATAAGTGAAAACCTTTATAAAAAATTGAGATATAATATTGGAATCTAGAAACAAAATAACACTGTTTTCTAATGTTTATTTTATATGAAGTCTGTATAACATTAATGTATAAATTTTACTTGAAAATAATATATTTTAATTGTGAATGAATTATTATTTCCTAATATATTGAATAACTTATGTTCAAAACATGAAAACATCTAAGTAAGGTTGGGTCTTCATCTGTAGATGAATTAATTTCATTCGGATACATGTTTTGTATAGATCAACTGATTAGATACTAGTGATTGGAGATTTTGAACATGATCAAAAAGCATCATTAGTAGCTACTGAAGGTACATTAAGTGTCCACAAGTAAGTCATTTTCAGTGATCTCATGAAGGTACATCAACAGGTCATCTTATATTGTAACAAGCCTTAAATAATTGTTATGTATTCAAATTGGTGTTTTGAGTATGCGATGTTTTCTAGTTAGATCTGGGAGATGAAGGAGTATCTTTGTTATAGCCTGAGGAATATTTCTTTTGATTTGAGTGAGAATAAAAATGATTCTCTTAGTTAGATCTGGGGAAGAATTATTTTAGTTGGATCTAGAATCAAGAAAAGTATATATGTTGGAGTTGAAAGCATTGTTATAACTTTTTTAATTTTGATGACTCCACACCAAGGTGAATAACCAGATGTATAAAGGGATATTATTTTTTCCAAACCCTGTAAATCTTGTGAACATATCTCTCTATTGTTATAACTTCACATGAGTAAATATTAAGAGATAAAATTGTATAGATAAAAAACCATAATATGTTTTAGAGGTTTAATTCAAAAAAAATAATTTATAAAAATAAACCACTGATTCACATATCCCCTCTCTAGGTCAATCTGGACTGGGGAACATCAAGTTGTATCAGAGTAATGGTTCCCTCTAGATATCCAAGAATTATTATTATAGTTAAAGAGTCTTAATTATCACAATAACTATGGTTTTCCCTTATTTTATGGGTATAATTGTCATATCTAGAGGAATATGATGTTACCTCTTCTCTTATCACATAGGTTTGAAGTTGGAGATGTTCTAATAGTGGTTAATGATCCAATAGCTGAGGATGATTCCATGACAGAAGCTGATGAGGGAAATTTGGTGTTACAAGAAAATGATCAAAATTCCATGTTTATGGCTCTATCAAATAATGTATACACAAATTTCATGGGTATCTACATTTTCAATTAGATCTATGAAAAACTAAGAGACATTTATAAAGGAAATTTCATAGTTAAATAATCCAAACTAAAATATTAGAGGAGTTAGTTTGGGGATATAAAAATGAATGATAAAAAAATATTAATATAGTGAATGAGATTATTGGAAACATTAAAGGATTTGGTGAGAATATAGATGAGTCTATAATGATCAAAAAAAATATGATGGAATTTTTAGATTAATTTGATTCAAAGATTTCAACTCTGGAAGAAAGAGATGATTTCTCTATTGATAAAATATAAAAAATTCTCCTAGATAATGAGTTGTGTAAATTACTAACTTTGTAGAAGAATGAAAAAATTGAAAAGTAATTTTAAGAAAATAGAAAAGGGATTTAATATAAGAAGACTTAGGAGAATCTAATTATGTATATAGTAATTAGGATGATAATGAGTTAAATCATGTTGATTTCCTTTTTAAAAAATGATTAGGAATGGTAATTTTGAGTAGAAGGAGGAAGGAAACACCACAATGATTTAACTATGGTATCACTGATAAGTTTTACAAAAAGTTCCCAAAGATGAAAGATGAAAAATAAAAATTTGTATCAGAATTTAAAGATGATAGATATCATAAAAAATGTGTTTGAATGAAGACAAATAGTAAATCTGGAATTAGATAAAATATATAAGAAAGAATAAGAAAGACTCATCATCATGTTGTTCATTAAATAGTGAATTTGGTTTCTTTCATCATATAATGGGATTGACTAATTTATCATGTATTTTTGATGATGAAGAGGAATGAAAAAAACATCAATGGAAACTAAAAGATAAATTAAAATTATAAATTGGAAGGATTCAATATCTCAAGAAATAAAATAAGAATCATGAGAAAGAAAAAAATAAATTACCTTTTGAGATGAATGGGAAGGAAATATTAATTGTTGATGGAGATAAATAGAGGATGATTAGGAAGGAATTATCTTTACCTCTACCAACACTTAATCCTCATATGAGGTAATCAGTACACCAAAGATCATTCAAGTATTCTATTGAATGATCTTGACTTTTCTGTGATCATTATGAGGAAAAGATAATGAGGCAATGAGTGATCAAATCTCTTTTCAAGCAATATTTTTCTTTCATTCATAATTATTTTGATGATTGTGAGACTGAAACATGAAAATAGAGATGCAGGAGGAAGTTTGAGCATCCAATAATACATGTATTACTATGAGCTTCTAAAAATAATTATTATGTGAGTGTCATATCATGCGCATGATGAGGGTACATGAAATAACACATGATAATATTCTTTGAAATTCAGCATATGATATTAGAGGATCAATAATATACTCCGTTTTTATAAAATTAAAGAACTATAATTAAAAGTGATTTCTTAACATAAACTTTTTCTTATATAAGAGCCAATGGGGAACTATCAATAAATAATAACAATTTATGTCAAATATTTTTGCTTCTAATATTTTGATATCTTAGTTTTTAGATAAAAACCCCATCTATGAAACACAGTTTCATAAGGGGGAGTTTCTGTGAAGAATTTATCTTTTGTGAAGTGGAAGAGGATATGTCAGGGGTCATTTTTACTTTATCCTAACCCACTCAAATGTTTCATGAATAAATGGTTATATGAATCCCATTAGGTTTTCATGAACCCCTTAAAAAATTCAAGAATCATTCACCTACATTGTGTTATGAAATTTGGAGGAACCTCCTGAGAACATAAAAACAGTTGTGTGAAGGCTATGTGATCTTGCATAAAATAGAGAACATGAGAAATATAGATATTGATTTCATTCTTTAATACATTACATCCTACTCTTATGAATATAATTATGATGATATACACACCCTTCCATGAAGGATATAAAATATAAATGAAATATAAAATCATGTGATAACATGAATGTATACGATTTAATTGAGATGATTTGTGAATATTTAAATAAAAAGATAAACATGGTGAATTCTTCATTATATCTAGAAGTGAAAACCTTGAAAAAAAACTATGAAATTATGTATAAAATCATATAAAATAATAATTATTAGTGCTATAAATTATATCATGAGAAGACTGTTTCTAACACTTTCACTGGGACATGCACCCTTCTGTCAAGGACGCGCAGCTATTTACCTGAATTCCCACTTTCCAAAGGTGGGTGACATCCATTGATTATTCAGGGATGTTTTCTCCTTGATCTAAATGGGATGATGGGATGTTGGTTCCTCCTTCCATCGATTCCTCATTGGAACTCGTTATCTAGTATGGGTCTCCCTCATAGATTAAGATATTTTTCTTGAAACTTTTCCCAATACCATGTTTTCATTGCCACTGGTTAATTACATAGCTTCTGTCAGGACATTCCAAGTGGTCCATTTATGGCAGCAACCTTCGGTCTGGGGAGTAGTCATGTTGGACATCGCTGGAATATCTGGACACTGGAACACTGGTGCATTTAGATTTCTTCCCCTTATGATAGGGATTTTTAAGGGTGCAGAATCCCAAGGAATCCCATGTCAAATTCAGGGAATTATATTCCATAGGAACGTCTTTGAGGTTTTCCTCATATTTTTATGTTTAACACAGGGTATATTGCATGTTTAATGTCTAGTGGATATATATTGGACTGATTAGAACACTGATGGGAGTGGATTAGATGGGTGCGGCCCCTATAGGGATCACTGATACTGGGGATAACACGTGGTTGGCAGCCCGATTTCTACTAGGAGTAGTGATAAAGTGGGTGAAATGATCTCATCGGGATGTTGAAGCCTCGGTAAGAATCAGGATGGATGATGGAGAGTTAAATTAAGTTGTGGGTGGAATGAGATGGAACCATCATGAAATGGATTACCGTCAAATGGTGAACACAACGTCTTACAGCTGGTTGGGGTTCATAACAGCTTACCATCGGTTGAGAACACAGTGTCTAACTGTCAGTTTGGGAACACTATGGATTACAGTTGCTTGGGGTTCATAATAACTTATTTTCAGTTAGGGAACACAACAGCATACTATCAGTTGGGGTTGGACCTTAAAGTGGCTTCATACGTACCTTTCCTAGGAGACAAGGATCAAAGCCCACATAGTTTGAATGAGTATAGCTTAACATTTTGCGGGACGAAAATGGGGCATATAGTTTAACGTCATGCGAGACGAGGGTGGACTGACATAGAGTGGTTGATACCAATAGGTTTTGGGGTTGAACTAATGGGAGACTTCCTACATACCTTTCCTTGGAAAAGATCAATGTACACATATTTTAGGATTTTTTGGTGAACCAACGTGAAGGGGGTCGGGACCAATAGGTGTTGGGATTGAACCTTGGGGACGCATCCTACGTACCTTACATTGGAAAGGATCAAAGTCCATGTAGTTTAGGATGGTTTTGGTGACCCGACGTGAAGGGGGTCGGGACAAATAAGTGCTGGGCATGAACCTTGGGGAGGCTTCCTACGTACCTTGCCTTAGGAAAGATCAATGTCTACATAGTTCATGAGGGTTTGGTGAACCGACTTGAAGGGGGTCCGGACCAATAGGTGTTGGGCTTGAACCTCATAGATGCTTCCTATGTACCTTTCCTTGGAAAGGAACAAATTCCACGTAGTTCATAATGGTTTTTGTTTTACACTCTAGGGAATCCTGAGAAGGATGCCACGGTCAATAATTTCTCTATGACCATTTGAGTCATGCTCGGGGTGAGAAACAAGAGGTAGCAAAGGCCGAATGATCATGTCATGAAAGGTGCGTCTGTGTGAAGTGAAGTGGGTATTACATGTGGTTAGAAACCCAAAAAAGAAATAGGGGATTATGCATGGTTGGAAACCCAGGGAGATGGATATTAGGACTTACTCCAGGATGGATTCCAAGGTGGCAACAAATCCCAATGGGAGAGGGACGGGATAATGAATGTCCTAGTTCTCATCTCTCCTCTGGTCTCTGGCATTTAGGAAGAGAGGAGAAGTCGGGGTGCAACCTCTCGCATTAAATACCTAGTGCTTACACCAAGATGGTTTCCCTTCACCATGGATAGGCGCCACTCTAATAAATAGAATCTCATTCCCTGTGAGAAATATCTCACTCTCATAGAGGTGATCAGGTTTAGAGAATTTCTGAGATAAGGCATCCCATGTATGATTAATAGGGAAAGGTTAAAATTTAATGTCATGTGTTGTGGATGATGTTTCTTGGAAGTTTATCATCCTATAGCTCAGACAAGGTTGGTTTACTCCACACCCCAATGACTTACATAACTGATATCTTCCAGCCCTTGGGGAAGGGAAGGCATCAGAAATTTCACGGTAAGGGGGTGTCGTGGAGTGATCCATTGAGGGGCCCATGTTAGCATGGCTATGAGAAGAAGCAATATCCATTTGTGTGCCCATGAAAAGTACAATGTGGCTAAGCAACGCAGTGTGAAACACCACCCAAGGGACCTTAAAATCATTTCGTATGAACCTGGAGGGGCATACGAGAAAAGGGTTTGCGATGTAAATGGATTCACGGGGAGAGGCCTCGTGAATCTCCAGTGCTCTATGTAGTGGAGGGGCATCATGAGGCATAAGGAACAGGTGCATATGGACAGTGATTTGCAAAGAGGAAAGGTTTTTGCAAAGCATGGATTTTTGAAGCAAGGGTACCCTGTGAAGCCTAGCACTGCGAAGCAATGAGGTTATTGAAGCATAGTGGCACTTACTTAGCATGGGGTGTACATGTGGATATAGGGTACTTCATGAAGCATGATTTCTCTACAAAGACTTGAGTCCCCTTGGTGATCCCTTTCCTTCACGGAGGCCCATGGGCTCCATGAAAGGAATACCCCTTTTAAGAGGGGATGAATTTATGCCAAGGGAAATGCACTTTTCCATGCTCATGTACCTTGAAGAGATCATCTTTTTGCAAAGCAGAAATTGCTTTGTGATTTGAGAGTAGAGAATGCGAATGTTCGGAGGATTCATCCTTTGGGATCAAGGGGAGCCCAATATTTATAGTCAAGAGGAACTGCAAAGAAGGGATCACTCTGTGCAAAGCTATGTGACACTTTTTCATAACCATGAAGCCTCCCGCCTCCTCGTTGCACGGTGCCTGTGCAAATGTTAGGAAAATCATAGAGTGTCCCTCCTCTTTGCTTCACGGAGGCTTCACAAACTTCAGTAAGATCGTGAAGCTTACCACCTCTTTGCTTCACGGTGGCTTCTAAGGGGAGTCTCCCACATCTTTGCTTCATCGTGGTGTTGTGGGGCTCTGCAATTGGTCTTCGCTAGGCATCCCCTTTAGATTAATCTTTGGATCTACATATTTTCTTTGGTACATAGTTTTGGGGAAAAAATATTTTCCCTTCATACATGAAGCTGAGAAGAAAATGAGGCTCTAAGTCTGAGGGTCAATCGCCAAAACTCTTGGTCAATCGCAAAGAAGGCTCGTGAAAGAAGTCCGTGATACAGAGAGGTGACCCAAATATTGAGAGTTTCATGAAGCTCACCTTGACCGGATTCACCCTAAAGTACAATGGTTTGTCACCTATAAATACGGGAGTTTGAACTCTCTTTTTTCCTTTCACACCTCCACATTTCGGCGATAGTGATATCGATTCACAAAGCTCTATGCGCTCTGTGATTTCTCTCCGCAAATCGGGCCTTTCTTTTTCACGGCACATAGTGAGTCCCTTGACTCTGTGAGTGTTCACTCCATATATTGTGTTGGCTAGAGAAGGGGAAGGGATTAGCAATTACCATCTCAGACCATTCTCTATGAATGAGCTTTGTGGATGGGATTTTTGAAAGGACTTTCTGAACCAGAACCAAAAAGGTCTAAATTTCAAAACCTGAATGGATAAACATGAAGCATCCAGGGATTCCTCACAGATGTCGCCCAGATGGAAGAAATTTCTAATATCTTGGGTATCATAGAAATCATACTAATTTATTCGGACCATGATTCACTGGTGGAGCTATGGTTGGATAGCCAGAATAACTACCCATTGTGTATGAGGTTTCCCCTGTACAGTTTCGGACTTAGCGATGACGTCTTCATCCCTAAAGCAAGTAGAGATGAGCTAGATTTCTGGTAAAGGAGCACGTCATGCCAGCACTAGTGGTTCAGGGTGGATGATGGCCATACTTGGGAGGATTTCACACTTGTAAACACTAACTACCTATAAAACAACACAAATAAAGTTGATGGGAAAGCATTGTAGTAAGAGAAATCTCCCACATTGTACCACGATATTCCGAAGATGGCCCTGGGGACCCCAAAGAAGGGGGGGAACGATGAGTGTGATCTGTTCCATGGCAACAACATTATGGAAGATTGGGCCTAGGTCTACTAGGTAGGTGCCTCATGCGAGGAGTTCGAGGAAGAGTTGAGGCGATTTGGACTATTTTTGGTAGCTTGGGCCTCTCAATTCCATTTCTATTAGCCAAATTAGTTGATGTTGGAGTTTATTAACAAATGTTCATCGAGGAGAAACACATTCCATTCTCACCATGGACAGGTCAGCATCATCCTATGGGACATGCACAAGATTTAAGGGGTCCTAATACTAGGGGCAATGTACGATGAGTTCCTCCTCATTGTGAGTGCATGGGGGGTCCAGATCCGATGACACCACTGGTGAGGGAATTGATCGAACTGTTTTTTGGAGAGGACAATGAGTTTGTGAGATAAGTCTATTTTAATCGGTGGTTCATGAAGTTTCTAAACATCCCATAGGATGCAAAATTCCCTGTGAGGCCTCGAACAGGCCCAAAGGGGGTCCCATGAGGCCAAGGGCACTCATAATGGTGACTCTTGGAGGATATCTAGTGGAAAACATGGAATTTCATTGTTAGTACCGAGAAGTAACCTGTGTTTAGGTTGACTACCTTCATTGCGATGCTTATCTGTGGTTGGATCCTATTGGTGAATGACACGAACATGGGTGTGCGACTGAGCACTTTTATCATGGTGTACATGTTGGAAATAGGGAGATGGGTCATCCTAAGGATTCTAATGCTCACCATGTTGTATAAGATGTTGTGGCACATCAGTGAGGGAAAGAAACCACAGAGGATATGTGGGTCGTTCCACCTTCTGTGTGGGTGGGTAGCGGGGAATGTCCGGGGTATATATGAATATCTAAACACCATTTCCCGTCTAGGATCAAATTTTCATATGACCATATTGAATGTTGTGGGGATATTTATGACCATGCTGGCCCAACAAGCGGTGCTGAACCAAGACTAGAAGGTGGACAAGTTTAATTTACACTTGTTCTCATTTCCAACAAGTGTGTTCACTGATGATGGCCATAGAACGGAAGATTATTGATCCTACCTCCTGGCCCTTCAGGGTGGAGTCTTGGAGGCATGGGTGGATCGCGGGTCCCTTTTGGAGCCATACACCCTGCACCGCTTTGTGAGGAAGTTTTGGTGCATGTAGCGAAAAACCCCACAGATCTATTTGGGGGTGTGCCACGAGAATCGCATGTGAGAGATGAGACAGGCGTGGCTCATCTTCACACGATAATATGGGAAGATGTGGAATGAGTTGCCTCCAACCATGGACATCTTAGGTATGGTGAAGAACTATTCCTAGAGGTAGGATACAGCATACCCGGGGGAGATGCTGAAGCAGCAGACCATCCGGGTTAGTGACGAGGTACCTCCCCATCCTTGAGGTTGGGGTTGAAAGGCGGCAAGGAAATCTCGTGCTGGTCGGACTACAGTGACAGTGAGGCTTGTACCAGTCGAAAGGGAGGTTGTAGTGGTGGACCCAGTGGTCCCATAAGAGAATTTTCATCTAGAGGGGAGTCTGCATAGGGGTTCCATATGATATCCACCCGAGCTCTTGGGAAATGGTTGTGCCATATAGACATGCTGAAGAATATTTTCTTCTTAGAGGCCTCGGACATCTACGATTTTAACAACAAATTCCTCAACCTAAACAACATGTGGAAACAATTGAACCATCTCTGGAAGGATTTTACAGAGATTGGACCTATCTGGGTTGGCTTTGCAGTATCTCATGCAGATACGGTGAAATACCTGGCCGAGATGGAGGACATTGTGCACTTCTGGGGTGCCATGTGTCTAACGACATATTGGGTAAAGGTGTTGCTGGATCAAACTTCTCCTACAAATTTATCAGATTCTAAATTGAGGTAGTGTTTTCCTCTGCCGAAAGAATCGCGTGATTCCACCTTCAGGGAAGAGGCCGGTATAGGGAGCACTATAGAGAAGGGTGAGGTTGGCTATTCAGACCCAGAGTTGGAAGAGTTTACAGAGGACCTTGAGGTAAAACCCTAAATGACTTCCCTAGAGTCTTCATACAGGTTATATAGGACTTCTCAACTCATATTTTGACTATGCAGGAGGGCCTTATATAAAAAACATGATCTATCCATATAGCATATGCAGCTGTGGGTCCTTCGGAATATGTTCTTGTGACTATGCTGGTTACTATGCTTAGCGAGGCTGGGACACCCTGGGTGGTTCTTTAGACAACAAAACCCCATAAGAGAAACTTCCTATTTGATATTTGTGAGTATCCTTTATGGAATTCATTACATCCACCCATTGATCAGGTTAACTGACGTCCGTCAACTTTTTGTATGCCCAGTTCTTCATATGGCATAGACTGCCTTGGCAAGGTTGGCTGGAACTCCTAGAATCAAATCTCCCGGGGGAATACGGGTGGTCATGGAGGCGGATACCCAAATTGGCCATGATAAGGCACCCCTGATCCCTAGTGGGACCGTTTTCTGGGAAGATCCTAAGATCATTGAGGTGGGACCTGATGATGATGATCGATCAGACCACACGAGTCCCAACATACTCGATCAGACACTAGATGTGAACCAATCTAATGAGTTCTTGAGGGAATTCCCTGCATATGAACTTTTTGACCCCGTGGATCAGGACGAGATGACCTATGATGAGAAGGATATCAAAATTTTCTGTCACTGGTCATGGAAGCTGATCAAGCACTTTCTTGATAAGACCCCTCAAGAACAATGTATAGACCATATGGAAAAGATTCAGTCTCGACTACATGAACTATGAACTGTGGGAGTAGATTCCCAACATCCTCACATTCTCGTCCGAGATCTCATGGCAGATTAGATTGGGTAATATGACTGTTTCCTGGGTGTGGGTTGGTAGAAAAGAAAATCAGTGAACATCAAGAGGCTGAAAATTAAATTCAACAACTACATGTCTGGGTAGATGATCATTTTGCTTTCCTTAACACACAATCGAAGCTTATATCGTGGTTGAAGTCCCAGCTAGTAGAGGCCAAAGGATGGATGAACCAAGACTCTGAGGATATGGCGGTCATCCATAGTGATGGAAAGTGGGCCCGAAATACGACTGATGAGCTATGCCCCATTGCCATCGAGGAAAATCAGAAACTAAATAGGAGACAGTGAATCCTGGATGCCACAATATAGAGAGTGGCGGAGCAAGAAAGCACTTTTTAAGGGGTCAACCCATCCATGGGAGGGGTCGACCCTCGAGTGGTTTAATGCTTTTAAACAATTGAATTCACTTTCGTTCTTTAATTGTTTATGCATGCATGTGTGATGGGTGACCACCTCATTATTCCACCCAAATTTGAGATTTCCAGCCATGATTCAGGAATCCAGGATTAGACCAACCAATATAGGTTTCTGATAAGAAAGAGGTAGGCCTGACTGGAGGACAAAGGTCTCGGGACAGTCGATTTTCCATTTTCCAAATGTTCTCTAATGCATGAGCAGGGCAGCACCGGGGGTGTTAAAATCAATCCAAACAGAGGGGAGTGTAAAGTGTGAATCATGATACCCAAGATTTGTAATCCTATGAAGGTGGTGTGACAATGAAGGATAACTATTGACCATGATCAAAACACATCATTTAAATTGTGTTATCCTGGAATAGGGACAAAAAATGAGGGCCGACCGCGAACTATGCTTGAAACATGGGGCCTGACTCAAAATTGTATCCATTGGTCTTTCGAAACGTTAGCCCAGGATAGTAGGTGGGCCATTAGCTAAGTACCCTTACTGTTATGGGCCTCCTTTAGATGTGAAATAGGACAAGGGTCCAAATAAAGGGAATGCCAAGCATGGAGGGTGGAGTGATGGGTTTTTCGAATGAAGTCCAAAACACTTGAAATTATTCCACTATGTTGGAAACACATTAAGTGGGCACATCGTTGTGATCATGGATCAATCATAATTCTGAACTAGACCTCTTTGGAAAGGACCAGAAATTCCCTATAGACAATAAACATGTAGTATAATGTCTTAGTGTGGATGGTGAACATAACTAAAGGTCATACTGTTTGGACCAAGATCTGGGCCAAGGGACTGGAAGGGTTAATGACCCTGGAACTAGGCCCAATATGAATTAACTAGGTGTTGCTACATATCCCATGAATATGGGAATCAAGTTAAACGAAGTTCTTGATGCGCAGTGTGGTCAGAGTCCTATGTTAGTAGGGGAACCCTCATTGGTGAGGAAGCTGACGCACCCCATGATTAACATGGGGAATCCTAAAATTGTTCCGGGTAGAACTGCAATTTAGTGTCATGAATTGAGGACATATGGACTTGTGCATTTTAACATCATATGATATGACTGGGAGTGAAAATGAGGCTCCCAAGAAGGGATCGTGTGATGAAGTAGCTATAAACTCAATGTGCATGGTGATGGACGGAGTCCATATCACATCACGTATCCAAGGTGGAAGATCCTTAGGTCAAGGGATCGAAAGTGAAAGTTAGGTTTGGACCCGGGAAAAGTGATCGGGCATTCCTACGTACCCCATTATGATGGGGATCGAACCATACGTAGTTCTGAGAGAGTCACGGTAGGGTACCAATTCCATTAGGGGAAATCCTCTCTCATGAGGAATCTGATTCATCCCATAATTTTTAAGAGGGTCTTAAACTTGTATAGGGAAGAACCCCAGTTTAATTTCATGCATTGAAGCCATGGCTACCCTGAAAGGAAATGTGCGGTGTGGTAAATACCTTGATGTGAATGAGGAAAATAAGATTCCATGGCACACTACATGCTCTCAGGAGAATCCCTAGGTCAAGGGACTGAAGGTGGAAACTAGAATGGGGCCGAGACAGATTTTTTGGGTGTTCCTACCTATCCCATGAGGATGTGAATCAATACACATGTAGTTATGAGAGTGTAGTTTAATGTCATGTAGGATGAAGGGCATGTGTAGTTCAGCTGCACTAGCACACATTCTACCTAAACCACTAAGCCCAAGAGATTCATGCTCGATGTGGGAAACAAGGAGTAGTGATGAGACTTTCCTAGTAGTGGGAGTCACAAATTTAGTGAAATGGGATGCTAGGTGAATGATGTCCCAATAATACCGACCTGCCTACTTAACTCACCTTGATGCAAGAAGGGGTAAATCCTAGTATGTTGTAATTCCACTTGAACAAAAGGGATTGGATATGTGTAAATAATGTTGCTCGACATCTGGACCACAATGATAGCGGTGTGAAGATGGATTATAACTGCTGAACATGTTTGAAACATAGTATCTATTTTGCATTATCCTGGAATGGGGACAGACAAATGAGGGTCGAACGCTAACCATATTTAAAACACAGTACCTGTCACAAATGTCGGGTGAGGTCTTCAAGGGCATTAGCCCTAGATGGTAGGTAAGCCAATGTGGCATGATACCAGACCATAAAGGGGGTCCCTATCAAATGTGGAAGAGGACAGGGATATAATTAAAGGGATCATGAAGCATGGACATCAAATGAGGGTATGTTTATGTGAAAATTCCTCACCTTGGGCTCTTTTCCACACTACATTTTAGTACGCCAATGAGACATGTGTGATAGTGGAAGTCGAATCCCATTTAGAGGACAATGGTTCCCAGGTTGCATCATCCTAGCTTAAGGTCATAGAGTGAACCATTAAGATGGGACTTGGTTTGATGGACTGTGAGTAGGGAGACAATGTACCCAAACCCGAAGCGTAGTTCCCAAAGTGAAATCTTGGTTTTAGGGTCATAGAACATGGACTAGTTTGGTGAAAGAAAAGGGAGGAACATGGTGCAGCTATTGAAAAACCAAACATGAATGGGATCCAAAGAGGTACTCACCACACCACATGTTACAAAAAGAGTTCAGGCCAAGGGGAAAAAAGGGAGGTAGGATTTAGATTTCTAGGGATGGACTTTCAGATGTAATGTCTGGGCGTTCCTATGTATCCCATGAGGACGGGAATCAATCGAAAAATAGTTATGCATATGGAATTGTAAGGTACCAGTTCCATGGGAGTTAAGGTCATGCTGGTCTAGCCCATACACCAAAAGAAATGTCATTTGATATATCTTCTTTGTTCTTTAGGATGGTGTGTGTTTTTTTTCTAGCGATAGACCGAGGAAAGATAATCTTGGTGTCACTACATTAATCAAGCCACATGTAAGAATTGAAAATTGATATGGTGGATGCAAAATACCCAACATGATGTTCCCCATGAGTGAGGACATCATAATGCAGTTCCATTTTTCATCATGTGGCCAGGACGACAATATCAAAGTTTAGGTTTGTATTATAGGACCAACCATGCATTTTAATGATGTTCAATAATGAAGCAATAGTTTAAAGTCATCTGGTACCAGGCATAATAGTTTAATATCATATGGATTGGACACAGTAGAGAAACGAGGTTTTAGGGGGAATGCACAAGTCATGATAAATCATACCAAACATAAATGAGGACGAGGTCCGCATCAAACCACACACAATTCTGGGGAAGAAACCTTGGGCCTAGGGGCCAAAAATGGTCAAAAAATATAGGTCTGGACCTGTAGAATAATTTTCTAGGTGTTCTTATGAATACCATGAGGATGGGAATCAATCCATACCTAGTTTTAGGGGTTATGGCTCGTATGCCTTATGGAGAGAACATACAAGGAGATCTTAGTTTGTGTTCTTAGATCTCGGACCATGGAGAAGCGAAACTCTTCCAAGATAGCACAGACCTTGATCTAATTCCTGAAACCATGTGATCTAAACTAAGTGTGGGAAATAAGGGCAGGATAGGTTTTTTTTCACCACACAGAATACACACAAAGGGGAAATCGGTGAGGATCCCCGAATGACACCTTCCTGCATCTTGGTTCTTATAACGTGAAAATGTGCACTTAAGGATGGTTCCAAGTGTGTAGAAATTCCTCATGGACATGATGGTGTGGAAAACTATGTGAATCTTGCAATAGAAATTTAGGGCTTAGTGGGGTTGGCATGAAGATGGAGGATAACTATTGACCATTTTTGAAACACAGTATCCATATCGTGTTACCTGAAATGGGAACAAAAAATGAGCGTCAACCGCTGACATTAATCGTGATGAAGGACTTTTATAAATTTTTCCTTTTAAACCCTTGATTTTGTTGGCCTAAATGGTTATAGGTCCCTTGGGCCGAGCATTAATTCTATTTGGGGTCCTTTCGAATGTGAAAGATAATGAAATCCCAAGTTAATGGAACACGAAGCCTGAACAATGGGCGAGAGCATGTTGAGGTAGAATCTGACACTCAAGGTCCTAAACTAGAGTACTCCTGGGAACATTAATGAACCGCCAAATAGGGTCAAGTCACCCAACATAAGTGCAGTCGACTCAAAAATATTAGTGTAGTACATGGGAGTGAAGGTATATCAAGAGGAAGAGTTGTGTGGCATGGTTGTTACAAACCCGATGTGAATGGAGACATAAGCCCATAAAACACCATATACCCTCCCCTATAAGGACTTAGGACAAGGTTCTAGGCTGATTAAGATGTTTCTAAGACATGGGGATGGACCTAAAGACAAAATTTTCGGGTGGTCCTACATATCCCATAAGGATGGGAATCAAGCCACAGGTAGTTCTGAAAAAGGATGTGGTGAGGTTTTACGTCATGCAGCAAGGAGTCAAATAGGGGAAAAGTCTCCCAATCAAGGATGCGTAGGGCACAGAATGTTTCCAGATTTGAATGAGGACATAAGATCATTCCACATCATACAATCCCAAATAGGCACTTGGGCGAAGGGTCCGAAAAGGTTGAGGGACCTGAAATAGAAAGTCCCAAACAATTCACAGTTTAATGACTTGTGGTAAGGATGTTGGTTCTCCTAGTTTAAGGTCATAGGGCTACGACCCTAGGATTCCTAGTTCAATATCATATTCATGTTAAAATGAGTGGAGAGGGATAACTATCATGCTTGATGAAAAACACAAAACAGAAACAATGATAGAGGATAAATGTTTACTATGTTCACAACACAGTATCTATATTTGTGTGACTAGAGGTCGGGGAGAAACAATTGGGCATCGAACATTTACCACATTCACTTAATGGGAATTCTATCAAATTTTTGCTCGAAATCCTTGGTGATGTTGGCCTAAAATGGTAAGAGAGACCTAGGTCCTATCATCCATGTTGTTCGGGGGTCCTTTTAGATATGAATGACGATGGAAGCCCAAATTATGGGACGAACAAATCATGGTGGGAGATGTTCTTGTGAAAAGTATGATGGATGGAGGGATGTCTCAAGGGTTTAAATGTGGCATGGAAAAAATAGACCGATTTGAATGATGTTGTAAGTCCATACCACACAACACAATCCTAGACGAGAACTTGGTCAAGGGGGATGAAAGGGTAGGGGGACCTAAAATGGGAGTCCATACTAACTTTAGACACATGACCCCTCATGTGGGTATTTCTATACAACAACTCCTAAGCCTATGTGAGTAATTATCAGTGTGAAAAACAAGGGGTATGACAAGGCTCTCTCTATCATATAAGGGTACGACAGTTGGACTCACACTCCTACCTGAGGCAGACTGATGTTTGAAGAGATAGTGGAATAGAATGAACCAGTACACCCAATATTTTAGACATATGGGGTTGGTGACAACTAAAAAGGATAGTTGTTGACAATTTTAGAAACATAGCATCCATATCATGGTGACCTGGAATGGGTACAACAAATGAGCATTGACCGCTGACCATATTCGCAACACGGGACTTGTATCGACTTGTCATTTAATTTCCTTGAGGGCGTAGGCCTGAAATTATAGGAGAGGCCTTAGGCTAAGTATTTGTACCATTCGGGGGCCCTTTTGGATGTTAAAGATGATGGAGTACAAGTACAAGGAGTGTGTGAAGCATAAATGTGCTCGTGCAATTTAACATCAAGTTGGATAATGAAAGAGGTGGAGATCTTTGGGGAAGGGGATGTATGGTGCGATCATGAAGAACCCGAAATTAGGGAGAGAAACAATATGGCACCACACCTTGTTTTTTGACCTAAGGGGGGACTTGAAGTATCGGTTGGGGCTAAGGATGAAATTTCTGGGCATTCTAACATTTCCCATTAGGATGGGAATCTAGCCAAACATAGTTCTTGATGGCCATTTTGTTTAGCGTCATGCGGTGAGGATGTGAGAGAATAGAAGAACGAGGAGGGCGAGTAAATGTGAAATAATCATAATACTAACATGAGTAGGGCAATAGGGGCCTTCACGACACCATACAGGATCCTCTGAGATAACTATACCTAAGAAAGATAGTCAAAAAGGAATTTGTGGGCTGGTCTCAGGACCAGGTATCTGAGCGTTACTACGCAACCCACGAGCATGGGAATCAAGCCATATGTAGTTCTTGAAATGTAGTTTAACGTCTTTATGGATGACATATAGTTTAATGTCATGTGGTAAATAACAGTTTAAGGTCATGTAGGTCCCTTTATCTCAAAAAAATACTTCTTGGGGAACTTGGCATTGGTAAGAGGAGTAATATGCTCACCATCCATGGTAACCGGGGAGTTTGTACCATTAGGGTAAACCTTGTGAATAATGTAAGGTACTTCTCATTTGGTCTCCAGTTTTGGTGGGTTCCATACAGGTATCATTGCTGTTATCAGTGCCAACACCATGTTACCTTGTAAGAATGTGTGAGTTCAATCTTTCTTGTTGAAAGATCTAGCTATCTTGTTCGGATGCCTCTCCAGATTGTGTAGGGAACAAAGATGACTCTCGTCGAGTGCTTCCAATTCATCCAGATGAATTTCATCTAATTTATCTAGTTCTTACTGATCATAGATAGTTGTGCGTAATTAATTCAACAGAATATCTACGGGCAGGATGGCCTCTATTCCATACAGAAGGGAGTATGGAGTCACCTGTGTGGAATTTCGAGTGGTCATCTGATAAGCCTGTTGGGGTTGGGGATCTTGTCCAGAGAACTCTTTTTTTTCTGACCAACCATCTTTCTCAGATGTTTAGAGAGGCTTTTTAACACCTCAATCTTATTATTTGTTTTCACTTGGTAGCAGGAGGTATAGTTGGAATGGATTCTGTACTTGGAGTAGAATTTCTTCAACTCGGCTTCCCGAAAGATGGTGTCGTTATTGGTGAGGATGGCATGAGGGTATCCTAACTAGTAGATGATATTGGAGCTCACAATGTCAATTATAGAATGGGCCTTGAGCTCCTTGAGAGAAATCACTTCTTCCCACTTTCAAATGAAATTTTTAGCTGTCAGGATGAACTCTCACTAGCAACCTATCACCGATGGATATGCTCCCATGATATCGGGTACCCAGACCGTAAAGGGAGAATATTATTTGGTAGTTTGGAGAGGATCATGTGGATTATGCACAAAGTTGGCATGAATTTGGAACACATTTCATCTCTTGGAAAACTTGACATAGTCATGGATGATGGAAGGGAGAAAATACCAAAGTCTCCAAATCTGGTGAGATAGTTTTGGCCTGGTCTTATTAGCCCTACATAAACCGGAAGGAACCTTCTACATGACTTGAGAAATCTCAAATTCTTGAATTCAATGGAAACGAATACCATCAAACCTGCATTTTTAGAGAATCTTCTCGAGTCTCGGACCACCCTAGATAGTAATCTTTAACGTGTGGCATGGGATTCACTTACGCTCAGCCTGATTCGTCAGGAGACTACCATTTTAGAGGTACTTGAAAAAGGAGGTTCTCCATTCATGATTCACCTCAATCACAACATCCAGGGGACCTGGAGGTCTTGATGTGGAGGCCCCAGCAGTAAGGTGCCTTACCTGTAGGCTGTCATTATCATCTGGAGTGATGGGAGTGATGACTCTCTTATGTTCCATGTGGATAATGAAATCATCCTATTCAAGCTCTGCAAGTGATGAAACTTGTCTATCCAAGGTGTCAACCTAACCATTCTGGGATTGAGGGACATGAGTAACATCTGTATGAGATGGGAAGTGGGCCATCAGCTGGAGGGTGCATTCCAACAGTGGTAAGAGATATGGATTTATAGAGACATAGTCATCGTTCATCTTCTTGATGACTAGTTTAGAGTCCCCAATCACATGCAAGTGAGGAACATTAATCTCGAGGGCTAGCTCAAGATCAGAAATTAGATCATGGTACTCCACCTCATTTTTGGTGCAGCCTTCTGATATTTGGAATGAATATGGTAGAATGGCTTGCACTGGGGTAATGAAGACGATACTCAGGCCTACTCTGTTGAGTCTAGGGTCATTGGGCCTTCTGTCGGTGGGGCTTTAGAAAGCACCATCAAAGTTAATTTTCCAACACTGAATGGATGGGTCTATTGGGAGTATTGCCTCATCCAGAAAATCAAGGTCCATAGACTGGTCCTTAGGATATGGATGGGTGGAAAGAAAATTTTCCAAGGTGTGCCCCTTAATATCCTTCTATGGTACTAACCTGATGTCAAACTTCTGGAGGGACACCGCCCACTGAGCTAGATGGCACGTCACCATTAGGCGGTTCAGGATGTACTTCATCGGATCCACCTGGGACACCAAGTGTACCTCATGGTGCTGCAAGTGATGTCACAATTTCTGTACTAAGAATACCAGCATAAGGAATATCTTCTCGATAAGGGATTATCTGGTCTCTCTATCAAAGAGCATGCAACTGATATAATAGATAGTTCTCTCCATTCAATAATTGTACTTTTGGGAAATAAGGTTGCTGATAGATCATTCTAGAGTGGTCACATAAAGGACTAGCAGCTTTCTAGAAACTAGAGGCATTAAGACCGGATCCAGGAGAAGATAATACTTGATTTCCTCGAAATCATTCAAACATTATTCATCGCACTAATAAATAGTTCCTTTCTTAATGATCAGAGATAAAGGCTTACACATACCTACCAAATTCGCAATGAATCGACTTATGTAGGCCAAGAGACCTTGAAATCCTCAAACCTCCTGGATGTTTCTTGGGGGAGACATATGGATGGTGGCCTTTATCATATCAAAGAAAATTTTGATGACCTTGTATCTAAAAAATAATCCTAGAAATTCTCCAGAGGTGAACCCGAATGCACACTTTAATGGTTTCATCTTTAGGTGGTGAGAATGGAGGAATCCTAACACTTTCTCAAGATCTTTGAGATGGTCCTGCCATTGGAAAGATTTGTCAACCAGATCGTCCATGTAGCATTCCACTAGTGTCCTGAGGATCAACTTAAAAATACAATGCATAGCCCATTGATAGGTGGAACCGTCATTCTTTAGACTGAAGGGAATGACTTGGTAAGAGAAAGTACCTTGTGGTACCCTAGAGGTCATATAATCCTCCCACATAGGAGATATTTGGATTTGGTTATACCCAGAGTACTCATCCATGAAGGAGAGGTCTGGGAACCCAGATGTAGCATCGATCAACAATTCATTCATAGGAAGGGGGAAATAATCCTTTGGACATTGATGGTTGGGATCCTGAAATTCAATACAGACTTTGATCTTTCTGTTCTTATTCATTTCTATAACAATGTTGGCTATCCATTTCGGGCACTATACCTCCTTGATGAAATTGGTTCTAATGAGCTTACCAACTTCTTCCTCAACCATGGAACTATGGGGAATGGTTCTTCTTTCTGGGATGCTGCTTAAACTCATGTTGGTTTGTTGGGAGACCAAGGCAGTGGAAAAATACCTAAGGATCTAGCCCCGAAATTTCATTATAGCTCCATGAAAATACATCATGGTTTTGTTGAAGGAATTACATGTACGATTGTTGCTCTTCGATGGGAAAAGAGGCCCTAATCAATGTGGGTTTCGGATCTGTATCACTACCGAAGTTCACATGTACCAATTCATAGACAATGGTGGAGACACCCTCTTCGATTGTAGGAGGAGAATCCTCTATATCCAATTCCTCACTTATGGGGGATGGGTCCTCAGTAGGAGGAGTCCCGTATGAGTTGACAGATCCAGATAGGAGATTGGTACCAGCCTGAGCAGTGGTAGACACTGCATCGAGGGACTCTTGTGATTCCAAAACCATAACAATGAAAGATGTTGATTTGATCCCATCAGGTCTTCATCCCAAGGGGCCATTCTTAATGATATCGAATAAAAAGTGGTGCCTCATCTTGAGTTGGATTATCCTAGATATGAAAAACAAGCATGTATGGAATATTGTTGTTTCCATGGGGCAGACATCCTAATACCTTATGGGAGTAGGGGGCTTCAGGATCACCGAGTCCTGATTTGTATAAAAATATGATGTGATATTCTGGAGTTGCTTAGACAAGGTAATGTAATTCGCCCTTGTTCTCGAAACAATGAAGAATTGTACCATATCCAGGGTCATAGGGTCCAATAAATGTATTGGAAATATGTAGGAATCATCTCGATCTATCCACGAGTTGTTCGTAGTTGTCGTGTGTTCGACCTTAATAGCCTGAATCTTCTTTTCCTTTCTCTTGAAACGGTCAGCATCCAGGTAGCGGGATTCACTAGAGGAAAAGAGATATGTGTCACCTTGGATTAATCCCACTCGACCATTAAGGGAGTACTTAAGGCACTGGTGATACGATGAAGGGTCCTCCACATGCAGGTGGAGCCATGGCCTTCCCATGAACGAATTGTAGCCGGTGTCCTAGGAGATAACCATGAACTCGGTGCTACCTAACAGACCACTGAACATGGTCTTTAGGAAACTTTTGTTGACCGGTGTCTATTCCATCCTATCATAACCTTGGATTTTTAGGTCAGAGGGACTCTGATAATCCTCGTACAACCCTAGTTTTTCTAGTGTCCAAGTTTAGATTGGGTTGATAATAGAGCCTGTGTCGACAAGACAACGATGAAACTCCATTCCATTAAAATGGTTGGTGATGTATAGTGGCTGAATTTTCCCCTATATGCGAGAGACTTCATCTTCTCTAGAGAAAGAGATGATTTCCTGGCATTCATCATTCTTGACTGCCTCAGTATGGAAGGCTTCTCCAGCCGCAACCTTCGTCTCAAACTGGAGGGGTATTCTTAAATCCTCGGCAAGGGCTTCGCGTATATCACCTGATAGGAAAAGAGCCTCAAGGATAGATAGAATTTCCATAATGATGTAAATATTCTTGAGGACATAATTATTCAGTTCTTGGAATTATCTTGTGATTACAAGAGGATTTTCTATGACAGGAGGTATGAAGGGACCTACAGGATGGACTGACGGCTGAATGGTGCTAGGAATGTCCCACTCCTCACTGGTTAAAACCTGCAGAGTTTATACCAAATGAGGGCCAGATAATAGAGACTGTTCTGTAGTAGAGTGTGACATATCACGACATGTTTGGGGGAGTTAGGCCTGATCCAGTATCAAAAATGACAGTGAAGTCATGCCTGATGACATTAGATGAAAATGTGGTGCATGCTGAGCTCTACACTGGGCCTACTGTCTGGTTTCGGTAGCATGCACAGCCTGGCTGGAAGTAATGACTGAAGAACTCTGATGACCCATATTTCCACGACTCCATCGATGCTGTCGATGGCTGGGAACATTACTAGGATCTTCTTGTCGCTCCTCGTTGTCATAAATCATGTAGGGGTTTACCAGCTCTACGGTGTTAATCAAGGATTACCCATGGCTATCACTTGGAGAATCATCCATTAATAGAAATATTCTATGGGGAATCTCTATATCTATGGACATAAAGTATCTGAGAGTACGGGATGATGACGACATCAGTGGGGGACATTTTTCCCCTTGTGTCGTTGATGCTTGATCTTCTGGGAAGAGGACGGTTGAGCTGTTGACGTGGAGGAACTAGCTGCAAGTGACACTGCATATTCTGAAGGCTCTGGTTGATTCAGATGTGCATGGATAACACCAAGGGAACAAGAGACTTCCTATGATCCATCCTGTCATCAAACTTCTGGGACCAATGTCTAGAAACCGTATTCCACTCACCTTTACTGGAATTGCTATTATCGGGCTTCACGATTACAAATTCCAATTGTGCTAGAGCTGGGCCTAACCTGACTATGTTGTTATCAACCTGATATTGAATAGAATATTTAAAAACATATAAATGTTTAAGGTTGTTCCCAAGGATCTAGTAATATGGATAATAGTTGTTGCGATTAGTGAAATCTGCCTCTTCTGCTCTCCTGCATTCAGGAAAACAAACAATCCCCAGTTCCAAGGCACTTCGGAAATAGCTGGGAACCTGAGCTTCATTGAATGAGTTGGTCCAATTTCTCCTATCCGTGAAGGGGGCTCTAGGAACCTGACCTTCACGAGGGGTTGGAGGAGCCTTCCAAAGAGGTGGGAACTAGTTATCTTTCCTGGGTGGTGGTGGCGTGTAACGCCGGGCCACCTGTGGATTCTATGGTTGGAGATTCTAGGCTGGAGACTACGTGTGCGGTAGCGGGCCTCTGTGAGGATGCAGAGGCGGATCCACCGGTAATAACTCTGGTTTCTTTTGGGCCTTTATTTGGGCCACCATGGCAAGCTCATCCTTAGTATCCATTCTTACAGGAATTGAGGGAGGCAATTGTCATGCCTACTTGGCCTACTAAAAATATTCTTCTAGGAGAGGGGCCTTATCATAGAACTCTCAGAATCCCATGGGGTAATTCTGGGTAATTAGACAGGGGACCAATTTGGTCTCAACATTCCCCACACACATATTAAGTAGTTTCTCCTGATTCAGTGGCATGTCAAGTGAGTATGTGAGTCCTTCCCACTAGGCAACAAAGTCTGCAACATGCTTGCCAGACCTCTGTTTTCACTTAAAAAGGTCTACAATAATTTTATTCTAAGTGGAGGAACTAAAATAGTAAAGAAATTTCCAACTAATATCTTCCCATCTAGCTACTGACCTGATGGGTAGTTGGTTGAACGAGACAAATGTTGGTCCTTCCAATTTCAACACAAATCATCACAGTTGGGTGGCCTCCTGCTGCACTGGAGTTCCCTGCATGGGTCCACACCTTGAAATGAAGTTGGCCAGATACATCAGCAGGTCACCCATCCCATTAAATGGGGAGAAGTTTTTGTTTTTCGAAACCTAGGGTGTTGTCATATCATACACCAATTCCGGATACAGCTTTACATCAGGCGGGATTTCCACATATCGTTTTTCCAATGCCTCGAGGCTAGAAATGAGTTTCGGTATGGGATCATATGGGTAGGGGTTCCTATCTTAACGGGGATCCCTGACCAATTGTGTGTTCGAAATATATATAACGTGATAAGATAGCCCAATGCCTTATGGAGTGGCTGGTGGGATGACCTATGGAGCAATTGGGGGAACTTGAGCTGGGTCCTGGGGATTATCTTGCCACTCTAGTGGATTTGGCGACACATACCATTCCCCCTTTCTATATGTTCTAGCCTCAATCCTTTCAACATGGGAAGGATGGTTAGGGTCACCTGGAAGAAATTCTTCATGTGAAGTTGTGTTTTCCCCTACTTCCGTTAACACCCCAAGCTTCTACGGTACACTTCTCTTTGAATAATGCAATAGCGTGTGTTGTACGCAACATCGAGTTCTAACACACACCACAACCGATCAAACTAGCCGTTATGAATAGTAATACCTACTTTTTGAAATTTTATCTCTCAAAATGGACTTCATTTTTGGATTCGGAGTATCAAATATAGCCTAAGGTGAAATTTTGGTACTTCTCGGATAACTTTAATATTTTGATGAATAGTGAAAATTACTAAATTTTAATTAAAAACAACTTTTTTAATCAAAATAATTAATAGTGATAAATTATGAATTTGAGTGGTTTTAAAGTATATTTATAATATATTTTTACCATATAAAATAATTTTGGTAATTGGACATAATTTCACAATTAAACCGAACATAAACAAGTATCAATCTTTTGATAATTATTATATCTTAAAAACACGCTTTTTGTTTTGACAGCTGGAATTAATTTTAAATTAATTTCTGCCACTTCTGTGTTTTGAATTTGGAAAAATGGATTCCATATTTGGAATCAGGATGTTCAAATTGAGTAAATACGTAACTTTTATTTTTAGTCAATTTTGAATAATTACTTCGGTAAATATTTTATTTACCATGGATAAAGGGTAAATCCGGTAAATAAGGGTTAAAAAATAATATTATAATAATAACAAATTACCCTAAAACATTTTCTAACCTTATTTTTTGATACATGTTCGACCATGGTCATCTTTGGGTCGATTTTGGGACCCCATGGTGCCACTTCTAAGTGATAGGGACACTTTATTTTAATTAAGTTAAAATGAATACTAAAATGACACATGCATATATCTTTTAGAAAAACAATTTTTACCTAGGGTTATATATGTTGTATGTTTGACTATAAATATTCATTAGAAATATAAAACGATATCCTACATAATGGTATTTTATTTATAATTTTTATACATTAAATAATTTAATTTATATATGACACAATCGTGATGCAGTAATTACCATAATAGTAAAAATTAAACTAATTGATATTATAAATACCCAAATAAATATAATTGGAGACTTTTATTGAATTAAAATAATTTTCTATGTTAATATGACATCTTAGTATTGATGTAATTGAATTTTTTCTAAGTAATCATTCTGTTATAAGTTTCAAAAAAATCAATTATTGAATAGTGTCAAATTGACATAAAATAGTTTTTAAAACAAATATTATATTATTAATTGATATTAAATTCCTAAAAATATAGGGTTCGGCCAAGAGACTTATATCATGATAGGTGTATCATTAATGGACCACTTGGGGGTCTCTTGGATGTATATAGTAAGTTAATTAACTATATAATATAAAAATACAAAGAGACATTGTAAAAGTGAAACTAATTATCTAAGAGTTAATACTTAAAGATAAGGTTAGTATAATGACCAAAACCTCTCTAAATTCTATTGGTTGAGGGGTTTGTGACCTATCCCCACCTTAACATTTAAATAATCCACTTTGTAGCCATTATAAACCGAATTTGTATTTATTATAAAATAATATTTCTAGCTTTTCCAAAGGTGCCCCTCACCCCTCTTATAAAAGGGCACTCTCCCTTATCATTAACTCACACCTTAAAATCCTTTTGGTTCGTCCTACCTCTGCCCCAATACTCTCTAAACATACCTCACTTCATCCTAGAGGCCTTACTTTGGTCCGAAATCCAACCTAAGAACCCTTTTGATCAAATCTAAAGGAAGAACCCGAAGAAGAGGTAATGATTTCACCACCCTTTTTCACGTTCCTTTATTCTTCCACTTCTTCTTTCTTTGTTATTACCATTCTAAAATAATAACTAAAGTATCTTATATATACTGTGGTGTTATTATAAATATGGTACAATCATATTCAGTATTCTATCCATCCTTTTAATAACATGTCACCATACGTGCGTACGTACGGTTTACCGTCTCCACATCGTGGTGTAATTGTTATTCCACAAATTATTATTTGGATGGGTATAATAATGATGTGTAATGCATGTAAATAATAAATTTAACCTGATAATGATTCTTTATATATGATATAACATCCAATTATATATTATTTTAATATCAAAATAATGATATTGTCGCTCGTGCGTACGTACGGACTACCGTCTCCACGAACGCGATGAGATTCATTCTCCATCGTGTCCATTCAAGTCTAATTCTCATTTGATGATTAATAATAGTATCTAAGGGATTTATATAATTCTGGATATTATTAAGATACAACCTATACATGAAAAACACGGCTTACGTAACAAAACATATAAAAGAAAATGAGTAAGTTAACACCCAAAACAACGATAATACTATGATATTATTAACAAATCAATGTTAAAAGATCATATATGATACCATATTAATGTATATGATTCTTGTATAATTTAAGAACAATTATTTAGCCATTATAAAAGTGTTTAACCTACCCCAACCAAGGAAAAGTACAAGGTAAGGGTTATTTCACAATCTCTTCATTATCCGAGGTTGTTTATACGTAATAATCTACTGGGATCTCTTTATCATCCACATCCATGTTTCTTAAAAATGTATTTCAAAACATTTTTACTATTTAAATTAATATGGGTTAAATTCATTTATATCCTTGTTTGAATTTTTATAAGAGTTTTATAAAGGAATATTTCCGTCGTTTTCCAAACAAGGTGATTTTTAACCTTTTCGACAGAATTAAGGTAAGAATGTTTTTCTAACTTCTACGGCGGGTGTAGCTATTTTCTGCCATTATAAAATCGTCGAAGCTTCCCTTAAAAGATTATAAGAATATTTTCAAAGAAAATGTTTTATTTTACAAATATATGACTCTTAAATGATTTCAAAACAGAAATACATATTTCTCTAAAAAGAGTTTTGATTTCATCTATGTCAACATCCTTTGATGGATTTTACGCTTTTTTGAAGTTGGTTTATTATGATACAAAACTTATATATTTTATTGAATGTTTTGTGATATGTTTGACTGTGGATGTGCTATTTTTATACCATTAATGGTTTATAGTTAAATTATTGACATTTCGTATGCTAGTTTTAATATGAATGTTTATGTTATGCTTAAACCTTTTCATATGGGAATGCATTAGACTTAATATTTGACGGGTGGAGACCACTATAGCTCCTCGATGCATCGGTAGGTCTCATGAGACAAACTAATGTCTTGGAATAAGGCCTTGGAAAAATCGTATGTGTAGTCTTGGCACGAGGCCTTGGATATGTGGTTATGATAGTATGGAGTTATGCATTCCATCATTATGAAAGTGGTTATTGATATTGCATGTGATTATTCGATTAGTAGAATATTCATGTGAATAAGTAAATGGAATTATTTCATTTTATTTTTTCCATACTATGTTGAAGTTCAAGGTTAAAAGGCTTTTGTTTTAGTTATACATTGCCTTAAATGTTTGTTCTTATTTATGAAAGTGTCCGCTATATTGTTATCCTTACTAGGTATTTCAGCTCACCCCTTTTCTGTGTTTTATTTTTCACCGGATGTGAAGAAGTAAATTATGAATGACCTACAAGGATATTATGAGGGGATAATAGTGTGGAATATGGAGACAATATGTTGTTGTAATAGTTTTTCACTTTATGATGTAATGTAATACTTTATGAATATATCTTGTGTTTCCAAGGCTACTAAACCAATCGGTCTTTTGAGATTTGATCTTTCTTGTGGTCATGCCAATGTTATGTAATAATGCACCGACTCTAGGTAACTGGGGTCGGGTCATTACAGTTGGTATCAGAGGAATTTTAGTACAAACTTTGGAAGCTAGATTTAGATAAAATCTAATTAGAGCATGTAGACCAAAGATGAACTTTGAGGATTAGTATAAAATAACTTCCTAGAATTTTGGTATTGTAGAGACATTGTGAGTTTTCCGAGCAATTCATCCCTGTCTGGATACGAGCTGGTAGAGGTGGCTCTGGCACAGATGTACCTAGGGGTAAAACCCGAAAACACCGCTTTGAGCTAGACTCGAACGGGAACTGGTGCACGACAACGGGCCTTGCTGCCCTCTTGGTTACGACACTCCTGAGGGATATGCTTAGGATAACTCTCATTTTCATTAAAAATAATTATGAAGGGTTTATGAGTATATACTTCCTCAAAGAAAACATTTTTATGATTATGGATTATATCCATAAATAGTTCAATTTATGTTAAGTGTTTTATAAGTATGGAATTATGTATTTTGATTTATAAACTGATCTAGTTTATGCCATTTTTTAGAAATGGCGCCTAGTGGAAGAATTGGAAACCATATCAATGCATGCACTCCATGTAAGGATTTCCCTCCTGCCCAAGATAATTATAGTGGAGCTGGTGATACAACTGGTGCCGATCAGCTAATCACCATACTGGGACAACTCACTCAGGTTATGAATAATAACCTTACCCGTATGGAGCACCCTAATCCGCAACGTGGGGGATCAATGTTAGATATATTCATGAGGAAATAACCACCAATGTTAAATGGGAGTATAAATCCCCTAGTAGCTGAGAAATGGATAAATTCCTGAGAGAAAATATTTCAGGCTTTGGGGAGTAGTGAAAGGGAAAAAGTTATCATGGAAGTTTACAGCCTCACTGGAGATGCTGATCAATGGTGGTCATTGGTTCAAAACATGAAGGAAGATGATGAATTATCAAATATAGAATGGAGGGTGTTCAAATATCTGTTTTTAGAAATATATTTTCCTCATGACCATCGAGCAGATATGGAAAGGCAATTTCTGAGTCTGAGACAAAAGGAGGATGAAAATGTCGCAAAGTATGAGGCTAACTTTACAAGGATAGCAAGGTATGATGGATATTATATATGTAACCTAAGAAGTAAGATTGATCGTTTATTTGATGGGTTAAAACCATTTCTCCGTCGATCATTAGTCTCAAAATCCTTCTCATCGTACGAAGACATTGTCTCATGTGCTATCAAGACAGAGAAAGAATTATCAAAGTCTTAGGACTTAAAAGCAAAGCAAGAGAAGAAGCGATCTGCTGATCAATCTAGGAATGGAAATATGGGGGAAAAGGGAAAGGTTGAATATCCATCCTGTGGTAAATGTGGGAAGAAACACCCCGGTACTTTCTTGAAGGGAATGGGTGTCTGTTACAAGTGTGGTGAAAAAGGTCACCAAGCTCGTGATTGCAAAGGGAGGAAGGAATCTACCAATGTTCAATGCTACAATTTCAGGGAGATGGGATATTATGCAAATGAATGTCCGAATTGTCAGGGTAACTTACCTCAGAAAAGACCAAGGGATCAAGGCCAAGATTTTTCTATCACTACTGCTGAGGTAGAATCTCCAAAAGACATGGTGGAAGGTAATTTAATGGTTTCCTCAAGTTTGGAAAATGCATTATTTGATTCTAGATCATTGAATTGTTTTATAGCTTCCCAGTTTTCTAAGAAAATTAGATATTTACATTTTGATTTAACAAGGGAGTTTTCAGTTAAAACTTTTAAGGGAAGTATCATTGCAACAAAGTTTTGTGAATTAGTCCCCATTAGAGCACATAAATGTTCTTTATCTGCTGATCTCATCGTCATACCTATGATTGAGTTTGATATAATCCTCGGAATGGATTGGATTTCGGAATATGATGTGAAGATTTATTGTAAGAAGAAGGAGGTTACAATTTTTTATGATGATGATAAGGAACAGCTTATCTTTAGAGAAGAATCGTCGCCACCTAATTCTTATCTAGATCCACCCCCAGTTGCTCACTAAATTCAATTATTGGGGAGGAAGAGAAATAAGTGACTGTGGGGGTGGAAAGGAATGTTCAACTAGAGGATGTACCTGTTGTGAAAGAATATGTAGATGTATTTCTGGAAGATTTACCTGGAAATCCTCCAGAACGAGAAATTGAGTTTTCCATTGATTTAATTCCTGGATCAAGGCCAATATCGAAGACCCCTTATAGAATGGCCACTGTAGAATTAGTTGAACTAAATAAACAACTAGAGGAATTGAGTAATAAGGGATTTATTCTCCCTAGTGTTTCTCCATGGGGAGCCCCTGTTCTTTTTGTTAAAAAGAAAGATGGATCTATGAGGTTATGTATCAACTAGAGGGAGATCAATGCTATAACAATAAACAATAAGTATACCCTACCTCGCATTGATGATTTATTTGACCAAATTCATGGAGCTCAATACTTTTCAAATATTGACCTTTGATCTGGATACCATCAGTTGTCTGTAAAGAAGGAAGACATTTTGAAGACAGCATTTCGAACCAGGTACTGGCATTACGAGTTTACTGTAATGCCTTTTGGATTGACTAATTCACCCTCTATATTCATGGATCTGATGAATAGAGTTTTCAAGGAGTATCTCAATGAATTTGTGGTGGTATTTATTAATGATATCTTGGTATACTCCAAATTCTACGAAGATCATGAAAATCACTTGCGCATTATCCTGAAAACTCTGAGAAGACATGAATTATATAGGAAGATTAGAAAGTGTGAATTTTGGCTTCAAGAGATTTCTTTTCTTGGCCATATTGTCTCTAAAGATGGAATCATTGTTGATACTTATAAGACCAAGGCAATACAATAATTTCCACCACCTACGAGTATAATTGAGGTACGTAGTTTTATTGGTTTAGTAGGTTATTATCGACGTTTCGTTCAGAATTTTGCCCGATTGGCTAACCCATTAACGAAGCTCACATGAAAAGGGGTTAAATTTTTTTGGACAAAAGAGTTTGAGGAATTTTTCGAAGAACTAAAGAGAATATTAGTCAATGCTCCTATATTGACTCTACCATTGGGGAATGATGGGATCGTCATTTATAGTAATGCATCGAAAAATGGACTTGGTTGTGTCCTTATGAAGAATGATAGGGTTATAGCCTATGCATCACGGTAGTTGAAAATTAATGAGCAGAACTATCCTACACATGATCTCGAGTTAGCAGCTGTGATCTTTTCTTTGAAGATATGGAGGCACTACCTCTATGGTGAAAAATGTGAGATTTATACTGATCACAAGAGTTTGATGTATATTTTCTCACAAAAATAACTCAACATGAGGCAAAGGAGATGGCTTGAATTACTCAAGGATTATGATTTCACAATACACTACCACCCGGGGAAGGCAAACAGGGTGGCAGATGCTTTGAGCAGAAAAGACCATGGAGTTTTGAAAAATATGAGAATTTAAAGGGATCCAATTTTCATGGATCTGGTGAAGATGGACATGGGAATAACCACGGAAGGTGAAACATCAATGCTTTTTCAAATGGTTTCCAAACCATATTTACTAGAAAGGATTAAAAGTTCTCAGGCCGATGATGTAGAATTTTAAAAGAAGATGAAAGCTGTGAATGATGGGAGATTGAGAGACTTTGTGTATGAAGATGGAATTTTGAAATTTGGAAGAGACTTTTTGTTCCCGATATACCTGATCTAAAAAGAGAATTACTGGATGATGCTCATAGTTCCAATTTCTCGATACACCCTAGGAGCACCAAAATGTATAGAGATTTGAAGAAACATTTTTGGTGGGACAACATGAAGAGGGAGATTGCTAATTTTGTGTCAAGATGTATGGTTTGTCAACAAGTGAAGGCTAGAAGGCAACATCCAGGAGGAGTCATGAAACCTTTTCCCATACCGGAGTGTAAATGGGACAATATTACAATGGACTTTGTCATGGGGATACCAAAGACTCCTAGAAGGAATGATGCAATATGGGATATTGTTCACCGTCTTACCAAGTTAGCACATTTTCTTGCTATAAGAGAAGATATACCACTGGAACGTCTAGCAAGACTATATATTGATGAAGTTGTAAGACTTCATGGAGTACCCCTATCGATTTTTTCTGATCGTGATCCCCGTTTTACTTCGAGATTATAGAAAAGTCTTCAGAAATCCCTGGATACTGAACTTCATTTGAGCACTGCCTACGACCCTCAAACGGATGGACAATCAGAACGAACTATTAAAACCTTAGAAGACATGTTGAGATCCTGCTCACTTGACTTTCAGGGTATGTGGGATCAATATTTACCTCTAGTAGAATTTTCCTATAACAATAGCTTCCATTCGAGTATTCAGATGGCACCATATGAAGCGTTGTACAGAAAGAGATGTCGTACACCAACCTGTTGGGATGAAGTTGGTGAAAGAAAACTTGTAGGTCTAGAACTGGTGGAGGAAACAATGGAAAAGGTGAAGGTAAACCAAAATCACATCAAAGCAGCTCAAAGTAGGCAGAAGAGATATGCTGATAATCGAAGGAAGGATTTGGAATTTCAAGTCAGTGATCATTTTTTCCTGAAGGTATCTCCATGGAAGGGAGTCATATGTTTTGGTAAGAAAGGTAAATTGAGTCTCAGGTACATCATACCATTCAAAATTCTAGAATGAATTGGGGCTGTAGCTTACCGATTGGCAATGTCGCCAAGTCTCTCCAAAGTTCACGATGTGTTCCATGTATCTCTATTGAGGAAATACATGCCTGACCCAACGCATGTACTCACCTATGAAGAATTATAACTGGAACCCGATCTGTCTTATTGCGAAGAACCTATCAGGATTCTTGATATGAGAGAACAAGTACTGAGAAACCAGACGACGCGTCTGGTAAAATTTATGTGGAGAAACCATAAGATCGAAGAGGCAACGTGGGAACCCGAGGAACTTATAATGAAGAACCACCCGAGTATTTTCATGTGGTAGTATTCTAGAAATTTCGAGGATGAAATTATTTGAAGGATGGGAGAATTTAACACCCCAAGCTTCTACGGTACGCTTCTCTTTTAATAATGCAATAGCGTGTGTTGTACGCAACATCGAGTTCTAACACACACCACAACCGATCAAAATAGCCATTATGTATAGTAATACCTACTTTTTGAAATTTTATCTCTCAAAATGGACTTCATTTTTGGATTCGGAGTATCAAATTTAGCCTAAGGTGAAATTTTGGTACTTTTCGGATAACTTTAATATTTTGATGAATAGTGAAAATTACTAAATTTTAATTAAAAACAACTTTTTTAATCAAAATAATTAATAGTGATATATTATGAATTTGAGTGGTTTTAAAGAATATTTAGAATATATTTTTACCATTTAATAAAATGTTGGTCATTGGACATAATTTCACAGTTAAACCGAACATAAACAAGTATCAATCTTTTGATAATTATTATATCTTAAAAACACGCTTTTTGTTTTGACAGCGGGAATCAATTTTAAATTAATTTCTTCCAATTCTATGTTTTGAATTTCGAAAAATGGATTCCATATTTGGAATCAGGATTTTCAAATTTTGTAAATAGGTAACTATTATTTTTATACATTTTGAATAATTACTTCGGTAAATATTTTATTTACCATGGTTAAAGGGTAAATCCGGTAAATAAGAGTTAACAAATAATATTGTAATAATGACAAATTACCCTAAAACGTGTCCTAACCTTATTTGTTGACACGTGTTAGACCATGGTCATCTTTGGGTCTATTTTGGGACCCCATGGTGCCACTTGTAAGTGATAGGGACACTTTATTTCAATTAAGTTAAAATAAATACAAAAATGACACAAGAATATATCTTTTAGAAAAACAATTTTTACTTAGAGTTATATATGTTGTATTTTCGACTATAAATATTAATTATAAATACAAAAAGATTTCCTAAATAATGGTATTTTATTTATAATTTTTAGACATTAAATAATTTAATTTATATATTACACAATGGTGATGCAGTAATTACCATAATAGTGAAAAACTAAACTAATTGATATTATAAATAAACAAATAAATAAAATTGGAGACTTTTATTGAATTAAAATAATTTTCTAGGCTAATATGACATATCAGTATTGATATAATTGACTTTTTGCGAAGTAATCGTTCTGTTATGAGTTTCACAAAAAATCAATTATTGAATAGTGTCAAAATTAACATAAAAGAGTTTTTAAACTAAATATTATATTATTAATTGATATTAAATTCCTAAAAATCTACGGTTCGGAAAAGTGAATTATATCATGATAGGTGTATCATTAATGGTCCACTTTGGGGTCTTTTGGATGTATATAGTAAGTATATTAACCATATAATATAAAAATACAAAGAGACATTATAAAAGTGAAACTAATTAAATAAGAGTTAATACTTAAAGATAAGGTTAGTATAATGACCCAAAACTGTCTAAATTATATTGGTTGAGTGTTTTTAGACCTATCCCCACATTAACATTTAAATAATCCAATTTTGAGCCATTAGAAACCGAATATGAATTTATTATAAAATAATATTTCAAGCTTTTCCAAAGGTCCCCCTCACCCCTCTTATAAAAGGGAACTCTCCCATCTCATTATCTCACACCTTCAAAGCCTTTTGGTTCGGCCAACCTCTGCCCAAATACTCTCTCATCTTCCCTCACTACATCCCAGAGGCCTTACTTTAGTCACAAAGCCAACCTAAGAGCCATTTTGATTAAATCAAAAGGAAGAACCCAAAGAAGAGGTAATGATATCACCACCCTTTTTAAAGTTCCTTTCTTCTTCCACATCTTCTTTCTTTTTTATTACCATTATAAAATAATAACTCCAGTATCTTATATATACTTTGATGTTATGATAAATATGGTACAATAATATTCAATATTCTATCCATCCTTTGAATAACATGTCACCATACGTGTGTATGTATGGTTTACCGTCTCCACGTCGTGGTGTAATTGTTATTCAATAAATTATTATTTGGATGGGTATAATAATGATGTGTAATTGATGTAAATAATAAATTTAACATGATAATGATTCTTTATATATGATATAACATCAAATTATATATTATTTTAATATCAAAAGAATGATATTGTCGCTCGTGCGTACGTACAGACTACCATCTCCACAAACGTGATGAGATTTATTCTCCATCATATCCATTCAAGTATAATTCTCATTAGATGATTAATAATAGTATCTAAGGGATTGATATCATTCTGGATATGATTAAGATACAGACTATCCATGAAAAACACGACTTACGTAACAAAACATATAACAGAAAATGAGTAAGTTAACACCCAAAACAACGATAATACTAAGATATTATTAACAAATCAATGTTAAAAGATCATATATGATATCATATTAATGTATATGATTCTTGTATAATTTAAGAACAATTATTAACCATTATACAAGAGGTTAACCTACCCCCAACCAAGGAAAAGTACAAGGTAAGGGTTATTTCACAATCTCTTCATTATCCGAGGTTGTTTATACGTAATAATCTACTGGGATCTCTTTATCATCCACATCCATGTTTCTTAAAAATGTATTTAAAAACATTTTTACTATTTAAAGGAATATGGGTTAAAGTCATTTATTCCCTTGTTTGACTTTTAATAAGAGTTTTATAAAGGAATATTTCCGTCGTTTTCCAAACAAGGTGATTTTTAACCTTTTCGACAGAATTAAGGTAAGAATGTTTTTTTAACTTATACGGCGGGTGAAACTATTTTCTGCCATTATAAAATCGTCGAAACTTCCCTTACAAGCTTATAAGAATATTTTCAAAGAAAATGTTTTATTTTATAAATATATGACTCTTAAATGATTTCAAAATAGAAATGCATATTTCTCTAAAAAGAGTTTTGATTTCATCTATGTCAACATCCTTTGAAGGATTTTACGCTTATTTGAAGTTGATTTGTTATGATACAAAACTTCTATATTGTATTGAAGGTTTTGTGATATGTTTGACTGTGAATGTGCTATTTTTGTACCATTCATGGTTTATGGTGAATGTATTGACATTTCATATGGTAGTTTTAATACGAATGTTTATGTTACGTTTAAACCTTTTCATATGGGAATGCATGGGACTTAATATGTGAAGGGTGGAGCCCGCTATAGCTCCTTGATGCATCGGTAGGTCTCATGAGATAAACTAGTGTCTTGGAACAAGGCCTTGTCAAAATCTTATTTTTAGTCTTGGCACGAGGCCTTGGTTATGTGGTTATGATAGTCTGGCATTATGCATTCCATCATTATGAAAGTGGTTATTGATATTGCATGTGATTATTCGATTAGTAGAATATTCATGTGAATAAGTAAATGGAATTATATCATTTTATTTTTTCCATACTATGTTGAAGTTCAAGTTCAAAATGATTTTGTTTTAGTTATACATTTCCTTAAATTTTTATTCTTATTTATGAAAGTTTCAGCTATATTGTTATCCTTACTGGGAATTTTAGCTCACCCCTTTTCTATGTTTTATTTTTCCCAGGATGTGAAGAAGTAAATTATGAATGACCTGCGTGGATATTATGAGGGGATAATAGTGTGGACTATGTAGACAATACGTTTTTGTTGTAGTTTTTCACTTTATGATGTAATGTAAAACTTTATAAATATTTCTAGTGTTTCCAAGGCTACTAAACCAATTGGTCTTTCGAGATTTTATCTTTCTTGTGATCATCCCAATGTTATGTAATAATGCACCGACTCTAGGTAACTGGGGTCGGGGCATTACACTGCCCTAGCTGAGGATCATTGTAGTCTGGTCAACACTCTGCAGCATGCTCAAAAACAAGGTCATCGACCATCTTCTTGTGCTCCATGAGTTGTTGACACAATGCGGATTTTTCAAGATCATCTTCTATTTTTTTACTGAGCCTGACGGCTCGGCGGGTTTGACAGCTCGAGATTCACCTTACCCTTTTTTGGATTTCAACTGATGACCAATGCCTTGGTAAGTACGAGAAGACCCATAATATTTCTCTACTGGAGAGTAACCCTTCCCAACAGGTCCAATGTCATAGAACTCCCATGGGGGGTAATTTTTCCATGAGGATTTTTGACTCTGTCTCTTCCTCTGATAGATCGAACATGTTAATCGTGACCCTACCTAGAGGCATATCTTCCATATGGCGTGGAAAGTTAGGTTGGTTCCGGATATAACTGAAATGGAGGGCCGGGTATTTCCCCCAACCACAGATCTGCACTTGGGGGGGAATCCACTTTGATAATCCTATGAAGCACCTTAAAGCTCTGGATGCATCGTTGTTGGAGGGTCCTATGGAGGCCTGATGACTTAGGGTGATTGGTCACATGGAGTGAATCCTACTCAACCAAATGTCATTTTCACCAATTACTTCAAAGTGTGCTTGGATTTTTGGGTAAGCCACTAATCGAGGATGATGAAAAAAAATTGTCGCCCAGAGGGTCTGGAGAAAGCATCTAACTTCTTCGAAGGTGAGAAATTATGGTGCACTAAACTTTGGTGTCATGACTAGCCTAAACATCTATAGGAAAAGGTCTTCTTCAAGAATGTCTCAAAAACTCCTCGGATCGGACTTAGGGTATGTCCATCGGTTTCCCCACTCGAAAACTAGAGGCGGATAGGGAACGGGTAGCGGTACTGAAGTAGACCTTTGAGATGGTGGGTTGGCTGGTGTAGAATACTATGTACGGGCATAAAAACTTCCACATCTCATGTTATCCTCTGAAGATTGCAGTGACTTGTCCACCACATCGGGATAAGATGGGCTGGTGACCATAGTTTTTAGGGTAGGGACTATGGCAGCTGGCAATGGACCATGTTGTTTCACATTCACTTTCGGTCCCTAGAATAGATCTATATGATCTCTGGTCGAGGTAGTGAATAATCCTAGTGATGATGGTGGAGATTTCATGGCCTAACCCTTGGGAGATGCCCAATCTTCATCCTCCAAGATGTATCTCTTGAGGGAGGTAGGGATCAGATGGACCTCTCATTCTGGAAGTATGAGGCTAATGTGCCTTGTTCCTGCCCTGACCCTTGACATAGAGTATTGAGGTGAGGGTCCCATTACTGAGTCATATTCGGCCTTAGAATATGAGAATCAGATAGGTTTAATCTCAGTCTGAACCTTCACAGAATTCTTCTTTTGGCGGCAACGATCCGTCGTCCTACCCTGAGATGGAACTTCGGGACAGGGTAGATTTTTTTCGTGAGGAGGAGCTTCAGCTGAACTGGTGATGGGATGGAGAGGTCTTCCTCCTGAGTGAGCTGGGGTGCAAGGAGCACCTGGACAGATGTTAAATAGAACATGGGGAGGACCTCTACATCCATCGACTGACATGTAGAGGGAATCTCTTCTGGGATCATGGGTATAACCTCCATGATTGTGTCCCCTAACAATGTCAGTACTTGGATAGTCCTCATACTAGACAAGCAGGACACTAGTAGGACCTATATTCTTGTTTTTGGGATGAGGAAGACCTTTGTCGGCAACTGTATGGACATAGGGAAGACCCCCACACTATATGTTCACTAAACTCATAATGTCTTCACACTAGAGACCTGAAACTCGAAGAATAGCTCCAAACATGTGGTGGTGAGAATGGAAGAGGCTCCCGTACTGAGTATCGCTACAGTGGGGAGGAAACTCATTCATATTGAAGGTGTCATGGGGTAGAACTCCATGCCGATCTCGGATGTGGGGAGGACCTTCATTCTCAATGGTGCTGGAATGGGGAGGACCTCCGTTCTAGGTGTTATTGCCATAGGTCACCCACTGTAACGCCCCGACCCCAGCTGCCCAGAGTCGGTGCATTACTTCGTAACATTGGCATGATCACAAGAAAGATCAAATCTCGAAAGACCGATTGGTTTAGTAGCCTTGGAAACACTAGATATATTCATAAGTTTTACATTACATCATAAAATGAAAAACTACTACAATAACATAATGTCTCCATAATCCACACTCATATCCCCACATAATATCCCTGCAGGTCATTCATAACCTACTTCTTCACTTCCTGGGAAAAATAAAACATTGAAAAGGGGTGAGCTCAAATGCCCAGTAAGGATAACAATATAGCGGAAACTTTCATAAATAAGAATAAACATTTAAGGCAGTGTATAACTAAAACAAAAGCCTTTTAAATATGAACTTTCAACATGGTATGGCATAAATAAAATGAAATAATGCCATTTACTTATTCACATGGATATTCTACTAATCGAATAATCACATGCAAAAATTAATAACCACTTTCATAATGTTGGAATGCATAATGCTAAACGTTAATTTCTTTGTCTAGGCCTCATCCCAAGACCTAGGGGTTACTTCTAACCGGAACCCAACCCGGAGTGCCTCTAATAACCGGATACCAACCCGGAGTGCCTCTAATAACCGGACACCAACCCGGAGTGCCTCTAATAACCGGACACCAACCCGGAGGGCATACTTTTACCAGTCCCTAACCTGGAGGGCTTACTTTAACCAGTCCCCAACCTGGAGGGCTTACTTTTACCGGTCCCCAACCCGGAACATACTTGTTCAACACATTCATCTGAAGAAAAGTTTGAAATATAACATAAACATTCGGATTAAAACTAGCATACGAAATGTCAATAGTTTCACCATAAACTATGAATGGTATAAAATAGCACATCCACAGTCAAACATATCACAAAACCTTCAATACAATATAGAAGTTTTGTATTATAATAAATCAACTTCAAATAAGCGTAAAATCCATTAAAGGATGTTGACATAGATGAAATCAAAACACTTTTTAGAGAAATATCTCTTTCTATGTTTGAAATCATTTAGGAGCCATATAAAATAAAACATTTTCTTGAAAATATTCTTGTAAGCTTGTAAGGAAAGCTTTGACGATTTTATAACGGCGGAAAATAACCGCACCCGCCGTATAAGTTAAAAAAAACATTCTTACCTCAATTCAGTCGAAAAGGTTAAAAATGACCTTGTTTTGAAAACGACGGAAAGATTCCTTTATAAACCTCTTATAAAAAGTCAAACAAGGGTATAAATGACTTTAACCCATATTCTTGTAAATAGTAAAAATGTTTTGAAATACATTTCAAAGAAACATGGATGTGGATGATAAAGAGATCCCAGTAGATTATTACGTATAATACAACCTCGGATAATGAAGAGATTGTGAAATAACCCTTACCTTGTACTTTTCCTTGGTTGGGGTAGGTTAACCTCCTGTATAATGGTGAAATAATTGTTATTAAATTATACAAGAGTCATATATATTAATATGATATCATATATGATCTTTTAACATTGATTTGTTAATAATATCTTAGAATTATCGTCGTTTCGGGTGTTAACTTACTTGTTTTCTTTTATATGTTTTGTTACGTAAGACATGTTTGTAAAGGATAGGTTGTATATTATTCATATCCAGAATGATATCAAGTCCTTAAACATCATTTTTAAATCATCAAATGATAATTATACTTGAATGGATACGATGGAGAATGAATCTCATCGCGTTCGTGGAGACGGTAGTCCGTACGTACGCACGAGCGACAATATCATTCTTTTGATATTAAAATAATATATAAATGGATGGTATATCATATATACAGAATCATTAACATGTTATATTTATTATTTACATGAGTTACACATCATTATTATACCCATCCAAATAATATTATATTGAATAACAATTACACCACGACGTGGAGACGGTAAGCCGTACGTACGCACGTATGGTGACATGTTATTCAAAGGGTGGATAGAATACTGAATATGGTTGTACCATATTTATAATAACATCACAGTATATGTAAGATACTGGAGTTATTATTTTAGAATGGTAATAACAAAGAAAGAGGAAGTGGAAGAAGAAAGGAACTTAGAAAAGGGTGGTGAAATCATTACCTCTTCTTCGGGTTCTTCCTTTTGATTTGATCAAAAAGGATCCTTAGATTGGCTTTCTGATCACACTAAGGCCTCTAGGTTGTATTGAGGGATGTTGGGAGAGTATTTGGGCAGAGTTTGGCCGAACCAAAAGGCTTTTAAGGTGTGAAGAAATGAGAAGGAGGAGTGCCCTTTTATAAGAGGGGTGAGGGGCACCTTTGGAAAAGCTAGAAATATTAATTTATAATAAATTCATATTCGGTTTCTAATGGCTTCAAAGTTGATTGTTCAAAGGTTAAGGTGGGGATAGGTCGAAAACCACTTAACCAATAGAATTTAGACAGGTTTGGGTACTTATATTAACCTTATCTTTAAGTATTAACTCTAAGTTAATTAGTTTCACTTTTACAATGTCTCTTTGTATTTTTATATAATATGGTTAATAAACTTACTATATACATCCAAGAGACCCCCAAGTGGTACATTAATGATGAAACTATCATGATATAAGTCTCTTGGACGAACCTTAGATTTTTAGGAATTTAATATCAATTAATAATATAATATTTGTTTTAAAAACTCTTTTATGTCAATTTTGACACTATTCAATAGTTGATTTTTGTGAAACTCATAAAAGATTGATTACTTCTAAAAAAGTCAATTAAAGAAATCCTAATATATCATATTATCCTATAAAATTAGTTTAATTCATTAAAAGTTTCATATTATATTTATTTGGGTATTTATAATATCAATTATTTTAATTTTTCACTATTATAGTAATTACTGCATCATCATTGTGTCATATATAAAATACATTATTTAATGTCTAAAAATTATAAATAAAATATCATTATGTAGGAAATATTTTTAGCTTTCTAATGAATATTTATAATCTAAAATCCAACATATATAACTCTATGTAACAATTGCTGTTCTAAAAGATATATGCTTGTGTCATTTTTGTATTCATTTTAACTAAATTAAAATAAAGTGTCATTATCACTTACAAGTGGATCCATGGGGTCCCAAAATTGACACAAAGATGCCCATGGTCGACCATCTATCAACCAATAGGGTTAAGACACGTTTTAGGGTAATTTAGTATTATTATAATATTATTTTTTAACCCTTATTTACCGGATTTACCCTTAACCATGGTAAATAAAATATTTACCGCAGTAATTATTCAAAATGTCTAAAAATAAAAGTTACCTATTTACACAATTTGAACATCCTGATTCCAAATATGGAATCCATTTTCCTAAATTCAAAACACAGAAGTGGCAGAAATTAATTTAAAATTAATTCCAGCTATCAAAACAAAAAGCGTGTTTTTAAGAGATAATAACTATCAAAAGATTGACACTTGTTTATGTTCGGTTTAATTGTAAAATTATGTCCAATGACCAACATTATATTAAATAGTAAAAATATATTCTAAATATACTTTAAAACCACTCAAATTCATAATTTATTACTATTAATTATTTTGATTAAAAAAGTTGTTTTTAATTAAACTTTAGTAATTTTCACTATTCATCAAAATATGAAAGTTATCCGAAAAGTACCAAAATTTCACCTTAGGCTAAATTCGATATTCCGAATCCAAAAATGAAGTCCATTTTAAAATATAAAATATATATAATTTCAAAATTTAGGTATTACTATTCATAACGGCTAGTTTGATTGGTTGTGGCGTGTGTTAAAACTCAAGGTTGCGTACAACACACGCTACTTTTTTATTCAAAGGAAAGCATACCGTGGAAGCTTGGGATGTTTCATTTTAAATTTTTTTTTGATGTCCCAATTTATTCAGATAGTTTAAAATATTTTATTTAAAAAGGTTTCACTATTAAAGTTGATAAAAGTGCAATACTGAAAATGAATATGTTCTTGCATTATGACTAAGAAACTCATAATATGGATTCTAAAATTATAAGGATTATATAAAGTTAAAAATGTAGTTAATGCTATTCATGACCTCTTTTAATGGCTTTTTTTTTGGTAAGTCATGGTGCAATTGAACTCGGTGTTGCGTGTAGTTCGAGTTATTGAATTATTTTGAAGAAATAACACACTATGAAATCTTGGGGTGTTACATTCTCCCCTCCTTCAATAAATTGCGTCCTCGCAATTTGAAATTGTTCTTCGAAAATAAAAGGTTGAAAATAGATAATATATTTGTGGGAAAACCCACATCGGAAATTGGGTTACTAAAATTTAGTCTTAATATGAGGAAAAGAAAAATGAAAGGGTCACCACCAAATTATGATCTTGATTAGGAGAACATTGGTGGCAATTAGAGACATATAATTGGAGGAAAAACATAAATATTTATAGGTAGTGATTGAGGTCATCAATCATAAACAAGTATAAAATTGAGGTCGTTAAACTCATCAATCTATGATGATTTGAAGTACCATCGGTTCAACAAAATATAGGGTATTGGGATAACACATTTTTGACGTTTCAAAATATCTTAGTTGAAATCCCACATCGAAAAATGAATTAACGAGGCCTCTATTTAAAATAAAGAGTCGAAAGTATGAAGATTACCGAAAATAACACATACTAGGGTTCCATGTAGGAAAATATGGATATGGAAGAAAAATCTAACCATCAATTATCTTATGGAGAGTGGTAGAGAACATGGCTATGAAAAGGCCAACAATCCCAAAGCCATAAATTAGTGATGATTTAAGGTACCATCTAGGAAAACATTTTTGTTCTAAGTTTCTTTTCTTAATATTGAGGAATTTATTTATGAGATTGGCTAAGATCATAAGGAGGTATACTTACTTTATAATTAGAGTTTTATCCATTAATAAATTTCTACCACAAACTCATCTTTCACTCTAAAAGATAATAAAATGTAAAAAAAATTATATTTACACTATTCGTATAGGGTTACAAAATAAACGAATTTATAATTCATCTACAAGGTCTTTTAATAAAAACTACATTATTTAATCCAGGACATCTCGTGGGCCAGTGGTAGGTGATACACCCTTGTCGCCCTTCGGTTGCGGGTTCAAGTCTCGCAGCCTTGCCGGACGTGACGGGTTGCCGCCCGACCTCCGGGTTGTCCTTTTATGGAAATCCAAAATAATACAAACTAGAACTATCCAAAATACTTCTATCCAAACTCACATTCCAACATTTATAAGTAAGGTAAACATAATGTAGAACCTTTTTACCCCGTAATAGCATATGAATACCTTCATCATGTATTCTTTTAATACACCGAAACATCCTGAATTACCATATTCCTTATTGATTACATTCATGCTCCCTTATTCCATATAGAAAGCTGGATATACTTCATTAATCCAAAAATGTTTTAAACCCCAACAATGATGGAACATACAAATCATTAATCAGTTCCAGGGTAGTCAAGAATATCCAATATAATTTATCCAAAACAATCACATATTATTCCAAAATCACTACCTCAGTATCAGAACTATATTATGATTTATCATTCCCTCAACCATATATTTTCCAAAAATTTATCCTGCTATTGAGTCACTTTTCTTTGTTCCACACAATCTCAAGTCCTTAATGAAATAGTACTGCAGTACAATCCTAATATACTCCATGATTATTGTAACAAGTACATTGTTGATACAACACTCAATTGACATAATCATCATAAAAACTCTAATCATTCCTCTTCATCTGTGGTAGTATCATAACTTGATTATTATCCAATAACATCATTTGCGGCATAGTCTGATGACTGGGACATAGGTTCGTGTAGTGTCCAAACTCCTTGCAAATGAAGCATTGTACATTTAAAACCATTTTCTTACCCTTGCAGTCACGTACTTTGTGCCCTTTTCCTCCACACTTATAACAAACTCCCATTCCTTTCAGGCAAGTTCCAGGGTGTTTCTTTCCACAGTTACCACATATGGGAAAATTCTTCTTTTCCCTTTTCCCTTTATCCATCTTTCCCTCTTCCATCCTTTTCTTCTCTTGCTTCCCTTCAAATCCATAGGACTCAGTAAACTCTTTACTTATCTTATCAACAGATGATATTATTTCTTCATATGATGATAATACATGGGAGACTATTTCTCTTATAAATTCTAGCTTAAGTCCATGAAATATATGATCCTTCCTTCTCTTTGGATCATGTGCATTTCTGGAGTTCTCATTCCTTCTACTGGGCGCCATTTCTAAACAATGGCATAAACTAGATCAGTTTATGAATAAAAATACATAATCCCGTACTTATAAAACACTTAACATAAATTGAACTATTTATGGATATAACCCATAATCATAAAAATGTTTTCTTTGAGGAAGTATATACTCATAAACCCTTCATAATGATTTGTAAAGAAAATGAGAGTTATCCTAAGCATATCCCCCGGGAGTGTCGTAACCAAGAGTGCAGCAAGGCCCGTTGTCGTGCACCAGTTCCCGTTCGAGTCTAGCTCAAAGCGGTGTTTTCGGGTTTTACCCCTAGGTACATCTGTGCCAGAGCCGCCTCTACCTGCTCGTATCCAGACAGGGATGTATTGCTCGGAAAACTCACAAAATCTCTACAATACCAAAATTCTAGGAAGTTCTTCTATACTAATCCTCAAAGTTCATCTTAGGTCTACGTGCTCTAATCAGAGTTTATCTAAATCTAGCTTCCAAGGTTTGTACTAAACTTCCTCTGATACCAACTGTAACGCCCCGACCCCAGCTGCCCAGAGTCGGTGCATTACTTCGTAACATTGGCATGATCACAAGAAAGATCAAATCTCGAAAGACCGATTGGTTTAGTAGCCTTGGAAACACTAGATATATTCATAAGTTTTACATTACATCATAAAATGAAAAACTACTACAATAACATAATGTCTCCATAATCCACACTCATATCCCCACATAATATCCCTGCAGGTCATTCATAACCTACTTCTTCACTTCCTGGGAAAAATAAAACATTGAAAAGGGGTGAGCTCAAATGCCCAGTAAGGATAACAATATAGCGGAAACTTTCATAAATAAGAATAAACATTTAAGGCAGTGTATAACTAAAACAAAAGCCTTTTAAATATGAACTTTCAACATGGTATGGCATAAATAAAATGAAATAATGCCATTTACTTATTCACATGGATATTCTACTAATCGAATAATCACATGCAAAAATTAATAACCACTTTCATAATGTTGGAATGCATAATGCTAAACGTTAATTTCTTTGTCTAGGCCTCATCCCAAGACCTAGGGGTTACTTCTAACCGGAACCCAACCCGGAGTGCCACTAATAACCGGACACCAACCCGGAGTGCCTCTAATAACCGGACACCAACCCGGAGTGCCTCTAATAACCGGACACCAACCCGGAGGTCATACTTTTACCAGTCCCTAACCTGGAGGGCTTACTTTAACCAGTCCCCAACCTGGAGGGCTTACTTTTACCGGTCCCCAACCCGGAACATACTTGTTCAACACATTCATCTGAAGAAAAGTTTGAAATATAACATAAACATTCGGATTAAAACTAGCATACGAAATGTCAATAGTTTCACCATAAACTATGAATGGTATAAAATAGCACATCCACAGTCAAACATATCACAAAACCTTCAATACAATATAGAAGTTTTGTATTATAATAAATCAACTTCAAATAAGCGTAAAATCCATTAAAGGATGTTGACATAGATGAAATCAAAACACTTTTTAGAGAAATATCTCTTTCTATTTTTGAAATCATTTAGGAGCCATATAAAATAAAACATTTTCTTGAAAATATTCTTGTAAGCTTGTAAGGAAAGCTTTGACGATTTTATAACGGCGGAAAATAACCGCACCCGCCGTATAAGTTAAAAAAAACATTCTTACCTCAATTCAGTCGAAAAGGTTAAAAAGGACCTTGTTTTGAAAACGACGGAAAGATTCCTTTATAAACCTCTTATAAAAAGTCAAACAAGGGTATAAATGACTTTAACCCATATTCTTGTAAATAGTAAAAATGTTTTGAAATACATTTCAAAGAAACATGGATGTGGATGATAAAGAGATCCCAGTAGATTATTACGTATAATACAACCTCGGATAATGAAGAGATTGTGAAATAACCCTTACCTTGTACTTTTCCATGGTTGGGGTAGGTTAACCTCCTGTATAATGGTGAAATAATTGTTATTAAATTATACAAGAGTCATATATATTAATATGATATCATATATGATCTTTTAACATTGATTTGTTAATAATATCTTAGAATTATCGTCGTTTCGGGTGTTAACTTACTTGTTTTCTTTTATATGTTTTGTTACGTAAGACATGTTTGTAAAGGATAGGTTGTATATTATTCATATCCAGAATGATATCAAGTCCTTAAACATCATTTTTAAATCATCAAATGATAATTATACTTGAATGGATACGATGGAGAATGAATCTCATCGCGTTCGTGGAGACGGTAGTCCGTACGTACGCACGAGCGACAATATCATTCTTTTGATATTAAAATAATATATAAATGGATGGTATATCATATATACAGAATCATTAACATGTTATATTTATTATTTACATGAGTTACTCATCATTATTATACCCATCCAAATAATATTATATTGAATAACAATTACACCACGACGTGGAGACGGTAAGCCGTACGTACGCACGTATGGTGACATGTTATTCAAAGGGTGGATAGAATACTGAATATGGTTGTACCATATTTATAATAACATCACAGTATATGTAAGATACTGGAGTTATTATTTTAGAATGGTAATAACAAAGAAAGAGGAAGTGGAAGAAGAAAGGAACTTAGAAAAGGGTGGTGAAATCATTACCTCTTCTTCGGGTTCTTCCTTTTGATTTGATCAAAAAGGATCCTTAGTTTGGCTTTCTGATCACACTAAGGCCTCTAGGTTGTATTGAGGGATGTTGGGAGAGTATTTGGGCAGAGTTTGGCCGAACCAAAAGGCTTTTAAGGTGTGAAGAAATGAGAAGGAGGAGTGCCCTTTTATAAGAGGGGTGAGGGGCACCTTTGGAAAAGCTAGAAATATTAATTTATAATAAATTCATATTCGGTTTCTAATGGCTTAAAAGTTGATTATTCAAAGGTTAAGGTGGGGATAGGTCGAAAACCACTTAACCAATAGAATGTAGACAGGTTTGGGTACTTATATTAACCTTATCTCTAAGTATTAACTCTAAGTTAATTAGTTTCACTTTTACAATGTCTCTTTGTATTTTTATATAATATGGTTAATAAACTTACTATATACATCCAAGAGACCCCCAAGTGGTACATTAATGATGAACCTATCATGATATAAGTCTCTTGGCCGAACCTTAGATTTTTAGGAATTTAATATCAATTAATAATATAATATTTGTTTTAAAAACCCTTTTATGTCAATTTTGACACTATTCAATAGTTGATTTTTGTGAAACTCATAAGAGATTGATTACTTCGAAAAAAGTCAATTAAAGAAATCCTAATATATCATATTATCCTAGAAAATTAGTTTAATTCATTAAAAGTTTCATATTATATTTATTTGGGTATTTATAATATCAATTATTTTAATTTTTCACTATTATAGTAATTACTGCATCATCATTGTGTCATATATAAAATACATTATTTAATGTCTAAAAATTATAAATAAAATATCATTATGTAGGAAATATTTTTAGCTTTCTAATGAATATTTATAATCTAAAATCCAACATATATAACTCTATGTAACAATTGTTGTTCTAAAAGATATATGCTTGTGTCATTTTTGTATTCATTTTAACTAAATTAAAATAAAGTGTCATTATCACTTACAAGTGGATCCATGGGGTCCCAAAATTGACACAAAGATGCCCATGGTCGACCATCTATCAACCAATAGGGTTAAGACACGTTTTAGGGTAATTTAGTATTATTATAATATTATTTTTTAACCCTTATTTACCGGATTTACCCTTAACCATGGTAAATAAAATATTTACCGCAGTAATTATTCAAAATGTCTAAAAATAAAAGTTAACTATTTACACAATTTGAACATCCTGATTCCAAATATGGAATCCATTTTCCTAAATTCACAACACAGAAGTGGCAGAAATTAATTTAAAATTAATTCCCGCTATCAAAACAAAAAGCGTGTTTTTAAGAGATAATAACTATCAAAAGATTGACACTTGTTTATGTTCGGTTTAATTGTAAAATTATGTCCAATGACCAACATTATATTAAATAGTAAAAATATATTCTAAATATACTTTAAAACCACTCAAATTCATAATTTATTACTATTAATTATTTTGATTAAAAAAGTTGTTTTTAATTAAACTTTAGTAATTTTCACTATTCATCAAAATATGAAAGTTATCCGAAAAGTACCAAAATTTCACCTTAGGCTAAATTCGATATTCCGAATCCAAAAATGAAGTCCATTTTAAAATATAAAATATATATAATTTCAAAATTTAGGTATTACTATTCATAACGGCTAGTTTGATTGGTTGTGGCGTGTGTTAAAACTCAAGGTTGCGTACAACACACGCTACTTTTTTATTCAAAGGAAAGCGTACCGTGGAAGCTTGGGATGTTTCATTTTAAATTTTTTTTTGATGTCCCAATTTATTCAGATAGTTTAAAATATTTTATTTAAAAAGGTTTCACTATTAAAGTTGATAAAAGTGCAATACTGAAAATGAATATGTTCTTGCATTATGACTAAGAAACTCATAATATGGATTCTAAAATTATAAGGATTATATAAAGTTAAAAATTTAGTTAATGCTATTCATGACCTATTTTAATGGCTTTTTTTTTTGGTAAGTCATGGTGCAATTGAACTCGGTGTTGCGTGTAGTTCGAGTTATTGAATTATTTTGAAGAAATAACACACTATGAAATCTTGGGGTGTTACACCCACAGTAGGGGCTACCTGCATCGGCGATTAGGATTTTCGGCCTAGCCTGACTGTGGGAAAATTGGGATCTCAATCTGGGATGGGTATATGAGTTCCCCTACTTAGCATAAATAGGGGGCTGATGGTATGCATCATTGATGGTATGGGACATGGTAATTTCTAACAATGACTCCCCTTAGTGGGCGTCCTCCTCAGCTGGCGCCTGACACTAGCATCGGGTTATCCGAATAGAGGCTAGTGGTGCAGGAACATAGATTACCTGTTCCAATACCTATGGGTCCGGGTGGAGGAACTAGCATAGTCTAGTGGGGGCCCTACGTGGGAGCCCCTGGTATAGGATCTCAGCTAGGCTGGCTCGGACATCCCTCATCTTGTCGGCATAGGGGAGGGAGTCACCGAAGCATTCTAGAGAGAGGCTTTAGAAATGATTGTGCATTGAAGTGGGGTGAAGTGGCTCTGTGTGCGTCCCTTGGGGTGGCATTGGTGATGAGGAGAAAATGCTTCTAGGTATTGACATGCCATGACTTTGGTTGGAATGATCCCATCATCCTCATATCATAGGATGAGGTCATTTATCACCCTTCACTAAACGAACTCAGATGGGAAGATGGGGCCTGGTAACCTAGCAGCTATGGACGTGGAGGCTTCCATGGGGGAAATGAAGCCATGCTGGATTTCAGTGGTGATGCTTCCTCTACCCCTATGTCGGTTGGTAGGTGGTGATTGGTTTCTTGATATGATTTCTTGGGTCATAGAAAGCAGGGATATTGAACCATTAGTTATACAAGGAAGAAATCAACATTCAGTACCCCAATTCTATTCCATATTCCATGGATGGTAAGAGGGATCCATGCTGACAACATCGCAGACCGAGATGTCCAATGTTTAACTGCCCCAACTTCTAGTGAGTTTCATGACATTCCCACTATTTTCCTAGTGGGACCCTGCTCCTGATAACTGGATCCAGTGACACACTTGTCATCTAATGTCTCGAATGCTACTAATCTCCACATTGAGTAGAATAACATCTTTTTAGGTTCACCATTTTGTTTCTGACACTTTCTCCAGGGCGCATATCCATCTGTTGAGGATGCGCAGCTGTTGCTCTCATTCTCGATTTCCAAAGGTGAGTGGCATCTATCACTTATTCAAGGATGTTCACTCCTTGATCAAAACAGGATGATGGTATGTCAGTTCCCCCTTCCATAGATTCCTCCTTGGAACTTGTTACCTAGTTTGAGTCACTCTCATAGATTAAGATGTTGTTTGTGAAACTCTTACCAGTGCCATGTTTTCATGTGCACTAGTTAATTACATTGCTTCTGTGAGGACATTCCAAGGGGTCCAGTGATGGAAGAAACCTTCAGTCGGGGGAGTAGTCATGATGGACATCTCTGGCATGTCTACACACTAGAACACAAGTGTGCCTGGGTTTCATCCCCTTATGATAGGGATTCTCTAGGGAACGGAATCCCAAGGCATCCCACGTTTATTGTAGGGAATTATCTACAATAAAAATGTTTGTGAGGTTTTCCATAGATTCCCATGTTTAACATGGGGTATTCTACAGGTCTAATGTCTAGAAGAGATAGATCAGAATGATTAAAACACTAATGGTATTATATCATACGGGTGTGGCCCATTGAGGGATCACTGATATGAGGGATAACACATGGATAGTAACCCGATTGTCACTAAGAGAAGTGATAAAGTGGGTGTCATGATCTCACCCAGATGTGGCAGCATGGGTAAGAATAAGGATGGATGATGGAGATTTAAATGAAGTGGTGTGGGGAATGATATGGAACTATCATGAAGGTGATGATAGTGTTGGTCATGAGCCTCAAAGAGACATTATATGTACCCCCACAGTAGGGAATCAAAGTGCACGTAGTTTAGGATGGGGGCATAGAATCAGGGTGTACACAAAGGACAACGACCTGATGATATACTGGGTCTTACATGTGGTTAGGAACCATGTTTGTTCTGATGATCAAGGGTCATACTAGAGATATGGGTCCCAACAAAGGGGACTACAATAGCTTACCCTCAAATGGGGAATACAATGGATTACCACTGGTTGGGGTCAGTAATGGCTTACCGTCGGTTGGGGAATAAAATGGCTTACCTTCTGTTTGGGAACACCAATAAAAACCATTGGTAGGGGTTTATAATGGCTTACCATCAGTTGGGGAACCCACTGGCTTACCGTAAGTTGGGGTTGGACCTCAGAGATTATTTCTACATACCTTGACTAGGAGACAAGGATCAAAGACCACATAATTCGAATGTGTATAGTTTAACATTTTTTGGGACGAAAAGGGGGCGTACAGTTTAACATCATGTGGTATGAGGGTGGACTGATGTAGAGTTTTTGGGACCAATATGTGTTGGGATTGAACCTTAGGGAGGCTTCTGACGTACCTTCCTATGGAAAGGATCAAAGTCCATGCAGTTCAGGATGGTTTGATGAACTGACCTGAAGGGGTTCAGGAACAATAGGTGTTGGGCTTGAACCTTGAAGAGGCTTCCTACGTACCTTGACATGTCATGGATCAAAGTCTACATAGTTTAGGATGGTTTTGGTGAACCGATGTGAAGGGGGAAAAGACTAATAGGTTTTGGTCTTAAACCTTTGAGAGGCCCCCTACGTACATTTCCTTGGCAAAGATCAAATTCCATGTAGTTCAGGATGGTTTGGTGAACCGACGTAAAGGGGTAGTGACCAATAGGTGTTGGGCTTGAACCTCAGGGAGGCTTCCTACATACCTTGCCTTAGAAAAGATCAAAGACCACATAGTTCATAAATGTTTGGGGCTTACACTCTAGGGCATCCCAAGAAGTATTTTGTGGTCAATTTTTACTCTATGACCACGTGAGTCGTGCTCGGTGTGAGAAACAAGAGGCAGGAAAGACCAGACTATCATGTCAGGAAAGGTGCATATTTGGGAAGTGAAGTGGCGCTTACACAGGGTTAGAGGCCCAAAAATGAAATAGGGGCTTAAGCATGGTTAGAAACCTTGGGAGATTGAGAGTGGGATTTGCACCAGGATGGAGGACCGGGTGGTGAAAAATACCAATGAGAGAGTGATGGGAAAACAAATGTCTCGGGGCCCATCTCTTATGTTGTCTCTGGGATCGAAGAAGAGAGGAGGAGAAGGTGTGATACCTCTTGCTATAAAGTCCAGGAACTACTAGAAATCATACTTATACTAATTCCATTTCCCCAACTGTTTGTCTAAACTATTAGGATAGTGAGTTTTTTGCAATGGTTTTTGAAAAATGTTGGGATATAGTAATTTAGTGTAGTCTTTCCCAATTTTTTGTAGAATCTATTGGGGAATATTGATTCTTACAAATGGTTCATTTAAAACATTGGGATATAGTGGGGGTGTAGTGATGTTTCCAAACGGTTTTTTTAAAACAATTGGGATAGTTTTTCCCCAAATACGCCTGAGCCCCCACTTCCCTTTCCATATTGGATTGATTGATTTTTTTCCTACCAAAGCATTGCTTTCTTCCTAGCCAGCAACCCCTCCTCTTCTAAAGATCCATCCAATTTGTTTCCACTTTACAATTGTGAGTTGTATTTACATCTTATTCCTACATTTATTTTGTATTTTTATATACCAAATGTTTTTTATTTCCTCATCTGGTTTAGTCTCTCATCATTTATGGTTTTCAGTTATTCTTGAATGTGAAATTGGCATGTTCCAAATACTTCGGCCTACACATGGACTATGAATTTCCCTTCTTGAACCACTACCATCATTATTTTTTCTTAGAGTGTTACACAATATTAGTGGTGGAGTGGTACTATATTTTCTCCAACTAGTGTGGGGAGGGAAAGGGCTTGTGCAGGTGGGGGTGTGGTGGGGGCTGTGCAGGTGGGTGGTGGGTTGTGCGTGTGGGGGTGTGCTGGTCAGGGGGAGTCTGTTGGGAGTGAGGTGGGGGTTATACAGGTGGGGTGGGGTGGGTTGTGCTAGTGGTGGTGTGGGGAGGGGGGTTGTGCAAGTGGGGGTGCAGGTGGTGGTGGTGTAGTGGGTGGGGGGAGGGGGTTGAGGAAGTGGGGGTGTGCAGGTTGGGGGGATGTGTAGTGGGTGAAGGGGGATGTGTAGGTGGGGGTTTGGGAGGGCTCTCTACAAGTGAGGGGTGTAGGTGGGGGTGGGGGTGCTGTGCAAGTGGGTGGGGGAGGGGAGCGTGCAGGTTAAGGGGTGAGCTATGTAGGTGGGGGGGTTGTGCAAATGGGGGGTGCATGTGGGGGGGAGATGTGAAGTGGGTGGGGGAGGGGTGTGTAGGTGGGGTTATATAGGTGGGGGGGATGTGCAGTGTGCAGGTGGGGAGGGTGGGTGTGCAGTGGGGGGTATTTTGTGCATTGGGGGTGTGTAGGTCGGGGGGAGGGTGGCTGTGCATGGGGGGTCTACTGGGGGAGAGGTGGGAGTGTACAGTTGGGAGTGGGGGTGGGTTGTGAAGGTGGGTGGGGGGGATCAGGTGGGGGAGGGGGGTTGTACTGTGGGTGGGGGGAGAGGTGTGCAGGTGGGGTGTGTAGGTTAGGGGATTGTGTAGTGTACAGGTGGGGAAAGGGGTGAGTAGTGTGGACTGGGAAATGTAGGTGGGGGTTTGTAGGTCGGGAGAGGGAGCTGTGTAGGGGGAATTTGTTGGGGGTGAGGTGGGTTGGTGAGTTTTAGAGGTTGGGGGTTGTGTAGTGGGTGGATGGGAGGGAGGTTGTGAAGTGTGCAGGTGGGGAGGTGGTGTGTAGTGGGAGGGGTTGTGGAGGGTGAGTATCCTGGGGGTGAGGTGGGGAGGGGGTTCTGCAATTAGGGAGGGGCTCTAAATTAAATTAGTGTGAATGATAGAACCTCATTATCAATAAATACAATCTTAAATAATAACTCAATAATTGGCCCTCTCACTACTATCACTGGTTTACAATTATAATGGGTACCACTTGAATAAATTGTTTTTCCTTCCCATATTATCTTGTGTATTAAGTCTAAAATATTGTTCCACCCAATATGTCATCCAAATCATGCTCTCAAAGTCATACCTCACTAAATTAAAGTGACCATTCTCTAGGTCATGCCATCATGTCGTCCAAGAGTACCCTTGGAACTCCTCTAAAATATCATTCACTTTACATGTGCCCGGATCTATCTCATAATCACCCACCACATAGTTTCATTGCTCAATTTTATGAATTTCTCTATGCACTATGTTATTCTGTTATCATCCACATGCTTATCCACAAACTAACAACACTAAAACAAAGAACATTTTCCCAAAATCCCACTATGCCCTTATAGATTTATACATAAGGGACCACTTACCTCATCATAGACTTAAAAGAATAATGGCTAATCTACTCTATGAAGGTTTAATTTCAATATACATTACATAATTCCACAGTAGCTAGCCTGAAATAGACCCCTCAAAGAGAACCTCTTCATAGGCCATTATACCTCTTTTGTTTACTTGGAAATAATTTTCCTAGTAATTTTTTCTTTTAATGATTTCTATGGTTCTTCATCACATTCATCCATAGATGGTTTATAAAACCTGGACACTAATGTTCCAAATTTCCCATCAAGATGATCATATCAAGGTATTGACATAGTTTATTATGACCCTAATGATGACCAAAATTGATGGAATCATCACTTGTGCACCCATTTCAACCCACAAAATCATATACTAATTTTATTGTCTGGTTTATATATAGAGTTTTTTTATTTCTATCTCTTTCTCTTCACCCCTCCATAATTTAGAGAAATTTACCTAACCCCACTCATATTTTGAACATATGTTTTGAATGAGGAAATAAGAATCACATAGGATTTAAAAATTCATACTCATCAACATGAGCCTCCATCTAGCCTTATTCTATGTGGAATGTTCTAATGATTTATAATAAAGTTTCCCATATATAAAATTTCAAAGTTCCCAATATAATTCACCAACACTTCTACTACTAAAATAATTCATTTCTGACTTACTAGATATATATCCATCATAAAGGGGATCACGCAGAGTCTGAGACATGGGACCCTTATAGGATAGATATATCTATTTAGGTACATCCTTTAGACGGCTAACAAATTAGTAGTCCTTTCTATATTAACGATAACCACCCAACCACAGTCATCAATATTTCCATATTCTATAGTTCTCCAATAAGCACTTGGAATTCATCACTTCTACAGATTTGGATAGGTCTGAGATCTATTTGGATTTGTTTCTTGTCTATTCATAATAACGACTGAGGCATCACATGATCTAAATGTGACATCAACCATATGTTGAATTAATACTCCCACAACACATTTTTCATGAAATAATAGATCCGTGGACGGTGTTGGGATCCTTTTAGAAACATATCATACAGGGACCAGGGGAGAAAGATCCCCATATTTATCTATCTAGACGAGGGAACTACAACCATATACACGTCCCATATTCATAATCCAACCTCTACATGTATTAAGTGAATAATTATTCTATCATGATTTCACCTTCTAATGACATCCTAAATATAAATCATATTATGATGAAAAAAATATCGAGGAATCTATACAACTTCATATAGGAAAACACCCTTAATCATCATACCATGATAATGAAAATCCTTAAAAACTCATTACCATACATCATATCATTCCTAATAACAACATATATATATTTAGTAACATGAATTCCTTCCACTATAATCCAATACACCAACATTTTCTCAATTGAAAACTTGATACCATCATGTTATCAAGTCACCAATCCTACTAATTTGGATTTTCACTAAGAAATACAACTCAAATCCTTAACACCCATCGTTTTTTTATAACATGAATGAAAACTCAATTAAATCTCATATATCTCAGTAACACGTGAAATGTCCTAGTCAAACCTTCATTGAATCCAATAAAACTCGCAAGGCCTTCTCAATATAGTGCTAGACTAATTATCCCAATCATTATGTCTCCAAATTAATGAAATTTCAGGGTTACTCAACCACCTATTCTATAGTGACGCATAATCCTCATAATAGTGATACATTATCTTTGTTGACATTGCATATAAACCTTGTTAACTACACCATATTTTGACAGCCTATCCTTTTGAAACTTGATAAAACTCTACTAATTTATGTAAAACATGGTATATACTCCCTCTACTAGTATTGGAATATCAAAAACCCTCCTCATAATTGGATTTTTCATTAAATTAAGAACTAATTACATAACCTTATACATCTATTATTCTCCTATAACAGTGTACATGATCTAGTACACTCATGTATTGTACTTCCAAGATATTTTTATTATAAATATAGAATTTTTTCCTTTTATATTATGATTCTCATGTAAAGTATTGTATCAGTTATCGTTTCATATAAAGTAAAAAATTCTCATCTACTTAAATATATTTTTGATTAAACTTCAATATTATTTATTTTTTTAAGAAATTACTTATAAAAATTTATCATAGAATGGATAAACGTTGGATTTATGAAACCAATCAGATCTCAAGTGATTTTCAAATCAATTTGGAGAGATTTTTAGATTTTTCATTTCATAATGCTTCAGATAGTGGTCGCATACAGTGCCCATGTTACAATTGTGTTGGAATACCATGGTTGAGATGTAAAGAATTTAGCTACCACATAACCAAATATGGTTTCCAATCAAACTACTTTGTGTGGTATCAAAATGGGAAGAAAATGAAATATCAAACTGTTGATGATCCAAATGGGAGGACAAGATTGGAGAATTTGTTATATGACCGGTTTTTGTTGATTCTTAATCATGAAAAATAAAGAATTCTGACCCAAGAAGATTTTGATATGTGCACACATGATGCGTCTAATGAAATTGATGATGTTTTTAGGGTGAAAAAAATTAATGATGTAGCCACGACTTCAGTATATTGACAAATGAGGTAAAATGAAAAGGCTAGAATTTTTAACCCATTTTTTTCATGGGAAAACTATGTATGGGATTTCTAATACTGCCATCAATTACATTCATAACAACATAAATGACTTACATCTAGATGATGTAGATATTCCCTCAAACCACTATATGTCGTGGATGTTAGTTGAGGGACTTGGATTTTCAAAAAAATCAGGATTTGCCAAAAGATTGCAGTTTTTTTGGGAGGAAACTGCTGAATGAAATGATGGTATAAAATGTGGCACATCCCGCTGGAAGCCAAGAACTAATGGAACACCATATCATGTGCCACATAAAGTAATGTTTTACTTTCCATTGATCCCCAGACTCCAGAATATTTTTATGTCCGATAAAATATCAATAATGATGTGATGGAATGATACCGAGATAAAGAAGGCTAATGATGAGTTGGTTCACCCATAAAATGGATTTACATGGCAGAGATTTGATGCACGATATCCTGATTTTGAAGATGATGTTTGAAATGTGAGGATGGGACTTTCATGTGATGGTTTTAATCCGTTTGGGAAGATTCTTAAGTCACACAACACCTGGATGGTTTTTATACATATTTATAACCACCGCCCATGGTTTTGTATGAAAACAAATTTCACTATCATGAGTATACTCATCTTTTCCCCTTCTGATTCCACCAATTATATAGACATATACATGAAACCTTTAATAAAAGTTTTTAATCTTCATTTGGATGTGGGTGTGCGCACATACGATGCATGTTTGAAAGACATATTTCATATGCATGTTGCGCTTATGTGGATGATAAATGATTTTCCTACTTATGAAATGACGTCTGGATAGAGCACTGAGGGAAAACTATCATGTCTTATTTGTATGAAGAACACATGATCCAAAAGACTAAAACATCATTGTAGATTCGGTTTTTATGGGAAATCAATGATTCTGGCCAATGAACCATCCATATAGAAATAATCAATGAATATTTGACAATACCATGGAGACCGATGATCCACCTTATCATATTCCTGGAATTTATGTGCTAAATTAATTGAAAGATTTCAGTTTTTCATCTAGGAAGTGTGAAATGAAATTTGGAAAGAGAATGAATGTTTCCACTGAAACCTATTTCAATTGGAAGAAGAGAAGTATCTTCTTTGATTTGCCTTTTTGGTCAACCAATTTGTTACGTCATTACTTAGATGTAAGGCACATTGAAATAATATATGTGATATGTTTATTTTGATTCTTCTAAATGTTAAGGGAAAGAAAAAAAGTTGATTTAAGGTCTCGGTGTGACATGGTGGATTGGGGCATCAGACTAGAATTGCATCTTGTGTGTATCAATGGAAATAAATCGCAAGTTCTATGTTCTTCTTATGTGATAAAACCTACAGAAAAAAAAAAGAAAATTTCTATATGTACTAGAGACTATTAATGTTCCTGATGGCTATTCAAGCAACATATCTAAATGGGTAAACAGAATAGAGTTGAAGATAAAGTCTTTGAAGACTCTTTATTATCACATCCTTCTAAATGAGTTGATTTTAATATAAATCTTCCATATTTTATCCTATAATGTAATGCTGGTTGTTATTTGGATGTTCCATTTTTTTATAGATCTTTATATTAAGAAGACGTCTAATTATTTCTTGCAAAAAATGTTGGCAAGTTCCCCATTAATTTTGTGTGAGTTAGGGAAAATATTTCCTCCATCATTTTCAAATGCATGTTGCATCTGACAATCCATATTCCAACTAAAGTACTTCTCAGATGACCTATTTCTTTTCACTGGATGTATCCAACTGAAAGAAAAATGTACAAATTAATGTCTTATGTTTGAAATAAGAATCATCCCAAAGGTTCTATCATGAATAGTTACTTGGCTCAAGAATGTATGGATTTATCCACTATGTATTTGTCTGATCTTAGTAAATGAATGGACATACCAATTAGAAATGAAGAAGAATAGTATGAGAAAATTGAACCTAGGTTTCTATCACTTCCTCAAACATAGGGAATTCTTAGATCATATACATTGAAGACATTAAACCTTGAAGAGCGGAAGATGGAACATCACATAGTTTTTTTTCAACTGTTATTTGATTGATGACTATATATTGTATGTAAATTTAATATTTATATCTTATATATATATATATAAGTTAAACTACACCTATTTTTATCTATAGGGAACATAAAGTGATGATAAATAGAAAGCATCGTTCTTTTTCATTGGGAGGGAGGGACACTTTTCCTAGTAAAGAGTATTTTGCTTGGTTAAGATTTAAGGTAATAATATTACAATTTAAAATAACTCAAATAATATTTAATTAAGTTTAATATTAATTTATATTTCAAGTATTGAGTTTGACTGTTGACTCTGTATCAGAGTAAATAAGATCTTTGGCTTTTGGTCATAATACTATGGTCCAAGATTATAATTCAATTGTTATCCATGGGTACAAATTTATTATCACTGAACGAGAAAAGAACATGATAACACAACATCATGGTGTTATGTTTACTGCCATGACATACTGTTATGCTAGTGCATGATATAGTAGACTGTGATTTGAAAATGTAGGTTATTATGTAGTCATTGAAAAAAAAAATTGTATTATTATTCTCATGGACGAGTCGTGATGATGAAATGTCATTGGTTTGATTTGATTATGATTAAGGGTATATTTTTTTATGATTGTGGATTTTGAGTAATTGACATGAATTCCACTCTTTCTACCGATGAACCATTTGTATTGGAATCAATGGAGGAACAAGTTTTTTATGTCAAATACCATCTCTTGACTTGAATTTGGTGTCCTTATTTAAGTAATTACAAGAAATATTTTTTTATGGTGGTGATGATGGAATTGAAACCATCTCTATTTCCATTTGACACAATCTATTTATTACTTTTGATGACTCCAATAGCTCAATTGTCATAGTTGACTGTGAACCTGAAGTTATAGTGGGAAATGTATAAAATCATCATTCCATGTTCTCAATTTTTTTGGTTTACCTCAACATGGGTTGTTAAGGTTGGTACTATTCAAATTGATTTAATATTAATTACAAATATGTTGTATCCTGCTTGACCGTTATGTGAATTTTCAATGCTTATTGGTTTCAATTTTGTTTGAATTGCATTTTCAAATTTTGAATTGAACTATATTCAAACCTAAGAAACCATAATTTCTATCTTGTTTAACATTTAAATGATTTATTGACCATGTATAAAATTAGTATAACTCTAAGACCCCTCTTTAAAAAATTTCTAGGTAATTAACATGATGGGTTCTATTCTTCTGCAAAACATGTATAGATACCTACATCGTCTACCTAGGATAAAGAATTTAAAATTTTCTTTAATTTCGACAACTGTATTACCACATATGAATATGGTAGATATCTTATCCCTGTTCATATTTTTATATTATGATTTCCAAGTATTGTAAGGGTTTAATCATTCATAATATATACCTTGCTGAATTTTCTAGAGGAATAATTCCGAATTCTCTCTCTCTGGGTTGGTGAGTGAAATAATGCCACAGAATCAATGTTCCATGATTTTAATAGACCGATGAAACTTAGTAAATAACCATCCTACAAAAAATTAAATTTCATTATTACATCTTGTATAATTTATTGAATTCATTATATATCTAGTCAATCTCACCTAAAACAATGGATAGTTAAATTATCCATGTATCCCCCTATTCCCTCTAATTTATTTTGTTTTTTTTTTATTACACATTAGTTATCCTTTTCTAATTACTTCTATATTAGGTTTCAAATGTAGGAAATGAAACTAATTGTAGATGGGATACAAAAATGGATGGTGGAAATCAATGGTCACATGAATGAGATGGACTTTCCCCCACTAGTGCCTGTAGTGAGTATTTTATTTCAAATATATATTTAAATAATATATAATGTCATGTGATTAGTTTTTTTAAACATTTTTGCAGGATCCACCTATTAGGCAATGGTTATTTGATGAGTAGCCTAGTAGTGGTCCCATTACTCCGGGTGTTCGTATGAGGGGGGTGGTACAAGAGCTAGATGATCTGGTCAGCGTCCCCAATTAAACCCTGCCACTCCCAATGACATAACATCCATCCCAAATTCTGATCCCGGCATGTCATCAGCAACACACATGATATTTAGGTATTACATGTTTTCACCACCCTTTATATTTGAGCCTCCTCACAGGTATATACCATATCCAATGATGATTCCCGCTCCCCATCCATAATTCATCCAGCCATCCCTGTCATCTTCATTTACTTCTACTTTGTTCTCTCCGAGCTTTTATATTCCATCATCTTCAACTCTAGAACCTCCAGAGTCTTTACTTGCAGAGCATATATTGGGACCCACTCCACCTGTACAGGGTGTTCCTTTAGTTTCTGTGGGTCCAACGGCACCCATTGATTAGACTATCGCAGGTATACTTATACAACCCTAACATTTTTATACCATTATTTATTTTCATTATAACATGTATTCATAAAATATTTTCTTTTCATTCATAACAGATACATCTATTGATAAGAGTTTCATGTGGGAGCATACATGCATGTGTGCAGTGTGGAACTGCCGCACGTAGTTGATGGTGGACTATAATAAAGATAGTCAAATGTTTGAAAAAACAGGGCAGCAATGTCAGAGTTTTTTGGCGATGCTTTTCATATACTCTGAAATCATTCTTGTCAGCTCGCCCTAAAAGAGACCGCTGCCAACATAATTCAAGGATAAATCATGAGTAGATATATGGGTAAAAAAATATTTTTTTTTAAATTCAATATATTATTTTTTTGTATACATATGAATTAATATTTTGGTGTCAGTTTCAGTTTAATTTCCCTGATGGTGAGGGTGCATGGCCAACATGTCTAAAGGATTTAGGTGATCTTTGGGGAGCCTGTAAGAATGAGTTTTATATTGTATGGAATGCTAGAGTTTTCACAGAGTTAGAGGAGGTCCTTGTTGGGGATTATTGTCTTTTAGAACAGTATCGACAGATGATTACTCATTGGAAGACTATTCAGTTTAAGGTATTAATCACATTTGAGTTATTTAAATGAAAATTTCCATGTTTTTCATTAATAAAAAATATTGAATTTTATTTAGGAATCATCCAGAATAAATAAATAAAAACATTTATGCTAAAAAATACCTCCACACATTGAGATGTACTACGATGTCAGATCATGAGAGGAAGCAGGTATGACAGATTTAATTTTTTCTTTATGAGTTATACTTTCTATGTTTTCCTCTGTAATGTTTTTGATTTCCGAATTAGTTATATAATTTTAGTTATGAAATTATTTATTAGTATCCTATTTTTAATTATGGTTCCCTATATTCAATGTCATTATAGAGGAGTAAATTTAATATAGAAGAATATGTTCCTCGTGAATTTTTTTTTTCTCAAGTAGAAGGAAGAAGGATGGAAGTACGTTCAATGACCCAACTCAGCAGCAGATTGTATGTTTTACGTTGTTGATTTAAAATTTTAATCTATATTTTGTAACTTAATAATCTATTTAGATTTTTAATAGGATGATTTATAGGCCCATGATGCCTAGGAACCTCAAACTTTTGGGCCAAATGATCACTTACCTCAGGTGTTAGGAGATGAGCACCGTGGTAGATTACACTGCTGACATGGGAGGAGTATAGTTTCGACAAGGAATTGTCCATCTTCATGTACGATTTATAGTTCCACCGTGTTCTAGAAGGTTAAGGCACATTCCAAACAAGCTGAAAAAGGAACATGGAGATGGAATAATAGTCTGCTAGGGAAAATACTGGATTTATGAAACTGATGGATGTTTTACGTCCAACACTTCCTCTAGAGGACATCATAGCTTGTGAAGAATATATGTCATCAATTTTTTCTATATATGGTGCCCTAATTGGAAATTCATGTGATGATCTAGATGATGGATTGGAGGAGTCTGAGGTGAAGGAGGAGGAGGGCAAGGAGGAGGATGAGGCAGAGGAGGAGGGTGAGGACGAGGCCGAGGCAGAGGGGGAGGGTGATGAGGATGTCGAGGCTGAGTGTGAGGGTGGGGAGGAGGACATTGAGTAGGGAGGGGACGATGATGGGGACGATGATGAGGATGAGGGTGAGGCTGATGATGATGGTGATGATACATACGGTGATGAGGGACAGATTGATCCGTTACATTTTTTACTGATATAAAGTAGCTTGGTGTTTATTGATTTCTTGTGACTAAATATATATGTTATTCGGTAAGTCACATTATCACTATTTCATTCTTTATAAATAATAAAACGTGACTTGATTCTTTTTTGTGACTGATTCACCCCTCCCATGGACACCCCAATCCCTGACAACCCCATAGACACCTCGTACCCCCTAGACAGCCCGCCCACCCCCATGGACACACCCTACCCCCCCTGGATAGCCCCCACCCCCATGAACACCACCCCCTGTACACCCCCACCACCCTCAGACACCCTCCCATCCCCCAGGCACCCCACCCCCCAAAACAACCTGACCCCTATATACACCCCCCCTCCACACCCCCTAGGCAACCCCAACCCTATGGACAACCCCCAACCCCTGTGGACAGCCCTCAAAACCCCCATAAGCCCCAAACCCCTGGACACCCCCTCCCCCATCCCCGTGGAGAGAACGCCCTCCCCCATGGACATCCCCTACCCCCTGGATAGCCACCCCCCCCCCCACCCTCACCCTCATAGACAGCCCTTCCACCACCGTGGAAAGCCCGACCACCCCCTAGACAGCCCTACCACCCCCATGGATAGCCCGCCCACCCCCTAGACACACCCTACCCTTGGATATCCCACACCCCCCCACCCCACCCCCAGGGACATCCTGCCCACCCCTATTGACACAACCGACCCGTCGGATAGCCCCCCACCCACTTGGATAGCCCGCCCACCCCCTAGACACCCCCTACACCCTAGAAATCCATGCTACCCCCGTGGACAGCCTTCCCACACCCCTAGACACATTATACCCCCTGGATATCCTTGCCACACCCCTAGAAACCCCTAGACCCCCTCGACGCCCCTTACCCCCGGGACAGCCACCCTCCACCGTGGATAGCCCGCCCACCACCCTGGACACCCCCTACCTGCCTGGATAGCCCACCAGCCCTATGGACAGCCTGCCCACCACCTAAACATCACATACCCCCTGGATAGCCCTGCCACCCCTGTGGACAGCCCACCCACCTCTTGGACACCTCTTACCACCACGGATAGCCCCCACCCCCTTAGACTGTCTACCCAACCCCTGGACACCCCCACCTCCTGGACTTCCCCAACACCTTTGGACTGCCCCAAACCCCCTAAACACCCCCCATGGAGACCCCCCGCCCCATGGATAGCCTGCCCACCCCCTGGACACTCCTAACCCCCTGCACTTCCCCCACCCTAGTGGACAGCTAGACCACCCCCTGGACACCCCCAACCCCCCCCCCCCCTAGACAGCCCTGCCACCCCCTTCGATAGCATGTCCACCCCCTGGACACCCCCCTACTCCCTCAATAGCCCCTCCCCAGTGGATATTCTACCCACCCCCCATGAACACCCCCACCCCTGGACACCCCCACCCCCATGGACAACCCCCCTACCCCCTGGACAGCCCCCCAACCCCCTGGATGGCCCACACCCCCATGGACACCACCCCACCACCTGGACACCCCACCCCCACACCCCCCTGGACACCCATCCCCCTCCCCCTTGGAATGCCCCACCCCCCTGGACACCACCCCACCACCTGGACACCCCCCCCACCCCCCCCCCCCCATAGTCAGATGTTCAAAATGTTACTCTAACTATCATGGGCTCTTTGAAATATGAGTTTTCGCTCACCATTATTAGATGAATGCACCAGAGAAATTGAAATGGGTTAGTTGGAAGAGCTATTGTCATGTGAAGATTGAAATGGGGAAAACTATTTTGTGGTACATGTCATGGTTGGAAGATTCTTTTGTTTTTATGTGTTATTGCAAGTGTTCTTCGGTTCTGTTTTAAGTGTTGTTTGCTGGTGTTTTTGAAGGAGTATGCAATGAAGGGGATGGGTGGTTGTTGTGTTATTTTCGGGAAATAAACTATACCAAAGGTTTAAAAACGTTGGTAAAGTGTATTTTGAGAATATGTTTACCAATGCATTGAATAAACCATTGGAAATACTGTATACAAATGGTTCAAAGCCATTGGTAAAGTGTATTTCTAGAATATTTTTTCCAACATTTTTAAGGAAGCATTGGTAATGATATATACCAACGGGTTCTAAACCGTTGGTAAACTATATGTAAACTATATATCCCAATATTTTATTAACCGTTGGTATAAATATATACAAATAGTTTCTGTAAAACAGTTGTCATAATAAAGCTTACACTGCCATATACCAACGATTTGAGAATAACCATTGGTATAGGCCTTTCCCAATTCCTTACAAACCAATGGTTTGAAAAACCATTGGTATTTAGTATACCAACATTTTTTATGCCTATACCAATGGTTTGAAACCATTGGTGCGTTTTTTAATATCTATAGTGAAGGGCTTAGACCTAGATGGTTTCCCTTCACCGCGGATAAGCGTCACTCCGAAAAAAGCTAATCTCATTCCATGTCAGGAAGATATCACTTCCGTAGAGATGAGTGGGCTTAGTGAATGTCCAAGATGGGGAATCCCCCATATGATGCATGGGGTGAGGTCACAGTTTAATGAAAAGTGTTTAGCATTAAGGTGCTTGGTAGTTTAACATCTTGCATCTCGGATGAGGCGGGTTCAATCCGCACACCTAGGACTTACATAACTGATACTCGCATGCCCTTGGGGAAGGGAACACAACAACATTGTCATGGTGAGGGGGTGTCATGGAGTGATCCATTGAGGGTCACATTAGCATGGATATATGAAGAATAAATAGTCATTTGCGTGCTTATGAGAAGAAGCACGAGGCTAAGCAATGGGACGTGAAACACCACCCAAGGGACCATGAAATCACTTCGTATGAACCTGGAGGGGTATGCTTCATGAAGTGAGGTGGAATAGACTTGGCATAGGGCACAAGTTCATAAAGACGATGCTTCATGAAGTTGAAAGTATTTCACGAAGTAGGGTTTCATGAAGAAAGGGTTCCCTATAAAGTGTAGCACTGTGAAGCAATGTGCTTTGCAAAGCACAGTGACCCTTGCCTATCATATGATGTACACGTGGATATAGGGTACTTCATGAATCATGAATGCTCTACAATGACCTGAGTGCCCTTGGGGACTCCCTTCCTCTGTGGAGGCTTGTGGGCTCCTCTAAGGGCATACCCCTTTGAAGAGGGGTTGAATTTAAGCCAAAGGAAAGGCACTTCGGGATGCTCAAGTACCTCGAAGAGCTCATATGTATATATAGAAGATAAGGTGAATGGTCAGAGGATCTCTCCTTTGGCCTCGAGGGGAGACCAATATTTAGAGGCAAGAGGAACCGCGAAGTAGGGATCGCTCATCACAAAGCTATGTAGCACATTGCCAAAACAGTGGAGCCTCCTTCATCCTCGCTTTATGGCACCTTTACAAACATCAAGTGAATCACAGACCCTCTTGCCTCTTTGCTTTGCAGTGGCTTCACAAATGTCAGGCAGATCGTGGAGCCTCCCACCTCTTTGCTTCGCGGTGGCTGCATGGTGGAGCTGCTTTGCAACGACTGTGGTGTTGTGGGGCTCCACGATTGGTCTTCGTGAGGCTACCCCTTTGGATTAGACTTTCTATTTGCGTCATTTTCCTTAGCACATAGGTTTTTCACCAATAAAGACCATTGAATATTTATGCATAAATATGAATTAAAATTTTGAGTTTAATTGTGCATGTAATAATCTTGTAGAATACATTTAATTTCTTTTTTTCATAACCTGCACACATCTAAGAAATTTCAAGTCTTCATCAGTGGAACCAAAAATTTCATACCGAGAATTTTTTTCATTAAGGAAACTCAATAAGAATGGGTGATTAGACATTTTGAGGAAGGCCAACAAAACTCATTAGAGGTTATTGAAGGTGAATTATGTGTACATTAGAGTTATATATTTATTGAGATTGTGAAGTAAGACCATCATATCATCCATAAGTGTGACAAGACTACAAAAAGGTTAATTATTTTGTTTACAACTAGGAGTTGGTAAAATCTTCTAGTTAGATATCAGAGAAAAAATAGTCTCTCTGTTGAAGACTGAGCAAGAAGTATTTTAATTGGTTCTAAAAGCAAAAGAATTCTCTTAAAAGGAGCCAGATCATTAATGTTTTTGTTAAATCTAGAAGAAATAGATTTATCTCCATTGGATCTAGGTGAATTATAATTACATGATTGGTTGGGATAATTTGGAATATAGGGGAAAAACTGGTTGTAGTATAGAGTAGTATTTCTATTGAACCATGTAAATCATATGTGTTCCTCTCTCCATTATTACAAAAAAACTGGTGGTGAGATTGAGATATAATATTTAGTGGATTGAGAAGGCTTATAAGTTCAAGGGGTTAAATTTAAAAAAAAGTAACTCATAAAAAACCACTAATTCACACCTCCCCTATTAGTGGTAAATCAAGGTTGGGAAATTCATTTATTATAGAGCGAATAAAATTTTGATGGATTTAGGTGCAAGGGACTGTTTTTTCACAATATTTGTCGGAGTTTCACATTGTATATATATAAGTAGATAGAGAAATTTGAAAGGTATTGAATTGATAAATCATATTATTCTAACTAGTTTATCTCAAAAAGTTCAAATAATGGAAATAATTTTGATAGATCTAGATTAAATGTTTGAGTTTGGAGAAATATTTTGGAGTGTAGAAGGCATTATTATATACAATTTTTCTAGATTATTCCAATTTTTTGTGACTTACCTAATGGATAATTCTCAAAATATAATATTTCATAGTTCATGATATGTGGATGTAGTATAATATCATATTTATGATAATAATCCCTATTTTCTTATATGTTTTTGGTATATCATTGGGTATGATATATTGGTATTGTATTGAAACTACCTCAAAAACCTTTATTGTATGATTGGTAGTATCATAATATAGTATTGTGTACATAATTGTATTATTTTATTCACAAGATATATAATAATTGATTATTGAGTGTGCATATTAAACAAGGACATTTAGTTACTCTAATATACATTATTTGATTAATTCATGGTTAATAAAGGTTCTTAAGTGTTTAAATTCTTGGTTGAAGGGTTAAAACCCACTTTATCTATATAGAATTTACTCTTTAGTTATGTAATATATTAGTAAATAAATATGGATTATGAATTGTACCTGAGGATTATATAAACAATCCTCTTAGTAATGTATAAGGTCAATGGATTATCCATACATCTCTCATTATTCCTCTTTTATTTATCATCATGAGGTACTACAATTTACATGGGAGATATAAGAATATCTCATGAGCATTGGGTTACTCAGCATCAACCCATGAATACAACATATAGAGGGGATTCTGATAGCCACCTTAGGGTGATATTTGTCATATATAATGAATTAATACTATTATGGTGGCTTCCTATGGAGAAATGTATGAATTTTTTTCATAATTTTATACAACTTTGTTTAGCATTGTTGATCATGGTATTATGTTTTCCTAATCACATAAATTTTGTTAAAATGGAGTTTTTCTCTTCAAAACCCCTTTATTTTATCAAATATCTATTAGGAAATTTGAGACTCCAAATTATGTTCAAAATGAATGAAATATGATATCATCTTGAAGTCACTATAAATTTCTTCAAAAATGATATATGGAATGATATATGATATTTGATATCATTAATTGAAATATATCACACTGTATGACATGGGAGATCATAGGCAGTGACTCAACTCAACCCTTTTATTTTTTAATAAATCATAGCTTATGGTATTGGTTGTCATAGAGTATATTGATTCTGAAGAAGCATCCCAAAATTTTGCATTTAATAATAATTATTATAGAATGTATATCATATTACATGATTTCCAAATGATAGTCAATCCTAATATGGTGTTTCTAATATAAAATGTGCTTGTGACATTTTGAGATTGTGAAAACCTAATATCCAAAATAGTCATCTACTGGGACGTTTTTAAAAACCCTTTAGGTTTCCCCTTAGTTAATAGGATTGGACGTTGAGCTCATCTGTACCGTTTTGGTGGAATTATAGTAATATCCTTGACATGATTAAATATTTAAGACATATATGTGAATCTATCCTAACAATAGTGTTTTCATGGGAAAACACCAAGCCAGTTATTGATTAAAACTATCCATTTATGGGGAAATTAATTTATATTAGATTTTATCCATACTTCTATTAGTTGGAGATTATACTATTGTTTAAAACCTCAAAACTACGTTCTCTAAAATATAAGGCCATCTAGGAAGGTGGAAGGTGGTTTGATGTTAGGATTGGGATCTAGATGAACACTTCATATACATCCATATAAATGTAATCAAAACCTTTATAATTTTCACCACTTAATTGTACATGTTATACCATTTAATTTATTTATATTAGACTCTACATGGTTCCTTTTACATTTGAGAAACCATTACCAAGGGATGTACCAATTAAGATAAATAATCCCAGGCCTATGGTGTGTTAGAATTGAACCTAAAATATGCTTTCTACTTATATTGGTTAACATGAATCAATTCCCTAATTGTTAAAGTTACATAGCTAAAGTGCATGAAATAAGACCATTACATGAAATTTAACATCATGTGGTATGGAAATATGCTATTCAGTTTAAAGTCATGATGTTAGGCCTATATAATTTTTCTGAAGGGTTCATTTATATAGCATGATAATTTTTAGTATATAAATAAGAGGTGGTATTTTTCAGGTCTTATACATTGGTAAAGGATCATATATGTATAAAAAACAAACTATTTATTTGTAATTAGCCTAGGAACAGAGTTTGGTAAGGTTGGGGATTACACCTATTAAGTGGATTATATATATGGTGGTCTACCCTTATATTTATTAGAAACACCATAAGTATTGAATTTTTGTTTTATAGGGAATATGGACTAGTAAATATTATTTTCTTCCTTTTCATTCTCCACCATCCAAATCCTATGTATTGGTCTCCTTATTTATATGTATTTTTCATCTTCCTCTTATCATCCTTGGAAGCTAACTTCTACTTGTTTTTCATTCTCAGTTCCATTTGTATTTGGGACTTCATCTCAATTTTGTTATGTGCTGATTAGGATATTTGAAGATATAGTATGCAATCTAAATCATCTTGCTCCACTTATCATATCCAATAGAACTTAGTTCTTGACTCTCTCTTAGTTGATGTGATGTGATTTCCTTCTATAAATTTTTGATTGATTAGGTGTCAAAATAATTCACCAGTGTATCCAGTTTCCACTACTTTATGTGTTTTATTTCATTAATATTTTATTTTTTCTCATTTATGATCACTATTAAAACCCCAATTCTCCCTCCTTGACCCTTTATTCCAAAACCATTGTTCCAAACCCTACTCTTTGTATATTACACTTTTACTCATGGATAATTGGGATTTTGTGGATGAGTTCTCAATGGTGGATCCAATATGTGTGGTTGGAGTTGGTTTTGTTCCCCTTTTGGTTTTTTGTGGGATCACTCCATAGAATTGGGTGATCTTTCATGGGTCATTATGATCATGGTTATCTTTGTAGTAACTTTTTTGAGGTGGTGGATCAATGGAGTAGTGAAGTAATTATATATAGAATCTGATGTTTGAGGGATATAATGATGGGAGAAGGTTGTATGTGTTATATGATCATTTTTTGTGATGGTTTTGTTCTTCTATAAAAAAAATAATTAGATTTTCTACCAACAATAAGGATGATTTAAAGCTTTACATTGTAAGGAAGTGGTGAAATATGAGACCTCTTTTTTCCCATAAATTATCTTCTTGTAAAACTAACTATGATATAACCCATAATTGGTTGAGTTTCGTAGAGCTTGGGGTTATTTTTGGTTTGTATAATTAGGTTATTCAGTTATTTATAATATGAGTAACCTCTTTGGGGCATTTTTTATCTTTTACAACTTTTATGGTTTTTTATAGTCTTTGTTTCCTTTTTATGATTCTTTGTATGTTTCATATGATGTTGAATAGTGTTTGTACTTTGTTCTTGAAAATTGGTTTCCTCTTATGCCTATACTTCAAAGTGAAATCATTTTTGTGGTCTCCCAGGTGGTGATGTTGATCATCAACTCTATTTTGTGTTTTCATTTTATGTCTATCATCTAGTTTTGTTTATTGTTTAGTAACTTCAAAATCTCTAGTATTTAATTAGGTTGGGAATATTGATAGTGATGGATGATATACTGATGGATGGTGTCTCATAAAAAATAAAATGATATAAGAAAGATGAAAATATGGGTTATGTTAGGGGGTCATCGTCTTGAATTATATTATCCTACCTACATGATATATCACCATATGGTAGATTTATAATTTAAAATATTTAATTTGGATGTTTATTATTAGGTTTTTTGTTTTTTATCATGATTTTTTTAAATTATTATAGTTGATTGGTTAGGATATTTTCTTGGACAATCATTTTATAAGGGTTCCCATTCAAACATAAAATATGTTTTTTTGAAAAAAAGATTTTGGAGTTGGATAGATTATTGATTAAACCTAGAAAAAGTGACACATTAGTTCACTATGTAAAGTTATCTAGTTGGTGGTGGTTTTGGGGATTACACTATATTTGAGTTTAAGGATATTTTCATAGATCCTATAGTGGAATAAATAGGTTTATTTGACTACAGATCCTAAAAAATGCATGATATGAGTTTTCTAAGACGAGAATCTACAATATATAGAGGCTTCACTAGTCACTAAATGATATGGATCCTCATTTCAAAGGGAAAATATAATCATAATTAACCTATTTTTACTATCATTTTGGTAGTAAACAAGGAGATGACCAATTATCAAAATATTACAAGATCAATTAGAAGCACTCTAGTGTGCAATGCTGAATCATGTATTTTATGATACCATAGAGGTGGAACAAAAAAGTGGCCTTATATACTTATTAATATTATATTTATTTATGTTTAAAAAGGTATTCATATCTAGGGAACTATATCAAATGAAGTGAATTTAGGTGAATACTTATTACTTAGAGGTTATTTATAAAATATTAGAGTTGGAATATAAGTAATTTCATGTGATATTTTCGATTTTATCTGGGAATAAAGTTGGATTATAGTAAAATTTAATGATTTGCGATTTTTTAAAACTAAATTACAAAAAGGATAAAAAGATGAGGCCATCAAAATATTATCACATGTGTTTCATATTTTTTATATACATGATTTAAAAAATGAAAATTGGATTGTTGTGATTTTGCTAATGATTGAAAATAAAAATTTAAATGGAATTTCATATCAGGAAATCCTTTATTTGGTAAATCCTAAGAAATTCATGTTGAAACTAGTGAATACAATTTCATACATTTTAGTGGTGACCATAAAGATGAAATTTGTAAATTTAATAAAGTCGAAAAATATTTCAACCATTATATAAAAACGAAAATTGTTAAATGGTGGAATGTAATTAAATAATTTTTTATATATATAAACTGTATATAATATATATGATTTATATATAATAATAAAGTTTATGTATTCTAGTTAATTTTTAAAAAATTTGATGCAAATAATATATTCCTTTCTTGATGGTGTCACTACCCCAGATGAATAAATTTTTTAAAACTGTATTGATCAGTAGAATATTTATTTAATGAAATTTATTTTAGTTTAATTTAATGTTAGTACATGTTTAAATTTTCAAAATTCATATTTTCATTAAAAACATGTTTCATGTCCTCAAAATTGAGAAAACATTATTATATTATCATTAATTGGAAGAATAATTAATGATACAAAATCGTTTACCTATCCAAATGAACCACACATCATTCTAATGGTTCTGTGCAACTGGTATGTATGAAAGTGTGATTTTTTAAATTAATTGTCATGTTTTAATTCAATTCATGTCTCTCAGGTTCAAAATGTTTAAAACTTGATTAGGCTCTTCTGAAACCCTATTAAAATGAAAATTTAATCATTTTTTACAAGTATGAATGAATTATACATCATTCTCATACACAATACAGCTGATATGAAAAAACTTTTTTGTTTTCAATTTATTTAATATTTTAGATAAATACATGAATACCATACAAAAAACATATATAATTATTTAGATTGATATGAAACTATAATAATTTTACTAATAAATCAAAAATTCCCATCGGATTCATGAAAAAACACATGAGGGGTGAATCAGGTGTGTATAAACTTTGACCACATTCTATGTTAATACTAAAATCATATTAGCCACTTTTTATACAAAAATATTATAATTTTTATTGTTTCAATTGATATTTTTATCTCTTTATAATCACTTTCATGTTATTAAATGATGAAAATAAATAAAATTATAGCAATTGATGTTTTTACAATGTTCGGTCCCCCATTAGAAACCTACTACTTCCTATGATTGGGATGTCAGAGTCACACATTCTCCACTTTTAATTTTATAAAAAATTATTGTTCAATTTAACTATATATCATCCTAAAAATATCAACACCAAATTCCCTATTTGTGTAAATTCTAGTCACCTAGGTTCATTATACTATCTCCTACTAATTCATAGAAAAAAAAATTAAACCATTTAAAGTAGATCTCAAATCTATTTAGGGATAATACTACATTTGACAATTTCATCTTTACTTTCCCTATATTAGTGTCTTAATATACCTTTAAATATTCAATAAAAATAGCATCACACTTAGTCTCTACTAAATATATTACTTTTGTAATCTTTATAATATACTTGTTGGCTTCACTAAGCTCATAGCACAATTTCTTTTACAACCAAACAAAATATGGGGGAAATTTCTACATATGAAACTTTATTAATCTTATTCATATCGTTATTTATTACTACATATATAACACAGAGTATCATGAGTTCTTATTCTTCTATTTTTCCTCAATGTGCTAGATCGCTTTATCTTAATAGCATTTTCTCCTTCTCCTTATATAAGAGAGATTCACTTTTATCTATTTCATGTTTCTCTTCCCTCTAATAGGTTTTTTTCTCTAGAGTAGTTCCCTATTTGAATAGGATATGGTACTAATTTTTGTTCACGAAACTCCTTTTGTATTTCAGTTTTATTTCGGAATTTAAAAAATTAAAAATTTATCATGTGATAATTTATATAATGTCTTATACCCCAATGATCATCCAAATATTTACATCTGACACAACTTTCCCCAAAAAAATTACAAAATAATATTTTTTTTCTTCTCATTTAATCTCAATGGAATATTAACAAAAATTTATTCTCTATTAGGTTCAATAATTCATGTAAAAATTATTCCACAACAATCTAAATTAGAAAATATTATATGGATATATAAAAATATTTTATAAAATCATCTTAAAGTGTGACATATTCACTATGGCATGAGAAAATATAAAAATAATTATACGTGCTTCTTTGTAACTCTTAGAATACATACCCACTTGTAATTATCATATTCATCAATAATAAAAAATGGATTGGTGATATTTAATCCTTTAAATAATAGTACTTGTATCTTCTAATATTTTTTCTAGAAAAATTTAATCTATAATCTTTTTTCTTTTAGGCATAATCATTTTCTAAAAACTTCTACCTATTATGATATTCTTAATATTAGACAAGAGACCATGTGTTCAATCAACCCGGCTATATCATAACAATTTTTTATATTTAAAAAAATACATAACAATATGGACAACATTACATTAATTTTACCTCAAAAGATGCAATTTTGGAAGTCCCTTTGTATCTTTTTCATCTCTTTCTTCTCAAAATACATTCCAAATTTTATCTCATTTTTCCCAATCATGAATAAAACCATTCCCATTTATTATCCACTATGAATAAATAATATTCATTAAATATTTAAAAATTTTAAAGTTCTTCATTGTTTATAAAATCCTTGGTTATTTCATTTTATAATCAAAACATTAATTCCATTCATTTTTACAATTCAATTTTAAAATTTATTAATCTTTGATATTTTTTATTTATATTGTGAACTGACTCATCTAGTTATTTTACATTAAAATTTTAGGATCATAAATATAATTATTTTAGGACCAACTTTTCTTCTTCTAGAAATTGGATGTTCATATCGGATGATGATCATATTGGGCCTCTAACACAATTATTTTTTATGAAAATATAATTGACCTCAAACCATTAAAACTTACATGGAGAAAAAAAATTCCAATAAATAATAAACTTATTAAAATATATACCATAATTCATGGATTTCATTTCATTAAACTTTGGACCACTATAATTTAATAACCAATAATTCATGGATTTCAATATTAATGAAATATATGAATCTTTCTCCGAGTAAAATCCAATAGAGATTCTTCATCATAATCCTATATTAAACCAATGATGGAATCAGATGGGAAATATGTATTGGGATGACACTAATCTAGGGAATATATTTTTATCAAACCATAAATGATTTCCCAACACCTGGAACAATTCACGATATAAATTATAATTATAGCATTGAATATTATTTGGATTCCCTCTCTAGGATTATTGATGAAATAGACTATAGGAGTGTTAATAAAGTTCAATCAATTTACCACTTTTTCAAAATATATAACAAAAAATGACAATAAAACTAGAAAATTATCATACATTCCATCAATATAGAAATTTATTATAGGAAGATAAATAATATATATAACTGCTATAAATATTCTTGAGGTTTAACAATCAAACCATTCCATTCAGATCTATAATGAAACTTATAGATTTTATTGGATTGATAATCAATTTCCCAATCAAATACATGGTCGGAATCTTGGCAATCCAAAAAAAATATGACCTAGAACCAGTTTCAATCCCAACCTTCTCAACCTCCTATACAATCCATTCCCTTGACATTAATTGAACAATTTCATGAACAAATAGAGAAAATAAATTCCTAGGTTTCATCATTGAGGTTAAAACTACAAATTAATGAAATGTTATGGATCTCATGCCCACTCAATATTTCCCTTCCTTAATATTGATAGAATAATATTGTTACACACAAATCATTCATAAAAAACTCTAATATATTATTATTTCTAATATAGGTAAATCTAATGAGAATCATAAAAATGTTTCCCAAACCATTGAAGGCCTAAAAATCACAAGATTTATGATGAACTAACTTTCATATCTATAAAATCATTGGTGGATAATGAGGTGAATTGGTTATAGAATGCATAAATTTTAACCAAATGAACATTAAGGAATTTTTTCCATTTTTCTAATATAGATTAAATTCTTTTTCTATATTCCAAATACTATAATTTCACACCATGAGATTAGTGTATTTAATATTTATTAATAATTTATTTTTTAGAAGAAAGAATCACTAAACTATTTGTAAAAATCAAAACCAGTGAGTCTATTGCACCCCATAACACTATAATAGAAAGTTTAAGGGTTTAAACGTATTTTATAAATGAACTAAATATTTTAAAAAAATTTAGGAAAAGAAATAAAATTTGATTCAAATTTCCTTTATTCTTTTAGAAATTCCAACCAACCCAAGATCAAACTCAAGGTCCATCATTTCTCTCTCAATTATTCCTTCATAGTGGATAACCAAAAAAAAAAATTGGTCATTTCATTCTCTCTCAAAGATAATAGTGATAAAATTATCCTCGATGTATTAACCAAGATTAATAAATCCATTAGATGTACCCTTTTCATTTTCATGGGTTTAACCCATACACTAGGACCTATTTGACTGTTCATTAATCTATTTTATAACTAATATACAAAAACCAATGGAGAATCAATCACAATATAATTTAATTAGTGAAAATTTAATATTTCACATGCTTAAAGAAGGTATTGGGTATGTTGGGGGGGGGGTCTATGTTGAGAAAATTACTAAAAACAAATCACTTTCCAGAAGGCATGTAGACTTCTTTTATTATTTTCATTTGTAATTTTTTTGTTCATAAAAAATATAAAAAAGTATGTTTTTTAATCCATAATTTGTTTTTTATATTATTTCTTATTTTCGGTAACCCCTTTTGGTTTCCATTATGCGCTAAGGTTGTTTGATATATGGGTTTTAAGCTAGATTTATTGGGGATTTTCAATGGAACCAAATTCATTACAATATTTAATCATTCCTTCAATCATCCTTGAAGATCCTATGTGTGACATGGTGAAAGAATTATCAATTCTATACTATTTTGTCTTCATCTTAAAACTATGTAATTTTTCTCCATGATTTCATTTTAAATCTCATTCTTGAAAAAATATCCCCCAATTTCATTATAATTCTAAACACTCTTTTATTTTCTCATCATCCTAGAGGTCATTGAAATTATATGTTGGATGAGTGAAAATCTAAAATGGAGTTGAAAAAAATGTTAGAAAAATTTAATGTTTTCTTGAATGTATATTTTTTATCATTTCTTGTGATAATAATCTTTTTAAAACATAAAAGGTGAGTTTTAAATGATTTTCATCCTTTGATTCTGATATTTATTCGTGTATAAATTCATGATCATAAATTTGGTTGGAATGGTTTTCCAATTTCATTTTTCAGCATCTACATTCTCATGAATTTAATAAAAATGACACATCTCCTATCTATTGGATTGTGGTTGTATTTCTGAGTACATGGTGTCCATTAATCATATTATATGGTTGGGATTCAAATTAATTTTAATTTGAGTATCCATTAGAAAAATGTATGGCCATGTAGAGAAAGTTTTTTACTAATTCATGGAATTTGGAACTTGGGAAACATGACCTCATAGTTTCTTACCTATATTTGGGTTTTTCAACTCTATTTTAAAGCATGGAATTAAATAAATGTGTGTTTTTGGAGGATTGGGGGTGTGGCTCCATAGTTTTCTTTCTTAGATTTGGTCATTACATGTCTATTATGGTAAAAAAACTAAAACAAACAAATAATGAATATGAAAAATATAGATACCCATCATAAGGTTGAGTGTGATTCCCACCTAGCACATACACTTGTTCCTGTGAACATAAATGAGCCTCATATATTTTGTTATACACAACAAATATTTATAATTAATTGGAAATAGATGATGGGTAGTGGAGATTTTGAAAAAAAGGAATGGTTTATGGATTGGGATGTGACAATGTAATTTTATTATTATAAATAATCTTTATTGGCTTCAAGATCCTTTGATGTGAGGTGACTATGTCAAACATTATATGATAAAACATGTATCGAGAAGGGGACAAAATTTTTATATTTTTCATCTTTTTAGGGACAAAAAAAATCTAATGATGGGGGGTCTGATTATCCATTGAAAATAGATAATTTTCATTAAATTTTAATCATTTTCATGCACTTTTATTTTTCATAAAATCTTTTATTAATTAATTTAACAATTTTATCATGAATTATAATCAATTGTATAATTCTTGTTTAAAATGTATTAATCGCAGACCATTTTTTAAATAATTACGGAACACGCACTTTTAATTATTTTAAATTGAAATTTTAGTATTAAGATTATTAATATATTATAAACATTTTTATTATTGTATAAATTGTATATTCCCAATGTCTTGGGATCATATTGTTTTATCAAAAATCGAAATTTACGAGAAATGAATATTTGACTTTAACATATTAAAATATATATTAAGCCCTCAATTTAATTCTAGTGAATCTAAAAATTTAAAATAATTTATAATACTTCATGTATATACTTTAATTAAACTAGTTTTGGTGATAGTAGGTCCATTTTAATGGAGATCCAAGTAGAGAAATTAAAAGAATAAATTTTAGTCCAAATTCAAATGCCCAAAAATTCATCTCCCCATTTATAAAATATAAATTAAATAGGTGATCCAAATGGGCTTGAATTTTTATATTTATGATAATAATTCTAGTTATAAAATTTTTATATGTTCATCTAAGCCAAATTAGAAGTCCATAAATGACTTTTTGAAACAACATTGAAGATGGAGAAAGGAAGGAATGCTGCCTTAAAATGATTAATGATTAATGCTCCACCTACTTTCCACTACCCTTTAGACTAAATTTTTGAAGGATGTGAAATAAACCAAGGTTCACCATGTTTTTATTTAATGTGTATTTTTGGAAGAAAATTTGTATTTTTTTTTTGTCTTTTATTGTAATGTAATGATTCCATTTTGATGTCTTAATCTTATTCTTCAATTGTATATTGTTTTTATTCACAATAGTTTTAAAATATATCATTATTACATCCCCTAAATTATTCTAATAGTAATATTTTTCAATTTTATACCATGATTATCATGTTTTTTAACATTCACACGGAAATGTGGGACTTATTTATTTTGGATTAATTTTCCCTTCTCAATTCAACTCCATTAATTCAACTCTCATCCTCCAATTAGAGATTTTCATTAGTAGAGGGATAACCCTTTTATAGGATGATTCTCTGGAGTTTTATGAAACTGTATTGGATTTTCTTTGATGTTATTAAATTTTATAAATTATCTATTAGTGTGTTTGTGGTTTGTCTTAATATTTTGTAATGATTAAATCTGTGAATTAAGTTAGGGACATATTTCATTGATTGGATAATTATTCAACTTGTGAGATGAAATTTTCAATGAAAAAAATTAAATCCATTCCTTCTAAAGTGACAACCTAAGATAGACCCAGACTCATTATTTGTGTTAGTTCAAATATTAGTTTTTTTCAAATAAAATAATTCATGATTTATTCAAAAAAATCCAAACCAATTAGTTTTCCATTTCATACCCAACCCCCCCCCCAATCGTAGTGTCTCAAGGTTACTTCTTCTATCCTTGTAGAATGAATCCTTACATGTACTACAACAACTGTTTCAACATATAGGGTATATTTGGGAGAGAAAAAATTTTGGTATCATTTATAGGGAACCATGTAAAATATCTGAGACAATCAACTCATGTTCTCTTCCCAAATTCTCTATTGTCACCTTAATTTCTGTTTTATTTTCCCATTTATTTTTATTTTTAGTTTTTGAATGCATGTCTTCCTACCCCATAGACAAATCACAAAGCTTTTTAGTATTGATAAAAACATTTTATGGGAATCAAGTTATCCTTGGTGACATTTTACTTTTGATACTAATATTCTAGAAACATAAAAATATATATTTTAGTCCAGTCCATTGGAGATTCATTAACATAACCCTAACTTATACTTCTATTATAATATAATGGTGAATAATTTTTGACAATCCCTAACTAAGATAATTTTTTTGATCTGACCTTAAATTATTACCCCACACCTGGTAGTATGAAAAATATTAGTGAGTATTAATGATTTTAATTTTTACTTGATATCTTTTTTAGGATGATTGAATAAAAAGACCATATGATTATGAGTTAATTTGAATCAATTGATCGTGTTTTCAAAATTTGTAAACGAATGACCAAAAAAATAGAAAAAAGTGCATCCATTTCATCCGTAATGGAAGTTCGTCTAGTGAGAATGTTAATATTGGAAAATTATCTAAATTTTAAAGAGTTTTAAGAATAAAATAATTTAAATTTGAGCTATAATGACCATTTTAAATTTTATTGGAGTGGTAATAAATTTTTCAATCTACAACATCACATCAATATTAATAATCCAGAAAACTTTCTAACCCATTAAAATTTTCAATCCCAACCATATTATCATCCATTACATTATTTTCCAAATACAATACTAGAATAATTTTCTAAATAAATGCATAAAACTAATTTTTAAGTTTCATCGTTGATGTTAGAACTATAGAGCATTGAAATGGTTATGTCACTCATTCCGAATCTTATTATCACTTCCCTAACATTGATTGAAGAATCTTGTTACACACAAACCTCTCATGAACAAATAAAATATGTCACCATTTCAAAGTCTGCAGAAACTAATGCAAAGCCAAAACAATTGATTCTAAAATCATTGAAGGATTAAAAATCACAAGAAAATACTAACTAACCATCATTAGAATCTAAGAAATAAATACTAGATAATTAGTTGAACATGTCAAATAATGTTAGACATTAAACTATGGAACATTATTCAATTTTTTAGTTTTTAAATCAAGAGGAAATTGATTTTCTATATTAAAAAGTTGGTGATTTTACATCATGTATGGATTGTCCTGAATATTTCTCTATTATTGATTTTTTAGGAACCAATAATCAATGAACCGTTGGTAAAAATCCTGAACTCTAAGTATCTACCAACCCATAACACTAATATATTAAATATTTGAGTTAAAACATCATTTCTAAAGGAAACAATTCTTTTTAAAATTATGTGGAAATATATCTATTTTAATTCAATTTTATAATCTTATATTATAATTTCCACCATAAAAAGCTCAAATTCAATTTTTATCCTTCATCACTCAAGTATTACTTCATAGAGGATAACCAAAACCTTTATGTGTTCATTTAATCCTCTCTCAAATATAATGATGTGAAAATTATCCTTGATGTAACAAGAAATAATAATAAATATTTTCACTTGTACTTTTTAAATATTTAGGGGATTAACACATACACAAGGACATATATAAATTTTCTCAATATATTTAACAAAATTATGTCCAAATCAAAGGGAGACTCTATCTGAATCAAGTTAAAGTGGTAAAAAGTTAATCCAAAATTTATTAAATGTTTTTATTGGGCCATTTTCATCAAACTATGTGATTTGTATCCCTGATTTCCTTTCAAATCTCATACGTTAACATTTCTCCCCAAGTTTTATTCAAATTAAAAACTCTATTTTCTCTTCTAATTCATTATTTATGTTATTGAAAATTTATTTTTGGGGATTGTAAATCTAAATTAAAAAAATGTAAAAAATTGGGATTTTTGGGAAAATTAGTTTTTCTTTTCCTTTTATGTGATAATGACCATTTTAAAACTTTTATTAGAATGTTAAATTATTTTTAATGACTTAATTATGTTCTTTAATCAAGTATAATTTCATTATCGTGAGTTTGTTTTTCATGATTTTCTTATTTCCATGTCCATTTTTTAATTTTTCATCTGTTTAATAAAAATACCACATTTCATGTGCATTATATTATGGGTGTAAGTTTGTGTTCTTTGGGTCCATTAATCAGAGAATAACATTTGGTTTCACCTTAAAAATAATTTTAGAATTCATAAAAAAAGAAATGAATTCTTACAAAGAGAAATTTTGTTTCCTAATGTATGGAAATAAAAACTTAGATAATGTGACCACATAGCTTTAATACCTAGAGTTTGGTCATACATCTATATTATATAGCATGGAATTGAAATAATGTGTGGAATTCATCACTTGAGGATCATGAATTTATATTTTTCTTTCCCTTATTTGGCATTTTCATAACAATTATGATTTAACAAAATAAAAACAAAAACAAGGAAAAAGAAAAAAATTGATACTCATATTAAGTTTGAATGTGATTCCCACCAAGTGATTCCATTTTCTCCCTTTGAATAAAAATGATCCTCATTGCATTTTTGATACACAATACATATTCAAACTTAATTTTAATTGAATGAAGGGTAGTAGTGATTTTGAACAAATGAATGTGATTTTTCTTGGGATATTATTTTGTAATTGGATTGTAAGAAAGTATTTTTATAGGATTCATAATTTTTTAATGTCATTGGATTGTGGAAAACATTGTATGTTAAAATATATTTGGAGAAGTGGATTGAATTTTTATCATTTTTAGTTTGATAATGATTAGAGAATATTAATTTGTGGGTGTGATTATATATAGAACGTAAATACAATAATTAAATCTTAATGGATTTTCATGTGCTGAATTATTCAAAATATTCATTCTACAATTTGAACATAAATTCTCATAATTTTTGAATTTAATGATTAAATTTTTATTAATATAATCCCATATTTCATCATATTGTGGAAAAAACTATTTTTATTATTTTAATTTTAAATTTCATGAACACTAATATAATTATATAAGGAATATTTTTTCTTCTTTGATAAATTATTGATTCACAAAGTATTACGATCATACTAGGACTCTAACACATAATTTATTAGGAAAATAATATTTGACCTCATCCCATTAAAATATAAATTTTCCCCTAATTGAAGTAAAATTAAACTAAAATATTAAAATTAGATATATTAATTCATGGATATAATTTCATGAAACTAGTTCCATGGCCAATTTGGTCATTTGGAGTGATATCCAGGAGACTCAAATTAAAGATTAAATTATAGGATAGATTACAAGGGTAAAAATTCATCTCATCATATGTGTCATAACTATTAAACATATAATATAGTTTTGATTAAATTTTTATATGTATTATAATACTTCTAGTAATAAAATTTATTTATTCTATTCCAAATACCAATTAAAAATCTGTAAAATAAATTATAGTGCATCGTAGAAGGGGGGAGGCATGCATATTGCCTTGAAAATGATGAATGGATATTACTACACCTAGTTTCCACCACACATTGTCTAGTCCTTTAATGGTTATAATTTTATGGAGGTGTCGTAAACAAATGGGCTTAAAGGATTGATTTATGGTGAATTTCTGTGAGAAAAAAAGGGAATTTTTTTACTTTTAATTCATTATATTGTTATGATTTAATTTAGATTTATTTAGTTTATTCTTCACTGGAAAATTATTCTAATTCCTCTTGTTTTCAAATTTAGGGTTATTCCTTCATCTCAATTATTATTATTTTAGTCATTGTTACTATGATACCATGATTCTCATGAGTGATTCCATTCAAACAATAATAATGGAGATATTTTTTGGAATAAAGTTCGCTTCTTCAATTATACTCTTTTAGTTTAACTTTCATCTTCCATTGATATCATTTCATAAATAGATGACTAACAACATTGTGCTTTGATTCTAGGGAGTTTTTTGGGGATGTATTTTAGGTTATTTTATGTTATTAAATTATTTGTATATCATTATAATTCATTTCATTGACTTATTTTTTTCTTCTTTAACAACTTTATCCACTACACATTTTGAGTGTTAGTATGATCGAGGCCCATAGAGACCCCATGGAAATGATCCTCAAAGTAATCTGCTCAATATCCTTATAATTTTGTGTCGATTAAATAAATGAATGTTTTTAGGTATTTATATCATTTAATGTGTACATAATGATCATATGAGATGAACGTTTCAATTAATACAATTACATTCATTCTATCCCATGTGACCTTCTAGGCTTGACCTGTATTTATTAATTATTTTAGTTTAATTCATCATGTGTGTTTTTTTGTTTATTCTTTGAATTAACTCATTATTTTCATAAATAAAACTAATTTAACTAGTTGGATTCTACATATCCAAACCACCCAAAAAATATGTGTGTCTCATGGTTACCTCTTTCCTCCCATGAAATTTAACCCCTACTTATAATCTAAGGATTTTTTCTACCTATAGGGTAAATTTTGGGGAGAAAAATTTTAGCATCGTTTCTGGGGACACAATTTTGTTATATGACATAAAATTCTAGTATTTTCACCCAAAAATTCCCTATTCTCACCCCCATTTCTCTTATATTTTTTTTCTATTTTTATTTTCACTTTTTCGTTTCATGTAGGCCTACCCACTAGACCAATCAAACTACTCTGTTTATCTTGAGGATTTTTTGGTAAGATAATTAATTGATCCAATAGGCCTTTTCCCTTTGATATCAATATTTATAAAAAGATATAAATCTATTTTTAGTATAATTTAATTTAGATTATTCAACATAACCCCATATTAACCCCATGTTGGATTCAAATAAGAAATCTACATTGGGAACCATGAAACTTATAAAATTTCTCTGGTTAATTCTAGAATGATTTCCCTACACGTAGTTAAATGAACACAATTAGTGATAATTAAATATTTGTGGATATCACTACCCTCTATAATAATATTGATGAAATAGATAATATGAGTGTGAATAAATTTCAATCAATGGTCCAAGTTTGAAATTGTTTTGACAAAATTGACCATAGGACTAAAAACTACCCAACCAATACATAAATAAATGATGTTATTATAGGGAGACCCTTAATGGAAGTGAATACTCTAACTCTCGATGAGTTTAAAGAATAAAAAATAAAAAATATCTATAATTATCATTTTTATTTTTATTGGAGTCATTATAAATTTATTACTCAAATACATGGCCAAAATCTTGAAAATTTGGAAAAAAATTTATCAGTGACATATTTCAATCCAAACTAGCTCAATCTACTATCCAATCTATTCCCCTAACATTACTAGAATAATTGTGTGAATAAATGGTTAAAATTAAATTATATGTTTCATCGTTTAGGTTATAACTAAAAATTAGTTAAATGGTTATGGAACCCATTCCCATTGAGGTTTCCCATTGGCATTGATAGAAGAATCTAGTTACACACAAACCTCTCCTGAACAACTCCAAGTTGTGACCATTTATAGGAGTGTAGAATCTAATGAAAAATAGGAACAATTAATTCCCACATTTTCAAAGCCTTCAAAATCACAAGGAATTATAAATAAAAAACTTTAGAATCTGAGAAATAATTTTTGGATAAAATGTATAATTGGTTAGGGAGTATTGAATGTCAACCTAAGGAATGTGATAGAATTTTATTCAGGTTTTAAATTAGGAGGAAATTGATTCTCAATATTCAAAATTGGGAAATTTTATATCATTGATTGAGTCTCATGAATATGTATCTATTTATTTTTTTTCAAAACCAAATATTACAAAACCATTTTGTTAGATCCACTAGGTCAAATACACAGAGAGGAGGGTGAATAAGGGTATGGAAGATTAAAACTACTACCCATTTGGATCTTGTTTCATCGTTAAAAAGAAAAAAAAGTATCTCTTTATCCTATATAAATGTATGGATAGAAATTAATTCATGAATAGGACGCATAAATTTTACTTGGTTTACCCTCACTAGGCTACGTCCAAGGATCATACAACGGTGATGTTTCAATGTACCAAATCCACTAAAGTTCACTAACAATTACAAGGTTTGGGAGAGTTAAATTATATTCCTAGTATCACTTCCATTACAAGGTTTAGGTTCTTCTCACTACATCACAAAGGGACACTCCCTATGTATCTTTCTTTGGATCACTGTCGGTGGAAAGGATCACCAGTTTCCTATTCCTTCGCTCACTACTCTGGGAAGTGATTCACCAACATTTTATAGAATTTTAGGTCATTTAATTATCCCTAGTTAATACATCCCCAATTTTATATGGATTCTCTATTGATGTTACACTTTCATCCATTAGATGAATACCACATTACCAAAGAAGTATTGGGAAATTCCTTCTGAACATATTTCGTGGTGCTCACTTCCTTCGCGAAGATCCTCTATCACAATGATTAAATAGCCTTTCTTGTGGATCCTACCTTTGGAAAATCTCACCTAGACTTCTCAAAACACACCTTCCTTTCATGAAGAAAACATATAATTTTTGAAGCATACCTCTTTCAAGGAGATCAACTAGCCTTCACAAAGCTTCTTCTTTTCACAAATCCTACTTAGCCTTTGCAAATTCCATTACTTTTGTGATGCTCAGAATATTTGGTTGGCTTTTACAGGAATCAAAAACATCTTCTCATATCACCTTCATGAAGAACACTTCACAAACCACCTTTGAAATTCTAGATCCTTAGAATTTTCGTTCATTTTCTATACATTTCTGAAGAAGGTAGATGTCGATTTATAGGTTTCTCTATTGATTCTACAACCTTCCAGCCATGTCATCACCATTTCGAGATTCTTCATATTTTCAACCATGATGACCCCTTTTTCATTAAGCACCATAGATATTTCTCATTTTCAATTATTTTTATAATCACAGATATCACCATCAAACTCTTCAAACTGCTGTGATGCTCCACTCACGATGCACCTCACCTCAACCATTCACGTTGATCATCTTACTCACAGAGCTTGCAATCAGAATCTTCACTCCTTCAAGAAACCACCTCCATGAATCACATTATTCCGAAAATTATTTCCTCTTCCATATTTTCATAAGGCCTTCACAGAAATCCATTTTTTCTATACTGTCCAAACTCCAAATTTTGGACCCCAAATATTTGGAAAATATTGGGAAACAGTGTCACCTAATATATGCAATTTTGTGTACCACTTCCAGGGCATCAATTCCTTAATATTTGATCTATTTCAACATACCATTTCAAAAATATATCTAGACTCTATAACATACCTTGGAAACATTCGTTTTCGACAACACAATCAGCTAAAAAATATTTCAATGTTACTTTGAGATATTTTTTCCCAAGAATATAACCCTTTGGGTTTATTGATAACTCTTCACATTTAGATACCCTGTTAAAGATTCTTCCATATCATCCCACCATTCAATTCATTCAATTTAGATATATTAATATACTTAATCAAAAAATACTCTAATACCACACGATCCATGCTCCTTGTGAGAAACAATATTATTATGAAAAGTTCATCAGTGAATCACTTATTTCCAAAACCTCTCAACTGTTTTCATCATGAACTCCATCTAGAAATATATATAATATTTGATCAATAACCTTTAGCATCCTCATATTTAACACTCTCCCCCTATCTCATTGCTCATCCTATATTGTTTCCACGCATTTCGTCTTCTTCACATGTCTTTAATAAGAAATTTTATCCTTTTAATAGTCTCAATTTCTCCCTCTTTTTCAACGAATCCGATAGCCACTCAATTGAGGTCTGAAATAGGGTAATGATCATAGATCAGTACATTATTAAAAAACACACCATACCTTGGGGATATGGGTTGTCCCACATCCATGCTTTTTTTATGTGAGGGGGTCCAACTGAACTCATAGATATATTCATTGCCTCACAAATGCTTCTTGGGTATGGACTTTGTCCTATTGTCAAAAACCTTTAGTTCTGTAGGCACATACTTCAACTTCCCAAGCCTTTTCTCTACCTTATCCTTTATAAAATGATAATTTATTTCTATGTGATTTTTCCTTGAGTAATGGGAAAAGTTTTTCTCAGATTTACAGTACATGAATTATCATAATGGATTCTTATCAGGGACTTCACTTTAATTCCCATATCATCAAGCTACTACTTCATCCACAATAAATGTTTCCATTCTATAGTAGTCATAATATATTCATCTTCTACAGTTCTCAATGAAATGAAATCTTTATTCTTACATTAAATCATATAAAGACTTCCTCAGCCACCAAACTGCGTTCTAATCTCCAAGAATGAGAAAACCATATGGCTACTTAACATTAACCTCTTATTCTAAACCCACATTTAGGAATGATGATTTGGCATCAATCTAGAAAACATTGAATTTTCTTTTTACTACTATGGTCAAGAATAATCAGATTCTCTCTAGCCTTTCCATATGTGAAAATGTTACATCAAAATCAACACCCTCTATTTGGGAGTATCATTTTCACACTAGTCATGCTTTTCTTCGAATCATTGCATGATATTCATTCATCTTGTTGTGAAAGACACATTTAGAAACAATGAAATTCTTATCTATTTTATGTGATATAATCTTCCATTTATAATTATTCATAATTTGTTTGAGCTCTTAATTCATAGCCTGAACCTAATTCTCATCTCCATCTGGTTCATCAAAAAAATTAGGATCTACATGTGATAAGTAGATGATTTCTATATAGTATGCATCTTACATGTATGTAATGTCATGTTAAGATCACCAATTATGCTCTATCTTACAAATTTTGGTATTCTCTTCTATATCGGTGTAGATCATAAATTATTTGCATCACTTTCATTATCTGAATTTTATTCTGAGTCCGCCTCTGGAACTAGAACATCCATTGATCTTCATATCTCTTTATCAATATCCTCTTAAGACTGATCATTTATTTGTTGAATATTCTTCTCATTTTCCACTATAGTTTCAGCATGACTTTAAACTACCTTTACCAATTTATTATTTATGGATTTATATAATTTTCAATTCTTTGAGTAGCCAAGAAATATCCCTACATCTCCACTGGACTAAAACATCCGATTTTTATCCTTATTAAGAATATAAAACATACTTCTGAAGACTAAATAGTAATTCAATGATGTATTTTTTCCATACCAAAGTTAATATGGAGTCTTCTCTTTTTTATGACATAGAAGAGCTCTATTCAATGTCCAGAATGTTGCCATAACTTCTTGTTTCCAAAATTTCTTTTGAAGGTATTTCTTAATGATCATTGTTCTACCAATATCGTTGATAATCTGATTTCTTCTCTCAACTACTCCATTCTATTGTAGAGTTGTTACTACTAAAATATGGGGTCTTATACCATGTTTCTCTAGATAATCCTCCACTTTGAAATTTTGAAACCTACTTCCATTATCTATTTAGATCATCTAGATTTTCTGACCTAGAAACTTTTCTACTTTCCGTCTATATGTTGTAATGAAACTGAACACCTCATACTTGTGGGTGAAGATTTATACCCATGCCATTCTAATAAAATCATCAATTAAGAGAACATAGTATATCCTCTAATCAATATCCTTTGGAGAAATACGTCTTCTCACATCAATATGCACAAACTCAATAATTTTTTTTACCTTTTCTATTTTACCTTATATGTATTTCGAATCATCTTCCCCGATAAACGAGAATCGAACATATGAGTAAGATCATGGTATAGTCTAGAGTGGTATCAAGAAGCATCATATTTCACTAGATCTTCCAATGATTTTTGGCTCAAATGTCCAATCCGTTTATCCCATATATTTTTTTATTCTTCCTTGGAAAAAAAGTACATATCTTCTTCTCTGCTCGCAAGGTAGATATTCCATTTCATATAGAATCCCAGAAAAACTACATCATTGTATTTTTTCTATATTACACATAACTTCTTGGAAAACCATATAGCATGTCCTGAGTCACATAGTTTATTGACCCTCTACAAGTTGTGATTGGGACCTTCAATAATTAATACATCTTCACATCTCATGTCTTTTCCCCAAAATTTTTATTTTCCAGATCCAATAATTTTCAAGCCTTCAACATTAGCAAATATTATGATACCTTCATTATCACAGCTGATTCTAGTCACCAAATATTTATTTCCTATCATATATTAGGTACATCCACTATCAATGATTTATATTCCAGTGTGATTTGATTCTTTAAAAGCAATCTCTACAACCACTTCTTTTTCAACTCTTTTCTTCTTGATAAATGATTTTGACTACATGCCCGATATGGGTTGATGATCTTTGTATTCCACTGTGTATGACAGACAGGCTTCATCTTTTAATACTAGAAATAAATTTTTCATTTTCAACTCAGTTGAGGGTTAATTGAATTTCTATTTTCAACCAGTTTGATTCTACTTAGGCACATTCCTTTGTATAGTTATCTTATAGTGTCTATCCCTATTTCCAAATCATCGACACACAAAAAAAGGACCCTTGAATTATGTTCTATAGTATTGTGTTCTAGTTGGATTTCAATGGTGTTCTTGGCCCCTTTGATATTTCATGGCTATGGAATGCTCATTTTCTAAGTGTACCATCTTTCAGAAGAAATAAAAACTGATCCAAGGAGAATTCATGGGTGTCACTTCTACACCACCGGTTCTCTGTTGGGTTGTATGAATATCCTGAATCTTCTTCATACCCAAATAAATCATAAATTTTGGATCAGGTGCTTATTATTTAACATTAATCGTCACATTTATTTTTTTTTATCGACACTTTTACCAATATTATATTTTCAATTTGACTATTTCTTTGGTTTTACTAGACCTATATACTCCACCAACATATTCCCTGTTTTCGGAATGATCTTCTTCCCCAGTGTTATACCAAGAGTTCTCTTGATCCTTAACACTTCATCGTAAGCTGAAAACATTCTCGTAAAATTATTCAATATGCTTGATTTGATATCTTCTAGTGTTAATCAAACAATCGATTTACATTTTCTAATTTCAGAATCCTGATATTGTACTCAACAACCTATTCTGAGATCTCTAGCATTGATGACTTCAGTTTTTCAATTTCTTCAGAAAACTTGGACTTCTGTTCTTCCTGATACTATATATAAATTTTTGAATCAGAAACAACTTTGTTGGATTTATTAATTTTGTCTCTCTAAATATCTATCTCTTTAAGAGCATATTCGAATTCAACCTGGAGGTCAACTCTTCCTTCCTCTTATTCTTCTTCATTGTCACTCTATTCCCTTGTTTGGGAATTTCTGAAAACTGCCACCATAACATTTGCATTATGATCCTTGTAGTCCTCCAGATCTTCTACCATAGATTCTTTAGTACTGAAATCTTTTTTTTTTTGAAATCCAATTCTTCTTTTTGAATAAATTTCTATTAAAATATTTCTTGCCAATCATTTAGGCTAATAACTTCTTCCTGGGAATTTCACATTCATCCTCCACATCTTCTTGGAACATCTTTGGGAACCTTGTTGGAATATGTACAACTTTTTCACATAGAGAGAGTGAAAGTGGAAGTTTCCTTTTTTACTTTCATTTTCCTCTTTGAAGATTTGAGGAATGTAATGACATCACCTCATCTGGTTCTTCGTCTTCATGTCCATAATCAATGGTGTGCTTCTTCATGACCACGAATACCACCTCCTGGGAATTCACTTTTTCCATAGCATCATTAGAAACATTTCTCATTTCATATGAAATAAGAGTGCTGTGAAAGGTTTTTAATGTCAACTCCTTCAGATCATTATCTTCCAATACATAAACATTTATATTGAATGAAGGTAGAATTTGTCTCAAGATACACTTCTAAATCTTTATATATTCAATAATTTCGACAATAACACACATGTACTCGAAAAAAACATTTTCTTTATCAATGAATATATCAACAGTCTCATTAGGGGGTATTCTTAAATGCTTATACATTTTCAATAAAACCCACACCTTTTCTTATCTATCTTTTGAGTCACCATCATGAATATTCAATATCCTTTCGCACATAGAATGTGATGTTTTACATGACATCACCTTCTTATAAATTCAATTTTATAGGGGGGCCTATAAAGCATTGATCCCTTTAGAATCAACATCTACTTCCCTTGTTTCAGCTTCTAAAAATGCACCACTGTCAATACTAGCTAAAATACCATGCAATTGTACTGTAAAGAAAACTATTCATAAAGACTTAAAGTAGTGTTGTATACAATTATTCCATAGTTTAAAATTGTTTCCTTCAAGGATCAGAATCACCTTGTTATTGATAACCAGTTTTTCTTCTACTAAGAGAGAATCATTAACTTTTGACATTCCCTTTTATACAAATTGTTAGGTCCACTAGGTCAAATACCCAAATAATTGCTAAATCAGGGTATGACGGAATAAAACTATATCCCTTTGTATATTCATTCATCATTAACCAAAATACACTTCTCTATTTTGTCATATAAATGTATAAATAGAAATTAAATCATTAATAGGATGGTGTAATTTTAATTGTTTCACCCTCATTGGGTTGCATCTAAGAAGAATACAATGCTGATGAGCTGATGTACCAAATCCACTATATCCCTCTTCCAATTACAAGGTTCGGGAAAGATCACTTGTATACCTAGGCCCACTTCCATTACATTGTTTATGGTCTTCACACTGTATTTACAAGGTTCACTCCCTATCTCTCTTTCTCTGGCTCACTCCTAGTGGAAAGGATCATTGTTTTCCTCTTTCTTGGCTCAAAACTATTTGAAGGGATTCACCCAAAATTTATAAACATATAGGTCATTTAATTATCTATAATGAATACATCCATAGTTTTATATGAATACTCTATTGAAGTTCCACTTTCATATAATATATGAATAAAAATTTACCTTATAAGTACTAGGAAATTCCATCTGAACAACTTTTGCAATGCTCACCACCTTCGTGAATCTCATCTTTTGTGATGATTAAATAGCCTTTCATGATGCTCCTACATTTTTCAAGGATCACCAAGCCTTCACGAATCACATATTCTGTTCGTGAATCTCACTTAGCCTTTTTGAATAACACCTATTTCATGAATATTAACTACCTATCATAAAGCACATTCCTTTGGAAAAACTTACTTAGCCTTTACGAATTCCATTACTCTCGTGATGTTCAGAACATTCAGCTGGATTTTAAAGCCTTCACAAACTTCTTCTCATATCATCTTCATGAAACACCATTCACGAAACCCCCTTGTATAACCTCCTTCATAATTCTGGATCCTTAATATTTATATTAATACTTTCTATTTTCTGAAGGGGGTATAGGCCTATTTATAGTCATTTACACCGATTCTATAACCTTCTGGCCACATCATCAACATTTTGCGATGCTCCCCATTTTCCTCCATGATTCTCCCTTTTTGGTGAATCTACATGAAAATTTCTTGTTCATGATGCTTTTTGTAATCATTGAGATCAGCATCAAACTCTTTGTGTTGTCGCGATGCTGCACTCATTATGATTCTAACCATTACCATTCATGAAGCTTTCCATACTCACGGATCTCACCATTATAATCTTCGTTCCTTTATGAAACCACCATGTGTACACAATCTTCTATACATATTCCAAGGCATACATTCTTTCTTCTGGGATATTTTTCAACCTAACATAAAAAATCTATCAATACTCCTCAAATTACCATTAAAACTTTCCTTTTCAACAAACACAATCAACCCGAAAATACTACAATGTTACCTTGAGAGATTTTTTCAATACACATTTGAAAATATAATTAATTGGGGGTTTTAATTTGGAATAATCATAAACTCTCAATATATACTAACCCTTAAGACTAATATCAAAAAATTGTGGTTTTGAAACTTATTTTCTAAAGGAACCAATTATTTATAAACTTATTGGAAAAAATTATTTTGATTTAAATTTTGAATCTTTTATTCGAAATATCAACCAAACCAAGATTAAACCCAAGTTATATCCTTTATCACTCATTTATTTTGTCATATAGGATAACAAAAACCTTTAGGTATTAATTTCTAACTCTCTTATAGTTAGGTATGAGAAAACTCTCATTGATGACTTAGTAAAGATTAAGAAATCATTTGGATGGAACATCTTTGATATTCATGGGATAATCCCATATACTAGGACCTCTATTATATTTCTTGAATAATTTTATAAACATTCCCATCAAACCCAATAAGGAATCAATAAAAATATAATTTAATTAGTGAAAAATTTAATCATTAAGATTTTGAAATTTGATATTGGATTTGTTGGGGGTCCTTGTCGAGATAACAACTCAAAAAAATAACATTCCTAGAGGCATCCTAGATTCGTTTGTTTTTCCCATTTTATTCTCTTTTTTTCTTATCCAAAAAATAAAAAAAAGTTTTATAAATCCATATTTTTTTTTGATTATTTTTTTAGTTAAGGTGATCACTTTAAGTTTTCAACTCTTCTCTAATGTTGTTTGAGTCAGAGGATTAATAGATAAAGAAGTTTTGGATTTTTATTGGGACTAAATACTATCCATTTTTTAATCCTATTCTTCTAACATACATTAGGATACTACATGTGACATGGATAAAGAATGATAAATTTCATAATATTGGGTATTTATCATCAAACCAAGTTCATTTTCTACATGATTTTGTTTAAAATTCCATTCTTGAACTTATATCCCCCAATTTCACTCCAATCATGAACTATCTTTTATCTTCTTTTTCATCACTATTGGAATTTTTATTCTAATTTAGGGGATTGGAAATATAAAATTTTGTTGAAAATCTTTTTGGAATAAAATTGGAATTTTATGGAATTTTTTTATTTTTTCTTTTATGTGATAATGAAATTTGAGAAACATGAAGGATGGATGTTAAATGACTATTCATTCAATGATTTTGATCTTTATTCAAGTCTAATTTCATGAGCATAAATTTGGTTTTCATGGTTGTTCGATGTCATAATTCAGTATCTACATTTTAAAACATTTGATTAAAATGAAACATTTTTCATCCACCATATTTTGGGTGTAAGTTAGTGTTATTAGGGTCTGTCCATAATAGCATAGGGTTTGGGTTACATTTAATTTTTATTTAAGAATGCATAAAAAATAGTGACTACATAGATAAATTTTTTGTTCAAATGTGTGATGTTCAACACTTATGTACCATGACACTATAGATATTTTCCCTAGGGTTATTCTTTATATCACTATCATATATCATGGAATTGATAAAACTGTGTGGAATTCAGCACTTGGGGATTGTAAAATATATAGTTACCTTTCCCAGAGATGGTCTTTTTATATTTGTAGGACCCATATGGGACTTTAGTGATATATTACTTTAGATAGGGGTGAATTATGGTGTGGAATTAATTAATTTTTCCCCATATATATATGAAACACTTAGTCTTCTAACTGATATTGACCCCATTTATTAGTAAGTTCACTCTAATGCTCACCTGTTATGCAATGATCATATTAACTGGCGTGATTATCTTATCATTATTCATTTTAGATAAATGATCTATCAATCCACATGAAATCATTTTCATCCTACAAAATATAATACATGTAGAGATAGATGACACAATAATTTTTACTTGATTCCCCCACATTGGGCTATATCCAAGGATAAAACACTAACATTTTGTCAATGTGCCAAAATCCACTAATTGTCACTGGTCTTGTAGACTCAGTGATTATTATATTATCACTCTATAAAATGATAATTTCCATTACAAGATTTAGGGTCTAGATCACTACCACCCAAGTATCACTCATTTTTTCATATCCCTTTTCTTACTTTGTAATGATGGAATTCTACGTGGCACATAGGCTAATACACATATACTCTATTTGATTGTTGATGCAATGATAAGATCCCATTGATAATTACTCTCTCTTTTAGAAAATGGTGGTGAATATCCCCATTGCATTAGAAATAACTATCCATGTTGAACTAGTATTTTAAGGAATAACAAATTCACTTGGAAAAGTATTCAATAATTGGAAATAAATTTCTGTATCGCAAAACTTGTACTTCCATGGAACCTTTTCCCCACTTTTTCAAAACATTCCTCCTATTCATGAAGCATTATAATTTCTTGAAACTCACAGTCATTCCAAAATATCTAAACATTTTTGGAATCTATCTAAACCCTCATGAAACACCTTGGTTAGATTGAAACAATTACTTTGTTCACATAACATATTTTCATATCAATACTTCACAGAATAAAAACCTTTAGAAAACTCTTTTAATAATTCAGATGATATTCATCTTCAAAATGTATGTATTACTAAAATGAGAAGGTTAGTCACTTATTTATAAAAATTAACTCTCCTTCATATAAAGTTCAATATCCCCACTCCCTTTTTTGAAACTCTCCATAACTATTCACAGAACTCCATATCTTTATGAAACAGCAGAGAAAGTTTCCCTTCATGAAACTTCTCATAATCAAGTAATTTATATTATATTTCTCATTCATTAAGCTTCTTATAATTGTGTCACTTACCACATTTATGATACATTAAACTTCTCTTAATTGCATAACATATTCTATTTTTATTTCACGTCTCATAATTTATTTTGAAAACATTATTTCATGAATACCAAAGCATTTTTGTCACCAAACATTCATGAATTAAATTCCTTTTCCATATTTTCATGTTGTAGTCTTGGAAATAATTTTGTCAATAAACTTTTCCTAAACTCTAAATTTTGGACCCCAAAAATATGGCAAACACTATAAAATAATACCACCATGTACAAAAAATATAATATACCAATACCAAAGCTTTCATACATCTATCCTGAATACTTTTAACACACACAGTCAAATATCATACTCAAACTCAACAACTGAACTTTTCATGATAGAGACCTATTTGGGAACACCTTTTTCTTCGATGGATTTAACCTGTCTCTCAATTTTATCATGGTCAACATTTTGGTCTTTCACATTTCTTCATAAACTCCGCCACTTTCCCCCTATCAACAATATCACCATCTCATGTAGACTTTGACATTGTGAAATGAAAAACCAACATCCTTTACCACACCATTCCAATGGAAACACCAAATCCAACATACGAACTCACAAGGGTTGACAGTGAAAGGGTTTATAATGAATCCAACACAAAACAAGTGGAAACACCAATTCTCATTAGTTTATATCAATATCCCCTTTTGAAGTTTTTGGAAACACCTTCGTGAATCTTATTCAACTATCTCAATACCACCCGATGAGACTTTTTTTACTCTAACTATCCATGATTTCCGATACCACTTATTGTTTATTTTTGGTGATCGATATCCACTATTTCATAATGTGTGGCATACAATGAGACAACTTCTTAAAACCTTTTTTAAACTACATTCATCTTTAAATTCCATGATTAGACTTCATTAAACAAACATCATTATCGTTTTTAAATTTATTGACTTAACATCCTACTCCCCTTATGAAAGGTTGGGTAGGAACACACACAGATTCATGATCCTTTCTTTTCTAGATAGAAATTGTATATGGATTAACGATCCTTACTTATCTCCCTTTGACATCAAATCCAAAGTATACTTAATACCATATGTATAGAATATAGAATCCTTATTAACATGTAACTTGGGATACAAGGGTGTCATTTTTAGCATAGTTATGATTCTCCCCTATCTACTTGAAGTCGCAAAATATAATATTCCATCCTTTTTAAACCATATAATCCATGAATTATGTCATTGAACTCTATATCCTTTATCAATTATGTGAATAAGTGTATTTATACATCTCCCCCTTTACTAACATGGTCCTTTGATCTGATAAGGATATAAAATTTGAACACTATGATATTAAAATATTCATTTTGATAGGCCCATTAGTCAAACCCACAAACTAACTTTTCAATATGCATCATTTCTGTATATTTGAATGTAGGTCTTAAAAAATCGGCTCAAAAACATATTCTATTTGTAGTTACCTCTAAGAAGTTTTTTTTTGGGTGACCTTACCTCCTAGTAAAGAGTCTTCAAAAAAACCTCTAAACCTACAATGTTAGGAATTATTATATAAAATAAGAGATAAAGTGAATAAAACCATTTTTATCCACTATAATAAATTAGTTCCAAATATATATAGTAGTAATAGAACCTTAGCTCCATTCATGAAATTTTTCCAGATATCTTCTTTATCTCAAAACACTAGACCTATTAAAAATTATTGAATTTGATACCAACTCTTAAAGATACCAATATAATGTACGATAAAATTCATTTAATCTTTCTTGATTGAAAATTTTGAAATTATGACACATTTCTTTACATTTAGATATTACTTATGGAATTATAGACGTTAACTAATATCTTAACTCATCAAAAAGTTTTATTTCCCTGTTTATTTGGTATACCATCTGTTGTATTTTTATCCCAAAACACATCCTCACTTTCATACTATTGTTAATGAATATAGAAATGAAATTTATCATGACAGTTATGCATCCATAGAAGCTACTGGTTGCATAAGAACAGTCAGATGATATCACATGTTAGATAAAAAACATGAGAGGTAATTTTTTTGCTTCTTACCCTTTTTTCTATCTTCTAGATCCAACATCAGATACATTATGTTATCTAGAAATCAATGATTCATGGATCTTGATACCACTTTAAATCAATTGAAATATAAACTCTCAGTTCTTGATTCCAATCATTGTGACTCTTCATTAATTTTATAATTATTCTTCTACTATCATTCGTTGATATATTAAATGCCGTAAAAATTTCCACTTCTACTAATTTGAATTTATTGAAATTATGAGGAATTTCACTACCCCACTTTACATATTTTGATGAAACATACACTTATATTGTATCTCCCTAAAAACATAAAGCACTTTAACAATAGTTCATAGCTTTAAAGAGCATGGGGAGATTGGAGGTTTCAGAAATGTCCTTTTGGATGTTTTATTTGGATGTCCCCTTTTATGGATTTTGAATTTTCATTTTCTTCATATCCAAAATCACAATATCTTATTCCATGGGTACTCTTACCACTAATGACATCCACACACATTATAAGGCCCCGACCTTAAACCTTACTTAATATTGAATTAAATGAATAATTCTCATTGAGGATCTTTTCAGGTTTAGATTTTTAGATAATTCGATCATAAAACATGTATTACATTCCACATTTAAGCAAAGTGGTTACATAAAAGATACTATTAATTTTTCCCATCAACGGAAACATATTTAAAATAAAACATGGATTCTTTCTTGACACTTCCTTGACACTATCATCATATCATGTACCTTTCCCTTAACCTGGGAAAAACATTTCAAAAACTTGGGATGAGCATAAAAAGCTCAGTAAGTGTTATAAAAATATGGAAAGGAAACATGAGTTCATATATACAAAATAATTAATTCATACTTTACCCATAAAACATAGGCACTTTAACATACCTCATCAAATCATGAATAAATCATAGGAATCATAAGACATAAAGGTAACTTGAGGCATTCAAAACATTCTTACATAGGGAGTAACCCTCTTGGTTACGTTTGGAATACCCATCACAATATATTCCCTAAATCTCTTCGGAGAAACCTTAATTTTTCACTCCTTCGCGTTACCCAATGCATTGGAGAGCTATATTAGGCTCACCCACCCTTAGTTTATCACAGAACCATCCGTCTTCATAATAATGCCCAAGAACCACAACATAATTGAATCACATAAGACATGCATAAAGGAAACATAACATTTCCACCTTTCAATCACAAGATATCAATACAACACAATAATAGAAAAAAATTATGAAAACCATTTTCAATACCAAAATAAAAGAAAAGTAAAACATGGTATTTATTTTTCTTTTAAAAAAAGTATGGCTTGTAGAGGAATCTGAAACCCAAATAATGGTCACGGCGGCGGAGAAGTCATTGTCGCCGCATACGTACGACAAAAAAAACATTCCCTTTTTTCGTTTAGTAAACGCTTCGTATAAAAAATATTCCTTTTAAATAAACGTAAAAATCAAAGGGGTTTATACACTATATAAAAGAAGGTTGTGTATAAAACAAAATATGCCTCAATGAAAGGATATTGATACGAAGTCCCATACCTTATACCCGACATGACTAGATCATTCTCTAATCTCCTGAATAATAAACTTTAGTTAATTTATACTTGATTAAGAACCTTTTTCAAGTTCATTATTCCTTTTATATCACTTATTACCATGTCATGAACACTATGTAATTATTTTAGTTAATAACGGTCGTTTTAACGATCATTGGTACTTGAGTCAAAATATGCTCTTTATAATTACAATTTGTTCATGTATCCATTATATCCAGAGTTATACACATGATTTATATATCATATATATAATATATATCCAGTATATACATGAATTTATAATATTACATGGCGTTTAGAGGTAAGAAATGAAATGCACCGTTCATGGAGACGGTAAGCCGTACGTACGCATGAACGCTACTTTCATTTCTAGTTCTTATTTTATGGAATTAAAAAATAATGATACATAATAGTATTTTAATTACAGTATGGTATCATATATAATATCACTAAATATATATTTTATACATACCACATATGGTATTAACGAATCAAATCACTTTGAGGGGGCGGTAGTCCGCACTTCCTAAAATGAAGATATCGCGTTTACTCATAATGGTAACCATAAAGATATGCCATAAATGAAAAATAAAGAAGCTTAAGTAAAACATAAACATATTATATATAATATATCAATATATTTACATCTTAATGTCCACCTTTGAAGATGATATATGAGTGTTCAACAATCATCATTTCGTTAGGAAGAAAATCGTCATCCACGGAAACAGTATGTTCTTTAACCATTAGATGTAGGTGTGTGTATGTTTAGCTCGAATCCTTATTATAACAACATCCTATTATATGTAATATACTGTTTTAGTTACAAAACAAATGAATAAAAAGAGTTTAGGGGGTTGGAGAAGAAAAATAAAACATAAGAACACAAGAGAAGACACTACCTTTAAATCGGGTAACTCTTTTTGATTTGAGCTCAAAGGCTTCCTTGGAAAGAATTCTGCCCAAAGTGAGGACTATAGGAGTTATAGAGGGATGTGGAGAGACATAATGGGTTTGGGTTGGCTGAGCCAAAGGCTTAGGAAGTGTGGGTAATGAGGTAGAGGTGGGGTCCTTTTATAAGAGGAGAGGAGGGGCACTCTTTGAAAGTAAAGAAATGTTACATTATTTTAAAATGAGTTTCCAATTTAAAAGGTCCCACATTGATATAATTCTAGTATAAGGTGATAAGGGTTCGAAATATACCAACACAATAGGTTTTTGACAAGTGTAGGCCCTATATTTTACATTATCTTTTCATTTTATTTAAATAGTTAAATAAAGAGGTAATCACTTCATCATCATGATGTCATAACTAATTTAATTTATTTAATGTATAAAAATTATAAAACAAATACTATGATGTAGGAAATCATTTTATCTTTCCAATGACTATTTATAGTCAAAATTCTGACTTGTATAACTGCATGTGAAAATTGTTTTAGTAAAAAAATACATGTTTGTGACCTTTTTATTTTAACATTAAATAAAAGATATTAATGTAATTTTCCTACCAAAGTGGATCAATGGGGTCCCCAAGTTGACCCATGTATTTTATTGGTCGGCCATGACACATCCAATAATGGTAGGACATGTGTCTCGGTCAATTCTTATTATTAAAACATTATTTTTACCTTAAATTACACTAATTACCTCTAATCGCGATTAAAAACATAAAAGCTACTATTCACCAAAAAATTATTTTAATCCCATTGAACCAAGTTTTACTTATTAATGACAACCATGTATGTGGGATTTTTGAAATTCAAAACACATAAGTGGTAAAGTATCATTTAAATGAAAAATCAGTTTTTTAAGTACCACTTAGTGGTTTCACTATTCATCAAAAATTGAAGTTTTTTAGAAAAATACCAAAACTTCACCCAAAGATATATTTGATATTCTGAATTCAAAAATGATGTCTATTTTTCAAAATTCAAAACATATAAGTTTCATTAATTAATTTAATAATTAATTCCCGCTGTCAGAGGAAATAGTGTGTTCTTATTAAATAATAAGTATCAAAAGATTGACACTAGTTTATGTCCAATTTCAAAGTAAAATTAATTCTAACGACCACTATTGGATTAAATGGTAAAAATATATTCTAATTTAACTTTAAAACCAAATAAAAATATAAACTAATTATATAAATAAATTAGATTAAAAATAGTTTTTGAATTAAAATACTACATTTTTCATTATTCATTAAAAAATGAACTTTATCGGAAAAATACCAAAAATTTACCCAAATTAAATTTCAATGTCCCAATCATAAATAATAAGTTTATTCAGACAAACAGGGCTTATAAAATTTTCAAAAGTATGATTTAAAAATTGTTTTCCATCAAAAGGTAGTAAAACAATCATTTAAAATATTAGTGTATTCCATGCTTAATATTGGATTTATTCTCAGTTTAGGCCTCTAAAACACTATCTAATTCATTAATAGACAAAGATAAAAATATCTTTTATTAATTACTTACTTGGGATGTTACACACATTACTGATTGGATCCTTCTTCTGCACATATTTTTGTAGCTCTATTTATCACTGCCTGATGTATCGATTTTCATAAACCATGGCCTGTTTTAGGATTTATTTTTCATATGAGGTGATTTTTGGAATCTGATAAATTTTCTATACCTTTTTATTCTCTTTCTAGTAACCTCCCAGTTTAATATCATATTTGTAACTACTCTTAGAACAACTAATTTTTATTTTCTGGGGAACTCCCACAGATCTCTTATTCTCTTGCCTTATAGTTCATTTGGTAATACCCATTAAGAACACCTCACGCATGTCCTATTTAACATTAAATATTTCCACCCCATATTGTTTCTTCCATGGTGACTCTTTCATTTCATGCTCATTCACAATTATCATAACAAGATATGCTTCCTTTTTCCCTCTATATTTTTTTTTCTTTCTTTCTTGTAAGGATTCAATGATAAATTTATCTAACTACCAAATGCACATTTTATTATGCTCTATTATTTTCCTACAAAATGGTATATTTGTTCTCTAGATTAAAATACTTTCATTTAGTGGAAAATATCTTCATATTAGCTGAAGTAGTGGAGGAATTCCTTACGACACTTTTAGTTCACTTTCTATTGAAATTTCTATCCTTATAACCATGGTTGGAATATATAATGATTCTTTTATTAAAACTATACCACATATAGTAGATCCCTGATTGTGATATTGTTTCATAAGATGGTCCCCTTCCATTATGGACTAGGCATCTAGGTAGACACTCATGGTATTTCCCATGATTCAAAATAATTACCACTTTGTGGATACATTCCTCTAAGTGTTATCTGATACATTTTTTCTATGGTTCTTACACTTTATGTTTACTCTATATTTCCATATATGTGGACTCCACTTGTTGATTCACCCATATGAGGTATTTTTTTCTTCTCATTTAATTTTTTTAGTCACCTTTTTGAGATCTTTGTCTTCACATGCTTCTCCTTTAGATGAGAAGTCACATTCATCAAACTTGGGCTTGCTTTTATTCTAGATTTTAACCTATCCCAATGTTTTTTTAGAATTATAATGATACATTTCATCTAATTCATAGTGGCCATATGTTTTCCACTTAGTTTTTAAATTTATAAATTTAGTAGCCTTAAATCTTTATTATTTCTCCCATCTTCAAAATTTCATCATTTTGAGCCACATTTACTTGAATCATCCATTGGTTCTCCTCAACCAACTCAGTCACATCATTAACCAGTTTATCATTCTCATCCCTCATATTTGGAACCTCGTTTTAGTTATGGCTATTTTATTTGGAACCAGATTTAAACTATTTTACTTTGGAAGAAAAAACCTCTAATTCATTATTCTGGGTATCAATTTTCTTCATCTGCCTTTCAACGACATTATTTAATATTTGATTGATTTTTCTTAGTTTATTATCCTAAATTTTCATCACTTCAATATGGATCCATTGTTATTAATTCATCTTTCTTAACTCCATATTTTATTCCTTTAGTACCTAGTCATTCTCGATAATACATTAATTTCTTTCGACTTTTAATATATTGAATTCATATCCTCATCGGTTGTTCTTACATTTCTTATCATATCAGGATCCTCTGATAGAAACTATAACAACATTGTATGAATAACAAGATGGAAAATTAGATTCATACAAACCATCTATTTTTGATCTATTGGGATCCTTTATCTCAGTCACACACTTCCTAAAAACCTTTTCATTATATGACTTCCTTTGGAGTTATTCTTCTTCCTCATATTTATTATCTTTCCCATATTGAACTGGAAAAAAATATTTCACCTCAAAAAACCATTTGGATTAATTCAAAAAAATATATGATATGAGAAATATTCCCTTTAATACCAATTATAATACCCATATGGGACTTTAGTGAGAGATTCCCTGAGTGGGTACCTATGAAACTCTCACTTTCCTAACTGATATTGACATCACTTATTAGTAGGGCCACTCATTTTTTTAGTTAGTATGTGATGATCTAATCAACTGGCGTTCTTATCACAGCCTTATTTGGAAAAGATCGATAATATGACAACACATGAGAAATAATTGGAATCATAAAAAATATAATACAAGAAAACATAATAAATAATAATTTTACTTGGTTCACCTGGACTGGGCTACATACAAGGATCACACACCATTGTCATTTTTATGTGCCAAAATCCACAAATCTCTACTAGTCTTGTTGATAAAATGACACTTTTATGGTAACTTCATGTTATATTCAATTACTTTAAAAGATATAGGGTTTGTATCAATACCACCCAATGGGCCACTCCCTCTATCCTCTCTCATTTCTTACTACTTCAAGAGGGAATTATTTTTGGATCATAGGCCAATACTTGTCTTCACTGTCTAATAGTTGGTGAACTGATTAGTTCCCATTTATCTTCACTCTTATCTTTTACAAACTAGTTGTGAATATCATTATTTCAATTGGTTCACTTTTCCTATTGAACTAGTCATTAAATAATACCAACATCCTTTAGAAAGGTCTTCAATAAGTTCAAATAAGTTTCAATGTCGTGAAACTATAAACTTGTTGGGAACCGTTAAAAAACTTTCATGAAACATACCACCTATTTGAGAAAATAGTATACTTTTGTAAAACTAACAATATTTTATGAAACATAAAACCATTCGTGAAAATTGTAAAACCTTCATGAAACATTTTGGTAAGATTGAAATAATTCCTTTTTTCATAGAACAAATGTTCATATGAATTATTCATAAAAGAAAAATGTTCCTAAAACTCTTCTATTAACATAGATCCTTTGTATCTCCAAAGAAATAAATCTTACTCAAATGATAGGGTTAGTCGCCTATTTTTATACTTTCCCTTCCCTTCATGAAACATTCAATCTCTCCACCACTTTTTCATGTAACTCTTCATATATGGTTATAAAAATCCTTACCTATTTGAGAATTCATATAATTTTACCTTCATGAAATATGTTATAATTGTGTAATTAACCATATTTTTTCAATCATGACACTTCTCATTATCACATAACTTATCACCTTTTCCATTTCTGAAAATTCTCATAATAGTTTAACTTACCACATAGATAAGAAGTATTTCATGAAGCATTCTTTCATCAATCTATGAACATTAATGAAACAACACTTTCTTGAATTCCATGACTTTTACATATTTTCATGATGTAGTCTTAGACATCCATATTTCAGGAAAAGTTTCTCTTTTCTAAATTTTAGACCCCAAAAAATTAGAAAACACTAGGAAATGATTTCACCGTGTACACACAATATTTTATAACACTTATATAGCTTCTATAACTCTACCTTGAATATTTTTATATTTATTTAGTCGAAAATCATGTTAGAACTCAAGAAAGGACCATTGGAGGATGAAACCATGTCTGGGTGCTCCTCTTTCATCGATGGCTTCAACACATCTCTCATTATTATAAGAATCGACATTATTGATTCACATATTACATCCTCCTATCTAACAGTTTAACTCTATTGGGAACATCAATGTCTCATAAAGTGTTTTACATATCGAATAGAAAACCCACATGTTTTACCACACCATGATAATAAAAACACATCATTTAATTCCAAAACTCACCAGGGTTGACAATGATAGGGTTTATAATGAATCCAACACAAAACATATTAAAACACTAATTCAAATTAGTGTCTAACAATATCTATTATTGTTAAAAAATGGAAAAGAAAAAAGTTGGACACCTATCCTCTATTTTAATGTGATTCCCACCTAGAACTTACATATTTTCCCCTCGAACAAAAATAATCCCCATATTTTTTATTAACCACAACCCATATTTATACTTAATTGGAAGTGGATGAAGGGTGGTAGTGACTTAGAAAAATGTAATGGGAATGTTCTTGGGATAATCTTTTATACTTGGATTATTATAAAATATTTTGATAGGATTAAACATTTTCTAATGTGAGGTGATTTTTTCAAACATTGTATGTTAAAACATTTTTACTGGAGGATGATGAATATTGATATTTTATAGTTTTCTTCGGACTATAAAATATCAAGTTGGTATTATGATTAACCATTGAAAACAAATTATTTTCATTTCATTTTTAAGACTATTATTTCACTTAATTTTTTCTAAAAGCCTTTGTCAATTCGTTTTTCAATTTGAAGTTCAATTCTCATCATTTGTATAATTCATTTTTAAAATGTATTATTCCCAACCCATTTTCCCTCCGATTTTAAAATATCCTCCAATTATTATTTTAAATTTTAAATTTTAAGATCGTGAATATAATTATATGAGGAAAAAAATTATTATTAGAGAATTTTGAGATTCCAAAAATATTATAATCATATGGGGCCTCCAACACATGAGTTTATGGGATAACAACATTTTAATTCAACCCATTAAAATGGACGTGTATATCTCAATTCAATTCCAATGAATCTAAACCTTTAATGGAAGATTGATTAATCCATAGATATCATTAAATTAAATTTTTATCATGGGTAATTCGTTCATTTAGAAGTAGATCCAGGAGGCCCAAATTAAATATTAAATTCTAAGGTTGATTCAAATTCATAAAAAATAGTCTAACCATATTAGGGATAATGATTAAATAGATGATCCAATTAGACTAAAATTTTATATGTTTTATAAAACTTCTAGTTCAAAATTTTTCTCTGATGTAGACAAGACCAATTTGGTATCCATCCATGTTATGTTGATTGATCATAGAGGAGGGAGACTAGGAATACATTATATCTTTCAAATGATGAATGATTAATACCCCACCCACTTTACTCCATCCTTTGGAATACCCTTGAATGGTTAAAATTTAATGTATGTGGATCCAAAATGTTCCTATAAGGATCTATTTAAGGTGTATTTTGGGAATAAAAAATAGTACATGTTTTTATTTCATTCATTATAGTTTTAGGATTACACTTTGATGTCTAAATATTATTATTCAATTATAAGTTATTCTAATTCACTCTATTTTTTTAATTTAGTATTATTACTTCATCACAATTATTATTATTTTAATATTTTTACTGTGATTGCATGATTATAATTTTATATTCCTTTCACACAACAATGTTTGAATATTTTTATTTTGGGTTAATTTTTGTTTTCTTCAATTATACTAATTTAAGTAAACTTGAATATTATACTGAGAGAACTTCATAAATGGATGGATAATCCTATTGTGGGTTGATTCTAGGGAGTTTATTGGAAAAGTATTGAATTTTATTTTATGTGATTAAATTCTTAAATCATTTTTATGGTTTTAGAGTTCATTTATTGACTTATTTTCTACTTCATCTTTGTTGACTTTAAAGACTACTCATTTTGAGTTCTAACATGTTAAAATTCTTTAGAGTGATCATGAAAGTGATCCTCTAAATGAATTAGTTGTTATAATTCAACTTGGTTATGTATTAAATTAATTGATGATGTCAGATAATTATCTCATTTATTGGATACATCTTGAAATTTTCTATAAAAACAATTATATCCATTCGATCCCAAGTGAAAGCTATGATCGAACTGTATTCATTAATTATTTTAGTCCAAGTGTTTTTGTGTATTATTTTATTTAAATTAACTCATTAGTTATAAAAATAAAATTAATCAAATTAATTTTCTGCTTCATATCAAAACCCCAAAACAAATATGAGTGTCTCAGGGTATCTTTTATGGGCACCATGGATTTAACCCCTACCTGTACTATAATGACTGCTTATACCTGTAAGATAAATTTTGGTGATCACATTAATTAATTTATCTTGAATCACACCCACTATTAGTTTCCCTTATTTTTAATATCAATTAAATTCAATTTAATCATTTATTTGTTTATTTATACTAGATCACTTAAATTATTTTTAAATTATTTTTATTTGAAAATAAAAAATTAATTGAATATAGATCATATATATTTTATCTCTATTAATATTTCTCAAAACACAACAATAATCGTGGATTTATAAATAATCAAGAGAGTTTAATTCTCTATTAATAGAATAATAATCTTCTAATATATGTTGAATGGTTTTAGAGAAGTTATCATTATCTTAATTTTTCATAAAATAAAATATCTCTTGGAAACAAGATATCATGATCAAATTATATCATCCATGAAAGCCAAAAATCAAACATTGTCACACTATATGACATGGTTTTAGTATCATATGATTTTAGAATAACTTATGTGTCTCACATATCTTACATGACCCAAAATTTCTTATGTGGTCTAGATATCGTATGATAAATTTTCTTAAGTATATCACAATACATATCTTACATATTTTATATGTATATCTGGTATTTCAATATCTTATGAACATTTGGTATATTATAAAATATTTATATTAAAAAAATAATCTGAGTATATTGTATGATAGGCCACCATCATATGAAAACTAGAATATCATACAAAAAGGATATGTACATTTTAAAAAAAGAAACATATTACGAAATTCTTATAAGATATCAAACTTATCCATTTTCCATATGTAGTGTACATTGGATCATGAAATCACACTTAGGGGCATGACTCCTGCCTGACTTGCTTTACTGAATTATTTTATTTCTCTTTTACCACTTTTTTATTCAAAACTTATTCAATTTTTACGATGATGGGATCCCTTATGTAATAAGTGAAATAAATGAAGCACTATGCGCAATATTTTTATAATGTTTGACAATAATAATTAATTATTTACTTGTTGGTTATACCCCCCAACATAGATTGTATAATATAATAATGTTATCAAATAGAATATTTTAGGAATAAACTAGTTATCCCCTCCTAGAATTTAATCTTCTAGTCGATCCCAGTCATACCCCCTAGTAATATAACAATTCTACTTTGGTTAGTTAGATCAACACCTCCCCCCCCCCCACCAACACACTTCTCTTCCTCTCGACTGGTTGGACCCCCGAGTCACAAACCTCTTCAGTAACTAGTTAGACCACTTATTCACATGATCCTTTATATTCTAAATGTTTATCCTATAATAGAAAGTCAGTTTTCCTCTTTAGAGTGATCTTCCTCCAAAAGCATACAAGAACGTCTCTACTAGGGCACAACATCAAGTACCTTCATCTTCCACTAGTCAAGTATGTCAGTCTTTCTCAATAATTTTGATCAATTATATATTATATATTTCCACATTTAAACAATTTCTCCATGTATTATTTTATGCAAGAATAATATTCAAAAATATCAATTTATCCTTTTCTTGAATCCCCTATATAATTTCACTAAGTGAATTTCACATAATATTAATGGTGTATGTTTATTGGTGAAACCATATACCATATTATTTTTATCTTTTATTATTTTATGTTCTTATCATTTTTTTATCTCACTCCATGTTCATGTTGTCATGTATATGATTTTCATGCACTCATATATGCATGCAATACCTTCCTCACGCGAACTGAAAATGGTATGAAATATTGTGAACAAGTTTTGAGAAAATTTTATTCCTCTTAGTGGATTTAGAATGCTTCAAGCTTCATCTATGTATGAAAAAATATTTGGTATTACCAAAAACATCACAAAAACCCAGATGTTCTCATGGAACAGTTTTTCATGTAAATCTTGAGTGAGAGATTCACAAGTTAAGTGGTTGTGGGGTTTATTTTCTTTCACTAAAGTATGAAATGAGTTCTTATTCTTCTTCAAAATAGTTGAGAGCCTTGTGGAATCATTAATTCCACAACCTTATATTGATTTTTTATGTTATTATTTTATTATTTCATGCCTTTTTTGTTTTATGTTCGAGTTAGGTTCACCGTGACTATTTTTGAGTTTTCATTGTTTCAGTATATTTTTGGCCCTCTTCACACATAGAGATCATAGTTTGGGGAGAAACCATGTTTTTAGAAGATACTAAGGGTTTTTTAAGATTGTTTTATTCTTGATAATATTTTTATTAACAACCTCTTCAAAATTTGGCTTAACTCATGCGTGGTAAAAGAGTAACGGTGTGGCCATCTTGGGATGTCTAGTACCTTGCACGTGACTTGCACACTTTTAGAAGAAATTATATGGAAATGATGTGAGGGGATATTTCAATTTTATAGATATGGTTTTCATGGTTGGAAAATAGAATCTCAAACCATTCAGTCAGCCAGTGAAAGGGTAGTGTGTTTCATTAGGGTGCACGTGGTAAGTGCATGGTTTGGTAAACTATTTGGGCTTACCGTGAGACTTACACAAGTTCATAAAAAAATAAATTTTCAACTTTTCTTCTCTTATTATTTAACACAAATTCAACCATTCTCCTCTCCCATTTTACCTAGTCACATGGTGAGTCTCCCAAAAAACTCTCCCTTAGTTCCTCTTCAACCCTTGAAGCTCTTCATTTGATTCTTGGTGTGTTTTATTTATATTTTATCCCCTTAATCCATCTTTTTTATTTGTCATTTGGATTATTTAATTTTTTTTTATTGGTTCCTTCTTGGATGAACCCTAGGGTGAGGATTAGAATATTTTGGTTACATTATTTTGATGTTATGATGTGTGGTTTTTCTCTTGTCCCACATTCTATCTCATGGAGTATTTTTTCATTCTCACAATGTTGAGGTTTTCTATTTTCATCCATTTCCTTTAGAAATCATGTATTTAAATACATGATATTTCCAAATTAATTTCAAAATTTTAAAGTCATTCTTGAAATGTGTTAATGTGATTTATTATTCATTTTTATATTAGTAATTTGTTAGAAAATGGTGTTTTCAAAGGATTTAAAAATTTATTCCTTTATTAATCAAATTTATATATACTATATGTGTTGGATAAAATGCCATGTTTTTTTTAAAATGGGTTTAGATTTTTTTAAATGGTGTGTCTATTTGATTTATTTTTGTATCGATGATTTTTGTGTGAGAATTTATGGTTTTGAATGATTTATTTCCTTTTTTGGTTTGGTTTTTTTGTGAAAATCCTTTTGCAACTTTAGTTGGATGCCTAGACATTTTTATAGTTCTCTATATATATTCTGGTGTATATGGGAATACCCAAATTTTAACTGGGTTCACTTATAGATAAGATAAAGCATATAAATAGTGGTTTTATAAAATTTATTTTCTATTATATTTGTTTTTATAATGCTCTCTTCCCACCTTCTCCTCTTTATCTTCATTATTTCAATTGGTTTCCTAAATATCCCCTAGTGTTTCTCTAAATAGAATTTGGTTTCCAAACTAATTCAAATGTGTTTTCAAAGTGTGTTTAGAAAATACAATACTATTTGGAACCTTTTATGTGTGGCTTTACAATCATTTTGGATTTGGAAATGGTTTTGGGGAAAAAGGTATATTTCATTATAAATGGTTTCTTATTTTTAAATATAAAGACAAGGGTGGTACCTTGTGATGTTTTTTGAAAATCATATTTCAATTATAATGATGTGTAATACCAGATGGCACATGATAAAGGTTTTTTTATTGGGATATAACCCATATGATTTCCCTTATTTAGAGACATTCTTTTCAAAGATGGATTCAGGGAGTGGTCAAGGAAAGTATAGTGGCATCTGAAGGGTATATTTAATTCCAAACATTGATGGCCTCCTCACTTTCCCTTTATACTAACATCATGGGATTCTTGGACTTAATCTATAGGTCTAAGTGATGGTTGTTATCTATGTCCCAATTAGATAGACTATATCCCCTTAGAGAAAGTGGTAATCCATGTGGGTTATTTCACTTATGAGTTTAGTTAGATAAACCGGGTTGGTTTTGACTATGGATTGTATTATACTCTAGAAATTGGGTTGAAAACATGAATGTCTGGATTTACTCTTGAGAAGTTTCGGACATGCCCATGATTACATATCATTATGTTCCTATATTTTATCCTTTATTTATTGATATTTTTAATACACCCTTCTACTAGAACTTGGTTTTTATATTCCTTTTCCTTATTCATTTATATTAGTTGTATTTTTTTAGTATTGGTTTCCAAACTACATTTTTAGATGGAAGTATGTTTTAAGATAGAGAGTCATGTTTTTTTTCAAAAATATATTTATGGAAACCTATGTTTATTTTTTAAAATAATAAGAACCCAATTCTTCTATTCATATTTCAAAACTAGTGTTTAGAGACTACTATAGAAAATGACACGTGTGGTGTTTTTTTTTTTGTTTTTACAAAATGAGTTGTTTTGTTATCACACACTAATTACACCACTCAGAATTGATAGACCCAAGATCTTTTGCAGGTTCAGGTTCTTGTTCAGTTTCACTAGTGGTATGGGTCAGTTTCATGGATGGTGGTGACCAAAGGGTCACATCAATAGTGCATGGACAATTTTTAATGATTTTTTTCTTTTTTTCAAATGGTTTATTAATAAAAATTATTGGTGGAGGTGTTTTAAATAAAATTTTAAAATCTTTTAATTAAAACTGAAGTTGTAAGTTAATCAATTTTGGGGTTCTTACATCGATTCTCCAATAATTGAAATGTAAAATAATCTTTTTAATAAAAATAGTAAATTTATTCTTCCTCCACAGAGAAAAAAATAAAAAGAAGAGAATAATGTGTTGAAAAAAACAATAAAAACATCTAGTAAGACAATTAAAATTAAACTTTCATATTTAAAAAACATACTAAAAATAAAGTAAATATAAATCAAAATTATAAAATGATTCACCCATTCAATTTTTAAATGTCCCAAATCTTATACACTATATTGATGTGGGTAATTAAAAAAGTTAAAAAATAATAAAGAAATCATATACCTTTTATTTTCAATAAAAAATAAAATATTAACAAAAATTTAAAACAAATCAAACCTTATATAACTTTTTAACTATCTGAGTTGAAATTATTTCATAAATAAATATTACAACTTAATATTTGTGTTCCTTTACAACTTATTTTTTATTTAAAATATGTTTCAAAGATATTTTAATTCGAAAGAACATTTTTAAGTAATATATCCAAAATTTAATAATTGTATATGAAAATTCACCTTAGCTTGTAACTTTTAATATTTTTGATCTTATTTCTTTTCATATCCCTAAAAATATTCCATGCCCTATTTGAAAATAAAAATAAATAAATAAATTCTATTCATTATAATATAAATAAGTATTGAAATAATCAAACGTGTGTGTTCAATAAATTCCTAAAATTTTCTCCCACTTCACCATGGATATATCATATCCAGTATAGTGTCATATCTCTTGGATGAAAAGAACAAAACATCCAATGGCCACTAATATATAAAGAAATTAATGTGAGTTGTTAATTTATATATATATATATATATATAACACTTTTTGAGAAAATATGTTCAATACTATTGAAGATATGGAAATATTGGGCACTGAATAATGACATTGTTCAAAAATCATTCTATAATATAAACTATTATTTCTACATTGAACATTATCAAAGCTCTAGAAGAAATAAATTGTGGGACCATATATCCCAATACATTGTTCTTGTCATTGTCTGTAAAAATTTTATAAACATACCAAATACAAAGCAAATATAATTATTAATTTTCAATATATTAAAGGAATAGAAAATTTTGTTAATCAACTTACATGGACAATTTTTACACCGGGTTGATACACAACCAACCTCATGCAACAAGCTCTAATATATGATTTATCAAAGTCCCCATAGTCATTACACACCCAAAAACAACATCATCAATTCGAATCTCATATAAAACTAATAAAAAATTGAATATGATAGAAAATCTATCAATACTATTAGAATCTATATCTAAACTCATGAATCATTATATTTTTTGATGTCTATATAGTAATAATTTACCTATAAAGTATTCATATAAAAATTAGATAAATATATTAAATTTAAAATGTGAAAAAAAATAATTCAAAAATTCAATAAAAGATAAAATATATGCATACCTTTATAGAAATATATTGAATTAGTCTCAACGGAAAAACTAAAACATTATAGATACTTTGTCTAGCTATACTCATCTCATCTGTAGGACATGGTATTTTTTCTGATCAATCTATAATATCATGTAAAGTGACCCTATGTTGTTATACCTCTATCTGTTGATGGTGAATGGTAAAAAATCATCCCATATTCATTAATATTAAAGGGTTTATCGACATATAAATCACAAAAAATAGGAAGATGTGGAAGAGGGTGTAGGGGTAGGAAAAGATTTAGTGGGTTCTGGTGTTGGAGATGTATGTGTAGGGAAAGTATAAGGAGTAGGATTTGTTAGCTGAGGTGAACGAGTCATATTGGCAGCCTGAAACATTCTATCGTATCTGAAACATCTATTTTACCGAACATCTAATTTTATACTCCATAATCACATGAATATCCTGAACTTATGATTCCAAGATTCTATTAATTTTATAAACATGCTCTATTGAAGAAGCTTTTTAATTTGGAAACACTTTTCTTACTGATACACCTACTAGGTATCCTCATAACTAACATGAGTGTTCTACCTTTAATAATGTTGTTGCTAAAATATCCTTTCTATCTTTTACAGTAAAGACCACATGTGTGCTCTACTCATCAAGAGAATCCTAAGTGGAATATTTGGAAAATCTATAATTAATCACAATAGAAAATTATTTTATTTAACATAAATAAATTAATAAAGTAAACATCTTATAATCCACTCAAATATATCCCTCAAATCTACCATGATATATTTTCATTTTTTCTTATTTGATCCCTCTTCCATTGTCCATGTCTAGTGGGGGAGGTGGGGAAACCTCTACAAACCCTTCAGACTCAGCACTCAGAGTATGAAGTTTTTATGCTAGCATTTGTTCTTCTAATAACGTATACCATACCTGAGATAACATATGAGGGTATATGTTTCTATATTGAATATCCTGATGAGATCTCATCTATTTCTGTAAACTAATAATTAATAATTAATAAATCATTAAAATTTTCATTAATATAAAAAAACTTTGGAAAATGTAACATTGAACTTACCAACAACTCTTCTCATCTTATAGTTTCATCAAATTTATTTAATGAATATTCATCTATAAATGGATATATATCACATGGATTTTGATATTGTTTATCCCCAAAAATGAACTGTGATGTGAGGGATGATTTTAAATCTCTATATCTCCTAGTATAAAATGATAAACATTTCCTCTTGACTTCTCTAGTATCAGGTATATCATATGGCATCTGATAAGAAGGGGGAAAGCATGTATTTCTATAAACATTTTAATATAAGTAAAATAATAACAAACGAGCATACCAAAATGGTTTCCCACAAGTGTGATAAGTCACTTTGTCAATACTTCACCAATCATCTAACAGAATAAAAACATTGATTTTATCCTGTAATAATTAAAAAGTCTTGAATTGTTTTCAATTTGGACCACTTGGAATATCAATATCATCATTGTATTTTGGTATCCTATATTCCAGGATATGGGAACTAATAATTTTGGTAAATTTTTGGTTCCACATTTTAAAACTCTTGAGCATTTTTTCCATTCATGGATGTATATGTCTCATGTATAGAAGGAAGATTAGGCTCATCAATAGAATCATGTGTATGTTCCTCCCTAAAGGTATGAGTAAAAAAATCTCCATAAATTTGTGGTGTATCGGAGGATTGATCTATAATTATCCAACAAATAAAAGAAATAACAACTAGTAAAAAATATTCAAATCCAACAATTACATAAAAAGTATAAATAAAAAATTATAAATTATCAAACAAGGATTAAACTAAACTTAACATAACATGTTTTTATTCATATTTGTTATAGGGAAAAAATGATAACAATATTAATGGGTTATGAAATGACATAAATGAATGAATAAAAATTCAAAATTAGTGTGTGAATAATAAAACTTCTCCATCCTAATAAATCACTTTTACACAAAAAATAATTTTTTTTAATATACGCTTATACAATATTTTTTATTTAAGATATGAAATAGAAATTAATTGGTTTTCAACAAAATCAATTAATATATAAATTAAGGAAGGGTAGACATCGAAAACAAAAAAAAACTAAACTAATATAAACAAAAAATTAAACTTATGAGTTAAAATATGTCTTTTAATAAATAAAATAAAAAGTAAATATTCAACAACTTATGAAATTTCAAATAGTAAACCAAAAATAAACAAATGTTACCTTAAATATTTTGAATGTAATAAAGTATTTTTTCCCCAAATTCCAATGTCATGATCTTTCCATATAGAATAAACAATGTCTATGATATTCTCATCAATATTATTTATCAATTTTTTCAAGTATGTAAGGATCTCACATAAAGCATCATCTTGGTCAATTTTATCACCACCAACATATAGCTTTTTGCGTTGTAAAACAATAGACCACTGCATATCAGATTTATCAAGAACATTGATTTTTCATTTACATGTTTCCATGATAAAATCATTAGATTTTTATTCGAATTTATTAATTTCATCTGGTGACATTCCAAATTCATCATGACTGACATTGTTGTTACCATTAAACCATTTACAGTTACACACTAGGGCTTGAAATTTATTGTAATCAACCTCTAATATTTATATAATGATTCCATAATATGTTGTTGATGTGTAGATTTATTTTTAGTCTTCAACACTAGAAAAATGAATTTATTCTATGATCACAAATATAGTACTACTCTGAACTGCAATTTTATAGTCACGGTCTTTCATATGAAATTTATAACCATTAATTTTATACTTAGGAAAAGTTATCAAATTTAAATATGGGCCACCCACTAACCATCTCAATGTTTCTGATGCATATCATCTATCAAGCATGGTCTCTTTAAACCATTTAAAGAATGTGTTTTTATGCTCTTTCAAAATCTACATATCTTTCTTCATTGGATAACACCATTTCAACACATTAATTTGAAATGTTACATATGGATAAGAATCATATATGTTATTTAGGATGTATAAATATACCTTCATTATATGTTCACCTATCATTGATTTTACATTCAATCCTCAGATCCCCTTTCCCCTATAACTAACTCATTCATGGAAAGATATAGGCAAACTGATGTGCTCCACTGCACACAAATAGCTTGTAAAAAAATCTTTTACTTCCTTATAAATACACTTCTCAACGATGGATGTTTTTGGTTAATATGGACTATTTACATACCCCTTAAATATCATCATATACCTTTGAAAAGGATACATCAAATGTAGATATATACGTCTATAAATATTTATTTTTCACACCAACTTAACATTAATTGCACAATAATAACGAAAAATGTTATAGGAAAATACATTCCCAATTGACAAATTATATAAACCACTTTGTTCTCTAAATTTTTTAAATAATTAAAATCAATCAACTTATTAAAATTTGAATTGAAAAATTAACACACCTTTAGAAAATTCATTCTGACACAAATGGGTAATATTCTAAAAAATTCCACTAGTAGGAGTTGTTGCATCATGAAGTCACAGTCATGAGATTTTATACCTATCAAATTCATATCATTTAAAGAATAACTTTTTTACATTGTAAGTATAACCATGTGGAACTTTGATAACATTGATAGGAGATAATTTTCTCCGTCTTGGATAAAATATGACAAGTCTAGCTTAGGAATGTTCTCCTTCCATCAGTATTGGGAGTAAAATCCAAATGTATTACCATTGAGAGTAAGTATAATCTTTAATTAAACCCATCTTATGTATTTTCTTTAATAAATAATAATTTTCAAATCAATCTGTCACATATAATATTCTCCAAATGCATGGAATCAATGTAGTGTTTGACCTCATGAAATCTTCAATATGGTAACTAAGAAAATATTGACCATTTCATCCAAATATTTATATCATTTCCTTTTTTGTGTCTTTTCGAATGTCACATCATTGTTTTGAACCATCTCAAAATACTGATTAGTGGATAAATGTTTTGAAGTAATATCAAATTCAAGTGAGTTGTAGAAGTCCTTTTTTATCTTTTATAAGAGTGATCCATTGAAAAAACTTCTGGTGACCCAATTATACTATTTTTCTATCATAATTCAATTGATAATATGAAGTATTATATTCAAAAATTTGATAATAGTTATGCCTCTTAACACTATATCCACCCAAATTTACATATTCTAGGAAGTCATTTATAGTGAACAAAATCATTTCATGTAGTTGAAATATTCCATTTTATAAGAATCATACACCCTTATACCTTCCTCACATTATCATTTCATCTCATCAATTAATGGTGAAAATAAAATGATAATACAATTTATGGGATATTTTGGTCTTGAGATCATTAAGCCCAACATGACATATTTTCACTTCATGAAAATTTTAGGTGATATATGGTAAATTTATAATAAAACAGTTCATGAATTATGTGTTCTACTAGGGATTCAATATCGATCCATTCCATATTTTCACAGTCCAATTCTAATATTTATAACTTCATTTTTAAATATGTGAAATTAGTGAACAATTTTCTTCCAATGTGGACAATAAGCTAAATTTCATAATTTCCCATCACAAATCCACTCATCAACATGCCTTATTAACCATTTTCATCATGTTAATTTTTAAATAATCATTTCAAATAATGAACTATAGGATGATACCAAAATTCCTTTTCTAGGGTCTCTGTATCTACTAAATCATCCTGTGATTTTTATTTTAAGTAATACTTTGGCATCCAACAATTAAGAACCCTAACATAAATTAAATATTCCTTCCTATATAGCACAAAATGTTTTGGGAAGTCATGTATATTTTTTGTACCCTAATCCCATCCGGAATGGTATTATATTTAATTTATAATGTGAATCATGAAGTTTATTGTCTTTTAGAAGAATATATTTCATCAATTGTATCAACTCTATAAAACTCTTGTCACTCCATCCAATTTTCAACTTAAAGTTATTCAATCTCAACACAATCAATAAAACCATAACTTCTATACAACCTAAATACAATGTTTGTTCAACATCACCATATAAATTCTCAATTGTCTATTCATTTTAAGTTGCCTCTGATTCAATATAACGAATCATTTATTCAATTTTTTTGAGCTTATCATCATGCAAATAAATATTATAAAGAGACGAGAAATTCTTCCAAGTTTCACCACACCAAATAAATGGGTTATAACTCATATTAAAACCATAAAAAAATTAAATGATCTTTTATCTCTATTCCTTTCAACTTATTCATATTTAAACATTTCAATCGTCAATAGAAAAAAATCGTTTCTTGGAACAATATGTTTGGATAATTCTAAAAAATCATCAACACCATCCGCATATTCATCAGTTATTCAATATCTCAAAATCCAACATCAAATCATTATTATCTATAAAAAATATAAAAAATATAGATAATATCAAAAGAATATAGTGGTGATAAAAGTGAGAATAAATTATTTAAGTCAAACCATGTTTAAATTTATATCAATTATGTCATAATTTGAATGTAACAAAACTTTGAAATTTTAAAAAAAAAATCGTATTTAAAAAGTATAATTATAAATTTTAGAAAATTATATAATAGAAGTTTAAATCTAATTGTAAAATGAAACTTTAGCACCATTAATATATCTAATATCAAATACCATGACATATTATTTATATTTAAAAACATCATTAACATAAAATTACTATTGAAAATATTTCACAACAATTCTTCGGAAATAATTTATTATAAAAAATTAAATAATTTCTCATTATAATTTAATTAAAAACATCCTGATTGTTTTACATTAGAAAAAGGGGACTATTTAAAAATATTAATCACATTTAAAATAGAAAACACATATTTAAATCAATGTTCTAATGAATTATTTCATTAAATTGAATAAAACAATTTCCCTTACTATAATGTTTTCAAAAAAAACATTATATCACCATGGATTGAAATCAATGTTTACCCCATATTGTGAATAATTTGGAGATTTAAGATACAAAATTCTTTCCATAGATAGCCATAACATTATATATTATACAATACTGAACAGACAACACATAGGATTATATATAATAAGAAACTGAATACATCAATGGTAACATGATCAAGAATTCAAACAATATAAATATTCTATAACAAAATAAAAAATAGGATATAAACCACTAATCATAACATCAACAAATATCAGAGTCATACTAATTAATAATATAACACATAATAAGGTTTTTAAGATAATTATGATTACTTTATGAGTTTCCATTTAATAAATCATGGGTCTTCATATATAATAGTAATTATAATTAAGGAATGTAGATAAAATAATTTTCCACTAAATATATCATTATATAATACATCATCAGTCCTTACATTTCTATGATACTATTTTGAGAAAAATAATTCAGTATATATGTATTAGATAATTAAAAATAAATACAAGAGTACATCTGAAACTATGTTAAGATAGGTTATATGAAAAAACCATTAAAATGGATCTATAATATATCTTAAAAATACACATTCAAGTTGAAAATTAATATAACTAACTAAACGATAAACAATGTTTTCTATATTAAAGTGTGATTTAATATTATATAATAGTTCAATAAAAACCCAATTATAATGATCATATTAATTAAATAATAGTATCGATGATTTCTATAAAATCTTACTTTAAAATTATATTTTTTTCATTAATAATATTTTACAAAAACATGTTGTTCACATGTCCTTGGAAAAACACAAAAAATCACCATAAGGTTTCATACCGCCAACTCTTAACATAAGATTTCCATAGAAATCCAAATGTTCATTGAGGAACCTATAAAATCCATAAAAATTTTAAATAAAAGATAACCAAATAAATCATTTATCATAACCCAATAATAATAAAACATAAGAAACCCAATGTGGATAACTAAAAAATGATTCTAACACCCTTACCATCAAAATTACTAATTTAATATACTGAGTCATATTTAAATTCCATATTAAGTTATATAAGAAAATTTAATCATATCATTGTAACTTCACATCTAAATGATTATAATGAAGTATTTGAATAAACATAATTGGAAAAAAACAGTTTGTAAATCTGCAAGAGAGGATCAATATATGAGGGTTACTTGAGAGTCGAGAGACGAGCTGATCGAACTCTAAAACATTAGGTAGATGAAACCTGATGATGTATGATGATGGAAAACTAAGATTGTAGGCCACTAGATTGAATAAATTAGGTTAGGGTGTTTGTGTGAGAGAAAATATTTTTCTTTTGTGATATCGAATAACATTGAAATAATTCAAAATTGAAATTCATAAAATTTTAAATTGTATATCACATCGGTTATATTATATGGAAAGTTATAATGAGATTTTTATTATTTTATCATGTCGGTTATAAATTATCCCTTGTGAAAAATGTTATTTATCACCACTATTATTATATAACTCCTGTGATAAAGCAATGAAAATTTCATTATCATGTTGGTTAAAATATAACTGACATTAAAAAATGATTAATCATTTAGATTAATTTATAACTAACATAATAAAGCCTGATACTAGTTTTTTACATTGATTATATGATAACCATCCTGATATAGAAATATACATGGATTTATCATTTCGATTACGGATAACCGACGTGAAAAAGGTGATGCATGAAATAAATTTTTTACTAATGCAAAGACAGTAAGCATTATTTTTGTCTTATTGCATCCAATTTTTATTTTTATCTATGTTTTTCATATTTACCTATCTATTATTCATGGGATAAATCATTCTCAGTTCATTTATAATTGATTTACAACATAAGTTTCAAGCAATAGAGGATCAGGAACTCCTCATGGATCTTTTCATAAACCACCTTGGGTGCCTGATTCAGGGGATTAACTAGGGTGGTTTGTAACAAAATAGTATTAGAAAATCCATTATTATTTTGGGTGCCTAGTTTACTAGATATATCATTTTTAGGACTCAGTAGGTAGGTCATAGATTGTGTCCCTATCACCACCACCTATAATGAGATCTGAGTTATCAAGGGTAGTCGAATTTCAGTTTTTTAATTCAAATTTTAGTTTATGTTGTTGGTTCGTGTTTAGTTCTATAATATTTATTAAGTGGGGGATGAGAATGGAAATTACCTGATGTCACAAAATTATATTACATGGAATAAAGAACCTTGTAGAGAATGTGTGTGTGGTTTAATGTGCTTACAATGGTTGGTGCATGCATAACACATGGTCTTCTAAACCATGTTTCCAAGTCCTGAAAACCCACTGGTTCCCTATTTGATAGGTTTTGGTGTAAGTTATTCTATTGTATTTATTTTGGTTAGTGTGATTATATTTTGAATGAAAATTATTTTTTAATTTGGTTTTTAGAGTGATATAAGGGGTTTTAATGTAAAATTATAGAAAGATGATTTTTAATGTTAAGAATGGGTTTTCATGTTTGGAAAGTGTCCTTGGAATGAAATGATTTTTAATTTTGAATGAGAATTTTTTTTAAGTGTATTTTTTATAGTTTGTAATAATTTATTTTTGAGGTTGGTATTTTTATTTGGGTATTTTTTTCCGGTTTTTGTGTAGTTTTAGTTTTATATATACTTTCTTTTTTGTATTTTGTAATTATATATAGTATGCCACCCATAAAGTTCCTGATGGCTTTTAAAGGGTATGTTCTAATTGTTGGCCCAGACCAGACTCCAATTGCAGTGTCAAAATCAAACTCTTATCATTTGTTTCCTATTTTTCATTTTGATAACACTCTGTTAGAGGTTGTGGAATGTCTTGAGAAAGTTCAATGTATTTTCAGGTCTTTGGGAACTTCTGAATCCATGATGGTATGATCTATTCTGTGAAATTTTATAGATCAAGATTGGGTCAATGGAAGGTGGTCGCCTCATCATCATTTCAATTTTAGATTCCTTGGGAAGTTCTTAAGACCAAGTTCAACCAATGATTTATGTCTAAAGAGTTGAAGGTGAATAAAGTGGTAGCACTCTTGGGTGTTCAGCAAGGTCCAAGGACGGTTAAGGCCAATGTTAACCATTTTATAGGGATGATTTAATTTTCTCTAGAGTAGAGTCAAAGAATATTTTTAAATATCCTTTTTCATATGGGGTCTTCATCTAGAAATTTTGGAATGAGTTCTCTCATTAAATAAATTTATACTTATAAAGCTATTTGATGATGTGGTTTTAGCCAATTTAGTTCCTATAGGGTACTCTATAGTATTTGTAAATTCAGTTTATTTTGAAACTCATGAAGGTTCCACATCTGGTGATAAGTGTAAACTAGAGGATCCCATTCTTGAGGAGTCTAGTTTATCATTTCCTAATTCATTTTTAATGGTACACTCACTCATGTTCGTATAATTTGGTTGGTTAAGTCATTTGAATGCATGTTTCCATAATCCTAAAAATCTGTCTTGATGGTGTGGCCATTTCCTTCATCTCGAGAATTTTTGTATGTTTCGACTTTAGAAGAGGAAGCCTCGATCTTAGTTTTCTAGTTCCTTACTATGGGGAAGCATATGCATAAATGAACCAAATATCTAGTAAAATTCTCTAGAATTAATATTTACAAACAATCATGAATTTTCTAGGTTTGTTGGGTTGATGGCCCATCTTTTTTCCTCGACTTTAGAGTGGGTATGGTTTAAGATTAAATTTTTGTAGTTATTTTGTTTTTTTAATCCATATTATTTTGAATATATTTGTAGAATCATTTATGAATCCTCTATATTCGTGTCTTGAAGCTATGAAAATTTGTAGGGTTAACAATTTTTTGAATGGTTTTATTTTGGAGTGGTTCTTTTTTTATAGATACGTGTATCTTCTAGAATGATGAATCATGGTTTGGTATGGTGTTTAGTTTGATTTGATTTTGTTGTTTTCATTATCAGTGTTGTTTCACTAGTTGGTCTCTTAAATAGTGGGGAGAACCTATATGGATCTAATTATCGATTTCTCATAATCTGGTCATGTGTGACTTGTGTGATTGAAAGGTCATGATGAGGTTCATCATTTCATTTGACCTTGTTAAGTTTTGAGTTCTGGTTATGCTCCTCCTTTGGATAGGTATGTTTCTGGGACAAAATATTTTTTTGGAGATAATTATCTGACCCCAAGCTTGATTTTCTATTTTCTATTATTATTTTCTTATTTAATGATATTTTTTTAGGGTTGGTTTCCTAGTAAATTTTTTGAGGGTTCGGGGGTCTCAGTCAATTTTTTCCCTATTCATGGTTAGTGTTCATGGTTTGGGGAGAAACCATGTCATTGGGGGATAAAAAGAATGTTATCATTTTATTTTTATTTTCCTTCCACTATTTTTCTTTCAAATCATATGAGTAGTTCGGCCCAAATCAAGTGAGGAAAATAAGTAACCATGAGTCCATATTAGGTTTTATAATACTGGGTGTACATGTTGAGAGAAAAAAGAGGAAACCATGCCGTAAGATTGTGAGGGGATCTGAAATTTTGAAAGATATGGTTTAAACAGTTGGCACATGATTGGCACAGGTTTTCTCAAACCCATATGGCTAGCTCATGTTAGGATGGTTTCTTTCTATTAGGATTTAGATAGATGGATAAAAGTTTTGTAAATAATGTGGTTTATCCATGGGACTTTCCCAGGTTTTTAAAACATGTATTTCCAACTTCTCATTCCTTATGTCTTTTAAAAAAAATCAACCCTCTAATAATATTAAACCTAGGTTCTTAGTAAGGCTCTAAAACCCTCTCCCTTGGTCAATATTCAGGATTTGAAGCTCCTACATTGTTTATTGGTGATTTTTCTTTATATTTTATCCCCTTTCCTCCCACTTATTTATACTTCCACTTGTTTTTTATTATTTTTTTGCGTTTTACCTTCTTAGTCACACATGGCAGTGAGTATTGGATTATTTTTGTTGTTTTATATTGATATTATTGTGTGTGTTTTGTCTCTTGGTCCTTATTATTACTTCCCAAAGAGTTTCATTGTATTCTCACACTATTGAGGTATGTGTTTCCATCCATTTCCTTTATGAATCATGTATTTAAATTATTAATTCTTCCAAATTAATTTCCAATGGTTTTATTCATGCTTGTGACATATTAATGTGATTTATTATTACATTACATGTTTTTCATTTTTCAAAAAATACGGTTTTCAAAGTATATAAATAGTTATTCACATATATATATAATGTATATGTATGTTATATTTTCAATTAAATTCTAAGTGGTGTTAAAAATGGGTTTTTATATTTTGAAATGGTATTTTCTTTGATTTTTTTGTAGATATTATTAATGTGTGTGAAATTATGGTTTGAAAGGGTTTTGTTCACCTTTTATGGTTTGGTGTTTATTTCACACTCTTTGTGATTCTATACTTGGACCCCTATACATTTTTATGGTTTTCAATGTATATTATGGTTTATATGGGTATAACTAAATGTGAACAGGGTTCACATATAGATATGATCATGCATATAAAAAGATATTACTTGAAATTTATTTTGTTTTCTCTTGGTTTTTTAAAATCTCTTAATCCACCTTCTCATCCTTGTCTTCTTTCGTTCAATTAGTTTCATCAAAAAATCCTTCCATTAATCCAATGGATTTTTGTTTCCAAAAAATAAAATTAGGTTTTTAGGTTTTTTTATGAAATAGTTTCCCATTTAGAAACTTTTAATAGTGGATGGACAATCACTTTGGTTTTGGAAATGATTTTAGAAAAAAAAATTGATTTCAATGGAAATTATTTCGGATTTATAAATGTTAAGTCCCCGTTTCTACATTGTGATGTTTTTTAAAATTTATTTGGAACTCTAAAATTGTGTAGACTAGGTTTTGAACATGATAATTGTTTCCTATGTGATATAACCCATATGGGTTTCTTACTTTAGACATGTTCATTGCATAGACGGTGTCAGAGAGTGGGCAAGGAATTCACTATGACATCGGATATTTTTATTTAATTAAAAACATGTGATGAAATCCTCACTATCCATTTATACTATCATCATATGATTCCTATAAATCATTTAGAGGATCAAGTAATGGTTTGTATCTATGTCCCAATTAGATGGACTATATCCCCATGGAGAGAGTTATAAGACATGTGGTAAATGCCACTAGTTAGGCTAGTAAGAGCAACCTTATTGGTTATTGACTATAGATTGCATAAAACACTAGAATATGGTTCCAAACCAAGTATATTTTCGATTTCCACTTGATAATATTAATACATTTCCATGATTAAATTCTTATATATTCCTATATTGTTTACTTTATGTCTATAATTGTTTTATATACCCTATTTCTTGAGAAAAGTTTAGATTTTTCTTTTCCATGTGCATTTATATAGTTTTTATTTTATTATTGGGATCGTTTTTCCATCTATATTTTGAAATGGAAATATTTTTTAAAATGGGAAGTCGTGTTTTGTTTTCAAAATGGTATTTATATAAATATTTTCTTGGTTATTTAAATAAGAACAACCTTATTTTTATATGTGTATTTCCAAAATATTGTTTATAGACTTTTTTGGGAAAGGAAATATATAGATTATATGGTTCTTACCTACTGATCTATTTTATACTCACACCCTAATTATGACACATGGTGTTGTTAAACCTAATCTATTTTGAAGGTTTAGGTTCTCATTTTGGTTTTCTCAGGGATAAGGTATGTTTTTTGGATGGCGGTGAACAAAGGGTCAAGTGTAGGTAAGCTTTATTTTATTTCATCCTGCTAATAGTTTTTCTTTTTATTTGTATTGTTAATGTTTTCATATATTTTATTCACTAGATAAATCATTACCAATTGAGTTCACATGGATTTATGTCAATAGTTTCTAGACAAGGAGGATTGGTAATTCCTCATAGGTCATATCGTGGGACACCTTGGGTGTCCTATTCTGGGGCCAACTAAGTGTGGTTTTTTCGTTCTACCCTTCACGTAGTGGAAGTGAATATATTCTCTATTTTAATCTAAAAAGTATGTCACTCAGTATAGTGAACGGAAAAAAACTATTTTCCTTGAGTTATTATGTCTTTTTTTGAAAATCACCACTTCTTTTGTACCACCTTACTTGTGTCAAGGCTGTTTAATATCTCTGATTATTCTTTCATGTCCTGGTTTTTTATAAACAAATTCTCTTATCATTTCTCAAATATTATAATTTGGAAAATCATGGCATCTCTTGTTATGTGAAATCAAGTTTTTCCCTCGTGGTGGCATTTTTAAGTGCATGTGAAAAGGATAGCATGCATCAAATCATTCACCTACATTATCTCCAATGATCTTTATGTAGAAATCTTCAATCAGTATAGGCTCTTGATTTGAATGAAATATTTCATGCACATATAAATTATATCCTCCAATTTCATGGAATCTTTTATTGGGTTAGTGCATATTCTTTTAAAGATCTTGAGCGTACAAAAATCTCGAGTATGGGTCTAGTAATGGAATCATTCAGGATAAAAAACTCTGATGAATAGAAACCCTAAAATATTAATCTTAAATGGATTACCCCTATGAGGGTATTTTAAATACTCTAATACCATTAAAAAGTGCTTATATTACCCTCATATAGTGAGTCTTACCTTTACACAGGCCTCCAGATACCCATACGTAGTCATCAATGTACCCATACATTGGTATTTAAAATCATATACTTCCTATACATGAGTTATTAGTAACCTTTTAGTCATGTCCAGTTATCCTTATATATTTAGTGTAAGTAACACATTACCCTTACGCATCCACAGTTACACTTATATAGTGTTATGTACCCTTACGTGGCTACTGGAAACCCTTATGCAACGTAGTATCAACTTGGGTTACACTTGTGTAGGTAATGACCTACCTTTATACACCCTATAGAAAGTATATATTTCCTTTACAAAACTATCCAATTTCTCTCAAAACCATATAGGGATTCTCAAACACCTCCGTCTTAATCTCAAGTCCTTAAAAATTCAATATCATGATAAAGATAGGTTTCCTTCATCCATAAACACTTTTTGTTTATTCCTTTGAAGATCATCACAACAATCATCAGATATGATATGAGGAATTTCTATTCAATATACTTCTTCACCAACAAGTTAACTTTTTTTCTTGTAATCTCTGATACATATTGGCCCTTTTTTGAAAAAAATAATATCCAATTATATTGGATTCAACAATATCCCCCTTTGGATTTATTTCCAATACCCTTACCCATTTTAAAAAGTCAAATTGGAAATTATTCTTCCTTTTTCGTATCCCCTTATTTTTAATAAATAAAAAGATGTAAAGCATAAGTGGTGGGTTTTTCATCACATCATTTTTCCAAAACATGTTCTCCTCCCTTATATGATAATTTTTAGAACATATATAAGAATGATTATATCACAAGGTTCTCATGAGAAAAGATCCTTTTTTTAATCAACTCTAATTCTATGTTGGAAGACCCAGTGTAGAAAATAATATTTAATAACCAATATTTTCAATATTTTCCATAAATTTCCATGCATATAAATATGTTCAATAATTGTCTATTATCCTTTTAGGGGTTTCAAATAATCATATTTATCTATAAAATATTAAATTATAAAAACACTTCAACAAACACAAGTTAATGTTCAGATGAAAAAAGATATATCTCCCCATTATAAGCATAATATCAAATCCCCATTGATAATAATTATCAATTCATTCAAATTAGGGAATTGGGAGTCATTTTCATACCTTATATTCTATTTGTATTATATATTTAACATATTTAGCTCATCAATGATCCCCCTAAAGGGAGGTATCCATATTCTTCAATTCATTGCATGTCAGCACAAAAGCATATATATATATATATATAAGAAAATAAGGAGGTATCTTTTTGTTCTCCAATATTAATATTCATTATGATAGATTCTTCTCAACCTGGTCCATTCTTTTCTCCCAATAATAGTGTGTCAAGAATCCTTTGGACTCTTATTCCTATTTTTAGTCTCATCTATTTTACTATCTTATTTCATACCTTAAACTTATTCATTGGGTGGAATACCTTCTTCCACCTCATTCATCTTGGTCTTATGGTTTCCAGTTAGAGAAAAATTCTCATCAGCATTGAACTCATTTTTTAATGCCACGTATTTTTCTTTTTCTTTAAAAAGGAATTCATATTTTTTCAACTATTTTTCATATTTAAATTGATTTGGAAAAAACACTAGGAACACTTTATTAATATTCTTGATCTTCTAAGAATTTTTACATGGCTTGCCGTTATATTATAATTTAAACCACAACCCTTTAAAAATACAATGAATTTATCCTGGAAGTCTTATCATGAATTTATTAGCTAGGTGACCTTATTTCATACAACAACCACCTACTTTTTCTAAGAATCCATATTAATTATAAATTTGAAATAGGGATGGATTTATTGTCACAAAATTTATTCTTTGAAAACATTTTCTAATATATTCAAAATGAATCCACCTGGATTCATGAATGTTTCCAAGAAATTACATGTTATAATAGAGAGAGTAGGATTTATGATCAAAAATCTAATAACCCTAAAAAAACCCTTTAACATGAGTCTTTTACTTTGATATTTATTCAGTCTAGAACCTTTTTTTTGTTAAACTTCATCAGAATGAGCCTAATGTTTCCATGGGGAAATGATTTAATTAACATATTCTTCTATTCCATAGTTGTAGTAAAATATCTCTCACTTTTATTTTTGTCCATATACGTTTAGATTAATTTTTTTAACCTACAATGTTAGAAATGACAATTTTACTTTAATAAAGATTAGGTGTTGATATATCTTTCCTATATAGACCCTTCATTTCACTATCATTTAAAGATTCACCTTTAAGATTAGTTTAATTAGTGAAATATTATTTAATTATATGTTTTTTCTATTTTATTCATATTTTCAACCAATTGCATGTAGTCTTATTTTTTCACTAAATATTATATTATGACAATATTATAATGATTTGTGCACAAACTTCTAGTAAAACCAAAAATAGCTTCTAAATATTCTTCCTTTGTTTTATAGTGTAGTCTAACGAAATTTTAAAAATTTTGAATCATTTTTTATTTTTGTGGAACCACCACTCGTTTGGACACTTATTTAAGAAAAAACCTCCATACATATTTTCTCATCCTCCCTCGATGTTTTAAGAATATAAGTAATTTTCATAGTATATAATTTCCTATAGCTTTTTTAAAACCTTTATTAGTAATTGAAATATCATTTGAACATAAGAATGATTCTAGGATATGGGGTAGCTTAATCTTATAGGGTGTTTCCATTTGTTCAGAGGATAACCTCATCCTCTTCATGGAGTCATAAATCTCAATGAAAAGTTGTGTGATGGCATCTAGTTTTCTAGAAATATGAGGGGTTTAATATTATCATAATTTATAATTCTTTAATATGACCTCTAGATATAAACACTACATGTTTAATGATTTAATATCATCCATAACTGATCTTAGTTCTTCTTCCCAATCCTCTTTTAATATCTTTATTTTTTATTCATCCATTTTTTTTGATTCTTGTAAAAAAAATTCAAGCTCCTTGACTTTATTTCCATTATCCTTTATTTGAGAATATTTTACTTCCATATATCCTTATTGTAATTTTTAATGTGTATGGAATGCTTTAACAAAAAATATCAAAGATATATTTCTCATAAACATTATATTTCAATTGTTCAATAACGTTGGTATATCTCTCTTTGTAATAGTATATCATTTTATCATTTTCTATGAAATTTATTTTCAAGTAATGAATATTTCAACCTTTTTATCTATTGTATCTTACATATAATTATCCTCTTCTTATAGATATAATTTTTCATCCTAATGTCCCTTTATACCTATAAAAATAAAATATATAACTTCTTAGTGAAACTTCATATGATATTATTTTAATTCACAATAAATATCACTAAGTGAAATACCATGATCATTTTTTGATTAGTATTTTTCATTAGAGTCATAATCAATAGACTTATTGTAACAAATATCACATGTACTACCTTTATTTACTGGTGTATCTGCCTTAAAAATAATATTATTCTTTGACTATCTTTCCTACCTTTTTTTCTTCTCAGTCTTGGAAGAAATATCCAAAATACTATATTCAATAGTAACATCCTTTTTCTAATTCTAAGGTAGCCCAATCATCTCCTAAATTAAATTATTTATAACAACTAGCTTGGATTTTTACGGTTATCATCCCTTTCATACGAAATTTAGATTCCATGAGAGGGGTGAATAAATGTTTTACTTTTTATGATTTTTTTTTCAATTAAATTAACCTCTTTAACTTATTATAGTTCTTTATCCACATAGTGATATCTCATAGTCTCACCTCATATGTAGAAATAAGAATATAGCACATATAATATTTTTATAAGGATTGGTACTAAGATGTAACACCCGAGATTTTTATGAGAAATATTTTGTTTTTATACATCATCAAATGAATATTTCACTACACACAATACTATCTTGGCTTTCTTTACACGCAATCGTGGTCTTTCTCGATATCTTGGGTTGTACGCAATACCGAGTTTCACTATACAATGATATGCTATTAAAATATTTTTAAAACTAGCCGTTATGAATAGTAATACCCACTTTTTTAAATCTAATAAATTTTATCATTCAAAATGGACTTCATTTTTGGATTAGGAATATCAAAATTAGCCTAGGGTGAAATTTTGGTATTTTTCTGAAAACTTTCAATTTTTGATTAATAGTGAAAACACTGAGTTACTATTTAAAAACCAACATCTAATTTAATTAATTATTTATTTTATATAAATTAATTTTAGTTCAGAATTGATACATAATACCTATATATATTCATTGTAATTCATTGGAGTAATATTGCAACAATTTTAGATATATAAAAATTTTATTAAACTTTTCACCGTCTTTTACCCACCACCTCTTAGGAGAATTTTCAAATTTACATAAAACATAATTTTGCCGCTTCTATGAGTGGAATTTCAAGACTCTGAGAGTCATGGTTAAAATCAAGGAGTAAAATGTGGTTCAATGAGATAAAAATAATTTTTGGTGAATAGTAACTTTTTACTTTTATTTATCGGGGTTAAAAATAAATAGAATAATTAAGGGTAAAAATGATATTATCATTACCCTAACACATGTCCTAATTATATTGGATAAGATTAATTCAACCAAAAACAACCTTAGGAATAAAATATGACCATTTAGGTCCACTTGGATTAGATTAGGACATTTAATATTTTTTATTTAAAGAAGAGTCAAAATAGTTAAAATCAAATTTAATAACTAAAACATTTTTAATATGGGGTTATAAATAAGATAAATTCTAGTATAAATATTCATTAGAAAGATAAAACTATTTCCTATATAATGGAAGTTTATTTATAATTTTAGATTTTAAATAATTTAATTTATTTATGACACAACAATGATGCAGTAATTACCTTATTAAGGAAATATTAACATAACTAAAATTATAAATACCCAAATAAATGTAATTTCAGACTTTTTATGAATTAAACTAATTTTATAGGTTAATATGACATATTATTATTTATTTAATTAACGTTTTAGAACTAAAAATGTTGTTATGATTTTCACAAAAATCAATTACCGAATAGTGTCAAAATTGACATAAAAAAGTTTTTAAAAAAATATTATATTATTAATTGTTATTTTATTCATAAAAATATAAGGTTCATCCAAATGGATTAGATAAGGTTATATATATTAATAATGAACCACTTGGGGTTCTTTGTTCTTATTATAGTTAGTTTATTAACCATATAGTGTAAAAAAACAAAAAGACACGGTAAAAGTTAAATTATTTAACATAGAGTTAATTCTAAATGATAAGGATAAAATGGTAACCTAAACACGTCTAAAACCTATTGGTTAAGCGTATTTAGACCCCTCCCCTCCTTATCTTCAAAATAAATCAATTTGGAGCTATTAAAAACTGAATATTACTTTATAATAAAATAATATTTTATGTTTTTTTTAGGTGCCCCGCTCCTCCCTTCTAAAAGGGAACCTCCTCCCTTTCCTCCTCACACCACTTTGAGCCTTCAAACTTGGCAAACTCCTATCTATTTCTCTTCTCCACTTCCCTAGAAACATCCTAGAGGTTCTGGGCTTCTTCAAAGACCATCTTTAGTGCCCTAAGAGGAGGTAAAAAAGAGGTGCTTCAAAGAAGAGGTAATGTCCGTTACCGATTCTTTCAACTTTATTTATTCTCATACTTCTTATTATTTAGTTGTTTTATTATAAAGTAATAACATCAGTATCACTCATATAATGAAATGTTATTATATTTATGAAACAACCCTATTTCACCTTCTATCCATCCAACGGAAAATTAAATCACCATGCGTGCGTACATACGGAATATCATCTCCACGTCGTGGTGTAATCTGTTTTCAACCACCACCTTACTTGGATGGGTATAATGGTGTAATGAATAACTATATATGATTATTGTAAAGTGATATTGATTCTGAAATAGTATACATACACTCCAATACAATTCCACGATCATGGGAACGATATCATCGCTCGTGCGTACGTACGGCCTACCGTCTCCACGATGTGATGTGACTCATTCTACATGATCTTCATTGCATAATGACTATATAAATGAATTTAATGAATAAATTTGATATATATTACACTAATACAATTCTGGAAATGAGGTATCTATGACCTAAAAATAATAATAAGGATTTATTCGGCAAAACACGCATAAGGACAAAAAGCAATAAACACCCGAATAACAAGTAACAATGAAGTATTACTAATAAGGATCTAAGAATATGACCATATATGTAACGTCTCGGACCCGGGTGCCACGCAACGGGTGCCCCGAGACCGGTTTGCCACGTGACCCCAAGGGAATTTCCCCAAACGCTAGAGGCTGCCGTGTAGTAGCGAGGGCCGAGGTCTGATAGTGGGGAAACTATGCCCTCATTTGTCAAAGTGTAGCGCAGCCGAATACAAAATAAACATACAACGACAGCGGAAGTAGTAAACGATACACAACTGAAATAAAATACAGTAGTGGATATAACCAACAGTATATAAATTATGATGCTACATGTTTCAAGTTCTAAGAAAATATCCAAAACATGTTATGCATCAATACAGTACTACAAAATATAGAGTACAGCAAAACAAGCAAAACAGCTGGCAGCAGCATCGCGAGCCTAGGGTCAGTACCATCACCTCCTACTCCTCAGCAACAGCCAAGTACCTGTATAGGTACTCTTTCCCCTATCTACACCTACAGAAACGTAATATGTTTGGGCCGAAAAGTGTGACCCAAACAGGGTGTGAGAAATATATCTCAGTAGGCACCCACCAAAGGCATGTGCCCAACTGCGTGCAAACATGCAACAATAGTGTGCAGTAGTAAAATGAAATAAATTAAGAAGTACTCAAAAGTAACTAACTTAACAGTCAAATTTCCATTTAATTATTCATTTAATTCATTAAATATTTGAAATCACCATAGTGAATTTCTAAGTAAACAGTCCACGTCCACATACAAACAATACCTTACCCTCAGGTAAGCAGAATCAAGCCCGTAGGTATATCCCTCAGGTGTAACAGAAGTTTTACCCTCAGGCGTAGGAAGTGTCTCCCTCAGGAATAGAGTCTCTCTCCCTCAGGCATGGAAGAAGTTTCCCTCAGGCCAAAATAACTACAGCCCTCAGGCCAAATAGTGTAGTGCCCACAGGCTAATCACAACAACTCCCTCAGGCTAAACAGGTATTCAGGCCATGCCCAACAAGTAAACAAGAAGTAACAAGAAATTCCTCTCAAGGCAATTCTATAATTAATACCTTTAAGGCATACCCTCGGGTATCCTGGCCAAATGGATAAACAGTGAAACACACCTCGGGGGTGGTTCAGGATCCAAGAAACGATCCCAACTAGCATTTTATTATCACAATTTAATCACATATGCAATTATAGGCATTGAATATAGCAACGGACTCAGCCACACGACACCCCAACATGGGTTCATTGCATGAAAACACACAAAAACGCATGAAAGTTGGAAATTTACACCAATCCACCTACATTATACGCCAGAGAGCGTTATACAGGAATGTCGTTTCCTGAAACACCCAAGAACAGTGTAGATCTGATGAAGAATACAAACTATTCAAACTCAAATAACTCCTGTTAGGAGAAGAATTTGTAAGAAGTGGCCAAGGAGGTGGAAGCCCTTACCTGTGCGGTTCCAATAGGATCATCCGAGGCAAAAACCGATTCCAGACGAACACCCGGCGGATCTTCAAAGTTTCAGCCTCCTCCTTTGGCTCCAAAACGGCTCAAATTCCTCCTCTTCCAAAAGAGGAGGATATTGCCAGTTTTAATCTGAAAAAACAAAGTACACGGCATGTACATACTTCATTTAACTCTTCCTCTGGAGGCACCACCACACTGTTCATCCATTGACACAAGTACAGGGCATGTACTCCTGAGTACATGGCGTGTACTTCCGCCCAGCTGGCGGCGACTCCACCGCCTTACTGTTTAATCCTGCCGACTGACTACACGGCGTGTAAGGTACCACTAAACGGCGTGTATTCGGTTCCTACACCCCCCGTTGCTGACAAGGATACACGCCCCATGTACTCATCCCCACACGGCCAAAAGTACACGGCGTGTGGAAAAGTACATGGCGTGTAGTTTCAAAATTTTGGATTTTTCCCCATTTTCCAAATTTTCCAAAAAAACACTCAAGGAAAAGAAGAAAGAAGAAACCTGTACCTCAAAACTAAGAACCGGGTTCTTACAAACTTCCCCCCTTATAGCAATTCGTCCCCGAATTTCCCTTCAAAGGGTGGCAAAGATAAAGCTCCGAATAGCTCGGGCGACTGAGCATGTACGTCGGCCTCCTGCTCCCAGGTCTCGTCCTGCACTCGGCCATGCTTCCATAGCACCCATACGAGAGGAACTGACCGGCCTCAGAGAACCATCATGCTCCTGTCAATGACACGAATCAGATGCTCCTCAAAGGACGCATCGGCCTCTAGCTCAGACTCCTTAGGCTGAAAGACGTGAGATGGGTCTGAATGATAGCGGTGCAACTGAGACACGTGGAAGACGTCGTGCATGGCTCGGTATCGCTGCGTTAACTGCAACCGATAGGCAACCAGCCCGACTCTCTCCAGAATCTCAAATGGCCCCACATACCTCGGTGAAAGCTTACCTTGTCTCCTGATCCGCTTATGTCCCAGCCTCGGTGAAACATGTAGAATAACCTAATCCCTGAACACGAACTCCAAAGGTTGTCTATGGCGATCAGCATATGACTTCTGTCGAGACTACGCGGTAGCCATCCACTTCTGAATCAACTGGACCTACTCAGATGTCTCTTCCACGAGCTGTGGCCCCAGTAAAGCTGCCTCACCTGCCTCTAACCAGCACAAAGGTGATCGGCATAGCCTACCATATAAAGCCTCGTATGGTGCCATCTCAATAGTCGCCTGGAAGAAATTGTTGTAGGCAAACTTGACTAAGGTTATATGATTCTCCCAAGAGCCCCCAAAGTCTAGGGCGCATGCACGTAGCATGTCCTCAAGCACCTATATCGTCCGCTTTGACTGGCCATCTGTCTGAGGGTGGTATGTTGTGCTCAGAAGCACCTGAGTACCCAGCACACTCTAAAAACTCTGCCAGAAATGAGACGTAAAGCGGGTTTCCCTATCAGAAACGATAGAACGAGGGACCCCATGAAGACATATGATCTCTCGAATATACAGCCTTTCGATCTCGTCCACACCGAAGGTCTCCTTGATCGGGAAGAAGTGAGCTATCTTTCTGAATCTGTCCACAACAACCCACACGGCGTCATTTCCATGAGGTGACCTCGGCAATCCCGTCACGAAATCTATCATGACGTCATCCCATTTCTACTCTGGAATGGGTAACTATTGTAACAGTCCAGCTGGTCTCTGATTCTCTGCCTTCACCTGCTGACAGGTGGAACATCTCGTAACAAAACCAGTTATCTCTCTCTTCATACTCGTCGACCAGTACTGACGTCTCAAGTCACGGTACATCTTGGTAACCTCGGGATGAACTGCCCAAGCTGAAGCATGAAACTCCTGCATCAGCTCCTCCCTTATATCCCATGGAACCCACACTCGTCCCTGGAAACGTAATACCTCATCATCTCCTATCGCCCAACCAGGAGGAGGGTCCTCACTTGCCACATAATCTTGTAGAACTAGGCCTTCTGAATAAGATAGATGCCTCATCCTCACTATGTCCAAGAGGGTAGAAGTCATAGCTAACGAGGAAAGATAAGTCTGCACCAGACTGTCATGCACCTCCAGGTGCATCTTAGAGAACAAATCCATAAGCTCCCATTCACCACTGGCCTCCTGCACTTCCTGTATCTGAGTCTTCCTGCTCAGTGCATCGTCTACTGCATTACCTTTACTAGGTGTATAGGCAAGCTCAAAATAAAAGGACTGTAGGTACTCAACTCACCTTCTCTACCTCAGATTCAGGTCACGTTGAGTAAAAATATACTTGAGGCTTTTGTGGTCGATGAAAACCACAAAATTCTCTCCCAGCAGATAATGTCTCCAACAGCGCAACGAATGCACAACTGTAGCCAGCTCAAGATCATGAGTCGGGTAATTTCCCTCATGTGGCCTCAACTGTCGAGACCCATACGCAACAACTCAGTCACCCTACATCAACACTGTTCCCAACCCAATCCCTGATGCATCATAGTAAATTGTATAGCTCTTCCCCTGATCTGGGATTATCAGGATCGGTGTCGAGGTCAACCTTCCCTTCAGGTCCTGAAAAGTTGTCTCACAAGCTTCTGACCAAACGAACTTCACACCCTTCTTAGTCAGACCTTTCAATGGTGCTACTAAGTGGGAGAAGTCCGGTATGAAGCATCTGTAGTAACCATCCAGCCCTAAGAAACTCTGTATCTCAAACACGTTCTTAGGCTGCTCCTAGGAAACTATTGCTCTCACCTTCTCTGGGTCTACTTCAACTCCTTCCCTTGAGTTGATATGACCCAGGAAGTGAATCTGGTCCATCCAAAAGTGGCACTTTGAGAGCTTTGCATATAGATGATGCTCTCTCAGTGTACTCAATACAATCTCAAGATGGGTGGCAAGGTCGGGTCGAGTGTGAGAGTAGACCAAGATGTCGTCCACGAATACTACCACAAAAGAATCAATATACAGATGGAACACACGATTCATCAGAGCCATGAAAACTGCTAGAGAGTTCGTGAGTCCGAACTCCATAACCAAGTACTCGTACAGACCATATCTGCTCCGAAAATCTGTAAGCGGTATATCTGATGGTCTCATGCGCAGCTGATGATATCAGGATCTCAACTAAATCTTCGAGAACACTCATGCTCCACGAAGATGATCAAACAGATCATCTATCCTCAAAAAGGGATATCGGTTCTTAACCGTCAACTAGTTCAGCTTCCGATAATCCATGCAAAGTTTGAGGGTACCATCCACCTTCTTCGCAAAAAGAACCAGATAACCCCAAGGAGAAGTACTGGGTTGGATAAATCCCTTTGACTATAAATCCTCTAACTGCCTCTTGAGCTCCTGCAACTCATGTGTGGCCATCCTATAAGGAGTAATGGAAACCGTTGCTACTCCTGGTACAAGCTCGATAGAGAAATCCACCTCACGCACCGGAGGTAGGCCTGAAAAATCATCCGGGAAGACATCCCTGAAACGATCAACCACTAGAGGGAAATCCATCTGAAAAGTCCCCTGGTCCTCCAGATACAAACTCGCAATCTGGGATGTGACTCCACCTTGCCCATGATTCCCTGGTCCAGCTCGACTCACCTGAACATCCCACTCGCCCTTGTATAGAAACTCTCCACCCTCCGGGGACATAAAACTCACACTATGGGGATAGCAGTCTACAAAGGCTCGATAGGGAACCAACCAGTCCATTCCGAGAATGACATCATAGCTCGTCATCTCTAAGACATAGAGGTCACATATGAAGTGACACCCTCCAACCTCAAGGGGGCACTCCTTAAACTGACGCACACCAGCCGTCATAGTCCCCAACGGAGTGTCTAGCGTCATGATATCCGAAGATGTTGAAGCACAGAGCCCAAGGCTCTCTACAACGGGTACAGATATGAAACTATGCATAGCACCGGTATCAAAAAACACAGAAGATAAGACATAAGCTACTAGAATAGTACCAATGAATGTAGAAAGTCTGAGATCCTTCTCCTGCTGGGTCTGTTGTACTGCGTATGGCTGTCAAATGTCGTGGCCCTGTGACACAGCCTGGATATTCTGAGTTATCCCGCCCTGCTGCCTCTGAGATCCTGGTGTCTGGATACCACGACCACGACCACCATCTCTGCCTGTACGCCCTGACGTATTCTATTTCCCTGACTGGTAAGAAGCTATTGGTCTTTCTCCCGCATGCGGAGTCTACACAGAACCCCTCTCACTAGCCACTGGGGGAAGCGCCCTACAAAAGCGCTGCAGATGACCCATCTTGCTGCAAGATCGGCACTCCACTGGGTCTCATGGACACTAAGGTCTCTTGTGCCCCTCTCTACCATACTGGTAGGACCTGATCGGGCCACTTGAAGAAGCTTCTTGGCTGGTACTGCCACCCTGAGAGAAGTACATCTATCTCTTCCTCTTGCCAGTAGAAAAAGTACCAGTAACTGGTGTTGAACCTCCCTGGACCACACCACTCGATTCCCGTAGGTTCCTCTCAATAATCAATGCCTGGTTCACAATAATGTGTATTGAAGGTAACCTGAAAACATTCACCAGCGCTCGGATGTCATACCAAAGACCATCCTCAAAACGTCTGGCTCTCAACGTCTCATCACCCACCAGCACGGGTGAAAAATGTTGAAGCTCCGTAAAACGAGCAGAATAGTCCATCACCGACATAGCTCCCTACTGCATATTCATGAACTCTCGAGCTCTATCTGCCCTCAGCATCTCTAGAAATAAGAAGTCATAGAAGACTGCCTGAAAATCTTCCCACACCAAGTCTTTGTGATACTCTGACTGGGTGGTAACATCCCACCACCTCTTGGTGGAATCACGCAGCATGTAAGTCGCGAGCTTGACCCTCCGACCTGGAGGTATCTTAAAATGCTCGAAAATATTCTGCATCACCCCCAACCAAAACTCCACAACCTGTGGTCCGCTATCACTTGAAAAACTAGGCAGATGCTACTGCTGAAAGATACGCGTCAGCTCAGCCATATATGTAGCAGCCTGTGTTGCTCCCTGAAAGGCCTGCATGAACTGCATAAATCCTTCATGGAACTACAACTCCACCCTTGTATCCGGTATAACAGCTTGTGCTGCTTCTGGCTCTGCTGGAGGATCAACCGGTATCCCATGTCCCACCATCTCCGGAGTATACTCGTCGCCGCTCTCCTTGAGAACAACTCGCGGTATCCTAGGCGGCGTGACACTACAGGGTCAAAATCACGCCTCAGATTCATGATTATTAAAACTGAAAAGCGAAGGAACCATAAAGGAAACAAGAGGAAGAAGGCATTCAAAATTTTCAGAACAAGACTACACGGCGTGTACATGGATTACACGGTGTGTACTTGACTTCCTTTCCCCTGCCCGGGTCCTCCTACATGGCTAAGCTACACGGCTTCCATTCAAAAAAAAAACTACACTACATGTAAATAATCTACACGGCGTGTATAGTGTTATTTTCCAACTGCCCGTGTCGTCTATGACACGGCCGACTACTCGGCTTGACACTACACGGCCTCTTACACCCGTACACGGCGTGTACAGCACCCTGTTTCCCATCCACACTGCTAACTCCACAAAGTCTGTCCTCGGACAAGACTACATGGCGTGTCCCAAAGGTACACGGCGTGTTCAGGGAGACGTGACACCAGCCCATGTTGTTCGTTACACGGTCGTATCCCCAGGTCACACTACATGGCGTGTCCATCACTGACACGGTTTATTCTATATAGGAGTTCACCGGCCCGTGCTGTTCGTTACACAGCGGGACTCCGGGTCACAATACACGGTGTGTTCATTAGGTACATGACGTGTTTTACCCAAGCCTTTCCCTACCCCATGTCACCGCCCACACGGTTTGTGACATGGGAAGAGACTACACGGCGTGTACTTAGGGTACACGGCGTGTACTCAAAAAGTTTATTTCTCTTCCCGAACATAAGAACATACACAGCCTGTATAAAAACACTACACGGCGTGTATACTGGGTTTCCGGACAGTATGCCTCAAAAACTTCCCTGGAACCCATAAAATACTGAAACTAACACCTAAGTGTCAAATTCGAACCCGTGGGGGGCCATACTCCCCATGAATCAATGTTTTACATCTTATTTGTGTTATAACCAATAAACAGTCAATGATCCACCAAATTCTGTTCAATGGGGTCCCATACTCCCCCAAAACCAAAGTTTGGCGTCCATTCTATAAACAAGCTCAGACAAGGAATACCCTATCACAGAGCAGGTATTTGTCAAGCAGCTATCACAACAGCATGATTTTATAGCACAACATCTATCACAACAACATGCAATTTTTAATGCACCTACATGGCATGGAAATTATGCATGGCATGTAATAACTAGCATGTGCCTATATGATGCATGAGACAGTATACCCTCATCTCATCGGGTTGAAACTAAATAGAACTCAAAGATAACTTATAAACATCACAATCTCAAGTGTGTCACCCAACGGTGAAATCAAATCAACTGTAAATTGAAATATCAATAAAATTGCAACAAGAGGTAGACTGGATTACCCCTATACACAGGTTAGCTATGCTCGAGCACAGCTTATTACCAACTACCGTTCGTGCTATCTATGACTACGGCTCCAAATAGTAAGTAAAAGAAAAGAACTCCTCTGATACCACTTTGCAACGTCCCGGACCCGGGTGCCACGCAATGGGTTCCGTGAGCCCGATTGGCCACGTAACCTCAAGTGCATTTCCCCAAATTCCAGAGGCTGTCGACTAGCAGAGAGGGCCCAGGTCTGATAGTGGGGAAACTATGCCCTCATTTGTCAAAGTGTAGCGCAGCGGAATACAAAATAAAAATACAATTACAGCGAAAGTAGTAAACCATACACAACTGAAATAAACTACAACAGTGGATATAACCAACAGTATATAAATGATGATGCTACATGTTTCATGTTCTAAGAAAACAGCCAAAACATGTTATACATCAATACAGTACAACAAAATACAGAGTACAGAAAAACAAGAAAAACAGCTGGCAGCGGCATCGCGAGCCTAGGCTTGGTCCCATGACCTCTTACTCCTTAGAAACAGTCAAGTACCTGTGTAGGGACTCTTGCCCCTATCTAAAATTGCAGAACCATAATCTGTTTGGGCCGAAAATCTTGACCCAAACTGGGTGTGAGAAATATATCTCAGTAGGCACCCACCAAAGGCTCGTGCCCAACTGCGTGCAAACATGAAACAATAGTATGGAGTAGTAAAATTAAATAAAGTAAGTAGTACTCAAAAGTAACTAACCTAATAGTCAAATTGCCATTTAATTATTCATTTAATTCATTAAATATTAGAAATCACTACAGTGTATTTCTAAGTAAACAGTCCACGTCCTCAGACAAACAAAACATTACCCTCAGGTAAGCAGAATCCAACCTACAGGTATAGCCCTCAGGTGTAATAGAATTTTTTCCCTCAGGTGTAGGTACTGTCGCCCTCAGGAACAGAGTCTATCACCCTCAGGCATATAAAAAGTTGCCCTCAAGCCGAAATAACTACAGCCTTCATGCCAAATAGTGCAGTGCCCACAGGCTAATCACAAAAACACCCTCAGGATAAACAGGTAATCGGTCCACGCCCAACAGGTAAACAAGCAGTAAAAATCAATTCCTCTCAAGTAAATTCTACAATTACTACTTTTAAGGCATACCCTCGGGTATCCTGGACAAACGGTAAACAGTTAAACACACCCCAGGGGTGGTTCTGAATCCAAGAAACAATCCCAACCAGCATTTTATTATCACAATTTAATCACCTATGCAATTCTAGGAATTGAATATAGCAACAGCCTCAGCCACACAACACCCCAACATGGGTTTATGGCACAAAACACATAAAAACGCACGACAGTTGGAAATTTACACCAAGCCACCTACCTTATACGCCAGTGAGCTTTATACATGAACATCGGTTCCCAAAACACCCAAGAACGACGTAGATCTGAATAAGAACACAAACTATTCAAACTCAAATAACTCTTGTTAGGAGAAGAATTGGTAAGAAGAAGCCAAGGAGGTGGAATCCCTTACCCGTACAGTTCCAACGGGATCTTCTGAGGCCAAAACCAATTCTAGGTGAACACCCGGCGGATCTTCAAATTTCCGGACTCCTCCTTTTGGCTCCAAAATGGCTCAAATTCCTCCTCTGCCAAATGAGGAGGCTACTTCCTGTTTTAAGCCGAAAAAACAAAGTACACAGTGTGTACTTCTGAGTAAACAGCGTGTACTTACTTCATTTAACTGTTCCTCTGGTGGTACCACCACATTGTTCATCCGTCGACATAAGTACACGGCATGTACTCCTGAGTACACGGTGTGTACTGCCGCCCAGCTGGCGGCGACTCCACTGCCTTACTATTTAAGCCTTCCGACTGACTACATGGCATGTAAGGTACCACTACACGGCATGTAGTCGGTTCCTACACCCCCCATCACTGACAAGGATACACGCCCCGTGTACTCATCCCCACACATCCAAAAGTACACAGTGTGTGGAAAAGTACATGGCGTGTAGTTTCAAAATTTAGGATTTTTCCCCATTTTCCATATTTTCTCAAAAATACTCAAGGAAAAGAGAAAAGAAGAAACTCGTACCTCAAAAATAAGAACCGGGTTCTTACAATATATGATATCATAACAATGAGTACGATTCTGGAATAAGTCAATAACATTATTTATATCATTATACAGGAGGTTCGGACACGTACGGAGCAAATCAGATCTAAGGTAAGGGAAAATCTCACAATCTCAATTTTTTATCCGAGATTGTTTATACTTCGGTATTTACAGGGGCATATTTATCATCCACATCCATGTTTCTTCAGTATGTAATATTATTTCAATCCACCAAAAATTGTTTAAATCCAATTTTACCCATTGGTGAGTTTTTAGTAAAAGATATGGAAGGAATGTTTTGTTGTTTTTCATACGAGGTACTTTTTGACTTTTCCGGCCAAAGTATGAGAAGAATGTTTTTTTAACATATACGGCCTGAATGGAATTTTAGAAAATTATTTCCATGAAGCTTCCTTTACAAGTTTTCATGTTTGTTTTTAATCAATTTCTTTTAGTTTAATATTTTATGGCATGTTTAGAAAGGGAAAATGTTTTTGAAGTTGAAAGGATATTTTCATCAAGAATAGAGTTCAAGTGTGTTATCAAAATTATTTTCCATATAAGATAATATTGGGTTCTGTTTCTATCCCTATTTTTACATTGATTTGATTATGTTATGATGGAATTATTTTTTTATGATGTCCTTTTATCTTATATGAATTATTTTATGATGGCATGATATTTAAGATTCCCCTTTTTATTACATTGGTTATGCTTTGATGTATGATTTATGATTTTGTGGAACACATAAGAATGGTTTCATTATGAGGTGGGTGGGACCTATATCTCCCTCCAATGCACTAGGTAAAGATTTATATCTCATGAGATAGATACGGCTGAAACAGAAGGTTAAACTGGTTCAGTGATACAGGACTGAAACGTGGAGTGAACTCGGTTCAGAAATGGACTTTGTCTGCTAAGATAGTCTTGGAAATGAGTCTTGACTACTAAGAAATGATTCTATATGATTATATGTGTATGCCACAAAGTTTCAAGTTATTATTATTGGGATTACATTTCACTACTATGATTTATCCCATGTTATGATATTATGATCTCTTTTGGAGGTTAAGATTTTTTAAATGCTATGTCCTTATGAATATGCTATTTCCTTTGTTTACCCTTGCTGAGAATTTGAGCTCAACCTTTTGTATGTTTTCTTTCCCCAGGTTAGGAAGAAGGTTAGTAAGTAGGATATGCCAAAAGGGACTCTGGATAAACGGGAGACAATGTAGATGCTTTATGAACCAGTTTTTTATGTTTCCCAGTTTCTAAAGACACTATACATATACGGTCCTACCATGGTTTTGTTATATGTTGTAATAAGTATGCTTCAATTCTGAAGTAATAACAATGTATGTAAATTTTGGGTCGTTATAGTTGGCATCAGAGGAAAGGTATAGTCAACATATGGAAACTAGGATGTGAAAGCCATAGTAAGAACCCTAAGGATATATCTATTCATAGAACAATCTTAGTGTTTTAGAAATGGCCATAAACAACCTATGATAAGACCTTAAGTGTGAAATTTTATTCTTTATTATGTGGTTTTCCTATTATAATTAGTGTTACTCACACTATTCTTCTTGGTTTTAGTCAATGGATAGAACCCGAAGGAACAGTGTTAATGCGGAATGTGAGGGGAAATGCAATTATTGTCCCCCTGAGCAACCAAATGTTATGGGAGCTGGAATGCAAAATCTTGTAGCCATGCTCACACAACTTTCTCAAGATATGAATCATGCAGAACTTCCAAACAAGCAAAGGAAGGAGAAAAATTCCGTTGAATCCTTCATGAGGCAGTGTCCACATTCATTCAATGGGTCTACTGATCCATTAGTGGATGAACAGTGGATCAGTACCACTGAAAAGATATTTTTAGTTCTTCAATGTTATGAACATGATAAAGTCATCTTAGCAGTATATTGTTTGGAAGGTGAAGCTGATCAATGGTGGAATCTTATCAATAATATGAGGCCAAGGGATGAAATTGAGTCCATGGAATGGGAGGAGTTCAAGAACTTATTTTTTAATAAGCACTTCCCTCGCATTTTTCGAACAAACCTGGAGAAGGAGTTTCTTGATCTAAAGAAAAAGGATGATGAATCAGTTGGTACCTACGAAGAAAATTTTACAAGACATGCAAGGTACACTTTTGGGATTATTATCCAACCTGAGAGTAAGATCGATCGATTCTTTAGTGGCTTAAAACCAAGTCTTCGATGGGCGTTATCCATAAGGGACTTCAATAGCTATGAGGAAATCATTCGATGTGCTCTCAAGTTTGAGATAGAGATTGGAGTAACCCATCAGTCATATGTGTTTGATAGGAAGAGGAAAATGGAATTCAACGGGAAATGTAAAAAACACACTGAAAAGAAGATGAGTTTTCCCTTATGCTTAAATTTTGGAAAGAAACATGGAGGGAGTTTTCTTAAAGGGACAAGTAAATGTTTCAAATGTGGAAAAGAAGGTCATCGGGCATTTGAATGCCGCAATTATGGGAAGAATATGTCTAGTGATGCGAACAAAGAAAAGGCTACACAGAGTGCACCTCCTACACTTCAATGTTACAAGTGCAAGGAAATGGGGCATTATGCTAATCAATTCCCTAATCCAAGGGTTGTTAATGATGATCGACGTCAACAAACTCTTATGGCTAAAGACAAAGGAATGTCACATGAAATTTCTAACAGCGATGTGGAGTATGATAAAAAAGTGGTGAAAGGTAAACTTACCATCTACTCTAAAGTAGAAAATGTTTTATTTGATTCTGGATCCACTTGGGGTTCTTTTTCCTTATTATAGTAATTTTATTAACCATATGGTGTAAGAAAAGAAAAATACACGGTAAAAGTTAAATTATTTAACATAGAGTTAAATCTAAATGATAAGGATAAAATAGTAACCTAAACGTGTCTAAAACCTATTGGTTGAGATGATTTTGACCCATCCCCAACTTAGCTTAAAAATAAATCAATTTGGAGCTATTAAAAATCTAATATGACTTTATAATAAAATAATATTTTATGTTTTTCATGAGGTTCCCCTCTCCTCCCTTATAAAAGGGAACCTCCTCCCTTTCCTCCTCACACCCCTTTGAGTCTTCAACCTCGTCCAACCCCTGAAAATTTATCTTCTCCACTTCCCTACAAAAATCCTAGAGGTCCTGGTCTTCTTCAAAGTCCATATTTAGTTCCCTAAGAGCAGGTTAAGAAGAGGCTCTTCAAAGAATAGGTAATGTTTGTTACCGATTATTTCAACTTTATTTCTTCTTCTACTTATTCTTATTTAGTTGTTTAATTATGGTGTAATGACATCAGTATCACTTATATACGTATATGTTATTATAAGTATTAAAAACCCCTATTTCACTTTCTATCCATCCTACAGAAAACGAAATCATCGCACGTGCGTACGTACGGAATACTGTCTCCACGCCATGGTGTAATCTGTTTTCAACCACCACCTTACTTGGATGGGTATAATTGTGTAAATAATAACTATATATGATTATTGTAAAGTGATATTGATTCTTAAAAAGTATACATACACTCCAATACAATTCCATGATCATGGGAACGATATAATCGCTCGTGCGTACGTACGGCCTACCGTCTCCACGATGTTATGTGACTCGTTCTTCATGATATTCATTGCATAATGACTATATAAATTAATTGCATGAATAAATATTATATATAATAAACTAAATCCATTCTGTAAATGAGGTATCTATAACCTAAAAAGAATAATAATAATTTATTCGGCAAAACACGCATAAGAACAAAAAGCAATAAACCCTCGAATAACAAGTAACAGTGAAATATTACTAATAAGAAGCTAAGAATATGACCATATATGATATTATAACAATGATTACGATTCTGGATTAATTGAATAACATTATTTAAATCATTATACAGGAGGTTCGGACACGTACGAAGCAAATCGGATCTACGGTAAGGGAAAATCTCACAATCTCAATTTTTTATCCGAATTGTTTATACTTCGGTATTTACTGGGGCATATTTATCATCCACATCCATGTTTATTCAGTATGTAATATTATTTCCATCTACATACAATTGTTTAAATCCAATTTTACCCATTGGTGAGTTTTTAGTAAAAGATATGAAAGAAATCTTTTGTCGTTTTTCGTATGAGGTACTTTTTGACTTTTCCGGCCAAAGTACGAGAAGAATGTTTTTTTTAACTTATACAGCCTGAATGGACTTTTAGAACATTATTTCCATGAAGATTCATTTACAAGTTTTCAATTTTATTTTTAATCAACTTCTTTTAGTTTAAAATTGTATGACATGTTAAGAAAGGAAAAATGTTTTTGATGTGGAAAGGATATTTTCCTCAAGAATGGAGTTCAAGTGTTTTATCAAAATTATTTTCCATCTAAGATAATATAGGGATCTTTTTCTATCCCTATTTTTACGTTTATTTGATTATGTTATGATGGAATTATTTTTTTATTATGTCCTTTTATCTTATATATATTATGTTATGATGGCATGATGTTTAAGAATCCCATTTTTATTACATGGGTTATGCTATGATGTATGATTTATGATTTTGTGGAACACATAAGAATGGTTTCATTATTAGATGGGTGGGACCTATATATCCCTCCAATGCATTGGGTGTAGATTTATATCTCATGAGATAGACATGGATGGAACGACAGGTTAAATCGGTTCAGTGATACAGGACTGAAACGAGGAGTGGACTCGGTTAAGAAATGGACTTTGTCCGCTAAGATAGTCTTGGAAATGAGTCTTGACTACTAAGAAATGATTCTCTATGATTATGTGTGTGTGCCACAAAGTTTCAAGTTATTATTATTGGGATTACATTTCACTACTATGATTTATCCCATGTTATGATATTATGATCTCTTTTGCAGGTTAAGATTTTCAAAATGCTATGTCCTTATGAATATGTTATTTCCTTTATTTACCCTTACTGAGCATTTTAGCTCACCCTTTTTTATGTTTTCATTCCCCATGTCAGGAAGAAGTTTATTAAGTATGATATGCCAAAAGGGACTCTAGATATGATGAAATAAATGGGAGACAATGTAGATTCTTTATGAACCAGTTGTTTATGGATCCCAGTTTCTAAAGACACTATACCTATACGGTCCTACCATGATTTTGATATATGTTGTAATAAGTATGCTTCAATTCTGAAGTAATAACAATGTATGTAAAGTGTGGGTCGTTATATAAGACCTACTCCTTTACATATTTTTTAGACATCCCAATATATATTCTCTACTGTAATATTGTTAAAAATTATACTAATTTAGGCATAAAATGGTTATAAAACATAGTAGTTGATCCTATGGTAGATTATGGTTATACCTCCCAGAAATACAACTCTTCTACCTCATTTGGTTAAACCCCCCAATTGTCTTTTCGTATTCCTGATTGTTTAACAACTCTTTAGACCCCTCCCCCAGTCTTGATCCACTTTGGAAACTGATTAGACTACCTAGTAACCTAATCCTACTACTTTTCTATTTTGATCTTTTATATAAATTCATTTCCCTATTCAATTTGTTATTCCTCCAAAATTTTACTAGATCCACAACACTTGTGTTCAACTTCAACTACCTTCAACTACCCCTGATCAGGGCTGTCAATTTTTCTCAATAATTTTGATCACCTGTATATGATCAGTTTCCTTAGTATAGTAATTATCAAGAAATTATCCCTTAAATATGATGAGGTATTGGACTAACTTGTAAGTGTGTGATAGATTCACACAATTTCATAAATTATTTATTTATGAAGGAATAGTATAACATAATTTCAGCATCTTCTCATCTTGAATCCCTATCTAATTTTACCAAGTGTTCTTCATTTAATATTAATGATATACATTTAGTGGTTAAAAACTGGAAAGTATTATATTTCTCAATATTTATATTTTATGTTCTTATTAGGAAAATATTATATAACTCCATGTTCATGCAGCCTTACATATTATTTTTATATGATCATGCATCCATGAAATGTATTCCTCATAGATACTAAAAATCACATGTGATATTGTATGCAATAGTTTAGTACAAGTTATTTCTCATACAATATTTGGTGCCACTCGAGCTTCGACTAAGTATGAACAGGTGTGTACAATCGCACTAATTTTACACAAACTGGGATGAATTTATGGAATAGTTATCTGTGAAACTCTTAACTACAAGAGTCACAAGTTAAGTGACACCGTGATTTATTTTATTTTCTTCAAGTATGTCATGAGTTATTATTCTTTAAAAAAGTATGAATAATCATATAATATTTTTCACTTTTCACTATGGAATCAGGGAGATTATCTGTTTCACTCTAAAAATGAGAGCTCTCAAAATGCAAAATGGAAAAAAGAAACTCTCGACCTTGGTTTCTTTTGTATTTATAGGAAAATTACCATCACTTTTTAACCATCTTAACCTGTGATAAATTATTCATGTAAAGGTTTTTTAATATCAATTATTATTCTATCGCAATAAGGTTTTATATAAACACCACATATTTTCGTGTTTATTAAATATTCTAACACCATGAAATATGGAATCTATTCTTACTTGAGATTAAATTTTCTCATCACTATTATATGTATGTAAAAACTATTACATGAATCAACTCATGCACCCACATAATCTTTAATGATATAAATGTCCATATTTTCATTTGGTAGGGGCTCATGCTTCAAATGAAGTCTTTAATGCAGATATTTTCTTACATGAATGGAGACCAATTGCATATTCTTCTCAATTTATTGAGCGTACAATGATATTGAGTTCGGCTATATTCATGGAGTCTTATTGAATGCTGAACACTAGAGAAAAAAACTTTTAAATGTTACCATTATGTGTCTGACCCTTACATGGGTATTATAAATCTCATCATATCTTTATGCAATACTCATATTACCATTATACTGTGATTCTTTCCTTTACACAAGTTTCTAGATACCCTTAGGAAACTATTAGAGTACCCATACGTAGGTATTGAAAATGATAGGTAACCCTTACACAAGTCATTGATTAGAATTATAATGCACCCAATTACCCTTACATAGGTAGTTCAAGTTACAAATTAACCTTACACAGCCTCAGTCACCCATTTTTAGCACCCAATAACCTTATGTGGTTGTTGTATTCCCTTACACAATCTAATAAAAACATGGGTTCCCCTTTTATAAGAAATCACCTACGTTTATCACTTTTTAGACACCTTAAGATTAATCCCAAGGCCTTCCGACATAAATATCATGATGAAGACAATGTTCCTTCATCCACTAACCCTTATCTTGTATTACTTTAATAATCACCATAATAATAATTATATATGATATGAATAATATTCATTATCTAATATTCTTCACCAACATCCCATCTCGTCTTATTATAATATCGTATACATATTGACTCTTTGTTAATAAAAAATATAATTCAAGTCCATTGGGTTCTACACCATCCTCAGAACAAGAATTCTAGACTTTATCCATCACATATAAATACTTTTCAGGGACTTATCCAGCATCACTAATGACCTCATAAAATATTCAAATAATTCTAATATTTATTAAAATGATTCCAATATTTTTTATCTTGTTTCAAAGGAAATATTCAAAAAAATATACCCAATTAAGGGTATTCCAATAAACATCACTACCACTTCACTAAATATTTCAACTTATCTCTTCTAGGCCTTCATCCAAAGTATATTCATCACTAATTGACATAAATGTTATTCATATTTATCTAAGGACAGTTTCTTCAATAAGTTTCCATTTTCTATACATATTTTGAATATCCTTCGATATCTTAGTTTTGAAAAATATATAGTTATTCATCATTAAGTTCAATAAATAACTTCTCCTTACTTTGAAACCATTGTGGAAAACACTTTTAACTTACAATTAGCATCTATCATAGAGTTTAAGATTAGTTCAAGAATTTTCACATTTGTGGGTTTCATAGAAAAAACCAAACACATTCCTCTTTCCCCAAAATGTATGGGAAGAACCTTTATATTTCATAATTGGGTGTATTCTTCCTCCATCACCCAACAAAAAAATAAAAAAAAATATTATTAATCATATTGAAAATAAATACAATAAACCAAAAATGTTGGGAACTTCAATTTCACCTTGTGTGTTTGTTGTGAGTATCATCAACTAATTCATAAATATCAATGTCAATATGTTCCAATATTCTCAAAGTATCCAAGAAGTTTTTATTCTCCCCATTATTAATAATAAATAAAAAGTTATTTTCATAGGGTATAACCTATAATAGAAATTCTTTCCCCCCCCCCCAAAACTAACAATAAATAAATATCGGTAAAAATATGCCCCACCTTATTGATATCATAAATGTAAGGGAAGGTAATTCGAGGGAAATTTATTATCCCTTTTACTCTTATTAATTTAAATGAACCATATTCTCCCCTTGTATTATCCTATATTATTTGTTCATATTCTAACCTTATGGTCTCCTCCTTTATTTATTCTACCCCTCGTTAATAAAATCAGTCAATTTCCCCATAAGATAAGGGTGCCACTACATTTCTCCCAATAATGTTCCATCAAAAATTAAACATTATGTATAATTGTAATAACACAATATAGAAAATAAGTTTGATAAATTTAGAAAAAAAATGTTTTACATATTCTAACAACAATGTGATATCAACTCAAACTACAATTCATAGAGGAAACAAAATATACAATCATGAACCTTCTAAAACTTTTAATCTATATGATTTCAACATTTTCTAAATACTTATCTGGATTGTTTTTATGTACACTTTTTCCTTTTGATTTTATTCCTTTGGTGGAGTTTTTTTGGTGTTTTGGATTGAAATTTGAGAATATTGGAAGAATAAGGGCAGTGTACAGATGGTACATGGTTTTCCTAAAACATCTACCTATGCCCAATAAACCAATCATTCCTAGATAGAGGGGGATCGCACAATTGGAACATGGTTTTTCAAATAGTTTACACTCTTAGTATAAATAGTGTTTCCTTAAGGGGGGGAGCATGGTTAAGGCACATGGTTTGAGAAAAATGTGCACCATGTATTGGAAACTGTGAACATGGGAAATTAAACCCCCAAAAAATTTAAAATAACCACCAACCCCCCTGTATTAATCCTTACTCACCCACACTCAGACCTAAACTCATTCCTATGAAATTAGAAGATCTCATACAGATTCCAAGGACTTGTTAACTCCATTTTTGATGAATCAATGATCTGGATGAATGATCTGCACCTATTTCAGTATGTGATCTATTCTCGATTAGATTCATCTATCTCCAGTCCATCTTTATGGGTAAAGATGAATGTTTTATTCCTCATAAACATTGGTTTTGATATATTTTTTTCATGTTGTTTCTTAATTTAATATTTTATATACTTTTTTCGAGATCTTGTTCTTTGTTGTTCAATTTATAATTCCTCTTTAATTTGGGGATTTATGGTTTGGAAAACACTCATCAATGACCTCGAGGTGGGTGGTATAAATTGAAAATAACATAGTCTTGATTATAATTGTATGTATGTAATTTAAAAGTACCAATTTCCATGTTTGTAAATTACATCTTGATTTAGAATAATTGATTGGTTAATTAATTAATTGAATGGTTTGAATATGAAATTGTTTGGATATTGGGGTTATGGAACTGGTAACAAAATGGGTTTTTTTAGTTAGTTGGTTAATGTGTTTATGATTTGATGATAATTAGAATTAATGGATAGTTGGATTAACATTTAATGGTTATTGGTTTATTTGATTAAATGTTGATTAATCGTTTAATGATTAATTTTTTCATATTAATCCATGTGAATAAAGTAAATAATATTGATTGAGTTGATAATTGAAATTTTATACCATGATGTAAAATGTTTATGAGAGTTTTAATGGTGATTAACCTGGTTAAATATGATGTGTGTGATATGTGTGATTTATTAAGAAATGGTGTGTTGGACAAGGAATAATACTCCAAATACCAATGTGGTGTTATCCATGACGTTATTAGCCCAAATTAATGCATATAAATATTATTTTATATTGTAGGGACTAATGATATGAATACCCATGAGATGTGCGACAGGGACTGATGCTCAAAATTCCCATGAGGAGTAAGAAATGATTTTCTACACCTATGATATTGGCATTGGACTGTCGTTCTAAATTCTAATTTTATGAAATGGAATTAAATGGATAATGAAATACAATGTTATAACTAATTGTTATTTACATAATTGATATGGTTTATACTCCAGCATAGGTTGAAGCAGGTGTTGATCATTTAAGTTTCATCGTGAACCTATGGTAATGTATGTGGTTAAATAAATAATAATTTAATATGTAAATTGTTTACATAATTTGTTTTATGATATTATTCATATGACTACATACATATTTATTGACTGTATATTTATTTAAACGTCATTTGATGGGTCCCAAAGAGTTGTACTCACACTCTACCTAGCCTACATGGTCGATACCCAAATGGAATTCACATTTGGAAGATATAATAAGGTAAAGAGTCATAACTTAGATGGATGAGTTGGGCTGGAGCAAGGATGATGGAACCAAGATTGGTATCATGACCTGCTTGGGTGTTGTAAGTGCCTTTACTTTTGGGTTTTTCATTTTAACACTTCACACATATATAGCATGATATATCTACTGATTTAGTTTTGGATATTATTTTATATTTTTGTTCAGAATAATATAGTGGTCTATTTTTGTTATGGAATTCAGTTTGGTTATTAAGTTGTAAATTGTTTATTTATTTTTGCTATTTTTTTCTTTCATAAAGAGGGTACATAAAATACATGGTTGATTTTAGACCCACACTACTAATTAGAATCCTCTGGCATATAGGCAGGCATGTCTAGGGTTATGTGATCAACCAACTCAAGGAACTGGTGTGTGGAACCTGGGTAGGAAGAAAAAACATGGTAGAGGGTTTTATTTTCTTTCTTTTGTATTTCAATTTAGTAAATTTATAAATGAGGATAATATGATTTTTCCCATAGTTAATATTTTTTTAAAGGGATTAAGTAACCCATGTGAGGGGGTAAAACCCAAGTACCAATAGTGGGATTGTTATTATTGATATATGTAGTTACAAGTGGATGTTATTTAACCTCGAGTAATGCACTTTTTGTGTAATGTGATTATTGTTTTTGATATTTTCTATGATTTTAATTGTACATCAGTATGGAATAAGATTTAAGTATGCATGAATAATTATAGGAACTTAGGAATTATTGTAACTAGCATCATTTTTAGGCACAAATATAAAATCATGTTCTCGGGAAGTTATTGAAATTGTAATTTTTTTTCATTAATTATGTAATTGAATTAGTTAATGTGCCTAATATGAAATGAAAAATTATAAAACGATTCCAAATTTTGAAAATGGGAGTCTAATGAGAAAATATATTATTGATATAGTGTTTACCCTTTGTTAATCAAGAACTAGATGAGGGATGGATAAGGGTAGAGATAGTGCCTCTGTTTTGACAGTGTGGTGAGTTATGGGTGAATGAATTATTATAAATTTATGTGAGTCCTTGTATGTATGATAATAATGTGGGGTGATTTTTCCAAATACTTGTGTTTGAAATTATAGAGATATTTCTCCACAAAGATTCTAGTTTATAAGACAATGGAAGGACATGGATAGAAATGTGCCTCTAGTGGTGGAACTAGATGCTCTAATAGTTTTGGGTGAGGATGCTGGAGTGTAGTTTAATGGAACATTTATCACTTTATACATTTTATGGGAAGAGACCAAGAGTGGGTTGTGAAAGTATTTTCTGACTTGAAATGATAGTTTTCATTGTATCACACTCTGACTTTCACTGGACATGGTGGGATTGAAGTAGTTGAGTTCTATATTTAGTCTACTAAGATGATTCATGAACACATAGAGACTCTTATTAAGAAAAGATTCCAATTGGGAGTATAACGACCCACAATTTACATACATTGTTATTACTTCATAATTGAATCATACTTATTACAACATATAACAAAACCATGGTAGGACCATATAGGTATAATGTCTTTAGAAATTGGGAAACATAAACAGCTGGTTCATAAAGTATCTACATTGCATCCCATTTATTTCATCATATCTAGAGTCCATTTTGGAATATCCTACTTAATAACCTTCTTCCTGGCCTAGGGAAAGAAAACATACAAAAGGGTGAGCTCAAATGCTCAGTAAGGGTAAACAAAGGAAATATCATATTCATAAGGACATAGCATTTCGAAAATCTTAACCAGCAAAAGAGATCATAATATCATAACATGGGATAAATCATAGTAGTGAAATGTAATCCCAATAATCATAACTTGAAACTTTGTCGCATACACAGATAATCATAGACAATAATTTCTTAGTAGTCAAGACTCACTTCCAAGACTATCTTAGCGGACAAAGTCCATTTCTGAACCGAGTTCACTCCTCATTTCAGTCTTGTATCACTGAATCAGTTTAACCTTCCATTCCAGCCATTTCTATATCATGAGATATAAATATTTACCAAATGCATTTGAGGGAGATATAGGTCCCACCCATATCATAATGAAACCATTCTTATGTGTGCCACAAAATCATAAATCATACAACATAGCATAACCCATGTAACAAAAATGGGAATCTTAAACATCATGTCATCATAACATAATCCATATAAGATAAAAGGACATCATGAAAAAAATAATTCCATCATAACATAATCAAATCAATGTAAAAATAGGGATAGAAACAGAACCCTATATTATCTTAGATGGAAAATAATTTTGATAAAACACTTGAACTCCATTCTTGAGGAAAATATCCTTTCTACTTCAAAAATATTTTTCCTTTCTTAACATTTCATACAATTTTAAACTAAAATAAGTTGATTAAAAATAAACTTGAAAAGTTGTAAAGGAAGGTTCATGGAAATAATTTTCTAAAAGTACATTCAGGTCGTTTAAGTTAAAAAAAACATTCTTCTCATACTTTGGCCGGAAAAGTCAAAAAGTAACTCGTATGAAAAAAGACAAAACATTCCTTTCATATCTTTTACTAAAAAGTTAAAAAATGGGTAAAATTTAATTTAAAAAATTTTATGTGTATGTAAATAATATTACATACTAAGTAAACATGGATGTGGATGATAAATATTCCCCAGTAAATACTGAAGTATAAACAATATCGGATAAAAAATTGAGATTGCGAGATTTTTCATTACCTTAGATCCAATTTTCTTCGTACGTGTCTGAACCTCATGTATAATGATTTAAATAATGTTATTGACTTATTCAAGAATCTTACTCATTTTTATGATATCATAAATGGTCATATTATTAGCTTCTTATTAGTAATATTTCATTGTTACTTGTTATTCGGGTGTTTATTGCTTTTTGTTCTTATGCGTGTTTTGCCGAATAAATTCGTATTCTTCTTTTTAGGTTACAGATAACTCATTTAAAGAATGATATTAGTGTAATATATGTCATATTTATTCATTAAATTCATTTATATAGTCATTATTCAATAAAGATCATGGAGAATGAGTCACATCACATCGTGGAGACGGTAGGCCGTACGTACGCACGAGGAATGATATCATTCCCATGATTGTGGAATTGTATTGGAGTGTATGTATACTATTTAAGAATAAATATCACTTTAAAATAATCATATATAGTTATTCTTTACACCATTATACCCATCCAAGTAAGGTGGTGGTTGAAAATAGATTACACCACGACGTGGAGACGGTATTACGTACGTACGCACGCGCGGTGATTTCATTTTCCGTAGGATGGATAGAAGTTGAAATAGGGTTATTTAGTACTTATAATAACATATCATTATATGAGTGATACTGATATTATTACTTCCTAATTAAATAACTAAAGAAGAAGAAGTAGAATAAGAAATAAAGTTGAAAGAATCGGTAACGGACATTACCTCTTCTTTTAAGCGCCTCTTCTTAACCTCTTCTTAGGGCACTAAAGATGGTCTTTGAAGAATACCAGGACCTCTATTATGTTTCTAAAGAAGTGGAGAAGATAAATTGGCAGGGTTTGTCTGAGCTTTAATGCTCAAAGTGGTGTGAGGAGGAAAGGGAGGAGGTGCCTTTTTATAAGAGGGGAGAGGGGCACCTTAGGAAAAACATAAAATATTATTTTATTGTAAAGTCATATTCAGTTTTTAATATCTCCAAATTGATATATTTGGAAGCTAAGGTAGGTATGGGTCGAACCCCTCTCAACCAATAGGTTTTAGACAAGTTTAGGTTACTATTATATCTTTATCATTTAGATTTAACTCTATGTTAAATAATTTAACTTTTACCGTGTCTTTTTGTTTTATTACACTATATGGTTAATAAACTTACTAAAACAAGCCAAAATAACCCAAAGTGGTTCATTATTAATATATATAACCTTATATAAGCCATTTTCCTGAACCTTATATTTTTAAGAATAAAATAACAATTAATAATATAATATTTTTAAAAAAAACTATTTTATTTCAATTTTGACACTATTTTGTAATTGATTTTTTTGAAAATCATAAATTCATTATTTGTTCGAAAAAAGTAAATTAAATCAATAAGAGTATGTCATATTAACCTATAAAATTAGTGTAAATCATAAAAAGTCTCAAATTACTTTTATTTGGGTATTTATAATATCAATTACGTTATTATTTCCTTAATAAGGTAATTATTCCATCATCGTTATGTCATAAATAACATTACATTATTTAAAGTCTAAAATAATAAATAAAGTACCATTATGTAGGAAATATTTTTATATTTCTAATGAATATTTATAGTCGAATTTATCTTATTTATAACCCTATACTAAAAATGTTTTAGTTATTAAACTTTGATTTTAACTATTTAAACTCTTCTTTAAATAAACTAATATTAAATGTCCTAATCTAATCCAAGTGGACCTAAATGGTCATATGTTTTTACTAAGGTTGTTTTTGGTCGAATTAAACTTATCCAAAATAATTAGGACATGTTTTAGGGTAATAATAATATCATTTTTACCCATAATTACCCTATTTACTTTTAACCGTGGTAAATAAAAGTAAAACATTACTATTCACCAAAAATATTTCCATCTTATTGAACCACATTTTACTCCTTGATGTTAACCGTGTCTCTCGGATTTTCAAAATTCCACTCACAGAAGTGGTAAAATTATGTTTTATGTAAATTTGCAAATTCTCTTAGGAGGTGGGTAAAAGACGGTGAAAAGTTCAATAAAATTTTTATATATCTAAAATTATTATAAAATGACTCCGATGAATTACATTGAACTTATATAGGTATTATGTATCAATTTTGACCTAAAATAAATTTAAATAAAATAAATAATTAATTTAATAAAAATTCGGTTTTTAAATAGTAACCTAGTGTTTTCACTATTCATTAAAAATTGAAAGTTTTCAGAAAAATACCAAAATTTCAACCTGGGCTAATTTCGATATTCCGAATCCAAAAATGAAGTCCATTTTGAATGATAGAATTTATAAAATTTTAAAAAGAGGATATTACTATTTATAACGGCTAGTTTTAATAATATTTTAATAACATATCGTTGTATAGTAAAACTCGGAATTGCGTACAATGCAAGCTATCGAGAAAGTCCGTGATTGCGTGTAAAGCAAGCCAAGCTAGTGTTGTGTGTAGTAAAATATTCATTTGATGATGTATAAAGACAAAATATTTCTCATAGAAATCACGAGTGTTACATTCTACCCTCCTTAAAATGAATTTCTCCCTCGAAATTCGTCACTTTGTAACAAACAGATGAGGATACCTCTCCCTCATCATATCATCAAGCTCCCATGTAGATTCTTCTAATTGGTGGTTCCTCCATAAAACTTTCACCAAGTGAGTGGTCTTGTTCCATAGAACTTCTTCACTATGATCCGGAATCTCTATCGGTTGTTCTTCATAAGAAAGATCTTGCTCCAGCGGTACAACTTCTGAGCTGAGTACATGTGAAGGATCGGCTATATACTTTCTCCGGAGCAATACATGGAACACATCATGAACTTGAGAGAGATTCAGTGGAAGCGTCAATTGGTAAGCTACCTTCCCAACACGATCCAGTATTTCCAAAGGACTGATATACCTAGGGCTCATCTTTCCCTTCTTTCCAAATCTCATTACTCTCTTCCAATGAGATATTCGTAAGAACACTTTATCACCCACTTCAAACTCTAGGTCTTTTCTTCGGTTATCGGCTTAACTTGTTTGTCGACTATGAGCTGCTCTTATGTGTTGTAGAATAGATCTGACATTTTCTGCCATCTCATCAACAAGATCAGGTCCTAATAGCTTTCTTTCACCAACTTCATCCCAGCAAGATGGAGTCCTATATTTCTTTCCATAGAGAGCTTCATAAGGATAAATCTGAATACTGGAGTTAAATCTATTATTATAAGAAAATTCCACCAAAGCAAGGTGTTGATAGAAACCACCTTTGAAATCTATAGAGCAAGCTTTTAACATATCTTCTAGAGTTTGAATTTTCCTCTCAGACTGACCGTCTGTCTGAGGATGATAAGCAGTGATGAAACTCAACTCTCTATCCAGAGTATGCTGAAGACTTCACCAAAACATTGAGGAAAACCTCGGATCCCGATCAGATATAATGGAAAGTGGTAATCCATGCAATTTTACCACATCCTTTACATATATCCTGGCAGGATGATCCAGAGTGAAATCCTCTCTAATAGAAATGATGTGTGCCAACTTCGTAAGACGATCAACTATGACCCAGATGGCATTATTTCCTTTGGATGTTTTAGGATGTCCAGTGACAAAGTCCATAGTGAGGTTTTCCCATTTCCATTTGGGTATCGATAATGGTTGTAACATCCCCTTAGACTTATGTCTCTCAGCTTTAACTTCCTGACAAACCAAGCATCGAGAGACATATTCAGCAACATTTCTTTTCATGTCATCCCACCAGAAGTACTCTTTCATGTCCTTATACATCTTCATGCTTCCAGGATGAATAGAAAATGAAGAACTATGAGCCTCATCCAGCAGCTCCTTCTTTAATTCTGGGATGGGATGAACACAAACCCGATTCCTGAACCATATTATCCCATAACAATCAAGATTGAATTCAGGAACATTTCTCACCTTATTTTTTAACTCTACATCTTCTTCTTGTGCCTCTTTAATCTTCACATGTATAGATGGTTGAAAATTCATTTGAAAAAGATAATATTTTTCCCCTTCCATTATAATTCTAAGATGCATCCTTTGTAAATCCATAAATATTGTATCTTTTTTTATACTCATCATGATAAGGTTAGCATGGTCTTGTCGAATTAATTTATCTGCCACCTTGTTTTCATTCCCAGGGTGGTAATGAATTGAGCAGTCGTAATCCTTAATCATCTCCAACCATCTTCTTTGGCGCATACTCATCTCCTTTTGTGTGAAAAATATACATTAAACTTTTATGACCAGTATAAATATCACACCTTTCACCATAAAGATAATGCCTCCATTTTTTTTAATGCAATGATTATCGCAGCTAACTCCAAATCATGAGTTGGGTAATTTTTCTCATTGATTTTCAACTGTCGTGAGGCATAATCTGTCACCATATCGTTTTTCATGAGAACACACCCCAATACCTTCTTGTATGCATCTCTATAGATCATAAACCTTTCTCCACTATAAGGCAGTGTGAGCACAGGTGCACTGGATAACCTTCTTTTTAACTCCTTTAAATTCTCTTCCCACTCCTCCGTCCACACGAACTTAACTCCTTTTCGAGTCAGCCTGGTGACTTTATTAGATAATCGGGAAAAATATTTCACAAAACATTGATAATATCCATCCAAACCAAGAAAACTTCGGATCTTAGTTGCTTTTGTTGGTCTCGACCGTCTTTCGATAAACTCTGTTTTTGCTCGATTCACATATATCCCCTCTTTTGAGATTATGTGACCCAAAAATGACACATTTTAAGGCCAAAATTCACACTTGGTAAATTTGGCATAAATCTTCTCCTTTCTCAGGGTCTTCAATACAATTCTCAAGTGATCTTCATGTTCTTCCTTTCTCTTTGAATAGACAAAAATATTGTCTATAAAGACTACCACAAACTGATCAAGATAGTCTCTAAAGACTCTATTCATCAGATCCATGAAGATAGAAGGGGAATTAGTAATACCAAATGGCATCACTATAAATTCATAGTGTCTATATCTTGTACAGAAAGACGTCTTTGGTATATCCTCCCTTTTGACCCTTAATTGATGATACCCTGAACAAAGATCAATCTTGGAAAAGTATCGAACTCCGTTTAGTTGGTTAAATAAGTCATCAATGTGTGGGAGAGGATATTTGTTCGTGATAGTGATCTTGTTAAGTTCTTGATAATCAATGCAGAGTCTCATTGATCCATCTTTCTTCTTAACAAACAGAACAGGTGCTCCCCAAGGTGATGCACTCGGGTGTATGAATCCCTTATCAAGATTCTCTTGGAGTTTCTTCTTCAATTCCTGCAACTCAATAGGGGCCATTATATAATGTGTCTTTGAAATAGGCAAAGAACCTGGTATGAGTTATATTGAAAACTCAACTTCACGATTTGGTGGAAGACCCGACAATTCCTTCGGAGAGACATCATCAAACTCCAGTAAAATGGGTATATTCTTAATCGTGAGTTTATATCCAACCATTTGAGACAAATAACCTTCATTTAGTGGAATCTAGACCCATAGGATGGATGAAATTTCCACTAGAAGGTTATGTTCATCCTTTCATCGATAGATGATCATAGATTGATATGGAATATTAAATGTGACTTCCCTTATTTGGAAATTGATATGAGATCCATATAAAGAAAGACAATCCATGCCATGAATCACAACAAATTCCACTATAGGAAGGATCAAAAGGTTTTGAGGAAGCACTTTCCCACAAACTTCAATCGGAGAAAAATTATAAACTTTTGATGCGACTGTTGTGCCATTAAGGGTTGTCACAGCTAACTCAACATCTAATTGTTGAGGTAATACGACGATACCCTTAGAAAATTCTTCATAAATAAAAGAGTGGGTGGATCCAGAATAAAATAAAACATTTTCTACTTTAGAGTGGATGGTAAGTGTACCTTTCACCACTTCGTTATTATACTCCACATCGCTTATAGAAATTGCATGTGACTTTCCTTTGTCATTAGCCTCAAGAGTTTCTTGACGTTGATCATCATCAACAACCCTTTGATTAGGGCATTGATTATCATAATGCCCCATTTCCTTACACTTGTAACATTGAAGTGTAGGAGGTTCACTCTGTGTAGCCTTTTCTTTGTTCACATCACTAGACATCTTATTCACATCATTGCAGAATTAAAATTCTCGATGACCTTCTTTTCCAAATTTTAAACATTTACTTGTCCCTTTAAGACAACTCCCTCCATGTTTCTTTCCACACTTTGGGCATAAGGGAAAACTCATCTTCTTTTCAGTGTGGTCTTTAGATTTCCCTTTGAATTCCATTTTCCTCTTCTTATCAAATGCATATTACTGATGGGTTACTCCAATATGTATCTCAACCTTGAGAGCACATCGAACAATTTCCTCATAGCTATTGATGTCCCTTATGGATAACTCCCTTTGAAGACTTCGTTTTAAGCCACTAAAGAATCGATCAATCTTACTCTCTTGTTGGATAATAATACCAGAATCGTACCTTGCAAGTCTGGTAAAATTTTCTTCGTAGGTACCAACAGATTCATCATCCTTTTTCTTTAGTTCAAGAAACTCCTTCTCCATCTTTTTTCGAAGAATGCGAGGGAAGTACTTATTGAAAAATAAGTTCTTGAACTCCTCTCATTCCATGGACTCAATTTCATCTCTTCGCCTCATATTCTTGATAAGATTCCACCATTGATCAACTTCACCTTCCAAACGATATACTCCTAAGATGACTTTATCATGTTCATAACAATGCAGAACTGAAAATATCTTTTCAGTGGTACTGATCCACTGTTCAGCCACTAATGGATTAGTAGACCCACTAAATTATGGTGGATGCTTCCTCATGAAGGATGCAACAGAATTTTTCTCCTTCCATTGCTCATTTGGAAGTCCTGTGTGATTCATAGCTTGAGAAAGTTGTGTGATCATGGCTATAATATTTTTCATTCCAGCTCTCATAACGTTTGGTTTCTCAGGGGGACAATCATTTCATTGCCCGTTGCATTCCGCATTAACACGGTTCCTTCGGGTTCAAGCCATTGACTAAAACCAAGAAGAATAGTGTGAGAAACACTAATTATAATAGGAAAACAACATAATCAAGAATAAAATTTCACACTTAAGGTCTTATCATAGGTTTTTCATGGCCATTTCTAAAACACTAATATTGTACTATGCTTAGATATATCCTTAGGGTTCTTACCATGGATTTCACATCCTAGTTTCCAAAGGTTGACTATACCTTTCCTCTGATACCAACTATAATGACCCACACTTTACATAAATTGTTATTACTTCAAAATTGAAGCATACTTATTACAACATATAACAAAACCATGGTAGGACCGTATAGGTATAGTTTCTTTAGAAACTGTGAAACATAAACAAATGGTTCATAAAGAATATAAATTATCTCCCATTTTTTCATCATATATAGAGTCTCTTTTGGAATATCTTACTTAATAACTTTCTTCCTGGCCTGGGGAAAGAAAACATACAAAAGGGTGATCTCAAATGCTCAGTAAGAGTAAACAAAGGAAATATCAAATTCATAAGGACATAGCATTTCGAAAATCTTAACCTCCAAAAGAGATCATATTATCATAACATGGGATAAATCATAGCAGTGAAATGTAATCCCAATAGTCATAACTTGATACTTTGTGTCATACACACATAATCATAGAGAATCATTTCTTAGTAGTCAAGACTCATTTCCAAGATTATCTTAGTAGACAAAGTCTATTTCTGAACCGAGTTCACTCCTCGTTTTACTCCTGTATCACTGAACCAGTTTAACCTGCCATTACATCCATGTCTATCTCATAAGATATAAATCATTACCCAATGCATTGGAGGGATATATAGGTCCCACCCATCTCATAATGAAACCATTCTTTTGTGTGCCACAAAATCATAAATCATATATCATAGCATAACCCATGTAATAAAAATGCGAATGTTAAACATCATGCCATCATAACATAATCCATATAAGATAAAAGGACATAATAAAAAAATAATTCCATCATAACATAATCAAATAAATGTAAAAATAGGGATAGTAACAGAACCATATATTATCTTAGATGGAAAATAATTTTGATAAAACACTTGAGCTCCATTCTTGAAGAAAATATCCTTTCTACTTCAAAAAAAAATTTCCTTTCTTAAAATATCATACAACTTTAAACTAAAAGTAGTTGATTAAAAACAAACTTTAAAACATTTAAAGGAAGCTTCAAGGAAATAATTTTCTAAAATTACATTCAGGTCGTATAAGTTAAAAAACATTCTTCTCGTACTTTGGCCGGAAAAGTCAAAATGTACCTCGTATGAAAAATGACAAAACATTCCTTTCATATCTTTTACTAAAAATCACCAATGGTTAAAATTGGATTTAAACAATTGTAGGTGGATTGAAATAATATTACATACTGAGGAAACATGGATGTGGATGATAAATATTCCCCAGTAAATACAGAAGTATAAACAATCTCGGATAAAAAATTGAGATTGCGAGATTTTCCCTTACCTTAGATCTGATTTGCTCCGTACATGTCCGAACCTCCTGTATAATGATTTAAATAATGTTATTGACTTATCTCAGAATCATACTCATTTTAATGATATCATATATGGTCATATTATTATCTTCTTATTAATAATATTTCATTGTTACTTTCGGGTGTTTATTTCTTTTTTATCTTATGCGTGTTTTGTCGAATAAATTCTTATTCTTATTTTTAGGTTATAGATACCTCATTTATAGAATGGTATTAGTGTTATATATATCATATATATTCATTAAATTAATTTATATAGTCATTATTCAATGAAGATCAATATCACTTTAAAATAATCATATATATTTATTCTTTACACCATTATACCCATCCAAGTAAGGTGGTGGTTGAAAAAGGATTACACCACGGCGTGGAGACGGTATTCTGTACGTACGCACGTGCGGTTATTTCATTTTCCATAGGATTTATAGAAGGTGAAAATGGTTGTTTCATACTTATAATAATATATCATTATATGATTGATACTGATGTTATTACTTCATAATGAAACAACTAAATAAGAAGAAGTAGAAGAATAAATAAAGGTGAAAGAATCGGTAACTGACATTACCTCTTCTTTGAAGCGCCTCTTCTTAACCTCCTCTTAGGGAACTAAAGATGGTCTTTGAAGAATACCAGGACCTTTAGAATGTTTCTAGGGAAGTGGAGAAGAGAATTTGGTAGGGGTTGGAGGAGCATGAAGGCTCAAAGTGGTGTGAGGATGAAAGGGAGGAGGTTCCCTTTTATAAGGGAGGAGAGGGGCACCTTAGGAAAAACTTAAAATATTATTTTATTATAAAGACATATTCGGTTTTTAGTAGCTAAAAATTGATTTATTTTGATGATAAGGTGGGTATGGGTCTAAATCCGCTCAAACAATAGGTTTTATACAATTTTAGATTACTATTTTATCCTTATAATTTAGATATAACTCTATGTTAAATAATTTAACTTTTACCATGTCTTTTTGTTTTCTTACACTATATGGTTAATAAACTTACGATAAGAAGACAAAAGAACCCCAAGTGGATAATTATTAATATATATAACCTTATCTAAGCCATTTGGCTGAACCTTTTTTTTTAGGAATAAAATAACAATTAATAATATAATATTTGTTTTAAAAACTATTTTTTGTAAATTTTGACACTATTTGGTAATTGACTTTTGTGAAACTCATAACAGCATTATTAGTTCTAAAAAAGTTAGTTAAATCAATACTAATATGTCATATTAACCGTTAAAATTATTTCAATTCATAAAAATTCTCAAAGTACATTTATTTGGGTATTTATAATATCAATTATGTTAATATTTCATTAATAAGGTAATTACTGCATCATCGTTGTGTCATAAATAAATTAAATTATTTAAAGTCTAAAATTATAAACAAAATACAATTATATAGGAAATAGTTTTAGCTTTTAATTAATATTTATAGTCGAATTTATCTTATTAATAACCCTATATTAAAAATGTTTTATTTATTAAACTTTGATTTTAACTATTTTAACTCTTCTTTAAATAAAATAATATTAAATGTCCTAATCTAATCCAAGTGGATCTAAATGGTCATATTTTATTCCTAATGTTGGTTTTGGTCGAATTAAACTTATCTAATAGAATTAGGACATGTTTTAGTGTAATAATAATATCATTTTTACCCTTAATTAGGCTATTTACTTTTAACCGTGGAAAATAAAATTAAAAACTTACTATTCACAAAAAATTATTTTTATCTTATTGAACCACATTTTACTCCTTGATGTTAACCATGTCTCTCAGATTTTCAATATTCAACTCACAGAAGCGGTAAAATTATGTTTTATGTAAATTTGCAAATTCTCCAATGAGGTAGGTAAAAGAGGGTGAAAAATTCAACAAAAGTTTTATATATCTAAAATTATTATAAAATGACTCTGATGAATTACATTGAACTTATATAGATATTATGTATAAATTTGGACCTAAAATAAATTTAAATAAAATAATTAATTAATTAAATAAAAGGTCGGTTTTTAAATAGTAACCCAGTGTTTTCATTATTCATCAAAAATTGAAAGTTTTCAGAAAAATACCAAAATTTCACCCTAGGATAATTTCTATATTCCGAATCCAAAAATGAATTTCATTTTGAATGATAAAATTTATTAAATTTCAAAAAGTGGGTATTACTATTCGTAACGGCTAGTTTTAAAAATATTTTAATAGCATATCGTTGTATAGTGAAACTCGGTATTGCGTACAACACAAGCTATCGAGGAGGGCCGCGATTGCGTGTAAAGAAATCTAAGCTAGTGTTATGTGTAGTGAAAGATTCCTTTGATGGTGTATAAAAACAAAATATTTCTCATAAACATCTCGGGTGTTACAGGTAGCATAAATGTTGCAAAGATCGGTGAAAAGATAGTGGAATGTTCGGTCTTTGAGTGATAAGCTGTACAAAATGGTGTGGAAGGTCTTCCTCGATATTTTTCTAGAGAACTTTTATCCAAATACACTAAGATAGGACTGGAAAACAAATTTTATGAGGCTGACCTAGGGTAGGATGTCTTTGATAGACTATTTCGTTCATTTTACTGATGCACAAAGATTTTCTCTAGCACTATTAGTGGATGATATGGCTATGAAAATACATCTTCCGTAATGGATTAAATATGTGATTAAGTTCCATGTTAAAATATTATAGTCAAGAAGTTTTCTGATGTAGTGGATTAGGATTTCATATTTGATGAGATCTTGAAAGCGGATTCCAATAAGAGATTGGTTTTTTCTACTATATGACTAAGTGGTATGAGTTCTGAGAGTTGGAAGAATCCTTATGATAATGTTGACTAGATTAGTGGAAAGTATAGTTGAAAGAGGGAAGGATTGGTTTTTTAAGAACTTACCTAAGTGCTCTGTCACTAGTGCGATAGAATGAGTTACTTTTGTAGGCATTGTCCCTGACCATGGGTATAGTGCTAAGATTACAGAATGATGGGATATCTATAGTGGTTCTGTAGGAACCAATGATAGATGGGTAATGATGAAGGATCTAATAATAATTAGAGTGCTAGAAGGGGGTCTTCACACCCATATTAGTATGTTGGTTAGAGTTATACCAGTCGTGGAAGTCAACAAAATGGATGAGGTACTTCTATGAAAGAGTTCCCACAACAACAGAGTGGTGCATCTTAGGGGACTCAGGCATCATCACAGGGTAGTGGGACCAAACAGTTGCATGCAATTCCACCTACACTCACAGATAGAGAGGTTGGACCATCAATAGTTAGAGGTACTATTCATATAGATTCTATACTTTCTAGTGCCTTATTTGATACCGGTTCCTCTCATTCCTTTATATCCACACAACTTGTGTACAGGTTGAGTCTGGGTGTGGGGTTTTTAGCATTTTGATACCACATAGATTGTTATCACAGGGGATTAACATGTACCTTTCATGAGGGTGACAATTATGTTCTATATATAGAGTGGAATATCCCGGTAGGATGAGCAGGTCCAATTCATCAGCAACTTGGGGAGATCACCACCTAGGTTGAAAGCCTATTATGGATGATGGTGGAGTGAAGCATGACCTCTTAACACCCATAGTGAAAATGTTTCATGATGTGTTTCCTCAGGACTTATCAGGGCTGCCACCTTAAAAAGATGTGGATTTTATGATTGATCTTACACTAGGGGTTGATCCATTTTTTGTTCCACCATATATAATGGAACCAACAGAGATTTAATAACCCAATAAACAACTAGAACAGTTGATGGATAAGGTATCTATCTAAGTACGTTTCATTGGGGTTCTCCAGTTGTTTTTTGTAAATAAGGATGATGGGACTATAGGATTATGTTTTAAATACCAAAAGTTAAACCGAATGATAGTGAAGAAATGGAACCCTCTCCCATGTATTGACGATATCTTTGACCAGTTTTGGTGGCATGAGTCTTCTCAAAGATTGAGTTGAGATTAGGGTATTATGTGCAGAAATTTTGACCTTCTAATATACCTTGAGTTTCATTCAAAAATAAGGTATGGCCTTTAAGAGTTCATCATGATTTCATTTGATATTATGAACACTCCAATAGTGTTTATGGACACGATCAACTAAATCTTACATACATACCTAGATAACTTTGTCATAGTATTTGTGGATGACATCTTGGTATACTCCAAGACTCATGACAATCCTACACAACATATTGACATCGTCCTGAGTACACTGAGAGGGAATGTGAAATATTCCAAGTTATCTACGTGTCAATTCTGAATTTATTAGCTATATTTACTAGGTAACAACATCTTATAAGAAAGTGTGTCTATGGACCCAAATAAGTTTTAGGTGGTTGTTTCTTGAGAGCAACCCTATAATGTTATTGAAATCCACAGATGTATGGGATTAGTGGGTTGTTATTACATGTTTATCCAGAACATTTCCCACTTTGAAGAACATCTTTTGGTCTACACCAATAATGGGTCAAATTTTGGATAGTCTGGGACATGTGAGAATACTTTCCAAGATTTAACAATGTTTTTGAATAAAACTCCAATGTTGATCCACCCTGATCCATGTGAAGAGTAAACTGTGTTTTATGATGCCTTGGGGATTGGAATGAGAGTAGTTTTAATGAAGGTTTATCGTTTTATGGTGTATGGGTCATTGAAGTTGAGTCAACACAAATTAAATTACCCTATACACCATATCGTGTTAGCTGATGTAGTTTATGCCTTAATATTTTGAAGGGATTATCTATTGGCAGAAAAAAAATTCTATGTATTCTGACCACAAGAGATTAAGGTAAAAATTTTCCCAACAATATATGTATCTCCATAACTGTATATAGATAGATTATATGTATTAATTTATATTTTAGATAGAAAATATTCTCGGGAAAGGATACATTATTGCTAATGCTTTGAGTTGGGATACATAGACTCAGATAGTTCAGGAGTCTAGTTCTGATTAGAAGATGATGAACTTGTTTGATGAGATTCATATTGTGGTTTATGAGGTCCATGAGAAGATGACTCTCATATTTATTTTAGTGGATTCTATACTCTTGAGATGGATCAAGGATAGACAATACAAGGATCTATATTTTTTAGCCTTGAGGGAAAGCCTTAAAGGTGGGGAGTCACCTTCCGATTGGACCATAAATGAGGATGAGAACCTCTATGCCTGGGGATATGTGGTTGTACCTATGAGTATGTGAGAGTAGCTAATGAGTTTCATTCATCGATGTGGGTGGTGCACCCAGGTTTGACAAAAATATACCATGACCTGTGTCGATATTATTTGTGGTTGGTCATGAAAAAGGATATTGTAGTGTTTGTAACTTGATGTTACACTTATCAATAGGTGGCGTATGACCATCAATAACCTGGTGGTTTACTATATCCATTTCTTATTCTAGGTTTCAAGTGGGATGACATTACCATAGACGTTGTGGTGGGTCTATCAAGGACTCCGTTGATGAATGATGCTATTTGGGTTGTTATGGATTGACTGAATAAATTAGCATGTTTCTTTACCATAGAGGATAATTTTTTAGTGGAGAAGTTGGGAGACTTGTGTGATTAGGAGATATTCCATCTTCGTAGTGTTTTGTGGAGTATAGTTTCAAACTGTGACTCATGTTTTACTTCGATCTTCTAAAAATGTTCGAAGAATGATCTTAGTACTAAAGTCTTACTATGTACAAATTTCCACCCATATAAAAACACATAGTTGGAACATACTCTATAGTTTTTGGATAATATGTTATAAGTGTTCATTCTTAACATTAGTGGGTCTTGGAAAAAGAAACTAGTGCTTTTTTAGTTCACGTTTAATAACAGTTATCAAGAAAATATTCATATGGAACCATATGAGGCTCTTTATGGTAACCTATACAGAGCACCCCCTATGTCGGATGGAGGCCGGTTAGTTAGATCTCTTGGGATAAAGTCTCATGTGGGAGACATCAAAGAAGGTTTAAATGATTTATAAATGTATGGATATGGCTCATTTTATACATATTTTTGTATGATGATTAATGTTGAAAACCCCTAGATTTTTACAGAGCGTGATCATGTATTCCATCAGGTGTTGCCTATATAGGGTCACTATAGGATTTGAAGTTAGGAAAAGTTGTTTCCCGTGTTTTTAGTACTTTTTTAGGTTGGGAACAGAATCGGCCTAGTGGTGTATCGATTGGATCTTCCACAGAGGTACAATTCTAAGAAAATGAAATTTCATGTGGCACATCTTTGGTGGTATCACCCTGACCATTCTAATGTGATCAATGTTTGTGAATTTAATCTTGAGACCAATGCATCCTTAGATGAGCATCTCATACACATGTCAGATCATAGTGAAAAAGTGTTTTGACAGAAGATCATTCTGATAGTTCAAGTATTATAAAAACATGGTCATTTTCAGGAGGAAACATTGAAGAGAGAAGAGGATATGAGGAATCAGAGGCCTAATCTATTTATCTCGAAATATTATATATGATTAGGAGTATAGGTCGAGGATAATCTATTATAAGGTGGATATGGTTTAAGATCATGACCTTTTCTGGCGATGTATCGGGCTTGTTTACTGGTACTCTTTTCCCTTGTTTTTTTATAACATGGGTGGGTTCTTGTTTTTGGGGTTTTCAAATTGAAATTTGAGAACTTTTGAAGAGTAGGGGTAGTTCACGATTGGTACATAGTTTTCACAAACTATGTGTGTACCCCAAGAAAATTGTGCATCCCCTAATAGATGGTTATTTCATCATTGGTGCATGATTTTTTATACCATTCACCCTCTTTGGAGAAACCATGTTCCCCTAAAAGGAGGTGTACGATTTGGGAAAACTGTGTTACCTATATAGGAAACCATTTATGTGGGAAATTAAACACCCAAAATTTTATAAAAATATCTCTATCCCCCCACTATTAATCCATAATAATCCCAACCTAGACCTAAACTCTTTCCTATGAATTTTGAAGCTACTGATTGTATAACTAGGCCTTATAAACTACGTTATGGACTAATTGAATATATGGTTGATGGATTAGTACCTATTCTGTTATATGATCTCTTCCATATTGGATTCCTCTCTCTCCAGTTCTTCTTTTCGGATGAAGAGGAATGTTTTATTCCCCATTTAAATCATTTTAGATCTAGGATTTTATGGTATTTTAACTGTTTGATCTTGTGTCTGGGTTTTTGTTCTAGATCTCTTTCTTAGTTGTGAAATTGAACATTCCTCTTTAATATGGGGATTTTTAGTTTTGTGAATGATAATAAAAAAACATTATGTAAGAGGTATAAATTGAAAAAATCATATTCTTGATTATATTTTTGTGTATGGAATTGTGAAATAGAAATTTTCATGTTTGGAAATCTCATCTTGAATTGGAATAATTTATTTTTTAATTAATTAATGGAATGGTCTGGATCTGAAATTCATGGGATTTTAGTGTTATGGAATTAGTTACTTAATGGGTTTTTTTAGATGTTTGGTTAATGTGATAATAAGTTGATGATAATGATAATTAGGGGATATTTGGTTAAACCTTGAAGTATAATTGGGTTATTTGATTAAATGTTGATAAATTGTTTAATGATTAATTTGTTCACATTATTCCATGTGATTAAAGTGAAGAATCTTGATTATGTTGATAATTGAAATTGTATAGCATGATTTGAATTGTTTATGAGAAGTTTATTAATGAATAACCTTGTTAAATGTTATATGTGTGAAATATGTGATTTATTGAGAAATGGGGTGTGGGAATAGAACTGATCGTCCAAATACCCACGGGGTGCTAGCCATGATGTTCTAGACCCAAATTTTATCATATGAATATGACTATATAGGATAGAGAGTTATGGTCCAAATAACCATGAGGTGTGGGATAAGTATTGATTCTCCAGATTCCACTGAGGTTCTATACATGACATTATATACCCATGATATTGAAATTTGACTACGGTTCCAAATATTTGTGTTATTTAATGGAATTAAATGGATAACTAAATACCATGTTATAGTTAATTGTGACTTCCCTGAGTGATATGGTTCAGACTTTGGCATGGGCCAAAGTATGTATTGATGGTATGAGTGTCATCATTAACCCATAAAACTGATGTGGTTAAATAAATAATAATTGAATATATAAACTTTTTACTTTATTTGTTGTGATTTATTATTTATACAACTACATACATAGTTATTTGATTGATATTTATTTAGATATAGTTGTTTATGGCCTACTATGTTGTACTCACACATTACTCGATATTCTTGGTCCATACCTGAATAGAATTTATGTGTATATGATAGGATAAGGGAAAGATCTCTATGTTATATGGATAAGTTTCGATGAATCATGGATGAGGGGATTGGAATTGGTGTCAGCACCTTATTGGGAGTTGTTAGTGTCTTTATTTTTGTGTTTTTCATTTTGAAACCATACACATTGATGGCATGAAATATCTAATATTTCAGTTTTGGGTATTATTTTTTATTTTGGTTCAGCTTGTGATACTAGTCTTTTTTTTTTGGCATTTAGTTCGGTTATTAATTTGGAAATTATTTATTTATTTATATTGTTGTGAATCTTAAATAAATTGGTTATAACATCTCCATGATCGATTTTGTACTCTCACTACTAGTCGACAACCTCTTTCATATAAAGATGCATGCCTGATCTCATGTGATCAACTCGATCGTGGTATTCCTTTATTGCACCCTTTTAAAGACTTCACATACTCAACGTTAACAAACTCACCAAAAACAGTCAAGTTCGTGTTTCTTTTTCTATATCATTTGGTTAAATAATCACTCTACCTTAATATATAGACTAAACAATACACAAATTTAATAGGTATAATGAAAATCATACCTCAATATTTTATTTTTTTAATAACTTTCTATAATTCCATATTTTAATACATAAAATAATTCTTTGGCAGCTTTTTGTTCTAGTATTCCCCCTCATGGAATGGTTTTCAAAGATCTCTATCATGGATTTCTTTCTATATAAATAAGCATAAAACCAATTGATTTTCAACATGATGGATTGAATTTTTCTATATTTTCTAGACATAAAAACATTCACCATTTCTAATTATTCATCATTCCCCTACAATTAATTATTATAAGATATATACTAAAGTGGACTAAGATAAACATAACTTAAATAATACAATAATGTCATGATTTACATAATACATATCATAAATAGTTACATAACCCAATGAGAAAAAGGTTTAGTTTCTTATAGGTTAGCTAAATAAGCATATTATTTTACAATACCTGAAAACATTACTCCATAATCACACTCCCCAAGACCATTTTATAGAAATCTAACATGATATAATCATCTTCGTAACCTGGGTAATTGGAAGAGAAGAAATGTGTGAGTTCAGATTCTAAGTAAGGTAAAAACATAACACAATTTATTAGATCATAAATATGAAAGAGAACATGAGGAAAGGATAAATATCTTAATAAAACATCATATTACCTCGTATAATAACCAAAAAAATGTTATTAAAAAATAAATTTATAAAAATATCATTAAGGTATAATTAAATTTATGAAATTGCCCAAAATACATCTCAATACTCATAAAACATATAATCATGACATAAGAGTGAGGGATACTTTAAAAATAATATGTAATATAAAGAAATGGAATCTCCTGAAAGTTAAATGAATCCTTGAATGTGTGATAATTAGAAAATAACTTGAAAATGTGGTAAAATCAAAATAACTAGAAACCCATTGTAAAAAAACTCATTATGCCCACACCTATATAAACAAACACATTATGTCTGCACCTAAAAACGTGAGCAAACATATTATGCTCACTCCTATGCGAACAAATTCACTTTATCCACACCTAAATATCTAGTGAGATATAAACATAAACTAATGAATTATATGTAAATATACTACCCCTCACATAGTCTTTATATATATGTGTTCCACTAAAAATCAATCCACGACATATCTTAAATATCCCATTCAAAAATAATGGATTTATTAAATTTTCAAAAAACAATACATAATATAAAATTAAGAGTTCGTAGGATATAAAAAATGTAATTTTAGAAATGTAACTATATCATAATAAATAAATATGGTGATCAAAATATAACTTCCTAGGAAATAAATCTTGGAGGGAAAATTGAAGTGAAAATAAATAAGTTTTCATAAAAACTTTTAAATTTTTATTAAAAAAGAAGTAAAAATTAGTTTCAAAAACATTTTAAAAGTATTATGTAGAAAAAGTTTGAAAAAAAATTAAAATACTTTTAAATAAAATATCCCTCAAAAGAAAAAAAATCTTCACAATAAATCCATAGTGTTAAATAATGAAAACATTTCTCTTATTAAGCATTTAGGTTTGTTTTAAAAAATCCAAATTAGAGAAACTTTGAAAAGGTTTCATTTCATAAAATTTCTAAATGAAAATTAGAATAATATAAAGGAAAAAACATTCGTTTAATCATATAAAAATGTTTTAATAGGAAAAACCTTCACATGGAAGATAAGATTAATTAGTATGAATGGGGGTCATTTTTACCAATGTTATACTATTATTTCAGAAAAAAATCAAATAATTTTTTTTGATTATGAGAAGTAATTTTCTGAGAGAAAAATAGTAAATTTCATATAAAATATAGGAATAATATAATCAAATAAAGAAAAAATATGTATTCAAGTAAGAAATACAATGTCCTAATGAATCCGAAATGGAATCGATTAATCCTATGTCGTGGTCTTCATTCACTTTGTGCATTCTGTATAATAAAATTAGGTTAATTATATAACTTATTAGGATACTTATTAATTTATATTTTATTTAATAAGTAACATTTATTATCATACGTTATTTATTTATTATATATATTTTTCTTATGTTTAGGTAAAAATGGAATCAGTGTCGGCATATTTTTGAAATTTTTGCAATCAAAGATGATATTTTAATAATAAGTTAAATACCTAACGTAAACTTTATAGAATAATAAAATGAAAATAATTTTATTATTAAATTATAACTATTTTGGTATTTATGTTCCTATAATCATACAATATATAGTTTTATATCATTTTTCATGTTAGTGGTTAAACTAACCCAATCGTGAACATACTAGAATTCTATGGGTGAGTATGGTTAAGAAATTTTTTATTTTGAAATAATATCATTATAAAAAAATTATAATGGTATTATTTATATTTTATTAATGTTTAAATCTGATTTGAATTGTTTTGGATAAATAATGGAAATCTAGTTTAAAAATGAATAACATTACTTAAAGGTAACGGTAGTCCAAAACATATGATTGGAATTCAATTATTTTATTCTGTGGATTGGAAGAAATAAATGATGGTTTTTATATTAATATAATGAAACTTTTGTATAATAATGATACTTTGTATATTATAAAACTACAGTTGTGATAGTTTCATAATGGAAAGCATAATAAGAAAAATGAAAGGATTACGTAATAATCACTTTGGGACCTTGAAATTTCTCTTGAATGTCTCCCTGGAAATGAAAGGATTTCGATAACATATGCTGAACATTGGATGTTGAACATGATTGAGAATTATAGGAAGATAAAATTTTAAGAGTTTTAGAAATAAATTATAATGTAAAGGTGTAAAATTAAGTGGTGGAAGGATCCCTTTTTATAAGTGAAGAGGAGATAAATTTTGAAAGTACACTTTACATTTTCAATAATGTAAAGTTACTATTCATGTGTAAATGGCTCAATAGGGACAAAATAAGAAGGTTTGGTTATTTTTTCTCAATAAAAACTAAACCTTTACATTTTGAAACATGTATTTCATATTTTTTCGGTTATTTCCACTTAATAAAAAATTCCCATTTTTACTTTTACTAGGGTAAATAATTTTCAGCATTAGTAATTATTTTTAATATAAAAATAAATTGAACACTTCATATAATTTGAAACTTACTATTTAAAATTTTAAATTCAATTTATGAAATGAAATTTCTAATAGTGTGAAATTTCTTTTAAACATGTATATCATGTAAATACATTTTTTTAGAAAATAGTGTGTTTTTGAGCTTAAACATATTTTTAATTCGTAGTTATAAAAATTATCAATTTTAATTACATAAATAACTTAATTTTAATCCAAAATATGATTTATCTAGCTTTAAAATAAATTTAAATCCAAATTTTACCATTAAAATAATTAACTAATAGAAAAGATCAAAACATTTTTATTTGAATTAAAATATTCTTGTATTATATGGCTAAGAATAGGTTTATAATTTTTAAAATATATATTTAAGATTATTTAATCTATTTTTAAATTAAATATTTGATCAATTAAAAAAATATTTGTCTTACTTATATGCTAATAAAGTGTAAAATTCTTTATTTTAGAAAGAATTGTATTTTTTCACTATTTATCGAAATATAAATTATTTTAAAAAAATCTATAAAAATGATATTATGAACATTTTGATATTTGGAATTAAAATATTATGTTAATTATACAAAATTAAATTTTTAAATTTAATTTAAATTTATTTTAATAAAATAATTCCTAAGTGGAAAAAAATTATATTAAAAAAATGAATCTTATTTTAATATATATTTTTATATAGTTTTTATAGGGTGGTTACTACTATTGATACCCATAAATTAAAAAACCATAATATAGTGTCATATTTAAAAATATTATTTTGTTAATTTAACAAGATTTTTTTGTTTTAGTTTGGAGTTATGTGTTATAGAATCCACTCTTCGTGATATTTTTTTAAGGAAAATTATTTACCAATATCATTAATTATTACATTCTACCCCACATAAAAATAACTTCATCCTGGAAATTTTTATTACTTGGAAAGAGATAAGTGAGGTTACTTTTAATCATTGCATCCCCGAGTTCCCATATATATTTTTCAAACTTTTGATTCTTCCTTAGAACTTTGACCAAATGGTTGGTATTATTTCGCATCACTTTATCTCTTCGATCCAATATCTCCACTAGTTATTCCTAATAAAATATATCATGTTCTAATTTCATGGATTCTGAGTCCAGAACATGTGATGGTTATGTTATTTACTTCCACAAAAGCGATGCATCTAATGCATCATGTACTTGGGAGAGGTCTGATGGATGTGTAAAGTGATAATCCACTACCCCGAAATAATAAAGGTTCTCAAAGGGATTGATATACTAATGTCTTAGCTTCACATTCTTCCCAGATATCATATCCATCTTCCATGGATAAATTTGTGGTAACACCTTACAATTAACAAAAAACTCTAGATCTCATTGATGATTATCCCCATAACAATTATATCATATTATTCTACTTTCATATGTTGTTGAATGTTTTGAACTTTCAATATAATTTATTTGTCAAGGTAGAGACCTATCAACTTCTTCACTCCAACTTCAACCCAGTCTTTTAGAGTCTTACAAATCCTTCCATAAATAGCATCATATGGTTCCATTTGAATTCTATATTTGAAACTATTGTTATATGATAACTCTTACAGTGGAAGGTGTTTATCCCAACAACCTTAGAGTTTAATCAAACAATATATAAGAATATCAACTAGAGTTTGGATGGTTATCGTATACTAATCAACTATATGAGGGTGACAACCAGTGTTGAAACTCACCTCTATCTCTAATTCCTATTGAATACATCACCAGAACCTCAATGTAAACCTCAAATACAGACCATATATAATGTAGTGTGGTGATCTATGAATCCTTACCACTTACCATGTGTATATCTCGGTGATTTTGAAAAGTGGTAAATCTTATTTTTTAGATATAAAATGGGATGAATTTGTAAGTTAAATTACTACAAACCAAATAATATTATGTCCTTGAGATATTTTGGGGGATCCAAAATGAAATCTAAGATATTGTTTTCCCATTTTCATACCAGTAAGGGTAATTTTAGAAACATACCCATATTAATTTGTTGTCAAGGCTATGCTTTTTGGCATACCAACCATCGAGATATGTACTCTATGATATCCATCATTATATTATCCTACTAGTGGATTTTTTATATATATATATATATATATATATTCATATTTGTGTTTCCTTGGTTACTAAAGAATGATGAGCTGTAAGAATTATCCGAAAGATACTTCTTTAGTCTCAGTTTTGATGAGACACATATACAGGGTTCAAGACTTATAAATCCATTTCTTTCAAATTTTAACTTTAGAATATTCACCACTTTTTTGTATCTCTAACTAATTCTTTTAGTATTCATTTATCTTTATGTGAATGTATGTTTGAGTAGTTAGTTGGGAAAGATAAGGCTTCCCTCCTCCCATTATGAATTCAAGTTTCATCCTCTGAAAATATATGATTATTGGATCCTTTTCAATCCTCATCATGGATATAGTATCATGGTCTTTCTTTCTCATTGAATCATCCACTTTATTTTCCTTCCTCATGTGGTGATATATTGATTAGTATTAATATTTTATCAATTTCAACCATCAAATCTATCACATATTTAACTCCTTCTATGTGAATATATATTTCTACCACTTACGGTCATAATTTTTATTACATGTTTATCTATATAGATAATGTCACCAAATGATTATTAAAATGATCACTATTTTTAACTCCAAATAATTAATTGGGTAACTATACTCATTATTATTTAATTGTAATGTGGCATGATCAATTACCTTATCATTATATATGATGATACATTCATATCCTTTTTCTAAAGCATCACTATATATTACAAACCCTTGCCCGCCATAGGGTAATGAGAGTATAAAAGGAATGACCAACCTTTTTTAGTTACATTAAAAATTGTTCAAATTCATCTGTTAGAAGGTTCTTTATTGCATTCTAAGATAACTTATTTAGAGGATTTTATAGACATGGTAAATTTATCACAAATAATCGGTAATATTATTATAATCCATGAAAACTATAGATCTTTTTTATAGTGGTTAGTCTAGTCAATTACTTGATAACTTCTCTCTATGGTGGATCCCTTATTATACCTTTTATTGTGATGACATGACCCAAGAATGATACTTTCTATATCCAAAATTCACACTTGATAAATTTAGCATACAGTTCTTCATTTCTCAATCTCTTAAACACAATCTGCAAGTGACCTTCATATTCATACTTGATATTTAAATATATATGTAAATATAATATGTGAAGATAACCATAACTTAATAAATTTAGTCTCTAAATAAATTATTCATTAGATATAATCTTTACTATACTAACATTTGAATATGTTATCTGATATAAAGACTTATCCCTTAAACTTTTACCAAGGGTTCTTATAAAATTTCCCTAAAATAATCCCCAAAAAAACAAAAATAATCTCCAATGTAATTAAATCCTACTCTGGAATGAATTTAAGTGAAGAAATCTAGACAAATCATAGCTAATACATTAATTTAATGATTTAGATAATACATATCACAAATAGTCACACAACCCAAGGACTGAAAAGTTTAAGGTCTAAGATATCTATATAAACATCTTATTTTACAACACTTTTAAACAATAATCCATAATATCACCCCCTATATAGCCTTTTCTATACATATCACATGTTATAATTATCTCCATAACTTGTGGAATGGAATCATAAGAAAGGTGTGAGATCAGATGCTCAACAAGGTAAAAATTTATAATAATATATCTGATCATAGACGTGAAAGTGAACATAAGGAAAGCATAAACATATTAATAAAATATTATGAGACAATTGATTATAATAAAAACATAGTAAAGAAATATAATATTAGAAAATCATCATCATGGAAACATAAAAGTTATGTCATGGCTCAAAATACATTTTAATACTCATAAAACAAGTGGGCTTAACATAAGAGTAGAGGATAATTTAAAAATATAGAATACCCTAAAAATATGGTTTGTAGTGAAAATTAAATTAATATTTGAATATTAAATTACTTTATAAATAACATGTAAATGGGTAAAATTCATTAGTTTAGTAAAACCATTATGAAAAATATCATTATTCTTATGCTTATATGAATAAACTTGTTATTTACATGCTAGAAAATGTGAGAAAACCTGTTATGACCACAACTTTAGGAAAGTACTCATTCTATACATTCATGAATATCTCTTGAGATATATATAGGACCCCACCCATCATCATCCATAAATATGCGTGCCTTATAAAATCAATCATAGTCATATCATAAATAACCCATGGAAAAATCAATGGGTTTCTTAAACAATTTCAAAATACATCACATAACATAAAACTAAGAGATCATAAGTTAAAAAAAATTTTGTTTTAAAAGTATAATAATAACATAATAACATATATAGGTTGATAAAAAAATCACTTCAGGAGAGATAAATCATAGAGGAAAAAATATTACTGAAAATACAAAAGTTTTCAAAAAAACGTAAAAAATATTTTATAAAAGAACATGTGAAAATTTAATTCCATAAAAATTAATAATGGAAATATAAGGCTTTTTAAAACCTTATGAGAAATAAGTTTCAATAAAATATCCTTGAAAAGAAACAAAAAACAAGATAATAAATCTGGAGTATTACACATTGAATGAAGTGCCTTTATTAATATTTTAATGTTTTTTAAAATAAATCCCTAAAAATTTGAAAAAAATTCATTAAATAAAATATTTAATAGAAAATATAAATAATATAAAATAAAGATAAATACTTTAATTTCATTTAATAAAACACTTTATCTAGGAAAACCATGGACATGGAAGATAAGATTAAATTGTAGGAATGTGAGTTATTATTTCTAATGAAATAATGTTTTTTCAGAAACAAATAATCAAATAAGTTGAAATTGATAATGATAAGTAATTTACCAAGACAAAAAGTGAAAATATAAAATAAAATAGGATAATTTAAGGATAAAAATAAAATAATAAAAGTAAAAAATACTATAACCAGTTTATTTTTAAATTAAGTCAACAAAACCCTTGTTGTAGTCTGGATTCTTTGGCACACACACCTAACATCATGAATAATAAAATTATGTTTATTAGATACATTATTAAAAACCATATTAATAAATATTTAATTTAGTAAGGACGAATTGTTTGCATATTTTATTTATTTATTATATTGTTTTTTCTTCTGTTTTCATGAAAATGGAATTGGTCTTGTCTTATTTTAGTAATTTTAGTGATGGAAGGTGATATTGTAATACTAAGTTAAATACTTAATACAACCATTAAAAAACCAAATTAAATAATTATTTTCTTATTTATTTATAGTAAATTTAGTATTTATGTTCCCATAGTCATCCATGATATATTTTTAAACTATTTTTCAAGTTTTTGTTCAAACCGGTATAAACGTGGACATACCATAATTCGATTCGTGAGTATGGTTAAGAGAATTTTTATTTATTAAATAACATCATTATAATAGAATTGTAATTATATTTTTTATATTTTTTTTATATTTTAATCATATATTAAGTGTTTTGTGTAAATAATTAAAATTAATTTGGAAAACAAAAAACGTTACTTTTGGGAGGCGATAGTGTGTACAAAGCACGTTCAATATTATAATGTTATTATAAGTGGATGAGACAAAATAAATAGTGGTTCCTACATTAATATATTAATAATTCAGTAAAATAATGATATTAAGTTCATTATAAAATATTTTTTGGGGTGGTTTTGGAAGGGAAAGAATTATAATAAAGAGACGATTAAGTAATACTCACTTTGGTACCTTGAATTTTTTCCTGAAATTATCCTTTGAAATGGAATAATTATGATAAAACATGGGGACATGTAGAAAACAAATGTTAGGACCAATAGGGGTCAATATACCCTAATAGGGGGGGATCAGGGTATGTATATTATTTTTCAAAATTCTTCCTTCCCCACTAGATCTTCAACTCTTTATTATAAGGGTCACTTTTTTTGAACTTGTGTGTTAATTTTGACCACTTATTTTCTTCTTTATCTGATGATGATGCTTTAAATGAAATTTAGGGAAGTAAGTAGGCAGACACAGAGATTTTTACTTGGTTCACCCTCACTGGGCTACATCCAAGTAGAAAACAATGGTGAGGTGTCGTTGTACCAAATCCACGAAAGCACACTGCTATTTACAAGGTTCGGTCTAGATCACTTTTATGCCCAGGCTCACTGCCTCTACAAGGTTAAGGGTCAGCTCAGTGCTTTCCCAAGGTTCATTCCCTATTTCTCTCTCTCTGTCTCACTATCGGTGGAGAGGATCACCGTCTTCCTCTTCCTTTGCTCACTGCTCTGGAAAGGATTCACTCACAGTTTATAGACCTGTAGGTCTCTTCATTATCACTAATGAATACATCCTCTATTGTATGTGTATGCTCTGTTCAAGTCCAACTTTCACCCATATATGAATCTCACTTTGCACCGAATGTATCGTGCAATCTTCCAGCTTTCACGCAGCCCTGAATCACTGTCGCGAATCAACCTTACCTCGTGCCCTTCTCTAAGTTGGTGTGAAAGTATCAGTGTGCAAGTTATAACTGGCATGCAAGTCCACCTCAACCACTTACGCGACACAATCTTCTGCAACTCCAAACTTGTGAAACACACACCCTTTTACACCCAAACCAATATTGGCATGCAACCATAAACTGTCGTGCTTCATCAAAACCTAGGGAGAAATTCCACCTCAATCACTTTTGCGACACCTCCTTCTTCAACTCTAAACTTGGGAAACTCACTTCCTTTCTTGCCCAAACCACCTTGGGTGAGAAACAATCACCTGGCGCGCAACTTCAACTTGTGCGACCACACCACCACTTGCGCGACCACCACACATGCGTGACGAGAGCTCTGATTTTCTCTATGTGTTTAACTCATCCAAAATGAGGAGAGGTAGAACCCTATTTATAGGTATTTGGACACCATGCGTGATGGTGCGCAAGTCTCCCCTCGACCCACAAGTTTCGGCGCGTAAGTCTCTGCTGCGCAAGTCACTTACGCAACCAACCATAAAACTTTGGGTGTTCCTTTTCCCTTTGCCATATTTTGATGTTCTAATCTTGAAAAAAATAGGGTGTGAAAGTTTCCTCTCCTATAATACATCAGCATGCAATTCTCTTTTCCAAAACCACTTTTCTCTATTTTTCAATTTTTAGGCCCAAAAATTTGGCAAACACTGGAAAACGGCGCCACCTTGTATCTACTCTTTTGGTACCGCCTACAGATCATCCATTCCTTTATCGATGTTCTTGAATAAAACATGGATCATTAAAAATAGCCCTTGAACTTGACAACACACCATGAAATATCTAATGTCAACAAATTTGTAGGTCATAGTTTTCTTTGTCAACAATCCCAACACAGATGTCCACTTTGTCAACAATCACAATCACCTCAAAAATGCTTCAATGATACCTTGAGGGATTTTTTCCCAACAACAAATATGTAGATTTATAATATGGATAAAATTTACTATTTGTACGAATAAATTCAAAGAGGAAAGTGTATCAATATGTGGTGGAAGGATCCCCTTTTTAAGTGAATATGGGTATGTTGGGAAGAACCCTTTAAATTTTCAATAATGCAAAGTTATTATTCACAGTCAAAATGATCAATAAGTGAACAACTAGGGATGTGAGGTGAATTTTGGGTTAAACCAAAACTCAAAAATCCATTTTGAAACATATTATTAACATGTAATGGGTTATTTTCTCTTAGTAAATCAATATTTAGCATTTTTTATTACCAGGTAATTTAATATTTATCCCTAGTAATTGATATTGGTGAAAAATATTAAAATTTATCTTTTAACCTAATTATGAACTTATAATTTTAAATTTTAAAATGATTTTGTGAGTTAAAGTTTCAAATGGTGTGAAACATTAATTTTAAATAAAATATACATATCACATAAAAACATTTTTTAGGAAAATTATGATTACAAGATTAAAAATAATATTGAAGGTATAGTTACTAAAACTATAAAATTTCCTAACATAAATAGGTTTATTATAAAACTAAATAAAAGGTGTATATCATTCAATTGAATTCAAAACCAAATTTTACCATTAAAGCACATAATTAATATAATAGATCAAAAAATATTAAATTTAAATATAAATTTTTTATAAATTTAAAAATAGGTTTTATAAATTAAATATAATGTATTTAAAATTCTTAAATTTATTCCTTAAATGCATATTTGGTAAATTAAAAAAAATGTATCGTACTTATATACTCATAAATAATAAAATTCATTTTTTTGAAAAAAAATAAAATTTCAAAAAATCAATTATTTTAGAAAAACCCCAGAAAAAAATTCATAGGATAATATTTTATATATGGAATTCAAAAATTAAATTAATTCTATAAAATTCCGTATTTAAGTGTGTTAGAAATTAATTTTAATATAAAAACACATGAGTGAAAAAAAATTATTTTAAATTAATGACTCTTATATTAATATATTTTTTTACACAATTTTTATAGGGTGGTTACATCTATTGATACACATAAATTTAACAACCATAATATGCTGATCATATTTAATAATTTTATTTTATTAATATTTCATGGTTTTTTTATTTATTATTGTGTTTTGGGTAAAACTAGCTAATTAGAAAGATATTTATTGAAATAAAGGTATTTACTAATATAAAGGGTCATTTTATATACCCAAAAAAATATAGGAATATTTTGGTCTTAATTAGCACTTTTGTCACTACAATAGGTCTTGGAATTGAATCTCTACGTAGAAACACCTTTCCTTTCAACTCTATGATTCTTATAACACCTTATACAATATTTCTCATTTATTTTCCATTTATTAACTTACATGGGAACTATGGATATATTTTTAATTCAAAATTATTTATTACTATTTTGGTTTTATTCAGTTAAAAAATTAGGGAACTTTCATTATTTTGAGACTGCTCTATCTTCTTATACATATCAAATTATGCTAGTCAAATAGTTACAAATGTTTTTTTATTATGTCCAGTACACTTATATTATGTAGAATAATATTTTACATAATTATTTTTATCATTTATAGTCATGGGTTCTTTTCCTCTTAAACTGAATTTTTTTTACTCTTTTAGGAAACCTGTCCTGAAATTAAAATTCTTCATAATGGATTTCTTCTATTAAAAAAATCTAATTATTTAGATGGTATTGGATGTTAATGGAGGCATGGTGTTGGTCCAAGGTCAAGTTCTAGTATGTTGTGGGAAGATGTTTTTGTCTCATCTTCTTTTCCTATTGTGAGTGCTTTGGGTTGCTTTGTGGCCTCCTTGTATGAGCAAGATGGTGGAGACTAGCATCGTTTAGTTTTAGTTTTTTTTCGGAAAAGATCCCTCTGACGTCACCTCTGATGTCCAGGAGATTGGTGATGGGTTTCTACTTTTGATTTTATGATTTTTGTTAGGTGATTTTTTGTTCTTTTTGTGAATTTTTTTTGTGTGAATCTCTTTTTATGTTGTTTTTTTGTCTACAGAGTGTCGATTGGTTTGTGGTTGTGTTGCGGTGTTTGTGGGGTAGGGCGTGGCGTCTGGATGGCATGATCTTCCTAAATCTATTTTATTCGTCTCTCTTTATGGATGTGCTCTCTCAGTCATCTCACGTCACTGGGGGGTTTTGGAAAACTCTAACTGGAGTCCTTCAGTGGGTTTCTGGATTTGGACTGGTGTTGACAGTCGCACCAGTGGGTGCTCGAAGACCTATTCTATGGTTTTTATAGCTTTTTTGATGTATGTGTTCACTGGTTTGTGGTACCTCTTCCTTCTCTTGATGATTTCAGATCCTTCTATAAATGTATGTCTATTTTAATTCTTGAATGGATTGTACATCAATTAATTGAAATCTATTCATAGTTGGAATATTTTTATTTTTCTATGTAGTCCACATCAATCCAGTTGGTTTCCTTTGAATTTCATATTTTCTCTCACTGAATTTATGTCATATGTTACCTTTAGTTATGGATAATTTATACCACTAATCAATGACCATATTCCCAATCATTAAATAGCACCAATATCTATAATCAATATCTTTATTTTTTATATTTATTGTGGTCAGGATATATTTTCCATAATGTGTATGATATTATTTTTTGATATAAACCCCAATATGTTTAACTTTATTAAGAGATTTAATTTTCTTGGACTTATATATATCAACCCTTAGAACATTATTAGGTTTCTTAGATTTTTTCACACTTATATATTTATATATTCTCATTTATTTCTTACACTAACCATAAAAATATCATGAGTGAAACTAACATTATCATGATATTGAGATACTTATCTCCTTGATCCAATAGTTTTGTTTCTCTAGAATAGTCCAAGACCATTTTTTACCATTTTGAGTGTTATTTAAAGAAATAATTATTTTATATGTTAATGTGGTTACATTTATCTTCTCAACTATTTGTTAGGGTTCTTCTTGAGTTGATTCAATATTTCTCAACTTCACTTCCAATTAATGGAACCTTAGAGTTAGTACATTATTCTAGGCCACAACTATGTTCAATCTATATTTTCATTTTTTTCATCGAATTACATGTGTGATCCACATGGGTTTTTACATTCCTCTATTGGAGAATAAAATAGCTCTTTTATTCTCTTACTTTAATCTTCCAGTTGAGCTTCCTTGACATTCATAAAGAATTGACATAGTTTTTTAAAATCATGGATTGATATTTTAACAACACTATAAAATACAAATTCTCACAAATAGTCATTTATAATTCATCAACAATAAAAAAATTAATTCATTATAAACTATGATAGATTTTTCCTTAGCTTCCATAACTTTAGTGATAGTGTTACACTTTTTTAGGTTCCTAGACAATGCATTTTTCATAGAATTAATTTTAAATCCTAGATATTACTTTTCATCATATAATTGCAACATATTTAAAAATATGTTAGTGAAAAACTCAATATGAACTTTATGAACATAATAATTAACATCATAATAGTGATCATTAAGTGGTTAATAAAATATATATTTAGCGCATATTGTTATTGATTCATCATCAAAGGATTAATTTACAAAAAAAAATCTAACAACTTTTGTCACTTTGATTTCCTTCAGGTAGTGGTGTTTTCTTTTTTCCCTTTTGAATTTTTTATTATCCTCTAGGCCTATTTTTCCTTCTAATTTGTCAATGTCTCGGTCAAAACCTCCAATTCTCCATTGATATGGAGGAATAAAAAATTATCTATCTAAAGATCTTCTCAAAACTATTAAAAACTACATCTCATATATTTCTAGTAAAAACAGTAGTTTAAAAAAAATAAATTAAAGTAGAGGGAACCTTTCTCTAGTTCTCCATGAAATACCCACATCTTCTATGCACAGACCCCTAAGGGGGGTGAACCAGGAATCGATAAAATTTTAAAAAAATACAAACTAATTTTATAAACTTTTTAACCAAATTTTTGTCATAAACTATTCCTCCTATTAGGATTTAACTAGATCTATTAATGACTACATAATTTTATACACCACATGCAACACTGAAAATAAATTCAAGTGCAGTTTATCATTTTTATATAAGGTTTGTCCCCACCTATTAAACATAGTCTTTTTTTGACCAGGATATTCAATTCATAAAATTTCAATTAATAATTTTATCATCAATTATAGTTGTCTTTAGGATGGTATCATTCTGAAACCATTCTAGCCATTTTACATAGGCTATTAAATGTTACACTTGGGTGTTCTTTATATTATCTCCATAAAATTCACATAATAACCCCAACCATTTGAAGTATTATGAAAATTTATTAATGTATGTCACTACATCTAACAATTTGATATTATTCTTCCACAACTCAAAGACTTTGAATTCCTTTTGATACTCAATAATAGCTTAATTAAAATAATTCTCTCTTAAATAAACTTATTCCAAGGCCTTATTCAAAATATATTAAATAGATTCACTCAAGTCAAAAACCAAGGTCTTATATATCCAAAGAATATTCAAGATAACTTATTGTATGTATGAATTTATCAGTCTTCTTCTTACCCTTATTTAATCATACATAAGAAATATAGAGTATTGTGGATTATTTTTATTCTCTTCTTCCACAATGAACTATACCACTCTTTCTAAATAAAATCAACTACTTATTTTTCTATCTTAGATACTTATTTTTATCTATTTCAGGTTCTTATTATCTTTGAAAGGTTTCTTTATTCTTACAAGTTGTTCTCAATTTATCACCATTTATAATTCTCTTTTTTTGTGAACAATTCCTTTTCTATTTAGTGGATATTTCTAGTTTTACAAAACATAAAAGATATCTTTATATAATATAGGCAACAACTTGAACCCCATAATCCTCTATATCATTTTTTCTCAAACCATTGCCCAAATACATTCCAAAAATACCTTTTTATTATTATTTCATTTTTCTCTAATCTGAATATTTTATTAATTTCATTCTCTGTTAGGTTTGAGAATATATCTCAAAATCATTCCATAGTAAATAAAAATAAAATAATATTTTGAGGCTATATAAAAATTATACAATAAATCACATTGGGGTGAGTCATATTATCCATGGAATGAGGGAATTCAAAAATATCAATATAGGATATATTATAATTCTCAGACTTCATATCATCTTATTACTCATATTAGAAAGAATCAAAAATTTATTTTTATTATTTAATTCATTAAATAGCTGTAAAAATATTTTTTTGATAGGTTTTTCAACATTTAATCTGGAATATTATAATATTTGGGATAATCATTTACTCAAAAATTCACTATGTTATGATCTTCTTATTATCATACACAGAGTCCCTATTTTCAATCAACTAGATTATATCTAAAAATTTGGTGATAATAAAAATAATTTAGATCGATACCAACATCGTCCAATTTAATTTCACTTAGAATATAAAATTCTATAAAACAATTCTCTTTGTCCCCATATTTTTATTCTCAAAATCTTATCCACATTTGATCTCATTTTTATCAAAAATAAATATAAAATTCCAAATACTTTAAACATGATTAAAACACACTTTGATTGTTTGTTATGTTTAATATATATAAAGTTTCATTTCTAATTACCTAGTTAATTTCATCTTACTAATCAAAATTGATTTTAAAATATTTTCATATGAAACTCATACCTTAATAGAACAGTGATATTCTCAAAATCTTATCCCTTAATCTTCCTCAAATCACTACTTAAATCATGTCTTGGAAAATTATCATGGTGTTTTGATCTTTAATGAACATCATAAAAATGATCCAATATTTCGGATGGTTTTCCAAAAACTACAATTTTTTAGTTTTTTCAAAATTTACAATATCTAATAGGAATGTTGAACACCAAGAATATATTTTATATGGATCAAAAATCATACAAGGTTATATAATCTAATGTTTTATGAGAATTATACATACTTAGAATATATTTCATGAATCATATGTATTATATGACTCAATACCTCTTACATGTACCAAATATCATAAATGAACATCTGATGAGTATCTATGGAAATATATCTTACATGATTTCCTGGTATTTAATGTTTTTAAACTTCTTATAATGAATTATTATTTTATGAAATATTTATATATTTATAAATAAATAAATTATATCTTATGGTTGACCACCATTCTATAAAAATTAGAATATCATACAAAAAGGACATGTGTCGCATGAAAAATAAATCATCTTATGAAATTGACATAAAAAATTATACTTAGAAATTTTCCTACCATAGAATATGAATTTCAGACACCATCCATATTATTTCAAGTCTTTTTAGGTACTTCTCTAGCACCTCAAATCACTTCAGAATAACTTCAAAAAATTCTAAGAATTATTCCTTCCCTATAACATTAATTCCAAACTCCATCCACCACATCTCAAGTATTCTAAGGTACCTCTATAGTACCTCAAATAAATTTCGAATATCTTCAAAAATTTAGTGTGATTATTAAAATTATTCTAAAAAAATTGATTTTTCGAAGTTATATTGAAACATATATACTCAAGTTTGAGTTTCCAATAAACATCACTAACAATTTACACTAGATTTCAACATAACTCTTTTATACCTTCATCCAAAAGACATTCAACACTAATTTATAAAATATCATGTTTAATTATCTAAGGATGGTATCTTCAAAAAACCATAGCTTCTATATAAGAATCAAACATTCTTTATTCTCCCAAAACATATTAATCTATAAGATTTTAATTAGAAATATCCCCAGCCAGCTTCCAATTTCTTTGAAATTATTATTGATAAAACTTTAAACATAAAATTAGTATATGTATTTGAATTTAATATTAGATCAACAATCATAACATTTTTCAAATAATTCCAAAGAAGAAAACTTATTCAATTTTTCCCATATTTTTTGGGTAGCACCTTCAACATCCATCATTGGGTGGATTCTTTCTCCACCACCCAATAAACAAATACATGAATATTGACATTAAAATTGACCAAAAAATCTAATCAACACAAAACATTAGGCCATTTATAATCATCTATGGATTTTAATAATGATTTTTACACCATTTTTATGCTTAATGTAGCTGGTATAGCTGAATGTGAAGGGTTCAAATTTAAAATCTATATTTCAGTTAAAACACAAAATTGGGAAAACATGATTAGGATGAAAAATGATGAATCATTTATGAAATTTATGAATGAACAATAGGTCATTTTGATTCCTTATGTAACCTTATGACTCAAAGTTTGTGTATTCAAATGAAAATATATATTTTTGGATCCAAATGTGCATTACATGAAAAAAAACAAGCAAATGAAGGAAATGATTGATGATACATTTGTGAATTTTAGGGAAGAACTACACATCATTAGGAAACTCATTATTTCCAGGGTGATAAAAGTGTATGTTTTCAATTAGAAATTTATATTTTAATTCAAAACCCACAACTAAGAAAACATGATCATATTGTCATTAAACCAAATGTAATAACCAAAAAGTATAAACCATTAGAAATTGATGTTATGTTCAATAAAATTCATTACATTAAACACCCAACATAAAATAACCATAAAATATTTAAATAAAGTTACTATTAAATCCATAATAAACTCTAAAATGGTAAACAATTAAAACCTAACACTTTAGAAGATAAAAAATTGATATGTTTTATTATCGAAAAGGTTATATTTGAAAGAGGACCTCCTTATATATTATATTTTTATCTTAAAAGTTAAATTTTAAAATTTTAAAATTTTAATTTGGAAAAATAAACATATTTATTAGTTCGAAATGAAAAAATTTACTTAGTATTAAAAAAAAATTCTCTTAAAAAAAGGTTGATTTTGACTTAGAAAATATAGTTTTTATGAAAAACTGGATTTTTTGGATTTTATCATTATGTAACAATGACCTTGAAGAATAAAAATACAACTATGTAATAAAATATGTATTTAATAAATAAAATTATTCATTTTAAAATATTCTTCCAACATAGAAATCCTACTTCTCACATTTTAATTACCAAACTAAAATGTAACATTAATATAGAAAATGATTTTGGTCTTTTCTTTGATTAGATATTTTTTAAGGTGAAATTCAGTTTTGGGTTTCCTTTAAAGACTCGTAAAAACATTTGTATTATAATAAATCAATTATTTATTTTAAAAAAATATTCATGAAAATTTAACCATATACATAATTTTTAATCTTAAAAAAAATTCTAAAAAATATTTTTATATGGTTACGTTCAATTATTTTAAAATTAAAGATTCAAATATTTATAATTTTTTTTAAATAAAATGATTTTAATATTTTAAATCAAAATTTTTAAATTAGAAAAAATGTTCAGTTTTAGTTTAGTTCTGTAAAACAAATTATTGGGTTTAAAATAAGTTACCCTAGTAAAAAGTAAAAATAACAAAATGTATTTTATTATCGGTAAAAGGCCAAAACATTTCAAAATAATGTTTTTTAATATATAATTAAGTTTTGGATTGACCAAACCGCACCCCCTTTTCTCGTTTCTTCCTTTTTAAATCCTTTTATCATTTAATAGTAAAATAACATTATTGAAATTCAATTGGTATACTAAAAACTAACTTTATCTTTACTTATAATTGGGGATCAACTGTTGCTCTTTATGTTACACTCATTACATCAAATTTACCCCTAAAAATATTCTACATTACTTATACTAAAACCCTCTCCCACATCTATAATCATCAATTAACCTTTATTTTTCTTAAGTATTTTATTAGGATGCAATTTTCCCAGAGAAGTCAAGCATCTAATGACGTCAGAAAATGTTTGAGTTAAAAGAAACATAAGGTAAGGGTTTTGATAACTCAGTTTCGTTTTATTAAGTTAGACACTTATTTATTGAATATTATCATTAAAAATTTGTTCTAATTATCCCAATGATGATATTGAGATATAATACCTATTTCTTCCCTAGGGAATTATTTTTTATATTCATTTCTTCTTCAATGATGATTTTATTTATAAAGTGTGAGATTCAAAAGAATATTTCGCATATTTTCAATATTCTTTATTTCAAAGAATATTTTTTAAAAGTCTTATGTTTATAATTTTTGTGCTTTCTTTTCTATGTTCCAAGAGTTATGATTTATGTTCCATGTTTTATTTTCTCAAGCCATGGTAAAATTTTGATCATTTGATATGATTTTTCTATATTTCATGCTTATGGTTAACACTTATTGATATATGTACTTTAAACCCCATTATTCTACTAATTAAATTATTACCACATTATTTTTGATCTAGCCACTCTAGACTTTGATATTTTTTCCTTTACTACAATTTTGAGATCACTCCTTCTTATGTTTTCCCTTCCCCTAAATTTGGTGATGATTATGACTCATGGAATGTCTATGTGGGTGTTTAGTTTATGGATAAATGTTCATAACATATAAAATAAAGTGTTTATATGTTTCTATTATCCAAGACATTAAACCTTTTTGTCCTTAGGTTATGATAATATTTTTGATTTGTATTTATTAATCTACGGTATCATTGAATTATTTATATATGTTTAGCCTAGGTTTTTATAGTTGTTATAATAGTAATATTTGGTTATTTTTATATATTTTGTTGATAAAACATTAGGGAACCCCATAAGGATATGTCTATAATAATTTCTAAATATTGTGGTAAAGTATGAATTATGTAATTTTCCTATAAAATACATTTTTTATATTGGAAAGTGGATGTATGCTCTGGTGTAGTTTTAACTCAGGGTAATAACCCTAAAGAGGGAATGTTGGGTATTAGCTCAACTGTGACCTAGTGTGTGACAAAGAGTCCCAACTGTAGATTTGGATAGACACTATCAGGGGATATGAATTGTTTAATTCTCATTATATTTAATGAAACATTATAAAGGATTAAGTTAGTATGTTATCAATCATGGTTAAGAAAAAAACTAGTAGTTAAATAACCATGGGTAACCAATATTGATACTTATAGGGTTGTCAAGAAAAAAAATACTCATTATTTTTTATTTATATCTTCTACGAACATATTTATCTGCTTTATACATTTAAAAATTTAAGTATCAACATGATGATAATTCCCTTTTCAAGTAAATGTAATGAACTATAAAGAATCAAGCTATTGATGGATGTAATTGAAAATGTGGTGATTTTTCAAATGATATCAAAACTAAAGTTCCAAATCACACAGAAATTCTCACTCAACTCCCATATGTTATGAATATTTACATGAATAATGTGGAGCTCCCAAATTCACCAATAATGGAGAATATTGATACTTAATCCTTTATAAGTTAACTTCCACCATTCATTAATGGTACTTCCAAACCATGATTTCTAAAATATGGATTAATCTTATAGAAATGATATTTTTTATTATTAAATGCTAAAATCATGATATGGTCATGTTGGTTTTCTATCTTCTGGATGGTGAGGCTAAACAATGGTCTTTACCCAGAACTTGAGGTTGATTTCTCAATAGAACATATACTTGGATAATTAACTATCTAAATTACTCCCAATAGAATATCTCTTGTTTAATGAGAAGAATTGAAAATTAAATTACAAGAGAATCTTGACAATGTGTTTATATAACATAGTGTTACACCAGGGGGAACACTAGTCCTCTTTGAAAATAATAATGATGGATCAATGAATCTTTTCATCGATTATCATGAGCCCAACAAAATCACAATAATAAAATCATCCTCTTACCCATATCAATTACATGTTTGATAAAATCATAAGAGATCAATTCTTCTCAATGATTGACCTTCGATGTGGATATAATCAACTTGGGGAAAAAGGGGATCATATCTCAAAAATTGTATTATAAATAAGGTTTAGACACTATGAGTTTATAGTGATTCCATTTTAACTTAAATACTCCCCTACTGTCTTAAAGGATCATATTAATAGAGTCTATAGATTTATTGGATCAATTTGAGGGAGTATTTATAAATGATATTCTAATATATTAAAAAAGAAAGGCAGATCATAAATATCAGTTAATTACATTATTAAAGACCCTAATGAAGGATATATTTTATGATATAATTAATAAATATGAATTCAGGATACAAAAAATAGAATTTTTAGGTTATTTCATCACAAGATATATTATTTATTTAGATCCATCAAAGACTGTGGTTATGGAGATATAGACCAGACAAACCACAGTAACTAAAATACCTAGTTTATTAGGATAGATAGATATTATTGATTATTTCTGATAAATATTTCAGGGGTATCAAATTCATTAACCAAGTTAACATATAAGGGAGTTACGTTCCTCTAGAGATAATAATATGAGGAAGGCTTCAAGGTGCTTAAGGAAATGTTGGCCATTTCACATGTGCATACATTACCCTATAGTGGTGTAGGGTCTGTGATTTAGAGTGATGAATTTTCAAAGGGATAGGTATTCTTAATTGAAAAAAATGATATAGTAATTTCTCCTGACTCACAAAAATTAAATTCTCAGGGAAACAATTACTCAAAGAATTACATTGAATTAATGAAAATGATATTTTCATTGAATATTTTGTAGCTTTGAATTTATAGTGAGAGGTCTAACATAATAATGAACCACGATATCATAATATATATATTCACATAAAATGATTTACACATTATCCAAAGGAAATGTTCATAACTAATCAATGATTTTGACAACTCAATACATTTCCACCCTAGAAAGGAAAAAAAAGGAGTTTGATGCTATGATTATAAAAGAACATTCTACAATATCCATTATAAGTATTGAAAACGTACAAAAACTAATTGATCTACAATGGATGAATCTTAAATTCATAAGGGAAGAGGATAAATCTTCCCTTTTCATATTTTCTATTCAACCCTTTAATCATGTAAAGATCAAGGAAATCGAAAAGTATAATGTGGATATATAAGAGAAGGTAGTGAATATTACATACCTCAAATTTGATAAAGAATCTACTATATAGTTTCGAAATAGGATATGTCTCCCATATGTACCATAACTGAAGAAAATACGTTTATATGATATATAGAGGTCATTATTATCCTTCCATACAAGAGGCACAAAGATCTATAAATAAACCAAAACTTATAATGTGGTAAAATAAATAGGGAATGTTTCAGAGTATTCATCTTGATGTTTAAGCAAAGGAACAGTGACATAATCCTAAATGGATTATATGTAACAACCTATATTTTATAAAATGTGTATACCCTTTAATTTTTAGTTTAAACCTCTTGACATTATTCTAATAAAATTGTTAAAGATTTGATGATGGTTTTTGAATCATCTGGGGATTTTTTGTATCCACGAACTCTAATTTTTTGGAGAAATAAGTGATCCTCATGGTTCTCATAAGGTTGGTGCTAATTTTATCACTTAATCATATTGGTTGTGGAGGGTGACATGTAATTTTTCAAACTATTCACCCTAGGGCTCAAGTCCATATAATTTGGTGAAGGTGGGTTGTAGAGGTGATATTTGTGGGTGGTACATGGTTTGATAAACTGTTAACCTAGCTATGTGAGGGGGTTCCACCCTATATAGTGGGTGTGCATGGTTGGCACATGTTCTAACCAACTATGTTTCCAAATCGTACAACATTTAAAAAGGGTGAAATGTCTCTTTTTACCCTCCTTATACTAAACTTACTTATTTTTTTCTCCTCCCACTTACCACACAATATCCCTCCCTCGCATTGGATCTATACTTTGGCATCCAACATAATCATTGAGATACCACCTTTATTTGGAATCGATTTCTTCCACCATTTATTTTGTTAGATCCGGGTTAATAATATCTTTATTCCCCTTCTTCTCTTTATTTCTTTATCTATTCATATGTAATTATAAATACATGCTAGATAGTATTCCCTATTTTTAGGGTTTTTCCTATTTCTTTGATGTATCTCATTATAACCAATATTAGAAGCCAATGAGAGACTATGAGTCTTCTACCCATATAAGGTGGGTGGTATATACCTTTTCCCTTATAGTATTGATGTTTATATCTCAATTCATAGTGCATCACACCAAAAACTCAATCCATTTCATAAAAATAATAATATCATAAATAAAATATTTTAAAATAGGTTCCGGTGTTCAACTTGTCCTTTTACATGGTTGGTGGTCTTTAACCTCAACCCAAACTACCCCTTGAGGTGGGTTCATTTGAATTAATATAAACCCTTTGATTGTGTTTAGCTGAGAACCCTTCAGTGGAATCTATATACGAACTGAATTTTGATGATAAAGTTTGAAAACCACTGGGCCCATAATTATTTATAAGTGAAATAGAATAAATTGAAATTGAAAAATGGATGAATGATATCTTAGATTATGAATATTAATGTAAATGGTAGTTAAGGTGGTGTGGAAGCTAACATGGACCCTCCTTTATCACTTTTTATTGAGTTGATTAATGATATTAATGTGATGACTTAAATTGATAAGGACGTGGAATATAACATGGATCTTTGATCCCTTATATAAAATAATAAATTATGGATACTTTGGTGTGGTTCTGATATCACGGTATGGAACTAAAAATAATTTTACATTGGATGCCATGGATTATTACCTTATATATATCTTTCTTGGAATTCCATTCATTTACTCCTTGGGATCCTCTTATTTCTATACAGAGTTTTTTATAGACAAGATTTCTGGACTCAAAGATGAAACCCTGGTTAATGACCTTGGGTCCTAGCCCGTGTAGGATAATATTGTATTGTTTTTTAGATGGATGAGCTTTTTGGACTCAAACAGGGTTCTTTGGTCAATAGAACTAGTTCATAGACCTCGTATATCTAACACTTGATACACTAAGAGTATTCCATAGAGGATTTTTTACCCTTGTAAACATTTTTTTCTTCATTTATAGACTACTTTTCATATCATTTTTTTATATATTAGGTTGTATCACTTTATCATTTACAACATTACTCATGTTATACGTTCACACTACTACTATTTTTGGTGTCCTACTAAGTATATCTAATACCCTTTTTGGGTCACCAATTAGTTCCTAGACAGAACTCATAGATTCAAGTATGGACAAGGTAAACCTACCTACTATGGATACTTGATTTACTATACTAGGATGGAGAATGGGAGGAGAGGACCACAATTTTTATCATGATTCCTTTAGATATAGATTTTCACCTATTATTCATTTTTATGTAGAATGTCTTATATATTTTCCTCTTTGTATCCGTGTATTCCAATTTTATATATCATGATAAGATTGTAATTTCTTTATATGATATTTATTGTGGTTCAGACGATGTTTATGTTAGTCTGTTGACTTTATGTGAGGCTATAATTATGTTTATTATTATTCTGGGTATGATTATTCCAATATTATATCATATTGATTCTTCTTATTTTCTATTTACCAATTTTTTCTACTCTAACGTGATGTTTTAGTCCCCATATTGTACCATTATGGACCCTAGCTACAAGTCATATGCCTCTAGTATACAAAGAGGCCAACTTCAGTCAAGGTATATATTAGTTTTGGTTACTTATTAGTAATCAAAACATAGGATTCTATAAGGGGTAACAGATCCATTTTTTTCTTTTTTTTACTATTCGGGTTTGGTAGATTGGAGAAAGGAATATGTTGAATTTTTTAATGATTATTGGCATAGAAGAAGCTAACTTATGTATAGGGACAAGCCATGTTTCCAAGGAAGGGGATTAATATTCTAGCTTTTACATACTATAGTAGTCTTAATTTCACCATTGGGTGACACACATGGATTGTGATGATATCAAGATAAATAAGTATTTTCAATTACCCTTGACCATTGAGACAAGGTATATTTTTTTCATGCATCATAGTAGGAACATGAGGAATCACCTTCCATGCATATGGCATGCCATATTTATTTTATTGTGTTCATTGCCTGCATCATGTTGTAGTACCTTAACTACTATATCTATTATCTGAAAAAAATTTCTATAGGATGAATGGGACAACTAAATTGGTCAATTAATGTTTTTATATCAACAAAAATAGTGTTTTCTCATATATCATGATGGTGGAACCTTAATTATCTAATTATAGAATATTTGATCCATGGACCATTTCTCACATGGGATAAAACTTTCGTGGTTGTAATTAAATGGATGTCAATTTAGATTTATAGATTGTGTGTTCCTATGAAAATTCGGAATTGTGATCCATAAAATTGAACCATTGTAGCATACTCATTTAAATTACATGTTGTTCCAATTGTAGCTTTTAATGTCTAGAAATTTATAACTTGGTAATGGTAACTCATCTAACTAGACCATGATTCATGTATATATATATATTTATATATACTACTGGACTGCAACTCTTAAATGACATGGTTTTTGTTAAAAGGGGATTTCAATTCCAACCTAACCGATGTTTTCCTCTACAACATGCAATTGACACTCCATATACCAGAACCCTTAATTTAAAATAGATAACATTCCTTTGACCCGACCATATTATTGGGTATTGGAGAGTATCTACCATGACCTTTATGGTCTTTTATATCACTTAGAACTTGCTTTATGAGAAGGATGAGGGTGTGGATTTTATATAAGAAGTCCTATACATGTCCAATTCATCTACCTAAGATCATTTTAGTATAAAATGATACTCATTGGTATATAATTGTAATTATATATATATTCCTCCAATATGGCCTCAATTCATGAACTAGGAGGGTGGAAACGACCATGATTCAGAGGTTCTGGTCCTTGATCCACCTGTGTGACCTCATGTAGTGCCACTTATGGAACCTCCCACTATTCTTGTTATGGGTTTTGATGATCATTTTCAAGAGGGTTTCTTATGGATCATGTATAAAATGAAGGGATACCCATGAAATTTCCTTACAATGAAATACTTAACAATGGATCAATAATAGAATACACCTATGTTCTCAAGGGACGGAGGTCCTCAAGCTTCTGAATCATGGATAGAGTCTATTTAATATATCTTTGACCCTATAGATATTAATATATATATATAGGATATTCAATATTATAGTGTATATTCTTACAGGGTTATCCAAGAGATGGTGGGATTTTTTAACCTAGGATGATGATCAGTAAGTTATGTTTTGGATGGATTTCCATTAAATAATTAATTCCTTCTTGAGACCTTGTGACCAGGCTGATCTAGATATTTTATGCACCTATAGTATGAAATTCTATATGTTATGTATTATTCATCATATTTCCCAAAGTTTCATGATTTTGTTCTTAACATTCTTATTTATGATCTTTACCAAGATAAACATTTTTAGTATGGGCTTGTATATATAATTTGATCTTAGGTGAACATGTTTTCCTTGAATACTAACACTAAGAGAGTGAACAAGGCCCTCATTCACTGAGTGTAACCTTAGAGAAGCTGGAGGTGTGGACTAGGTTAATTTTGTAGCTCATCAGATCTATAGTATGTATAGGGGGAGGAAGAATTTTTGGAGCATTCCTGATGAGGTGGTAGTAACTTGAGGGTACACCCGTATAGCTATTTCATCTGCAATCCGTGTGGTAACTAGGGTCATATGAATCCATAGTGATATAGAAACCTAGTTGCGTGAAGAGCATATGGTAAAATGGGATATATTTAATGGTTTCTTATCTATTTTCCATTTTCTAGTAGAAGAGTATTTATTCAAACTCCTCCATTAGAAGTGAGATCAGTATATCCTTATTAAGAAGGCTACTAGAGTACTACCATCTATTCAGATCAAGGTGGTGGTCATGGTGAGGGAGTCAGATAATATAAATATAGCACCAGTAGAGTGTTCCTTCTAAGGGTAGTCAGGATATATCATATATGTAACATCCCAAGTAAGTAAATAATTATGTATTTTCATATCTATGTCTATTTATGAATTATATAGTGTTTTAGAGGCTTCAAATGAGAATAAATCCATTCTTAAGCATAGAATTCTCTAATATTTTAAAAGATTGTTTTACCGCCTTTTGATGGAAAACCATTTTTAAATCTATATTTTGAAACTTTTATAAGCTCTATTTGTCAAAATAAACTTATTCTTTAGAATCGGGGCATTGAAATTTACTTTGGATAAATTTTTTGTATTTTTCTGACAATGTTCATTTTTTAATGAATAGTGAAAAATACTGCATTTTACTTCAAAACTGATTTTTCATATAATTTAATTATTTGGATAGATTGTCCGTTTAATTAGTTTTAAAGTTTAATTATAATATATTTTTACCATTTAATCCAATGTTGGTCATTTTAATTAATTTCACTTTGGAATTGGGCATAAACAAGTGTCAAACTTTTGATAGATATTGATTCTAAAAAACCCGCTATTTGTTTTGACAACGGGAATTATTTTAAAATTAATTACTACAATTTCTGTGTTTGGAATTTTGTAAAATTGATTCCATATTTGGAATCATAAGGTAAAAATTATGTAATTAATGATCTTTTATTTTTGTACATTAGGAATAGTAATGACGGTAATTATCCGTAATTATCATGATTAATTAGTAATCGGGTAGTTAAGGGTAATAAAATAATATAATAATAATATAAAATGACCTCAAAATGTGTCTTAATGATACTGGTTGTGTCCTGGCCTAAACTAGGATTCCTTGTGCCAAATTTGGGACCCCGTGGAATCACTTTTAAGTGATAGTGACATTTTATCTTTTTATTTTTAAAGAAAGTTAAATATAACAAAAGTTTGTAAAACCTAAGTAAAAAAAATTTAATTTTGTCTAAATAAATGATATTTTAAACTATAAATATTCATTGTAAATATAAAAATATTTCCTACATCATAGTATTTTTTTATAATTTTTATACATTAAATAAATTTATTTATTTTTTACACCATGATGATGCAGTGATTACCTCATTAATGAACGATTTAAATAAATGAAAAGATAATGTAAAATCTAAGACTTAAACTTGTCAAAAACCTATTGGATGGGTGGATTTATAACCTTTATCACCTTATCTTCGAAATATATCAATTTGGGACCTTTAAAATCTGAAACTCATTATATAATAAAGTAACATTTCTTGACTTTCCAAGAGTGCCCCTCCTCCCTCTTATAAAAGGCCCCCACCTATACCCACTTACCCACACCTCTCAAGCCATTGTCTCCACCAAAATATTTTCTTTTTATATCTCCACATCCCTCTCTTCATCCATGAAGGCTTATCTTAGGCAGAAAGCTCTTCAAGAAACCCTTTTGTTTCAAACTAAGGGGAGTTACCTGATATAATGGTAATGTCTTCTCTTATGTTCTTTTGTTTTATTTTGCTTCTCCAACCCCCTAAACTATTATTATTCCTTTATTTTCTAACAACACCAGTATCTTAAATATAATAGGATTTTATTATGAGAATTATTTGATTTACACTCACACACACCTCTGTCTAATCGTTAAAGAACATACTGTTTCTGTGAGTGGCGAATTACTGCCTCATGAAACGATGATTGTTCAATATTCTGTTAACACATTTCATGGTGGCCATTAAGTTGTCTCTATATTTATATATGATATATATTATGTTTATGTTTTTCTTTATGCTTATGTATTTTTCATTTATGTCATACCTTTACGGTTTCCATTATGGGTAAACGTGATAATTTCCTTTTTGGAAGTGCGGACTACCGCCCCCTCAAAGTGATTTGATTCGTTAATGCCATATGTGGGATGTATAAAAGATGGAGTTAATGATATTATATATGATATTATTATATAATTATAATATACCTTTATATAATTATGATTTCACTCCATTAAATATAAAATATAAATGAAACTAGCGTTCATGCGTACGTACGGTTTACCGTCTCCATGAATAGTGCATTTCATTTCTTACCTCTAAATGTTATGTAATATTATAAATGCATGTATAAACTAGATATATATGATATATATGATATCTAAATCATGAATATAATTCTTTATATAATGGATATTTTACCACATGAACAACTTGTAATTATAAGAAGTTTATTTTTGTCTCAACTACCAAAGATCGAAAAAAACAACCGTTATTAACTTAAATAATTACATAATGTTCATAACATGGTAATAAGTGATATAAAAGGAATAATGAACATGAAAAGGATTCTTAAGGAAGTATAAATTAACTCTAGATTATTATTCAGTAGACTAAAGAAGGATTGAGTCAAGTTGGACACGAGGTAAGGGACTTCGTCTCAATCTCCTTTCATTGAGGAATATTTTGTTTTATACACAAATTTCTTTTATACAGTGTATATAACCCTTTTACTTTTATGTTTATTCAAAAATAATCTTTTTTATATGAATCGTTTTACTAAACTACAAAAGGGAATGTATTTGTCTTATATATGCGGCGACAATGACTTCTCCACCGTCGTGACCATTATTTGAGTTTCGGCTTCCTCTACAATCCATAACTTTTTTTAAATTAAAAATAAATACCATGTTTTAATTTTCTTTTATTTTGGTATTGAAAATGGGCTTGATAAGGTTTTTATTATATCAATGTGTTTTATTGATATCTTGAGATTGAAATTGGTAAATGTTATGTTTTCTTTATGCTTGTTTTATGTGATACGATTATGTTATGGTTCTTGGGAATTTTTTATGAATATGAATGGTTTCATGATAAACTAAGGGCAGGTGAGCCCGATATATCTCTCCCATACATTGGGTGATGTAAAGGAGTTAAATGCTAAGGTTTCTCCGAAGAGATTTAGCGAATATACTGTGATGGGTATTCCAAATGTAACCATGAGGGTTACTCCCTACGTAAGAATTTAATGAATGCCTCAAGTTACTGTTATGTATTATGATTTCTATAAGTTATTCATGAGTCTTATGATTTCATTAGGTATCTTAATGTTCTTATGTTTATGAGTAAAGTATTTTTTCAATGATTCTTATGTATACGTGGACTAAGGTTTTCTTTCCGTATTTTTATACCACTTACCGAGATTTGTATGCTCAACCCAAGTTTTTGAAATGTTTTTCACAGGTCAAGGTAAAGGTACATGATGTGATGATAGTGTCGAGAAGTGTTAAGAAAGAATCCATGTTTTATTTTAAATATGTTTCCTTTGATGGGAAAAGTGAATATTTCCTTTTATGTAACCACCTTATTTAAATGTGGAATGTAATGTATGATCTACGATCTAATTCTCTAAAACTATAAACCTAAAAAGATCCTCAACGTGCATTCTTGTAATAACTCAATATTAAGTAATGTTTAAGCCTGGGGCCTTATAGTTGGTATCATAGGTCGGTTTAGTAACTTTAGGAGTTATAATTCTATTAAATTATTACCCAAAAATGTTTTTTTTTTGGTCAAATTGAAATGATATAGAATTTGAAGACTACCATGTTGCTTCATCTAAGACATGTTTATTCAGAATGGTTTTCTGTACAGGAAATATGGAATCAGTGCTATGAAGGCACACAGAAGGAAATTACCTTCCGAATCAGCATCCCGAGATGGTCATAATTAGAACTAAACAGTTTGTTGCAGTAATGGCATAGTTTACTCAAGCAATAAATAGGGGTGGTATCCATGCACAAGATCAGCCAGATCAACCACAGAGGAACATGTCAGTGGTGGAACATTTCATGAGGAAACATCCCCCATCATTCAAAGGATCATCGGACCCTGTTCTAGCTGAAGTGTGGATTAAATCACTGGAGAATATTTTTTATGTCATGGGGTGTTCAAACAATCAAAAGGTTAGTATTTTTGTTTACCATTTGGACGGTGAAGCATATCAGTGATGGTCGATGGTTAAAAGTATCAGGGATGCTGACGAGATTGATGCTCTTTACTGGGATGAATTTAAAGTTATGTTTCTTGAAAAATATTATCCTAAGGCTGTTCGACTTAGGATGGAAGAACAATTCTTGGAATTGAGGCAAAAGAATGACTCAGTGGTTGCTTATGAAGAAAAGTCCACTCGATTGGAAGTGTATGCTCTAAATTTTATCTGAGACCTTGATAGTAAAGTCAATCATTTTTACTCAGGATTAGAGCCAAAATATCAAAGGGCTTTAGCTTCTAGCGAGTTCAAGAGTTATGAAAATATATTTCAATGTGCTGAGAGGGTGGAAATGTAGTTTTTTTATTATCAAGTGTTCTATAACAACCAATAGAAGAAGATAATGAGGTGGTAGAAGAAAGGGAAGAATCCTTCAAAAAGTTCTGATGGTAAGAAAACTAAGTTTTTAGATTGTGATAAATGTTGTAAAAAGAAAGCTGGGGAATGACTTTTGAATTCTGGAAAGTGCTACCAATGTGGTAAGATGGGACATAAGGCTCGTGATTGCACTGAAAAATATCAAGGTGATGGTAAGACCAAATTTGATTTACAGTTAGTGAAATGTTTCAAATGCAATGAGATGGGTCATTATGAAAATGAGTGTTCGACAAAGAGCTTGAATGCTGGGAAGAAGTTAGACTACAAGCAGAAAGGTGTGGAAAACTCCTTTAAAACTTCTTCAGTAGATGTTGGGCCATCAAATGAAGTGGTATCAGGTATTTTTTTTGTTTTTTCATATTATTCCAATGTGTTGTTTGATTCGGGGTCTGCACATTCTTTCATCTATGAAAAATCTTCTAGTAAATTGGGAATTCCATATCAAGAATTGACTCCTGAACTTGTGGTAAAAACACATGGGGTAAATGCTGAGGAAAATATAATTTATAAGAATATTTTTATCCTTATCCGTGGAGAGAATATACCTTAAAACCTTATTGTTTTTCCTCTAATAGAGTTTTATGTTATCCTGGGTATGGATTGCCTCTCTGTTTACCATGCTAAGATTGATTGTAGAGCTAAAGAAGTTTCTTTTTAGAAAGACTTTCAGTTTGTGTACAAGAATGAACCCTTACTATTGATAACATATCAAGAGGTTGAGAAACTTGTAAAAGATGTAAATTAAGGTTACCATTCACATATTGTTTAAAACAAAGGAACCATTCAGATTAATGATGTTCCAATGGTAAATGAGTATCCTGATGTTTTTCCTAATGAGCTTCCTAGAATAATTCCAGATCAGGAAGTTGAATTTACTATTGACTTAGTTCTTGATGCTAAGACAATTTCAAAACCCCCTTATCAAATGGATCAAATTGAACTTTTAGAGTTGAAAGAGAAATTGAGAGATTTATTAGAGAAATGTTTCATTCTACCGAGCACGTCACCATGGGGTGCTCCTATCTTATTTTTTAAAAATAGAGATGGTTCAATGAGACTTTGAATTGATTATAGATCCTTGAATAACATCGCTGTTAAGAACAAATATCCTTGGCCTCATATCGATGATTGTTTGATCAGCTCCAGGGAGCTCCATAATTTTCAAAGATTGTCTTGAGATTGGGGTACCATTAGTTGAAGGTAAAGGAAGAATATATTCTGAAGACCGTGTTTCGTACAAGATATGGCCATTATGAATTTGTAGTAATGCCTTTTGGGTTAACCAATGCACCTGTTGTATTCATGGACCTTAGGAATATAATTTTCCATGAGTTCTTGGATAAGTTTGTGGTTGTTTTCATTGATGATATTTTGGTGTTTTCTAAAAGTAAATAGGATCATGAAAGTCATTTAAGGGTTATTTTGAAAACCTTAAAAGAAAATAAATTGTATGGGAAATTCAGAAAGTGTGAGTTTTGGTTGCAACAAATTTCTTTCCTTGGTCACATTTTTTCTAAATATTGGATAATTGTTGATCCTACAAAAACAAAAGTTGTTGAAGAATGGCCAAGACTCACAAATGTAACTGAGATTCATAGTTTTCTTGGTTTGGAAGGCTATTACCGAAGGTTTGTAAAACAATTCACAGTTATCTAGTCCAATGACTAAGCTAACTTGGAAGGGTGTTAAGTTTATCTAGACAAAATAATTTGTTGATTGTTTTCAGGAATTGAAAAGAAGATTGGGGAATGCCCCAATTTTGGCACTACCTTCCAGGAATGGTGAGTTTGTTATCTACAGCGATGCTTCATTGAAAGGACTTGGTTGCATCCTAATTCAGAATGATCAGGTAATTGATTATGCTTCACATCAGTTGAAAACTCATGAGGTAAATTACCCTACACATGATTTGGAATTAGCTATTGTGGTTTTTGCTTTATAATTTTGTAGGCATCATTTGTATGGTGTAAAGTGTGAAATATATACTGATCAAAAAATTATAAATTATATATTCACTCAGAAATAATTGAACATGACACAGAGGAGATGGCTCGAATTAATCAAGGATTTTGATTGTACAATTCATTACCATCCGGGAAAATCAAATAAAGTGGTTGATGCTTTGAGTAAAAAAAGTAATCCTTCATGAACCATGCTCTGTTTGGAACGTGATCCTTTGGTTATGGATTTGATGAACTTTGTAGTAGAAGTTTTGGGTGCAGGATGTTCTTCTGTTTTGATTCAGATATCAGTGAAATCTTCTCTATGAGACAAAATTAAGCAAGCTCAGAAGCAAGATAGTGAGTTGCAGAAAAAGGTAGAGCTGGTTCAGAAGGATATGTTACCTAAATTCAACATTGATAATGATTGTGTTTTGAGATTTGGGAAAAGATTTTGTGTGCCTTGTGATTCACAATTGAAGAGAGAGTTGTTATGTGAAGCTTATAGTTCTCCGTTTTCAGTTCATCCAGGCAGTACTAAGATGTATACAGATATTTAGGAGTATTACTGGTGGGATGGAATGAAAAGAGATATTTCTAATTTTACCATGAATTGTTTGAATTTTCAAAAGGTTAAAGTAGAGTGGCAGTTGCTGAAAGGGATGCTTCAGCCTTTACCAGTGCTAGAGTGGAAATGGAAGAATGTATCTATGGACTTCATTGTGGGATTGCCGAAGACACCCCAAGGTAATAGTGCAATCTGGGTTATTGTTGATTTCTTGACTAAATATGCTCATTTCCTTACTATTCGAGATACTTTTTCACTAGATCAAATTTCTCGTCTGTATCTTAAAGAGATAGTTAGGTTACATGGAGTTCCCCTCTCTATTTTATATGATCGTCATCCCAGGTTTACTTATAACTTTTGGAAAGGCCTTCAGAAGTCATTGGGTACTGAATTTAATTTTAGTACAGCTTTTCGTCCTCAATCAGATGGGCAGTCAGAACGAACAATTCAGACTTTGGAGTATATGGTATGTTCTTGTTCGATGGATTATCCGGGAATTTGGGACCAACATCTTTCTTTGGTTGAGTTTTCTTATAATAACAGTTTTCATTCCAGTATACAAATGCACCATTTGAGGCATTATATGGGAAGCAGTGTCGAACTTCAGATTTTTGGGATGAAGTGGGTGAAAGGAGGTTGATGGGACAAGAATTGGTAGAAGAGTTGGAAGAAAAAGGTCAACTTATATAAAAACACATGAGAACAGCTCAGAGTAGGCAGAAAAGTTATGCGGACAATAGGAGGAAGGTTCTCTCTTTTGAGGTAGGTGATCATGTCTTCCTCAAAGTTTCACAATGGAAAAGTGTGATGTGATTTGGTAAGAAAGTAAAGCTGGGTCCAAAGTTCATTGGACCATATGAAATTCTAGAGAGAGTTGGACCAGTTTCATACCGAGTGGATTTACCTCTGAGTTTATCTCAGGTACACAATGTTTTTCATGTTTCAATGTTAATGAACTTCATGCCAGATCCATCTCATGTTTTAAGTCCAGAGGTAGTTCGGATGGAAGAGAATATATCTTATGAAGAACAAACGGTCCATATTCTTAACCACAGGGAGAAATTATTGATCAATAAGGTGATTCATCAAGTAATGGTTTTGTCGAAAAATTACATGATTGAAGAGCCAACATGAGAATCTGAAAATGCAATGAGAGATAAATACCCCCACTTATTCGAATAGTAAATAAATTGCAGGGACGCAATTTTCTAAAGGGGGGAAGGATTTAAAATCCCAAGTAAGTAAAGAATTTTGGATTTTTATATCTATGTCTATTTATGAATTAGATAGTGTTTTAGAGGCTTAAAATGAGAATAAATCCATTCTTAAGCATAGAATTCTCTCATATTTTTTAAAGATTGTTTTACCACCTTTTGATGGGGAACCATTATTAAATCTATATTTTGAAAATTTTATAAGCTCTATTTGTTCAAATAAACATATTCTTTAGAATAGTGGAATTGAAATTTACTTTGTATAAATTTTTGGTATTTTTCTGACAATGTTCATTTTTTAATGAATAGTGAAAATATTGCATTTTACTTCAAAACTGCTTTTTCATCTAATTTAATTATATAGATAAATTGTCCTTTTAATTGGTTTTAATGTTTAATTAGAATATATTTTTACCACTTAATCCAATTTTTGTCATTGTAATTAATTTCACTTTGGAATTGGGCATAAACAAGTGTCAAACTTTTGATAGATATTGTTTCTAAAAAACCCGCTATTTCTTTTGACAAAGGAAATCATTTTTAAATTAATTACTAAAATTTTTGTGTTTGTAATTTGGTAAAATTGATTCCATATTTTGAATCATAAGTTCAAAATTATGTAATTAAGACTTGTTTTTGGACATTATGAATAGTAACGGCTGTAATTATCCTTAATTATCATGATTAATTAGTAATCGGGTAGTTAAGGGTAATAAAATAATATCATAACAATATAAAATGACCCCAACATGTGTCCTAATTCTATTGTTTGTGTCATGACCGACCATTGGATGCCTTGTTCCAACTTTGGGACCCCATGGAGTCACTTTTGGGTGATAGTGACATTTTATCTTTTTATTTTTAAAGAAAGTTAAATATAAAAAAACAATGTAAAACCTAAGTAAAACAATTTTAATTTTGTTTTCATAAAATATCTCTTAGACTATAAATATTCAGTGGAAATCTAAAATATTTCCTACATCATAGTATTTTTTTTATAATTTTTATACCTGAAATAAATTTATTTATTTATGACACTGTGATGATGCAGCAATTACCTCATTAATGATCAATTTAAATAAAATGAGAAGATAATGTAAAATATAAGACTTACACTTGTAAAAACCCTATTGGATGGGTGGATTTATAACCCTTATCACCTTATCCTCTAAATATATCATTTTTGTACCTTTAAAATCCGAAACTTATTTTATAATAAAGTAACATTTCTTGACTTTCCAAGAGTGCCCCTCCTTCCTCTTATAAAAGGACCCCACCTCTACCCACTTACTCACACCTGTCAAGACATTGTCTCATACAAAATCTACTCATTTTATCTCTCCACATCCCTCTATTCATCTTATAATACTTAACTTAGGTAGAAAGCTCTTCAAGAAACCCTTTTGGTTCAAACCAAGGGGAGTTACCCGATATAAAGGTAATGTATTCTCTAATGTTCTTTTGTTTTATTTTGCTTCTCCAACCCTATAAACTCTTTTTATTCCTTTATTTTTTAACAACACAAGTATATTAAATATACTAGGATGTTTTTATGAGAATTATTTGATTTACACTTACACACACCTCCGTCTAATGGTTAAAGAACATACTGTTTCTGTGAGTTGCGAATTATTGCCTCACGAAACGATGATTGTTCAATATTCTTTTAACACATTTAATGATGGCCATTAAGATGTCACTATATTTATATATGATATATATTATGTTTATGTTTTCCTTATTCTTCTGTATTTTTCATTTATGGAATACCTTTATGGTTTCCATTGTGGTTAAAAGCGATAATTTCATTTTCGGAAGTGCAGACTACCGCCCCCTCAAAGTGATTTGATTCGGTAATGCCATATGTGGGACGTATAAAGGATGGAGTTAATGATATTATATAAGATATTATACTATAATTATAATATACCTTTATATCATTATTATTTCACTTCATTAAATATGAAATATAAATGAAAGTAGCGTTCATGCGTACGTACGGCTTACCGTCTCCATGAACGGTGCATTTCATTTCTTACCTCTAAATGTTATGTAATATTATAAATGCATGTATAAACTGGATATATATGATATATATTATATCTACATCATGCATATAATTCTTAATATAATTTATATTTTACCACATGAACAACTTGTGATTATAAGAAGTTTATTTTTGACTCAAGTACCAAAGATCGACAAAACGACCGTTATTAAATAAAATAATTACATAATTTTCATAACATGGTAATAAGTTATATAAAAGGAATAATGAACTTGAAAAAGGTTCTTAAGAATGTATAAATTAAATCTAGTTTATTATTCATGAGATTAAAGAACAATCGGGTCAAGTCGGACACGAGGTAAGGGACTTCGTCTCAATCTCCTTTCATTGAGGCATATTTTGTTTTATACATAACTTTATTTTACATGGTGTATAAACCCCTTTGACTTTTACATTTATCCAAAAGGAATATTTTTTATATGATGTTTTTTACTAAATGACAAAAGTTAATGTTTTTGTCGTACATATGCGGCGACGACGACTTCTCCACCGCAGTGCCAATTATTTGAGTTTCGGTTTCCTCTACAAGCCGTAACTTTTTTTAAAATGAAAAATAAATACCATGTTTTAATTTTTTTTATTTTGGTATTGAAAATGTTTTTGATAATTTTTTTATTGTATCAATGTTTTGTATTGATATCATGTGATTGAAATGTGGAAAGGTTATGTTTCCTTTATGCATGTTTTATGTGATACGATTATGTTATGGTTCTTGAGAATTATTTATGAAGACGGGTGGCTCCATGAGAAACTAAGTGCAGGTGAGCCTAATATAGCTCTACAATTCATTGGGTAAATCGAAGGAGTTAAACACTAAGGTTTCTTTGAAGATATTTTGGGAATATACTGTGATGGGTATTCCAAACGTAACCATGAGGGTTACTCCCAACGTAAGAATTTTATGAATGCCTCAAGTTACCGTTATGTCTTATGATTTCTATGAGTTATTCATGTGTCTTATGATTTCATGAAGAATCTTAAATTGTTTATTTTTATGATTAAAGTATGTTTTCAATGATTATTAGGTATACATGGACTAAGGTTTCTTTTCTTATTTTTATACCACTTATTATTCTTTTTATGCTCATCCCATGTTTTTGAAATGTTTTTCACGGGTCAAGGGAAAGGTACATGATGTGATGATAGTGTCAAGGAAGTGTCAAGAAATAATCCATGTTTTATTTTAAATATGTTTCCTTTGATGGGAAATGTGAATATTGTCTTTTATGTAACAACCTTGTTTAAATGTGGAATGTAATGCATGATCTATTATTTAATTCTATAAAACTCTAAACATGAAAAGTTCCTCAACGTGAATTCTTGTAATAACTCAAGATTAAGTAATGTTTAAGGAAGGGGGATTATAATATATCCATAGATAATGAAAAATATATATAGTAAAATATATTCCCAAGGATTAGAGTTCTAGATCATCTATGGTGTGAGGTACGATATTAATAGCCTATAATTTATTGTCTTTTTTGCAGAGAATATTCCCACTGGTTTTTATATATGGTAATTATAGAGAGTTTAGGTTTTAAATAGAATATTTATATATGGTGATGTCAATTAAAACCCCATTGGGAATTCTATTAGAAATTTTATTCTAGAGAATGGAAGGGGCCCATTGAGGTAGGCGACTATCATGTAGAATGGAACCTATTTATCCTTGAGATTATAGGTTTTAGAATCATTCTCAAGATGGGTTAGTTCATTCCTTACCATGCATATATTGATTGAACTCATAATAGGGTGTCATTTACAACACCAAAATAAGGTAAAATTATTCATAATGGTGATTGGGATCTCAAGAAAAGTTAATCTAGACCAGAGCATCGTAGGCTTACTAGAGTGACATCTAATATTTCTGGTTTCTTTATAGAAGATCAGGGATTGAAATGAACATATTTCCACCCAATATTTCTGGTTTCATTATTCAAAAGATATATTATTGACCAAACCGCACCCCATTTCCTCGTTTCTTCCTTTTTAAATCCTTTTATCATTTAATAGTAAAATAACATTATTGAAATTCAATTGGTATACTAAAAACTAGCTTCATCTTTACTTATAAATGGGGATGAACTGGTTCTCTTTATGTTACACTCATTACATAAAATTTACCCCTAAAAATATTCTACATTACTTATACTAAAACCCTCTCCCACATCTATAATCATCAATTAACCTTTATTTTTCTTAAGTCTTTTATTAGGATGCAATTTTCCCAGAGAAGTCAATCATCCAATGAGGTCAGAAAATGTTTTAGTTAAAAGAAAAATAAGGTAAGGGTTTTGATAACTCAATTACGTTTTATTAAGTTAGACACTTATTTATTGAAGCTTATCATTAAAAATTTGTTCTAATTATCCCAATGATTATATTGAGATATAATACCTATTTCTCCCCTAGGGAATTATGTTTTATATTCATTTCTTCTTCAATTATGATTTTATTTATAAAGTGTGAGATTCAAAAGAATAATTCTCATATTTTCAATATTCTTTATTTCAAAGAATATTTTTTAAAAGTCTTATGTTTATAATTTGTGTGCTTTCTTTTCTATTTTCCAAGAGTTATGATTTATGTTCCATGTTTTATTTTCTCAAGCCATGGTAAAATTTTGATCATTTGATATGATTTTTCTATATTTCATGCTTATGGTTAACATTTATTGATTTATGTACTTTAAACCCCATTATTCTACTAATTAAATTATTACCACATTATTTTTGATCTAGCCACTCTGGACTTTGATATTTTGTCCCTTAATACAATTTTGAGATCACTCCTTCTTATGTTTTCCCTTCCCCTAAATTTGGTGATGATTATGACTCATGGAATGTCTATGTGGGTGTTTAGTTTATGGATAAATGTTCATAACATATAAAATAAAGTGTTTATATGTTTCTATTATCCAAGACATTAAACCTTTTTGTCCTTAGGTTGTGATAATATTTCTGATTTGTATTTATTAATCTATGGTATCATTGAATTATTTATATATGTTTAGCTTAGGTTTTTATAGTTGTTATAATAGTAATGTTTAGTTATTTTTATAAATTTTGTTGATAAAACATTAGGGAACCCCATAAGGATATGTCTAGGATAATTTCTAAATATTTTGGTATATTATGAATTATGTAATTTTCCTATAAAATACATTTTTTATATTGGAAAGTGGATGTATTCTTTGGTGTAGTTTTAACTCATGGTAATAACCCTAAAGAGGGAATGTTGGGTATTAGCTCAATTGTGACCTAGTGTGTGACAAAGAGTCCCAACTGTAGATTTGGATAGACACTATCAAGGGATATGAATTGTTTAATTCTCATTATATTTAATAAAACATTATAAAGGATTAAGTTAGTATGTTATCAATCATGGTTAAGAAAAAAACTAGTTGTTAAATAACCATGGGTAACCAATATTGATACTTATAGGGTTGTCAAGAAAAAAATATACTCATTATTTTTTATTTATTTCTTCTATGAACATATTTATCTGCTTTATACATTTAAAAATTTAAGTATCAACATGATGATAATTCCCATTTCAAGTACATGTATTGAACTATAAAGAATCAATCTATTGATGGATGTAATTGAAAATGTGGTGATTTTCCAAATGATATCAAAACTAAAGTTCCAAATCACATAGAAATTCTCACTCAACTCCCATATGTTATGAATATGTTCATGAATAATGTGGAGCTCCCAAATTCACCAATAATGGAGAATCTTGATACTTAATCCTTTATGTGTTAACTTCCACCATTCATTAATGGTACTTCCAAACCATGATTGCTAAAATATGGATTAATCTTATAGAAATGATATTTTTTATTATTAAATGCTAAAATCATGATATGGTCATGTTGGTTTTCTATCTTCTGGATGGTGAGGCTAAACAATGGTCTTTCCCCAGAACTTGAGGTTGATTTCTCAATAGAACATATACTTGGATAATTAACTATCTAAATTACTCCCAATAGAATATCTCTTGTTTAATGAGAAGAATTAAAAATGAAATTACAAGAGAATCTTGAAAATGTGTTTATATAACATAGTGTTACACCAGGGGGAACACTAGTCCTCTTTGAAAATAATAATGATGGATCAATGAATCTTTTCAACGATTATCATGAGCCCAAAAAAATCACAATAAAAAAAATTATCCTCTTCCCCATATCAATTACATGTTTGATCAAATCATAGGAGATCAATTCCTCTCAATGATTGACCTTCGATGTGGATATAATCAACTTGGGGAAAAAGGGGATCATATCTCAAAGACTGTATTATAAATAAGGTTTAGACACTATGAGTTTATAGTGATTCCATTTTAACTTAAATATTCCCCTACTGTCTTAAAGGATCATATTAATAGAGTCTATAGATTTATTGGATAAATTTGAGGGAGTATTTATAAATGATATTCTAATATATTAAAAAAGAAAGTAAGATCATGAATATCACTTAATTACATTATTAAAGACCCTAATGAAGGATATATTTTATGATATAATTATTAAATATGAATTCAGGATACAAAAAAATAAAATTTTCAGGTTATTTCATCACAAGAGATATTATTTATTTAGATCCATCAATGACTATGGTTATGGAGATATAGACAAGACAAACCACAGTAACTAAAATACCTAGTTTATTGGGATAGATAGATATTATTGATTATTTGTGATAAATAATTTAGTGTATCAAATTCATTAACCAAGTTAACATATAAGGGAGTTAAGTTCCTCTGGAGATAATAATATGAGGAAGGCTTCAAGGTTCTTAAGGAAATGTTGACCATTTCACATGTGCATACATTACCCTATAGTGGTGTAGGGTCTGTGATTTAGAGTGATGAATTTTCAAAGGGATAGGTATTCTTACTTGTAAAAAATGATATAGTAATTTCTCCTGACTCACACCAATTAAATTATCAGGGAAACAATTACTCAAATAATTACATTGAATTAATGAAAATGATATTTTCATTGAATATTTTGTAGCATTGAATTTATAGTGAGAGGTATAACATAATAAAGAACCACGATATAATAATATATATATTCACATAAGAGGATTTACACATTATCCAAAGGAAAAATTCATAACTAATCAATGATTTGGAAAACTAAATACATTTCCGCCCTAGAAAGGAAAAAAAGGAGTTTGATGCTATGATTATAAAAGAACATTCTACAATATCCATTATAAGTGTTGAAAACGTACAAAAACTAATTGATCTACAATGGATGAATCTTAAATTCATAAGGGAAGAGGATAAATCTTCCCTTTTCATATTTTCTATTCAACCCTTTAATCATGTAAAGATCAAGGAAATCGAAAATTATAATGTGGATATATAAGAGAAGGTAGTGAATATTCCATACCTCCAATTTGATAAAGAATCTACTATATAGTTTGGAAATAGGATATATCTCCCATATGTACTATAACTGAAGAAAAAACGTTTATATGATATATAGAGGTCATTATTATCCTTCCATACAAGAGGCACAAAGATCTATAAATAAACCAAAACTTATAATGTGATAAAATGAATAGGGAATGTTTCAGAGTATTCATCGTGATGTTTAAGCAAAGGAACAGTGACATAATCCTAAATGGATTATATGTAACAACCTATATTTTATAAAATGTGTATACCATTTAATTTTTATTTTAATCCTCTTGACTTTATTCTATTAAAATTGTTAAAGATTTGATTATGGTTTTTGAATCATCTGGGGATTTTTTGGATCCAAGAACTCTAATTTTTTGGAGAAATAAGTGATCCTCATGGTTCTCATAAGGTTGGTGCTAATTTTGTCACTTAATCATATTGGTTGTGGAGGGTGACATGTAATTTGTCAACCTATTCACCCTAGTCCTCAAGTCTATATAATTTGGTGAATCTGGGTTGTAGAGGTGATATTCGTGGGTTGTACATGGTTTGGTAAACTGTGCACCTAGCTATGTGAGGGGGTTCCACCCTATATAGTGGGTGTGAATGGTTGGCACGTGTTCTAACCAACTTTGTTGCCAAATCGTACAAAATTTAAAAAGGGTGAAATGTCTCTTTTTACCCTCCTTCTACTAAACTTACTTATTTCTTTTCTCCTCCCACTTACCACACAATATCCCTCCCTCACATTGGATCTATACTTTGGCATCCAACATAATCATTGAGATACCACCTTTATTTGGAATTGATTTATTCCACCATTTATTTTGTTAGATCCGGATTAATAATATCTTTATCCCCCTTCCTCTCTTTATTTTTTTATCTATTCATATGTAATTCTAAATACATGCTAGATAGTATTCCCTATTTTTAGGGTTTTTTCATATTTCTTTGATGTATCTCATTATAGCCAATATTAGAATCCAATGAGAGACTATGAGTCTTCTACCTATATAAGGTGGGTGGTATATACCTTTTCCCTTATAGTATTGATGTTTATATCTCAATTAATAGTGCATCACACCAAAAACTCAATTCATTTCATAAAAAGAATAATATCATAAATAAAATATTTTAAAATAGGTTCTGGTGTTCAACTTGTCCTTTTACATGGTTGGTGGTCTTTAACCTCAACCCAAACCACCCCTTGAGGTGCGTTCATTTGAATGAATATGAACCCTTCGATTGTGTTTAACTTAGAACCCTTCAGTGGAATCTATATACGAACATAATTTTGATGATAAAGTTTGAAAACCTCTGGGCCCATAATGATTTATAAGTCAAATAGAATAAATTGAAATTGAAAAATGGATGAATGATATCTTAGATTATGAATATTAATGTAAATGGTAGTTAAGGTGGTGTGGAAGCTAACATGGACCCTCCTTTATCACTTTTTATTGAGTTGATTAATGATATTAATGAGATGACTTAAATTGATAAGGACGTGGAATATAACATGGACCTTTGATCCCTTATATAAAATAATAAATGATGGATACTTTGGTTTGGTTCTGATATCACGGTATGGAACTAAAAATAATTTTACATTGGATGCCATGGGTTATTACCTTATATATATCTTTCTTGGAATTCCATTCATTTACTCCTTGGGATCCTCTTATTTCTATACCGAGTTTTTTATAGACAAGATTTCTGGACTCAAAGATTACACCCTGGTTAATGACCTTGGGTCCTAGCCCGTGTAGGATAATATTGTATTGTTTTTTCGATGGATGAGCTTTGTGGACTCAAACAGGGTTCCTTGGTCAATAGAACTAGTTCATAGACCTTTTATATCTAACACTTGATACACTTAGAGTATTCCATAGCGGATTTTTTACTCTTGTAAACATTTTTTTCTTCATTTATAGACTACTTTTAATATCATTTTTTTATATATTAGGTTGTATCACTTTATCATTTACAACATTACTCATGTTATACGTTCACACTACTACTATTTTTGGTGTCCTACTAAGTATATATAACACCCTTTTGGGTCACCAATTGGTTCCTAGACAGAACTCATAGATTCAAGTAGGGACAAGGTAAACCTACCTACTATGGATACTTGATTTACTATACTAGGATGGAGAATGGGAGGATTGGACCACGATTTTTATCATGATTCCTTTAGATATAGATTTTGACCTATTATTCATTTTTATATAGAATGTCTTATATGTTTTCCTCTTTGTATCCGTGTATTCCAATTTTATATATCCTGACAAGATATTATTTTGTTTATATGATATTTATTGTGGTTCAGACGATTTTTATGATAGTCTGTTGACTTTATGTGAGGCTATAATTATGTTTATTATTATTCTGGGTATGATTATTCCAATATTATATCATATTGATTCTTCTTATTTTCAATCTACCAATTTTTTCTACTCTAACATGATGTTTTAGTCCCCATATTGTACCATTATGGACCCTAGCTACAAGTAATATGCCACTAGTGTACAAAGAGGCCAACTTCAGTCGAGGTATATCTTAGTTTTGGTTACATATTAGTAAACAAAACATAGGATTCTATAAGGGGTAACAAATCCATTTTTTTCTTTTTTTTACTATTCGGCTTTGGTAGATTGGAAAAAGGAATGTGTTGAATTTGTTAATGAGTATTGGAATAGAAGAAGCTAACCCATGTATAGGGAAAAGCCATTTTTCCAAGGAAGGGGCTTAATATTCTAGTTTTTACCTACTATAGTAGTCTTAATTTCACCATTGGGTGACACACATGGATTGTGATGATATCAAGATAAATAAGTATTCTCAATTACCCTTGACCATTGAGACAAGGTATATTTTTTTTATGCATCATAGTAGGAGCATGAGGATTCACCTTCCATGCATATGGCATGCCATATTTATTCTGTTGTGTGCATTGCCTGCATCATGTTGTAGTACCTTTACTACTATATCTATTATCTGAAAATTGTTTCTATAGGATGAATGGGACAAATAAATTGGTCAATTAATGTTTTTATATCAACAAAAATAGTGTTTTCTAATATATCATGATGGTGGAACCTTAATTATCTAATTATAGAATATTTGATCCATGGACCATTTCTCACATGGGATGAAACTTTCGTGGTTGTAATTAAATGGATGTCAATTTAAATTTATAGATTGTGTGTTCCTATGAATATTCAGAATTGTGATCCATAAAATTGAACCATTGTAGCATACTCATTTAAATTACATGTTGTTCCAATTATATCTTTTAATGTCTAGAACTTTATAACTTGGTAATGGTAACTCATCTAACTAGACCATGATTCATTTATATATATATTTATATATACTACTGGACTGCAACTCTTAAATGACATGGTTTTTTTAAAAGGGGATTCCAATTCCAACTTAACCGGTGTTTTCCTCTATAACATGCATTTGACACTCCATATACCAGAACCCTTAATATAAAATAGATAACTTTCCTTTCACCCAACCATATTATTGGGTATTGGAGAGTATCTACCATGACCTTTATGGTCTTTTATATCACTTAGAACTTGCTTTATGAGAAGGATGAGGGTGTGGATTTTATATAAGAAGTCCTATACATGTCCAATTCATCTACCTAAGATCATTTTAGTATCAAATCATACTCATTGGTATATAATTGTAATTATATATATATTCCTCCAATATGGCCTCAATTCATGAACTGGGAGGGTGGAAACGACCATGATTCAGAGGTTCTGGTCCTTGAGCCACCTGTTTTTCCTCATGTAGTGCCACTTATGGAACCTCCCACTATTCTTGTTATGGGTTTTGATGATCATTTTCAAGAGGGTTTCTTATGGATCATGTATAAAATGAAGGGATCCCCATGAAATTTCCTTACAATGAAATACTTAACAATGGATCAATAATAGAATACACCTATGTTCTCAAGGGACGGAGGTCCTCAAGCTGCTGAATCATGGATAGAGTCCATTTAATCTATCTTTGACCATATAGAGATTAATATATATAGGATATTAAATATTATAGTGTATATTCTTACAGGGTTATCCAAGAGATGGTGGGATTTTTTAACCTTGGATGATGATCAGTGAGTTATGTTTTGGATGGATTTCCATTAAAAAATTAATTCCTTCTTGAGACCTTGTGACCAGACTGATCTAGATATTTTATGCACCTATAGTATGAAACTCTATATGTTATGTATTATTCATCATATTTCCCAAAGTTTCATGATTTTGTTCTTAATATTGTTATTTATGATCTTTACCAAGATAAACATTTTTAGTATGGGCTTGTATATAGAATTTGATCTTAGGTGAACATGTTGTCATTGACTACTAACACTAAGAGAGTGAACAAGGCCCTCATTCACTGAGTGTAACCTTAGAGATGCTGGAGGTGTGGACTAGGTTAATTTTGTAGCTCATCAGAGATATAGAATGTCTAGTGGGAGGAAGAATTTTTGGAGCATTCTTGATGAGGTGGTAGTAACTTGAGGGTACACCCGTATAGCTATTTCATCTGCAATCAGTGTGGTAAGTAGGGTCATATTAATCCATAGTGATATAGAAACCTAGTTGCGTGAAGAGCCTATGGTAAAATGGGATATATTAAATGGTTTTTTATCTATTTTCCATTTTCTAGTGGAAGCTTATTTATTCCAACTCCGCCATTAGAAGTGATATCATTATATCCTTATTAATAAGGCTACTAGAGTACTACCATCTATTCAGACCAAGGTGGTGGTCATGGTGAGGGAGTCAGATAATATAAATATAGCACCAGTAGAGTGTTCCTTCTCAGGGTAGTCAGGATATATCATATATGTAACATCCCAAGTAAGTAAATAATTATGGATTTTCATATCTACATCTATTTATGAATTAGATAGTGTTTTAGAGGCTTCAAATGAGAATAAATCCATTCTTAAGCATAGAATTCTCTAATACTTTTAAAAGATTGTTTTACCGCCTTTTAATGGCGAACCATTTTTAAATCTATCTTTTGACAATTTTATAAGCTCTATTTGTCAAAATAACGTTATTCTTTAGAATGGGGGAATTGAAATTTACTTTGGATAATTTTTTTGTATTTTTCTGACAATGTTCATTTTTTAATGAATAGTGAAAAATACTGCATTTTACTTCAAAACTGATTTTTCATATAATTTAATTATTTAGATTGATTTTCCTTTTAAGTAGTTTTAAAGTTTAATTATAATATATTTTTACCATTTAATCCAATTTTGGTCATTTTAATTAATTTTACTTTGGAATTGGGCATAAACAAGTGTCAAACTTTTGATAGATATTGTTTCTAAAAAACCCGCTATTTGTTTTGACAACGAGAATTATTTTAAAATTAATTACTACAATTTCTGTGTTTGGAATTTTGTAAAATTGATTCCATATTTGGAATCATAAGGTAAAAATTATGTAATTAATACTCTTTTGTTTTTGTACAATTGGAATAGTAATGACGGTAATTATCCTTAATTATCATGATTAATTAGTAATCGGGTAGTTAAGGGAAATAAAATAATATAATAATAATATAAAATGACCCCAAAATGTGTCTTAATGATACTGGTTGTGTCCTGGCCTAAAATGGGATTCCTTGTGCCAAATTTGGGACCCCATGGAATCACTTTTGGGTGATAGTGACATTTTATCTTTTTATTTTTAAAGAAAGTTAAATATAACAAAAGTTTGTAAAACCTAAGTAAAAAAATTTTAATTTTGTCTAAATAAATGATATTTTAGACTATAAATATTCATTGGAAAGCTAAAAATATTTCCTACATCATAGTAATTTTTAATAATTTTTATACATTAAATAAATTAATTTATTTTTGACACCATGATGATGCAGTGATTACCTCATTAATGAAGGATTTAAATAAATGAAAAGATAATGTAAAATCTAAGACTTAAACTTGTCAAATACCTATTGGATGGGTGTATTTATAACCTTTATCACCTTATCTTCTAAATACATAATTTTGGGACCTTTAAAATCTGAAACTCATTATATAATAAAGTAACATTTCTTGAATTTCCAAGAGTGCCCCTCCTCCCTCTTATAAAAGGCTCCCACCTATACCCACTTACCCACACCTATCAAGCCATTGGCTTGGACAAAATCTTTTCTTTTTATCTCTACACATCCCTCTCTTCATCCTTGAAGCAATATCTTAGGCAGAAATCTCTTCAAGAAACCCTTTTGGTTCAAACCAAGGGGAGTTACCCGATATAATGGTAATGTCTTCTCTTATGTTCTTTTGTTTTATTTTGCTTCTCCAACCCCATAAACTATTCTTATTCCTTTATTTTGTAACAACACCAGTATCTTAAATATACTAGGATGTTATTATGAGAATTATTTGACTTACACTCACACACACCTCCGTCTAATAGTTAAAGAACATACTGTTTCTGTGGGTGGAGAATTAATGTCTCACGAAACGATGATTGTTCAATCATCTTTTAACACATTTCATGGTGGCCGTTAAGTTTTCTCTATATTTATATATGATATATATTATTTTTATGTTTTTCTTATGCTTATGTATTTTTCATTTATGACATACCTTTACGGTTTCCATTATGGGTAAACGCGATAATTTCATTTTTGGAAGTGCGGACTACTGCCCCCTCAAAGTGATTTGATTCGTTAATGCCATATGTGGGATGTATAAAGGATGGAGTTAATGATATTATATATGATATCATTCTATAATTATAATATAACTTTATATAATTATGATTTCACTCCATTAAATATAAAATATAAATGAAACTAGCGTTCATGCGTACGTACGGTTTACCGTCTCCATGAATGGTGCATTTCATTTCTTACCTCTAAATGTTATGTAATATTATAAATGCATGTATAAACTGGATATATATGATATATATGATATCTACATCATGAATATAATTCTGTAAATAATGGATATTTTACCACATGAACAACTTGTAATTATAATAAGTTTATTTTTGTCTCAAGTACCAAAGATCGAAAAAACAACCATTATTAACTGAAATAATTACATAATGTTCATAACATGGTAATAAGTGATATAAAAGGAATAATGAACATGAAAAAGGTTCTTAAGAAAGTAGAAATTAACTCTAGCTTATTATTCAGGAGATTAAAGAATGATCGAGTCAAGTTGGACATGAGGTAAGGGACTTCGTCTCAATCTCCTTTCATTGAGGAATATTTTGTTTTATACACAAATTTCTTTTATAAAGTTTATAAAACCCTTTGAATTTTATGTTTATTCAAAAATAATCTTTTTTATATGAATCGTTTTACTAAACTACAAAAGGGAATGTTTTTGTCTTATATATGCGGCGACAATGAATTCTCCGCCGTCGTGACCATTATTTGAGTTTCGGCTTCCTCTACAATCCATAACTTTTTTTAAATGAAAAATAAATACCATGTTTTACTTTTATTTTATTTTGGTATTGAAAATGTTTTTCATAATTTTTTTATTATATCAATGTGCGGTGTTGATATCTTGTGATTGAAAGGTGGAAATGTTATGTTCCCTTTATGCTTGTTTTATGTGATACGATTATGTTATGGTTCTTGGGCATTGTTTATGAATATGAATGGTTTTATGATAAACTAAGGGCATGTGAGCCTGATATATCTTTCCCATACATTGGGTGATGTGAAGGAGTTAAACTCTAAGGTTTCTTCGAAGAGATTTAGCGAATATACTGTGATGGGTATTCCAAACGTAACCATGAGGGTTACTCCCGACGTAAGAATTTAATGAATGCCTCAAGTTACTGTTATGTATTTTGATTTCTATGAGTTATTCATGAGTCTTATGATTTCATTAGGTATGTTAAAGTTCTTATGTTTATGAGTAAAGTATTTTTTCAATGATTCTTATGTATACGTGGACTAAGGTTTTCTTTCCGTATTTTTATACAACTTACCGAGATTTGTATGCTCAACCCAAGTTTTTGAAATGTTTTTCACAGGTCAAGGTAAAGGTACATGATGTGATGATAGTGTCGAGAAGTGTCAATAAAGAATCCATGTTTTATTTTAAATATGTTTCCTTTCATGGTAAAAGTGAATATTTTCTTTTATGTAACCACCTTATTTAAATGTGGAATGTAATGCATGATCTACGACATAATTCTCTAAAACTATAAACCTAAAAAGATCCTCAACGTGCATTCTTGAAATAACTCAATATTAAGTAATGTTTAAGGCTGGGCCTTATAGTTGGTATCATAGGTCGGTTTAGTAACTTTAGGAGCTAGAATTCTATTAAATGAGTACCCAAAAAAGTTTTTTTTTTGGTCAAATTGAAATGATATAGCATTTGAAGACTACCATGTTTCTTCATCTAAGACATGTTTACTCAGAATGGTTTTCTGTAGAGGAAATAGGGAATCAGTGCTATGAAGGCATACAGAAGGAAATGACCTTCCGAATCAGCATCCTGAGATGGTCATAATTAGAACTAAACAGTTTGTTACAATAATGGCGTAGTTTACTCAAGCAATAAATAGGGGTGGTATCCATGCACAATATCAGCCAGATCAACCACAGAGGAACATGTCAGTGGTGGAACATTTCATGAGGCAACATCCCCCATCATTCAAAGGATCATCTGACCATGTGCTAGCAGAAGGGTGGATTAAATCACTGGAGAATATTTTTGATGTCATGGGGTGTTCAAACAATCAAAAGGTTTGTCTTGTTGTTTACCATTTGGAGGATGAAGCATATCAGTGATGGTCGATGGTTAAAAATATCAGGGATACTGACGATATTGATGCTCTTTACTTGGACGAATTTAAAGTTATGTTTCTTGAAAAATATTTTCCTAAGGATGTTCAACTTAGGATGGAAGAACAATTCTTGGAATTGAGGAAAAGGGATGACTCAGTGGCTTTTTATGAAGAAAAGTTCACTCGATTGGAAAGGTATGCTCTAAATTTTATCTGAGACCTTGATAGTAAATCTAATCATTTTTACTCAGGATTAGAGAAAAAATATCAAAGGGTTTTAGCTTCTAGCGAGTTCAAGAGTTATGAAAAGCTATTTCAATGTGATGAGAGGGTAGAAATGTAGTTTGTCGATGATCAAGTGTTCTATAACAACCAATAGAAGAAGGGAATGAGGTGGTAGAAGAAAGGGAAGAATCCTTCAAAAAGGTCTGATGGTAAGAAAACTATGTTTTTAGTTTGTGATAAATGTTGTAAAAAGAAAGCTGAGGAATGACTTTTGAATTCTGTAAAGTGCTACCAATGTGGTAAGATGGGACATAAGGCTCGTGATTGCACTGAAAAAGATCAAGGTGATGGTAGTACCAAATTTGATTTACAGTTAGTGAAATGTTTCAAATGCAATGAGATGGGTCATTATGAAAACGAGTGTTTGACAAAGAGCTTGAATGCTGGGTAGAAGTTAGACTACAAGCAGAAAGGTGTGGAGAACTCCATTGAAACTTCTTCCGCAGATGTTGGGCCATCAAATGAAGTGTTATCAGGTATTTTTTGTTTTTTCATATTTTTCCAATGTGTTGTTTGATTCGGGGTCTGCACATTCTTTCATCTCTGAAAAATCATCTAGTAAATTGGGAATTCCATATCAAGAATTGACTCCTGAACTTGTGGTAAAAACACATGGGGTAAATGCTGAGGAAAAAATAATTTATAAGAATATTTATATCCTTATCCATGGAGAGAATATACTTGAAAACCTTATTGTTTTACCTCTAATAGAGTTTGATGTTATCCTGGGTATGGATTGGCTCTCTGTTTGCCATGCTAAGATTTATTGTAGAGCTAAAGAAGTTTCTTTTTAGAAAGACTTTCAGTTTGTGTACAAGAATGAACCCTTAATATTGATAACATTTCAAGAGGCTGAGAAACTTGTAAAAGATGGAAATGAATGTTACCTTTCACATATTGTTTAAAACAAAGGAACCATTCAGATTAATGATGTTCCAGTGGTAAATGAGTTTCCTAATGTTTTTCCTAATGAGTTTCCTAGAATAATTCCAGATCAGGAAGTTGAATTTACTATTGACTTATTTCCTGATGCTAAGCCAATTTCAAAACCCCCTTATCAAATGCCTCAAATTGAACTTTTAGAGTTGAAAGAGGAATTGAAAGATTTATTAGAGAAAGGTTTCATTCGACCTAGCACGTCACCATGGGGTGATTCTATCTTATTTTTTAAAAATAAAGATGGTTCAATGAGACTTTGCATTGATTATAGAGCCTTGAATAACATCATTGTTAAGAACAAATATCCTTGGCCTCATATCGATGATTGTTTGATCAGCTCCAGGGAGCTCCATATTTTTCAAAGATTGTCCTGAGATTGGGGTACCATCAGTTGAAGGTAAAGGAAGCAGATATTCCGAAGACCGTGTTTCGTACAAGATATGGCCATTATGAATTTGTAGTAATGCCTTTTGGGTTAACCAATGCACCTGTTGTATTCATGGACCTTATGAATATAATTTTCCCTGAGTTCTTGGATAAGTTTTTGGTTGTTTTCATTGATGATATTTTGGTGTTTTCTAAAAGTAAATATTATCATCAAAGTCAATTAAGGGTTATTTTTCAAAACATAAAAGAAAATAAATTGTATGGGAAATTCAGAAAGTGTGAGTTTTGGTTGCAACAAATTTCTTTCCTTGGTCACATTTTTTCAAAATATTGGATAACTGTTGATCCTACAAAAAAAAAGTTTTTGAAGAATGGCCAAGACCCAAAAATGTAACTGAGATTCATAATTTTCTTGGTTTGGCAGGCTATTACCGAAGGTTTGTAAAAAAATTCACATTTATCTAATCTAATGACTAAGCTAACTTGGAAGGGTGTTAAGTTTATCTAGACAAAAGAATGTGTTGATTTTTTTCAGGAATTGAAAAGAAGATTGGGGAATGCCCCAGTTTTGGCACTACCTTCCAGGAATGGTGAGTTTGTTATCTACAGTGATGCTTCATTGAAAGGACTTGGTTGCATCCTAATTCAGAATGATCAGGTAATTGATTATGCTTCACATCAGTTGAAAACTCATGAGGTAAATTACCCTACACATGATTTGGAATTAGCTATTGTGGTTTTCGATTTAAAATTTTGTAGGCATCATTTGTATGGTGTAAAGTGTGAAATATATACTGATCAAAAAATTATAAATTATATATTCACTCAGAAATAATTAAACATGACACAGAGGAGACGGCTCGAATTAATCAAGGATTATGATTGTACAATTCATTACCATCTGGAATAATCAAATAAAGTGGTTGATGCTTTGAGTCAAAAAAGTAATCCTTCATGAACCATGCTACGTTTGGAACGTGATCCTTTGGTTAAGGATTTGATGAAATTTTTAGTAGAAGTTTTTGGTGCAGGATGTTCTTCTTGTTTTGATTCAGATATCAGTGAAATCTTCTCTATGAGACAAAATTAAGCAAGCTCAGAAGCAAGATAGTGAGTTGTAGAAAAAGGTAGACCTAGTTCAGAAGGGTATTTTACCTAAATTCAACATTGATAATGATTGTGTTCTGAGATTTGGGAAGAGATTTTTTGTTCCTTTTGATTCACAATTGAAGAGAGAGTTGTTATGTGAAGCTTATAGTTCTCCGTTTTCAGTTCATCCAAGAAATACTAATATGTATATAGATCTTTAGGAGTATTACTGGTGGGATGGAATGAAAAGAGATATTTCTAATTTTACCATGAAGTGTTTGACTTTTCAAAGGGTTAAAGCAGAGTGGCAGTTGCTGAAAGGGATGCTTCAGCCTTTACCAGTGCCAGAGTGGAAATGGGAGAATATATCTATGGACTTAATTGTGGGATTGTCGAAGACACCCCAAGGTAATAGTGAAATCTTGGTTATTGTTGATCGCTTGACTAAATATGCTCATTTCCTTACTATTCGATATACTTTTTCACTAGATCAACTTTCTCGTTTGTATCTTAAAGATATAGTTAGGTTACATGGAGTTCCCCTCTCCATTGTATATGATCGTCATCCTAGGTTTACTTATAACTTTTGGAAAGGCCTTAAGAAGTCATTGGGTACTGAATTTAATTTTAGTATAGCTTTTCATCCTCAATCAGATGGGCAGTCAGAACGAACAATTCAGACTTTGGAGGATATGGTACGTGCCTGTTCGGTGGATTATCAGGGAAGTTGGGACCAAAATCTTTATTTGGTTGAGTTTTCTTATAATAACAGTTTTCATTCCAGTATACAAATGCACCATTTAAGGAATTATATGGGAAGCGGTGTCGAACTTCAGCTTTTTGGGATGAAGTGGGTGAAAGGAGATTGATGGGACAAGAATTGGCAGAAGAGTTGGAAGAAAAAGGTCAACTGATATAGAAACACATGAGAACAGCTCAGAGTAGGAAGAAAAGTTATGCGGACAACAGGAGGAAGGTTCTCTCTTTTGAGGTAGGTGATCATGTCTTCCTCAAAGTTTCACAATGGAAAAGTGTGATGTGATTTGGTAAGAAAGGAAAGTTGGTCCCAAGGTTCATTGGACCATATGAAATTCTAGAGAGAGTTGGATCAGTTGAATACCGAGTGGATTTACCTCCGAGTTTATCTCAGGTACACAATGTTTTTCATGTTTTAATGTTAATGAAGTACATGCCAGATCCATCTCATGTTTTGAGTCCAGAGGTAGTTCAGATGGAATAGAATATATCTTATGAGGAACAAACGGTCCAGATTCTTAACCACAGGGAGAAATTATTGAGTAATAAGGTGATTCATCAAGTAAAGGTTTTGTTGAAAAAACTACATGATTGAAGAGGCAACATGGGAATCTGAAAATGAAATGATAGATAAATACCCCCACTTATTCGAATAGTAAATAAATTGCGGGGACGCAATTTTCTAAAGGGGGGAAGGATTTAAAATCCCAAGTAAGTAAAGAATTATGGATTTTTATATCTATGTCTATTTATGAATTAGATAGTGTTTTAGAGGCTTAAAATGATAATAAATCCATTCTTAAGCATAAAATTCTCTAATATTTTTAAAAGAATGTTTTACCACCTTTTGATGGGGAACCATTTTTAAATATATATTTTGAAAATTTTATAATCTCTATTTGTTCAAATAAAATTATTCTTTAGAATAGGGGAATTGAAATTTACTTTGTATAAGTTTTTGGTATTTTTCTGAAAATGTTCATTTTTTATTGAATAGTGAAAATATTGCATTTTACTTCAAAACTGCTTTTTCATCTAATTTAATTATATAGATATATTGTCCTTTTAATTGATTTTAATGTTTAATTAGAATATATTTTTACCATTTAATCCAATTTTTTTCATTGTAATTAATGTCACTTTGGAATTGGGCATAAGCAATTGTCAATCTTTTGATAGATATTGTTTCTAAAAAACCCGCTATTTCTTTTGACAACGAAAATTATTTTTAAATTAATTACTAAAATATATGTGTTTATAATTTGGTAAAATTGATTCCATATTTTTAATCATAAGGTCAAAATTATGTAATTAAGACTCTTGTTTTTGGACATTATGAATAGTAACGAAGGTAATTATCCTTAATTATCATGATTAATTAGTAATTGGGTAGTTAAGGGTAATAAAATAATATCATAATAATATAAAATGACCCCAACATGTGTCCTAATGCTACTGGTTGTGTCATGACCGACCATGGGATTCCTTGTGCCAACTTTGGGACCCCATGGAGTCACTTTTGGGTGATATTGACATTTTATCTTTTTATTTTTAAAGAAAGTTAAATATAAAAAACTATGTAAAACCTAAGTAAAACAATTTTAATTTTGTTTTCATAAAATATCTCTTAGACTATAAATATTCATTGTAAATCTAAAATATTTCCTACATCATAGTATTTTTTTTATAATTTTTATATCTGAAATAAATTTATTTATTTGTGACACCGTGATGATGCAGCGATTACCTCATTAATGAACGATTTAAATAAAATGAGAAGATAATGTAAAATATAAGACTTACACTTGTAAAAACCCAATTGTATGGGTGGATTTATAACCCTTATCACCTTATCCTCTAAATATATCATTTTTGTACCTTTAAAATCCGAAACTCATTATATAATAAAGTAACATTTCTTGACTTTCCAAGAGTGCCCCTCCTTCCTCTTATAAAAGGACCCCACCTCTACCCACTTACTCACACCTCTAAAGCCATTGGATCATACCAAATCTACTCATTGTATCTCTCCACATCCCTCTCTTCATCTTATAATCCTTAACTTAGGCAGAACGCTCTTCAAGAAACCCTTTTGGTTCAAACCAAGGGGAGTTACCCGATATAAAGGTAATGTCTTCTCTTATGTTCTTTTGTTTTATTTTGCTTCTCCAACCCTCTAAACTATTTTTATTCCTTTATTTTGTAACAACACAAGTATATTAAATATACTAGGATGTTTTTATGAGAATTATTTGATTTACACTTACACACGCCTCCGTCTAATGGTTAAAGAATATACTGTTTCTGTGAGTTGCGAATTATTGCCTCACGAAACGATGATTGTTCAATCTTCTTTTAACACCATTAATGGTCGACATTAAGATTTCACTATATTTATATATGATATATATTATTTTTAAGTTTTCCTTATGCTTCTCTATTTTTCATTTATGGCATACCTTTATGGTTTCCATTGTGGTTAAAAGCGATAATTTCATTTTCGGAAGTGCAGACTACCGCCCCCTCAAAGTGATTTGATTCGGTAATGCCATATGTGGGACGTATAAAGGATGGAGTTAATGATATTATATAAGATATTATACTATAATTATAATATACCTTTATATCATTATGATTTCACTTCATTAAATATGAAATATAAATTAAAGTAACGTTCATGCGTACGTACGGCTTACCGTCTCTATGAACGGTGCATTTCATTTCTTACCTCTAAATGTTATGTAATATTATAAATGCATGTATAAATTGGATATATATGATATATATGATATCTAGATCATGAATATAATTCTGAATATAATGTATATTTTACCACATGAACAACTTGTAATTAAAATAAGTTTATTTTTGACTCAAGTACCAAAGATCGACAAAACGACCGTTATTAACTAAAATAATTACATAATTTCCATAACATGATAATAAGTTATATAAAAGTAATAATGAACTTGAAAAAGGTTCTTAAGAATGTATAAATTAACTCTAGTTTATTATTCAGGAGATTAAAGAACGATCGGGTCAAGTCGGACACGAGGTAAGGGACTTCGTCTCAATCTCCTTTCATTGAGGCATATTTTGTTTTATACACAACTTTATTTTATATGGTGTATAAACCCCTTTGAATTTTACATTTATCCAAAAGGAATATTTTTTATATGATGTTTTTTACTAAACAACAAAAGGGAATGTTTTTGTCGTACATATGCGGCGACGGCGACTTCTCCGCCGCCGTGACAATTATTTGAGTTTCGGTTTCCTCTACAAGACGTAACTTTTTTTAAATGAAAAATAAATACCATGTTTTAATTTTATTTTATTTTGGTATTGAAAATGGTTTTGATAATTTTTTTTATATCAATGTGTTGTATTTATATCATGTGATTGAAATGTGGAAATGTTATGTTTCCTTTATGCATGTTTTATGTGATACGATTATGTTATGGTTCTTGGGAATTATTTATGAAGACGGGTGGCTCCATGATAAACTAAGTGTGGGTGAGCCTGATATAGCTCTACAATTCATTGGGTAACTCGAAGGAGTTAAACACTATGGTTTCTTCGAAGATATTTTGGGAATATACTGTGATGGGTATTCCAAACGTAACCATGAGGGTTACTCCCTACGTAAGAATTTTATGAATTCCTCAAGTTACCATTATGTATTATGATTTCTATGAGTTATTCATGAGTCTTATGATTTCATGAGGTATGTTAAAGTGATTATTTTTATGATTAAAGTATGTTTTCAATGATTCTTAGGTATAAATGGACTAAGGTTTTCTTTTCGTATTTTTATACCACTTATTGATCTTTTTATGCTCATCCCAAGTTTTTGAAATGTTTTTCACGGGTCAAGGGAAAGGTACATGATGTGATGATAGTGTCAAGTAATTTTCAAGAAATAATCCATGTTTTATTTTAAATATGTTTCCTTTGATGGGAAAAGTGAATATTTTCTTTTATGAGACAACCTTGTTTAAATGTGGAATGTAATGCATGATATATTATTTAATTCTCTAAAACTCTAAACATGAAAAGTTCCTCAACGTGAATTCTTGTAATAACTCAAGATTAAATAATGTTTAAGGAAGGGGGATTATAATATATCCATAGATAATGAAAAATATATATAGTAAAATTGATGCCCAATGATTAGAGTTCTAGATCATCTATGGTGTGAGGTACGATGTTAGTAGCCTCTACTTTATTGTCTTTTTTTGCAGGGAATATTACCACTAGTTTTTATATATGGTAATTATAGAGAGTTTAGGTTTTAAATAGAATATTTATATATGGTGATCTCAGTTAAAACCCCATTGGGAATTCTATTAGAAATTTTATTCTAGAGAATGGAAGGGGCCCATTGAGGTAGGAGACTATCATTTAGAATGGAACCTATTTATCCTTGATATTACAGGTTTTAGAATCATTCTCAATATGGGTTAGTTAATTCCTTACCATTTATATATTGATTGAACTAATAGTAGGGTGTCCTTCACAACACCAAAATAAGGTAAAATTATTCATAATGGTGATTGGGATTTCAAGAAAAGTTAATCTAGAGCAGGGCATCATAGGCTTACTGGAGTGACATCCAATATTTCTGGTTTCTTTATAGAAGATTAGGGATTGAAATGAACATATTTCCACCCAATGGAGTATTTTTATGGATATATTCCCTAAGTATTTTTTTTGGTTACCTCTAGGGATATTTTTAGGGTTTAATATTGATATACTGAAAGGAGAATCACTATTACCCATTCTTCCTCATAGGTTGGCTACTACTAAGTTGCATGAGCTTAAGAGACAGTTAGAGGACATGGATGTTAAGGGTTCCATATGAATTCATACTTAACCTTGGGGTTTTCTGATTATTTTCACCAAAAAGGAAGATGGTACCCTTATTTTTTGTGTGAATTACCAAAAATTGAACCATATTATGGTTATGTTCTATTATCATTTTCCTTGTATAGAAACATACTTTATAAGATTCAATGAGAGATGGTTTTCTCCAAGATTTATTTGATGTCAAGATATCATCATGTTCATGATAAACCATAAGATATACCATTTAAAACATTCAATAGTAGATATGGATTGTACGAGTATTTTTTCATGTCATTCTGTCTCACAAATGCACTTGTAGTTTTCATGTCTCTAATGAATTCGATTTTCCACCCATATCTGGATTCATTTTTTGTAGTCTTCTTGGATGATATTTTTGCATACTAGTATACTCAACATAAATGATTCAAAAACCTTGATATCATTTTGAGTTCAATTAGATAGCATTATATATATAGTAACCTCAGAAAAAGACTCTTTTGGATAAATAATGTTCCCGTAAAAGGTCACATTTTTTTAGAATTAGGAGTACTCGTGGACTCATAGAAGGTGAGAGTTATATTTTACTAGAAGCATCGTAAAAGAATATTAAAAATATGGAGTTTATTGTGGTTAAATGGTTTTTATAGGTTATTTATTCAAGATTTATCATGCCTTGAAGTACTCATTGTGGGATTGACCAAGAAGGGTGTCATATTTCAATGGTCTGAGTATTGTGAAAATCATTTCATGAGTACAAAGGGAGATAGAAATTAGAAATAATCATACTTTTACTTGAACCTATAATACGCTATATAGATTATTTTGATTTATTAGATATTAATATCGGATCTATTCTAATGTAGGAATATCTATCCATATAATGTGGACTCATCAGTTGATACCTTATGAGATAAATTCCCCAACACACAACCTCGAGTTAGCATATGTGGTACATACCTTCAAATGTGATTTTAATCTCAAACTAAAAAGCTGGGTTGAATACATGAAATTTTCTAATTTTAAACTTTATTATATGCATGGTAAGGGAAATACAAAGGTAGATTCTCTGTGTAGGAAGACTCAAACACAGACTATTCAAGATTCCAGTAGTGAGTGGCAATTTATTTCCTTAATTTATAAGATTCACTTGTAGCTTAACGAATATGAATTCCATTGTCTTTATTTCAAATTACTTCATGATTTATTATATAGGAATTTAAATAATAAAACCCATAATATTGATAAGTCTATTGTCTTTTTGAATTAGGTACATTACATAACAAATTACAATATAGTATATATCATCATTATTGAAAACTTCCTTAGCATGATCATACGATTCCATCATACTTAAAACATCATGGTATAACCTAGGGATATATATAACAAAGGGGAGGGATATAAAGCCCTATAAGGGAATAAAAACTCATAACATGAAGACAATTTTACATGTTATACAATAGGTATATCAATGGGGCATAAATGGGGTGATAATCATAAACATGAAAAATTAGTCATGATATAGCATGATAACATAATGGAATCATTGGAATGTGGAAACAACTATAAATATGACTTCATAAGCATAGGTCATGGTAAACCACTAAGAAAACAAATCATAATGTGACAGGGATAACCTCCCACTCATCATAGATGGAATCTTATAAGATTAAAACATTACCCAATGCAGTGTAGTTCTGTCAAGGAACACCCATCATGTAATCTATAATAGGCTCACCAGGAGCTATCTGGGTGTACCCATCATAATCATATCATGTACATGTATAAGTGTTCCATGTAGATCATAAATATAAGAACATATTTCATAAAATTTAATCCCATGATAATATAGTGTGGATTATATTCATGTAATTGCCCAATAAAATAATTATAAGTGATTAAAGTTGAATACTCTTGTTATGAAATAGGTATGGGTGTTGACTATAGAATTATTTGTCATGGAAATTCATGGTGAACTTCTAGCAGCATAACGGGGGAAAATAAATTAATATGGTAGGGATTAATGAGATTGAAATGGGTATCTAGAAATTATACATCATAAGGGATGTGAAGGTGGATATGGAAGAACCTATCCCAATAATATGAATTGCAGATAAAAGTCATAAGATAATAAAGATTCTTGAATGAAGATGAGAAATATAGGATCCCTTACCTTGATAAGAAGATTACAAAATCTTGGGAGGATATTCTTGAGGGACTTTGGGAATCTTTGGAGGACTCTAGAAAGTGTATTGGGGATTAAGGTCATGCTACAGGGTTTTTTAGTGAATAATAATGGGATCTTTGGTTGGCTTATATATAAAAGGAGAGGAAGTTCTTTTTTATTTCCAAACCTAGGTGTTTTACTCTATATATTAAAGAAGTAAAAACCAAAAACCTTCTTATGTTTTTTCCCATTATTTCTAAAAATTTGTAGTTGTTTTAATTTTTCTAAATTTACAAGATCCTAAGTTATTAAAATATTATCCTTGGGGAAGTGAATGTGAGTCATGTTCTTAAATATATGATTTTAAAACATTAAAATATAATATCGGTTTTGGAGGATCCAAAAAGAAATTATAAAATTAATAAAATAACCTAATAAATAAATTAATTTAAAGGGGAAACATATATTTGGCCATTTATTCATTTTATAGTATATATTACATCACTTTTGGGTCATTATGATGTCATAACACACACAGTATATTTACACTATATTTATGTTTTACCTGAAAATTTTGACTATCTCAAAAAATTATAAAAAAAATAACTATTGTATACATTAAAAATTATTATTAAAAAAATAATATTTATTTTATACACATAATTTTCAAAATATTTCATTTTTACTTTTTAAAATAATAGTTGACATTTATTGAGAAATGCTGAGGTTTTTTAGAAAAATCTGTTTTCAAACCCTTATAAAAATAAATTTTGAATTCAAGAAAATTATATTATAAACATAAGAAGTATTATTTCATAACAATATTTTATTAAGATATCATTGATTTCAAAAAATTATAAATTCAACTAAAAGAATCTCTTATTTTAAATTGTATATTACCAAAAATATAAATTTTTTCATATCAAAATCTAAATAATTTATAATGTATAAAAAATAAGAAATCAAATAATTGTTATATTAAAAATAAATTACACATATTCATATTCTTAGTGTCTTGATACATAGGCCTTTATTACACCAGAAAATTGCCTAACGGAAAGGTTTGTTATTGTAATATTTTATTGGGGTGGTTCGGTTTACTTGGTTTGGGATGTAATCTCAATGAGCTTGAAATTCTCCCATAAATAGTTTTTTTCATGCAATAGTTGTTGGATATCAAATTTTTATTAGTCAACGGAAAATCCTATGTATGTTATATCCCTTGTATTCTCTAGTAAATGGGCTTCATATATTATGATCCAGCTGGTTGTGTCCATCACTTTATTTTTATAAGTCAATTGGATTAATCAATACCTTGTATTTATACTAATCATATGATCATTATTCAAAAGATATATTATTTATGCCTATGATACTTAACAGACTTTTAAATATGCTAGGATATAATAAAAAAATAAGTTCATGGTTTTAATATAACCATAATAAATAAAGAGACATTTAATTCAGTCACAAATGAAATATTAGTTTTTAAAACTTTTTGTCTTTAAATTATTCACCTTTCAAAATTTTCATTCTCAAAATTTTCATTTCACACACAAAAATAGATGAGGGTAATGATATTTCATTTCCACCTATGGTTGCTATGATTCTTTTTCAAACTTTTGGTTTCTTTATAGTACTTTCACCATGTGCATTTCCTTAATTTGTAGAACATTGCCTCTATGATTTCAAAACTTCACTGATTGTTCATCATATGAAAGATAATTATCCATTAGTACCCCATCTATATTTATTATATATAAGGGGTCTAGTATGTAATTCCTCAAGAGAGATATAGGGAACATAGTATATACTTGAGATATGTTTGGTGGGAGTTCTAGTCAATTGGCCACCACTTTGATGTGATCATGGATCTCAAAGAGGATGATGTATCTTTGAATAATCATTACCTTATTCCCAAATCTCATGACTTTATTCCATGGAGATATGCAGAGGAATATCATATCACCAACCTCAAAATCTAGGACTTTTCAACAATTGTCATCATATCTCTTCAATCAACCCTGAGAAGCACTGATGTGCTACTGAATGGTTTTGAACTTTTCCACCACATCCTTGATCATTTCAGGACCCAATAGTTCATGTTCCCCAAAGTCATCACAACATATAGGTGTTCTTCACCTCTTCCCATAAATGGATTCATCAGGGCCCATTTGTATTCTTGAGTGGAAACTATTATTGTATGATAACTTATTGAGAGGAAGATGTTGATCTAATCCTCCTTCAATGTCAATTGGTCATACTCTCAACATGTCCTCAAGTGTCTGGATAGTCCTCTCAAATTGAACTTTAGTTATAGGGGGTATTTTTGAGCATGTTCTTATAAGTATTTATAGAATTTTATAGACTCTTCTATAACATAGAGGTAAATCTCATATATCAATCAGATGAAATCGATAGTGGTGTTCCATGGAGTCTCACCACTTATCTAATGTATATCCTTGAAATTTGATCAAATGATAAGTACTCTCAAATTGAAATGAAGTGAGTAGTATTTGTAAGATGATCCAACAAAACCCATATATCATTATTTCCTCTAGATTTATTCATAAGAATAGTGAAAAAGTCCATGGTAATGTTTTCTCATTTCCATGTAGATATGGGTATTGGTTGCATCATCCCCTTGGATTTTTTTCCTTTCCACCCACACTTTCTAACATAAAAGACGCATTGATGTATATTACAAGATCTCTTTCTTCATATTTTACCTCCAATAGTGATCTTAGAGATATCGGTACATCTTTGTGCTCCGTATATGGATGGAGAAAGTTTATCTATGTACATCAACTAGAATATCCTTCTTTAAATCATGATTTTATTTTATATATAGTAATTACACAAATCATACAAAAACTTCTTAATCAATTTTAAACCCTTTTAATTTCCCTTTTCTTATATCCTCTTCATTCTTTTAAATTTTATCAAATTCTCTTTGAGAATCCATTATATTCACTAGAAGGGATGGTTAAGCAATCATTTGTTAATGGATTGAGTATTTACCTTCCTTTATGATTTCCATGTCCATCCAATTCAATTCTAAGATAATTTAATCATTCTAAGTTTTCATTTAAGATAAAATCAATGGATCCATTCTACGTCGAGTTTCCTCCACTATATTTACTTTCCCAAGATAGTACAAGATTGAGAAGTAAAAGCATTTAATCAACTCTAAACATCTCCACTGATGTGTATTCATCACTTTATATGTGAATATATACTTGAGGATATTCTGATCTATATATATCTCACACTTCTCCCCAAAGAGATAATGATGCCACAATCGTAATGTAAAGATCACTATATCCAACTCTAGAACATTCGTTGGGTAGTTATATTCATGAAATTGAAATTTCCTTGAGTAATACTCTATCACTTTTTTATTTTTCATTAACACATTTCCCAATCCCTTATTTTAGTCATCATTTTATACTATGAATAATACCTCATTTGTGGGTAACATAAGTAAAGGTGCTATAATAAGACTCTTTTTTAAATCCTTGAAGCTCCCTTTACATTCATCATTCCAAAAAACATGAATCCATTCTATGTTATCTATTTTATAGTGGTTTGAAATCATGATAAAATTCTCCCAAATCAAAGATAATACCTATATATTCTAATTAATTTATATATTTCTTGCACAGATTCAATAATTTTTCACACTTAAATTTCTTTTATCTTTGAAGGGTTCATAGATATCCCTTTTAATATGATAATATTTCCCATGAATAAAATTTCTTTCAAATAGCACACACGTTGTTTTTACTTTTAATAAAGCTTCTCATTAAGTTATTTATCCAATTTCTAAATTTCTCCTCATACTTGCCATAATTTTGGAGTATATTAGAATATCATCTATAAATACTACCACAAATTTATCTATGTAATATCTAAATACTCTAATAATCAATTCCATGAATATTTTTGGATCATTAGTGTGTATTAATGTAATTACTATAAACTCATAGTGCTCGTATCTTGTACAGAAACCAGACTTGGGGATATCCTCTATAATCACCCTTACATAATAATACCCTGCCTAAAGATCCACCTTGGAGAAGTATTAGGATCCACATAGCTGATCAAAAAAGTCATCAATTCATGGAAGATGATACTTTTTATTTATCATGAACTTTTTTAACTCATGTTAATAAATTAAAAGGTGCATTAACCCATCCTTCTTCATGAATAAGAGGACTGGTGCACCCTAAGGTGAAGAAATTGGTCATATAAAACATTTATCTAGATTATCTTCTTATTTATTCATCATCTCCTAAATTTAAATTATATATATTATATATGGAGTCTTGGATAATGGAAAATTCCCTCATATAATCTTGAAAGAAAATCCAACCTCTCAGCTAGGAGGAAGACCAGGAAATTCTTTGAGAAACACATCAATGTATTCTCTCACAATGATAATGCCATAAAATATGGTATTTTCTTTAGACTCATTCTCCTAAGCTAGGAACACTTTTTAATAGGTCAATAAAATACATGCTAGATATTTTGGTGCAAAATAATATCCATCATCCTCATTGCATTTGTAAAAAATCAGAGAATGATTCGTGATATAGAGAGGGATTTTCTTATCACGTCAATTTATGTTGGACCTATACTAGTAAAACCAATCCATAACTATGATTGCATAAAATTACAATAAAGGGGTATTATAAGGTTCTCTAGGAAGATCAACTGATAAATTTTGAGGGGATAGGAGTTATATACTTAGGATGCAATTATTTACCCATTTTTCATTTTGACTGACAGTTCAACTTCCATGATATATGGTGGGGTTTTAATATTTCTACTAAATTATGTGAAATGAATGAATGAATTGAACCAAAATAAAAAAAAAATCATGTTTTCTATTCTTGAAAGAATAACTAGGACACCAATCACCACTTTAGAGTTTGAATCCACCTCAATATTTTTAATGTAATTTTCTTGCCTTTGCTTCCTTGGTGGTTGCCAGTGTTGATTGTCTCTGAAAAACCTGGTCTTAGAAAAGTGGTTCACATATTTTCATTTTTCATTGTAGTTGAATCATTGGAAAATAGTCTAAGAGTAAATAAGAGAATTCTTCTCTTCCATTGCATTGGTGGGTTTCTCCCATCTGTAGTCACTAGCTAGGTGCCTTTCCTTTCCATACCTAAATCATTTCCTCATCCCCCATAGGAAATTTTCCAGGTGCTTCATTCCACACTTTTAACAAGTGTTATGGTGAAATTTCTTACCTCTGGTTTGTTTCTCTATCACACCACTAGAATTAAACATCACTTTTCATTTCTTATCCCCATGAGACCATTGAGATTCATCTATCTCCATTTCAACTTTGTGGGCACACCGGACAATTTCCTCATATCTATCAAAGTCTTTCATCACTAGGTCATTTTTTAGACTTAGTTTTATCCCTCCAAAGAATTGATCAAATTTTAATTCGGGGTTAGTGACAAAGATGAAGGTGTATCATGCAATTTTTTTGAATTTTTCCATATTCTCCCCAATAGATTCATCATTGTTTTTCTAGAGTGAAATACAATCCCTTTCAATTTTATGTTATAGAGTGTGAGGAAGATATTTTTCAAAAATAATTTTCCAGAATTTCATCCACCCCATCACTTAAATATCCTTCTCAGGGTTCATATTCTTGATCAATGTCCACCAATAATATTCTACTCCCTCTATAAGATAAATAGACAACATAATATTATCTTACTTAGAACATTTAATGATGGAGGAGATCTTCTCAATTGAGGTGATCAATTGTTCCAAGATTAAGGTATTAGGTTATCCATTGAATGTCAGAGGCCTTTTTTATATAAAGGTCTCAATTGTAGCTTGTTCTTTCTTAGGGTGATTTGGGTGTTACTCCTGATTTAGGTTTCTATTAAAAACCTAATTCTACTGAGAGTATTGTAGCAAATATCATGATTACCACTCAAATCAGGTTGGTCATCTCATTTGGACAGTCATCACATTTCCTATCACATTGGTTGTTTATTTGGTTCCTCATATTTCTGGCCATTAACTAGAATAAATGAAAAATTAAGGATGATTAGTTTTAAAATGCTAAATGAATAAATGGTAATCCAATTATGTTAAAGTAATAACTTAAAAATGGAATGTATTTTCTTAATTTATGAATTCATAGGCTTCAATCTATGTATCTCATGGTCTATTTGCTATAAAATACCATTATAGTCATTTTTTAATCCACTATTAATCAATAATACCGATCTTGTGAGTTTACCAAAGAGTATCCCCATGGATTTTTAAACTAGGTGTGCATTAAGGCCTATTTTCATGCACCATTTTCTGATCGAGTCTACCTCAATGCGATGATTTTGGGTTTTACCACTAGGAACATCTATTCTAGGGCCACATCCATTTATTTTTTCGAGACAGGGATTTATTTTCTTCGAAACAAATTACTATATACATTAAAAAATTAGGATGTTTTATTATGTTTAATCTTATTATTAATGATTTTTGTAATCTTCATGGTGTTTGGAGTGGGTGGGATGTCCATATGAAAGAAGGATCTAGTGCCCCGAGATTCTAATACGTGACGTTCCATGGGATCACCCTAGGTTTTTTTGTCCCTTCCAGGCAACGGAGGTTCAAGGGTAGGGGGAGGTTTATCCTCATACAAGAGGAGAACAGGAATGTGAGAATGAGGAAATTTGTGAAAGGGGTGTAAGGCTGAGTGAAATGAAACAAGATTTCCTTCGAGTTCCTATCCTCCCACTCCTGGGTGGTCAATTGATGGGCGCGTCATCCAGCATGTGGAAGAGACCATGGGATTTGGTGGGTTTGGGTGGCTACGGGAGGTGTGGGGAATTTGTCCAGGAGAGAAATGGGAGAATAAAATGGGGGTTTTGGGGGATGATACAAGGAATTAGTTGGATTGGTAAAGTGTGAAAAGTTAGGATGACAAGTGTTGTTACGGATAGGGAGGCTAGTAACTTTGTGGACAACGAGTTCAATGTGGTGGGCCAAATGCATTACTTATTGGCAGGTCGTGGGATTTTGTATCTAGAACCAATCATGAATTTCCTTATGGAGGCCATTGAGGAAATAGAAAACATATTATTTCTAATATTAATCCCCAAAATAACCAAACTTTCCATTGATACCAACAATGTTGACCCTGGTATTTATTTCACATTATTTAATGATTTATTACAAAGGAATACATGTAATACAACCTAGAATATCAACAAGTCTAGTGTCATTGGTAATTTGGTACATTACTATTGACACTACTTAGGAAGAAAATAATAATATGAAGAATCCCTTTGGATATTTTAAAATATCAAAAAGCTGCTAAAGGAAGTAAAAGGATTCAAATGCAAGGGACCCATGTCGGGGACCAACGCAGCATACCTCTGCATCTAGAAAAAACCGACACACATTATACTCATATATCCAAGTGTGCATCCCCTACACGGCATACCAATGTTGTAGAGCTACGTAGACGAACTCCACATCTATATAATTTATGTACACCAACACAGAGGAGCTACATGGAACACCTATGTGGATTACCTACACCAACAAACTCTTTTCGACCAAACCCTCTCTTTAGTTATAAATAGGACCCTCGGGCTCTATATTTGAGAGCTAAAAAAAGTTAGAAGAACTCTTGATGCTCCGATTATTTATCTCTTTCGACCAAATCCCCTGAATTAACTCAAGTAGCTCTCTAAAACATGAGATAAGACATAATTATATGGGATAAGCATGTTTTAAGTCCTTTCAAATTTTGAAACCTGAAACATCTAATTAAGGACCCTTCTTCTATAAATAATAAGTAGTATAAGTAAGGTATATTCGTTAAGGACCTACATGGGGCTCTTCCAACGACACCAAAGGAGACCTGGGGTGTTCAAGATTAAATCTCAACTAAATGTTGTCTTATTTTCATCCCTTTATTGAAGCTTTCATAGGCTTAGTTATCCTATGTTTAGTATATTTTAGTCATCTCTATGACCTTAAAACACATCTATGTGACATACCTACAAGGTAGAGCTATGTTGTAAAGCTATGTGGCATACCTACATGGTATAGCCACACTGCATAGCTGCACCCAAGACATACGCATATCACCTTTTAAACCCTCTTCGAAACCACTCATGGTAGGGTATCTCCATCCTTGGTTCCCTTATCTGAAAGGAACTAAGTTAAAGCCTCCACCAAAACCTCATGGCTTATCAAACCTTTGGGAAAGGCACATTAGAATGTATCAAATTTGGGTTTGAATATCTACAGTTAGTGGTTTCCCACATTCATCTTCTAAGGGATTCAGGATCCTTGGCATATTTTTAGGTTTTTATATCTACAGTCGCATGGATCCTTACCCAAGAAATAGTGTTGGGATGTTCACATTTTATGATTCCAGATATGGAACTATATGATCTCATTTTATTCTCTAAGATTTGGAGCCTCTGGTTCGCAAAAGAGAGAGTGAGGGTCACACTTTTTTTTCCATTCAACAAAGGAAAAGTCTTTATCTTCTCCTTGTGTCCACTAAGGTCATCCATCCTTGAGTAAGCCCCTAGTCTTTTGGGCCAGACCCAATGACCTTCACTTTCATTTCACATTGAAGTGTTCATTGAATCGCACTGTCTCCCACCATCACCTTAGCTTCCTTCACCATAGGCCCACCGTCTTCTATTATTGGATGGGAAAGTGCATGGTTTGTTGAATATTTCATATCCACTTGTTTCTCACACCGAGTATGACTCACGTGGTCTTAGGAATTTTTGAGGAGTACAAAATCAACGTAATCCACATCAACTCTTGAACTATGAAAACTCTGATTCCCACCACAATTGGGAAACATAGGAAGCCTTCTCCAGGGTCCAAGCACATTGGATATCCTCTTCAAGAATTAAACATTGATTCCCTTGATCAGGGAATCCTCTTTAGGAGTAATCCCAAATCTATTTCTCTCAAATTCTCATACACCCCTATGAGACTTACGTAACTATGTGGGATTTGATTCCCATCTGAGTGGGATACATAGGAAGCCTCCATGATGTTCAATCCCAACACTCAAAATCAATCATTTTCTTCCTAGGATATATTTTCAGTAGGGTTTAATCCAGTTTGGAAGATCATATACTTTCCAAGTTCCTTGGGCTTTATAGTAATAAGTCGCAGACTAATCTTTGACTAAGAAGATTCTCTTTATATTTCCTTGCCACTTGACATCAAACTATACGGTTATGTCCCTATCACACAACCATAAAAGGTATGATGTGTCTCATTAAGTGGCACCGAACTATAAGGGTTCTGATCACTATCACAAGGATATGTAGGTATCCCATTTATGGGTACGATCCAAACATCAAAACAAACATTCATCTTCCTGGATGACAATAAATTATAGAGTATCCACTGAGTGGCATAGAATTCATAATTATCATAACAATAGCTAAAATAATATCTAAATATTATATGAGAGGATACCATTGATGTAGAACCTCAAATACATATGGATATCTCCATTAATGAAGAACCACGAATACATACAGATGATTCTAAATTTCACACATGCTAATAATTGATTGAAAATTTCAAGAGAAACCTATATGTATACTTGGTAAATTAATAAGTATTCATGAATATATCTTAAATCTATAATAGAGTCTCATAGTAGGAAATAATTCCCCCCAATAGAGCATGATGATCCCGACCTCCCATCCTCTTGACCAATGTGAGTTCTTAGGTATCGTAGGTTCAACCCTAAAAAATCCGTGCCTTTGGAAAGCAAGTCCCATTGGATAATGAACCATTGGATGTTTCTGGTTCCATAAATAAATCTGATGGAACCCATCAATAAATATGGATTTGTAATAAGGAAACACATTCTAGGAGAAAATAAAATTTTGGAAGCCGACATGAATCATTAACCAAGTTGATAGTGTTATCCATCTATTGGGCCTTTGTCAATTGAAAAAGGTGGTCTATAAAAGAGAATCAATCACGAATTTTTCCATCTAAAAGATGCTACTTTAAGGGAGTTTATTTTTTTGTATTTGCCAAATTTTCTCAGAACTCCCTTCATTCCAAACGGATTCCTTGAAGTTTTCACCTGTGAATGCCTCAGCTACTACTCAATTTGGATACTTTTCTGCTAGAAGAATGCCACCACCTACTCAATGTATTCAATATTGGGTCCCAAATGCATTGGTTCAAGAATAGTTTCAACATGGAAATACCAAAAACCTGGAGGCTTCCCTACAGGATCTCCAAGATAATAACAACCTCTAATCATCTCATTAGTCATGACTGATGTTGAAGAAGCAGACAGTGCCAATTATGATCGTCAATTGTTTCGGGTCCTTATACTCAGAATGCAATAACCAGACACTCCCATACTATAGGGATTTAGATCATGAGTTAATGTATTTCCTCATCTCAAAGACACATGGGTCCTTCCTGATGTCTCCTTTCAACAATATCCACCAGTAGAATCTGGTGGCAATGAACCCCCAATATGATGGGGGTGTTGCCTTCGGTTTTCTAGTCCATGATCTTCAAACCCGAACACACAAGACAGCCTTCCAGGGACAACAACCAGCCTATAGGGAGTAGGTTCCTACCTTTTCCACCTCCATAGAAGTACATCAACCTAACTTTGTGGCCAATAATGAATGGACACATACACCCATCTTCCTTAATTTTCCCAACCAGCAGACTTGTCCGGAGGTGCCCAACCAATCCCTCTGTTCATATCTGGTGGAGTACCGTTAGTAGGAACACACACCTACTTAAAAACTATCATCCATTTAGAAACTCTTCTTGCTGCATTCAAGGAATCCCAGCATTCAAATATGGAAGAAACATGTTAGTAGGAACATACATTTTTTTTCATCCATCAAGCCTTCCAAATGTCTCATTTTGTAGCACCTAAAAAAGTCAGTCAGAAAGATCTAATGAAAAACTTAGGGTAGACTCAACTCTTTACCACCACACATGAGTACTATCAGTATCCACTAAAAGTTAATAGAGGATAAAAGCAGGTACAAACACCTACTCCAGATAAAAACTATACATATATTTTCATTCCAACCACTGAATTCACCAAACACATTTTAGAAAGGTTGAAAGGGAATATCAAAATTCTTAACCATATTCTGGAATCCTATCAGAATATCATAAAAAAAACTTCCTTAGTACCAGAGGGATGGAAACATAATTTTGTACCCACACCTGGGATAAATCGTCGGTATGTCATCCTGGAGCAGATGCATACCTCTGTTCCACTCCATGAGGGTTATGGGTCATACTCCCCCATATCATACGGACAACTGGATCAGGAAAAAACACTCTTTCTAATTAGAGATAATCATCCTATTAGGATGACCAATCCAAGGCCTGCACATACACCTTCCCATTATAATCACTTCTGCCAACAAGTGGCCCCAACTACATGTAAAAGATTATCTAATAAGAAGTCTCATCAAGAACAGTTGTAAAATCAAGAGTTAATCTATGATCTAGATCCTCTTAATGTTGGAGTTCTCAAAGCCCTTCTACATTTATCTATTGAATCTCAAGTTCTTACCCTCCCATTTCAATAATTATGGGAGTAGTAGTAGTAATTCTGAATTTCCTCATCAGATACTTAATCATGATAGATTTATTTATAATAATTCTATCAAATTAGAGAACCTATCTCTATATAAGATCCACAGAAACCCACTGTGTAGACAGAAGACCAAGAAGCAAGAGGATTTATCCCCTACTATAATCTACCATGGTGGTCCACCCCATTATGGCATTCCCTGCGAAAGTTCTCTCCACAACAGTGTTTTTCATTGTCAAGATAATTGTATAATTAAAAAAATAGTGATGATAAATCCCACTTATCTTGAGGTAAATTATAAAATAAGGCCAGTCATGTCTAATTCCTTATTACCAACAGGTGATATACTTTCTCAACTAGAAGACAGCCCAAGGAAACAGACATTCTCCGAACATCCCATGGTTCATTTTCCTTCTAATATGTTAGTGAAAAAAACAATTGATTCTATTGTTTGTAATATATTAATTGAGAAGAATCCACTATGGTGAAACCAAGTCAAGAAACCTCCAGAAAATAGAAGGATGATATGTTGAATATGAGAAAACAACTGGCCAAGTGTGAAATAACAGCCATGTTCTGGGCTTTGGCAACCTCTCAATACAACATTACAGAATTGATGGTAAAAGATTTCATTCATGATATCCACGTCAACATATGAAAGAATCTTCATCATATGAAAGTAAAGGTATTAACATATGATGAACATAAATTTCATTTCAAGGTAATAGAAGGGTTACATCCCCAAATTGATTTGGCATCTCTCCAGGTATCCCGAAATCCAAAGGTCGAGAAGCATCAAGTAGTTCTTCAATGTGCATTACTTAATACATTAAAGAAGTTGTGAAAATTGATTTTGGAAACCATATCTATTGTTCATATAGAAGGATGGGGTGCACAAAGAAAATTGCATTTCACTGCACTACAAAATTAGCAAAGCCCACTGAAAGTGGTCTCAAGAAATGTTATTTCCCCAAGTCGACTATGACAAAGAAATATTTTTCATAACCAAAGAAATGCTCAGTGAGAACAGGCCTCGATCGGTTTTCACCAAATTCGGGCCCAGAGAGAGAAAAATATCAAGATAATTTTTCATCAAGCATCGAAGAACATTATGAAGGCCTCTCTCTTAGTGTATTTCAACCATCAGATTGTGAAATTTTTTGAAATAAAAAAATGGACTTCCAAAACATGTGATTTAAGTGGTTTTCGGATAATGCACACAACCAATGTTCAGACCATAATTCATAAAATCAGAAGACTGACTATGCTAATAGCATCCATAGTAGTTCTGGAGCCACCCTAATCTACGGGTCAGGGGTATTTTCTAACCCAACCTTTGAATTCAATAAACAGAGTACGAAGGATTGAAGAAGAATAATAGGAATAGACCCATCCTATAATGTTGGGGTCTTTTTCACATCCACAATCCCCTCCTTTGTGGAAGTGAGCTTTCTCTCAATTAGGGAAGAATCCACAAAGTGAATGCACAACTGAACTATCCAAAGAATCCCTTCAGTTTACAATTCAGAATATAGTTCCTAGGAAATCAGCATATGGGATAACAAAGTCTCGTGGAGGGCATAGAAAGAGACAATCTTACAAATATATTGACATAATGTTATCAATGCATTATGCATCAGTGAATATCATTAATACCATTATGGAAGATCCTCCAAAAAATGAGTCCAGTTCATGGGAGTTAGAGGATGAAATTCTTATTCATAATACGGTACACACTGAAGCAAATGAAAGACGTGTGTGTACCTAAAATTAGAGGCTTAATCATAATCTAAGGACTCCCTCAAGTAACCTACTCCCACCTCTTCAAAAGGCATCTAACAAGGGGAAAGGTAAAGGTTATATCATGTCTCAATTTTCCACTGGATAAGTTCAATCTCTTTTGCTGGAAGAAATATTTTCCCAGCAAGATGAGGAGATGAAGGAGTTAAAAATACTCAATACAAAGTTACTTAGAAGTAGTATTCCTATTGGACATGCTCCACAAGCATATCCCCATCTTTCACATCTAGTAAGATATTTTCGTCAAATAGAGTTTCTTGCAACAACATATTTGAATGATGATTTCCCTCAACGAGGTACATGGCTCGAATAGGATAAAACATATCCTTATAGGCTTGTCCCTTTGGGTTATCGAGGAAAAAAACCAGCAATAGTGGTTTTTCCAATCATCGTAGTAGTTCAAGATCAAACTATTGTACCTATATAGGTCCCATCTCATCCAGATATTCCCCAAATTATTATGAAAACAATTGAAGCATTAAAAACTTAATTAGAATCTATGGAAGAACGATATACAGCAGTACAACCAGAAAATAAATATTACCCCGAATGGGTAGATCTGATACCTCCACCACCAAACATTGTGAATACCACATTTCCAATCTTTAATGGTTCAGGAGATCGAGAGCAGCACTTAACACATTTTGTTTCTCACTGTAATCCAATGATGGGTACCCCTAAACAACAATAAGTAGTAAAGATTAGATGTTCTGTAAAATCACTACAGGGTATGGCCTTGGTCCGGTATACAAGTTTGCAGTCTCTATCAATTACTAGATGGAAAGACCTCCGTCATAAATTCATATTCCAATTCAGCTCAATGTTTCTAAAGTCAATTGTTTTTTATCTTAAAATTTTCAAACAAAGGGAAAATTAAATATTTTTAGATTTCACTGCTCCATGGAAAGGATTAACATATTCCATAAATCTACCACTCCCTAAAAATGAATTTCTGCCAATCTGTGTAGAAAATCTATGTGATAAGCTACCCACACCACTAATCCCTATAAAATACACCTGAGGGTTTTGGGACCTTTCATCAATTTCCCAATAGTGGCGAATTCTATTATGGAAACCAAATCTAAATCTTGTGTAATCCCATCAGCTCCATTAAGGAGAACAGGGAAATAAGAGGCATATATAGTTACTATCAAACAAGCACTTATACCTACTTCTCAGAATTAATAGGTGCCCAGTTACATCATTTCATATTTGGAAGACAATTTAGTTCAGTTTTTAAGCCCAAACAAACTTAATAAAGAAGGATATGAATATCTCCAATGTCATTTCCACTTTCATCAAACGTTGGGGAATCCCATTCAGGAGTGTTTTGTTTTCAAAAAAAAATCCTTTAAAAATGTTAGAATCTCATTAAGTGAAACTAAAAAGTTCATCAACCAAAATATTATGTGTTACTTCTATCGATCTAGAGGAAGTGGGCGAATGGAAAGAAGTTAAAAGAAAAAAATTGATAGAAGTATGAAGATTGGATTGTTAGGAAAATGATCAAATGAAATCATGCCATTATATGAAAAATAGTTGAAACAACCTATTGTACCTCATTCCAATTCTTCTACAGCAAATCCATCTTCATCAAAGGATTAGTCCTCTAAAGTCCAATCCTCAAATAAGCAACATAGTTAGAAGGATAAAGACTATTTAGGAGAAAAAGAGATCGTTTCAAGGACAAATGTTTCCTCGACTATGGATGATTTCATTTCAACTATCTCAAAACCACAGGAACCGCCTAACCAAACGACGTGATAAAAACTGACCTTTCAAGTAGAGTATTCATCAGATGAGGAATTGATCTTCAAGTCCATTAAAATTATCCACTTGATAGACCTCTGTGAAAATGAGGATTTTGTTTATGAAACTTAATTCCATATAACTAATTTGGGAACTAGGAAATGAATTCAAGGGTGAGGATACAGGGGAAGACTTGGATATTCCAGAAGTCACTATTTTATCTATATCCCTACTCGAACTGTTTAGGAGGATGAAACTCATGGGAGAGCCCTAAGGTGGGCTCAACAAGAACAAGGTAACTTTCCCAAACATAACATCATCTGGACTGACATGATTATATTATAATATTTATTAGAGGTTATACCATCACTCACTCAGCAGGTAGATATATCTAGTTAGTCTAATCTACCAAGAAGTGGTGAAAGGTTAAATGGTGATGTCTTCATTTCATCCACCAAACTTCAAAACGTCTTTGGTTCATCAGTCATGGTAGAAAAATTTGTCTCATTAGTAGAATAAAACAAAGATGTTGATTCCCATCCCATTATACTCTCTTAAATACTTAAGGAAGACCCTTCATCATCAGTAGAGTCAAAAATGTTTGCCTCTTCATCATGATGTCCAAATACTGACTCCTCCCTTATCTCTGAAATTATTTCTTCAACATATACCCTTCAGTTAGAAACAAAAGGGGTAACATGTGAGGAAAAAGAATAAGAATATGTCAAGGACACCCCTCCATCATTGTAGGAACATGTCTCCACCAAATAAATATGGGTATAAAAGAAGATCTATGCCCCACTCTGATTAGTGCGGCCATGAACTCTGAAGAGAAAGAGGTGTACACCACATTTATAAATTAACAAAATGATGTATTTTCATGGAACTATATAGAAATTCCAGGCCTTGACCCTGACATAGCTACCAATCATTTGGATTTTTTAGAAGTGCATCGAGGATTTGAGTAGGCAGCAAGAAGAACACACCCAACTCACACCTCTAAAATTGATGTTGAAGACAACAAGCTTATCAAAGATAACTTTATCAGATATGTGAAGTATCCTAAATGGATAGCTAATATTATCCCTATGAAAAATAAAAATGGGAAAATTAGAGTTTTTATTAATTTCAGATATCTAAATCATCATTTTCCCAAGGATGACTTTTCGGTTCCAATCACAATGTTATTAATCAATGAAACTTGTTGTTATGAACCAATATCTTTCATGGATGGATACTCTGGGTATAATAGAATCCATATGGCCCCAAAATATGGGGAATCTATAGCCTTAAGATCCCCTCAAGGTGTATTTTTCTATTGGGTAATTCCCTTTGTCTTAAGAAATACTAGTGCAACATATCGACGTGTCATGCACTGTATCATCAAACCCTTCCTAGGAAAATTTTTCAAATGTTATATGTATGATCTAGTGGTTAAATCCAAACAATTTTCTAATCACCAGACTGATATAGAGACTATATTTAGTAAACTTTGGCAACATAAGCTAAATATGAACCCCTTAAAATGTTCTTTTGGGGTTACCTTAGGAAAATTCTTTGGATTCATCATATGCCATCGTAGCATCAAAGTTGATCCTGGTAAGTAAAAATGAAATACTTATCATTTCCCCCTAAAAAGTTTAAGGAATTAAGAGGAATTCAAGGATTTTTGTCTTATATTCAGCAATTTATCTTGAATTTAGAAGGAAAGGTTTTACCCTTCACCAGATTAATGTAAAAGTGAGTTACTTATCAATGAACCAAAGACTTCCAAGAGTAATTTGATATTCTTAATAAATATTTCCTGATACCAATAGTATTAATGCCACTTTTTGAAATAAATCCCCACATTCTCTATGTAGTAGCTTTAGAACGATCACTAGGTGACTTCCTTACAGAAAAGAATGATGTTCGGAATGAAAATAGCCTTTATTATCTCATTTGAACCATGCTAGATCTAGAGACTAGATATTTAGATATTCAGAAAAGATTCCTATCATTAATCATTGCATTTCAAATTTTAAGACACTATTTGTAGCATCACGAGGTCTACTTGGTATCTCATAATAACCCCCTCAAATATATCCTCAATCTTCCTATGAAAACATGATCATTGGCATGATAGGAAGTTATTTTACAATAGTTCGATATCCATTTTGTACCTCAGAAAGCAATAAAAGGCCAGGCCTCGGTATACTTCCTTGTTGAACACCCATCTTTATAGGATAAATCATTAAAAATAAACTTACTAATGAAGAAATTTTATATATTCAAGAATTTTCACAAATATGGGAAATGTATTTTGATGGTTCTTCTAGAAGTCTAATGGGGAAGAGGATGGAAAACCCTAAACTCAAAAAATTTGGGTTTGGATTGTGCTTATCTCCCCATAAAAGGAATTATTTCCATATCCCTTTCTTTTATCATAATTCGGTACTAACAATGAGTTATAATTTCAAGCTCTCATTGTAGGCATGGAATTATCAATCCGGGTACCAGTAGACTGCCTGAAAGTGAAGGGTGACTCAAAGTTTACAATTAAACAAATTAATGGGGATTACGCCATCAGAAAAGAATAACTAATCCCACAACGTTATTATATATATGGGTTAATGGATGAATTTCCCTTAGATCTAACATTTTCGTATGTCCTGCGGTCACAAAATTCCCAATATGGTGCACTGGAAAATGAAGTCACAACCCTGGAAGATCAAAATCAGGATGCAGAAATCGTTAGAATTTCTCATCATCAAGTATTTTTAACTTTTTTTAAATTAGAACAGAGAAAATCAATGAAATCAGTCCCATTTCTGAGCCATGTGGTCATACCATTGTATGGATGACACCCATCATTGAATATATCAAAAATGGGGTACATCCACTGGACATAATTAAAAGAGAACAGATCTGGCAACAAGAAATTAATTTTTCTCTTTATGATTCTCAAGATCATCAAAAAATCCTTTATAGATAAAGCTTTGATGAAATTCTTTTCATATTCACTAATGGGGAGGAAACCACAGCTGTTATAAAATAAGTACACGTATGATCTTTTGGTGCCCACCAATTTGGGCATAGTCTTTCTAATCAAATCTGTATTCTTGGATACTAATGGCCTCCAATGATGCAAGATTGCATAGATTTCATCGAGATTTTTCATCCCTACCGAGTGACTTACAACTACATTTGTAACACCCCAATCTTCCATGGTACACTTCTCTTTGAATAATACAATAGTGTGTGTTGTACACAACTTCAAGTTCTAACACACCACAACCAATCAAACTAGCCATTATGAAAAGTAATACCCACTTTTTGAAACTTTATAAATTTTATCTTTCAGAATATCGAAATTAGATTAGGGTGAATTTTTGATATTTTTCTGAAAACTTTCAATTTTTGATGAATAGTGAAAAACACTGAGTTATAGTTTACAACTAAATTTTTATTTAAATAATTATCTATTTTATTTAAATTTATTTTAGTTCAAAGTAGATAGATAATACCAATATAAGTTCAATGTAATTCATTGGAGTAAGTTTATAATAATTTTAGATATATAAAAATTTTATTGAACTTTTCACCATGTTTTACCCACCTCCAATGAGAATTTGAAAATTCATATAAAACTTAATTTTACTGCTTTGGTGAGTTGAATTTCAAAAATCCAAGATATACGGTTGATATCAGTAAGTCAAATGTGGTTCAATGAGATGAAAATAATTTTTGGTGAATAGTAACTTTTTACTTTTATTTACCACGGTTAAAAGTAAATAGGGTAATTAAGGGTAAAAATGATATTATTATTACCCTAACACGTGACCTAATTATATTGTAAAAGTATAATTCGACCAAAAAAAACCTTATGAATAATATATGAGCCTCTCCAGTCCACTTGGTTTAGATTAGGACACTTATTATTATTTTATTTAAAGAAGGGTTAAAAGAGTTAAAATCAAAGTTTAATAACTAAAACATATTGAATATAGGGTTATGCATAATATAAATTAGAATATAAATTTTCATTAGAAAGATAAAAATATATCCTATGTAATGGTATTTTATTTATATTTTTTAGACATTAAAAAATTTATTATATTTATGACACAATGATGATGCAATAATTACCTAATTAATGAAATATTAAAATAATTGATATTATAAATATCCAAATATATGTAATTTGAGAATTTTTATGAATTAAACTAATTTTAAAGGATAATATGAAAAATTAGGGTTGGTTAAATTAATTTGGATCGATGTAATAATGTTGTAATGAATTTTTCACAAACAAAATAAAAAATAGTGTCAAAATTGACATAAAGAGTTTTTAAAACAAATATTATATTATTAATTAATATTATATTCCTAAAAATATATGGTTCATCCAAAAGACTTATTTAATTATAGGTGTATCATTAATTAACCACTTTTGGTTCGATTGGAAGTATATAGTATGTTTATTAATCATATAATATAAAAATACAAAGAGACATGGTAAATGTCAAACTATTTAACTAAGAGTTAAATCTAAAAGATAAGGGTAAATTAGTGACCCAAACCTATTCGAAACCTATTTTTTGAGTGTTTTTCGACCCATAACCACCTTATCCTTTAAATAATACATTTTGGATCCATTAAAAATAGAAAATGATTTTATTATAAAATAATATTTCTTGTTTTTTCTTAGGTTCCCATCACCCCTCTTATAAAAGGGCACTCACTCTTCTCTCTAATTAACACCTTAAAAGATATTTTTCACAGCCAACCTCTACCCAAATAACTTCTAAACTGTCCTACCTTCATCCTAGAGGCTTTATTTTAGTCATAAATCCAACCTATGGAGCCATTTTGATCAAATCAAAAGGAATAACCCGAAGAAGAGGTAAATATTTCATCACCTCTTTCAAGTAACTTTCTTCTTCCACTTACTTTTTATTTGTTTTTTCCATTATAAAATAATAAATCCAGTATCTTCAATATAATTTGATGTTATTATAAATATGGTACAACCAAATTCATTATTCTATCCGTCCTTTTAATGACATGTGACCAGACGTGCGTACGTACGGCTTACCGTCTCCAGGTCATGGTGTAATTGTTATTCAATACATTATTATTTGGATGGGTATAATAATGATGTGTAATTGAGATAAATAATAAATATAAAATGATAATGATTCTCTATATATGATATACCATCCAATTATATTTTATTTTAATATCAAAAAAATGATATTTTCGCTCGTGCATACGTACGGATTACCGTCTCCACGAACGCGATGACATTCATTCCCCATCGTATCCACTCAAGACTAATTTTCATTTGATGATTAAAAATAATGTATAAAGACTTTATAACATTATAGATATGAATAAGATACATCTCATCCATAACAAATATGACTCACATAACAAAGAATATAAAGGAAAACGAATCAGTTAACACCTGAAACGATGATAATACTAAGATATTATTAACAAAGCAATGTTAAAAGATCTATATGATATCATATTAATGTATATGATTCTTGTAAAATATAATAAAATTTTTTTAACCATTATACATGAGTTTAACCTACCCTCGACCAAGGAAAAGTCCAATTTAAGGGTTAATTTCACAATGTCTTTACTATCCGAGGTTGTTTTACGTAACTATCTACGAGGACCTATTTATCATCGACATCCATGTTTCTTAAAAATATATTTCAAAAAAAATTACTATTTACTAGAAAATGGGTTAAATTAATTTATACCCTTATATGTTTAGAAAGGAATCATTCCATATATTCCAAACCAGGTACTTTTTGACCTTTTCGACAAATTTATGGTAAGAAAGTTTTTTTTAACTTATACGGCGTGTGTAGATATTTTCTGCCGTTATAACATCAACAAAGATTCCCTTAAAAGCTTATATGAATATTTTCAAAATATATGTTTTATTTATAATTAAGTTAATCTTAAATGATTTCAAAATATAAAGAGTTATTTCTCTAAAAAAATGTTTTGATTTCATTTATGTCAACATCCTTTGATGGATTTTAAGTTTATTTGAAGTTGATTTATTATGATTAAAAACTTCCATATTATATTGATGATATTGTGATATTTTTTACTATGGATGTGCTATTTTTATACCATTCATGGTTTATGGGTAAATTATTGGCATTTTGTATGATAGTTTTAATACGAATGTTTATGTTATATTTCAACTTTTTCATATGAGGAATGTATTGGACTTAGTAAGTGACGGGTGGAGCCTGCTATAGCTCCTTGATTAATCAGTAGGTATCATGAGAAAACTAGAGGTAGAATTGGCTGAGGACCTTTCCCAATTTGATTTGTGGTTTTGGCCGAGGCCTTAATCATTTTTAGACGTCTTCGTTGAGGCCTTGACAAAATGTTTCAGAATGTCCGGAATTATACATTCCCTCATTATGAAAATAATATTGATGGTTCATGTGGAATTTTGACTAGTAGAATACCCATGATTATATTTTATTATGGTATTATTTACTCAGATCATATTCCTTCCATTAAAGTATTCATGTTTATTATTGGTAAAGGCATGGTGTTTCAATTATTCACCATGATTAATATTTATGTTATCTTCTATTGTATTGCTTACCCTTATTGAGTGTTTGAGATCACCCCTTTCGTATGTTTCATTTTCCCAGGATATGAAGAAGTTAGTTATGAGTGACTTGCAGGCATAATCTAGTAGGCTTAGATGTTTCTGATTAGAGAACATAGCCCTAAGATAAACTTTGAGTATTAGTATATAAGAAATTCCTAGAATTTTGGTATTGTATATATTTTGTGAGTTTTCCAAGAAATACATCTATGTCTGGATACGAGCAGGTAGAGGCGGCTCTTGCACAGATGTACCCAGGGGTAAAACCCGAAAACACTGCTTTGAGCTAGACTCTAATGGGAACTGGTGGATGACAACAGGCCTTGCTGCACTCTTCGTTATGACACTCCCATGGGATATGATTAGGATAATTCTAATTTTATTTAAAAACCATTATGAAGGGTTTATGAGTATATACTTTCTCAAAGAAAACCTTTTTATGATTATGGATTATATCTATAAACAGTTCAATTTATGTTAAGTGTTTTAAAAGTTTGGATTTATGTATTGCGATTCATAAACTAATCTAGTTTATGCCATAGTTTAGAAATGGCTCCTAGTTGAAGAAATGGAAACTATATCAATGCATGCACTCCATGTAGGGATTTCCCTCCTGCTCAAGATAATTATAGTGGAGATGGTGATACAACAGGTGTTGATCAGCTTATCACCATACTGGGACAACTCACCCAGGTTATGAATAATAACCTTACCCGTATGGAGCACCCTGATCCACAACATGGAGGATTAATGTTAGATAGATTCGTGAGTAAAAAACTACCTACATTCAATGGGAGTACAAATACATTAGTAGCTTAGAAATGGATAAGTTCCTTAGATAAAATATTTTATGCTTTAGGGAGTAGCGAAAGGGAAAAAGTTGTCATGGCAGTATATCGCATCACTGGAGATGTCGATAAATGGTGGTAATTGATTTGAAACACAAAGGAATATGATGAAGTATAAAATATAGAATGGAGGGGTTTTAAATAGCTTTTCTTGGAAAAATACTTTCCTCTTGACCATCGAGCGGATATGGAAAGACAATTTCTGAGTCTGAGGAAAAAGGAGGATGAAAATGTTTCAAAGTATGAAGTAAAATTTACAAGGTTAGCGAGGCATGATTCAGATTATATGCATTACCCAAGAAGTAAGATTGATCATTTTTGAATGTGTTAAAACCATTTCTCTATTAAGAATTAGTATCGGAATCTTTCTTGTCATACGAAGACATTGTCTCCTACGCTATCAAGACAGAAAAGGAATTATCTAAGTCTTGTGATTTTAAAGAAAATCAAGAGAAGAAGATATTTGTTGAACACTCTCAGAAAGGAAGGAAATTAGGAAGAAGGAAAGAATTGAATTTCCACCATGTGATAATTGTGGAAGGAAGCACTTTGGTGCCTGTCTAAAAGGAAAGTGAGTATGCTACAAATTTGGACAGAAATTTCATATTTCTGGTGATTGTAAGGGAAAGAAAGAGGATACCAATGTTCAATGCTATAATTGCATGGAGATGGGACATTATGATAATTAATGTCCTAAGTTTCAGGAAAACTTACCTCAGAAAAGGCCAAGGGATCAAGGCCAAGCTTATGCGATCACTACTGCTAAGGTTGAAGCTCTGAAAGATGTTTTGGTAGGAAATTTAATGGTTTCCTCAAGTTTTGAAAATGCATTATTTGATACTAGATCGTCGCATTGTTTAATATCTTCCTAGTTTTATAAGAAAATTAGATATTTATAATTTGATTTAAGAAGGTAGTTGTTAGTCAAAAATCCTAAGGGAAGTATCATTATAACAATTTTTTTGAATCAGTCCCCATTAGAGCACATAAATGTTTTTTATCTACTGATCTCATCATCATACCCATGATTGAATTTGATATAATCCTCGTTATGGATTGGATTTCGGACCATGATGTGAAAATTTATTGTAAGAAGAAGGAGGTTATGATTATTGATGACGATGTTAAAGAACACCTTGTCTTTAGAGTAGACTCGTCACCACTTGATTATTATCTAAATCCACCCCCAGCAGCTCAACTAAATTCAATTATTGGGGAGGGAGAGAATGAAATAACTATGGGTGAGGAAAGGAATGTTAAAATAGAGGATGTACCTATTGTGAAAGATTATGTTGATGTGTTTCCAAAAGATTTACTTGGACATCCTCTAGAATGAGAAATTGAGTTTTCATTGATTTAATTTCGGGATCAAGGCCCATATCGAAGAGCCTTAATAGAATGGCCATTATGGAATTAGTGGAACTAAAGAAACAACTAGAGTAATTGAGTAATAATGTATTTATTCTCCCTAGTGTTTCTCCATGGGGAGCCCCTATTCTTTTTGTTAAATTAAAAGATTGATCTATGAGGTTAAGCATTGACTACAGGGAGATCAATTCTATAAAAATAAAGAACAGATATCCCCAACCTCATATTAATGATTTATTCGACCAACTTCATGGAGCTCAATAGTTTTCAAATATTTACCTTCTATCTGGATATCATCAGTTGTGTCTGAAGAAGGAAGACATTCTGAAGACAACTTTTCAAACAGGTATGGGAATTACGAGTTTACAGTAATGCCTTTTGGATTGACTAATGAACCCTCTATCTTCATGGATCTAATGAATAGAGTTTTGAAGGAATATCTCGATGAATTTGTATTGGTATATGTTAATTATATCTTTGTATACTCCAAAAGCTAAGAAGATCATGAAAATCACTTGTGCATTATCTTGAAGACTCTTAGAAGACATAAATTATATGGGAAGTTTATCAAGTGTGAATTTAGGCTTCCGGAGATTTCTTTTCTTAGCCTTATTGTCTCCAAGGATGGAATCTCTATGGATCCTTCTAAGACAAGAGAAATCCAATAATGGCCATCACCTACAAGTATAACTGGGGAACGTAGTTTTATTGGTTTAGAATGTTATTATCGGTGTTTTGTCCAGAAGTTTTCCTGATTGGCTAACCCATTAACCAAGATCACAAATAAAGGGGTTAAATTTGTGTGGAAAAAAGAGTGTGAAGAATGTTTTGAATAACTGAAGAGAAGATTAGTCAATGCTCTTATATTGACTCTACCATCGGGGAATTATGGGTTTGTTATTAATAGTGATGCATTGAAGAAAGGAATTGGTTGTGTCCTTATGCAGAATGATAAGGTTATTGTCTATGCATCACGATAGCTGAAAATTCATGAGAAAAACTATCCTACTCATGATCTTGAGTTAGAAAATGTAATCTTTGCTTTGAAGATTTGGATACACTATCTCTATGGTGAAAAATGTGAGATTCATACAGATCACAAGAGTTTGAAATATATTTTCTCACAAAAATAACTCAACATGAGGCAAAGTAGATGGCTTGAACTACTCAAACATTATGATTTCACGACAGACTACCACCCGAGGAAGGAAAATAAGGTGGAAGATGCTTTAAGCAGAAAAGACCATGGAGTTTTGAACAAGATTAGAGTTGAAAAAGATTCTATTTTCATAGAATTAGTAAAGATGGATACGGGAATAACCATGGAAGGTGAAACATCAATTCTTTTTCAAATGGTTGCCAAACCATATTTACTAGAAAGGATAAAAAAAATTAGGTTGATGATGAAAAGTTTCAAAAGAAGATTAAAGCTGTGAATGATGGGAGAGTGAGTGAATTTGTGTATGAAGATGGAATTTAAAATTTTTGGAAGAGGCTTTGGGTTCCTGATATACCTGATCTAAAAAGGGAATTGTTGGATGATGCTCATAGTTCCAATTTCCCTATACACCCTGGAAGCACTAAGATGTATAGAGATTTGAAGGACCATTTTTGGTGGGAAAACATGAAGAGGGAGATTTCTAATTTTGTGTTAAGATGTATGGTTTGTCAACAAGTGAAAGCTGGAAGGCAACATCCTGGAGGAGTCATGCAACCTCTTCCCATACCTGAGTGGAAATGGGATAATATTACGATGGAATTTGTCATGGGACTACCAATGACTCCTAGAAGGAATGATGCAATATGGGTCATTGTTGATCGTCTTACCAACTCAGTACATTTTCTTGCAATAAGATAAGATTTACCACTTGAACGATTAGCAAGACTATATATTAATGAAGTTGTAAGACTTCATGGATTACCACTATCGATTTTTTATGATCGTGATCCACGTTTTACATCATGATTCTAGAAAAGTCATCAGAAATCCCCGGATAATGATCTCTATTTGAGCACTTCCTACCACCCTCAAACTAATGGACAATCAGAACGGACTATTCAAACCTTAGATGACATGTTGAGACCATGATCACTTGACTTTCAAGGTATGCGGGGTCAATATTTACCTCTGGTAGAATTTTCCAATAACAATAGCTTCCTTTCAAGTATTTGGATGGCACCATATGAAGCGTTGTACGGAAACCGATGTCGCATACCAACCTGTTGGGATGATGTTGGTGAAAGAAAACTCGTTGGCCCAGAACTGATGGAGCAAACAATGGAAAAGATGAAGGTAATCTAAAACCACATCAAAGCATCTCAAAGTAGGCAGAAGAGTTATGCTGATAACCGAAGGAAGTATTTGGAATTTCATGTAAGAGATCATTTTTTCTTGAAGGTATCTCCATGGAAGTGTGTTATACATTTCTGTAAGAAGGTTCAATTGAGTCCTAGATACATCGGACCTTTTGAAATCCTTGAATGAATTGGGGTTGTAGCTTACCATTTGTCAATGCCGCCAAGTCTCTCCAAAGTTCACAATGTGTTCCACGTATCGCTGTTGAGAAAATACATGCCCGACCCAACACATTTACTCACCTATGAGAAATTAGAACTAGAACCCGATCTATCTTAGTGTGATGAGCCTGAAAAGTTTTTGATACAAGATAACAAGTGTTGAGAAACCGGATGACTCGTCTGGTAAAAGGTCTATGGAGAAACCATAAGATGGAGGAGGAGATGTGGGAACCTAAGAAACTTATAAATAAGAACCTCCCAAGGATTTTTATGCTGTAATACTCTAGAAATTTCGAGGATGGAATTAGTTGAAGGAGAGGAGAATGTAACACCCCAAGCTTCCAAGGTACGCTTCTCTTTGAATAATACAATAGTGTGTGTTGTACGCAACTTCAAGTTCTAACACACCACAACCAATCAAACTAGCCATTATGAATAGTAATACCCACTATTTGAAACTTTATAAATTTTATCATTCAAAATGGACTTCATTTTTGGATTCGGAATATCAAAATTAGCTTAGGGTGAATTTTTGGTATTTTTCTGAAAACTTTCAATTTTGGATGAATAGTGAAAACACTTAGTTATATATTAAAACTAAATTTTAATTTAAATAATTATTTATTTTATTTAAATTTATTTTAGGTCAAAATAGATACATAATACCTATATAAGTTCAATGTAATTAATTTTAGTCAGTTTATAATAATTTTATATATATAAAAATTTTATTGAACTTTTCACCGTCTTTTACCCACCCCCTAGAAGAATTTGAAAATTCAAATAAAACATAATTTTAACATTTCTGTGAGTGTAATTTCAAAATTCCGAGAGAAACAGTTGATATTATTACGTAAAATGTGGTTCAATGAGATGAAAATAATTATTGGTGAATAGTAACATTTTACTTTTATTTACCACGGTTAAAAGTAAATTGGGTAATTAAGGGTAAAAATGATATTATTATTACCCTAACACATGTCCTAATTATATTTTATAAGTATAGTTTCACAAATAACAACCTTAGGAATAAAATATAAACCTCTTTGGTCCACTTGGTTTAGATTAGGACACTAATTATTATTTTATTTAAAGAAGAGTTAAAATCAATGTTTAAAAACTAAAACATTTTTCATATAGGGTTATACCTAAGATAAATTCGACTATAAATATTCATTAGAAATATAAACCTATTTTCTACATAATGGTATTTTATTTATGTTTTTTAGACATTAAATAATATAATTTAGTAATGACACAATGGTGATTAAGTAATTACCTAATTAATGAAATATTAAAATAATTGATATTATAAATATCCAAATAAATAAAATTTGACACTTTTTATGAAGTCCACTCATTTTCATGGTTACTATGACACATTAGGGATGTTTAAATGAGTTTTTTTCGAAGTAATAATGTTGTTGTGAATTTAGAAAAAACAAAATACCGAATAGTGTCAAAATTGACATAAAAAGGTTTTAAAACAAATATTATATTATTAATTGATATTATATTCCTAAATATCTAAGGTTTGGCCCAAGGACTTATATAATGATAGGTGTGTCATTAATGAACCACTTGGGGTTCTCTTGGAAGTATATAGTAAGTTTATTAACCATATAATACAAAAATAAAAAGAGGCATGGTAAATGTCAAACTATTTAACTAAGAGTTAAATCTAAAAGATTAGTGTAAAATAGTGAACCAAACCTATATAAAACCTTTTTTTTGTGGTTTTATGCCTATACACTCCTTAAAATTTAAATAATCCATTTTTTATCGATTATAAACCGAAAATATTTTATTATAAATTTATATTTCTTGCTTTTCCTAAGGTGACCTTCACCCCTCTTATAAAAGGGAACTCCCCCTTATATGTAATTCACACCTTCAAAGCCATTTTTCTCATCCAACCTCTACCAAAATAACCTCTCAACTGTCCTCCCTTAATCATAGAGGCCTTCCTTTAGTCATAAAGCCAAACTATGGATCCATTTTGATCAAATCAAAAGGAATAACCCGAAGAAGAGGTAAATATTTCATCACCTCTTCCAAGTTACTTTCTTATTCCACTTACTTATTCTTTGTTGTTTCCATTCAAAAATAATAAATATAGTATCTTCTATATACTGTGATGTTATTATAAATATGGTACTACCAAATTCATTATTCTATCCATCCTTTGAATGACATGTCACCATACGTGCGTACGTACGGCTTACCGTCTCCGCGTCGTGGTGTAATTTTTATTCAATACATTATTATTTGGATGGGTATAATAATGATGTGTAATTGAGGTAAATAATAAATATAACATGATAATGATTATTTATATATGAAATCCATCCATTTATATATTATTTTAACATCAAAAGAATGATATTGTCACTCGTGTGTACGTACAGATTACCGTCTCCACGAACGCGATGAGATTCATTCCCTAGCGTATCCACTCAAGACTAATTATCATCTGAAGATTAAAAATAATTTTTAAAGACTTGATATAATTCTGGATATGAATAATATACATCTCATACATAACAAATATTACTCACATAACAAAGAATATAAAGGAAAAAAATCAGTTAACACCCAAAACGATGATAATACTAAGATATTATTTATAATGCAATGTTAAAAGATCATAAATTATGTCATATTAATGTATATTATTCTTGTAAGATTTAATAAAAATTATTTCACCATTATACAAGAGGATTACCTAACCTTGACCATGGAAAAGTACAAGGTAAGGGTTGATTTCATAATCTCTTTACTATCCGAGGTTGTTTTACGTAAGTATCTACTAGGACCTCTTTATCATCCACATCCATGTTTCTTAAAAATATATTTCAAAACATTTTTACTATTTACTAGAAAATGGGTTAAAGTAATTTATACCCTTATATGTTTTGAAATGAATCTTTCCATCCTTTCCAAACAAGGTACTTTTTGACCTTTTCGACAAATTTAAGGTAAGAAAGTTTTTTTTAACTTAAACGGTGGGTGCAGATATTTTCTGCTGTTATAACATCAAAAAATCTTCCCTTACAAGCTTATATGTATATTTTAAAAACAAATATCTTCTTTATAATTAATTGACTCTTAAATGATTTCAAAATAGAAAGATATATTCATCTAAAAAAGGTTTTGATTTCATCTATGTCAACATCCTTTGATGGATTTTAAGTTTATTTGAAGTTGATTTATTATGATTCAAAACTTCCATATTGTATTGAAGGTTTTGTGATATTTTTTACTCTAGATGTGCTATTTTTATACCATTCATGGTTTATGGGTAAATTATTGACATTTTGTATGCTAGTTTTAATACGAATGTTTATGTTATATTTCAACCTTTTCATATGAGAAATGTATTGGACTTAGTAAGTGACGGGTGGAGCCCGCTATAGCTCCTCAATACATATGTAGGTCTCATGAGACAACTAGACGTTGAATTAGCCAAGGCCCTTTCCCAATTTGATTTGTGGTTTTGGTCGAGGACTTAATCATTTTTAGACGTCTTGGACGAGGCCTTGACAAAATGGTTCATAATGTCTGGCATTATACATTCCCTCATTATGAAAATAATATTAACAGTTCAGGTAGTCTTTCAACTAGTAGAATACCCATGATTATGTTTTATTATGGAATTATTTACTTATATAATATTCCTTCCATAAAAGTATTCATGTTTATTATTGGTAAAGTCATGTGGTTTCAATGATTCACCATGCTTAATATTTATGTTATCTTCTGTTGTATTGCTTACACTTACTTAGTGTTTGAGTACACCCCTTTATTATGTTTCATTTTCCCAGGATATGAAGAATTTAGTTATTAGTGACTTGCAGGCATAATCTAGGTGGCTTGGATGTTTTTAATGAAATAAATCTGTGTTGTATTTTTTTTATGTTGTAAAGTTGAACTTATGTATGAATCTTGTTTCCAATAATACGAAACTGATCGGTCTTCAGAGACATGATTTCCTTGTGATCATGATAATGTTATGTAATAATGCATAGACTTTGGGTAACTAGGGTCGGGGTGTTACAACATTCATCAATCTCTAGAGTTTCTACATATAGATAAATACTCCTGGCCATTTTCCACACGGTGAAAAGATGCAGTAGGACCTTATCCTCTAGCTACAGCTAAGAAATTCAAATATATTCTTACTACTACTGATTTCTTCTCCAAATGGGTTTAGGCATTACCTCTCAAATAATTCAGAGCCAAAATTATTTTTTTTCTTTTTTAAAGCTAATATCATTACCATATTTGGTGTCCCTCATACCTTATAGAAAGGCAATGTCACTAATTTTTGTTTTCTTTAGGTAAATAAGTTATATCAGGAGAACAATATCAAATCCAACCATTCATCCCACTATCATGTAGTGGACAATATATATATAGGGGCTTTAAATAATAACCTATCAAATATACTCTAGAAAATTATGGATAAGGATAATAAATCTTTCCCTGATAAACTTTTATATGATTTATGTGATTATTAGACTACTACCCATACTTCCACTTGGGAAACTCCGCACTCATTAGTGCATAGAACAGAAGCATATTTTATTTTTGAAATTCAATTTCCTTCACTATGAGTTGCCATCTTTGATTAGTAATCTACATATGAGCAGTCTCAGAAATGATTTGATGAGATAGAAAGATTAGAAGAAAATAGATTTCATACTTTTCATCATTTGGAAGTCTATCAGAACATAATAGAATGATCTTTTAACAAGAAAGTTCACCTCACCTCATTTTTTTAAGGAGAATTATTATTAGTCCCCAGGACTTTGATGATACCAGTAAACAAGCATCCAAAGCTTGACCCAAAATGGGAAGGACCTTATTCCATAAATAAGGTCTACTCTAATGGAGCTTATTCCCTAATCTCAATAGATGGGGAACTAATTACAACCCGAACCAATACAATATTCTTTAAGAAGAAATTTTTGAAATCACATAGAGTAATGTCCTAGTTCCAATACATAAACCTACATAACAATCATATGAATCGGAGTTGCATGACGTTAAAATGGGTAGCATCTTATCCCTTATCGTACGATGTTAAACAACTTAACAAAAAATTTCATTGCTAAATTATATTAAATTCTACGGTTAACATATTATTCATTTGAAGTTAAGAAATCCCCTACGATACCAAAAATTGGAATTCCTTATGGTTCTTTAAAAAAATTAGAAGCTTCCATGCAAAAGCATTACTCGCATAATTGCAAATCCTTAGTGGAACATGAGTTCCAATTATCCCTATATTTAAATCAGATCATCATAGAGACCTCATTTAAATAATTGCAGGTGACTGTATTCTCATTCCAATGGGATACATAGAGACGCTTGGATCTCCAATCTTAGGCCCAGCCACAGCAACAACAATAAAACCCTTCTTCCCCAAGTCAAAACTTGTTTGATATGGGGAACAATCTCAAGAATTACATGTGTCTTGATTCTTGATTCTGCAAGATATGTAGTGACACCTGGGTCCTATTCTCAGGTCTAGCCGAAATATTCCTTTTCATATCAGAATCACTTCACGTCTTCACCACATGAAGATAAACTGTATGGACTTATAAAAACTACGTATGGATTTATTCTCATCTTATTGAGATATGTAGTAAAAAATAATAAATATGTCCATGTTCTATCTATAAGATAAAAGAAAATTTCTTATCCCCCACATATAATTAAAAAAATTCTTATGTGAGACCTTTATGTTGGCTCCTCTCTTTAGAGATCCCACTAAGGAAAAAAATTTATTCCCCTTGTATATATGATCCATATCTCTGTAAACGACTCCAAACTCATGGACAATGTTGATTCAAATTTTTTTATGTGCATTTAACATCATACATTTTATGTTTCACGCTCTTAATATTGAATACTTTCATATCTTCATAATATTTCTTTGGTATTTGGTGGAATAAATTTTTTATAGTTGATAACTCTTTTTCCTGACTATGTAGTACATTTCCCAAGGTTACCTAGCATAATTCCTCTGCATAATAGGAATTTCATCTGAAAGATTCCACTATTTGGCTATGCAGCACATGATCTAGTTGGTCCAGTATAATACAGACCCCATAATGAGCTTTTTTAAAAAGTAGTAACTTCGTTCTTGGTAAAAGCATCATATTTCCTCTTCAAACGTTGATGAAAATATATAGGAATCCATTTTTTGATGTGGTTATCCATTGCATATTTGAACCATGTCCCCTATCTCAACTTGAAAGCCTCTAAGATTATGGTTTACACATTTTACCATTCCATGTGTTTAAAGTATATTGAAATAACCTTTGATCATTTGGTCACATATCATCCATTGTCTCCATGATATTATAGTTTTACTCGTAGGATTTAAAAATACAAGAACCATTATTCTTATGTTTGGGCCAGACCATCATAGATAACCAATTCCACCTTTTCTTTAGAAATCATGATTAGAAATACTCTTTCTGTATTCAAGAACCATTCTCCAAAAACCGAACTTTGTGATTTGGAAAATCTGAATCTCCATAAACTTTCTTTGGTTTTTAACAATAAAATGTTTGATACCCAATATCTCTTCTTCGATATTATGTAGTATGTTCCCCAAGGTAGACTTTCCTAATTTTCCTATAAAATTAGCCTATTAGTCAAAAGATTCCACTATTTAGATATGTAGAATATTCATCATTTGGACCTGCACAATACAGCCCTCATAACGGGTTTGTCAGCCAGTTGTAACTTTAATCTTAGATGAGGCCTCTTTTCTATTCTATTGTCCCTTTTTACCATATTATTATTCTAATATAGAAATTCACAAATAAAATTCTACATTTTTTCATTTTCCATACCTGAATATGGTAGCAGGATTCTAGAAAAGTTTCAAAGAAATTCAAGATTCATAAATCTTTAGTCCGAGATAAAACCCTAAATTAAATCCCTATAATGTCTTTGTTGCATGACTTTAAACTGCATAGTATAATGTCCTTGTTTCATGACTCTAAACTACACAACTCCTTAAATGTCCTTGTGTCATTACTCTAAACCACATAGCACAATATTAGAAATCATGTTTATGAACAATTTTAATTATTCTTCATATATATCAAATTCATTTAGGAATGATTTTCCCCATTCATAGCCTATGTTTGCATAGATGTCCCCATTATTATCAGGTATCTTTCCATGGATAAGTCATCCATTGTCACATTGAGACATCCAAATCCCAAATACCTTTGTCTACCCTTAATAGAATGTCATAATTCTTAAGAGATCTTTTTCTGACTATGTAGCACATGCCCTAGTTAGCCTAGCATAAAACATTCCTATATAACGGGCATGTTAGTTGAAGGATGTCATTTTTTGGAAATGCATCACATTCCCTAATTGGCCCTATATAATGCATCCCCCATAACAGGCTTTTCAAGAAATGGAAAATTTGTTCTTGTAATATACCTCCTTGATTTCTAGAATTAAAATTTTATATTTGGTGAACATAAAAATCATGAATCAAGAATCCCCTTGGAAGTATCCTAAAAATATCAGGACCTTCCCAACTATAAAATCCTTGTTTGGGTTCTAATCCAAAAATTAATGGTTAATAATATTCAATCTAAAACACTAGTATTATTAGTCCAACGTGCATGACTTCAAAATTCCAACAAAAAAAGACATAGTACTCACAAGGCTAAAAACCCTCAAATGGTTCCCTAGAAAAAAGTTGAGTCTCATCTCGCAAGACCTACATTTTATAAGGTTTAGAAAATATTGAACAATAAAAAGTCAAAAGATACAAAGTTTCTTGGGTTTTTTATATAGCCCTAGTAAAAATAAAACTATTCTCACTGTACCCATTGGATTAAGTAAAAATTTGAGCACTTGAATTCCTATTATTTTAATTATGATTATATGACCTAAAAGTTTGATATTATAAAAATAAAATTTGATATTGTAGTTAGAAAAAGAAGTAAATAATTAAGACATGTATGATTAGAGACAAAATTATTTTCATTCATATTGTAAAATCATAGGAACTTACATAGAATGGAGACTCTATGTATTGTGTTAAAAGAAACACTCAGTATGACTCTTCGCATTTTGAATGGCTTCATGCGCATTATCAGTCGCTTGTTGAAGCTGATACAGTTGAGAATCCTTAGCCTCCTTGGATTGACGAAGTGCTTATTTGGTAGTTGAAATGGAAGTTATCCCTTCCAACTGGGTTTCTTCCAATGTTTGGTTAAATTTCCCAAGCTTGTTATAAACAATATCCATTTTCTATTGAAAATGTATCATCACCTCCATTTCCTCCTTAAATTGTTGGCCAATTTCTATCAACCTCTCAATGTGGTTCATCTCTGCCTCAGCTATTACATCTTGAAAACTCTCCACATTAATAAGTAGTTTTTCCTTTTCAAGATCATTTCACAACTTATGTTCTTTCTCCCATCAGTGAATGGTCTCTTTCATTGCATTATAGACTGGGAAATAATTAAATCCACCAAAACACAATACACAAAATAGTGTTGGGTTTTTTCCAAAATGGGAGGGTTGCTCGTCCAATGGATTCTCAGAAATTATCTTCCAGATTTGTTTCTATGCCTTTTTACATGCCATGACAAGAGAAACATTCATCTCTAAATATAAATAAAATTCACTACAATGGGGAAGAATTTATAATGTAATAAAATCACTTAGAGATGTTCTTTTATTTTCTTCTTTCAGAATAGTGGATACTTTACCTTTTAGTGATGTTTGAGCCAAAGCATAGGCTTCACCTTCTGTTCTAGCTGTGGGAGTCAAGAGCCCTAAATGGTGAAAAATAATCATTGTTAGTTCCATAGGAATGGAAAAAATGGAGCATGATATTGATAGTACATAACATTTACCCAATAAAAAGTCATCTTGTTGATTATATACATCCCATATTTTCTCAGCTTGAGTAGTTTGAGAAAGTGTTTCTTGGGGAGGGGAATTCTTCTAATTTTTCCTTGTTGCAATACTCAAAGTCCCTAGAGAGTCTCCCAACATGGGATTCTCAGTTGGTTTTTCTCCCTCATCAATAGAAGTAGGATTGAGTGGAATCATCCATTCATGAAGGTCCTTTGCAATATTATTTGTATAAAAAGCTACATAAGTTGAACTTTGATGTAAAGTGCCAAGTAAAAGAAGAATAATTATGTATGAAAAATGAAATAATGAGAACTTACATCCTTTTAATTCTTTATGTAAGTCCCAAAACTCTTTGAGAAAACCTGGAAAATCAATATTTGGATTAGGTGTGTCCATAATTTCAATATATATAGCTTGGTATGTTATATCATCCTCTCTATTTAACGTATCCAAAAAAATGTTGGTCGATGCCCAAATTGGCTCTGCTGATATTTTGTTCCATTAATTATTCAACTAGTACAACGTCATCAGATCGTGCCAAGTTATGATCAACACTGGTATCTACTTCAGGATATCAAGGATCCTCACTCCTTACTTCTGGAGAAATAGTAATATCATTTTTGATTATCGTAGGATCCATCGGCATGGGAAACTGATCTGAGATATTATGGAGAAAATAATTTTTGAAACAACATGTGATACCTAAATAAATGCATTTGATATTACCATGAACCTTTTCTATCTCTATAGAAACATATATATATGCATCTATATCCCTTCATACTTCACCCATTAAGATAAAATATTCATCAATAATAATTTGTACTCCTCAGAGAGTTTCCTTCTCAGTCCTTGAAGGATAATCTTTTAATCCCTTAAGAGAAGAGAGAGATTTAGATCCTGTGAGAAGATGAATATGGTAACCAAGGTGTATCAAATGTGTCCAAAAACTATTGGATATCATGAATACTTACTTCCATTATATAAACTTTAAATAAATATTAATGCTTTCTTGAATTTATTTTCATAAGCTTTTGGAGATATTGTACTACTCCCCGTGGCAGGATAAACCTGAGGTGGTGGCTGAGAATTTTTGGTTTCCATTACCCCAGTCATGATTTTCACTTCTGGATAAGGTCTTGGAGACTTGGGGAGATCATCTAATGTGTTAATGGGAGAACCTTTAGTTCCATACCTATGTGACTTAAGAACCATTACTGATGTTAATTCCCAAATTTCAAGCTACAAAATGAAATCTCATCAACATTAATACTGTTAAATGATGAAGAAGAATTGAAACAAAATAAAAGGGAAATACATTCCCAGTATCAACATAAATTTCTCATTCCTCTTCAGGTTGAAAAATTACCCCTTCATGTATCCCTCGATCCATCATATCAGATACTCATTCTGAGGTCTATACATGTCCATCAGTTGCATATATAAAGGTCTCCAGCTCTGCAATATTCTCATGTACTACTGCCAAATTACTATCCAGATGAAAATTAGAAGTTGAATCAATATAACCAACATCTTGTATTCAAAGAATAGTTTGTATGAATTCCCATGAATCCCTGAGTTCACGAGTTATGATTTCCCAGTATTGAATAGCTAAAAGTCTCACATAATTTGGTTTTGATGTGGTTGGCTGTGGAGAAAACTCAACACCCTCTGATTTGAAATCCACTTCAGTAATCTCTTCTTCATTATAAGAATCGGTAGATGGGATGGTAATCTTTTTCTGATGACGGAGACTAGATCGCCTCGGTGATAGAATTATTTCTTAGTTAGCCTTTTTTTTGTGGATCTTCTGGGGAGATGTGTTTAAGATTCTGAAGCTTCTAAAACCTATGCATCATCTTTGTTTTTAGATCTTTTACCACGAATTCTACAAACAACAGTTATCATGGATGCTACCTAATATATTCCATTTGTTAAATCCCCCTAAGTGTATGAATAATCCCAAGATTTGGCATATCCAACATCTAATATAATTAATGCATCTGATAGAGGTAACTTAATTGATAATTTTAATTTCTATAAAGCCATCAGAATCTATAATTTTTTAGCTACCATTGGATATTTCTCATACCTAACAGATGTGAGAGAAAAAGTGATTTATTGTTGAATACATTTGAACTGGTTAGAAAACATATAAAGGACATAAGCCTCAAGATAATTTCACCATAAATCACAGTTTATTACACGATGTCCTTGAATGGCACCATATATTCCCTCAGTTCATAATTTTCTTCCTTACCATCATTAATAAATCTTCCAGCTAGTGGATTACCAAAAGGAAAGAAGATGAATTCTCTGGATGTATTCAGTGTCATCGGCACTACATTAGGTATCTGGTTTGAAGGATAAATCCCAGATACTTTCTGAAAAATTGAATTAAATTATCCATTGGGGACCCTAACTAAATTTAACACTGAATATGAAGAAAATTGTACCGCAATACCACCCCACAACACTTGAAATGGTCCTGAAAGTCTAGACAGAGCCTTCCCATTATACAAACGTAGAATAGAATGATATATTATTTCTAATATAGGGGTTAACAACCCAATATATTTCACCTCTACCAATTTTATCACAATAAAAAAATTCCCCAACCTTACACCGTCATTAGACTCACAAACTGGAAGCAAGTTATTTCTTAGCCACATGGTAAGGAAGACAGCTAATTGTACCTTTGCATCAATATCAGACTTGACTTTATAGGCCTAATTTTTGTAGTCACCTCTCCTATATATTTACAAGTATGTGCCTAAAACATCCCAATTATTTGTATTAAGGAAAATATTAGGATGCCCGCAGGTGGGACATTTGTCTTTGGTTAGATCTAAAAAATCTTTCATCCACACTCTTGCATGAATATATTTATTTTATTTAGAAAATTACATTATTATTTTTAATAATTCATCATCCAATGGTAGAATCCTAGTGATGTCACCCCATGTTGTTACTAGTGGAATGAATTCACCATACATCTTCCTAAGAATGGGAATCACAGAGATTTGGTAGATATGACATAGACTGATTCCAACATCAACATCATTCCAGTGGAAAGTATTTTTTGTGTGGACTCTATCAGCTTAGAAATTCTAGAATGAAGTCATTTAGGTAAAAATAGGTTTTTTATATCCCTAAATCTTCATAAATGTGAACATATGACACTTCTTTCCTAAATTCTGCACAATTCTGGTGTACCCAAAATACCCATATCCATTTAGATTTAACTCTTCCTCCATAAAGAATGTCCCGATATTCCTTCAAACCATTAGACTGATCTGTTTGTGAATCATGAAAGGTTGAATCATAATAATGTGGCCACAGATCTATAACATGATCTTTCATATCAGGAGTAGAAACACTATGGTGTTGGATGCAACCAACGTGGATCATTCCCTCATTAACAGGAATACCCTTCGTGGTGATATTCATGCAATGATAGTTCGAGTTTTGGACAAACCAACTATTTTGAAAGTGTCTCTTATAATAAGGAATGTGGAAAGATTGGATAATCCTATGTCCATACAGAGGTAGATAATGGCTTCTTCGATGTTCACATTAGTATGGAATCAATCCTTTCAGCAACCCAAGGAGGGTGTTCCCAACAATACCATGATAGTCAGGTCCAATAAATTTCATCTTCTCATTTTGATGAACTTTAGTTTCCTAAGTTACAGTCATCAAGTGAGCCATTTCCTACAAAATAATTACCAAATATTCCCCCATTAAGTTGTAATTTTTACTTAAGAAAGTTCTAATTTTAACTTAATGGAATTTAAGAATTTTTTAAAGTAAAATCTATACGTTGATCCTTCAATGATGTCATGCACCTAAGTCCTTCGAAAAGGATCCTATTTCATGTTCTTAAACTAAATCCTTCCGCATAGCTCCATCGTACAAATGGTTTTACCTTGAGAAATCATAAGGAACATACGTGAGAGCACAACACGGAAAATCTGGATGAACAAGCTACATAATGAGAATGAAAAATATGAGATTTTGGGTGAAGTAAATCACAAAGGAATTGGGATATTAATCGACACCACCAGCATACATGATAGATCTGCATGACATAGCTCCACCATATACCTGCGTTACATAGCCACGTCGTTGACTTGCACATCGTAGTTACGCCGTAGATGTCTGCAGTTCATAATAAACTCTCCATAATCTTTTCCCCATAAACATTCCTTGGGACTCTACCATCTTTTCAATTGGATCCAATCCTGAGGGGGAGATTTTTTTGGGACTCCTTAGGAATACAACAAGATTATGAATAAGTCCTCTGTATATTTCAAAATATCAAGAAGATGATAAAGGAAGTAAAAGGCCTAAAATGCAAGGAAAAACATCAGGGACCTACATAGCATATCTCCACATCCAGAAAAAAACCAACATTCATTCTGCTCATACAGCCCAGTGTGTAGCCCCTACATGGAAGGCCTACGATGTAGAGATACACAGAAGAACTATACAGAAATATAATTTATGTACACCAATGCAGAGGAGATATGTTTAACACTTATGAGGTTAACCTTCCCCAACAAACACCTTTCGACCATCCCCACTCCTTTCCTATAAATATGACCCTTGGGATCCACTCTTGAGAACTAAAGAAATATGGAAAAACATTTGAAGCTCCCATTTCATAGCTCTCTCTCCTAGGTCCCCAAAATTTCCTCAGGTAGCTCTCTAAAACACAAGAAACGAGATAATTATATAGCATAATAAATTTTGAATTCCTTTCATAGTTTTAACAAAAAAAATAATTAAGGACCATTATTTCTTAAATTAGAGTCTATCTATGCAAATCTTTTTCCTAAAGAACCTATACGACGCTATTCCCAAGAAAACAAAAGATATATGGGGTCTTTTGATTTAAATCTTACCCAAGTGTTGTCTTCTTGGTAGCCCCTTTTTGAATCTTTCATAGGCTTAGTTCTCATGTGTTAAGCATTTTTTTAGTCATCGTAAGGACTCGCACAAAACATCTACGTGATATACCTACATGGTATAGCTACACTGAAAAGCTACAAGGCATACCTACATGACAGAGCCACACTACATAGCTTCACCCAAGACCTATGCATATCTCCTTGTAAACCCCGTTAAAATCCACTGATGGAAGGGTATTTCCTTCCTTGGTTCCATTATATTAAAGAAACTAAGTTTAAGCCTCCACAAAATCCTACTGGCTTATAAAACATTTGGAAAAGGCATATCAGCATGTCTCCCATTTGGGTTTGTATATCTACAATCAAAGGTTTCCCACATTCATCTTCAAAGGAAGTTAGGATCATTGGAAAGTTTGTAGGTTTGTATATATACAATCACATTGATCCTTGTGCTAGAGATTGTGATGGGAAGTTCTCAGTATTTGATTCTGAGGATGGAACTATTTCCTCCCCTTTTTGTCTCTAAGATTCTTAGCCTCCAGTTCCCAATAGGGATAGTAAGGGTCACATTTTATTTTCAATTCGAAAGAAAAGATGTCTCCCTCCTCACCAAGGATTCACTAAGTGAATCACTCATGGAGTAATCCCCTAGTCTTTCGTGCCAGACCCAATGACCTTCACATTCAATTCACATTAAAGGTTCGATTTCTATGCACCGTCTCCCACTGTCTGTTGGAACCATGGTCGTTCAATGCAAGAATTGGAGTGTGGTTTGTGTTTGTTGTCAATCCTCAGTGAAAGTTCAAAACGTGTGCCAGTAAAGTGATCATACAGTCCAAGCAGACAATAGAATTGAAGGTGCCTCCATTTTCTAGTGATTGCCAAATGTTTGGGCCACAAAATCGGAAAATGAATACATAGGTTATTGGAAATTGGAAGTGCATAGAAAAAGGAAGTGGGGTGTGAAAATAAGGGATGTGCGCGAAATACTTGAGATGGGCGCAAAAAACAACGTGGTGCGCGAAATAGAAGATCGAGGTTTTTCATGCAAATAGTGTTTTGGAATCAGAACGTTGAAAAATGGCAAAGGCATGGGCTGCGCGAAATATCTGGAGATGTGCGTGATAAACGATACATGTGCGAAAAATTACGCGCCCGAAGAGGGGTTTTCACGCCACAGGGGATTTTGCGCGCGTGGATCTAAGATGCCTATAAATAAGGGGTGAACCCCCTCATTCTGCACGGTTGAAGACTGAGAGAAGGTCTGAGGTCTAATGCCCGTAAAAGGATCGCGTAATGACACCTACGCGAATTAGTCTGGTTTGCGTGAAATTTTCTGGGTTGCACGAAAAATTCTGACTTACGCAAAAAATTGTGCTATTGCGCGAAATGTTTTTCGCACGAAAAAGGAAATTTTGCATGCAATAGTAAGGCCTTGCGTGCAAAGGGTAGGTGTTGCGCACAATTTTTATTGAAACTTGTTTACGCGTTTTTGATTATCAGGATCAGTGGTTCAGTGTGTTCAAGAGAATCAATTCCGGACTTCGATGCAAGCATAGTCTCATGATGAGTATAGAGAAAGACATAAATGAAAATATACTGAAGAGACCTTCACGTCTATAAACTTAGTGTGACTTCACCAAGTGCAGTGATCCAGGGGGAGTCAAAGGTAGTGACGTGAGGGACGCACTCAGTTATCTCAGAATCATTGTAAAGGCAGTGAGCATGGGACAGAGTGACTGTCCCTGAACCTTTTTAATCCACAACTGCTGAAGATTAGTGGAATTTGGTATGACCGACAAATTTTCAGCGTATGCTCCTTGGACGTAGCCCTTAGCGATGAACCAAGTAAAAATTGTTGTGTCATCTCTCTGCATGTGAATGTTTCATTACTGATCATATCCATCATATAGGTTTAACTAGTTCCTACCAACGTGGGAACAAGATCCTTGTTTTTAAAAGAAAAGGTTGGAACCCTAATTCACCCCTCCCCTCTCAGGGTGTCCCGGGGTCCTACAAGTGGTATCATAGGAGAGGTTGCTGGTGTTGAATCTGTCCTTTGTCGTCATGGAGAATGCAGTCAATGCTAGGGGAATCCCTCTCTTTGATGGAAGTAATTTCCAGATCTGGAAGAATAGAATGAGATCTCATTTAAGATCTCTAGGAATGGAATTCCCTTTTTCTATTGTGCAATGAATACATGTTACTGATCCAACTGGTCTTTCTATGACTGATACAGACAGGAAAGTTCTTGATGCAGATGCTAAAGCTCGGAATGCTATCACTGCAGCTCTTTCTGATCAAATTTATATAAATTTGATGAGTTTCACCTTAGAAAAGTCTATGTGGTATAAAATTGAAAATATCTATGAAGGAGACAACAAAGTGAAAGAGGAAAAACTTCAAGTCCTGCACAATAGGTTTGATGATCTAAAGATGCATCCTGATGAGAATGCGGATTCATTATTCAATCGGATCACTGAATTAGTGGGAGAAATTTGAGGGCGTAGAGAGGAAATCAAAGACATTGATATCATAAATAAAATCTTATGAATACTTCCTCCTATGTACAATTCAATGATATCATCCCTTGAAGAAAGAGATCTCTATAAACTATCTATGGATGATCTGCTAAGTATTCTTATGGCATATGATATGGGAGTCAAACCCGAAGATTCTACGACTCATGTTAGCAAGTAAATGGAATTGAAATCCATGGACAAAATGAATATTTCAAAAGATATTAGTGATGAAGATGATGGGGAAAAAGAAATTATTTCTCTTATTTCAAAGAAGAGTGAAAAGGTAAATTTAAAGGTAAGTTACCTCTAGCATGCTTTCACTGTGGAAGAGTTGGGCACATTGCCTCTCAGTGCCAAAGAAATTTCAATGATGAAAAGTGAAGCAGAAGACACTGAGAAGACTCGGAAAAGGTTTTTCAAAAAGGGAGACTTCAAATCTAGAAAGAAGATATAGAAGAAAAGTTTTGTCTGTGAAGAGGAAGAGGATGATATTGGATTGTGTGAAGAAGAAGAACATGAATTTAAAACTGGAAACCATGCTTCCATGATGGCTACCATTGAAAGGTTAGAACCCTATATCGATAAAGACAAAGACAATAATGTGACTCAAAATTGTGATCCCAAGTTGAAAATTAAGGATGCCTTTTCAAAGTTTGAGAATAAATGCAAGAGATGTAGTAAGTGGAAGGAAATGGTGAAAGAATCATCAGAATATGTGGATGATCATGAAGAGGAAATTAAACAACTAGAATAAGTAGTGAGAGTTCAATCTTCAATCCATGAAAGCACATATGACATTGTAGAATTGAATCATAGAATTGAAGAACAAGTAAAGGTCATCAATGACCTCACCACCAGACTAGAAGAAAAATCCAAGACTATTGAGGGTCTTGAGGAGGAAGTTGTTACTCTTAGGAGTAAACTTGAGACTGGATCAATTCCAAAAGATTCAATGAAGAAAATACAATTTGGAAGATTCTCAGATGCAGAATAACTGGCAAGAGCCAAGAGTGGTTCAGATGGGGTTGGAAAAATCTTGAGTGATCAAAGACCCGCTTCCATGGGAAAGAGTGGAATTGGTTGTGAAGCTGAGACATCAACTATTGGAAGTAAAGAGAGCCAAAATAAAGACAATATGAAACTTGGACATGTTGAAACATTTCCTGAAGTGCTAAAAAAGAAACCCTCAATCCAAACTAAAAGGAGAACTGAAAATTATCCCCAGACATTCAGAAATGACAGGCAGTCCAACTATTCTCCCACGGAAGAAAGAATGAGGAGAAATTCAAGTGACACGACATTTCCTCTTATGAAGTGTCAGTTCTGTGGCTATCTGGGGCATACCATGTCATATTGCGAAGAGGCAAGGAGCTACATGAATGGGGAAGATCTGGGAAGTCAAAAAGGGAGACCGATTTCATATCCTCCATCTTATAGAAGAAATATCTTCTATGGTTATTGTTTTAATTTCTTTAACTTTGGCCATAAAGCTATGTTTTGCAGGAAGATGTTCGATAGGATAAATTCATACAACTCTCAAAGACAGGCCAGTTTACATCCTCTTGATGGTGTTTTTCTCAAAAACAGTTTCACACCTCTAGAAGAAGATTATGGGTATGAAGAATCATATTATGTGGAGGAAAGTATTAGAAGTACATCAGTATCCTATACTCAATCCAATATCTCATGGAAAGAAAAGAAGAAGATCGATAAATCCAATCTTGTAGAAGTATCCCTCAAAGCTACAAAGAGTAGCAGCGCCTGGATTCTTGATAGTGGATGCTCTTCACATATGAAGGGAAATTCTAATCTCTTGAAGAACATTAAAAAATAAGGTTGATGGAACTGTGAGGTTTGGTAATGATGGTGCTTTGAAGATTTAAGGCAGTGGGAATACTGCTCTCACCAATGGAGAGATAAAAAAGACGGAAGATCTTTATGTAGATGGTCTACGTCAAAATCTCCTTAGTGTAAGTCAACTCTGTGACACAGGGTTCATAGTAACTTTCTATCAAAAAGGCTACACTATAAAGGGAAAATAAAAATTCTCTTATGAAATGTTGTAGAATAGATGGAAACTTATATCGGGTTGACAGCAAAGTGAACTCCTTCTACTTGTCTTTTGAATAAGAAAACAATTTGTGGCATCGAAGGATGGGGCGCATTAACCAACAAGGCATGGAAAAGATATCTAAGATGAATATAGTCATGGATATCCTCATTCTGAAATGTGAACGGGAAAAATATTGTAATTCTTGAATTCGTGGTAAGTTTGTCTGTAGTTTATATCGTCCAAATAAGAAAATGGCATCACATCTTCTTGATATCATTCATACAGATGTTTGTGGCCCGATAAATGTTGTTGGAACACATGGATAAAGGTACATCGTCATTTTCATAGATGATTATAGTATAATGGCATGTATAATGGTTATACATATGAAACAACGAGTGGTTGACTGCATGAAGACGTATCATCAAACCGCCGAGAAAGATACTGGATGATCAATCAAGGTGTTGCAATCAGACAATGGAGGGGAATATACGTCTATTGAATTTAAAAACTACCTGGAGAAGCATGGGATACAACCTGAGGTAGCTTCTATGAGAACTCCATATAAAAATGGAGTTGTTGAGCATAGAAATCGACAGGTTAACAATATGGCCAAGACTATGCTAATTGAGAGTGGTATCTCTCGCCATTACTAGAAGGAAGCGGTTGAAGTTGTAGTGCACATTTAGAATCAAACAGGGCTTTATAGGGAAGAAATGAAGACACCATATGAATTCTGGCATGGAAGGAATCCTTCATTGAAATACTTTCGTGTTTTCGGAAGCAAATGTTTCATCTGAAACAAAGAAGGAAATCAAGGGAATTTTGGTGACAATGCTGATGAAGGAATAATTCTTGGGTATCCAATGAACAGAAAAGCTTACAAGTGTTTCAACAAGCGATTAGGAAAGATTGTAGTAAGCAGTGATGTTAAGATAATTGAAGAGAAAACCAAAAATTCTTCAAGGATGTTATATGCTGATGTGATAGAAGGTGAAGAAGAAAGTGAACACGGAGAAAATACAACTATAGAAATAGAGGAAGATGTACAAAACACTCATCAGTCCCATCATGATGTTGACTTAGAAGAAGAATCTGAAGAATACACTGTGGCTGGAGATAATGAAACTGAACCACACAGGAAAAATCGTAGATTTGAGATTGATCCATCTAACATAATTGGGGATAGGAGTGCACCCAAACAAACAAAGAGGATGAGGAATAACACGCAGTCTGCATTTCTGTCAGTTGTGGAGCCATCCACATTCGAAGAAGCTACAATGGATGAATCTTGGGTGAAATCCATGAATGAAGAGTTAGATCAGATTGACAAGAATCAGACATGGGATCTTGTCCAGAGACCCGAAGATCACAATGTGATTGGTACAAAATGGATCTTCAAGAACAAGTTTGATGAGCATGGAAGTGTTATTAGAAACAAGGCTCAATTGGTATGTAAGGGATATTCCCAGATTTAAGGTGTTGATGTTGAAGAAACCTTTTCTCCAGTGGCTAGACTGGAGTCAATCAGGATTTTCCTTGCTATAGCACTCCAAAGAGGATATAAAGTGTATCAAATGGATGTCGAGACTACATTCTTGAATGGTTTACTCTAATAAGAAGTATACATTGAACAACTAGTGGGTTTTGTTCTTGGTACTAATGAGACAAAAGTCTGAAAACTGAATAAAGCTCTATATGGTTTTAATCAGGAACCACGGTCATGGTACTCCCGGTTAGACTCTTATCTCAAGAAGCTAGAATTCAAAATAGGAGGAGTATATCACAATATATATGTGATGAATTTTACAAAATATCAGTTCATGGTTCTTTTCTACATTGAGGATATCATATTTGGTGGCAGCAAGCAGAAATTTGTGGATGAATTTTCCAAGGACATGAAATCAGAATTTGAAATGTCTATGATTGGAGAGCTCACATATTTCTTAGGACTACAGGTGAGTCATAATAAAGATTACCCTTTCATTTCTCAGGAAAATGTGCTAGAGAGATACTGAATAATTTTAATATTAAAGACTCCAAACCAATGTCGACTCCAATTGTAGTTGGAACTAAACTTGGAAAACATGAAGATGGGACCTCTGTAGATCCCACCATGTACAAGAGGATCATTGGGAGCCTATTGTACCTTACAGTGACATGGCCAGATATTTTCTTTGCCACATGTCTTGCGGCCCACTTTCAGATCAATCCAAAGGAGGAACATATGGAATCAGTAAAAATAAACATGAGGTACATTCAAGGTATACATAACTTTGGGTTATATTTTGCTGCAGGCGGGGATAGTTAATTATCAGCATTTTTGGATGCCGACTGGGCTGCTAATATAGTAGACAGAGAGTCCACCAGTGGTGGAGACTTTTATATTGGGTGGAAATGTGTTGGCTTCTTGAGCAAGAAACAAGAAAGTACATCTCTTAGTTCTTCTGAAGTTGAGTATATATCTGCCACAAAGGCATGTACTCAACTTCTATGGATGAAGCAACAACTAAAAGATATTGGTGATGAGGTGAAGCAACCAATGGTAATTTACTGTGATAACAAGAGCGCAATTGATCTCACGAAGAATCCTATTCAGCATTCTCATACAAAACATATTGAAATCAGGTATCACTTTATCAAAGAGAAAGTTGATCAAGGGGTGATTATAATGGATCATGTGGGAACTAATGAAAAAGTGTCTGATATCCTAACCAAGCCACTGTCAGCAGCTGTGTTTGAGAATCATCGGTTGAACCTTGGTGTTCAGCCACCTCCCAGTTCATAAGAAGGTTATGCAATACCCCTCTCCCCGATTATGATAACTGTTTTTATTTGTTTATGGATGTGATGCAGGTTTGTGGGGGAGATACTATCAAGGGGTAGTATGGTTTGAGCTAAACAATGAAACAATTATCGTCCTTTGGGTTTATTGTCAATGGGGGAGAAATGAATAAATTCAGGAATGTTCTGGCATGTAATGCTTCTGTGATACAATGATAATTTCTTGTCAGTGATAGGATGAGAAGGATGAGAAAGTAATACATTGGACATGTAATGCTTCTGTGACACTATAAGAGAATTTCTTGGGCATAATTCAGAATTCCAAAACACGGGAACCCAATTCAATTTTCCTATCTTGTTTTCTACACCGAGCATTGCTCACGTAGACTTGGAGTGTTGGCTGAGCTGATTCTTGCATTTTTGGTTTTCATATGGCTGGTGCTCTATTGAATTTATTTACTGATTGCAAACAAACCCAAAGGGGTATATTTTTGTAACCATGGTCTTTAAATGAATGAATTGGAGTATGGTTTGTGTTTGTTGTCAATCCTTAGTGAAAGTTCCAAATGTCTGCCAGTAAAGTGGTCATACTATTCAAGCAGACAACATTATTGAAGGTGGCACGAAAAATAAAGGACGTGTGTGAAATACTTGAGTTGGGCGCAAAAAATTGTGTGGTGCGCGAAATAGCGGATCGAGGTTTTTTGTGTAAATAGTATTTTGGAATCAGAATGTCGGAAAATGGAAAAGGCATGGGTTGCACGAAATATTTGGAGATGTGTGCAAAAAATGATACATGTGTGAAAAATTAGGTGCCTGAAGAGGGGTTTTTCATGCCACAAGGGGTTTTGCACGCAGGGGTCTGAGACACCAATAAATAAGAGGTGACCCCCCCTCATTCTGCATGGTTGAAGACTTAGATAAGGTATGACGTCTGATACGCATAAAAGGATCGCGTAAAGGGACTTGTACAAAATAGTCTGGTTTGCGCAACATTTCATGGGCTACGTGAAAAATTCTGGGTTGCGTGAAAAAGGGTGTTGTTGCGCGAAATATTTTTCCACGTGAAAAAGAAAATTTTGCGTGCAATAGTAGGGCCTTGCGCGCAATGGGTAGGTGTTGCGCGCAATTTTCAGTGAAACTTGTTTACGCATTTTTGATTATCATGATCAGTGGTTCAGTGTGTTCAAGAGAATCCATTCAAGACTCCAATGCAATCATAGTCTCATGTTGAGTATAGACAAAGACTTCAATGAAAATCTACTGAAGATACATTCACGTCTATAAACTGAGTGTGACTTCACCAAGGGCAGTGAGCCAGGGGGACTCAACGAAAGTGACGTGAGGGACGCAGTGAGCTATCCATGAACCTTTGTAAAGGCAGTGAGCTTGGGATAGAATGACTATTCCTAAGCCTTTGTAATCCACAACTAGTGAAGATTAGTGTAATTCGGTATGACTGAAAACTTGTCGGCGTATGCTCCTTGGACGTAGCCCTTAGTGGTGAACCAAGTAAAAATTATTGTTTCATCTCTTTGCATGTGAATGTTTCATTACTGATAATATCCATCATACAGGTTTAACTAGTTCCTACCAACGTGGGAACAAGATCCATGTTTTTAAAAGAAACAATTGACACCCTAATTCACCCCTCCCCTCTCAGGGTGTCCCGGGGTCCTACACCATCACCTCAGCTTCTTTCACCATAGGCCCTCCCTCTAACATCAGTGGAAGAGAAAGTGTGTGGATTGTTGAATATTTCACATACACTTATTTCTCACACCGAGCATGACTCACATGGGATTAGGGATTTGTGATGAGTATAACATCCATACAATCCAGTTCAATTCTTAAACTACAATAACTCTCATTCCCACCATAATTTTGATATGTAGGAAGCCTTATCTAGGGTGCAAGATCACTGGATATAGTATTCAATAATTCTAATGTAATTCCCTTAATCGGGGAATCTTATTTAGAAGTAATCCCTAACCTATTTCTCTCAAAGGGTTTTACACCCTTGTGAGACTTACCGAACTACCTGGGATTCGATTCCCATCCGAGTGGGATACGTAAGAAGCCTTCATGAGGTTCAAACCAAACACTCCAAATCAGCCATGTTCTTCCCGGGATATATTCCCAGTAGATTTTAATAATACTTGGAAACTCATATCATTTTCAAGTTCCTCGGGATGCTTAGGTATAAGTCCCACACCAAGCTTTGACTAAGAATCTTCTACTTAGATGTCCTTACAGCATTACATTAAATTATATGGTTAGGTCCTTCTCATGTGACCTTAAAAGATATGATGTTTCCCATTATGTAGCATCAAACTATGAGGGTTCTAATTTCTTTCCCAAGGATATATAGGTATCCCATTTATTGGTATGATCCTAACATCAAAACAAATATCTGTCTCTTGGGATGACAATAAATTCCCAAGAGCCCACTGAGTGGCTTAAAACCCATAATTATCATAACAATGGATAAAACAATATATAAATATAATATGATAGGATACCATTGATAGATAACCTAGAATACATACAGATATCTCCCTTAATAAAGAACCAAGAATACATACGGATGATTCTAAATTTCACACATACTAATAATTGATTGAAAATTTCAATGGAAACCTATGTGTATATTTGCTAAATTAATAAGGATTCATGAATATATCTTAAATCTATAATAGATTCCTGGAGTAGGAAATAATTCTCCCAAAAAGGGTTTGATGTGCCTGACCTCCAATCCTATTGACCAATGTTAGTTATTTATTATCATAGGTCAAAACCTAACGAAGACCTGCCTTTGGAATGAAAGTCCCATTAGATAAAGAACTTTTGGAAGTTTCTAGTTCCATAAATAAATCTAGGGGAAACCATCTGGAAGTAGTGATTCTTAACAAGTACACACGTTCCGGGAGGATACAATTAAAAAAACTAAAAATAGATCATGCATTGATATTATTGAAATCTTCTTTAACGTGGCCATAGTATTCCATCATACTTAAACCTACATGGGATACCCTGAGAAAATACATAAGAAAGGGGTGAGAAATAAATCCTTGTAAAGAAATAAACAAAACATAACATGAACAAAATATTTCATGTAAGACAATAGGTATATTAATGGGACATAAAAGGCTTGAGAATCATAAACATGAAAATGAGGCATGTTATATAATGATAACATAAATGTATCATGGGAATTTCAAAACCACTTTAAACATGAAATCATAAGTATAAGTCAAGGTTAACCACCAAGACAACATTACATAATGGTCTTAGGATAACCTCACACGTCCCAAACATGGCATATCATGAGACTAAAACATTACCCAATGCATTAGAGAACTATCTGGGTGCAGCCATCATGTAAGCTATAATAGGCTCATGTACCACTATCTAGGCACACCCATCATAATCATATCATGTACATGCATAAATTTTCTGCAAATATTACATAAATAAGAAAATATTTCTTCAATTTCAATCCCACCATAATGGAGTGAGGATTACATACATGTAATTCTCCAATCATAAAATTATTAGTACATAAAGGTGAACACAATTTCTAGAAAATGGGTTCGGATATTGACTACAAAATTTTTAGGTGATGGTCTATTCATTGACCAAGACTTTGCATATTGGTCCAGTTATCTTGATGGTGTCGGCAAGAGTTACAAGTGGTAGGTAGGTGAGTCGCTCCAGTATTTGTTCCAAGCACTGGTGGGATAGAAGTCGAGGCCATGTTTTTTCTGTTTTATATCTTTCTTATAAATATTTTATTTTATGTCCTTTGGCACATTGGGGCTGGTTATTTGATGAGGGAACAGGAGAAAATTTTATCGTTGAATCTGGTTTCATTACATTGGGTGTGGTTATTTTTTTATAGGAACTGTTGGGTGGGCGGTCTCATAAGAGGGATGAGTGTGTTTCAACACATCAGTAGCTATATGTTCTTCCATTTCTTAAATGGGTTCTCTGACATGATTTTTCACAATGTTCTAGGTATTAATTTGTGTTGCATTAGGTTGATTATCTACGATTCTCTCACAAGATTTGTTGGGTGGATTCCTCGAAAGAGAGATAGGTGTATTGACACCTATCATCCTGTCCTTCCTTCACTTCTTAGTGTTATATGGGTGTTTTTCCTCATTTTTCTTCCATCAGGGAACAACTTATTATAAGGGGGTTATTCTTATCTTTTACTGACTCAACCGCTTCATTTTCTGGTCAGGTGGGGCGATGAAACCTCTTCCTTTGCTTATCTTGTTTTCTGTATCTTATTTGATGTTCTGATCCTTCCTAATTTGGGTTTGTTTTTTATTTTAATTTTTCTATGGAAATTTTAAAATCTTCTTTCTTTCCCATTTTTGAAAATATTATTTCTTTTTTTTCTTTTTATAAAGAGGTCTTAACCCTCAACCTATTAAAAAAGAGTAGGACAGGATACCTTATATTGAGTGTAAGACCCTGAGTTTTTATGAACCCTTTTTTTCTCTTTAAATGAATTAATTTTCATTGATGTATTGTATTTCATTAATTCAAACATTCCATTCACATGGAACTGACTTGGAATGCACAACACCAATTTGGCATTTGTTACACACAATTGTGGTTTCTATGAAACATCATTTCATTATTATAATTATTTAAATGAGATAGTTAAAAATTATTCATTAAACTTAGTAATATAAATAGTAATAACTACATTTAAACTATCTTTTATAATGGTTTTATAGAATAAAACATATTTATAATGAATCATATAACTTTTTGTAAACTCCTCATATCTTTAAAAATATTATTTTTCCAAATAAACTAATTTTCATGACCTTCTATGAAAAAATATTAAAATTAATCTTAGTCACATTTATAAATTTAATTTGATAATAAAAATTTCATTTTTTAATTTTTAATTTTTAATTAAGCTTCTAGTGAATTTTTGGGAATTTTCTGAGAAACTTCATCTTTGGATGAATAGTGAAAAATACTGAATTTAAAAAAAAATCATATAATTTATTTATAATGATAAATTATATTTTAAATTTGTTTCAAAGATTAATTATATAATATTGTTATCAATTAATCCAATTTCGGTAATTCGAACCAATTTCACATTGAAATTGGATTTAAAAATTTAGTAAACATTTGATCGTTTTTAGTTTAAAAACATGTAGTATCACCCCATCAATGGGACTAATTTTAAATTAATTTTTGAAACTTATGTGATTTTGATTTCATAAAATGGATTTCATAATTAGAATATCCATGATTTATAATTTCTAATAAGGTCAAATTATCTTTTTACCAAAAATATTGGTCAATGTAATTAATACTCATTATATCCATTAAGGTAAAATTAAGCTTAATTAAGTACAAAACCTTAAATTTAGGACCCAAAATGAACTAGAAAGTTTTAAAAGAGTTGTTTTATGGACATATATCGACCCTATACTCCCTTTCATATAATTGTTTACATTATTGGCTCTACTTGTCATGTGAAAAACGTGTATGAAATTCCTTGGTTAAAATATTATAAGAGTGTCACTCCTCCACTATAAAAAGGCCTCCTCTCCACCCAAATCCTTACATCTATCAAGCCACTTGTCTCACCCAAAATATGATAAAATAATTTCCCAACATCCCTCCCTTACTCCATGAAGCCTCCCATTTTTCATAAATCCTTCCAAGAAATTCCTTTGTTGAAAACCAAAAGGAGTTACCTGACTAAGAGGTAACACCGTCCCTCAGTCTCCTTTATTTTATTTTCTTTATCCACCAACTCAATTCATATTATTACATAGTTATACAAAAAAATTAGTATAGTCAATATAATTATCTGTTTTTATCGTAATTTGTTTACCTACACTTACACACACATCACTCTAATGGGTAACAAACATGGTGTTTATGTATATGAGTAACTACTGCCTCACTAAATGATGATTGTTCGTTTTTTCATTTATATATTTTTTATAATATATTTTTTATTTTTTTAATATTTTTTAATCTTTTAACCACATATATCATTGTACTCTCTATTTTATGTAAATACGAAAATTTTGTTTGAGGAAGTGTGGACTACCACCATGTGATTCATTTACACACTACATGGAATGTATAAACGATGGGATTAGTCAAATTATATGATATATATGATATAGAAAATTAATTTTAATAATGATATGTATATATACATATATGTAATTTATGTTCTTTTTTCAATATGATAATTAAAAAGAAAAAATGTCCATGCATACGTACGGCCTACCGTCTCCCTGAAAATTGTCTTGCATTTCATATTTATATATTATATATATTATTATAATACACATTTTCTGAATATACAATATATTTATATCAAGGTTTATATTTTTTCAATCATAATATAAGTATAAATTCCAAAGATATAACAAATTAAGACACATGTTAAGAACAAGCGAATACTATCCCAAGTGAAACCTTAACATAAAATTGCTAACAAGCGGGTAATATAAGATCATAATAAAATCACATATTGTATTATATATAATAGTATTATTTTGTAAAAGTTTTATAATATACATACATTTATTATACAATAATCTTGTACAAGTAGGAAGAGAGTCAGGATATAGGGTAAGGGAATTTCTTCTCACCTTTTATTTCCATGAGATACATGCTTTATTAACCACTTATTCTTTTTGGGTGATGTGTATATTATCCATGAGGGTATGCTATGATTATTACACTTAAAATTAGGGGTATTTAAATATCCATTTTATGACCTTTATATCATGGTATTTATATATTTAAAAGTTACCAAATTGGGAAAGTAATTTTGTCTTAATTTTCCTTCTTTGAGACACATGCCATGTTATGCACTTATATTTTATCATGAAGTGTATATACTACCTTTTAAATTTTATATCATAAATCTTTGTATTTTCATGATATTTATATCTTAATTTCATTTCATTTTATTACATGGGTATTATGGTTCAAAGTTACCAAGTGGTAAGAGTTTATTGAAAAAATCTCTTCACTTTTTTAGACTGTTTTTGTTTTTTCTTCCTTTAATGATATATTATGATCCATATTTCAATAAAATTCATATTTTTTTTATAATCTGGTTATTCCTGACTTATTCATGTATTGGTACCATTTTTTTACTCTTTGGTACATAATATAGTTAATAAAGTGTTTTTAAGAAAACCTGACTTTTCCCTCTCTTCAGCTAGAAAAAAGTATTCTTTCAGAATAATGTTTTCTAAAAAGGGTTTCCAAGAATATTATATTATTCTTATATAATCATTAAAATACATTTTTCCCAATTTTTTTCATTTACCATTTTTTTTAAATAAATATTCTTATCGCTTTTCAGAAATGGAATTTTTTTGACCTTTTTCTCTTTAAAATGAATTTTCTTCTTACCTCATATGGTGTGTATGAATTTACCCATAGTCTTTTTTATGAATCATTATTTTCATTATTAAAATTTTACTTTACAATAAAATGTTTGTTTCAAATAATTTTCAAAAAAAATAAAAAAAAAATCAAACTTCCTTTATAAGTTTTCAACGAAAATTGTTTTCAAAATATTTCCAAGTATCTTTTTTATGTTTTCAAGGAAATTTTTTTTCAAAAAATTTTCAATATTCTTTTATAAGTTTTATTGGAAAAAAATTTCAAACAAATTCCAATATTCTTCTATATATTTTCAAGGGAAATGGTTTTCAAATTACTTTCAATCCTTATTTATATGTTTTCAAAGTATTTTTAAAGAAATGGTTTTCAAAAATATTTTAAACTCCTTTTATAAATTTTCATGGAAAATGTTTTTCAAAATATTTTCAAGATCTCTTTATATGTTTCCAAAGAAGAAACAGCCAAATTATTTTTCAATATTTCTTTATAATCTTTGATTTATATTTTCAATAAAATATGTTTCAAAATGTATTTTTGTTTTAAAGGTCTTTTTCAAAGAAGAAAGGATATTTTCCTCAAGAAATGTTTATAAAATACCTTTCCATGCCATTTCCAATATAAGATGACATCTGTTGATATTACTCCTTCCCTTATAAGAAATGATCCAAATTTTACATTCATATTCTTTCCTCAATGGTTTATGTTTTTCTGGAATGATGCTAATGACATTTTTTTCTCTTCCCCGGGATACATGATTTTGAAACCCACTTCTTTTCATGGGTTATATTTTTCATGAAATGATTATTAAACTCGTATCGTTTCATAGAGGCTATGATATGATTACATTTTTATGATACCCATTTTAATTCATTGGTTATGATATGATTTTTTATGTTTTTATGGCACATATATGTATGATTTAATTATGAGATGGGTGAGAACTATATCTCACTCAAATGCATTGGTAAATATTTATATCTCATGAGATAGACATGTCTTGAATAAGGAGTAAATGCAGTTCAGTATTACAGAGTTAGAATAAGGATTGAACTTGGTTCAGTAATATAAGGCTAGAATAGAGAATGAACCTGGTTCATTAAAGGAATTTTCCATTAAGATGGCATTGGCAGTGATTCCTTGACTAATAGGGAAATCATTAAATATTATTATGTTTTTTCTAAAATTATATGTTTTTTTCCTATGATATTCTTTAATGTATTGTCTTATTTATTTTATTATGATTAATGTCTTATGAACTTCCAATATTTATTGCATGATTCACATTTATGATCTTTGATATGTAGGGTATGATCATCTATTTTCTGGATCATGTTCTCTTGACCTTATTCTCATGATAATTCATAAATGTCTCCCTTACTTTCCATTATTGAGAATCTGAGATCACCCCTTTTTATGTTTCTTTTCCCAAGTTATGAAGATATGTATTATATTTTATGTGTCTAAGAATGGTTCTAGTCAAGAAGAACTAAGTGGGAGATAATGTAACTCATTTATGTACCATTATTTATGTTTCTATATTTAAAAAGGCACTATAATAATACGATCTTTGGGAATTTGTTTATGTAATGTATTAAGTTTTCCAAAAAAATAAATGTAATGTTAATGTAGTGAAAGTGAGGGTCATTATAGTTGATATCAGATTAAAGGTTTAGGTAAACTTTATAATCTAGTATGATAAAATCATAGTGATAAACCTAAGGATATGATTATAGATAATTCTAATGATAAATAAAATCATAGGAAAATGTCTTGGAATATTGGTAAATGATGCAGTTAGTGGTTTCCAAGAAATAAATCCTTTTCTAGACATTACAAGTGGTTGTGGCTCTAATACAGATGTACCTTGGAGTAACAACTCCAACAAGATGTTCTGGGCCTGACTTGGGGTAATCTAGTACCTGACAATAGTCCTTGTTACATACCAGGTTTGAAACTCATGGGGGATATTCTTTGGGAATTCACAAACTCTCCAAGAACCATTATAAAGGATTAAAATATAAGTTGTCTATTAATAACCTAGAATAAACCAAAGGTTTCATCGATTAAGGAAGGTGTCATATTTTATACATAATATAGGTGACCCTTCATGATTATTCGGTTCCTCATTATGATAATTTTTTATTACTCTATGCTTTTGGTTTTATTAAATGGTAGGAACCTAAAGGCACCACGTTAATGGTGATTGAAAAAGAAAATGAAATGATTTTACTCCTAAGAAAATTAATTCTATGTGAAATGGAATGAAAAATATTATTGCTATGATCACATAGATTTCTAAAGATATGAATCACGGTGGAATTCCAAATGATAAAAGGAGGAAACAACATTGTGTTGATTCCTTCTTATGGAAATATCTACCTTTTTTCAGAGGTTCTTCTAATCCACTTGTTATTGGACAATTGATCGGTACCACTGAAAAGATATTCATCATTCTCTAGTGTTCGAAGCATGAAAAATTCAGTATGGATGTTAATTGGTTTGAAGGTAAAGTAGACCAGGGGTGGACTCTAATTAAGAATATAAGTCATCAAGATGAAATAGAATTCATGGATTAGGACAAGTTCAATAACTTATTTTTCAATAGTATCTTTAATCATATTATTAATACCAAGATGGAGAAATACTTCCTTGAGTTGAATCAAAGGGATGATTAATTTGTAGGTACCTATGAGGATAATTTGACAAGACTTGCAGGGTACACTTTAGGAATTATCATCCAATCCTAAAGTAAAATTAATAGGTTCTTTAGTGTCTTAATGGAAAATATCATAAGGGTGTTGGCCCGAAGAGACTTTAGTAGCTATGAAGAGATTATGAGTTGTTCAATCAAGGTTGAAATGGAGGTTGGAGTCATGTATCAACCTCATAGTTTTAAAAAGAAAAGGAATATGAAGTTCAAAGAAAACTCTAAAAACTAGGAAGAAAATAAGATGAGTTTTATTTTTGGTTTAAATTTGGGAAGAAGCATAGAAGAATTTTTATTAAGGGGTCTAGTAGATATTTTAAGTGTGGTAAGAAGGGTAACCAAGAAACTAATTATCAATGCTATGGGAATAAGTTATCTGAAAATTATAATTAATATAAAGATTAATAGAATGAACCTACCCAACATCAGTACTAAAAGTGTAAGAATAATGGGCATTATTCTAACTAGTTCCCAAACCCAAGGGTTGGTGATGATGATTGATTTCAACAACCTCTTAAGCCAAGGGAAAAGGGAAAATATCATGCAATAACTATTTCTGATGAGGGTTGAAATAATTATGTAGTGAAAGGTATAGTTATCATCCACTCTAGAACTACTAATATATTATTTGATTTTGAATCAACCAACTCTATTATATCCAAATAATTTTATATGGGTGTTAAGATTCCACAAAAAACAATTATATGTGGAATTAGCAATACAAACCCCTGATGGTATGATGATTTAGTCTTTAGTCTATGAATCCTCTCCTATTGACATTTTTGGGAATGTTCTTCCTATAAATCTTTTCATTCTTCCTTCGGTTTAATTTGATGTAATCTTAGGCATGGATTAGATTTATCTACATAAAGACCATGTCAATTTTCAAGGAAGTGAAGTTACACTTGATATTTCAAAACCTCCTATGATAATTTATCAATGTGATGATAATAATGAACTAAATGTGGAGATTACATCTACTGTATGGTTATTAATTCTCATTTAGAAGGGTTGTTTATCTCAAATGTTTGTGGATAAAATCAACATCGATGACATGCCTCTTTTTTGGGAATTTGTGGATGTCTTTCTAGAATATTTTCCTTGCCTTCCACTAAAATTTGAAGTTGAGTTCTCAATAGGAGTCGTATTTGGTTCTATGCATATTTCAAATAATCCTTATTGAATTGACCCAGTTGAGTTACAAGAATTGAAGAAGAAACTCCAAAAAAACCTTGATAAGGGATTTTTTCATCCATGTGTGTCACCTTGCAGTGCACATGTTCTCTTTGAGAAAGATAAAGATGGATAAATGTTGCTTAGTATTGATTATTTTGAGTTTAACAAGATCACAATCAAGAAAAAATATCCTCTTATCCATATTGATGATTTTTTATCAATTCCATGGAGCTCAGTACTTTTCCAAGATTGACCTTAATTCAAGGTATCATTAATTGAGGGTCAATAAAGAGGATATACCAAAGACTGCAATACATAAAAGGTATATACACTATGAATATATAGTGATGCCTTTTGGCCTTACTAATTCCCATGTTATCTTCATTGATTTAATTAATATAATCTTTATTGATTACCATGACCGATTTGTGGTAGTATTTAAAGATTGTATTTTTATCAGTTAAAACATCAATTAAGATCATGAATATCACTTGATAGTATTACTAAAGACCCTAAGGAAAGTGAAACGAGATGAAAAATTTACAAATTGTGAATTTTGGCTGCAAAAGTTTTCATTTTGGGGTTACATAATCAGTAGAGATGGTATAGCAGCAGATTTATCAAATATAGAGGCTATTGGATGTTGGCCTAGACCTTCCATGGTGACTGAGATCCATATAATTCTTGGTTTAGCTAGATATTATACACAGTTTGTGGAGAAGTTTTCATGACTATCTAATCATATGACCAAGTTAACTCTGGAGGGTGTCAAGTTCCTCCGGACAGATGAATGTGAGGAAAATTTCAAGGAACTAAAAAGAAGTTTAGTTAGCGCACCTATTCATATATTACCCTATATTGGATAAGGGTTTTTAATCTAATGAAGGGATTGGTATGTTTTTTTATTCATAATAACATGGTTATCGATTATGCCTCAAGGTAGTTGAGGATTCGCGAGGAAAATTACCCGACTCATGATTTGGAGTTCAAAGTGGTAATTTCTTCATTAATGAAATGGAGGCATTATCTTTATGGTGAAAATTTTGACATATATATTGATCATAAAAGTCTAAAATATACATTCACACATAAGGAATTTAAAATAAACTAGAGAATATAGTTAGAGTTGAGAAAAGGATTATGACTGCTCAAAACATTACCACCCTAGGAAAGTGAAAAAGGTGGCTGGTGCTTTGATTCCAAATGATCATGCTAGATTATCCATGGTAAGGATCATAAAAGATCCAATATTTCTGGACTTGTGAAGGATAGAGTTGTAATTCCTAAATTATGGGGAAAATATTATCTTTCTAAATTGAATTTTCAACCATCTATCTAAGTAAAGATTGAAGAGGTATAGAAGGAAGATGAAGTGCTTCAAAAGAAAGATAGAACTTTTCCTAAGTTTAACCTTGATTATAAAGGAATGATAAGGTTCAGAAACCATGTAAGTGTTCCTTCTATACCATATTTCACGAATGAGATATTAGAGAAAGCTCATAGTTCTTCATTATCTATTCATCACATAAGTAATAATATGTAAAGAAACTTGAAATAATACTTTTTTTGGGATGGAATGAAGAGAGATATCAGAGAATTTTTATCTCAGTTCTTGGTATGCCAGCAAGTTAAGGATGAAAGAAAAAAATTTAAAGGGTTGTTTCATCCATTACCCATACCAAAATCGAAATGAGAGAAAATCACTATATATATTTTCATTGGATTTTCCAAAACCTCTAAAGGGTTTAATATTACAAGGGTGGTAGTCGATTGACTAACAAAGTCATCACACTATATCGCTATCAAAGAATACTCCTCTCTGGATCATCATGCGAGGATATACATTAAAGACATTGTAAGGTTGCATAGAGAACCACATTATATTATATCATATCAGAATATGAGGTCTACCTCAAGGTTCTGGTGAAGTATCCAACAAGCACTTGATACAAAATTGAGTTTCAACACTACTTATCACCCTCAAATAGATGGTTTGTCTGAAATAATAATTCAAAACCTAGGGGATATGTTGAGATCTTATTATCTAGATATAAAATGTGTTTGTGATCAACACCTTCATATATTTGAGTTTTATTAAAACAATATCTTTCACTCAAGAATTTAGATGGAACCTTATGAATCCCTCTATGGGAGAAAATGAAAATCTTCAATGTGTTGGGATAAAGTTGGAGAAATAAAACTATTGGGATGTGAGATTACTGAATAAATGGAAGAGAGAATTAGAATAATTCATTAGCATATCAAGTAAGCTAAAAGGTAGTTGAAAAGTTATTTTTATAACTATCGGTGTGATCTATAATTTGAAGTTGGTTATAAGTTTTTTTTATGAATGCCTCCTTGTAACAAAGTTATGAGATTTTGGAATAAATGGAAATTAATCCCTAGGTATATCAGTCCCTTTGAAATTCTTGATCACGTCGAGATGGTAGCATATCACTTTGGAATTCCTCCAAATCTCCCCTAATTTAATGATGTGTTCCATGTATCTCTCCTGAGGAAGTACATACATGACCCTTCACACCTATTGAACTCAGAGGCCATGCTACTGGAGCGGGATTTTTCTAACAAAGAACAACCTGTTAAAATTCTGGATCGTATAGAGAATGTTCCACAAAACAAGACCACTCACCTGGTAAAATTTTTGTAGAGAATCCACTTGTTAGAGGAAGCTACGTGGGAACTTCGGGATATGATGGAGTGTAATTATCCTCATTTTTTTTAACCCGAATGGTGAATTTTGTGGGTGAAATTCATTTTAAGGTGGGTAGAATGTAGCACCATGAGTTTTTATGGTCTGTTTATTTATCTTAAAATGAATTAATAATCATTTATGTCTTCAATCTCACTAATACAAGAATTCCTTTCACATGGAACTAACTAGGCATATGCGACAACGACTTGGAATATGTTACACGCAACACTGAGATTCTATGAAACATCATTTTATTATTATAACAATTTAATTGAGATAGTGAAAACCAAGAAATTAAACATAGTAATATGAATAGAAATAACTACTTTTAAAATATTTTATATAATTTTTTTATTTAAATAAAACAAATTGACAACTAAATATATAATTTTTGATAATTTCTTTATATGTTTAGAAATACTATTTTCTCAAATAAACAACTTTTCATGTCCTTTTTTGAAAAAACAATAAAATTAATTTTAGAAACATTTGGAAATTAAATTTGATAATATAAAATTTAGTTTTTTAATTTCTAATGTAAAATTTAGCTTAGTGATTATTTTTTGTATTTTTCTGAGAAACTTCATTTTTGGGTGAATAGTGAAATAATACTAAATTTTAATTGAAAACTTCTTTTTCATAAAAAATATTTATTAGGGTAAATTATATTTCAAATTTGTTTCAAAGTTTAATTAGATAATATTTATATAAATTAATACAATTTAGGTCATTATAACCAATTTCAAATTGAAATTGGCTATAAAAACTTAACAAACTTTTGATCATTTTTACTTTAAAAACCGTCAATGTCGACCCATCCACAGGGTTATTATTAAGTTAATTTATACCACTTATATGATTGTGATTTGGTTAAATGGATACCATATTTTTAATCATAATAATTTATAATGTATAATAATTCCAATCTACTTTTTCAACAAAAATTTTAGTGAATGTAATAAATATTAATTACATCGATTAAGGTAAAATTAAGCTTAAATAAGGACTAAATCTTAAAGTTATGACACAAATCTACCTTAAAACTTGTCCAAAATCCATTTTATGGAAATATTTAGACTCTATAATCCCTTTTTTTGAATTATTTCCATTACTGTATTCACATGTCATGTGAAAAACAAGAATGGAATTCCTTTTTCAAAATATTATAAGTGTGTCACTCCTCCACCACTATAGAAAGGACTCCTCTACTCTCACTTTCTCACACCTATCAATACCCTTATATCACCCAAACTCTGTTCAAATAATCTCCCAAAATTTCTCTCTTCCTCCTTGAATCATTCCTTTGTTCATAAAGACTTCCAATGAAGCCCTTCAGGGAAAACCAAAATGACTTACCTTATTAAGAGGTAACACCCTCCCTCAAGCTCCTTTATTTTATTTTCTTCCTCTTCCGCCTCAATTAATATTATTCAATGATTATAAAAAAACAAAATTATACTCTATATACTTATATTTTATTATTATAATGGTTCTACCAACACTTACACACATATACATTTAATGGGTAATGAAGATAATGTTTAAGTGTACAGAGAATTACCACCTCACTAAATAATGATTGTTCATTATTCCTTTACCACCTATCATGGGGTAAATTATGATGTATTTTATGTTTATATATGTTATATATTATACTTATTATGTATTTAAGATTCTTTAATACATTTACAACACATATCTTTATACTTTCCATTTGGTGTAAATGTGATAATTTTGTTTGAGGAAATGTTAACTGCAGCCCCCTAAAAGAAATGAGCTTCATTCAAACACTACATAGAATGTGTTAAGGATGGGTTTAGTGAACTTATATGATATATATGTTATAATAATTCTACTTTAATACTAATATATATACATATATATACATATATTTCATTTATGTTCTTTCTTTTAATATGAAAATTTAACGAAAACAACGTTCATGTGTACGTACGACCTACAGTCTCCATGAATACTGTTTTCCATTTCATAAATATATAATATATACAATATTATTATACACATATAATTAATATAAATGATATTTATATAATTTTTTATATTCTATAAATCATGATATGACTACAAGCACCAAAGATATAAAAAATTAAGACACATGCGAAAAAAACGCGGATATTACCCGAAGTGAAACCTTAACATAGAATTACTAATAAAGAAGGTAATACAAAGTCATAATAAAACCATATATAATATTATAAATAATAATACGAATCTGTAAAATACTTATAATAAACTTAAATTTATTATACCGGAACCTTGTATGAGTATGAAGAGATTCAAAACACAAGGTTAGATAATTTTGTCTCACTTTTTATTTTTGTGAGATACATGATTTATTCACCACCCATTACTTTTGTGTGGTGTGTATACTATACAAGGATTTGTTATATGATTAAGATAATAAAAAATTATGTGTGTTTACATATCCATTTTATGAGTTTTTTTGTCATCGTATTTATGTTTCAAACGTTACTAAATTGGTAGAGTAATTTTGTCTCAATTTCCCTTATTTGAGACACATGCCATGTTATGAACCAATATTTTTAGACGAGGTATATATAATACCATTAAAATGTTATATCATGAATCTCCTTAGTTTAATTATATTTTATGATTCATTTAATTACATTATATTACATGGGGAGTATGCTTCAAAGTTACCAAGTGGTAAGAGTTTATCAAAAACAATCTCATCACTATTTTAAAACGTTTTTGTTAATGCTTCCTTTGATAGAATATTATGATCAAACTCTCAAGATCATTTAATAATTTTATTTTAATTTGTTTATTCATGATTTATTCATGTACTGGTAAAATTTTATACTCTTTTTTATATAATATATTTAAGAATGTATTTTTATGAAATCCTGAATTTACCCTCTCTTCGGTCGGAAATACTTGTTTTTTAAACACCATATTTTATAAAAATGATTTCCATGAATATTAAAATATTCTACTATAATAATTAAAAGATATTTTGACCCTTTTTTTCTTTTATGAATGTTTTTAAAGTAATATTCATGTCTCTTTCCTAACAAGTCATTTTTATAAACTTTTTTCATGTAAAAGGATTGTTCTTTCCTCAAACAGAATGTACGGATTTACCCATTCTCATTTATCTGAAGCTTCCTTTGTATATTTAAAATTTTAATATAAAAAAATAAAATAATTTAAAGAATTATTTTCAAAAAAAATCAATATTACTTTATTAGTTTTCTATGAAACTTACTTTAAATTTGTTTTCAATATTCTTTTATAATTTTTCAATGAAAATTGTATTCAAAAAGTTTTAAAGATTATTTTATAAGTTTTCAAGGAAAATTGTTTTCAAAACATTTTTAATCTTCTTTTATTTTTTTCAAGTAAAATAGTTTTCAAATTATTTCCAAACCTTACTTTTAATTTTCAAATTATTTTCAAATAAATTCTTTTCAAAACATTTTTGAGCTCCATTATGATTTTTCAATGAAAATGGTTTTCAAAATGTTTTAAGCACTCTTTATATGATTTAAATGAAAAAGGATTACAAAAAAGTTGTCAAAGATTTATTTAGAATATTTCAAGTTTATTTTCATGAAAATGTTTTTCAAAGGTTTTTTAAGTTTTAAATATCCTTTTTCAAAGAAGAAATGATATTTTCCTCAATAAATGTTTTCAAAATATCTTTCCAAGTTATTTAAATTTAAGATGACTTATATTGATGTTACTCATTCCCTTATAAGAAATGACCCAAGGGTTCATTCATATTATTTCTTGAATGGTTTACTGTTTTATGGAATGATGCTAATGATACATCTTTCTCTTTCACAAGTTATATGCTTTTGAAACCTTCTTCCTTTCATGGGTTATATTTTGGATGAAATGATTATGAAACCTATATCTTTTTCACATGATATGACAGGATTAAATTCTTATGATACCCATTTCATTTCATGGGTTATGATGTGATGGTTTATGATTTTTTGGCACATGTATGCATGATTTCATTATGAGATGGGTGGGACCTATGTCTCCCTCCAATACATCGAGTAAACATTTATATAACATGGGATATACATGGATGGAAAGAAGAGTGAACTCAGTTTAGTATTATAGGACTAGAATGAGGGGTGAACTCAGTTTAGTAATACAGAGTTGGAATGGGGACTGAACTCGGTTCAGTAAAGGACTTTTTCCACTAATATGGTCTTAGAAGAGATTCCTTGACTACTTTGTAAATCATTATATGTGCTTATTTTTTTCAGATTTCTATTTTTTATTACTATGATATGCTTTCATGGACTATGTTATTTGTTTCCTTATGATTCATATCTTATGAACTTCTAATATTTATGCCATGATTCACATTTATGATATTTGATATTGTTTCTGATGCTTTCTTCGGGGCGCACACATCCGTTTGTTCGAGGACGGCAATGATGTATGTTTCTCCACATTCCAGCTTTCCAAAGGTGGGAAGCATCCGTTCCTTGTTTAGGGACATTTTCTCCTTGATTGAAATGGGGTGATGGGATGTCGGTTCTTCCTTCCGTGGATTCCTCCTCGGAACTCGTCACCTAGTCCGGGTCTCCCTCATAGACTTAAGACGTTGTTCATGAAACTCTTCCCAGTGCCATATCATCATGGACACCGGTTAATTTCAAAACTTCTGTCAGGACATCCCATGGGGATTGTTCAAGGCAGTAACCTTCATTCTGGGAAGTAGTCACATTGGACATCACTGGTGTGTCTGAATTCTAGAACACTGGCGCTTCTGGGTTTCTTACTCTTATTATAGGGATTGTCGAGGGAGTGGAAGCCCAAGGAATCCTATATCGACTGCAGGGAGTTATATTCCATAGGCATGTATCTGAGGTTTTCCTGAGCTTCCTATGTTTAGAATAGGTTATGTCGTGAGTTTAACGTCTAGTGGAGATGGATCGGACTGATTAGAACACTGATTAGAGTGGATCAGGTGGGTGAAACCCCTGGAGGGAACACTTATGTTGGGGATAATTTGTGGTCAGCTACCCAATTATTGTTAAAGAGAGTGGGGAATGAGGTGGCATGATCCCACCGGGATGAGACGGCCTGGTTTAGAATCAAAATGGATGATGGAAGGTTAAGAAAAGTGGGTGGATAATGAAATGGAGTCGACCCGAGGATGACGGTGATGTTGGGTCTGAGTCTCGAAGATACCTCCTACGTATCCCTGTGGCTGAGAATCAAAGTCCTTGTAGTTCATCTAACAAAGGCTTAATGTCAATTGGGGACTTCAATGACTTACGGCTGGATTGGGTCACAAAGGCTTACCAATATATGGGGTCACAACGGATTACCACTGGATGGGGTCACAATGGCTTATCGCTAGATGGGGTCACAACGGCTTACACCTGGATGGGGTCATAACGGCTTACCACTGGATGAGGTCACAACGGCTTACTGCTGGAGGGGGTCACAACAGCTTACTGTTGGATGGGGTCACAATGGACTATAACTAGATGGGGTCACAACGGCTTACCGTTGGATAGGGTCACAACTACTTACCACTGGATTGGGTCACAATGGCTTACCAATTGATGGTGGATGTAGTTTAACATCGTGTTGGACGAAAATGGGGCATACAATTTAACGTCATGTGGGACGAAGGTGGTCCGGCGTGAATGGGGGTCAGAATCAATGTATGGTGGGATTAAACCTTAGGGAGGCTTCCTACATACCTTTCGTTGGAAAGGATCAAAGTCCTAGTTGTTCAGAATGGTGTTTGGTGAACCAATGTGAAGATGGTCGAGACTAATGGATATTAGCCTTAAACCTCTGGGAGGCTTCCTACGTACCTTTCCTTGGCAAGGATCAAAGACCTCATTGTTCAGAAGTGGTGTGTGGGGCTTACACTCTAAGGCGGCCCAGAGAGGATGTCTTGGTTAGTTCTTTCTCTAAGCCCATGTGAGTCATTCTTGATGTGAGAAACAAGAATCAACAAAGACCTAAAGATCATGTCACAAAAGGTGCATTCGTGGGAAGTGGAGTGAGGATTACACATATTAAGTGGCCCAAATAGGAAATTGGTTCTTATGCATGGTTAGCAGCCTGTGGTGATGGAGATTGGGACTTACTCTAGGATGGAGGCCCGAGTGGTGAAAAAGCCTTGCAGAAGATGGATTTGGCACCCAGAATGGAGGAGGAGCATGGATGATACCTCCTGCAGGAAAATCTAGGGGCTTACAGTAAGGTAGTTTCCCTTTCCCCATGGAAAGATGATGCTCTGATGAAGAGGATGTCATTCCATGTGAGAAATGATCTCACTCCCGTGGAGACCAGTGGGCGTGCAGAATGTCCAAGGTCAGGGAACCCCACGTCCGACGCATAAGGTGTGGTCATAGTTTAAAATCATGTGTTGAGGATGATAGTGCTTGGAAGTTTAATGTCATGCAACTTGAACGAGGTCGGATATCTCCGAACCCCTAGGACTTACATAACTGATACCCCCTGTCCCTTGGGGAAGGGAAGGAAACAACAATGCCATGTTAGGGGGTGTTATGGAACGATCCCGTGGGGGTCTACATTAGTCTGGCTATGCGAAGAAGAAATAGTCGTTAGCGTGCCTATGTGAGTAATCCTAAGGAGAAGAAACGCAATGTAAAGTACTGCCTAAGGGAATTTGAAATTGCTCCATGCAAACCTGAAGGGCTGCACAGGAAAAGGAGTTGCAGAGGAAATGGGTTCATAGGTAGAAGCCTAGTGAAGCTCTAGTTCTCCATGAAGTGGAGGGGCTTCGTGAAGGAATGTGCTTCACGAAGTGAAGTCTTCTAGCCTATGTATAGGGCATAGGTTCATATAGAAGTTTCTTTATGAAGTGGAAAGGCATTCGAGGAGCAATTCCTCATGAAGCAAAGGTTCCTTGTGAAGTGTGACATTTTGAAGCAATGTGCTTCGTGAAGCATAGTGACCACACCTTAGGATGTGGTTCACATGTGTATGAAGGGTGTTTTACGAAGAATAAATTCTTTGTGATGACCCGAGTCCCCTTGGGGATCTTCTTCCTTCGTGGAGGCCTGTGGGCTCTGTGAAGGGCATCCCTCTTTGAAGAGGGGCGGAATTCATGCAAAGGGGAAGGCATGTTGTGATGAAAAAGTACCTTGAAATGAGCATGGTTTGCAGAGAAGGAATTGCTTCGTAGTGTGGGAGTTCAGAAGGCGAAAGGTTGGAGGATCCGTTTTTTTGGATTGAGGGGACCTGGGTATTTATAGGAAAAAGGTGTCATGATGTAGAGCTTGCTCGACATGAAGACATATCCTGCTCCGTGGAGGGTTCGCAAATTTCAAAGGGGTTCGCAGAGCATCATGCTTCCTTGCTCTGTGGCGGGTTCATGAACATCAAAGGGGTTCACAAACATCCCTCCTCCTTTCTCCACGGTGGGTTCACAAACATAAAATCGGTTTGTGGAGCATCCCTCCTCCTTGCTCCACGGTAGGTTCACAAAAGGAGAGCTTTGTGATGGCCGCGGGGCTATGGAGGCTCTGCCAGCAGTCATTACGAGGAAATCCCAAATACTTTACCTTTATTCTTGCTTTTCCCTAATTTTGGCATCAAAAAATTCCCCCCTCATACTTTTATCCGAGAAGAAAAGAGTTTCGAAGTCGTAGGGTCAACCACCAAAATTCCTTGGTCAATCGTGAATGTGTCTTGCGAAGGGGGCATACAAGGCAGAGCGGCGTGCACGGGATGGCGCAGAGGAAAGTGGTGAACATCAAGAGGCTCTGTGAGGCTGAAAATGAGGTTCAGTGGCTATAGGTCTGGGTAGATAAGAACTCAGCCACCCTCAATTCACAGTTGGAGCTAATATTTCCATCTAAGGCCCAACTGGTAGAGGTCGAAGAGCGCATTATGCATGCCTCTATAGAAATTATTGTTATCCAGACCGACGTGTAGCGTGGCTGAATTGTGTCTAACGAATTATGCCCCATCGCTATTGAGGAGGATCGGGAGCTCAACAAGTGACAAAAAAACCTATATTCCATAAGCTAGAGGGTGGTGGATATGCAACGCTCTTTTGATGGGGTTAACCCGTCCATGGGGGGAATCGACCCTCGAGTACTGTAATCATTATAAACCCTCAAATGTAATTTCCTACTTTGATTGTTTTATGCCAGATGCATGTAAGACTTCTACTATTTTTATTGGTTTACTGCATTCTCGTCATATCCATGGAGCGTCCAGTGATCTATCTCTAAGCTCATATGGATCGGACCCGGTGTGAGAAACAAAGGATGACCGCCTTATTATTCCACCCAAATGTAAGAGTGAAAACCAAGATTTGGGCATCCGGGGGTTTTAAAAAAACAATCCAAATTTCCAGGTAGAAAGGGAGAGGCCTGGCTGGAGGATGAGGACCTCAAAATAGTCGAATCAGTGCTTTCCAAATGTGCACTAGTACACGAGTAGGGTAACGACAGAGGCATTGGAATTAATCCAAATATAGTGGAGTGGAATGTGTGAATCATGATGCCATAAATTTGAAGAACTGTAGGATGGCGTGACAATGAAGAATAGCTATTGACTTTATTCAAAACACAGTGTCCCTATTGTGTTGGCCTGAAATGGGGATAACAAATGAGGGTCAACCACTGACCACGTTTGAAACACGGGCCCTGACTCGAAATGTCATCCATTTGTCTTCCAGAACATTGGCCCAGGACAGTAGGTGAGCCATGGGCTGAGCATCCATACTATTAGGGGGTTCATTCATATGTGAAAGAGGACAAGGGTCCGAATGAAGGCCACGCAAAGCGTGGATTTTGAGTGATGGGTTGTTCGAATGGAGTCCAACACACTTGAAATCATGCCACTGTGATGAAGGAACATTAGGTGGGCATATCTTCTTGATCATGGATAAAATTTAATTCTAAGTAGGACCTCTTTGGAAAGGGGTCTGGTGCATCCCATGATCAACATGGGGAAACCAGAACTTGTTCAAGGTATAATCACAATTTAGTGTCATGCACTGAGGACATAAGGACTCCTGCAGTTTAACATCATATGATAGGATGAAGGGTGAAAGGGGAGATCCCAAGAAGGGAGTACATGGTTCAGTAGCTGTAAACCCGATATGAATGAAGGAATAAGACCACACACGTATCCCAATAGAAAGTTCTTTAGGTCAAGGGACTAAAAGTGAAAGTTAGGTTGGGCCCAAGGAAATGTGTCTGGGCATTCCTACATACCCCATGAGAATGGGAATCAATCCATATGTAGTTATGAGGGAACATTTTAACATCATGCGAGATGACGAAATCCTTTTGGGGCATGACTATGCCAGCGCAAGTCCTACCAGAACTACTAAGCCCACATGAGTCGTGCTCGATGTGGGAAACAAGGAGTAGTGATGGGACTTTCCTTGCATAGGAAGTCACATGTTTGGGGCGATGGGAAACTACGTGAACGACATTCCAATGATGCTGACCCACCTATATAATGCACCTAGATGCGTGGAGGGGAAAATCTGAGTATGTTAGAATTCCACTTGAATATAAAGAAGTGGAAATATGTGAATCATGATGCTCGAGATCTAGACCACAATGATGGGGGCATGATGATAGGGGATAACTATTGACCATGTTCAAAACATAGTATCCATATCATATTACCCTGAATGGGGACAGACAAATGAGGTTCGACCACTGACCATGTTTGAAACATGGGACATGTCGCAAATACCATCCTGGGTCCTCATGGACGTTGGCCCAAGTTGGTAGGTAAGCCAATGTGGCATGAAACCAGGTCATAAAGGGGGTCCCTTCAGACATGGAAGAGGATGAGTATCCAAATAATGGTCTCACAAATCTTGGACATGTAATGAGGGGAATATCCCCGTGAAAATTCTACACCTCGGTATCTTTGTCAAGATGAATCTAAATAGGACTATAAGATGTATCAGATAGAGGGAGTTGAGTCCCTTACCGAAGATGAGGGTCCTAGGGATGCATGCTTCTAGATTAATGTCCTAAGATGGGCCAGTAAGGGGGACGTGATTTAATGGACTGTGTGCAGGGTGATGAAGTAGCCAAACCCAATGTGTGGTTTCCAAAGGGAGATCTTAGTTTAGTGTCATATAACACATAATAAATTGGGAAAAGACAAGGGAGGAACATGGTGCGGCTATTGAAAACCCCGACGTGAATGAGAACCCAGGAGGTACACATCACACCATATGTTCCTAGAAGAGTTCGTCCCAAGGGGCGAAAATAAGGGGAAATGTGATTTTAGATTCTTGGTTCTGGACCTAGTGACAAGATGTCTGGGCATTCCTAAATATCCTATGAGGATGGGAATCTTGTCATACTTAGTTCTGGAAGAAGTCTTTCAGTTTAACTTCTTATAGCAAGGGTGTGGAGTAGTCTTAGTTTATGGTCATAGAGCTTGAACCATAGGTGATAGGGAACATGGGAGACACATGCTGAGGTAATTATGTAACCCAACATGAATAAGGATTTTGAGTCCAGTTCACCATGTGTTCCTTGGGGAGGTTTCAGGTCGAAGGACCAAAAAGGAAAGTTAGGATAGGGTTGATGAAAAGTGCATGGGCATTCCTACGTATCCTTTGAGGATGGGAATCAAGTCGTACGTAGTTCTTGGGTGGCATGGTAAAGTACCAGTGCCAGGGATGATGAGGTCGTGAGGGTCTGGCCCTTTCACCAAAAGAAGTGTTATTTGATAGATCGTGTTTGTTTTTAACGATAAAAGAGTGTTTTTTTTTGTAAATTGATGAACTTAGTATAGAAAGTCCCAGCATCAACATAATAATCAAGCCGTATGCAAGCATTGACAAATGGAATAGCATATGACTAATACCATACATGATATACCATCGATTGAGGACACCACTATGCAGTTCCATTTTTCATCGTGTGGCCAAGATGATAATGTCACAGTTTAGTGTCATGTGATGGGACCCACCATGCACTTCAACGTCATGTAGTATGGAAGAAATAGTTTAATTTCATGTGGGACTAGGAAGCATAGTTTAAAGTCATATGTCTTAGACATATAAAAGAGAGATGATGTTCTATAGGGAATGTGGACAGCGTGATTAAACATACCCGACGTGAATGAGGAGTAGGTCCACATCATATCGTGCATGATTCCGAGGAGGAAACCTTGGGCTGAGGGGCCGGAAAAGGTTAGAGGATATGGGAAAGGATAGGCTAGCTCTCAGTTGAGCTGGACCTGAAGATGAGATGTTCGAGTGTTCCTACGTATCCCATGAGAATGGGAATCAAGCTGCACGTAGTTCTTGGAGGTTCCTTATAATGTTGTGCGGGACAAAATACATTTTAATGTCATGCGGGACAGGATGTATGGGGGATAACTCCTAGAAAAGGGAGTACGTGGTGTGGCTATTGCAAACCCGACATGAATGAGGTAATAAGCCCACATACACCATGCCATGTGGTCCTATAAGAGTTAGATCCCAGAAGGTATAATAGAATAGATAAATTAGTGGAACTCCATCTAGACCCAAAGAAGAGGTATTGGGGTGTTCATACGTATCCCATGGGAATGGGAATCAAGCCACATGTAGTTCTTGGAGGTTCCTTTTAACATCATGCTGGACAAAATACAGTTTAATGCAATTTGGGATAGGAAGTAGGGGGTCTAACTCCTATAAAGGCGCGTACGTGGTGTGGCTCTTTCTAACCCGACGTGAATGAGGGAATAAACCCATGTGTACCGCACCATAAATTCCTTTAAGATTCAGAGCCCAGAAGGTAGAATAGAAGAGATAAATTAGTGGAACTCAAGCTAGACCCAAAGACAAGATGTTTGGGAATTCCTATGTATCCCATGGGAATGGGAATCAAGCCATACATAGTTCTCAAAGAGATCTTAGTTTAAGATCATAGAGCTCGGGCCAGGGAGAAGAGTAATCCTTCAAAGTAAGTATGGACCCCGACACGATCCCTAAGCCCACGTGAGTCAAACTCAGTGTGGAAAAAAATGGTGGAAGAAGTTTTTGCAATACCTAGAATGCATGCAAAAGGGATGTCGGTGTGGATCCCCAGATGATGCCTCTGTTGCAGATTTGTTCCTCCTAACATGAAAATGTGCACCGAGGGATAGTTCCAAGAGTTTTAAAATTCCATTTGGACATAATGGGGTCAAAAATAATGTGAATCATTTAACCAACATTTAAGGATTGAAGGGGCTGGCATGATGATGGGGGATAACTTTTGACCGTTTTTGAAACACAGCATACTTATCGTGTGCCCTGAAATGGGAACAACAAATGTGCATCGACTGCTGACCATATTAGAAACGCGGGACTTATATCGATTTTTTTTCTGAAACCCTCAAGGATGTTGGCTCGTAATGGTAAGTGATCCCTTAGGCCTAGCATCCATGCCATTTGGGGGTCCCTTTGGGTGTGAAAGATAATGGAATCCCAAATGAAGAGGAACAAGAAGCCTGAAAAGTGGATGAAAGCATGTCCACATAGAATCTGACACTCCAGGTTCTAGACAATAGTACTCATGGTCCAATTGGTGAATCACCAAATAGGGCAGAGGTACCCAACTTAAGGGAAGCTGACTCAAAGAGATGAAAGAATGGAAGGGGAGTGAAGGCCACTCGGGAGAGAGAGAGGTATGTGGCATGGTTGTTATCAACACGACAAGAATGGGGACATAATCCCACACCACACTATATACACCTCTTCTGGAATAACGTGGGCCAAGGGGCCAAAATGATATGGAGGTTTTTAAGAGATGGAGTAGGTCCCTAAGACCAGACGTTTCGGAAGTCCTATGTATCCCATGAGGATGGGAATCAAGCCACACATAGTTCTAGGGAAAGGATGACGCTAATAAGTGAAAAATACCCCAACTAGGGGTGTGTACGTCATAGAGAGTAACTAGATGTGAATGTGGACATAATCGTACACCACACCATATAACCCTAAGTGCGAACTAGGGCCGGGGCCCGAAAATGCCAAAGGGCCTAAGGCTAGGCCATGTACAGAATGTCATGGCCAGCTTCCAGTTTAACGTCTTTTAGTGATGATGAATGCAGGGGTAAGGTATCTCATCTGGGTATGTGTACGACACGGTGAGCAACCTGACATGAATGAGGTCATAATCCCGCACCACACCATAAAACCCTATATGAGAACTTGGGACAGGGGCTTGAAAATGCCATGGGGCCTGAGGCTGGTCCATGGATAGAATGTCATGTCCAGCTTGCAGTTTAACGTCACACAGTGAGGACGAAGGTAAGGGTAAGGTATCTTATCTAGGTATGTGTAGGGTACTACGAGAAAATAGACTTGAATGAGGACATAATCCCACACCACACTGTACAACCCTAAGTGAGAACTTGGACCAGGGGCCCGAAATGGCCATGGGGCCTAAGGATGGGCCATGGATGGAATGTCATGGACAACTTGCAGTTTAATGTCTTGTAGTGAGGATGAAGGTGATATTAGTTTAGGGTCATAGAGCTCGGACCATATATGCCTAGTTTAATGTCATATGTGTGGGACAGGGAGGGTGAATCATCGTGCTTATGGAAGACCACATAGTGGAAATGATGATAGAGGACAATTATTGACCAGGTTCGCGACACGTTATCCACCCTTGTGTAACCGGATTTAGGGGAAAACAATTGAGCATCGACCGTTGACCATATTCACAACACGGGACTTATACTGATTTTTTGCCTACAATCCTGGAGGATGTCAGCCCATAATGGTAGAAGAGCCCTTGGGCCTAGAATCCATGCCATTCAGGGGTCCTTTGGGATATAGAAGGTGATGGAAGATCAAATGATGGGACTTGCAAAGCATGGAAGAGCATGTGATCGCGCGACGGATGATAAATGAAGGGATGGATGCCTCAAGGGGATTTTTGTGCATGGAAAAATAGCCTGATGTGAATGAGGATGTGATTCCATACTATACCACACAATCTTAAATGAGAACTTGGGTCAGGGGCCCAAAGGGGTCAGAGGACCTGAGGCTCGGCGCCCTAGCCAACTGTAGCCAATTGGCCTCTCATTCGGACATTGTCTCATTATATCTTCTAAGCCCATTTTAGAAATTATTTGTGTGGGAAATAAGTAGTAGGATTAGGCTCTCCCCATCACATAAGGGTATGAAAGCTGGAATCTCCTTTTTGGTCGAAGAAGACTGAGATTTGGAGAGACGGTGGGGCAGAATGAACTACTACACTCCATGTTTGGGAAATATGGGGGAGGTAACGACAACAAAAGATAACTATTGACCTGATTCGAAACACAAAATCTATATCATGGGACCTGAAATGGGAACAAAAAATGAGCGTCGACTGCTGACCATATTCACAATGTGGGACTCGTATCTATTTTTTGTCTAAAACACTTGAGGGTGTTGGCCCGAAATGGTAGGAGAGCCCTTGGGCCGAGCATCCATTCCATTCGGGGTCCCTTCCAGATGTGAAAGAAAATGGGAGCCCAAATGATGGGGTATTTGAATAATGAATGCACCCATGAAATCTCAAATAAAGTTACACAAAAAAGAAATAGAGATCTTCCGAAGAGAGGGATACATGGTACGGTAATGATGAGCTTGACATGAATGAGGGAAAAATACTACACCACACCATGTGATTCATCCCAATGGGAGGTCTCGAAGTTTGGGGCTAAGCCTACGGATGGAATGTCTGTACGATCCTACATATCCCATAAGGATGGGAATCAGGCCACACATAGTTATTAAGAGGCCATGCAGTTTAGAGTCCTTTGGTGAGGCTGTGTGGGGATTAGAAGAACGAAGGATGGAACATGGTGCAATCATTGTAACCCTGACATAGGAGGGGCCAAGGAAGCCTACATAATGCCACGTGAGATCCCCCAAAAGAACTTCCCTAGGAGGGGATAGTCAGAGATGAAATTGGGACTGGTCTCAAGACGAGGCGTTTGAGTGTACCTACGTATCCCATGGGAATGGAAATAAATCCATACATAGTTCCTAAGATGCAGTTTAACATCATGTAGGATGATGCATAGTTTATGTTCAGATAGTATCATATAGTTTAAGGTCATGCAGGACCGCCATGCAGTTTAGGGTCATATGGGACCAGCCAGTTTAAGGTTTTGTAGGACCATACAGTTTATGGTCCTATGGAACCCTATGGCTCAAGAAAAATATTTATTGAGGAACATGGCATTGGTGAGAGGATTTATACACTCACCATCCATTGTAACCAGCGAGTACGCGATATTGGAGTAAACCTTGTGAATTATGTAAGGTCCTTCCCATTTGGGTTCCAATTTTGGTGGTTTCTTACCAGGTATCATTGGTTCCCTCAGGGCCAATACCAAGTTTCCCGACAAGAATGAGTGGAGATGAACTTTTTTGTTGAGAGCTCTGGCTATCTTGTTCTGATGCCTTTATAGATTGTGCAGGGAAATAATTCTATTCTCGTCATGTACTTCCAACACGGACAGATGGATTTCAGCTACTTTATCTTGTGCTTTCTGATCACAGACAGTCGTTCTTAGTGAGGGAAATTGAATCTTGATGGGTAGGATGGCCTCAATTCCATACACCAGGGAATATGGGGTCACCTAGGTGGAATTACGATTCGTCATCCGATAATCCCAAAGGGCATTGGAGAGCTTGTCTGGCCAACTCTTCTTATTCTGAATAACCATTTTCTACAGAATGTTAGAGAGGGTCTTTTTGAACACCTCAATCTGTCCATTTTATTTTGCATGATACCGATAGATGTGGTTAGAATGGATGTTCTACTTAGCGTACAATTTCTTCACCACAACTTCCCAGATGTTCATGTCATTATCAGTGGGGACAGCATGAGGGACTCCAAATCGGTAGATGATGTTGGATCTCACAAAGTAAATGATGGAACGGGCCTTGAACTCTTTGAGTGGAACTTCCTTTTCCTATTTGGAGAACAAAAATGTGGTAGTCATGATGAATCTACAATGGCGAGCTTTAACCGATGGATATGGTCCCACGACATAGATTCCCCATATTGCAAATGGCTAAGAGTATTTTGTGGAGTGGAGAGACTTAGGCAGCCGATGAATACAGTTAGCATGAATTTGGCATGCATGGAATGTCTTGGAGAACTAGATGTAGTCATGGATCAAGGAGGGTCAAAAGTACCCCAGTCTCTAGATCTGGTGGGGTAGTTTCAGCCTTGTCTAATGAGCCCCACAAGAACCGGCGTGAACATCTTGTATGATATGGGAAATCTTGACTCCTTGAATGCAGTGGAGGAGAACCCCATCAAACCCATTCTTATAGAGGATATTCTCATGGCCAGGGTAGTCTTGGAGGGTAAAATGTAATGTGTGGCCTCGAATTCGCACGCGCTCGGCCTGATCAGCCATTGTAGGGACCACTTTTTGAATGAAGATTGTATTTTTTGTCAATAGTTGTCAATATCGGTCAAAATGAAGAAGGATGTGAAGAAGGACTCCAAAGTTAATGGAGATCGGTTGAAGTGAGGATGCTTGGAGAATTGTTATGAAATCATATCATTGAATATAATACCTGGGAAATTCTCCATGAAGTTAATTCAGATGATTTTTGAACTGATCCTAAGTTCAAAGAACTTGTCTCAAAGGTGACACATTGTTTACAACAATGAAATAAGTACATTAGAATTCATATTCCAAAAATTATGGATAAAATATGAAGAAGAAAAAAGTTTCAGTGCATTGGGTTGCTGTACTAAGAAGAAGAAATAAGAAGCCTAGTGTAGTTGGTGTTTCACTAGAAAAGAAGAGAAGGAAAGAAAGAAGAATTACTTGCCTACTGCTTTGCAAGTAATCAAGTGAAGAGAACTAAAGAAGACCAAGAGCAGAACCTAACTTTTGATGAAGGAATAAGACTTTCTCCATAGGCAGTATAAAGAACCAGCTAGAGGCTACAAGTTGGAATAGGATATCACCAGTCCAAGGAAGAGGGTTCTTTCCCACCCCCCTCCAAAGTGTAGGGACTCACACTGGAAATTTGGGCTAGGTCATCACCAGTCCAGGGAAGAGGCTTCTTTCCCACCCCTCTCCAAAGTGTAGGGACTCACACTGGAAAGTTGGGCTCAGTCATCACCAGTCCAGGGAAGAGGATTTTTTCCCACCCCCCTCCAAAGTGTAGGGACTCAAACTGGCTAGAGGATTGTTTTCCTAACCACTCCATTGTAAAAGCATATCACATTATAATGGAGAATCCATGCACTGGTCATACCCATGCATGGAAAGGACGTAGCTACTCTTATTGAGTGGTGAAGCTTGTAAAAATATTGTCTGCATATTTTTACTTCTTTTTATTATTTCATGTGACATGGAAAAGAGAATAAGAGAATCAATATCCTAACAGGTCAATAGGTACATGGATGGAAGTTGTAATTGTTTTAAAAAAAGTCCAAAACACTAATTCACCCCCCCCCCCCCCTCTCAGTGTTAGGTATATCCAAAATTGGTCCTCTCAATTGGTATCAGAGGGACATGTTCACCTCTATTGTATTCTCAACAGTAAAGTTATTCTCTTTTGAAAAACTTGAGCTCCTTTACTCAGTCAATAGTGAAGATCAGTGTTTGTAAAGATCAATATATCTTTAAGTAGAAAGATATATCTACCAAGACCATTATGAATAGGAAAAAGAAAGAGAAGATAAAATTGAAGAAGAATTCCCTCTTATCTATAGAAGAGGAAGCATCTGGTTCTCCATATTTGGTTGACGTTGAAGACACACCAGACATGGAAAGTAATGAGAAGGTGGCTCAGGTCCCCACCAAGAAGATGGACAATCTTCCTACATCAAGTGATCAAGAGGTATGTGTCAGTACATTTGGAAATTATCCTCATGATGAAAATGATAGCACAAGTGGTGATGATCAATCTACAACATCTCAATAAATATCAGTTGATAGATTAATAATGATTCTGCATGGTATTCCTGAAGAAATTGGATCCCTGGTTTGTGGAGTATTTCAATGCATGTAGGAAAATATCACTCAACTGGAAGAAAAAACTGATGCTTTGGAGAAAGGCTTACAAGAAAAAATTGTTGAATGTTTAAACCTCTCCAGAAAGGTTGGATGTAACACCATGATATTTTATGATAAGTATATATATATATATATATATATATATTATGTCTTATGTTATATGCACCATCTTTCACTACACACAACCCTATGTTGGCTTTCTTTACACGTAATCGCAACCTTCCTTGATAGATTGTGTTGTACGCAATACCGAATTTCACTAAACAACGATATGCTATTATAATATTATTAAAACTAGCCATTATGAATAGTAATACCCACTTTTTGAAATTTTATAAATTTTACCTTTCAAAATGGACTTCATTTTTTGATTCAGAATATCGAAACTAGCCTAGGGTGAATTTTTTTATTTTTCTGAAAACTTTCAATTTTTGATTAATAGTGAAAACAAAGGGTTACTATTTAAAAACCAACTTTTATTTAAATAATTATTTATTTTATTTAAATCTATTTTAGGTCAAAATTGATACATAATACCTATATAATTTCAATGTAATTCATCATAATTGTTTTATAATAATTTTAGATATATAAAAATTTTATTGAACTTTTCATCGTCTTTTACCCACCTCCTAAGAGAATTTGAAAATTTACATAAAACTTAATTTTACCACTTCTGTGAGTAGAATTTCGAAACTCTGAGAGACACAGTTAATATCAAGGAGTAAAATTTGGTTCAATAAGATAAAAATAATTTTTGGTGAATAGTAACTTTTTACTTTTTTTTACCACAGTTAAAAGTAAATAGGGTATTTAAGGGTAAAAATGATATTATTATTACCCTAACAAAGGTCTTAATTTTATTGGATAAATATAATTCGACCAAAAACAACCTTAGGAATAAAATATTATCCTTTAGGTCCACTTGGATTAGATTAGTACATTTAATATTATTTTATTTAAAGAAGAGTTAAAATAGTTAAAATCAAAGTTTAATAACTAAAACATTTTTAATATAGGGTTATAAATAAGATAAATTCGACTATAAATATTCATTAGAAATATAAAAATATTTCAAACATAATGGTAGTTTATTTATAATTTTTAGACTTTAAATAATTTAATTTATTTATGACACAATGATGATGCAGTAATTACCTTATTAAGGAAATATTAACATAATTGATATTATAAATACCCAAATAAATGTAATTTGAGACTTTTTAAGAATTAAACTAATTTTATAGGTTAATATGACATATTAGTATTTATTTAATTAACTTTTTTCGAACTAATAATGTTGTTATGATTTTCACAAAAACCAATTACAAAATAGTGTCAAAATTGACATAAAATAGTTTTTTAAAACAAATATTATATTATTAATAGTTATTTTATTTATAAAAATATAAGGTTCGGCCAAATGACTTAGATAAGGTTATATATATTAAAAATTAACAACTTTGGGTTCGTTTGGCTTGTTATGGTAAGTTTATTAACCATATAATGTAAGAAAACAAGAAGACACTATAAAAGTAAAATTATTTAACTTAGTGTCAAATCTAAATGATAATGTTAAAATAGTAATCTAAACCTGTCTAAAATATATTGGTTGAGATTATTTAGACCCATCCCCACCTTAGATTTTAAATAAATCAATTGGTAGCTATTAAAACTGAATATGACTTTATTATAAAATAATTTTTTAAGTTTTTTCTAAGGTGCCCCTCTCCTCCCTTATAAAAGGGAACCTCCTCCATCTCTTACTCAAACCACTTTGAGCCTTCAATCTCGAACAACCCCTACCAATTTATCTTATCCACTTCCCTAGAAACATCCTAGAGGTCCTGGTATTCTTCAAAGACCATCTTTAGTGCCCTAAGAGGAGATTAAGAAGAGGCGCTTCAAAGAAGAGATAATGTTCATTACCAATTATTTCAACATTATTTCTTCTTCTACTTCTTCTTCTTTAGTTGTTTAATTATAAAGTAATAACATCAGTATTACTCATATACTGATATGAAATTATAAATATGAAAAAACCCTATTTCACCTTCTATCCATCCCACGGAAAACAAAATCACCGCGCGTGCGTACGTACGGAATACCATCTCCACACTGTTGTGTAAACTATTTTCCACCACCACATTTCTTGGATGGGTATAATGGTTTAAAGAATAACTATATATTATTATTGTAAAGTAATATTGATTCTAAAATAGTATACATACACTTAAATACAATTCCACGATCATGGGAATGATATCATCGCTCGTGCGTACGTACGGCCTACCGTCTCCACGATGTGATGCGACTCGTTCTACATGATCTTAAATGCTTAATGACTATATGAATGAATTGAATGAATAAATATTATATATATTACACTAATACCATTATGGAAATGAGGTATCTATAACCTAAAAATAAGAATAAGAATTTATTCGACAAAACACGCATAAGAAAAAAAAGCAATAAACACCCGAATAACATGTAGCAATGAAATATTACTAATAAGAAGCTAAGAATATGACCATATATGATATCATAACAATGAGTAAGATTCTGGAATAAGTCAATAACATTATTTAAATCATTATACAGGAGGTTCGGACATGTACGAAGCAAATCGAACCTAAGGTAAGGGATAACTTTTCCAATCTCATTTTTATCTGAGATTGTTTATTCGAAGTATTTACTGGGGTTATTGTTATCATCCATGCCCATGTTTTCTAAAAAAAATTCATATATGTTTAAATTCCTTTTTACCCATTTTTTAAATTTACCTCATGTTATGAAAGGAATCTTACTTTTTTTTACCACACGGGGAACTTTTTGACTTTTCCGAAAAAAGTACGAGAAGAATGATATTTTTAACTTATAAGGTGTGAATGGATTTTTATGGTTTCATAACGTCTCATTTTCATGAATCTTACTCTATGATATTTTATGACTATTTTCAACAAAATGCTTTTCTTTTAAAATTTCATGGCATTTTGTGAAAATAAAAATATTTTGAATAAGAAAGGATATTTTCCTCAAGAATTTATTTCAAGTGTTTTACCAAAACCATTTTCCTTCTAAGATGAAATTATTTCATATTTGTATGTTTCAAGTATAATTTCTCTATGATTTACATGGTTTCACTTTTCTTATGATTAAATGATATCCATTTTCTTGTATGGATTATGTTATGATGGGATGATGTTTATGAAACCCATTTTATACTTTGGGTAATGATGACTGATTTATGTTCATGTTGTGGTGCAAGTAAGAATGATTTCATTATGAGATGAGTTGGACCTATATCTCCCTCCAATGCATTGGGTAATGATTTATATCTCATGATATAGACATGGCTGGAACGGCAGGTTAATCTGGTTCACTGAAACAGGACTGAAACGAGGAGTTAACTCGGTTCAGAAATGGACTTTGTCCGCTAAGATAGTCTTGGCAATGAGTCTGGAGTACTAAGAAATAATTCTCTATGATTATGTGTGTATTCCAAAATGTTTCATGTTTTGTTTTATGATTATTGGTATTACATTTCACTACTATGATTTATCCCATGTTATGATATTATGATCTCTTTTGCAGGTTAAGATTTTCAAAATTCTATGTTCTTATGAATATGATATTTCATTTGTTTACCCTTACTGAGCATTTGAGCTCATCCTTTTGTATGTTTTCTTTCCCCGGGTCAGGAAGAAAGTTATTAAGTAGGATATTCCAAAAGGTACTCTATATATGATGAAATAAACGGGAGATAATGTAGATGCTTTGTGAACCAGTTGTTTATGTTTCCCAGTTTCTAAAGACATTATACCTATACGGTCCTACCATGGTTTTTTTATATGTTGTAATAAGTATGATTCAATTCTGAAGTAATAACAATGTATATAATGTTTGGGTCATTATAGTTGGTATTAGAGGAAAGGTATATTCAACCTTTGGAAACTAGGATGTGAAAGCCTTAGCAAGAACCCTAAGGATAAGTCTAAGCATAGAACACAATCTTAGTGTTTTAGAAATGGACATGAGTAACCTATGATAAGACCTCAAGTGTGAAATTTTATTCTTGATTATGTGGTTTTCCTATTATTATTAGTGTTTATCACACTATGCTTATGGGTTTTAGTCAATGGATGGAACCTGAAGGAACCGTGTTAATTCTGAATGTGATGGGCAATGCAATGATTGTCCCCCTGAGCAACCAAACGTTATGGGAGCTGGAATGAAAAATCTTGTTGCCATGCTCACACAACTTTCTCATGATATGAATCATGCAGGACTTCCAAACAAGAAAATTAAGGAGAAACATTCTATTTAATCCTTCATGAGGCAGCGTCTACCTTCATTCAGTGGGTCTACCGATCCATTAGTGGCTGAACAATGGATCAGTACCACTAAAAAGATATTTTCAGTTCTTCAATGTTATGTACATGATAAATTCATCTTAGCAGTATATCGTTTGGAAGGTGAAGCTCATCAATGGTGGAATCTTATCAAGAATACAAGGCCAAGAGATGAATGAGTCTATGGAATGGGATGACTTCAAGAAATTATTTTTCAATAAGTACATCCCTCGTGTTCTTAGAACAAAGTTGGAGAAGGAGTTTCTTGAACTAAAGAAAAAAGGATGATGAATCTGTTGGTACCTACGAAGAAAATTTTACAAGACTTGCAAGGTACGCTTCTGGTATTATTATCCAAAATGAGATTAAGATCGATCGATTCATTAGTGTCTTAAAACCAAGTCTTCGAAGGGCGTTATCCATAAGGGTCTTCAATAGCTACGAGGAAATTTTTCTATGTGCTCTTAAGGTTGAGATAGAGATTGGAGTAACCCATCAATCATATGGGTTTGATAAGAAGAGGAAAATGTAATTCAAATGAAAATATAAATATAACACTGAAAATAAGATGAGTTTTCCCTTATACTCAAAGTGTGGAAAGAAACATGGAGGGAGTTGTCTTAAAGGGAAAAGTAAATGTTTCAAATTTGGAAAGGAAGGTCATCGGGCATTTGAATGCTGCAATGATGGGAAGAAGATTTCTAGTGAAGCGAACAAATAAAAGGGTACACAGAGTTCACCTCCTACACTTCAATGTTACAAGCGCAAGGAAATGGGTAATTATTCTAATCAATGCCCTAATCCAAGGGTTGTTGATGATGATCGATGTCAAAAAAAATTAATTCTAAAGAAAAATGAAAGTCACATGCAATTTCTATTAGCGATGTGGAGTACGATAACGAAGTGGTGAAAGGTACACTTACCATCCACTCTAAAGTAGTAAATGTTTTATTTGATTCTAGATCCACCCACTCTTTTATTTCTGAATAAATTTCTAAGGGTATCTCCATATTACCTCAACAATTAGATGTTGAGTTAGTTGTGACAACCCCTAATGGCACAACAGTCGCATCAAAAGTTTATAATTATTCTCTGATTGAAGTTTGTGGGAAAGTGCTTCCTGCAAATCTTGTGATCTTTCCTATAGTGGAATTTGATGTGATTCTTGGCATGTATAGTATTTATTTATATAGAGCTCATATCAATTTCCAAATAAGGGAAGTCACATTTCATATTCCAGATCAATCTATGATCGTCTATCGAGGCAAGGATGAACATAACCTTCTAGTGGAAATTTCTTCCATCTTATGGGTCTTGATTCCACTAAATGAAGGTTATTTATCTGAAATGGTTGGATAGAAAATCACGATTAAGAATACACCCATTGTACGGGAGTTTGATGATGTATTTCCGGAGGAATTTCTAGGTCTTCCACCAAATCATGAAGTTGAGTTTTCAATAGAACTCATACCGGGTGCTATGCCCATTTCAAAGACACCTTATAGAATGGTCCCAATTGAGTTGTAGTAATTGAAGAAGCATCTCCAAGATAATATTTATAAAGGATTAATATTCCCTAGTGCGTCACCTTGGGAGAACATGTTTTTTTTGTTAAGAAGAAAGATGGATCAATGGGACTCTGTATTGATTATAGAGAACTTAAAAAGATCACGATCAAGAACAAATATCCTCTCCCACGCATTAATGACTTATTTGACCAACTACGCAGAGCTCAATAATTTTCCAAGATTGATCTTCGTTCAGGGTATCATCAATTAATGGTCAAAAGGGAGGATATACCAAAGACATCTTTCCGTACAAGGTATGGACACTATGAATTTATGGTGATGCCATTTGGTCTTACTAATGCCCATGCTATCTTCATGGATATGATGAATAGAGTATTTAGAGACTATATTGATCAGTTTGTGGTAGTCTTTATAGATGATATTCTTGTCTATTCAAAGATCAAGGAAGAACATGAATATCACTTGAGAATCATATTGAAGACCCTGAGAAAGGAGAAGTTTTATGCCAAATTTACCAAGTGTGAATTTTGGCTTAAAAAAGTTAAATTTTTGGGTCACATAATCTCAAAAGAGGGTATATATGTATCCAGCTAAGAAAGAGGTTATCGAAAGATGGTCAAGACCAACAACAGTAACTGAGATCCAAAGTTTTCTTGGTTTGGCTGGATATTATCGACGTTTTGTGAAAGATTTTTCACGATTATCTAATCCACTCACCAGGTTGACCCGAAAAGGAGTTAAGTTCATTTGGATGGAAAAGTGTGAAGAGAATTTCAAGGAGTTAAAAAGAAGGTTATCTAGTGCACCTGTGCTCACACTGCCTTGTAGTGGAGAAAGGTTTGTGATTTATAGTGATGCATCCAAGAAGGGACTGGGGTGTGTTCTCATGCAAAATGATATGGTGATAGCTTATGCCTCATGATAGTTGAAAATCCATGAGTAAAATTACCCAACTCATGATTTAGAGTTAGCTGCGGTAATCTTTTCATTAAATATTTGGAGGCATTATCTTTATGGAGAAAGGTGTGATATTTATACTGATCATAAAAGTTTAAAGTATATTTTCACACAAAAGGAGCTGAATATGCACCAAAGAAGATGGTTGGAGCTGATTAAGGATTACGACTGCTCAATTCATTATCACCCTGGGAAAGCAAACAAGGTGGCAGATGCATTAATTTGAAAAGACCATGCTAGCTTATCCATGATGAGGATCACAAACGATCCAATATTTATGGATTTACAAAGGATGGATCTTGGAATTATAATGGAATGGGAAAAATTGTATTTTTCTCAAATGAATGTACAACCATCTATACATGTGAAGATTAAAGAGGCACAGAAAGAATATGTGGAGTTACAAAAGAAGGTGGGAAATGTTCCAGAATTCAACCTTGATTGTGATGGGATAATAAGGTTCAGGAATCGGGTTTATGTTCCTCCCATCCCAAAATTAAAGAAGGATATGCTGGATGAGGCTCATAGTTCTTCATTCTCTATTCATCCTGGAAGCACGAAGATGTATAGGGACATACAAAGGTACTTCTGGTGGGATGGCATGAAAAGAGATGTTGCTGAATATGTCTCTCGATGCTTGGTTTTTCAGCAAGTTAAAGCTGAGAGACAGAAGTCTAAGGGGATGTTAGAACTATTACCCATACCCAAATGGAAATGGGAAAACATCACTATGGACTTTGTCACCGGACATCCTAAAACATCCAAAGGCAATAATGTTATCTAGGTCATAGTTGATCGTCTTACAAAGTCAGCACACTTCATTGCTATTAGAGAAGATTTCTCTCTTGATCAGCTTGCCAGGATATATGTGAAGGTAGTGGTAAGATTTCATGGAGTACCACTTTCCATTATATCTGATCAGGATCTGAGGTTTACCTCGAAGTTATGGCGAAGTCTTCAGCATACTCTAGATACAGATTTGAGTTTTAGCACTGATTATCATCCTCAGACAGACGGTCAGTCTAACAGAACAATTAAAACTCTAGAAGATATGTTAAGAGCTTTCTCTATGGATTTCAAAGGTGGTTGGGATCAACACATACCTTTGGTGGAATCTTCTTATAATAATAGATTTCACTCCAGTATTCAGATGGCTCCTTATGAAGCTCTCTATGGAAAGAAATGAAGGACTCCAACTTACCGGAATGAAGTTGGGGAAAGAAAACTATTAGGACCTGATCTTGTTGGTGAGATGGCAGAAAAGGTCATATCTATTCAAAAACACATAAGAGCAGCTCAGATTTGACAAAAACGTTATGCCGAAAACCGAAGAAAGGACCTAGAGTTTGAAGTGGGTGATAAAGTGTTCTTACGAATATCTCCTTGGAAGAGAGTAATGAGATTTAGAAAGAAGGGAAAGTTAAGACCTAGGTATATCGGTCCTTTCGAAATACTGGATCGTGTTGGGAAGGTAGATTAACGATTGGCGCTTCCAGCAAATCTCTCAAAAGTTCATGATGTGTTCCATGTATCACTCGTGAGAAAGTACATACCCAATCCTTCACATGAACTCAGCTCAGAAGTTGTACCGTTGGAGCAAGATCATTCTTATGAAGAACAACCGATAGAGATTTTGGATCGTAGCGAAAAAGTCCTACAGAATAAGACCACTCACTTGGTGAAAGTTTTAGGGAGGAACCACCAATTAGAAGAAGCAACATGGGAGCTTGAAAATATGATGAGAGAGAGTTATCCTCATCTTTTTGTTACGAAGTGATGAATTTCGAGGGCGAAATTCATTTTAAGGGGGGTAGAATGTAACACCCTAATATTTTATGATAAGTATATATATATATATATGTCTTATGTTATACGCAGCATCTTTCACTACACACAACACTATCTTGTCTTTCTTTACATGCAATCGCGACCTTCCTCGATAGCTTGCATTGTACGCAATACCGAGTTTCACTAAACAATGATATGCTATTGAAATATTATTAAAACTAGCCGTTATGAATAATAATACCCACTTTTTGAAATTTTATAAATTTTATATTTCAAAATGGACTTCATTTTTGGATTCCGGATATTGAAATTAGACTAGGGTGAATTTTTTGTATTTTTCTGAAAACTTTCAATTTTTGATGAATAGTTAAAATACTGGGTTACTATTTAAAAACCAACTTTTATTTAAATAATTATTTATTTTATTTAAATTTATTTTAGGTCAAAATTGATACATAATACCTATATAATTTAAATTTAATTCATTAGAGTCATTTTATAATAATTTTAGAAATATAAAAATTTTATTGAACTTTTCACCGTCTTTTACCCACCTCCTAGGAGAATTTGAAAATTTACATAAAACTTAATTTTACCACTTCTGTGAGTAGAATTTCAAAAATTCGAGAGACACGGTTAATATTAAGGAGTAAAATGTGGTTCAATAAGATAAAAATAATTTTTGGTGAATAGTAACTTTTTACTTTTTTTACCACGGTTAAAAGTAAATAGGGTAATTAAAGGTAAAAATGATATTATTATTACCCTAACACATGTCCTAATTCTATTGGATAAGTATAATTCGACCAAAAACAACCGTAGGAATAAAATATTACCCTCTAGGTCCACTTGGATTAGATTAGGACATTTAATATTATTGTATTTAAAGAAGAGTTAAAATAGTTAAAATCAAAGTTTAATAACTAAAACATTTTTAATATAGGGTTATAAATACGATAAATTCGACTATAAACATTCATTAGAAATATAAAAATATTTCCTAAATAATTTTATTTTATTTATAATTTTTAGACTTTAAATAATTTAATTTATTTATGACACAATGATGATGCATTAATTACCTTATTAAGGAAATATTAACATAATTGATATTATAAATACCCAAATAAATGTAATTTGAGACTTTTTAAGAATTAAACTAATTTTATAGGTTAATATGACATATTAGTATTTATTTAATTAACTTTTTTTGAACTAATAATGCTGTTATGATTTTCACAAAAATCAATTACCAAATAGTGTCAAAATTGACATAATATAGTTTTTTAAAAAATATATTATATTATTAATTGTTATTTTATTCCTAAAAATCAAAGGTTCGTTCAAATGACTTAGATATGGTTATATATATTAAAATTTAATAACTTTCAGTTTTTTGGTGTTTTATAGTAACTTTATTAACCATGTAATGTAAAAAAATAAGAAGACACGGTAAAAGTTAAATTATTTAACTTAGAGTTAAATCTAAATGATAAGGTTAAAATAGTAATCTAAACTTGACTAAAATCTATCGGTTGAGAGGATTTAGACCCATCCCCACCTTAGCTTCTAAATAAATCAATTTGGTGCTATTAAAAACTGAATATGACTTTATTATAAAATAATACTTTAAGTTTTTTCTAAGGTGACCCTCTCCTCCCTTATAAAAGGGAACCTCATCCCTCTCTTCCTCACACAACTTTGAGCCTTCAAGATCGGCCAACCCCTACCAATTTCTCTTCTCCACTTCCCTAGAAACATCCTGGAGGTCCTGTTCTTCTTCAAATACCGTCTTTAGTGCCCTAAGAGGAGGTTAAGAAGAGGCGCTTCAAAGAAGAGGTAATGTCTGTTGCCGATTATTCAACATTATTTCTTCTTCTACTTCTTCTTCATTAATTGTTTCATTATAAATTAATGACATAAGTATAACTCATATACTTATATTTTATTATAAATATTAAACAACCCTATTTCACCTTCTATCCATCCTACAGAAAATGAAATCACCACGCGTGCGTACGTACGGAATATCGTCTCCACGCCGTGGTGTAATCTGTTTTCCACCACCACCTTAATTGCATGGGTATAATGGTGTAAATAATAACTATATATGATTATTATAAAGTTATATTGATTCTGAAATAGTATAAATACACTTAAATACAATTCCATGATCATGGGAACGATATCATCGCTTGTGCGTACGTACAGCCTACCGTCTCCACGATGTGATGCGACTCGTTCTACATGATCTTCAATGATTAATGATTATATAAATGAATTGAATGAATAAATATGATATATATTACATTAATACCATTATATAAATGAGGTATATATAACCTAAAAATAATAATAAGGATTTATTCGACAAAACACGCATAAGAACAAAAATCAATAAACACCTGAATAACAAGTAGAAATGAAATATTACTAATAAGAAGCTAAGAATATGACCATATATGATATCATAACAATTAGTAAGATTCTGGAATAAGTCAATAACATTATTTAAATCATTATACATGAGGTTTGGACACGTACGAAGCAAATCGGACCTAAGGTAAGGGATAACTTTTCCAATCTCATTTTTATCTGAGATTGTTTAGTCGTAAGTATTTACTGGGGTTATTATTATCATCCAAGCCCATGTTTTCTAAAAAAAATTTCATGTACGTTTAAATTCCTTTTTACCCATTTTTGAAATTTACCACATGTTATGAAAGGAATCTTATTTTTTTTACCACACGGGGAACTTTTTGACTTTTCCGAAAAAAGTACGAGAAGAATGATACTTTTAACTTATACGGCGTGAACAGATTTTTACGGTGTCATAACGCCTCATTTTCATGAAGCTTACTCTATGAGATTTTATGAATATTTTCAGAAAAATACATTTCTTTTAAAATTGCATGGAATTTTGTGAAAATAAATAGATTTTGAATAAGAAAGGATATTTTCCTCAAGAATTTATTTCAAGTGTTTTATCAAAACCATTTTCCATCTAAGATGACATTATTTCATATGTGTATTTTTCAAGTATAATTTCTCTATGATTTACATTTTTTCACTTTTCTTATGATTAAATGATATCCATTTTTTTGTATGGATAATGTTATGATGGGATGATGTTTATGAAACTCATTTTATACTTTGGGTAATGATGAATGATTTATGTTCATGTTGTGGCATAAGTAAAAATTATTTAATTATGAGATTGGTGGGACCTATATCTCCCTCCAATGCATTGGGTAATGATTTATATCTCATGAGATAGACATGGCTGGAATGGTAGGTTAATCTGGTTCAGTGAAACAGGACTGAAACGAGGAGTGAACTCGGTTCAGAAATGGACTTTGTCCGCTAAGATAGTCTTGTCAATGAGTCTTGACTACTAAGAAATGATTCTCTATGATTATGTGTGTATGCCACAAAGTTCCATGTTTTGTGTTATGATTATTGGGATTACATTTCACTATTATTATTTATCCCATGTTATGATATTATGATCTCTTTTGCATGTTAATATAATCGAAATGCTATGTTCTTATGAATATGATATTTCCTTTGTTTACCCTTACTGATAATTTGAGCTCATCATTTTTTATGTTTTCTTTCCCCAGGACAGGAAGAAGGTTATTAAGTAGGATATGCCAAAAGGGACTCTAGATATGATGAAATAAACGGTAGATAATGTAGATGCTTTATGAAATAGTTGTTTATGTTTCCCAGTTTTAAAAGACACTATACCTGTACGGTCCTACCATGGTCTTTTTATATGTTGTAATAAGTATGCTTCAATTCTAACGTAATAACAATGTATTTAAAGTTTGGGTCATTATATTGGGGCCTTTGAAGCAACAAATAGGGGATTTGAAGTAATTTCTTCAAAGTGGTTCATAGATGTTTAAGAAAAGGATGGAGTCAACAAGACTCTAGGAGAGAAGATCCATGCACTTGAAGATGAGCTGAAAAGGTGAAATGAAGTCAAGAAGTTATATTTGGAAGATAACTCCAAGAAGATCAATAAACATGACTCTTTATTACAAAAAAAGTAAAGATGCAAGAAGATGAAGGTGAAAGATTGAAGAAGGCTTGTGAAGATAAGATGACTATGATTGAAGACCAAAAGATCATCCTCAATATGACATGACAATAGTTGGAAGATCAGTTGACCAATCTTGAGAAGACACATATTCAGTCTTTACAAAAGATAGAAATAGTTTCTACTAGTACCCAATGCTCAATGGAGGCTTCTATTGTCAAAAGACCTCCAACATATGATAAGAAGATCATGGATTCACTCATTGATCTATCACAAGTATCTGAGAAAGTAAAGGTACCATCCATACCAACTTGTACTCATGGTTCTAAAATTGTTTCTACAAAAAGTGAAGGTTGGAAGAAAAATTATAAACAAGTTTGGATGAGGAAAAGTGAGATGAAACTTATCACCGTGGATAGGGTGGATAGGGGAAAGAGTGTGGAAGATAGATACCCACAGAAAGTAAAACATACCAAGAAAAAGACTCAGCAACCTTATCTAGAAGATGACAAGAATTCAAGGTTTGTTGGTCAATGTTGGTGCTGCAATAGGTTTGGGTAGTGTGCACTGGATTGTTGGTAAAATCCCTAAAATATAAAAGAACAGAGAAATCCCATATCAAGGGGGAGAAATTCAGAGAAGAAGAAGAAACATCCACAGATCCAGAGACATCAGTATACTGCAAACAGATTCGGAATGTTAGATAACATTTGTGATGTATGAAATAGGAGTGGTCATATGAATGGTGCATGTTCAAATAAGAAAATAAGACCACAGAAGCTGTGAAAGAATGAAGAATCATCCTTGGGAAGAAATTAGATGAATAATGTGAAAACCAATTCTCTTAAGAAGATTTCAAAAAGAAAAGATGAGAATTCCTTGGATTCTAAATCCAAAAAGGTGAAGGGTGGTGAATTCAAAAAAAACTAATAAGAAAGAAGCCACTCAAAATAATCCATGTAGAAGATCCAATCTTGATGCCTCAGTTCCTAATGACATATTGGTGGTATGGCCAATAGATTTAGAAAGAATGAGGAAAATAGGAGATGCCCAGGCTAAGGCTAGTGCTAAAAAAAATATGATTCTATATGAAGACAAGGAAGTTCTGTGTGTGAGGTGCAACAAGGCTGGTCATAATGTTAGAAAGTGCTTTGAGCTTATTCCAGCCCAACAAGAATTCATGAATAAGATTAACGTTATACCGGGAGATTCTAGTTCTTGGAAATCTCTTGAAGAAATAAGATTCACAGACAGAGATAGAAGAAGTATTGAGAAAATCATCTCAGCCTTCCTTCTCACTTTGAAGAAGCATGGGTGATCCACCTTATTCCCTCAAGTCTTTGTGTATTGTATTTATTATAATAATATAGGGAATTAAAGGTGAATCCAGATCTTAGGGGGAGAACCTGATATTCAGTGGGGAGAAGTGTTCCCTTGAGGGGGAGGCACATGAAGAATCTGTCAGAGTCATTATCTCAATCAGTATCAACATCAGTTAGTATAAAATTCAATTACTCTGAAGATCGTCTGAAGATAATTTCATTGGAGAAGGTATGTCTTTTCTTAATCTCTCCTCCTTGGTTACTCAAAATAAATATATTTTTACAAATGGGGAGTAACTAGGTAAATCAGTGACATTAGAATAATGAAAGTTCCCCAATGCCACTTATCTTGCTAATTACACTTGAAAGTTGTTGATTCTTTTGTTAAAGTGAGTGCAGGAATTTCCAGATTGATTATTTCCTATCACATTCAATATCTTTGTCCTGGAATGAAAGTGGAAAATCCTTGAAGACAAGTGTAGGAGATCTCATCTCATGAGGTATCAAAATTAGTGGATAATGGACAGCTTTGTTGTCTAAATCAAATCCTATTGTTTTCTGCACCGAGCATTTCTCAAGTATACTTTGAGTGAAATGATTGGTGGCACATTGCTAAAATATGGAATGATACCCTCTCCACTATGAACTTTTTATTTCTTCTCAATAAGGGGGAGATAAATGAAATGTACGTTTAGGGGAGATAAAGAATTAAAGGGGAGAGATAAGATTCTAATTTTGACATTCACACATTCATCTGAGGAGACTTTATGGTATTGACAACAAAATACAAAGGGGGAGATTGTTGGGACCACTTTTGGTATGAAGATTGTATTTGTTGTCAACAGTTGTCATTATCGGTCAAAATGAAGAAGGATATGAAGAAGGAATCCAAAGTTAATCGAGATTGGATGAAGTGAGGATGCCTGAAGAATTGTTATGAAATCATATCATTGAATATCATACTTGGGCAATACTCAATGATGTTAATTCAGATGATTTTTGAACTGATCCTAAGTTCAAAGAACTTGTGTCAAAGGTGACATAATCCCACACCACACTGTATACCCCTTTTCTAGAAGAACGTGGGCCAAGGAGCCAAAATGATAGGGAGGTTTTTAAGAGATGGGGTTGGTCCCAAAGACCAGACGTTCCGGCAGTCCTACGTATCCCATGAGGATGGGAATCAGGCCACACTTAGTTCTGCGGAAAGGATGACACTACTAAGGGAAAAATACCCTAACTAGGGGTGTGTACGGCATGAAGAGTAACCAGACGTGAATGAGGACATAATCCTACACCACACCATATATCCCTAAGTACGAACTAGGGCCAAGGGCCCAAAAATTCTAAAGGGCCTGAGGCTAGGCCATGTACATAATGTCATGGCCAGCTTCCAGTTTAACGTCTTTTAGTGAGGATGAAGGCAGGGGTAAGGTATCTCATATGGGGATGTTTACAAAACGGTGAGAAACCCGACGTGAATGATGTCATAATCCTGCAGCACACTGTAAACCCTATATGAGAACTTGGGACAGGGGCTTGAAAATGCCAAGGGGCTTGAGGCTGGGCCATGGACAGAATGTTATGTCTAGCTTGAAGTTTAATGTCATGTAGTGAGGACGATGGTAGGGGTAAGGTATCTCATCCAGGGATGTGTATGGCACTGAGAGAAACCAGACGTGAATGAGGACATAATCTCACACCACACCGTACAACCCTAAGTGAGAACTTGGGCCAGGGTCCCGAAAAGGCCATGGGGACTAAGGATGGGCCATGGACTGAATTTCATGTCCATCTTGACGTTTAATGTCTTAAAGTGAGGATGAAGGTGATCTTAGTTTAGGGTCATAGAACTCGAACCATATATGCCTAGTTTAATGTCATATGTGTGGGATAGGGATGGTGAATCATCGTGCTTATGGAAGACCACAAAGTGGAAACGATGATAGAGGACAATTATTGACCAGGTTCACAACACATTATCTACCCTTGTGTAACCGTAGTTAGGGGAAAACAATTGAGCATCGACCGTTGACCATATTCACAACACGGGACTTTTACCGATTTTTTCCTTCAATCCTCGAGGATGTCATCGCGTAATGGTATAAGAGCTTTTGGGCCTAGCATCCATGCCATTCGGGGGTCCTTTGGGATATAGAAGGTGATGGAAGATCAAATGATGGGACTTGTGAAGCATGGAAGAACCTGTGATCGCGCGACGGATGATAAATGACGGGATGAATGCCTCAAGGGGATAAGTGTTGCATGGAAAAATAGCCTGATGTGAATGAGGATGTGAGTCCATACTGTACCACACAATCTTAAATGAGAACTTGGGCCAGGGGCCCAAAGGGGTCGAAGGACCTGAGGCTAGGCTCCCCAGCCAACTGTATCCATATGGCCTCTCATGCGTACATTGTCTCATTATAGCTTCTAAGCCCATTTGAGCAATGCCCGGTGTGGGAAATAAGGAGTAGGATTAGGATCTCCCCATCACATAAGGCTCTGAAAGCTGGAATCTCCTTCTCGATCGAAGAAGACCGAGATTTTGAGAGACGGTGGGTCAGAATGAACTTCTACACTCCATGTTTGGGAAATATGGGGGTGGTAAAAACAACATGAGATAACTATTGACAAGATTCGAAACACAAAATCTATATCGTGGGACCTGAAATGGGAAAAAAAATGAGTTTTCACTGCTGACCATATTCACAATGTGCGACTCGTATCTATTTGTTGTCTAAAACCTTTGAGGGTGTTGTCCATAAATGGTAGGAGAGCCATTGGGACGAGCATCCATTCCATTCGGGGTCCCTTCTAGATGTGAAAGATAATGGGAGCCTAAATGATGGGGTATGTGAATCATGAATGCACCCATGAAATCTCAAATAAAGTTAGACAAAAAAAATATAGATCTTCATGAGAGAGGGATACATGGTATGGTAATGATGAGCTTGACATGAATGAAGGAAAAATCATACACCACACCATGTGATTCATCCCAATGGGAGGTCCCGAAGTTTGGGGCTAGGCCTATGGATGGAATGTATGGGCGATCCGACATATCCCATGAGGATGGGAATCAAGCCACACATAGTTATTAAGAGGCCATGTGGTTTAGCGTCACGTGGTGAGGATGTGGGGGAGATTAGAAGAATGAAGGAGGGCACATGGTGTAATCATCGTAACCCTGACATGGGAGGGGCCAAAGAAGCCTACACGATGCCACGTGATATCCCCCAAAAGAACTATCCCTAGGAGGTTATAGTCAAAGAAGAAGCTGGGACTGGGCTCAAGATGAGGAGTTTGAGTGTTCCTAAATATCCCATGGGAATGGAAATCAAGCCATACGTAGTTCCTAAGATGCAGTTTAACGTCATGTAGGATGATGCACAGTTTAAGGTCAGATAGTATCGTATAGTTTAAGGTCATGCAGGACCGCCATGCAGGGACCAGCCAGTTTAAGGTTGTGTAGGACCATACAGTTTATGGTTGTGTGGCACCCTCTGGCTCAAGAAAAGTATTTCTTGAGGAACATGGCATTGGTGAGAGGATTTATACACTCACCATCCATTGTAACCAGCGAGTACGTGACATTGGAGTAAACCTTGTGAATGATGTAAGGTCCTTCTCATTTGGGTTCCAACTTGGGTGGTTTCCTACCAGGTATCATTGGTGCCCTCAGGGCCAATATGAAGTTTCCCTGCAAGAATGAGTGGAGATGAACTTTTTTGTTGAGATCTCTGTCTATCTTGTTCTGATGCCTTTCTAGATTGTGCAGGACAAGAAGTCTATTCTCATCATGCACTTCCAACTTGGACAGATGGATTTCAGATACTTTATCTTGTTCTGGCTGATCAGAGACAGTCATTCTTAGTGAGGGAAATTGAATCTCGATGGGTAGTATGGCCTCCATTCCATACACCGGGGAATATGGGGTCACCTGGGTGGAATTACGAGTCGTCATCCGATAATCCCAGAGGGCATTGGAGAGCTTGTCTGGCCTACTCTTCTTATTATGAAAAACCATTTTCTTTAGAATTTTAGAGAGGGTCTTTTTGAACACCTCAATCTATCCATTTTATTGTGCATGATAGCGATAGGTGTGGTTAGAATGGATGTTCTACTTAGCGTACAATTTCTTCAGCTCAACTTCCTGGATGTTTGCGTTATTATCAGTGGGGATGGCATGAGGGACTCCAAATCGGTAGATGATGTTGGATCTCAAAAAGTCAATGATGGAACAGGACTTGACCTCTTTGAGTAGAACTTCCTCTTCCCATTTGGATAAGAAATCTGTGGTAGTCACGATGAATCTGCACTGGCAAGCTGTCACTGGTGGATATGGTCCCACGACATCGATTCCACATATCTCAAATGGATAAGAGTATTTGGTGGAGTGGAGAGACTTAGGCTGTCGATGAATACAGTTAGCATGAATTTGGCATGCATTGAATATCTTGGAGAACTAGATGCAGTCATGGATCAAGGAGGGCCAAAAGTACCCGAGTCTCTATATCTGGTGGGGTTGTTTTGGCTTGGTCTAATGAGCCCTGCAAGAACTGGTGTGAAAATCTTGTATGATATGGGAAATCTTGACTCCTTGAATGCAATGGAGGAGAACCCCATCAAACCCATGCTTATAGAGGATCTTCTCATGGCCAGGGTAGTCCTAGAGGGTGAACTGTAATGTGTGGCGTCAGATTCGCATGCGCTCGGCTTGATCAGTCGGTGTTGGGACCACTTTGTGTATTAATATTGTATTTGTTGTCAATGGTTGTCAATATCGGTCAAAATGAAAAAGTATATGAAGAAGGACTCCAAAGTTAATGGAGATTGGCTAAAGTTAGGATGCCTAGAGAATTGTTAATAAATCATATTAGTGAATATCATACTTGGGAAATTCTCCATGAAGTTAATTCAGACGATTTTTGAACTGATCCTAAGTTCAAAGAACTTGTGTCAAAGGTGACACATTCTTTACAACAATGAAAGAAGTACTTTGGAATTCATATTCCAAAAAGAATGGCTAAACTATGACGATGCTTTGTTGATTCGTATTTCACAAATATCATAAGTTTGGAAAACTTTTTATGCGAGCCTTATAAAGGATAGGGGGAGTAAAGAAGTGTTTTTGGAAAAGGAAAGAATGTGGCGCACACGTCAAAAGTGGCATGCAAGTATTGGTGTGCAAGTCATAATTCAGAATCATCACATCAGAATTTGACAAAAGAAATAAAATGGCGCACAACTTAAATATTGACACGCAAATCAAAAAGTGGCGCACAAGTATAAGTAGCATACAAGTGAGGCATGCAAGTATAAGTGGCATGCAAGAGTATGTAGCCCGCAAGTCACATTCCAACTTCATCATATCAAAAATGAAAAAAGAAAGAAAGTGGCGCGCTAGTGATAGAAGGGCGTGCAAGTGATGTAGTGGCGCGCAAGTGATGGAGAGGCACAAAAGTATTGGAATGCAATTCTATGTGACACACAAGTCACCAAAATGCCTATAAATAGACGACTTGCCTCCTCATTTTTAAATGCTCAACACTTAAGAGAAAAATTTCAGCTCTGAACGCAAAAATGTTGAAGGTGTGGCGCAAGATGAAGTGGCACACAAGATGAGTGTTATTTATAAGGCGTGCAAGTAGGGTGGTGAGTAAGGCTGCCACGCAAGTGTTTCCACGCAAGTCTGCCACGCAAGTGTTTCCACAAAATTGTTGTCGTGCTAGTCTACTGCACAAGTGTTGTCGCGCAAGTCTGTCATGAAAGTCTTTCCGCACAAGTTGTGGCATGCAAGTAGCAACGCACAAGAAGAGGCATGCAAGTTGAAGGCGTGCAAGTATAGGGCGTGCAAGTGCAAGTGGGTGCGCAAGCTGTTTTTCTCCAGGAGGTTCTTACCAGCCTCTGATCAACTGAGTTGTGATTCCAAGAAGAAGAATAGCTCGATGCATAATGTTTTTCACTGAAAGAGAACGTGTGAATAATATTTGGTTTTAGTGATGCTGGTTTTTCATTGAAGAAGAAAAAGAAGAAGAAGAGTGTGCAGCTTATAGGATTGCTACATAGAAAGAAGAGAAGAAGTAGAAAAATAACTGAGTATGCTTAATTGAAGCCTACAATTATTTGGGTCAGTTCAATTTAGATGATGCTATGTGAGCTGATCTTCAGTGTTTGAACAATCACATTGGTATATGTGATTCTAGCCAAGAAGAGAAAATATGTTTTAGTGCAGTTGGTTGTTGCACTAAGAAGAAGAAATAAGATGCCTAGTGCAGTTGGTGTTGCACTAGAAAACAAGAGAAGGAATGGAGGAAGAATTGCTTGCCTACTGCTTTGCAAGTAATCAAGTGAAGATCACTAAAGAAGACCAAGATAAGAACCTACCTTTTGAAGAAGGAATAAGACTATCTCCATAGGCAGTATAAAGAACCAGCTAGAGGCTGCAAGTTGGACTAGGCTATCACCAGGCTAGGAAATATGATTGTTTCACACCCCCCTCCAAAGTATAGTGACTCACACTGGAAAGTTGGGCATGGATCATCACCAGTCCAGGGAAGAGGATTGTTTCCCACCCCCCTCCAAAGTGTAGGGACTTACACTGGCTAGAGGATTGTTTTCCTAGCCACTCCATTGTAAAAGCATATCACATTATAATGGAGAATCCATGCACTGGTCATACCCATGCAAGGTAAGGACGTAGCTACTCTTATTGAGTGGTGAACCCTGTAAAAATATTGTGTGCGTATTTTTTCTGATTTCTATTATTTCATGCGACAGGGAAAAGAGAATAAGAGAATCAAGATCCTAATAAGTCAATAGGTACAGGGATAAAAGTTGTAATTGGTTTAAAAAACGTCCTCAAAACTGATTCACCCCCCCCCCCCCTCTTAGTGTTAGGTATATCCCAAATTGGTCCTCTCTACTGGGAGGTAACCATTCTAGTGATACTCAACAAAGGGGGATCCCGAGTCGGGAGTCACTTCAATCACTACATCCAGGGGACCTGGGGTCCTGATATGGAGGATCCGGTGGTAATATGGCTCACCTACAGATCATCATCGTCATCTAGGGTGATTGGAGAAATGACTCTCTGATGTGCCATATGGATAATCTGATCATCATGCTTGGGTTCTGCAAGTGATGTAGCTAGGCCGGCTAGGGCGTCGGCTTGACCATTCTGAGATCAGGGTACATGAGTAACTTCTTCTCGAGATGGGAACTGGGACATTAGCTTGATAATGCATTCCAACAATGGTACGAGGTTTGGTTTTCTGACGACATAGTCACTGTTGATCTGTTTGATAACTAGTTCAGAATCACCTTTCACATGAAAATGGGGCACATCAATCTCGAGGGCCAGCTCGAGGCTAGTGATGAGAGCCTAATACTCTGACTCATTATTGGTGCATCCTTCTAACAACAGTAATGAGTATGGAAATATGGATTATGCTGGGGTAATGAATATGATACCCAGGCCTACCCTACTGTGCATAGGGTAATTGAGCCTTATGTCGGTGGGGCTCTGAGAGGCACCATATATGTGAATCTACTAGCGTGGCATGGCTTGGCCCACTAAGATAATCGCTTCATCGTGGAAATCAAGGTGTAGGGACTAGTCCGCAGGAGTCGGATGGGAATCAAGGAAGTCTACCAATGCCTGCCCCTAAAAATACTTTTGAGGGACAAACCTGATGTTGAACTACTTGAGAATAACTACCCACCAAGCTAGATGGCCTATCAACATGAGGGGGCTCAGGATGTACTTTAGTGGGTCTACTCGGGACACCAGCTGTACCTCTTGGTATTTCAAGTAATGTCGCAATTTCTATACCATGAATAATATAGCAGGGCAGCTCTTTTTGAGGGGGAGTATCTGGTATCCATATCGACGAGCATGTGGATGAGGTAGTAAAGGATGTTCCTCATCCCCTCATTATTCTTATGGGTGATAAAGGTTCTAAGAGATCATTCTAGAGCGGTCACATAAAGAACCAGGGGCTTTTCAGAGACGGGTGGCATTAAGACCGGAGGCTGGAGCAGATACTACGTGATCTCCTCAAAAGCATTTTGACACTCTTCATCCCACTCATAGACGGTGCCTTTATTCATTAGCTGAGAAAAGGGATTAAACTTTCCTGCCATATTCACAATGAATCAGCGTATGTAGGCTATGTGTCCTTGTAAGCCTTGAAGCTCCTAAATGTTGCTTGGAGGAGACATCTGGATAATGTCCTTGATCTTATCTGGGTCGATCTTAATACCCATGTATCTGATGACGAAGCCAAGAAACATTCTAGAGGTGACATCGAATGCACCATTCAATGAATTCATCCTCAAGTGACAGGAGCGGAGGAAGTCAAACACTTTATCAAGGTCTTTGAGATGGTCCAGGTTCTGGCGATATTTGACCACCAGATTATCCACATAGCATTCCACCAATGTTCTAAGGATTGGATTAAATATGTGATGCATAGCCCGCTTGTAGGTGGAACCCGCATTATTTAAACCGAAGGGCGTGACTTGGTAGAAAAAAGAACGTTGTTGTTCCCTAATGGCTAGTAACTCCTCATCCTCAGGGGCCATTTGGATCTGGTTATACCCAGAGTACCCATCCATGAAGGAGAGGGATTCGAACCCAGCTATAGCATCAATCAATAGTTTCGTTACAGGAAGAGGAAAATCATCCTTCGGACAGTGACGGTCGAGATCTCGAAAGTCGATTCAGACCCTGATCTGTCCATTCTTCTTTCTTACTGGCACAATATTGGCCAGCCATTTGGGGTACTAGACCCCCTTAACAAAATTGGCTCTGATGAGCTTGTAAACTTTGGCCTCGATAATGGCATCGTGGGAAGGGTGCATCTTTCTGGGAGTATGCTTGAACCCGTGATGATTTGACGGGAGACTGAGGTGGTATATGGCCAACTGAGGATCTAGTCCTGGAATCTCATAATTACTCTAGGTGAATACATCACGGTTTTGTTTCAAGAAGTCTATGTACTGCCGCTGCTCCTCGAGAGGCATGGAAGCACTGATCAATGTGGGTCTCGGGTCTGCCTCGCTACCGAGGTTCACCTGTACCAACATGTTGATTGTGGTAGAGATGCCCTCTTCAAAGGCTGTAAGATCATCCTCCAAATCCACTTACCCACTTATAAAGGAGGGATCCTCAGTGGGAGGAGTTTCTTCTAAGTTGGCAGATCCTGACGGGAGGTGGGTACCAGCCTGAGCGGCAGTGGTCACTGCATCGGAGGACTCCTGTGTTGCCGCAACCATAGGGATGAAGGATTTCGATCAAATACCATCTAGACTTCGGCCCAAGGGGCCACACTTGATGATGTCAAAGAAATAGTGTCACATTGTCTTGATCCAGTTAATTCCATATCAGCGGAACAAGCAAGTATGGTGTATTTATGTTGCCATGGGGTAGACATCCTAATACCTTATGGGGGGGTAAGAGGCTCCAGGATCACCTGAGCCTGATTTGTATAGGAGTACGAGGTGATCTTCTGACGTTTCTTAGGCATAATAATGTGTCCCCCCTCGTTCCAAAAAAAGGCATTATCCCATGTCTGGGGTCAGAGCCTCCAATCGGTGGATTGGAAAGACGTAGGTGTCATCTAGATCTGTCCACAGGTCGATCGTAGCTGATGCATGCTCGACCTCATTAGTCTGAATCTGCTTGTCCTTGCTCTTTTAGTAGTTGGCATCTAGGTAGCGGGCTTCACAAGAGGTAAAGGGAGACGCGTCACCTTGAAACATGCCCACTCGACCATTAAGGGAGTACTTAAGGCACTGGTGATAGGATGAGGGAACAACCACGTGCAGGTGGAGCCATGGCCTTCCTATCTGCACATTGTAGGTTGTGTCCTGGGAGAATACCATAAATTCGGTGCTGGAAACTAGGAAACCAAACTGGGTCTTAAAGAGGATCTTACCGACTGATGTCTATTCCGTTCTATCATAACCTTGGACTCATAGTTCAGAGGGACTCAGATCATCTTCAGAAAATCCCAGCTATCGCAGTGTATGATTTAGGATTAGGATAATTTTAGACCCCGTGTCAACAAGATAGAGATGAACCTCCACACCATTGAATTGGTCAGTGATGTACAGCATGAGAATGTGCCCTCATATTGGAGAGCCTTTATCTTCTCCAAAGAACAAGATAATGGCCTGAAATTCAGCATTCTCGACCGCTTCATCATGAAATGCTTCTACGGCTACAACTTCCCTCCCAAACTGGAGGGGGATTCTTAAAGCCTCGGCGAGGGCTTCCGGAATATCTTACAATAGATGAAGGGCCTCAAGGATGGAGAACCTTGTAGAATACTGGAAAGATGCTTAATAACATCGTACATCCGTGCTAGGTGTGAACTTTTTCTTAGAGGAGGTCTCTCTATGACATGATGTATGGTTGGCCCTATGGACTAGGCCCGCAGCTGACTGGTGCTAGGAATATCTCTGTAATCACTAGTCTAAGCCTACAGAGTGACTACCGGATGAGTTCCATATAACTAAGACCAGCCTGTAGTAGGGCGTGGCTGGTCACGGCATGGTCAAGGTGGCTCTGCCTGATCTAGCAACACGAATGGTGGTGGAGGCGGGCCTGAGTCAGTGGCATGTCAAGTGAGTAAGAAAATCCTTTCCACTGGGAGACAAAGTCGGCAACGCACTCATCAGGCCTCTGCTTGCACTTAAAGAGGTCTATGATACTCATCTTCTGAGTTGTGGAATTGAACTAGTAGTGAAATTACCTACGGAGGTCTTCCCAGTCAACTACTGATCTGTTGGGAAGCTGGTTATACCATACAAACATAGGCCCTTCTAATGTCTGTATGAAATATCAGATCTTGGCAGCCTCCTACTGTGTTGGAGTTCCCAACATGGGGACACACCATGAGATAAAGTGGTCCAGGTGATATGGTGGGTCCCTTGTCCCATTGATGGGGGAAAAGGTGGGATTCCCAAAACCCGGAGGTGCTGGCATATCATCCACCCATGCTAGATATGGCTTTCCATCAGGTAGAAGCATCACCCGTCACGTCTCTAAGGCTTCAAGACGGGCAATGAGTGCCACCATTGGATCATCTAGGCGGGGGTTCCTGTCTTGATGGGGATCTCTGACCACCAGTGTGTTGGCAGGTTCTTTAACATGATAAGGCATCCCAGAGGCTCATGGAGCGGCTGGTGGAATGACCCGGGGGGCATCTGGGGGAATCCGGGATGGGTCTCGAGGATTGTCACGCCGTTTAGGAGGATTAGGAAAGACATACCACGCCCTCTTCTCGTAGGTTCTAGCCTCAACCATGTTTGTGTGGGAAAGATAGTTAGGGTCAACTGGAGGAAATTCACTGAGGGGAAGTTGTACCTACCCTGGCCTAGGATAACTGTAGTCTGGTCGTCTCTCTACAACATGTTCAGAAAGGAGGTCGTCAGCCACCTTCTTCTGTTTGGAAAGTTTCTGACACAATGAGGCATTCTCACGGTCATCATCCACCTTCTACACTAAGCTAGATGGGTCGGAGGGCTTGAAATATCCAAGGAGTTCCTTGCACTTGTTGGGATTTCAGCTAAGGAATAGTGCCTTGGTGGGCACAGGAAGACCCAGTAGATTCATCTATTGATGAGTAATTCTTCTTGATGGATCCAATAAGTGTGAAGCTCCCTCGGGTGGAAGGTCCTCTCCAAGAATCTCTAGCTCATTCTCACCCTTTGGAAGGTCCTCCATGTTAACCATGACTCTTCCTAGAGACATATCCTCTTTGTCGCCTGGAAAATCAGGTTGTCTCTAGATAAGACTGAAGAGGAGGGTAGCGTACTGCCCCCTGCCACGGATCTTTACATGGGGAGAAGCCTCTTTGATAATCCTACAGAGTACCCTAAAGCTCTAAACGCATCATTTTTGGAGGGCCCTATGGTGCCCTTGGTGACTCAGGGCGCTGGGCTATAGGGAGTGTGGCCAAATCAACCAACTGACATTGTACACCAATGTCCTCGAAATGCTCTTAGCTCATAGGGTAAGTCACTCACTGATGACGAAGACAGAAGTGAGTCGCCCAGAGGGTCTGGCGGAAACATTTTAATTCCTCTTGGGTGAGGGATTCCGGCACATAGAAATGTGGTGCTGCGATAGGCCAAAACATCTCAGGGAAGTGGTATGTTGCGAGGATATTCAACAAACTCCTGGGGTCGGATTCAGAGTCTAACTCTTCATTTCCCCATTCATCAACCGAATGTGGTAGGGGAATGGTTAACGGTACCGAAGTAGATCACTGGGATGAAAGTCTGGCCATCGGAGAATATATGAGTGAGCTGACAAGATGCCACATCTTGGTCTATCCTCTAAAGAGTGAAGTGACTTAGTCATGACATCACAATAAGACGACCTAACTACTGCAGTTTCCAGGGTGAGGGCCATGACTGCTGGAGGTGGACCACACTGCTATTCGTCCCCCATTGGTCCCCAGAATAGCTCTATGTGATCTCTAGTCGAGGTAGAGAGTGCTTCTGGCGAAGATAGTGGTGATCGCATGGTCATACCTTTGAAGATGCCAAATTTGCATCCTCCTAGATATACCTGCGGAGGGAGGTGGGAATCTGATGGACCTCGCATTCTGGGATTATTAGGCTGATGCTCCTTGTTCCTGCCACGAACCTTGACACGGAGGATCTGGGCGAGGTTTTCATCATTGATTCGTATTCATCTTCATAATCTGAGAAGAAAACTGGTTTGATCTCAATCTGAATCTTCTCAGTGTTCCATTTATGGTGGGGATGAACCGCCCTCCTGCCCCGAGATGGTTCTTCAGGACAGGGCAGATTTCCAGCACGAGGAGGACCTTCGGCCATACTAGTGTTGGGGTGGAGAGGGCTTCCGCCTGAGCAAGTAGGGGTGCGAGGGGCACCGAGATAGATATCAAATGGTATATGGGGAGGACCTATGTGGGAAGTGATAGGGCGGGTAGGACCTCCGATCGATCTTATAGGAGCACGGGCGGTACCCCCATGCTTGTTTCCCCTGGCGACATCAGTGTGAGGAAGGCCCTCGTACTGGTCAAGCCAAACACGGGTAGGGCCTCCATGTCGAGTTCTAGTGAAGTGAGGTTGGACTTCAACCCTTTGGTTTTTTAGGTTAGGAGGACCTTCATCAGCTGCTATAAGAACATGGGGAGGGACCCCATGCTGGAGATTGACCGGATGCATCACGTCCCCACACTCATAGTCTATGGCAGGGGGGATGACTACATACTCGATGTAATGGGCACGGTAGAGGATTTCATGTTGGGTGTCACCGTCATGGGGAGATCCCTCATTTGGATAGATGGTAGCGTGAGGCGGACCTCCATGCCGAGATTGGAAGTGGGTACGACCCACGTTCTCCATGGTGGCGGTACGGGGAGGGACACTGTACTGGCGGTGGTCGTTACCTGCACCGGTGGCCAGGAGAGTTGACCCATCCTACCGATGGGGCGGTTGGGGCCTTGATCTGCACCGTGTATACAAGTCCACCTACTTAGCATACACAAGGGGTTGATGATATACATCAGCAGTGGCCCGAGCCACAGTAGTCACTGACATTGACACCCCTTGGTGGGATTCCACCTCGGCATGTGCCCGACATCGGCGTCGGGTCAACCGAACTAGGGCCAATGGTGTAGGGGCGTGTCTTACCTGCTCCTCGACTCGTTAAACATTGATGGCGGCACTAGTGAGGACTAGTGGGATCCCACCTTGGGGGGCCCTTAAAAAGTGATCTCGATCGAACTACCCCAAACATCCCCAACCTCGTCGACTTAGGGGAGAGAGTCATCGAGGCATTCTAGGCAGAGGCTCTCGAAACAATTCTACTTTGGAGTAGGGAGTAGTGGCTCCCTTTGCAGCCTATGGGGGCAGTGGTGGTGGTGAGGCGCAGACGCCCCCAAATCCTTCCAGGCCATATCCTGGGTTGGGATAATCCCCACCTCATACCGGCATACGAGGTCATTGATTTCTCTTCGCTGGATGAATTTAGACGGGGATATGGGTCATGGGCACCCAACGTTTGTAGGTATGGAGATTGTCGACCATGTGGTGGAGCTGCGTGAGACTACCACATTGACATCGCCCCTATCCCTTCGTCGGTGGGCCGGCGGTGATCGAATTCCTACAGCATCTTGGTTCCGAAAAAGTAGGTAGATTAACCCATTAGTGCAGAAGAGAAAGGAATTGAAGACCAGTGCCCCAATTCCATTCCTTCTTCAATGGCTAGTGATATGGATCCCCACTGACAATGTCATAGACCAGGATTTCCAATGTTTTGACTACCCCAACTTCTGGTGAGTTTTGCGCCAGGCCCTATATTGGCTTGGAGGGACCCAGCGCCGGATAGCTGGATCCGGTGATAGGCTAGTCCACTAATTTCTTGAATACTACTAATCTACATATTGAGGAGAATGATTTAACTTCGGGTTCACCATTTCTATTTCTGACACTTTTTCCGAGGCACGCATCTGTCTATTCGAGGATGACAACGATTTTTTTCCCCCTGCATTCTCGCTTTCATAAGGCGGGAATAATCTGTTCCTTGTTTAGGGATGTTTTCTCCTTGATCAAAATGGTATGATGGGATGTCAGTTCTTCCTTCCATAGATTCCTCCTCGGAACTCGTCACCTAGTCTGGGTCTCCCTCATAGACTTAATACATTGTTTGTAAAACTCTTCCAAGTTCCATATCTTCATGAACACCGATTAATTACACTACTTCTGCCAGGACATTCCATGGGGTCTGGTCAGGGCAGTAACCTTTAGTCGGGGAAGTAGTCATGTTGTACATCACCGGTGTGTTTGAATGAAAGAACACTGGCACGTCTGGGTTTCTTCCTCTTATTATAGGGCTTCTCAATGGCATGGAAGCCCAAGGCATCTCACGTCGAATGTGGGGTATGTCGCAAGTTTAACGTCTAGTGAAGACAGATCTAACTCATCATAACACTGACTAGAGTGGATCAGGTGGGTGCAACCCCTCGAGGGAACACTTGTGTGTTGGTTAACACATGGTTAACTACCCGATTATTGTTAAAGAGAATGGGGAATGAGGTGTTATATTCGTAGCAGGATGTGGCGGCCCAGGTAAGAATCAAAATGACTGATGGATGGTTACGTGAAGTGGGTGGAGAATGGGATGGGGTAGACCCGCAGATGATGGTGATGTTGGTCCTGAGTCTTGAAAATACCTCCTATATATATCCCTATGGTAGGGAATCTAAGTCCTAGTAGTTCATCTAACAACGGCTTACAATCGATTGGGGAGTTCAACAGCTTACCACTGGATGGGGTCACAATGGCTTACTGTTGGATTGGGTCACAACAACTTACCACTGGATGGGGTCACAATGGCTTACCATTGGATGGGGTTACAATGGCTTACCATTGGATGGGGTCACAACGGCTTACTGGTGGAGTGGTCATAATGGTGTACCACTAGATGTGATCACAACGGTTTACCACTGGATGGGGTCACAACGGCTTACCGCTGGATGGGGTCACAATGGCTTACTACTGGATATGGTCACAATGGCTTACTGCTGGATGGTGGATACAGTTTAATGTCATGGAGAATGAAAAGGGGAAATTCATTTTAATATCATGTGGGACATATGTGGTCCGACATGAAGGGGGGTCGAAACCAATGGATGGTGGACTTGAACCTCAGAGAGGCTTCCTACGTACCTTGCCTTCGCAAGGATCTAATCACTGTAGTACAGAATGGTGTTTGGTGAACCGATGTGAAGATGGTCGGAACTAATGGTTATTGGGATTAAACCTTATGGAGGCTTCTTACGTACATTTCCTTGGCAAGAATCAAAGACCTCGTAGTTCAGAAGTGGTGTGTGCGGATTAAACTCTAAGGCGGCCCAGAGAGGATGTCATGGATAGTGCCTGCTCTAAGCCCATGTGAGTCATGCTCGATGTGGGAAATAAGAGGCAGCAAAGACCTGACGATCACGTCATGAAATCTGTGTCTGTGGGAAGTGGAGTGGGGAATACACTTATTAAGCGGCCCAAAGAAGAAACAAGGGCTTATTCATGGATAGCAGCCCGAGGTGATGGATATTGCTACTTACTCTAGGATGGAGGCCCAGGTGGTGACAAAGCCCAATGGAAGAGGGATTTTTCACCATGGAAGGGAGGAGAAGCAGGGATGCTACCTCCTACAGGAAAAAACTAGGGTCTTACACCAAGGTGGTTGCCCTTTCCCCACGGACAGACACTACTCCGATGAAGAGGATGTCATTCCATGTGAGGAATGATCTCACTCCTGTGGAGACCAGTGGCTGTTCAGAATGTCCAAGGTGGGGGAACCCCGCATCCAACGCACCAGGCATGGTCACAGTTTAATGTCATTTCCTGAGGATAATGGTGCTTTGAAGTTTCATGTCCTGCAGCTCAGACGAGGTGTGTTCACTCCGAACCCCTAGGACATACATAACGGACACCTCCCACCCATTGGGGAAGGGAAGGCATCAGCAATCCCATGGTAGGGGGTTTTAAGAGCGATCCATTGGGGGGGTCCATGTTAGCATGGCTATGCGAAGAATCAATAGCCGTTAGTGTGCCTATGAGAAGAAGCATGAGGCGAAAAAACGCAATGTGAAGTAGCACCCAAGGGACTTTGAAATTGCTCCGTGACAACCTGAAGGGCCACACGGGAAAAAGGGATACAGAGAAAAGGGGTTCATAGGTAGAAGCCCTGTGAAACTCTGGTGCTCTTTGAAGTGGAGGGGATTAGTGAAGGGATGTGCTTCATTAAGTGAAGTCGCCTGGCCTAGGTATAGGTAATATGTGCATATGGAAGGTGCTTCATGAAGTTGAAAGAAATTCGTGGAGCAATGCCTCATGAAGCAAAGGTGTCTTGCGAAGCGTAACATTTTGAAACAATGTGCTTCGTGAAGCATTGTGACTACGCCTTAGCATGCGGGTCGCATGTGTAGGAAGGGTGGTTCCTGAAGCATAAATGCTTCATGATGAACCAAGTACCCTTGGGGATCTCCGTCCTTTGTGGATCCCCGTGGGTTCCATAAAGGGCATCCCTCTTTGTAGAGGGGCGGGATTTATGCAAAGGGGAAGGCCCTTCGTGATGCAAAAGTAAGTTGAAAATCTCATGGTTTGCAGAGCAGGAATTGCTTCATAGTGTGGGAGCTTAGAAGGTGAAAGGTAGGAGGATACATATTTTGCACTAGATGGAATCCTAGTATTTATATGCAGGAGGCACTGGAAAGCACAGCTCGCTCGGTGCGAAGAAATAACTTGCTCCTCAGTGGGTTCATGAACATCAAAGGGGTTCACAGAGTATCTTGCCTCCTTACTCTACGGCAGGTTCATGAATGTCAAAGGTGTTCATGGAGAATCCCTACTCCATGATCTGTGGTGGTCTTGTGAACATCAAATAAGTTCACAGAGTATCCCACCTCCTTGCTCTGTGGTGGGTTCACGAAGGGAGAGATCTGCACCAGCTGTAAGGCTACGAAGGCTCCGTGAGCAGTCTTCACGAGGCAACCCCTAATGCTTTCCCTTTGTTCTTGATTTTCCCTGATTTTGGAATCAATATATATGTAGGTTATGAACTTCTATTTTCTTGATCATGTTCTCATACCCTTATGCTCAAGATTATGCATACATGTCTCCCTTGTTTGTTTGTGTGATGTATTAAGTATTTTGAAAAAGTGATGTAATGTTAATGTATGAAAAGTGAGGGTCTGTATATTAAGAGGGTGATTCCAAAATCTTGGGAGGAGATTATTGAGGGATTGAGGAACCTTGGGAAGACTCTAGATATGGTAGGGTTGATTAAGGATGTGGTCCAAGATTTTTTAGTGATGAATAATGGGAGCTTGAGAGGGTTTATATTGGAAAGGAGGGGGAGTTCTTTATTATTTCCCAAACATAAGATTTGGAATCTATATATTAATGTAATAAAAACAAAAAAACAACCCACGGTTTTTTCCCATGGTTTCTTCCAAATGGGATTGACTTAATTATTTAAAATCCCAAGGGAAATAATTATTAAAACACTAACCTTGGTGATGTGGAAGTTAGTCATGTTCTTAAATAAATTATTTAAAACCTTAAAATATTATATAGGTTTTGGATGATTCATAAAGGACTTATAAATTTAATAAAATAACTTCAAAAAAAATTAATTTAAAGAGGAAACATAAATTTGGTTATGGATACCTTTTATAGTATTTATTACATCACTTTTGGTTCATTATGATATCATAAGACACACCATATATTTATACTGTATTTAATTGTAAACCAAATAATCCAAATATATCAAAAAATTATGAAAAATTAACCATTTAAATTTTTTTGACATTTTGTTTCCAAAAAAAATATTTATTTTATCCAAATAAATTTCTAAAAATTTTAATTTTCAATTTTAAAATAATAATTAACATTTATTGTAAAATTCAAGGTTTTTTTACAATAACTATTTTCAAACCCTTACAAAAATTATTTTTTTCTACATAAAATGATATTATCAACTTAATAAATATTATTTAATAATAATATTTTATGAAATTTTCATTTATTTAGAAAAATTATTAATTCATTAATGGAAATTTCTTATTTGAAATTTCAAATTACCCAAAAATATAATTTTTGTTTTATCGTATCAAATTCAGAATAAATTATAATGTAAAAATAATAATAAGTAAATATAATTATTGTTCTATTGAAACTAATATATGAATATTCATATTATTATATTCTTGATACATATCCCTTTATTACACTAGAAAACAAATTGAGGGTAAGGTGTGCATTGGTGATATTTTTTGGGGTGGTTCGGCGTATAGGGTTTGGGCCTTGATATTAATGAGCTTGAACTTCACACATAAAATTTTTTATTATTCTTTAATTTTTGGATATCATCTTGGGATTGGTCAAGGGAAAATCCTTGTGATTCTATCTCCCTTATAATCTCTATTAAATGGGATTCATAGGGTATGATCCTACTGGTTGAGCCCATCACTTCCTTTCTTTATGTCAATAAGATTTTTCAACACCCTATATTGATACTATTCATATGATCATTTTTTAATAGATACATTATCAATAGTTATGATCTTAAAAGGTATTTTAAATCTGATAGGATATAATAACGCCGAATAAGGTCTTCGGTTTTTTATAACCATAATACATAATACGAAATTTAATTCAATCACAAAGGTAATTTTCATTTATAAAAGTTTGGGTTGTTATGAGGACAATTATATGAACATTGTACTTAATTTTTTATCAGTGGCATATTCACTTTTATATAGAGTGAAGATGAGGTAGATTTCAAATCCTAAGGGAGAGTGTTTTGGTTGAGGACCCACTTCCTAGTTAGGTCATTGAGGAGGATGAGATCATACACATTTGTGGATGTGTTTGGGTAACCTCAAACATACAATAGGAGTTGACACGAGAATATCATTCTTCTGCTTAGATTATACATCCCAGTATCAATAATATCTATCATAAATTACACTTTCAGTATTCATAGTCGGTAATGAATAGAGAAATAGGTAGTTTCAATACTCTGTGTTCCACTTGTCAGCTGGTAAAGGTGTCCAGTTGGGATTTTAGAGGCATTTCCCATTCCTGGGTGGAAATGGGATGAGGCCACTATGGATTTAATGGAGGGTTTACTAGGGACCCCTTGATTTAGTGACTCGGTATGGGTTTCCATGGATACACTGAAAGATGTCACCCATTTCTTACCCTTTTGAGATACCTTTTTAGTAGATGGGGAAGGGAGGCTATATGCTAGGAATATCATATACCTTCAAAGAATTACAGGTACTGTCACATTAGATAGGGACATCAGTTTGATTTCATAGATCTATAAGGGATTGTAGGAGGCACTAGGTTCACAGGTGCTACGGAATATATCTTATCACCCACATAGTAATTGATAGTCTAAACATAAAATACAGGTGTTATAGGATATGGTTTGATCATGTGTCCTTGATTTTGGAGATTCTTGAGAAAAAAACATACCCCTTAGTGAATTTCAATATAATATCATCTTCCAAGATACTATATAGATGGATCCTTATGAGGAACTATACAGTAGGTCTTGTCATTCAACCATGTTCTAGTTAGAGGTAGGATAGGTATAATTGTTGGGACTTCATCTCATTTAGAAGAATTCAGAGTATGTACAACTTATCAAGAATTTAAGGGATACATCACATTCTAGGAAGAATTATTATTCTAACTACTATAGATGACCTCTAGATTTTGAGCTTGGTGATTGGGTATTCTTGCATGTTTCAACTAGACTAGGGCATAGATAATTTCGGTGGGAGGAAAATTTTGAACCTAGGTTTGTTGGAACTATTGATATTGTGGAGAGAGTCGGGTCAGTAACCTATCAGTTATAGTTACCTCATAGGTACTAATCCATGCATTTAATTTTCCAAATCTCATAGATTTTCTATTATCATTCATATATGTCTCATGTATTCCATTGTGATGAGGCAGAGTTAGATGTGGGTTCTTATTTTAAGGATTATTAGGTGCATATTGTTAATCAAGGCATGAAGTATTTCTCTAAGGTATCCCAGTTCCTCTGGTATGGGGGGTTTGGAAGCATGTAAGTGTATATAAATAGACCTATGAGTGAGAGGCTGACGTACATGCTCAGTGGATGTAACCTTTCTTAGATGATGTTTTACCACCCTTGGAAGGTAAAATCAAGGATGAGTAGTTTTAAAAAAGGAAGGATGTAATATACTATATTTTTAGAGAGGTATATACCCTTTAATTTTTAGTTTAAACCTCTTATTTTACTCTAAATAAAATTTTCAATAGTTGATGAATGGATCAAGAGTCCATAAGACTTGTTCAGAGCATGAAGACCATATTTTTTGGAGAAACATGTTAGGCACACGGTTAGCACATGGTTAGTGCTAACTATTCACCTCAACAAGATGATCCCTAGAGGGTGATGGATAGTTTTTAAAATAGTGAACCCTAGAAAAAAGGGCCATTAAATTTGGTTTATGTGGGTTTCATATGTCATCCAAATTGAATTCATGTATTTTGGTAAACCATGTGCCTAACTATGCAAGGGGATTTCTATCCTAAGTAGAGAGTATGCATAGTCGGCGCAAGGTATGGACAATCGTGCAGCCAAACTATGTGCCTGTTAAAAAGGGGAGAAATTTTTATTTTTACCCTCCTATTAAACTTACTTCTTCCTTTTCACCTCCAACTTCACATACAATATCCCTCCCTCACATTGGATCTCTCCATTGGGATTCAACCTAGGAATTGATCTACCTCCTCTATCTAGAAACCATTTCTTCTTCTTCTTGCCATATTTGATCCTTATCAGAAATATCTTCTATCTTAATCCTTTATTTATTAATTTATATTACCAAATGGAATGACGAATTAATGTTATATAATGTTCCCTATTTTCAGGTTATTTTTTTCTCTGATTTCCCCCATTCTAGCATTGATTAGGGGCCAATAATGGACAATGGGTCTACTTCCTATATAAGTTAGGTGGTATATTCCTCTTCCCTATAAGTATCTATGTTTATAGCTCACATCATATTGTATTACACTGTACCCTCTCTATGTTACTTAAAAAATGAGAAAAATATTAAATTTAATATTATAAAAAATGTTGTGATGCTTTATTGCCCTTATGACATGGTTGGAAGTCTTAGAACTCAACCCAAACCACCCCTTGAGGTGGGTTTTATGTAATTCTTATGATTATTCTACACCTTCAAGTGTGTTGAGTTTTCCACCCAACAGTTTAAGTTGTATGTGAATTGAATTGGGATAATAAAGGTTGAATATCCCTTGGACCATGTTGATAAATAATTAAAATGGAATAAATGGGAATTATAAACAAGATGGATGATATATTAGCTTATTAATATAATTTTAATGCTTGGTAAGTTGGAATTGACACTAACATGTACCATGCATTATCACCTGTGAGTGAATAGATTAATTAGATAAATGTGATGAATTAAATTTATAAAGTCATGGACACTAACATGGGACCTTGATCAGTTATATGAAATGATGAATGATGGATACTCAGTTATGGTACTCACATCATGGCATAGAACTTATGATTCATTTATATTGTATTCCATGTATTATTACCTTATATCTATTTTTCTTGAACCTTGTTTGATTTACTCTTTGGGATCCTATCAAGTCTATACAGATTTTTCTATGGATAAGTTCAATGGACTCAAATAGGGTGCCTTGGTAAATGGTCTTGGGTCTAGACCTCATAGTTCTAACACTTGATACACTTGGTGAATGCTACAGATTGTTGTTTACACATTGATAATGTTTTATTTAATTTATATACTTCTTGTCACATCATTTATTTATATATTGGGTTGTATCACTTATCATTTATAGAAGTGGTCTTATTATACATGTTTACTTCTATAACTAATATACATTGAATGGATTTTTTATAGATACCATTGGCAGTGCCCTACTAAGTTTATCTCACTCCCTATTCATGACATTGATTGGTACCCTAAAATAACTCATCAATTCATGTAGGTACAAGACAAAGTATCCTACTATAGATACTTCATTTTCTATACTAGAATAGGGAATGGGAGCGGAGGACTGAGATTGTGCTTGTGACGATATTAGATATAGGTTTTTATATTTTTTTTTATTTTTTATGGAATGTTTTATATGCCTAAATATTTTTATACCATGTATTCATACTTCATATATCATGACATGATCATTATTTTTTTTATTTAATAGTGAGTATGGTTCTGTCAATATTTTTTCTAGTCTATTGATTTTATGGGATATTATCCTACTATTGATTATTATTTTGAATGTGATGTTTCCAAATTTATATCATCTTACTTATAGTTATTTCTTATCTTTCACAATTCTCTAATCAAACATGAGGGTGTAGTCTCCCTACCATACAATCATGGACCTCACTACTAGTCAAAATTCTCTATCCCATGGGAAGGTATGATTGAGCCCAGGTGGCTCTTAGGTTCAATTAGTTCTTAGTAAACTGGACATATGACGCAACATAATGCATCCATTTACCATAAAGGTATTGTAATGGGAAAACATCACTATGTATTTTATCTTAGGACTCCCTAGGAAATCTAAAGGTCACAATTCCATAAAGCCTGAAATTGGTTGCCTTACAAAATCTATACATTTAATTTTCATTAGAGAAGATTTGTTTCTTGATTATATTTCTAAAAAATGAATTAATTAGGTGGTTATGATTCATGAAATGCAACTTTAAATTGTATTTGATCATGATCTGAGGTTTACATTGAGATTCTAGAAAATTATTCAGTATTTTTTAGGGACTAAGCTGAATTTTAGCACTTCTTATAACCCTCATATAGATGGTAATTTTGATATAACCATTAAAAATATATTGGATATATTGAGATCTTGTTCAATGAATTTATAAGGATTTTGGCCTCAACATATTTCTCTAATGAAGTTATCATATAACAACACTTTCCATTCTACCATCTAAATGGCACCATATGAGGCTTTATATGGGAAGAGATATAGGAATCCATAATACTGGGATGATGTTGGGGTAAGAAAGATTATAAAGAGTTACCTTGTCCAATAAATTATGGTGAGGGTCCAAACCAATAAATAGTATACTAAAATGGTTAAAATTAAACCAAAAATCTATGTTGATAATCATAGAAGATATATAGAGTTTGAATTTGGTGATAAGGTGTCTCTTTCAATATGTATATGGAAATGGGTTATGAAATTTGGGTAGAAAGGGAAGCTAATCAATATATACATTGTTCCCTTTAAGATCCTTGATTATGTTGGGGTCTTAGATTATTGATTAATGGCCCCTCCTCACCTCTCCCAAGTAAATTATGTCTGAGAAAGTACATACCATATCAATCACATGTATTAAACTTTGAATTTGTTTAACTAGAACAAAACCTATTTTATGACGAACAACCCAAAGAGATCTATGATTAAAGAGACAAGATTCTACAAAACATAACCACACATCAATTTATGGTTCTACGGTGGAAAAATGTGATTGAGGAATATATATGTGAAATTGAGGATGTAATGAGGAAAAATTATCCTCACTTCTTTTCTTCTATAAAATAAAATTTTACGAACAAAATTCTTTTAATCGTTCGATAATATAACAACCAAAATTTCTAAACGTTGTAAAAATCATGTCATTTTTTATATATTCCATTATATGAAACACCCAACATAAACATACCAAAACATTTTATAAGAGCATTATTAATAAGTATTTAATAAACTCTAACACATCGGTTAATTAAAAATTATTACCTTTATGAGATAAATAATTTATATGTTTATTATTGAAAGATGTTATCTTTAAAATTAGTTTTCCTTATATTTTTTATTTTTTATTTAAAAGATAAATTTTATAATTTTATAATTTTAATTAAAAAATAAAAAACTTCTTTTTTGAATTAAACATATCAAAATTTACAAAGTATGAACTTCTTTTCTTTTTCTAAAAATGAATATCTTTTTTCAAAAAATATGATTTTTTTGAAAATTATGTTTTTTACGAGTTTATCATTATGTCAAAATGAGATAAAATACTAAAAAACCTTTTAAGTAATCAAATATGTATTTAATGAATAAAATTATTCATTTCAAAATATCCTTGTAACTTGGTAAACCTATGTCCAAAATGTATAGAATGAAAGTAAAACATTGCTTTAAAAAATTGTTTTCAACCTTTTATCTGAAACTATCATTTTTAAGATGAAATTTAGTTTTGTATTTAATTTAAATCACCATACATTTTATTAGTTTTAAAATAAATAAATGTATACCATTGAAATCAGTAACTATGACAATTTAGCAATTTATATAATTTTTATGCTTAAAACATTTTTTTCGTAAAAATAGTGTTTATATGATTACGTGCACTTATTTTAAAATTGATTTTTCACACCACTAGAAATTTTATATTATAAAATAATTTTAAAATTTTAAATTAAAAGTTTTAAATTAGTTAAGAATTTTAATATTACTTTTGTTCAATAAAGTTAATTACTGAGGGAAAAAATTACTTATCCTAGTAAATAAATAAGAATGTTAAAAAGTTTGTTATTAAGGGTAAAAAGCCAAAACATGTTAAAATATTTTTTCTTAATAGATTTATGAGGTGTTATTCAACCAAAATTCATTCCCTTCCCACATTTTTCAATTTTGAATCCCTTTACACTTTAATAATGTAATAACATTGTTGAAGTTCAATGGTTATTTTCAAAACTACTCTTATCTTCACTTATAGAAGGGGATCACTTCCACCCATTCATATTGAACTCATTCCTTTTAATTTCCTCCTAATAATATTCTTTTTTTTATCTTCATAGAACCCATTCCCATATCTATAATCTTCTATTTACCTTTATTTTCTTAAGGATTTAATTTATAAGGAGTTTTCTATGAAAAAATTCAAGCATCCAATGAGGTTAGAGAAAGAATGATTTTGTGAAAACTCAAGTTAAGGGTTTTGATAACTCAATTACCTTTCAAAAGGTTGTACTCATCTTTATTAAACCTTATCATTAAAATTTATTTCTAATAAAACTTGATCTAATATTATGATTTAATCCCTATTTTTTCTAGGTACTTATGTTTTATATCCATCTCTTCTTCCTTGATGATTTCATTTATTATAACATCCCGCATTTTTATAAAATAACTTTTCATTACATTTTACACAACCGAGGATCTTTAAGTTTTAGTTTCTTGGAAACCAAGAACTTATTACATGAGAAAAAAAAATTCTTCTTAAACACTTGAAAGGCTTCTTCATTTGTTCATCCTAAGTTCATTACAGTATCACATAACCTTGGAACATACATCATAGGAAAGGGTGAGAAAAAGACCCAGTAAGGGAACCAAGGGAAAAATTTTACATGAGAACTTGAGATACATCAAAAGTCATGAAAAATAACTTTAAGCCATGAGAAAGAGATCATGAAGCATATCATAATACAAATAACGTATTCCATAACTTGAAGATGTGGCTAAAACATTTAACATAGGAAATCATGAACATATCACCAAGGCCCATCCCCAAGATGTCATTTTAAAATTACCAAGGTAAACCCCAAGGTATCATTAAAATTGTAATCTCTAGTGGTTACATCATTACCCAATGCAATGGGGCGCTATCAGGGCGCACCCTTAAATTTGTAATCTCTAGTGGTTACATTACCCAATGCATTGGAGCACTATCAGGGCGCACCCTTAAATTTGTCTTTATTATCATGTGATCCACATATATCAATATCAAAAATTTCACAAATAACCCATATAGAATAAAAGAAATGGGTTTCCTTTCATAATAATAACATTTTAAAAACTGCTTTAAAGACAAGATCTTTATGTCACTTTAAACCCACGGAAAAGGAAAGCGGGTTTCATGTATTTAAATCCTAGAATTTAAAATATAACATTTTGATATAAATATATATATATTTAAATACCCCTTGTAGAAGAAAGGCCCTTGAGTATTCACTTAATAACATAAAATAATTTGAGAAAAAGAGAGAGGCATTTTGAGATGAAAATTCGGCAGCATAACAGCTATGTTACAGGGTTTTAGAAAATTTTGAAAAGATAGGGGACATGGGTCACCCACTCATAAATGATCCATAAAATAGTAGGGGGATAGAATATAAATTATTTAAGAACATGGTAAATAAATTTGAAAGATATACCATATGAAATGAAAAACATGGAAGGAAGACAAAAATAAGATTTCTCTTATGAAAATTTGGCAGCCTAACGGCGTCACTTAAATTTCAAAAAAAATGAATTAACGAGATAAAATAGGGGGTCTCATCATATGAACATAAAATATCAGTATGATAGATATAGAGATCATACCCCAACATAATAAAAAGGAACTTGAAAGACTTGACAAGAAAATAGAACTTGAAAATGAGAAGGGTGAAAGAATCCCTTAAAAATTCGGCAGCCTAATGGCGCCACTTAAAAATTCATAATATGAAATGATGAGAGTAAGAAGGGATCTCACATCATTTGAACATGAAAATTTCAGTAAGAGGAATATAAAAGAACATCCTCCAACATAAGAACATGGAGCAAAAAGAAATGACTTAAAAGATATTACTTGAAAAGAAAGAGAGAGGTCAGATCCCTTACCTTAAAATGTAACTCTTAAAACTAAAAGGATGGGACCTTGAGGGCTTGGGGGAACCTTGGGAGGCCTCTTTGGGAGGTAATGAGACCAGAGCTTCGTTTGGGGAGAGTTGGGAGTGAAAACTAAAGGAGAAAAGGGTGTGTATTTATAGGGAAAGTGAGGGGACAAGGCATTAATGGCCAAGGGACACCTCATTGGTGCTATTGGCAAAACCATGGGCTTGCCCATGGTATTTGCCCATGGTATTGGCCACTTGGGACACCTCATACCATATCCTACTATTCATAAGTCGACCATATTTATTATATACTTAATACATCATTTAATGATGTCATTAAACACTCGTAACTTAAAAACTGTATTTTCACTATTCATCAAAAATTCAACTTTCTCAGAAAAATCCCAAAATTTAACCTTAATCAAATCTCAATGATCTGATTTCAAAAATGAACTCCATTTTATAAAAATATTTTTATAAATATTTTTAATTTAATTTTTAAATAAATACACTATTCACTGAAAATTCATTTTCTTCAGAAAAATCCCCAAAAATCACCTTAACATAATATCGATGCTATGAGTTCTAAAATGAAATCCATTTTATAAAAATAATTTTATTAATATTTTTAATTTAATTTTTAATTAAAAAACACTACTCACCTGAAAAAAACTAATACTTGACTAATAATCTCTGAAACAGTTATTTACCTATTTTATTGAATCACATTACTTAATCAAGCTGCCTAGATTATATTAATACTTTTTTTAAGTGATATTACTAATTCATTTGGTCACATTACTAATCCTAATCATAAAATCACTATTCATAGTTTACTATTCATCAAAAATTAAGTTTATCTTATTAGACTCTAAATTTTGTACTTAACATAATTGTAGAAGACCATTTTTTGAAAATCATTACACATTTTTTATTATTTAAGGTTTACAAAAACACTTTTAAATATCATTTTTCTATAATTCATCAAAAATATGCATACTGTATTTATCTTGACATTTTAAAATTCACAAACTCCATCATAATAAGAAAACACAATTTTATTTATCTCAAAGGATTACACAAACCAGTTACGGTCTCCTTACATAGCCCCTTATAACCCCAGCATAAGACCTAAGTGTAAGGTGTGCTAAGGTGAGAGAATTTGAGGGCGGCTTGTCCAACATTGCACGAGTAGTAATTTCTATCAGTTTGAACTTCTCGCGAAGGAAATTCTCTTCTAACTTTACACAATGAAGTTCGTATTGGGTTTTGTCAAGAGAAAAGTCCAGTGGTGTTACCTTCTTCCCAAGTTCCGTTAGATGGGCTTCGATTGGCCCGAGACTACTGGATGAGGCCATCGAATCTTATTTCTATATTAATTAACCAAGATCACTCGTATTTAGAGACAATAATCGAAACATTTAGTTTCCAGTGGTCATATTGACCAATAGTCATATAACAGTCAAAACCCAATGGTCTCATTTTAATTATACTCATGTTATCAAATGAAACAGTTTTGTTGAGTATAAAATAAAATAACACACAAAATTTGGAAACAAGATTTATTCAAAATTTTGGGTCGTTACATTCTTCCCCCGTTAAGAAATTGCGTCCTCACAATTTTTAAAATTGGGTTTGGAAATTTCATTGAAAGTCCCACATCGGAAAAGGAGTCAGTAAAACTGTTACTTTAAAAGAAAGAAAGGTAAGTACAAAGGTCACCTGAGTTAACCCACACTAGGATTCCATGTAGAAAAACATGGACATGGAGGAAAAAAAAAGGGTCAAGTTCTGAGGGAGAGTGATAGAAAACATGATTAGGAGAAATTTAACCATAAGAAAATCACAAACTTATGATGTGTGTAAATGGTCTTTGATTACCCAGTAGGAAACGTAAACCAACAATGTTTTTGTTTTACGTTCCTTTTCATAATTTTGAGGAATTCATTTACTACATAGAACATAAACATAAGGAAATATACCTACCTTCAAGTAGAGTTTCATCCTTTAATAAGTTTCTACCAAAACTAATATTTTTTACAAATGATGAGCATTCGAAAACACTTGGTCTCATCAAAAGCACAAGAATAATATTCTATAGAATCACATAATCCAAAAAAGATTAACTATCTATTTATCTTTAAACATTATCCCTAAAACGGAAGGGGTAAGATAAAACAACTCTTCAAAAAGAAAGAATCCCATAGGAAGGGAAACTTCTTTAAATCTTCAAAATTCTACGGTACTACCCAAAGTTCATCATAGACCATTCCATAAATAATTGTCCTTAAAATTCCTCAAAATAAACCAAAATAATATTGAAACCCAATAATAAGAACAATCTCATAACAAAGTCTTCCAAGATAGACTTTATCATTCATCTACAAATAGCATCAACCACTCTTATCGTCTTATAACAAAAGTAACTAACCTAATCACATTTTCCCAAAGTTAGGTTAATAATTTTCATAATTAACCTAAATTACCATAAGTTCACCTTAAATTCATCTATTCTTCAAAATATAAGTCAACATTTACTCCTCAAATAAAATACCGTAGTAATATATTTACCTCGATCAAATAGGGTTCCCAAAATAGTGAACGTCTTCCAAAATCATAATCATCTTTAAATCCCCTAATCAACTTTATCAGATGAACATCCTTGAGACTTCGTCTTCTTCTTCATTGATAAATTTGGCCATTCAACTAGGTAAAAATTATAAATTTTGATTTTTGATAGCTGGTTTGGCATAATCACAATATGTTCAACTTGATCTCTCATCATCTCTGTCATATTAATAGGGCAATAATCACATTTCCTATCACATTGGTTGTTGGGATATGTTCTTACATTTCTCTCTATTAACTAAGAATAGAAAGTATAATTAGGGGGATTAAATACTTATCCAATAATCATGAAAAGGAAACTTGAAGCATAGAAGGATAAACTTGTAGAAGAAAAGTATACCCTAACTTGGGATCCCCTAGGTTCCAATCTAGGTTATCCATGATCATATATTCTTATGTGAATATTTATTTTATTTTATCTTTTTCCCTTTAATAATGGTTCATACTAAGCTTATGAATTTACCAAAGAATATCCCCCAGGAGTGTCGTAACCAAGAGTGCAGCAAGGCCCGTTGTCATGTCCCAAATTCCCGTTCAAGTCTAGCTCAAAGCGGTGTTTTCGGGTTTTACCCCTACGTACATCTATCCTAGAGCCACCTCTACCTGCTCATATCCAGACAGGGATGTATTTTCTTGGCAACCCCTTACTCAATACTCACCAAAATACTAGGAAGATTTCCTATATTTAAACATTTTTATAGGGTTCTTCCTAAAGTTTACATATCCTAATTTCCAAAAAAAACTAAACCATACTTTGATACCAACTATAACATCCCGCCTTTTTATAACATAACTTTTCATTACATTTTACACAACCGAGGATCTTTAAGTTTTAGTGTCTTGGAAACCAGGAACTTATTACATGAGAAAAAAACATTCTTCTTAAACACTTGAAAGGATTCTTCATTTGTTCATCCTAAGTTCATTACAGCATCTCATAACCTGGGAGCATACATCAAAGGAAAGGGTGAGAAAAAGGCCCAGTAAGGGAAACAATGGAAACATTTTACATTAGAACTTTAGATACATCAAAAGTCATGAAAAATAACTTTAAGGCATGAGAAAGAGATCATGAAGCATATCATAATAAAAATAACGTATTTCATAACGTGAAGATGTGGCTACAACATTTAACATAGACAATCATGAACATATCACCAAGGTCCATCCCCAAGGTTTCATTTTAAAATTACCAAGTTAAACCCCAAGGTATCATTAAAATTGTAATCTCTAGTGGTTACATCATTACCCAATGCAATGGGGCGCTATCAGGGCGCACCATTAAATTTGTAATCTCTAGTGGTTACATCATTACCCAATTCATTAGAGCGCTATCAGGTCGCACCCTTAAATTTGTCTTTATTATCATGTGATCTACATATCTCAGCATCAAACTTTTCATAAATAATTCATATATAAAAAAAGAAATGGGTTTCCTTTCATAATAATAACGTTTTAAAAACTGCTTTAAAGACAATATCTTTATGTCACTTTAAACCCACGGAAAAGGAAAGTGGGTTTCATGTATGTAAATCCCAGAATTTAAAATAGAACATTTTGATATATATGTGACTAACCCTATAGAATAAATAGATTTTATTATTCACTTAATAAGATAAAATAATTTGAGAAAAAGAGAGGCATTTTGAGACGAAAATTATGCAGCATAACGGCTATGTTACAGGGTTTTAGAAAAATTTGAAAAGAGAGGGGACAAGGGTCACCCACTCATAAATGATCCATAAAATAGTATCGGGACAGAATACAAAGTATTTAAGAACATGGTAAATAAATTTGAAACGTATACCATATTAAATGAAAAACATGGAAGGAAGAAAAAAATAAGATTTCTCTTATAAAAATTCGGCAGCCTAACGGCGTCACTTAAATTTCAAAAAAATGAATTGACGAGATAAAATAGGATCACTCAAAAAATGAAAATAAAATATCAGAATGATATATATAGAGATAAAACCCCAAAATAATAAAAAGGAACTTGAAAGAATAGATAAGAAAATATAACTTGAAAATGAGAAGGGTGAAAGAATCCCTTAAAAATTCGGCAGCCTAACGGCGCCACTTAAACATTCATAAAATTAAATTATGAGAGTAAGAAGGGATCTCTCATCATATTAACATGAAAATTTAAGTAACATGAATATAAAAGAACATCCTCCAACATAAGAACATGGATCATAAAATAAATGGCTTAAAAGATATTACTTGAAATGAAAGAGAGAGGTCGGATCCCTTACCTTACAATGTAACTCTTAAAACTCAAAGGATGGGACCTTGAGGGATTGGGGGAACCTTGGGAGGACTATTTGGGAGGTAATGAGACCAGATATTAGTTGGGGGAGAGTTGGGAGTGAAAACTAAAGGAGGAAAGACTGGGTATTTATAGGAAATGTGAGGGGACAAGGCATTAATGGCCAAGGGACACCTCATTTGTGGTATTGGAAAAACCATGGGCTTGCCCATGGTATTTTCCCATGGTATTGGCCACTTGGGATACCTCATACCTTATCTTACTATTCATAAGTCGACAATATTGATTACATACTTAATACATCATTTAATGATGTCATTAAACACCCGTAACTTAAAAACTGTATTTTCACTATTCATCGAAAATTCAACTTTCTCAGAAAAATCCCAAAATTTCACCTTAACCAAATATCAATGCTCTGATTTAAAAAATGAACTCCATTTTATAAAAATAATTTTCTAAATATTGTTAATTTAATTTTTAAATAAATACACTATTCACCGAAAATTCATTTTTTTCAGAAAAATTCCCCAAAAATCACCTTAACATAATATCGATGCTCTCAGTTCAAAAATGAAATCCATTTTATGAAAATAATTCTCTAAATATTTTTAACTTAATTTTTAATTAAAAAACACTATTCACTCAAAAAAACTAATACTTGACTAATAATCTCTAAAACAGTTATTTACCTATTTTATTGAATCACGTTACTTAATCAAGGTGCCTAGATTATATTAATACTTTCTTTAAGTGAGATTATTAATCCATTTTGCCACATTACTAATCCTAAGCATAAAATCACTATTCATAAATTACTATTCATCAAAATTTAGGTCAATCTTATTAGACTCTAAATTTCGTACTAAACATAATTGTAGAAGACCATTTTTTGAAAATCATTACACATTTTTAATTATTTAAGGTTTACAAAAAACATTTTTAAATATCATTTTTCTAGAATTCATCAAAAATATGCATACTGTATTTATCTGGACATTTTAAAATACACAAACTCCATCATAATAAGAAAAGACAATTTTATTTATCTTAAAGGATTACACAAAGCAGTTACGGTCTCCTTACATGGCCCCTTATAACCCCAGCATATGAATTAAGTGTAAGGTGTGCTAAGGTGAGAGAATCTGAGGGCGGCTCGGCCAACATTGCATGAGTAGTAATTTCTATCAGTTTGATCTTATCACGAAGGAAATTTCATTCTAGCTTTACACGATGAAGTTCATCTTGGGTTTGGTCCAAAACAAAGCCCAGTGGTGCTACCTCCTTCCCAAGTTCCGTTAGATGAGCTTCGATTGGCCCGAGACTACTGGATGAGGCCATCGAATCTTCTTTCTATATTAATTAACCAAGATCACTCGTATTTAGAGACAATAATCGAAATATTTAGTTTCCAGCGGTCATATTTACCAATGGTCATATAACAGTCGAAACCCAACAGTCTCATTTTAATTATACTCATGTTATCAAATGAAACAATTTTGTTGAGTATAAAATAAAATAACAGACAAAATTAGGAAACAATATTTATTCAAAATTTCGGGTCGTTATATTTATAAAGTGTTAGATTGAAATATTGGTTCTCGTATTTTATAATGAACCTTTATTTTCCCTATTCATATTTTACCTTCCCAATAAATTTTTCCTTTGTATTTAAAGAGATAATATGTTTCATCCATTTTTACCATTATATTTCACTTTATAACTTTTTAAAAGAAAGTTTTATAAATTCTTAAAATGATGTGGGTTTCAAAAAAAGAATATTTTTAGATGTAAAAGTATTTTAATTTCAAGAACTTATATTTTTTTATTTCCTGTATTTTTTTATACCATAAAATTAATCATTCAATGTAATTTATTTCCTAAAAATATTTTCTTAAAAAGTATATTTGAAAATTTATTTTAAATATCTTATAAATTATTTTAAACACTATTTTATAAAAAACAATCAATGGTTTTAAATAAATACATTTTTTAAAGTTTAAAATATTATTTCTTCTATGTCTCTAAAGTATTTACCTCCAATGGAGTTTTGTTTCATTCTTCAAATCCTATGTTCTATTATAATTTATTTCATTTCCTTGAACCTATTTTCGTTTCATTTAATTTTATTTTTAAATCTATTTTATAAGATATCATTTTAAAATGTTTGGAATCCCATTTTTTCTGTGGTTTGTTTTATGATATGATGATTGTTTTCCAAGTGGATGGAAAATGTATATATTATTAGAATCATGGGAACTATATATACCTCTAATAAATGGGATAAATCATTATATCTCAAAAGATAGAAATGTTATATAAACGGGTTAGGGAGTAAAAAGGTACACAAAGTTTGAGTGTGATTATTGTTTTCTTTACTCAAAATTTTATGTGTGAAAATTTTAAAAGGTATCCAGGTTCACAATGATAAGAAATAATTTTTTTATGAATATGTCTCTTTCTTTTCTATATTCCATGGATTTTTATTTATGTTTAATGTTTTATTCTACCAAGCCATGGAATAAGTGTGATCGTTTGATAAGATTTATCTATCTTTCTTTTTTATAGTTAACAATTATTGATTTATGTTCTTTTAATATGATTATTCTCCTGATTCAAGTTCTATCACATGTTAATGATATATCCACTATGGTATTTGATATTATTTACCTTACTAATAATTTTATCTCACCCATCCAATAGGTTTCCCTTCCCAGGGATTTGAAGATGATTATGTCTTATGGATTGTATCATAGGGGGCATAGTTTATGGATAAATATTCATATCTTGTAAAATAAAGTGTGTTTATGTTTCTAATATCTAGGTCATAAACCATTAGGTTCTTGGGTTGTGAAACTATATGTTATATGTACTAATTAAAATATGGTACCAATGTTTTATTTATATATTTTTAAAATGGGTCTTTATACTCTATAATAAAGACCACTAATTTGTTTTTGTTTTCTAATAACTTGTTACACATCACTGAAACACATTGTGTCATCGAGATGACATAATGTGTATGTCTTCTATGTCAATTCAATTTGAAATTTATTAAGTGATATTAATAAATAAAACATTATTTATTATTACTTATATATTACTCATTTAAAATACAAGAACACTTCCATGTTCAATTAAAAGGTCCATTGATTCGTCATGTTACTCTTTTGAACATGCTCTTATTATGTAATTCTTATTTTAATAAATATTTTAATAAAATCATAGTTTATAAATATGTTTTCAAAAAATGATATTTATCTATTATCTATAATTTTTGGATTACCATAAAACTTATATTTATTATAGTTCTAGATTTTACTATGTGTCTGTTTTTTTGTTGGTACATGGAATAGTAACTTTAGTTTTTCAAAGAATTTCGTAGCACTAAACAATTGACAAGAAAACATTATTTCTTGGTGATACATAAATATTGATCAATTTCCTTCCATTATATGAAATGCCTTTTTCATTACCTTTATAATAATGATGAAGTTCTTTTTTAGCACAGAGAAAATGTTATTCTGTTATCGTACATCTTCACCATGTAACTTGATGGAAATTTTATGAGGATTCACTACTATATGTCTCCCTTTTACTAAATCTAGATTTCATATTTATCAACACTAAAAAAGAATTTATTTTCTAATCACCCTTAAAACCATATCACTTTTATCAGAACTAAAAAAATACTGATCAAGGAACCCATTATCAATTCCCCATTATCTATGCTAGAAAAAGAGCTTATAAAATTAGTTTTTTTAGAATTATTTTTCTATCTTCGGTGACCCCTTTGTATTTAATATCCCACCCAACCACCCAACCTTCTTAAACAAAAGGTCCCCCGCACACACACCCCACCCACCCACCACGTTTATCAGTGCTTATCCCCCCCCCCATTTATCCCTCTCACATTACTCCTATTATTAGAACCTGGGACATTTATGTTCAAACTGAATGCTCATTACCACTGCATTAACTTAATTTTTTTGTATCTTCTGATATATATATTGATTAATATATATTTAAAAATATCATTTTAAAATATTTATTCATATAATTATATATATTCATATAATCACATGTATGTAAATAATTATTTATATTTATATAATTATTCTAAAATACATAAATAAAATATATGTGTAAGTGTGTGTATTTATATGTGTGTGTGTTTCATCTGGATATTTTGGTCTAATGATTTATTGTGAAGAGATCAGTATATTTTCACAACCAATAAAATTGATAGGGTGTATCTGTAGAAAGACAAAATATTTCTCACATCTATAATTAATCTAGGCCTGCTTTCCAACAACAGGTAGGAATTCGTAGTTTTAAACTCAATGAAACTTTAGAACTCACATTGGTTGAGAGGATAGGATGTCGTCTTCATCACACTCTTTTTTGGGGGATTATTTACTACTCTAACACTCTCTTATATATCTATGATATATTTATGAATCTATCCCCTATCCTGATGCAGAATTGGTTACCCTAACAATAAAATAGATGTTGAATCTCTCTATATGAAAAGGGGTTATATTAATGATTCCATCTATATGTATCAGAGGTTATCTATCTATTTCCTATTATTACATAGAAATGGATAGTTTCTTATGTTTTTAAGCCATATAATTAGGAACTCTTGAGTTAAATATCGTCCAATATGTTGATTTGTATTTTTAGAACAATATTGAACCTCCAAGAAGCGTTTCATATATCCTATGAGAATAAGAATCAAAACCCACATAGTTCATTCAAGTCCAATCCATGCAATTTAAAATTGTACAAAAAAGAAATATATTATTTCATATAGGGATTGGGTATGAATATCATGACTTAATAAGGATTACTATATATCCTTCTTATAATATGAATTAGAGTATTCATTATTCTATCTATCCTCAACCCGATGATGGGTGGGAAAAATAATTAATACTTGTGTGGGTTGTTTACCCAGAGTTTTTCAATATGGTAATTCCTTATAGACCTACACCAAGGTTGATTCCCGTCATAGGAGTCATTTGAACTGTATTATTGAATTAAGCTTACATACTGAGGTTTCCCTTATAGGGGGTATTTCTAGGATAATAGTGATGAAATCACTACAAGTCCCTAAGCTCGTGTGATCTATACTCGATATAAGAAACACAGGAGAGTGAATGATTAGTCACACTACTCATATATGTGGGACTTACGCAATGAACCATCCTTGATGGAGTGTTTTATATGGATCGCGGTGCTTAGGAAGGCAACCTAAGTATCTTGTTTGAACAAGAATCATAATCTTCATAGTTCAATATCATCTCGAATCTGCTGATGGGTTCAATATACATAAGGTCATGGTTGAAGATTACACTTAAGAGTATTCTTATGTATAATCCCATTTCTTGTCTGATAATAGAAAATGAAGGATGATAGACAGATAGAATAATTTGTGTCCCATGATTCAATGTTTGTTGGGACATCAAGGTACTTACACTAATGTGAATTCCCATTAGAGATATCTAGCACTTATCCTCAGTTAGATAGAGGTTGGGGACCATGAGTGGTTGACTAAGCATGCTTATATGGCATAATAATCCAATAATATCAAAACAATTACATGAGTTCCTAACACTAACCATTATTAAAATTTCCCATATAAAGGGGGAATGATCAGTAAAAGAAACATGATTAGGGGATCACAAGGTTCAAGGGTGAATGCCTAAATGTTTTTATTGGAAAAGGCTGACATGTCTGGGGATTTCTATACAATAAGGGAAACATGTATGAGGATGTCTACCTAAAATTTCTAGAGTGTATTCTTGACATGTCAAAGGATGTCTTCATAACATTTCTATAGTGTCTACCGGACATTTCTGAGGATGTATTCTTGATAATGTTGACTTGTCCATCATGATTTTCATTATTAAAGCTAACATGTCTAATGTGCTTTATACAATCACATTCTACATGTATGGAGGAATCCACATGATCTGGATGACATGTCTGAAGGACTTTGTATGATCTAAGTGACATGTATGAGGTTTATTGTGTGATATTGATAACAATTATGAATGGATTCGTATGATATGGATGACATGTTTGAGTTACATCACATGATATGGCTAGAATGTTTGAGGTCTATCATGTAATCCCAATGAAATGTATAAAGGACTTCATATGATCTGACTGACGTGTCTGAATGACTTCGCATAATCTAGTTGACATGTCTATGGGATGTCGTGTGATATTGATGAAATTTCATAAGAGTATCATACAAATATTATGTGTAAAGACCTGTAAATTCCATGGAAATTGTTTTTTAATACATGGGAATTTTACGAGTCTACATTTTCTGACGGCACCTAATTTCGAGGCCCAGTGTGCCCAGAATCAATTTCTGAAGTTTTTTTTGGGTACGTTCAGTGAACGTACATGCAGGATTTTATATCTTTTGAATCGGTACTTGGAATTGAAATATGATGGCACCGTTGAACTTACAGCTCTGGTATTCACTTAAGGAGACCTTTGCCGTAGTTGCATTTCAACGTGAATGGAAGTTTTTAATTGGGGTTTCTAGAAAAATTTAATAAAAATATGTGTGACATATTTTTATTTAGAAGGTGGTTTAATCCTCTAAATGGAAGTTAGAGGTGGGTTCCACACCCACATAACCTCCCATGGGAGGATATTATGTGGTGGGGTCCCACACGAGTTCAACCCCCTTTAAACCCCTTCAGCTCCCCATTAATAGGGGAAATTCTTGGACTTCCCATTAATGTGCCAACACACATTTGTAATTAATTAATTGAATCCCTTGGAATTCTAGCCAACACCAAACATTTAATTAAGTGAACCGACTTAATTAATTTGAATTTTTTTGAACTTATTCCAACCATTAAAATAAGGGATGAGCTTATTTTATTTTGGGTTGGAATAATTGTTGTATAGTTTGCTTGGAAAACACTATTCTCTTGACGAAGAACGTCGTTTCCATCGAAGAATGACGACGTGTCTCCTTCCTTTCCAACTGGGGCAAGAAAGGGAAGACGCTGCCCGCGAAGAACGTTACCAACAACAACATCATCCCCTCTAACATTGATGGAACGATGTCCGTCTTCCGAGATGTCCATCTTCCGTGACTTGTCATCATTCAATGAAAAAATACGAGGTAGGGGGATTTGATTATTTTTAAATGAATCAAATTATACCCTCATTCTTTGATGTATGATTTGGTTCGTAGTTGGACAATTGATATCACCTAATGCAGAGGGCGCGGGCCAAACAAACACGGCCTGACGCCCCTCCGTTGGTTTTTTTAGATTGACGTCGGAGGCAGAGATGAAAGGGCATGGTGTCATTGCACCGCGCTAGAGAAGTACCGCGACAATAAAAGAGGACCTACGGGTGGGAGGGCCGCAGTAGATGAAGAAGTGTGGCGTCGTCGCACCGCACGGTGGAGCCAAAGGCCACAGCCACATCAGTCCATGGTAAAGGTGGGGTGGTGCCGTCATACTGTGCGAATGGCATCAGGTCTGCGGCACTGTCGCGCCACGGTGGAGGTGCGGAGTTGGACAGCTGAGCCAGCTACCTTGGATCCAGACCGCGGGATGACCGACCGGCCCGTTGGAAGACCATGGCGCCCGCATGCACCATAAGGAGGGAGTCTGCGGCTCGCATCCGCGGACTGCTCTGTTGGGCAAACCGGCCGGGCTGGAAAACCTTGGTGCTCGTACACGCCGTGTAAGAAAAACCACGGCCCGCAGCGCGGGCTGTGTGCACTGGGCATTATCTGCCGGCTATGGACGGGCAGGACCGACCGGCTACGGTCGGGCAGCGAAGGAGGCGGCGCCGCTTGGCGCCGCCAGGAGAACCGGACCGGCCCATAGGTTGGGCCGGGTCCGCAGGGGGGTCCTGCCCCACTGGGCCGGGCCGACCCCCAGCCAGTTCAGACCCGCCGAGTTGGGTCAGGCCGACACAGCAGCCGACTGGGCTAGACTGGTCGGGCCTATCTTCGCTTAATTGTGCCGAACCGCCAGCCACTGGACATGACGGGTCATGCCTGTGTTCGCTTAAAAGTGAATATCTCCTAGACCGCGCGTCCGATTGATGCACCGTCTGCAGAACTGGGACCCTCGCGACAAGGAGGTCCTTTTGCGATGGTTTAAGTGGGTTTTGGGTAAATTTTACAAAACGTCTGGGTTTGGATCGAGCGTAAATCCAACCGGGCCCATGGAACGGAAAATCCAATAACTCTCAACCCGGGCGTCTGATTGACGTGTTGTTAGTCACGTTGAGTTCTTTATGACGAGACAGAATTACGGGATACATCAAATCAAGACTTCGTGATTGTTGATGTATCAACACTTGGCTCAAGGAGCAGACCCTCTCAAAATCGAGTGTGCTGTGTGCGGGAACCCTAGGCTTGGCTGCTACTGCGATGACTACTGTACTGAAATCCTCCGTGAGTTATATAGTGATTACTACTGTATTGGAATCCCCCGTGGGTTCGATAGTGATGACTACTGAATTGGAATCCCCCATGGGTTCGACAGCGACGACTACTGTACTAGGATCCTCCATGGGTGTGATAGTTCTAACTTCTATTCCTGTATCATGTGTGGGTCCAACAGAATAGCTTGTCCTATAAACTGTGTGGGTCTGACAGCTTAGTCGATCCTGTATCATGTGTGTGTCCGACAGATTAGATGAATCAGTGACTACATCTGATCATATCTATCACTCTATGAAATATGTATACCTGTGTGATCTGAGTCCTGTCTATCAATCATTTTCAATGATGTGATTGACCTTACTTCCTTTGTGGATTGGGTTGTGTTTGGGCTTGAGAGTTGGAGCGGGACTGTGACTGGTAACTTAGGTATATGTATGAACATATACCTAAGTAGGGTTGGTTTATACTTCTTGATCATATATTTCTACTGTGTTTTACCCTTTGTGGATTTTGGGAGACCTTCAGGGGTCTTGGGGTCCCCTACTGAGTATTGTTATGCTCACCCATGCACGGGCTTCGCCTGCACCTTGTTGAATTCTGTGCAAACGACGGACGACAGTGATCGAGGCTGAGGGTGAAGGAAGAGAGACTGCTCAGAGCTCGACTAGACGGGATGTATTGCAGGGACAAGTTGTTCAAGTTCTGTACCTACCCTTCATGTAGGAATCCTCGACGGATGATCCAGGAGCGGTTTTCCATTTTTACTTGTACTTGTACTTGTTGTTCAGTTGGGTTTGTATACTGGTCCACTTACTTTAAGCACACCTTACTTTTCTTTTTTTAGTACTTATTATCTCTACTGCTTGTGTTCAGACAGTGTGTGTGTTACAGGTTAAAAGGAAATGCCTTCCCTATTTATCGGGATTACGCCATTGGTTCTAGTCGTCAGCCCCTAGACTATGGAAGGCGGGCTTGGGGTAGTCACGGCATGGGCCCCGAAGACTGTTCGTGATATTATAACATTTCTCAAGGTCATCGTATGATCTAGATAACATGTACGAAGACTATTGCATGAACCAACTCTGGTGTCTAGAGGTTTTCATGTGATCAGCTAGCAGATCGTGTGAAGCACATGACCCAAATTCCTGAATATCAGTGTCTCCATATTTTCATGAATATTCTCTCATTTTAAGCCTTTATCACATAAATTCCTCAATGTTCATCAATCTATGGTCTTTTTATTCCTCACATAATCAATTTGACATGTATAAACTCTTTCCCATGATCCATCAAGCATGAAAAAAGTCCTTTGTGTGGTCAATGGAGTGGTCATGTGAAGCACATAAAAATTACATGTAATACCATAAGTTATTCCTTAGGATTACCTAGTGGAAAACCCTTGTGATCTCATGATTCACCTCTCGAGAAGGCCCTATCTATACTCTACACCTATGTGTATGTGTTTTTTCTAGGGTGGAAGGATTTATAGTCATCTCCAACTCAAATCGATGCCACTTCACATGAAACATAAATCATAGGCATGGGATAGAGTCAGTGTAGGTAGTGTCGCATCATGCCTTTCATGTTATCCAATCGTGAGTCATCAATGACAAAATATTTGCGTCATGTGACAAATAGTGACTGCATGATCACTCTATCATTACCATATTTATTAAACCTAAAGTTTTTTTAAGGTATTTCACATGATGAAATAAACAAGTAAAAGGGCCTTCAAAAGATCATGATAACACATTTAGGGCTCTTTTTGAGCTCAATCTAGCATGTCTCAGTGCCTTTGAATAATTTTTAATCTAGTCACGTAAACCACATAACTCCATCACATGAAAAATAGTGAAACTCTTCTTTTCAAGGTTAAAATGGTTTTAAAATATTATTTTATAATATATTTTGTGTTTGAGGGAATTTTCATGAAACATAAAATTGATTATGTTTTTAAAGGTGATTTATATCATAGATAAGACCCTATGTCATCTCTCAAAGAGCATTAGTTGTTTAAAGTGTTTATTTTTTGTAAAGTTTACTAAAAGAGGGGTTGGTTTTGAAAAAATATGTAAAAATAAAAAGACTTAATTTAAAGAGTTTAATTGTTGAAAAAGAAGTGGATTTTGAAAAATATGAAAAAAAATTAATTGTGAGTTCAACACGCACATTTGAAGTTCATTTTTCTTAGAGATTCATTTTGGTTTGAAGTAATTATTTGGTTAAAATTAATCATAATCCTGATTATATCCTAAGATTTTATATCAATGCTTGAAAACCCAAAACCTTGATATTACAATAATATTTCTAGGGTCATGTCCTTATGCATTGAATAATAGCTTCCAAATCAGATTGAAATCTTAATAAATTGGGTAATAAAAGGATTATTTTTTTTTCAATAAAAACAACATAAGTCATGAACTCAAAATCGTACATTGATCGGTTATAAATTAACATAATACCAACAACATGCTAAAAGAAAGGCATTAAAATATGAAATATTGTAAGATACATGGAATGATATGTTTTTAAACCCAAATTACTCCAAACTAGTAGCTAATATGAGAGATAGAACTCCCTTGACATGTGTGAAAATCCCTCACAACAAATGCCCATTTCTTAGCCCAACATCTAGAGGAGGTGGAAGCTCTAGAGGGCCCCATTATTCATATCATCTCTTCATATGAGTATAGGTAGATCTAGAACCTCCAAATGTATTATATAAAACCTTTGAGACTCTAAAACACAATCCCCTTTCCTCCTAGCCGAACATACAAATGGGGTTCCCAATATTCAAATTTATAGCAAAGTGGAAAGTTGTTTTGGGCACCTAGATTTCAATAAACTACTTGGACCAAGGTTTTGGATGGGTAGAAAGGATTATATCATTTAGGATAAAATTAAAAATTATTTAAACCTCCTATTTACTATCTCCACTGAAAATTTGAGAACATTTGGAAAATCACATCTGGAGATATGGATGAAATACATAACCCAACTTTTGACTTTCAGAATATTCCTCTTCTTTGATGGATTGGTTTGATTGGGCCTCTTAATGGACGAATTTGTATAGGGTCACTTCATATGAGTTCTATCCCATTGAATTTTAGATCATCCCACAAAATATTAGCCCTTGTGGATTTACCTATTATTTGTAGTGTTTTTTTGATTCCACATCTGTTCTTGGGATCCTGTGTAGTTTGGCCCGCTTTGCTTGAATTCCATCGTGGGACCTCAAAAATCCCCTCCACCTACAATGAAATCATCCAAAAAAATTGAAATTTCCCTCTTTAAATAGTTATAAAAACAAAATAATTGAATCAATCCTAAAGTTCAATTTTTTATTAAATTTGTAATTTTTAACACAACCTCATTTTAATACCGTGTATTTAAGGGTGGAAAAGAATCATGAATCGTTTCATGATCATACCCCCACACCTAAATATTTTCACTTCTAATAAGTGTCACATTTCCAAAAATTATTAATGGAGATAGTTCTAACTTCTTTGATATTTAACATTCAATTAAAATTTAATTCTTTAATGTAATGTGATCAAAGAAAAAATCACACCAAGGAGTTATTCTCAGTGATCATGGAAAAGGATATCTAATAAATTGTATCGGAATGAAATTAAAGGATATGAATGGTGCCAATTTTAGAAAATAATTCAAAAGAAAAAAATTACTAACTCTTTATGTGTGTGTGTGACAGCCATTTGATGCAACTATTTCCACTTTTTATCTAGTGAATATAGGTTAGTTTATGACCTTTATATTAAAATGATTATATCCACAGAACCCGACTTACATCTTTTGCAATCACATTTCAAGACCAACTCACTTATGAATTTTTGGATTTCAAACCTTATTCTCTCAACCGATATATCCTTGTATGTTTTACATTTCATCACTCACCTCATTTATTATTTTTTGGTTTTGTTTTTCAAAATTTGAACTTGGAAAAAATCACACACTCATCGCTCAATCCTTGTTTGATATCCTAACAATGCTAATTGTGATATCTATATAAATTTCAAAGGTTAGGGAAGAATTTTTTTTACCATACCAAGAAATAACCCATATTTTTGTGTCTTTTTTTATTTTTATTTTTTTTAGGGTGTACAATAGTCAAACAATAGGTACACATGCATAGGTCAATTTGTTATAGTAATGAAAAATATTGGATAAGGAATGACCATATAGAAAAATAATTTTGGAAAGATAATAAATGTTAACCTTACTTATATTTACCTTTTATTGAATAATAAAAATGAACACTTCATGGTTGGGTGTAAAAATATGTGGAGATATTAAGTGATAAAATTCCCCCAAAAATTAATCACACAAATGGTATCATTCTTCTTGGAGATTTAAAAATGATAAAACCATTAATATCATTGACAAGCAACCAATTTATAATAAAAATTCACATCCCAATGTTAAATTCATGCTAAAACACACAATTCATCCCTGATTTTTTAAAAATGTTAAATCAATTTTAAATAATTAAATTCATCATACATTTTGAATAATTACCAAAATTAATTGGGCATCAAAAATGAATATTTCGGCAAAATAGTGAGGGTGGAGGGGGAAAATGTAACAATACTATTCATAAAGTGAAGAAGAAAAAAATAAGAAAGATGATGAAAATTCCTAACAAACCTATGAAAGTGTGGAAAAGTAAAAATAATATACAGAAAATGAAAATGAGAAAAAAAAAGGATAAATTTGATAATAAATCCTAACTAACTCATGAATATACCCATCCCCCTTCACATAGAGTATTCATTTTCTTACTGCAATAAAATATAATGTGGGAAGTAAGGATAAAACTCAGTGGGTGTCATTGGTAAATTATTTCTTTAATGTGGAGTTCCTTTATCATAGAATCTAGAATGGATTTGTTAAAGTGATTCATCTACTAACCATTGATAGTGAAAGGGTTTTTTTGTTCTTTATTTATAACCTAAAAAAACCAAATGGATAAAAATTATTAATAGTTCATGGGCCAAACCAATGATAATTAAGCTTACCTGGATTCAACTTTATCCTCACATTAAAAAAAGGACCTTCTTTCCAATGTGGAATTGACTTTGAATGATGATACAGTCAAGGGAATCCTTGGTTCTCTGTTTATAGGTCTGATAGTTCTCATATGAATCTCTACGCATTTCCTCCTGCTCCAGAATATAAAACTTCCTCTAATCATCTATACCGTAAAGATTATAATTTCATTGTTTAATGTCTGAATAGGATCGGTGCTCTATATCAGAAGGGAGGTGACAACACTTTCTGAATATAAGCTGATAAGATAACATTCCAATGGTAGTCTTAAAGGTGGTACAATAAGCTCATAATGAATCAATGAGTCTAAGACTCCAATTTTATATATTGGGTTAAAATGTTTTTTCAAGAATTTTTTTTACCTCTCTATTAGACACCTCACTTGCCCATTTTTTTGTGGATGATGTGAAGTAGACACTCGATGACTAACCCCTTACTGATGTAAAAGTGATTGCATTATTTGGTTTTAGAAATGAGAGCCCTGTCCATTGATGATGAACCTAGGTAATCCAAACCTATAGAAAATTTGACTTCTTAAATATTACACAACTTTCATAGAATCATCGGTTATTGTGGATCATGCCTCTACCCATTTTGACATATAATCAACTTCTAGAAGTATGTATAAGTTTAAAAATAATTTAAAATTTTATAATACCAAGGAATAGCATCTTTCACTCGATATTATTGATCAATAAGAAACATGTAATTTATGGGAATATAATAGTATGAGTTAATGTATGATGGTGGCAGGATTCTATTGATATGGTCAGGCATGACATTTTATGCTCCTTTTTTATCCCAAATTTCTATATTAAGTTCTTAAATTAGGAGCATCCAATGAATGAGACATTATTTGGCTTCTGGTTTCTTAAGTAGATGGTGAAGGGATTCATGGTCTGAGAAAACAATTACTTTGGGAACTAAAAGGTATGAAATGAATTTATCCACGGAAAAAATGGAAATGGGTTATTTTTTAGTTATGGTATAGTTTTCTTAATAAGGGTCTAGTGTGGGAGAGGCATAAGCTAGTACATGTGGAGTTCGATAGACCCATTGTGATAAGGCTTCCCAAACTACATAGTTAGAGACATCACACATGAGATAAAATGGTAAATCTCATCGAGGTGGTTGGATTACCGAGGGTGATGTGAGAATCCATTTAAAATTGTTCAAATCATCCTCACATTCTTTATCAAAAACAAATTTCATTATGTTTTGGAGTAAGTGGGAGATGGGAAGTGCAATCTTACTAAATTCACGAACAAAATGACAATAAAATCTTGAATAACCTAAAAAAGACTACACATCCCCAAATATTTTGGAGAATGGTGGGGAAGAAATGACATCCAATTCTAATTTATCCACTTGGATACCATCCCCAAAAATTTCATGTCTAAGTATTATACCTTATTACACCGTGAAATAGAATTTCTCAAAATTTAACACGAGATTATTTTCAATACAGCGATGTAGGACATAACCCATACTACTCAAACATTCATCAAAAGATGATCCCAGTGAAATCATCCATGAATACTTCTATTTAATCATTCAGTTAATCCAAAAAATATTAACCATGCATCACTAGAACATACCTAGATAATTAGACAGACCAAATTGCATCCTCTTATATGAAAATGTGCCAAAAGGGGCATGTAAATGTAGTATTTTCCATATACTCAGAGGAAATATGGATCCAAAGGTATCCATAATATTCAAAAAGAAAACAATATTGGGACTTCCCTATCATCCTATCTAGTATCTCGTCAATGAATGGTAATAGGAAATGGTCATTCTTAGTGTATTGGTTTTTTCAGCCATAATTGATATAGAAAAACCAACTATTTTACATAGGGGTTGGAACTGATTCATGGTTTTCCTTTTTTATTACTATTAGACCAGTTTTCTTGGGAATTACCTGCACTAGACAGACCCATTAACTATCGAATATGGGGTAAATGACTCCTTCAACCAATAATTTTGTTACCTCCTTTTTAAAAACATCAAGGAGGTTTGGTTTAGCCGAGATTGTGCATGCCTCACCAGTTAAATCTCATCGTTTAACAATATATGATTCATGAAAATTGAAGGGATAATACCACAAATTTAAAAAATGTTCCATCCCAATTGTTGTTTATACTCCATAAAAAGGTGAATCAGTTTCAATTCACACTCTAGAGGGATTTAACTAGAAATTATGATAGGAATCTTGTTACCATTCTCAAGATATGAATATTTCAAATTTTAAGGTAGGGGTTTAAGTTCAAATTCAGGGATTTTTTTGATTAATGGGAGTGAATGTGAATGTGAGAGGTCAATGATCTCATCTAACTACTCAATGGTAACAGCCTCATATTAGGAATGAGCATTTTTAATCTTAATAGTATCACCAATGGTCATGTGATCCTCAGAGCTCAAGAAATCATCACTTAACAAATATACAAGATATTTTTCTATACTAATACAACATTCAATGCATGATTAATTACATAGAATTTCTGTCAATGATTAAAACTCATAAATTGTAATATAGTAAAGAAAATAAGTTCTTCCAAGGGAAGGGAGTACATCAATATAATTAACTAAAAGTGAGGAATTGTCTTCTAAGGGATGCTTCATTGAATCAAGGAGATTGAAGTGGAAAATTTCACCACCAAACACCATAGATAATGTACCAATATGGGCATTAAATATGGTTTTTTTGGTTTTAAAGAAAGGCCTCCCAAATATAATTAGGGAATTTCCATTCATACTATCATCTTCCATTTTTAGCACATAAGAATCAGCAGAAAAAAATAAAATTTTCACCCTCATAAGAACGTCCTCTAAAAAACCAGCGTGGTGTGTGGTACTCCAGTTTTCTAACTGAATAACAATTCATATGGTCTTAAATTAGCTAAATTATAAGGAAGATATAGTGGAGTGAGGTATCGCATTTATAGGATCACCAAAATCAAGCATTTCATCGGAAAAGAAATACTTTCTAATGGTGTATGGAATTGAGAATGTTCATGAATCATTGAATTTGGTGGAAAGTGATGGATTAATAAATGAAAATATGTTCCTCCCAAATTTTTCATTTTCATTACCTTAAATTTATCTTTGGTGTGAACACGTCCCCTTTATAAACTTGGTGTATCGTTGAATTTTCTTGGCAACATAAGGGGATGTTAACCTAAAATTTTTTGAAAGCTTCCAAGAATTCCTTATCAAGTTAAGTTTATTTTTTTCCTTAGTTGGGTGGCCATTTGCGGAAATGGAATAAGAATGGTTTTTCTTGATTTTTCATCAAATAAAAATCCCTTTCATTTGGCACTGATTCTCTTAGGAAAAGGTTTTTCCTCTCTTGAACCATTTTTAGTGGTTGGGATAGTGGATTACTCAGGAGGGGATGAATTTAATGGAGGGGTCATTTGTATTGTATGTTGTGTTCAATCCAGAGGGTGATGTCACTAACATTTTCCTTCCCCCTTGGGTTGACTATGATGGAGTTGGTGGTCTAGAACCAATTACTTTGTACTTTATTCATTTAAATAAAATTTGTATCACATCTTGATTGTTCTTCTGCGTGACATGTCATGTGATAATGTCCTAAGGACATCTGTTGCATTAAAGGGTCATAGAGGATCCCTGATATGATGAGAACCTGGAATTTCCATAACACTGTTCTTGAATGAATGTTCTATGGCCGGATGATATTATTTGAGGGACACAAATAATACAGGTCATTAGGGGTGAGGACTCATAAAACATTGAGACACCTTCTCATGGTGTGCACCCTTGGTAATATCCAGGAGGATATTATTAGAATGAGACCCGCCAGTTGGAAATCCACATTTCATAGTGTCATTGGATGTTCCTATCTGCGGACGTGTGTATTGGTCCTTAGACTTTAAGATTATTATTAATGGGTATTACAACTCGCGCACTTAGATGTATTGACGAAAACTGTAACGACACACTGTTCGCAGCGAGGTAGGATACGTTGGGTGCATCACGAGTAATACTGCATTAATAGATAATGAGAGAAAGGATTTTTCCCTTCCGTTCCATAACGGAAGTAGATATCTCAGGCCCTTTGATGGAATTGATATAGCCTAAATAAATCCATGGCCATGGTAAGGTATGGGAAAGTTCAATTCTGGGAATTCAAAGAAAGAATAATCAAGCACATGGGTTGATGGAACTAGTATGCAACCCGCTGGATTGGATATATCGAGACAAAGTGATTATATTATACGGTAAGCGTTCGTAGGAGGTGACACGTCATTGCGGTGTTAACTTCTTTCTCTATGGGTGCCTTGGCGTGTTTCTAGACGCTAACCTTGGACTTTAGCTAGGCTCAGCCTAATGTCACTGAGAAAGAGTCCTAGAGGGTCACACACTAAGTGTGTCCATGTATCTCAGTTAAATATTAATTTAACAAATTAAATAAATATTATTCTCGACTGTGGTTTAATAATTATTTAAGGATGTCTGATCGCATTTATTTTGACACTATTTATTCGATAGAATATATTGTGGATGAAATAATATATTTATTAGCGAGTAATGCAGTTACATTTATTTAAGGAATAAATAGGAATTGCTCAAGGTCTAATAAATGTGGTGGAGAAAAATGGAAAATAAAAGTACACGCCGTGTATGTTAAATATACATGTCCTGTAGTTTTATGGAAAACAAGTACACGCCATGTATTAATTATTACACGCCGTGTAGTTTTTCCAGTTTGGATTTTGAGAATTTAATATTGTTATATTAAATGATATTTATTATAATCAGCGTGGGCGCATGTCAAGGAATTAATAATTCGACATGGGGGTTCTCAATAAGAGTTAATGAAATAAATAAAACACATAACGTGTTTATTAATTGTCATAACTCTATTAACCTCAAACCCGATTATAAATATCCTTGCAACCCCAACATTTTAAAGAGCCATTGTTGTGCACAATGGATTTGGAAATACTCTCAATCCAAGAGAGAATTCCCTTTCCACCAAGAATTCCCTCAAGTCACGAGAGCAAGATCCTCCATCGGATCAAGGCGGTCGAAGGCAGACATCGCAAGTGAAGGTTCTTCCGCGCTAGCACCCAGAGATCCCTTCGATGAAGTCCGGAGATACGTGACACATGTGTGGATCACCGCTAGAGGAATCCTACACTTGGATTCTACGACCCAATGACGGTTCACCGAATCGTGACCGGACACATCAACGAAGAAAGAATTCCAACGAGGTAATTCTTATGCATTAATTAAATTAATTATAATCAATATATGATGATCCTCCTCAAGGGTTCTGGGACTCTTCTTTTCTTTTCGTTCTTCATTCTATTCTGAAGATTCGGCATTTTATATCGTGACAGATCTTGGATTGAATGTTGTTTAACGTTATAATTAAAGTTAGGCAAACCCACCAACGTGCTTCCGTTGTGCCCAGAACCTACAAGTGGTATCAGAGCGGGTCATATCATTTATTATAATTATTTAGTTTTTCATTGGTAATTTACGCATTTAATAATTTAGTTATATCAATTCAAGTTTAATCATTCTGGAAATATGAATATCGAGATATATTCCTCCTCCCTCGTTTCTCGTTCACCTCACAGAAATGATTTTTTCTTTTAATTTTGATTAAAATAAAATAGAGGAACTCATCCGGAAGAGCCAAACTTTTCTGGCCGTATAACACCAAAATACACGGCGTGTATTCGGAAGTACACGCCGTGTAGTTGAGGTTCAATGCATTGACTGGTCCGCCAAATCAGGTCATGTATTGGATTCTTTATAAGAATTTAAGACACCGTGTGTTGACCAGAAAAAGGTGGAACACAGTTTCCGGAATACACACCATGTGGTCCAATGAACACGGCATGTAGTCCCTTCGGGTTAGGGTTGGGTTGTGTACTCCATACACGGCCTGCCCGGCTGGAAACCATGTAATGCGGAAACTACAAGGCGTGTGTCCCACTGTACACGCTGTGTACTCTGAAAATTTCCAAAGTACATTAACACGCCCTGTCCCCGGGCGTGTACTTCGGATGGACGGTGAAGAAAAGTACACGCCGTGTAGTCAGAACTACATGTCGTGTACTCACCCAAATTACGCAGATTTATTAAAATTTATTATTATATTATACAAACCCTTGAGACGTGTACCATGGTGCAGGCGTAAAGCTGAGGCACAACACGTGATAGGTGTTTTATATATATGTGTTTAATTTAACATCTGCGTAATAAATGGGAATTCACCGAGTTGCCTCCAAGGTACAAGTTGCGTACAAGGATAATTTAAAATGAATTTATTTGTTTAAAATTCTGATGGATGATAATCTCAAGGAAATTCAGAAAATGGGATTTAAGATAAAAGGATTGATTAATTAATGAAAATTAATTGATTCGAGCGTGATTTATCTTAAACAAGAACGATTAAAGAATTGAATGCTAGTTTTATTTATGCATAAATATCGTTGAATGTATGGATGATCATGAGCTAGACCGAGACCTTTGTATGTGAATGGTTTCTTTTTAATTTATTTATTTAAATTAAATTTGTTGGTCTGCGAGCCATCTCCTCATTAATATGTAGGGCATGTGTGTCCAAGGATTCTTTTATGTAAAAACCCCTTTTACCCCTCACCTGCGTGTGAGATAAATGCATATGTAATGGATGGAGTTCCCAAGATAGTGGAGGCAGCTCAAGTTAGGATCCAAGGTGAAACCAATCCAAGAAGATACAAAGGTGGATAGGTGGAAAGCTGTAAACACAAACTCGAAAGGTTCAAGGTGTTTCTGCCCTAGGTCTTGGGTTATTTTATCAACTGCTAGATAAACTAACCAATAGAAAATCTCATGATCATACCATTTATTTTATTTCTATCAGTTGCATGGTTTATTTATTGTGGGTGTGTAGTCACGATCACACAATTAATTAATTAAACGAGCATGAAAGATGGAACTAAAATAAAACCATCTTATACGTAAATATTATCTTAGACACGGTTAATCACTTAAGTATATCCCACTTAATATTAACAAGCATGTAATCAAAGATAATAAAATGGAAATTTACTTATAAGAATAAAATCCCTCAAAATAAATATTAAGTCGGCATAGCCTTCCATAATCTTGGTTAGAATCGAACCATAGTTCAAAGTACTTGACCAACCCTAGTTGGGGTGCTTTAAATTATTGGAGAATTCTAATTCAAGGTTTTGGGTTGACTTGACTTGGTTTGCATCAAGGGTTGACTGCCACAGCAGGACTTGGTGTGACCAAGAGGCAAAGGTTGAGGAAATCCAAAAAGGATTTCAGGATTGGGGAGTCCACTCAGTAGATCAAGGAGCTGCAAGTTAATGCAGTTGGCATTTGGAATGCCTACCTAAAACCCTTCAAGTTGCTTGACCAACCCTAGTTGGGGTAATGTAAAGGGAAATATGTATCCTTGCCACTATAATATTCATGCAACATAATATTCTGAAGTCAATGGTGAGGGCTATTGGATTTCGATAAAATAGTGGGAGACTAATAAGTATTAATTTATTTATTTGTCTAAAATTTTGTAATAAAGTACTAAACCTTTGCTCATCTTAATTTGTAGAAACTCCAAGAAAATGACTTCAAACATATCATTGTGCACCATACTCAAAAAAGAAAACCTTCTCACCGGCACCAATTTCCAAGAGTGGCAGAGGCATTTACGTGTCGTCCTTCACCACGAATGGAAATTATATGTGCTGGAAAAGCATATTCCAGTTGTGTCTGGGAAAGAGGCTAGTGATGAGGAATTATCTCTCTACATGAAACACATAGATGATGCCACAGATGTCCAGTTTTTCATGCTATCGGCCATGTCTAATGAGCTCTTGAAGCAAAATGAAAACATGGACGCGTATAGCATGATATCTCACCTTAAAGATCTCTACTAAGAGAAGGTGAGACAGGAGAGGTCTGAGATCTCCAATGCTTTGTTTACCACAAAGCTTGGAGAGTCTGCGCCAGCTGGGCCTCATGTAGTCAAGCTTATTGGCTACATTGAACGCTTGGACATCTTAGGGATTAAATTCCCGGATGAGTTGCGTACAGATCTCATCCTATCATCACTGCCCAAGACCTTATCTAGCTTCATTGTCAAATATAACATGAGCGGCAATGAGAAGAATCTATAAGAGCTTATGACCTTGATTAACCAGGTAGATAAGGACATGGGGCATGACAAACCCACGGTCCTTATGGTGAACAAGAAAAGGAAGGACAAGGAAAAGGGGCCAAAGACTTATAAACGGTCTGAACCCCCAAGCACCGTCCCTCCAAGAAGGGGAAGATCTAGAGGCAGGGCAAGGAATGGGAGGCAGTGTGTTTTGCATGTGGCAAGCAGGGCCACTGGAAGAGGAACTGCACCCAGAAGCGTGGGGACGCTATAGGTGCGTTTGTTATCGAGTGAAATCTTTCTATTTCTACACATTGGGTATTAGATACAGCTTGTGGGGCTCACATATGTATTCAAATGCAGGAACCAAGTAGATATAGAAAGATCGCCAGAGGAGAGGTGGATCTGCGAGCTGCCAATGACGCAAGGCTGGCTGTGTTGGCTATTGGAGACTACCACCTCTCATTGCCGACTGGGATGATTTTGGTTTTACATAACTGTTATTATGTGCCTAGTGTTACCAAGAACATAATTTCTGTATCTTGTTTGGATATGGATGGATTTGTTTTCAAATTTGGAAATAAGGGTTGTCTCTTTTATAAGAAAAACGTATGGTATGGTATGGAAAATTTAAATAATGGTTTGTATGTATTGAATTACGAAAACCAAGTGTTGGCAATTGATAATGAAACAAACTCACATGACTCATACATCACCCAGTTATGGAATCACCGCCTTGGTCATGTGAACAAGAAGCATTTGACAAAGCTCTGCCAAGATGCCTATTTAGACTCTACTGAGCTAAAACCACTTGATAGATGTCACGCTTGTTTACAAGGAAAAATGACCAATCCGCCTTTTGGTGGAAAAGGTGAAAGGGCCACATAGCTTCTAGGATTGGTACACACGGATGTGTGTGGACCATTTCCAGTAGAATCTAGAGGTGGATATTCTTACTTCATTACTTTTACTGATGATTTGAGTAGATATGGCTATGTCTACTTAATGAGGTATAAGTTAGAGTCCTTAGAGAAATTTAAGGAATTCAAAAATGAAGTAGAGAATCTTCTTGGTAAGAAGATAAAGAAGCTTCGATCAGATCGCGGTGGAGAATATCTGAACCAAGAGTTCATTGATCTTCTACGGGAGTCTGGGATTCTATCTCATCTCACACCTCCTTATACACCACAGTGGAATGGTGTTAGTGAAATGAGGAACCACACCTTTTTGGACATGTTGAGGTCAATGATGAGTCATGTGGATCTTCCATTATCCTTTTGGGGATATGCATTAGAAACTGCAGCATACACATTCTATCGAGTACCAACTAAGGCGGAAAATGGAATTCCATCCGAGTTATGGAATGGAAGGAAACCCACTTTGTCGCACACACGTGTATAGGGATGAGAGGCATTTGTTAAGGCCTTCGCAGGAAACAAACTAGCACCCTGGGGCATGAATTGTATCTTTATAGGATATCCCAAGGAAACGAAAGGATATTACCTATATAACCCTCAAGACAAGAAAGTGGTTGTCGCTAGAAAAATCCGTCATTCTTGAGAGGGAGCACATCCTCAAGAAGGATAGTGGGAACAAGATTGACTTCGACGAAGTTGATGCTCAAGATACACAGGAGTTGGTACAGGAACAAGTTCCACAGGTCCCCGTGGAAGAGGATCCAGAAACACAAGTACTGCGTAGGAGCTCAAGAGACGTAAGGGAACCAGAGAGATTTGGTTTCCTAGTCACCGAGGATGGTGAATCATTATTATTGGACAATGATGAACCTCTCTCCTACAAGGAAGCAGTAGAAATATTAGAAGCTTCAAGATGGCTAGAAGCTATGAATTCTGAGATGGATTCCATATATTAGAACCAAGTTTGGGTTCTAGTCGATGAGCCAGTTGATGTAAATCATGTTGGATGCAAATGGGTATTCAAAAGAAAGCTGGAAATTGAAGGTCAAGTTAGCACCTATAAAGCAAGGCTAGTGGCTAAAGGATTCAGACAGCGTCAAGGAATTGACTATGATGAAACCTTCTTGCCATTTTCCATGTTTAAATCCATAAGAATCATACTTTCCATAGCATCTCACCATGACTACGAGATTTGGAAGATGGATGTCAAAACAGCATTCCTTAACACGAACCTTCAGGAGGATGTCTATATGACACAACCATAAGGGTTTGTGACACCAGGTGAATCCAAATAGGTTTGAAAGTTGCAGAAATCCATTTATGGATTGAAGAAAGCATCTAGGTCATGGAACATTCGATTTGATGAAGCCATACAAGAATTTGGTTTCATTAAGAACGAATGTGAGCCATGTGTTTATAAGCTATTTAATGGGAATGTGGTCGTCATCCTAGTGGTATATGTTGATGACATATTGCTTATTGGAAACGAAATACCATCCTTATAGTCAGTTAAGGACTGGTTGAACAAGTGTTTCTCCATGAAGGACTTGGGAGAAGCAGCCTACATTCTAGGGATCAATATCATTCGTGAAAGATCTAAGAGGCTGCTTGGACTAAGTCTGGGTACATACATTGACCAGATACTAAAGAGATTTAGTATGGAAAAATCCAAGAGGGGATTGGTTCCAGTGTCACATGGCTTACATCTTTCTATGAAAAGGTGTCCCCAGACACAACAGGAGAAAAATAGGATGAGCAAGATCCCATATGCTTCGGCTATAGGATCCATCATGTATGACATGTTATGTACCATGCTTGATATTTCCTATGCACTGAGCATGGTAGGCAGATATCAAGCAGATCTAGAAGAACATCATCGGACTGCTGTTAAGAATATCCTTAAGTATCTGAGAAGAACTAAGGATATGTTCCTGGTGTATGGAGGAGACAAGGAGCTTGTCATCAGAGGGAATGTTGATGCTAGTTTTCAAACAGATCAGAATGATCTGAAGTCGCAATCTGGATATGTTTTCTGTCTCAATGAAGGATCTGTGAGCTAGAAGAGTTAAAAGTAGCCAGTTTTCGTCGATTCTACAGCGGATTCCGAGTATATAGCGGCTTCTAATGCAGCCAAGGAAGCCATCTGGATTCGGAACATTGTCCAGGAGATTGATGTGGTGCCTAGAAGTAAAGATCCCATTACATTTTATTGTGATAATACTGGAGCGGTGGCTCTTGCAAAAGAACCAAGGTCACATCAACGGACAAAGGACATACTCCGGAAATATCACCTCTTGAGGGATTTCTATCAAAGGGGTGAAGTTGCAGTGAGCAGAGTGTCCACGGAAGAGAATGTGGCAGACCCCATGACTAAAGTCTTATCTCAGCAAAAGCATGAATATCATGTGAGAGCTATCGGGTTAAATGCGGTTAGCAGATGGCTCTAGTCCAAGTGGGAGTCTGTTGGAGTTGGAGGTCTAGAACCAACTACTTTGTACTTTATTCATTTAAATAAAATCCTTATCACATCTTTATTGTTCTTCTACGTGACATTTCATGTGATAATGTCCTAAGGACAGCTGTTGCATTAAAGGGTCATAGCGGATCCCTGCTATGATGAGAACCCGGAAGTGCCATAACACTGTTCTTGAATTCATGGTCTATGGCTGGATGATATTATTTGAGGGACACAAATAATATAGGTTATTAGGGGTGAGGACTCATAAAACATTGAGGCACCTTCTCGTGGTGTGCGCCCTTGGTAATAATATCCAGGAGGATATTATGAGAACGAGACCCGCCAGTGGGAAATCCACATTTCATAGTGTCATTGGATGTTCCTATCTGCGGACGCGTGTATTGGTCCTTAGACTTTAATATTATTATTAATGGGTATTACAACTCGCGCACTTAGATGTATTGATGAAAACTGTGGTGAAACACTCTTCGTAGCGAGGTAGGATACGTTGGGTGCGTCACGAGTAATACCGCATTAATAGATAATGCGAAAAAGGATTTTTCCCTTCCGTTCCATAATGGAAGTAGATATATCAGGCCCTTTGATGGAATTTATATAGCCTAAATAAATCCATGGCCATGGTAAGGTATGGGCAAGTTCAATTCTGGGAAGTTAAAGAAAGAATAATTGAGCACATGGGTTGATGGCACTAGCATGTAACCCACTTGATTTGAGATATCAAGACAAAGGGATTATATTACACGGTAACCATTCGTAGGAGGTGACACATCATTGCGGCATTAACTTCTTTTTCTATGGGTGCCTTGGCGTGTTGCTAGACGCTAACCTTGGAATTTAGGTAAGATCTGCCTAATGTCACTGAGAAAGAGGCCTAGAGGGTCACACACTAAGTGTGTCCATGTATCTCAGTTAAATATTAATTTCACAAGTTAAATAAATATTATTCTTGACTGTGGTTTAATAATTATTTAAGGATGTCTGATCGCATTTATTTTGACACTATTTATTCGAGAAAATATATTGTGGATGAAATAATATATTTATTAGTGAGTAATGCAGTTACATTTATTTAAGGAATAAATAGTCATTGCTCAAGGTCTAATAAATGTGGTGGAGAAAAATGGAAAATAAAAGTACACGCCGTGTATGTTAAATATACACGCCGTGTAGTTTTCCGGAAAACAAGTACACGCCATGTATTAATTATTACACGCCGTGTAGTTTTTCCAGTTGGGATTTTGAGGATTTAATATTGTTTTATTAAATGATATTTATTATAATCAGCGTGGGCGCATGTCAAGGAATTAATAATTCGACATGGGGATTTTCAATAAGAGTTAATGAAATAAATAAAACGCGTAACGCGTTTATTTATTGTTATAACTCTATTAACCTCAAACCCGATTATAAATATCCTCGAAACCCCAACATTTTAAAGATCCATTGTTGTGAACAATGGATTTGGAAATACTCTCAATCCAAGAGAGAATTCCCTTTCCACCAAGAACGCCCTCAAGTTTTGAGAGCAAGATCCTCCACCGGATCAAGGCGGTCGAAGGCGGACATCGCAAGCGAAGGTTCTTCCTCGCTAGAACCTGGAGATCCCTTCGACGAAGTCTGGAGATACGTGACACACGTTTGGATCACCTCTAGAGGAATCCTACACTTGGATTCTACGATGCAACGACGGTTCACCGAATCATGACCGGACACATCAACGAAGAAAGAATTCCAACGAGGTAATTCTTATGCATTAATTAAATTAATTATAATCAACATTGATGATCCTATTCAAGGGTTCCAGGACTCTTCTTTTCTTTTCGTTCTTTATTCTATTCCGAATATTCGGCGTTTTATATCGTGACGGATCTCGGATTGAATGTTGTTTAATGTTAAAATTAAATTTGGGCAAACCCACCAACGCACTTCCCCTACACCCAGAACCTACAGACTAGTGGTTGAGAGGGTAGTTTACCCGACCAATGAATTTGGATTTCCCAAACTAAGTTGGTGAGTTATCCTAATTGGGTTTTTAGGTCTTGTATGGTTGATTATGTGGTTTTTTAGAATTGGTGATTATTTTAATACATTTTTTTCATCATGTATTCTAGGCTAGGAATAGTTGTTGGAGGTGGTTGTTGAAAATGCCTTTGTAACGGTAGAGGATTTTTGATTGGTGGTGATAGATGAATAATCTTCCCTAGTTGGTTCCATTGTTGTTGAGGTTTGTTTAAATACCACACATTTCCTATAGTCTTGGTTGTATTTTCACCATGGGTTATATGGAAAATATTGTTCTTGGATAATGTGTTGGTTACATGGGTGTCCTAGAAATATTTACTCACAACTCTTAAAAGGTTCTCTCAGTTAAGGGCATTGGTTAAAATTGTGGGTGTCGAAAAAATAGATACCACCAAGGATGGGAGGAGGAGATTGGAATTACCCTTAGGAAAGAGAAAGTTATTGGACAAGGGCACATACCTATTAAAAATTCTTGTCCACCTTCTTTTCAAACTAAGAAATATGCACCACATGGGTACCTAGAATTGGTATACTAAACCTTAAAATAAATTGTTATGGGTTATGAGCCATATTGATTTTTAATCTTCTTATAGTAATTATGGTCTTATACATTAGTACACCACCTACAGCAACATTAATCATGTTTTGATTAATAGGAATCTAACCTCCAGAAAAATATTATATTAAAATGTGATCACTTATTAGGTTGTGTGGACATATTAACATAACCTTTTAATTCATTTACAATATTCATGTATTGTTTCCCCTTTTGATTGCCTTATGAAAAAAATTGTTTTCATTAAAATTTTAGTATGAAGGGCTATGAATTATTTTTCATGAAGAAGTTGTTTCATGTCTATCCAGTATTTAGTAGGAAAGTTAACATAACAAACCAATCTTTTTCAGTGTCTTCTAATGAAAAAAGGAAATGCCAAAAGCTTCACTTTTTATTCATCCACATTAGAAGCTTTTAATGCTAAACGCATGGTATAAAATTATTTTATGTACTTATTTGGGTCTTCTCATTTGAGTCCATTAATTCATGGTAATAAGTGCATTAAACATTATTTTAGTAAACATTTAGGTGTTTGTCCTTGTATTGGAATGTATTTAGGATGGATCTTTACATTAAGAGAGGTTATTTCTTTTAATGTATGATTATATTCAATCATATTAGGAAATTATAATTCTGTTATGATGTTGTTTTCAGAAGATTAATAAGGATCAATAAGAGTTTCGATGTTTGGTAAGTCCTCCTTTAAGGGATCATTTGGTGCTTCTTGGTGTTGATGATGTAATATCCTCTATGGTTCGTGTTCAAAAGGAAGCAGTTCCTACAATGAATATCAAGTCATGAATGAGGCCTAAAAAAGTAATATTTTAGAAATAAACTTAAAAAAATGAAGGAAGACAATAAACACACAAATATTTACAAAATAACCAATATTAACAGATTCAAACTAAAAACCAAAGTACTCCCCGAAAAAAACACCAAATAATGAGAATTATTTCATGAAATATAAAATTTATTACACTTTTAAAAGTGATTTATAGAATATTTAAGATCTTAGGTTGTCTCTCAAAGAGTTTTGGTGGTTTATAGTGTGTGTTTAAAATAGTAAGTACAAAAATAAGAAGGTGGTTTGGAAAATACTTTTTAAAGTAAAATAACTTAATTTAAAGAGGTTAATAGTTGACAAACAAGTGGATTTTGAAAAATATGATAAAAAGGATTCATTTTGAGTACACTACACACATTTAAATTTCATTTTTATTAGATATTCATTTAGGTTTTATGTAAGTCTTTGTTTGAAATTAATCAAAATATTGATTACTTCCTAAGCTTTTATATAAATGCTTGAAAAATAAAACCTTAACATAATATTCATATTTACAAGGTATGGTCCTTATGAATGGAATAATAGCTTCCAAAATTATATTTGAATATAAATAAAGTTGTCAAGAAAATGATTATTTTGTTTTCCAATCTGAGAAACACAATTTACACACTCAAAACCTCACACTGGTGGGTTGTAAATTAAGATCATACCAATCATATGCATCAAGAAAAGAATTAAAATATGAAATAATGTAAGTGAAATGGAATGATATGTTTTTAAACCCAAATTAAACCAAACTGATAGCTATTATAAATTAAAAAACTTCCTTGATATGTTCACAACTTCCTCACAACAATCACCCACCACTTAGCCCGCAATTAAGAGGTGGTGGAAGCTTGAGTGGATATCCTTCTTCATTTTATCTATAAATATTTGGATATGGAACTCCAAAATCTCAAAATAGATTAGAGGACTCCTTTTAGACTCCAAAATAGCATCACCTTTCCTCCTAGCTTAACTTACAAATGGGGTGGTAAAGTTTCCAATTTATATGCAAAGTGGTAGGTAGTTTTGGGCATACATATTTCTTGAAACCACTTGGCCCATGGTTTTGGATGTGTATACAGCCTTATATCACTTTGGAGAAATATAAAAAAATTATCCCACCTCTTAAATATCTCCACTAAAAATTTGTTATCCTTTGGAAAAATACATCTATAGATATGGTTCAAATAAAAAACCCAACTTTTGAAATATATAAGATTCCTTTTCTTAGACAGATTGGTTTGGTTGGGCCCCTTAATTGACGAATTGGGATTTGGTGTCTTCATAAGAGTTTTATCCCATTAAATTTCATATAAAACCAAAAAAAATTCACCCCATTTGGATGCAAGGATTGTTTTAAGTGTAAATTTTAGTGAAAATGTTTTCTTAGGCACCTAAGCAGTTTGGACTGCTTTGCTTGAATTCCATCATGGGCTATCTAAATCACCTACACCTACAATGAAATCATCACAACAAGAGAAATTTTTCTTTTAAAATAGTTGAAAAAAATAATTTAATCAATCATGAAGTTAAATTTTTTATTAAATTTATAATTTTCAATACAAAATCAGTTTAATACAGTGGTTTTAAGGTTAGAAAAGAATAGTGAATCGCTACGCGATTAGTGTTCAACCATCGGTTGTCTATCAGGGCATCAGATGATCAAACCAACATGTCTGAAATCCTTTGTATAATGAAGGTGGCATTTCCAATGTCCTTCGCATGACATGTACATCATATCCCTATGGATTTCATGTGATATATGAAATGATCAGGTGAAATGCATCATCCCTTCACATGAAAATCAATGTAACTTCTTTCACAAGAAGCTTCCACATTTTTTCACATTTATTTTTTTAACTTCTTGGCTAGTTGTAAAGAATATATTGATAGACATGTCTCATGATCAACAATACTCATTTGAGGGACTTCTCATGATCATGCAAGATATCTGATAGGGCTTCTCGTGATTAGGAAAACTTATCAGGGGCTTCGTGTGATCAAAAATAGATTAAGAGAAGTGAATAACCCCTTCACTTGATGTTCCTAGGGTCATGAAATTCTTATGAAACAAATTCTGAATCCCCATGTATCTATGCTACTTATTTATTTCCTTTATAGTGAAAATAATACCTATTTTTTGGTATTTCTTCGATCCTAAAATTATTGATGCTCAGTTGGTGGAAATCAACAAATACCTCCCCCTCCCACTCATAATAAAGGTATAAAGGAACAAGAACTCAATTTTGAGGTAGTAAATACCCATATAAGTATCTTAGTATTCTTCTAGTTATTATTCCAAGAATCCATTGGTCTTTTGGGAGACTATTAATATTCTAATGGATACACTGTAAATAGGGGAGAGAGAATCCATACATTTGACTTTTTACCCAAGCATATAGATCACTTGCAATTTATTCTCTTACAGGAATAATTTTCAAGACCACTTCATGCAACCCTGCCATGAGAACAATTCATGAGACCTAATCACATGATCTAATCAGATGATATCCTCATGTGATCACCATGTCTCGATGACCTATGCAACAAACCTGCTAACAAATCAATGGTAAGTCACTTGAACTATGATACATGTTATTGGATATAGGGTAACATTATATTCTTTTTAGTGTCTCTATATGGCTATCTCATTATCAATTAATTTTTATGCAATTAGAATGAACTTCAAATGGTCACACCGTTGAAAATATTAAAACATATCGGGCGATCGTGATATGTTACATGGGTCACACAATTCGTGAGACCTATAACAGGTCATGTGATCACAAACCCTTATATGGGATACATTATTTATATAGTATTTCCTAATCCATGCATCGCTTTTTCTCTTTTTTTCAATGTTCCTTTACCTATATTGTAACTCCCTGAGATTTTTTGAAGTTGTTTTTCAAATTAATTTAATCTTTTTCATATTTTTCATAACACACACTACTAAGTTTGGATTTAGTTACATGTAAAATTGAATTTTATTTGAGTTACACGTAAAACTAATTTTGGCTTATTTTAAACATGATATTGATTTTATCTTCCATTACATGCAACATCGAGTTTAAATGAAACAAAATGTACTTTTAAAAAAATATTATTTAATATTAAAGTTTTCACCTAGCCATTAGAATCAATAATATGAATATAATTAACTAAAATATGAAAATATGGTTTACACATATATATATAATCAATTATTTGTTGTCTAATTAAATATAAATGAAAATAAACACCTTTTTAATAAAAAGAAAAACATTTTCTCAAAGGAAAAGTTTCTTCACATAAATGTGTTTTACCTCACCAAATTAAAAAATCACTTTCATTTAATGATTTTAATAAAATTTATATATCATATATTCAATCAAATTTTTTCCATCCATCATAGGTTTTATTTAGATAAGAGATAAGAATAAATCCAATTTTACACTTCAAAATATTATTTTTTTTAAAAAAAGTTGTCGCCTTTTTTAGCGCACTTATTTTTAAACTAATTTTTGAAAATATTATAAAACTTATTTGAAAAACTAAATTTAATTTTTTAAGTATTCATATCAAAATTATATTAGGGTGATTTTTTGGAATTTTTTCTGAAAAGTTTTATTTTTTAATGAATAAAAAAATATTGAATTTTAATTGAAAACTTTTTTTCATTTAAATAATTTATAAAGTTAATTTAAATTTAAAAATAATTTTAAAGCTAAATTATTTAAATTATATATCCATTAATTCAATGTAGGTTATTGGAATCAATTTCATATTGAACATTGATTTCAAAAATTGTAAACTTTTGAACATGTTCTCCTTAAAACCCCACTTTGTCGTCCCATCTGTGGGATTAATTTTAAATTAATTTTTTTCTATTATTTGAATATAATTTTTAAAAATAGATTAAATATTTAAAATCATAAAAAATTATAATACCTAATAATTTCAACATTATTGTTTACCAAAATGAATAGTGAAAATAGTAAAATTTATTTACCACGATTAAGGTAAAAATGGTTTTACTGTGGGCTTAAACTAAGAAGATAAGGGTTTAAATGACATAAATACTTTTAAAAATATTATTTTATAGAAATATTTCAATATTTGTCTTCACATTTTCGAATCTACGGCCATTTGGAATAATTTTCATGTGAATTGATTTAACATTTTTTATTCTTTTGTGAAATTTTCATGTAATTTCAAAGAGGAATCCTTTTCCCCACCAATAAAAGGGACCACCCCCCCCCCCCCCCCCTTACTTCTTAAAACCTCCCAATACCTTGGGTTCAACAAACCCTATTAAATTATCTCCCAAAAAATCCTTAGTAACATTTTATGGTTTTTGTTCCTCCCAAAAGACCATCCCTAAGGTCCTTAATAGGAAATCCAATAGAGTTTTCTCTTAGAGAAGGTAATTATCCGAAAAAAATCTTTTATTTTATTTATTATTTTTCCTCCAATAATTATCTATTAGTAATTACAATATAATAAAACTTGTATGTCCCATATAATTATATGTTATCAGTTTTATGTAATAATTATTATCCATCTCCACTTCTATCAAATAGGTTACAAAATCAACATTTTTGTGTACAGAGGACTACCGCCTCGCAAACATATGTCATTAATTTTTCTATTACCACCTATCAAGTTTTTTGATAATAATGTATTTTTTGTTTATATATGACATTTATTATTTTATTATTTTTTTAATTCTTATATCACACATACCTTTATACTCTCCATTTTGTGGGAATTTGATAATGTTGCTCGTGTGTATGGTAGACTACCGCCTTGCGAAGCTATGTGATTAATCACACTTTACATAGAAGGTATTAAGTTTGGTTTAAATAAAAATATGTGATAAATATTAAATAAAAATTATTCTGGAATAAGAATATATATAACATTTACCTTTCTTTTTTTATTTCAACAAGAAAATTGAAAACGTGTTAATGCGTACATACGACCTACCATATCCATGAAAGGTATATTTCAATTTTTATATCTAAATATTATTGATTAATATAAATACATATATACTGAATTTATATGAAAATTATATAATTATTAAAATTATTTAGGTCATAAAACCATGATCAATATAAGAGTAATAAAAATAAAAAATCAAAACATATATGAAAAAACAATGTGGTTATTACCCGAAACAAAACTTTAACATGAAATTGTTAATAAATGGGTAATAAAAAATTATAAAAAAATCATATATGGTATGATATATATGAATATTTTTCATTAATATACGTATAAATAACTTATATTTATTAATATGAATTTTTAATGAGTGTCATGGGAGTCAAGACTTGATGTAATGGATTTTTGTATCACCTTTTACTTCTGTATGACACATGCTATATTCAGCACCTATTTCTTCTATGATGTGTATATACTACCCATTGACATGTTATATCATGAATATCCATATTTTCATAATATTAAAAGTTTCATTTAATGTTATTTTTTCATAGGGATTATGATTCAATGTTACTAATGTGGGAAGAGTCTTGTAGTACAATCTCATTATTTATAGGGATTATCTATGATTGTGCTTTGAAATGATGAAATTTTATTATCTATCTCTCAAGAAACTCATGAATTTTAGTATCATATAGTTATTTCATTAGTATAAATTTTTTACCTTCATTTTCCACTATTTATGTATTCAATATTTTAAAAATAATGATTTTAATAAAAAAACAACTTTTTTGGTTGAAAACCATTTTTCTTCCAAAACCATGTTTATCAAAAGTGTTTTCAAAATGTTTTATATTATAAAACGTTTTTTCAAATTGGATAGGATATTTTCCTCATTAAATGTTTTAAATTATTCTTAAATATTATTTATAAGTTTTCAAGGTTATTTTCAAATAAAATTATTTCCAAAATGTTTTATAAAGTTTAGTTTTAAAAAAGAGATTCTTAGAGAAAGGTTATTTTCCTCAAGAAACGTTACAAGTTATTTATATTTAAAAATAATTTTACATCTAAGATTAAATAATTTGATGTTACTTTTTTTAAAGGGGGTATGGTTCTAGGAAACCATTATTATTCTTTTTATAACGCTTTATATTTTGGATAACAAGATGTTTATAAAATTTATTTCTATTCCATAAGTAATACCATGATAAAATGATTAAGATCTCCCACTTCTTTTTCCATTGGTTATAGTTTGATGAAAAGATAAAATGATTACGAAACCTATTTATTCTATATAGGTTATGTTATGTTGAAATTTTTATGCAACCAATTTCATTTCATGGGTTCTAATATGATGAATATTTTATTATCATGTGGCACACATATGTATTATTTTCATTATGTGATGGTGGATACATTATAACCAAGGATAATGGTTACGTTATAGAAAAGTATAGTGTTAAAATTATAAATAAAGAGAGTTTATAGATATATCTACCTCCAATTCATTGGGTGAGATATATTTTTTTTATGTAGATAGGAATGGAATGGGGAGTGAACTCGATTCAGTAAAGGACTTTGTCTGTTATGATGGTCCTGAGAGTGAACTGAGAGTACTATGATGTTATGTGTGGACCGGTATTTAATGTCCATAATTTTATTTTTTAACCTAATTATAAGTTCACAATGTTATAGGTGAACCTGATTACATATTTATAATGTTATATTTAGACCTATATTTTATTTCCATGGTGTTATGTGTGGATCTGGTTCCATGTCAATAAGTCCCTGTGAAGGACTTATTTAATTTATTTGACTTAAGGAGTTAACCTTTTTCTATATATACATGTTCAGAATGTTATAATATGATTTATATGACAAAATGTTACATCTTATTCCAATTTTATACTGTCATGGCTCCCGTTCTTTGAATTCTTTATGATTTAAGCCTTATGAACTGCCAAGTTTTATTCCATGCCTTAAGATTATGATATTTTTTTATATTGTATGGTTTTAAAATATTAATCTAATGTTCCCATACCCTTATTCTCATGTCATACTTATTTTATTATTTATATCTCACTTTATTACCCTTAATGGGCATCTGAACTCACCCTTTCTAACATTTCCTTTCCCCAAGATACAAAAAAAGGTTTTAAATAGGGTATTTTTTTAAAGATTACAAAAGGGGAGATATTAATGAGATATTTTGAAGATATATCACCAGATTAGAATATTATGTGCCTAGTATTCAAATACACTAATCTATTATGATCTTCAAACAAGTGTTTATGTAATGTATTGAATATTAATCTAATAATATCTAACATGTTTATTTGAAAATCCTAGGTTTCCAAAATTCGTATCAAAGGAAAGTTTTAGTTAACCTTCGAAAACTCGGATGAGAAAACATTAGTGAGGACACTAGGAATAAATAAAAGGATATATCTAGGTATGTCACTAAGGATAATTCTAAGCATGATTCATAGTATAGGGAAATGTCCTAAATTTTGGTAAATGATAGAGTGAGTAGTTTCTATGGAATTAAATATCTATCTATATACTATAGGTATATGTATCTCTATAAAAGATGTACTGAGGGGTAGAAGCACAAAAACACCAAATTTATCTAGACTCGATTGGGAACTGTTGCACAATAATAGGCTGAGTTTCACACCTATTTTTGACGCACCCATGGGATATTATTTATAAATTCACTAACTCCTTATAAACCATCATGAAGGATTTAAATAGATGATAACTATTAATGTCATAGTTTAAACCTATGGTGTCATAAATTAAAAATAGTTTTTCAACATTTAGACATCTTATAAGTGATTTTTAGGATTATTTGATTTCCCACTATGAATATATTTTATCACACTATGTTTTTTTGTTTTACTTAATGGTAGGAACTAGAAGAAACTAGGTTAACATTCAATATGTTAGACAATTTTCGGAAGAGAAATAAAATGGGATCATGACTAGGGTGAAGGATGTTGTGATTATGCCTAATCAGATATCATGAAACATTATTAACAAAGTGAACCTTAACCAAATCTTAGACTAACCAAAGAATAGAAGGATAGAGTTTATTGAAATTTTAGGTAATAGAGACCATATAGGAAAGAAGATTCAGTTACCTATATGCCTGGAATGTTGGAATAATCACTCTAGCATATGTACCAAAGGAAATCTAAGATGTTTTATGTGTGGAAAAGAAGAGAAAAGAGTAATAAATATATGAGGGAAAATGAAAATTTCACTTAAAAATGAATGTGAATATTTTTCTTCTAAGGTATTATCAAGGGATGAAATATTTAAATGTAAAAAGTATGGAAATTAAGAAAATCAATGTCCTAGGAGAAAACTCATGAAGATAATCAGTATGGTGGTATGACAAATGGTTACACTACTAATGAAGAAGTGACTATGAACAAAATATTAAGGTAAATGTGTATTAGGGAAAAAGCTGAGAAAACCTAGTTAATTGATCAAGGATGAGGTGGAATGATTGAATTAATTATTTATTAATTAAATTATCATGTTATATGAATATATATAAGTATTTATTATAAAAATTTTGTATAAAATATTTCCCAGAATATGTTAAATGGTGTTGATGGACTAGAAAAGTGATTTAATGGAAAGTTAATATTTTGATTAAGGGGAGATAACCCTTAATATATTTTGATGTTGAAATAATGTTGTTGGGATAAAGAGACGTTGGATATGAATAAGTAAATTTGATATTGTGGATTACCTTGGAACTATTTAATTATTTTTTTATAGAGTGGTTTATGGTATAATTGATGGAGTTTAAATGTTTTTTGGATTTACGGAATAAATTGAATGATCTATGTTTTATTTAATGAATAAGTAAACATTCATGTTTCCAATATGGTTTGTGGTAATTTAAGTCATTAACATGATTAATTTATTCATGTGTTTGGTATGAGATAATTAAGATTTATCTCATGCTCTTTGGGAGACAAATGATAAGACCATATTTGAAATTTATAGACCATCTATCTAAAATTTTCTATTTTAAACTTTTGGTGGGATTATAAGTTTAACCATTTAAGAAATGGTTTTATTTGAAATTTGCATGAGGTATTAAAGGATGATGTATTAATTCACCATATGAATATTTATTGACAACATGTGATAACCTTTTTTATAATAACTAGAGATATAATTAATGACTAATCATTATTTTATTGATCTTATTTAGTATTTCATACAAAAAAAATTTATCTCTTGGAGTAAGAGATGATGTGGAAATTAATCCAAGCCCAATGGAAGTATGAAATTGTTCCTATAAAATATAAAGATATAAATTAATAATATTTTCATAGGTTCTCAGTCTATATGGAAAACGAATTACCAAAAATTAGGAAAAGAAACATGAAATAAAATTATGTCATGTTATTGTCATTTTTTATGATATTATTAATCTTTCCCATGCCTCTTTGGTTTATGGAATTGTGGTCGTTAACCTTCTATGGATCACCCACTTTCTTGTGATAAATGTTCTATATCACTCTATATTAGTATTTGGTTGTTATTTTTCTCCTCTATGTCCATGTTTCCACTTCCCACCTATGTTCTCATATTTATAAACCTAGTATTTTTCATTCTGAATGACTTTCAAACATCCCTTTCACTATTTAAAGATGTTATTTTATTAACCCTTTTTATGATTTGGGATTATATGAAATAATTTTAAAATTTTAAAACTTTTATGACCAAGATAAACTTCTATGGATAAATTCATTTTAAAGAGGGTAGAATATAACACCCCAATATTTTAAAAAATACATTTTCAAAATAATTTATTTATTTATTTTGATATTTTGCGTTACACACAACACTAATTTAGTAATACGTTACATGTAACATTGAGTTTTAGTTAAACAAAGCACTAATTTTTATTTTTGATATACACAATACTTATTTTAGCTTTCGATACATGCAACACCAAGTTTAAATAAAACACAATATACTATTGAAAGGTTATTATTTAATATAATAGTTATCACATAGCCTTTGGAATGGTGTATATGAATAATATTAACTAAATTATAAAAATATGGTTTACACATGTGTATATAATCAATTATTTGTTGACTAATTAATAATAAATTAAAATAAAATATTTTGAATATAATTGAAATCATTTTCTAAAAGACTATTTTTATGCACATAAATGTGTTTTAACTCAGTAAATTAAAAAATAATTTTTTTAATGACTTTAAGTATATTTATATATTATATATTCAATAAAAAATTCCATTCATGTTAGGTTTCTTCTATACATGAGAAAATTATAAATCTAATTTTATACTGAAAATAGTATTTTTCTAAAAAGTAGTTTTCTGGCCTTTTTATAACACACTCATTTTAAAACTAATTTTTTACATTTTTATAAACTTTATTTGGAAATTTTAACTTCATTTTTGACATCATAATATCAAAATTATCTTAGGTTCAATTTTATGTATTTTTTTTAGAAAAGTTTCATTTTTTGATGAATAGTGAAAAAATTCTGAATTTTAATTGAAAACTGCATTTTTGTTTAAATATTTTATAAAGTTAAATTATATTTTAAATTAATTTTAAAGATAAATTATTTCAATTATACAACCATTAATCCAATTTAGTTCTTTTTAATTAATTTGAAATTTTATTTTGATAGAAAACATTATAAACTTTTGAACATTTCTACTTTAAAAACATGTTTTCTCGTCATGTCGATAAGATTAATTTTAAATTGTATTTTTTCTATAATATAAATGGAATTTAGAAAAATTAATTAATTTTATTTAAACAGAATAATTTATAATATATAATAATTTCAAATTAATTTTTGACCAAAATTAATTGTGAAGACATTAAAATTTATTTACCCTGATTAAGGTAAAAATGGGTTTATCGTGGTGTTAAACTAAGAAGATAAGGGTTCAATGAATTACCAACATGTCAAAATATTATTTTCTGGACATATTTCCATATTATGAATCACAGGTTAGAATATATGTCCATTTTTAATCCCTTTTTAGGTGAATTAATTTAACATTTTTTATTCTTTCAAAAAATTTCCATATAATTTCAAAGAGGGATCCCTTTCCCCACATATAAAAGGGAACTACATCCCCTTACTTATTCACACCTACCAATCATTTTTATTGATAAAAAACTACCCAATTCAGTCCCCAACATCCTAATTAAAAATCTATATATTTTTTTCCTCCCAAAATAACAACCATAATGACCTTAAGAGGTGATCTAATTGAGGTTTCTCTTAGAGAAGGTAATTATCCCAACAAGATGTTTCATTTTATTTCTTCTTTTTATAGCATAAATTATGTCTTAAAAAATACAATATAATAACACCAGTATATGAAATATAATTATATGTTATTACATTTATGGAATAATTATTATCCATCTCCACTTCCATCAAATGGGTTGTGAAATCGTCATTTGTGTGTACGGCGGACTATCACCTCATGAACTGGTGTAATTAGTTTTTCCACTACCACCTATCAATATTGTTTATAATGATAGATTTATTTTTCATATATTATATTTATTATGTTATTATTATTTAGTAATTATTATATTACACATACCTTCATACTCTCCATTTTTTGGGAATACGATAATGTCTCTTGTGTGTACGGTGGACTACCGCCTCGTGAAGTGATGTGATTCATGACGCAAAATATAGAATGTATTACTTATGGGTCTAACAAACATATATGATATATATTACTTATAAATTATTCTATAATTAAAATTTAAATATCATTTACCTTTCATTCCTTTAAACCAAGAAGAAAATGGAAACAGTGTTCAAGAGTACGTACGACCTACCGTCTCTACGAACGGTGCATTTCATTTTATATCTCTCAATATTTTGTATTACCCTAAAAAAATATGCAATTAATATATATTATATTTATATCATGGTTAAAATTATTGATTTGATGAAACCATGATCAATTTAAGAGGAAAAAAATAAAAAATCAAACTATATACCAAAAACAAAGTGGTTGTTACCCAAAACGTAACTTTAACATGGAATTGTTAATAAATGGGTAATAAAAGTTCGTAATAAAATACATTATGGTTTGATATATATGAATATGGTTATTTAACAGATTTATAATAAAATTATATTTATTATATAGAGTTTTGAATGAGTATTATGGAAGTCAAGACTTAAGGTGAGGATTGTTGTCTCACTTTTTACTTACGTGAGACAGATGCCATATTCACCACCTATTTATTCTATGAGATGAAATAATTCCCCTTTAAATTTTATATCATGAATATAAATAATTTAAGGATATTAAAAGTTTCATTTAATTTTATTATTTCATGGGTATTATGATTCAATGTTACCAATGTGGGGAGTGTTTTATGTCATAATCTCATCATTTATCACGATTTTCTATGATTATGCTTTCAAATAATAAATTGTTATGATATATCTCTCAATAAACTCATAACTTCTATTCTAATCCGTGTTTTCCCTTCATTTTCTTCAATTTATGTCCTCAAAAGTTCGAAAATGAGGTTTTTAATTAAAATAGCTTTTAGTCAAAAACCTGTTCTCTTCTAAGACAGTGTTTTATAAAAATGTATTCAAAATATTTTATGTTTTTAAAAAATCAAAGTGGAATGTATATTTTAATTGAGAAATATTTTTAATTATTTTTTAGTATTTTTTGTATAAGTTTTCATGGATATTTTCACATAAAATAATTTAAATTTTTTTATAAAGTTTAGTTTTAAAAAGTGATTTTCAAAGAAAGGTTATTTACATCAAAAAATGTTTCATGTTATTTATCCTTCAAAATAATATTTATATAATATTACATGCTTTGGTGTCACTTATTCTTTACTAGGAATATGATTCACGGATTCCATTCTTATTCTTTCTCTAAAGGGTTTATGTTTAGGATAACAAGACTTTTATGAAACTCGTTTCTCTTCCATGGGTTATACCATGAAAAAATTATTATGAAACCTGCTTTTTTCATTAGTTATGATTTGATGAAATGTTGAAATGATTATGGAATATGTTTATTCTACACAGGTTGTGTTAAGAAAAATTTATATGAAACCCATTTCATTTCATGGGTTGTGATAAGATGAAATTTTTATGAACTTGTGGCATACATATGTATGATTTTCATTATGTGATAGTGGTTACAATATTACTAAGTATGGCGGTTAAGTTATAAACAATGAATGTGGTTAAATTAAAACTAAACACATGAGGGACCTAAATCTCCCTCCAATGTATTGGGTAATAGTTTATATCTCATGAGATATATAGGAATGGTATGAAGAGTTGACCTATTTCAGTTGGCGGATTCATCTGCTATGATGGTCTTGGGTGAACCTTAACTACTTTGATGTTTTGCATGGACCTTTCTTTCATGTCCATAATGTTACATGTGAACCAGATTACAATTTCATAATGTTATTCATGAACCTAATTACTAGTTGACAATGTTAGGCATGGACATTCCTTTCATGTCCATAATGTTATTCATTGACTCGGTTGGTTTTCCATAAGTTCATGTGAGGTCCTAATTTTATGTCTTTAACTTAATGAGCAAACCTATTTTTATCAATACATGTTCAAAATTTCATAATCTAATATATATGCCATATATCTACATCTTATGCCAATTTTACACTCTCATGGCTCATGTTCTTTTATTACTTTATTATTTATGTCGTATTAACTACCAAGTTTTATATCATGACTGAAGATTATTATCTCTATTTTGCAGGGTATGGTTTTAAAATTATTAAATCATATTCTAATACTCTTATTCTCATTTCATAATTATGTTTTCATTGATATCACACTTTATTACCCTTATTAACCATCTGAGCTCACCATTTATTATGTTTCCTTTCCATATCATACAAATTAAAGTTTTAAGTAGGGTATGTTTTTCAACAGTACTAAAGGGGATGATATTTATGGGAGATGTTAAAGATATTTCACCAAGTTAAATATTGTGTACCTAGTATCCAATGACACTAAACAATTATGATCTATATTCATTTTTTTGTGTAATGTATTTAATATTCAACTAAAAATATGTAATAAATTTTTTTGAAAATATTGGGTCGCTATATGTATGACATATGATTTTTTTATTTGTATAGATGGATTCCAGTTCAAAAATATCTTCTAATGAAGCCAACCATAGAGCCTTGGTGATCAAGAATACCAATTCCATCCCTCGATACATATTCCTTTCAAAAAAAATAAGGTTCAAAGTGGATCCAATGTATTGAGATTCAAAATTATCCCTTGTTGTATAGACTCCTTTTGTATGGATTCGATCTTCGGGATGACACATCCATTATTTCACCTAACTAAAATCATCCATCTTACTGGATTTCTTCCTCTCTTGAATATATTTAAATGATGATTTTATAGGACATCTATTTAACTATGGTGAAATTATAAGGGATTTCCTATATCTTAACTAATTCCACTCTCAGTCTATATCGTCATGATCATGCTCATCAATCAATTGCTCATAGTTACTCCGACATACTTTTATCTTCTTTATATAACCCAAAAAAGTGGTTGGAGATTAGTATGGGATTTATTTTCTGGTGGTAAATTTTTTGATGACTGGGTTAGGAAGAATTGAACAGAATTTTTTTATTTATTTCATTATATTTATCTTCATATGGTGATATGGATTTCTCAATTCATTGTGTACTATCAATCAGAACTTTTTAGATAATTAGTCATTCATTATTGTACCAGCACAGGAACTGTAAAGGGGCACTCGAGTCAATATAATTTAATTCACATGATGAATGAATGAAAGCTGGATAGCAACATGAAAATTTTGAAATTGTTGAAACCAATATCACATATAACTAGGAAAATAACTCTTGGATTTAAGGAGTACCTTTTCACCGGGAAAAAAAAATCCACTAGGAGAAAGCTCTGGGGCATTTCGTTATTCACCAATAAATCCTAGTGGTTCCTTTCAGATCAGCTAGACCCTATAACCAATAAACTATGGGATAGAACTAAGATAAATAACTCAATGATATAGAGTTATAAGAGAAGTGTATGAAGTTAAGGAATTGGTTAGTTTTATCTCAGACTTCAAATACATTAAGTTGATCTATGGAGATCGTAATATTTAATAAGGTTTTAATCACCCTAAAATTTATATCACCACATAGTTAACACACTATCATGGTGAGGAAATCTAATAAATCACCACTCTAACATTTTCCTAGACTAGGGGGACTAGAGAACATGGATCAGCTTTTACAAGGACAACAAGATTGGTCCTATGAGTTTTGTTCCTTTATATTTATGCTCTAATTTTTTCCTAAACTCTAGATATGAATATTTTTATTCAATAGAGACTTGAATTTTTACTAGATTTCCCTTTACATTTTTTCAGTCTGACAAGTTTTATGTCACTTTAACCATCATTTTAAAATCTTTTGATTTGGGACTTTAAAAGATAATGATTATGGTCATGCAACTTGGACTAAAGTGAATATGTTTTAGGGTCATTATTCTTGTGGATCTGGTATTAGGGTAGTCTTACAAATTATCCTAATTATAATTACAAAAGTTAGTAGTACTTCAAAACCCTTATGAATAGAGGATGATAGTGCGATAAATCATGGATCAAGGTTTTTGAATCGTGAGTTGTGATATGGGAAAATCATTCCATAGATGATCATGAATCACTCTATGGTGATTATATCCACTATAATGATGTCAGTGATTACAAGGATCATACACCCTTTTCACAAGTTAAAGACACTTTTGGTTGACATGACAAGGGCACATAAAAAGGATCTTGCAGTAGACATTCATAGTCAAATAAAGGGTCCCATTAATCAAGGTGTTCTTTTCCAAGGTATATAGAAGATTCTTGGAAATATGATACACTCAATACATGATGTCTGGTTTATGGACTGATGTGCTCAAAAAGATGGTGGAAGCACCCCAAACCTTTATTGACCTGGGTCAGTCTTTAGTGGTCCTTTGATAAGGATTGATGATGGGAGATGGTCTGAATAATTTAACATCATGCAGTGGGGACACATATGTCATGTAGTTTATCATTATACGATAAATATTTTTTATTATACTTTTAATGAAATTCCATAAATATGTAGGAACCAATGTGAAATTTTTAAAGATATCCTTAAATATACATTACACTAGTCATGGGTATTTAGATGAAAGAGGCATATTTTATTTTTGCACAGACATACTGGTGGGTATCCAAAAGTTGGAGCCCTTCTTTCATAGATCTATCTCATGCACAATCAATCCATACATAGATCTAATTCATATATAGGCAAGGTGAGCCTATATGACTCATCCATCCTTAAGGATTTATAGTCTTGTAATATAGACCATATCTTAAGGAATGTGAAACATTTATAGTTGGGATTCCCAATCCATATTGTAAAGGAAATAATTATTCCATAGTAATCTCTTTTAATGAGCTCCCCGTGCAAAGATTTGACTCGTATGTATTGAAGAGGGGCATATTTCCTCTGAAATGGAAGTCATCCATTACCATTTGGGTGCATGATCTATCACTGTTGAAGGTACTATTGGGGTGAAAGAATCTCATATTAAGAGATATTTATCATTAGTGGGGGGATTTCTATAGTCCCTTGACCAATCAAATTTGATTTCTTCCAAAATGGATCAATCTCCTAGGAAGGTTTTTCTAGTGGAAAAACTATGGCTCAACATAGGATAATATACCCAAGCAATACTATATATCATGAAAGGTCAGGAATCAAGACACGCCTAGTTATTTAAAAAAATAGACTCCCTTCATAGATCCAGCTCTTATGTAGGGAGGGGAATTTTTTATTCTCCCTTAGTGAACCTTGACATCATAGTTAGGTAAGGGGAACTCTATTTTAATTAGACTCATACATAAGGAATGGTCATTTCCATATTTCATTCTAGCATGGAGATGAAACATTCATCTTCTTCATATATTTATAGATAAGACAACCTGATCAAAACAAATTTTAATCTTGAAGGATAAAATATATGTCATGTAGTTTAACTTCATGCGACTAGAATATTGTTTTTCAGTTTATCATTACGTGACTAGCATGTTGTTGTTCCGTTTAACATCATTCGACTAGGATGTTGTCATGAAATTTAACTTCATGGGACTAGTATATTATTGTTAAGATGAATGGATAACTTAGGGTAATTGGGTCTTTACAAGAGATGCATACCTTAGAATGGATGGTTATACGAATATTATATTATAATCTTTCTTTGAAAATGGGTATAATGCGCATATGTGTAGCATTAAGGATTTAATAATCCACATGAATATTTGGGTTATAGGATGTTTAAATCACCACCCACTAACATTAGATTCAATGGGAAGTAGAGACTGGTGGGTACGGGTAAACCAATAGTAATTGTAGAGAGATTTTACCCTCCCCCCCCCCCCAAGTTGAGAAAAAATAACTCTCAGATTTAAGGGGGACTCTCCTATGGGACCAGAACATCCAATGCGTACGAATCTATCAGGCATTTCATTATTTTGCAGTGAATCATAGCAGGGTAACTTTTTTTTAAACAGTCCTTGTCACCAATTTTCTATTGGGGAGAACTAATATCATGGGATCTCATGGTCCTTGGGGTTTCAAAAGAAGGAAATAAACTCTAGTAATTGGTTTCATCAATGAAGATATAGAAGATAAAAAATTTAAATGGATAACATAACATTCAAGAAGGATTCAAACAGCCTAAAGGTTGTGCCAACATGTATTTAACACATTTTGAGGTGAAGGGATAAGTCATGTGATTCTTGAGTACATAATCGTATTAAGAGATGATATGTTCAATGTGAAGACCTCTTTTATGTAGTTTAATATTATGTAATAAGGATGTTGTCCTACATTTTACTTTCATGCGACTATGATGTGGTCATGTTGTTTAATGTCATGTTACTAGGATGTTGTTACCTGTATTTGGATAGAATTCACCTTGATCATGATAGTCAGAGTTACATTATAGGTTCTCTAAGCTTTCATGAGACATGATCAGCATGATAAATAAGAGACAACTAGATAGTCGATTGAACCGTGTGAGAGTTCCTGAAAGGGAGTATGCAAGGGTATTCACTTTTTGGTATGATAAGGAATCCCCTCACACATTTGGTTCTCATTAAGGGATATAATTAAGAGTGATGATAATTCATGGTTTGGCCTGAAATGGATGATCTAGGTGTCACTCCTTATCTCATAGTATGGGAATAAAGACACACGTAGTTCTTATTAGAAAGATCCATGTAAATATCAATCTTGTGTATAGGGAAGGGGGACTATTACTCTTGGGTGTAGACTGATCATGTTTCAAAGGCCTCTACATGGATCTAGTTCTAATGTAGTGAGTGATTCATTGTTAAGACAACAATTGATATCCATGGATCACTATATATCTCAAGGGGATGATAATCAATCCACACATAGTTCTCAGATGGAAAATTACCTGTGTTGGTCGAATCCATAGAAGGAGATGAGATTTTACCCTTTATATTATGATTGGACCCAATATTTTATATTATAACATCAGTACATATCCTATGGTAAAATGAATCAAGCCTGATTCGAATATCATATCACCACATAGGCCAAAATTTTACATGGGGAAGGGGAATTGTTTCATTGCATACTGACTAAACCCAATATTGGAGACCTAGGCATAACTACATATCCTGTAGTTATATGAATGAAGCTACATGTAGTTCTTACATGGAAGGTTCCCTACAGTAATCAAGTTCCTATGTGGAGAGAGGGAGTTTTTATTGCATTTTTGATGGACCTGGTATTTGGGATCTAGGTGTCCCTATGTATCATGTGATAGGAGGAATCAAACCACATGTAGTTCTTAAAAGGAGAATTCTCTATATAGTTATAACCTATACACAAAGAGGGGGTATTATTTCATTTATATTTTGGTTGAACCTAGGGTTTTGGATCTAGGTTTCATTGCATATCCTGTGATAATAGGAATTAAGCCACACATAGTTCTTGAAAAACTCCCTTGCATGGGTCGGTCCTATATACAGGGGTGAACTTTTATATATGTTTCATTTGGACCCAATATTTGGAATCTGGGTATCACTAAGTATCCTATGATAGCAAGAATCAAGCCACATGTGGTTCTTGAATGGAAAATTTTTTGTGTAGGTCTAACCCTTACGTAGAGAGGGTGCATTGTTAGCATTATATATTATGACTCGACCCAATATTTGAGATCTGAGCATCACTACATATCCTCTATAAATACGAATCAAGCCACATGTAGTTATTGAATGGAAAATTTCATGTATAGGTTTGAACCATATGTAGGGAGGGGCATATTTTTCTATTTTTATTGTGGTTGGACCCAGGATTTTAGATCTTGGTACCACTACCTGTCATGTAGAAATAGGAATCAAGCCACATGTCATTATTGAATGTACAATTCCATAGATAGGTCCGGACCATACACAGGGAGGGGTCATATTTGTTTCATTTATATTATGGATGGACCCAGGATTTGAGATATTGGTGTCACTACATATCCTATAGAAATAGTAATCAAATCGCATGTATTTCTTGGAAAATCCCCTAATGAAAAGATGACTCACACATATGGACAATGGTACATCATTTTTACCTCATCATAAATCTATCTCATGTGTAGTGAATCATTCATGAAGTAATATCCTTCATTCTATTTAATGTCATGTGTGGGATGTATTCTATATAGCTTAATATCATATGTTAAAGACATAAGATGCTACACAGTTTAAAGTATTTCCTCCATGATTTGGAATGTTGTGAAGTTTAAAGACTTTCCACCATGACATGAAATTTTGTGAAATTTATTGTATTTCTACCAATACTTTGAATTTTGGGTAATTTAAAGTTTCTTTATAGAGACTTTTATTTCCTAATGGTAGTTATGCAATTTACTTCTTGAGAAACTTGTCATTGTCGGTTGTTATTACATGTTTTTGATCCATTATGACCAATAAATAAGATCCACTGGAATAGAACTTATGTATGATTTAAGGTCATTCCCAAAATGTTTCCAACTTTATAGGTTTCTTTCTAGGTATCTTCAAGGTTATGAGAACCAATACCAAATATCCTTGAAGGAATGAGTGGAGTATAACCTTTTTTGTTGAAGGATCGTGCAATCTAATTCTAATGAACTTGGATATTGTGCTACGTATGCCACATTTTCTCATTGAGCCTTCCTAACTCATCAAGTTGATTCAATAGTTGTTAATCATCTAAATTTCTTCCATATATAGCTATTTGGGGAAGGGGAAACTGGACTTTGATGGAACACACTACCTTTATCCCATAAACTAATGAATATGGTATCGCTTGTGAGGTAGTGTGTGGGGGTATGATAAGCCCATAAAGCATGATGGAGATTGTCCAACCAATACTTCTTTCCCTTTTCCACCATTCTATAGAGTATATTTGGTGGAGTATTATTAATGGACTTTATTTTCATTTTTTTATTGTATGATAGAAGGATGAATGACATAGACTCTATATTTTACTATTAATATAGTCTCTTCAACTTGGAAGAAGAGACGTTGGTGATTTTTTCTTTTAGTATCATGTGAGGGACACTAAATCCGGAGATAAAAATGGACTTTAAAAATTTGGTGATATTATTCATATCGACTTCCTTGAGGCGTATATCATTATCCCATTTGGAAAAAATCGGGTAGAAGTAAGTATATACTTAAATTTTATAGTTTTAACTGGTGGATATGGACCCACAACATTCATTTTCCATATGAAAAATTTCCATGAATAAATAGTTGTATATAGAAACTCTAGGGGTAGATGGATAATTCTTTCATGAATCTAAAATGCATGGAATTTCTTGGTGAATTCCACACAGTCTTTCATAATTTTGTTCTAGTATTAATCAAGCCTCCAAATTTGGTGGGAGAGTTTGGTTCCATATTGGTGAATGTCACAAGAGATTGTATGGACTTCTTCCATAATGGCAGGAATCTCCCCTTTTATAATACATATTAAGAGTATTCCATTAAATCCTCATTTTTAGATGGATTTCTTCTTGTTTAGATTATCCCTAAGGGTAATTTCACTACTAATCATTGAACTTATTCCCTTTTGGAATGATCTGATGAGAGGTTCCTATTTTGGATGTAATATATTATGTAATCCATCTATCCAAGGGTAGATTTCATTTTATTATTCTTGAGGGTATCATTGACCTGACTAATTTCCTCCACGTCATAGATGATGAATGGTGTGACCACCCTTTGGTGTGTAATGTAGAAAACCACTTCATCCTAATCGATATCGGACAGGACTATGGATTCATTGGCCAATGTTTCGGTGTGTGAATTTTGTGATCGAGGGATGTGTTGTAATATGGGTTGAAAAGGGAATTATTCCATCAATACTATCACATAACCTATGGGGGGAATTCTTCCTTCTTGATAGCAAATTCATCATTGATTTGATTGATTACAAACTTTGAGTCCCTTTGGATATTAAGGTAGTCTATTTTCAGATGCAATTCTTGCTCTAGGAAAGTGATAAGGGATTGGTATTCTACCTCATTATTAGTGAAGCCTTCATACAGTGAGAAAGAATAAGGAAAATTTTATTAGTCTTGATAAAAAAATATAATCCCTATAAAAAACCAATTGAGATTATTGTTTTATATTATTCTTCCAATAGGAATTTGGGAGGCACCATTAAAATACATCTCACATATTTAGAGAGAATCATGAGAATAGAAAACGTATACATCTAGAATTTTGGTGTCAATTGGCATGCTTTCTGGGGTGGGATGTTCCGTGAGGAAATTAGCTAGTCCCTACTCATTAACTGCCTTATGTGACATGAATTGGAATTCATACTATTATTGGATAATTTTGTATCATGATATCATAGTGCGACCAATAACATACTTGATTAGGTAAATACTAGAGTCCTTATGGACTTCATGATGATGCAAGTAATACGTCATCTTTTTCACTATGAATATTTGTGTGAAGAATATCTTTTTGATATCATAATATCAAGTATAAATATCTATAATCATTTAACTAAGATATTAGAGGTTTTTTTCATTCCTCGCATCATTTTTCTATATGAGGAGGGCACCAAGTGATCATTCCATGGTGGCCATGTATATAATAAGTTTCTTTCCCTCTTTCAAATGAATCAATACCAGTGGATGTAGTTGGTACTACTTGAGATTCTTGAAATATTATTATTTGTCTAAATCCCATCAGTAGGTGAATATATTCATCATTAACTTAGTGAATGGGAGAGACTTGCTAGTTAGGATGTATATGGAACACCGAATATAAGCTAGGTTCATCTATATCCCACTTAGTTAATTATTTAAGATTATGAGGGGGTGGATTTCTAGTTTTGGACTAGCCTTTTCTGGATCAACCACTATACCACAGTTTAGTATCATAAATCAAAGGAATTTCCCTAAAATTACTCCGAAAGATCACTTCAAAGGATTAATCTACAAACTGTGATGCTGTAATTTACTAAATATTGTTTGATGATCACTGAGGTGATCACATAATTGTCAATACTTGAACATTATGTCATTGATATGAAATTCCATGATTCATCCCAAAAAGGGTTTAAAGATACAATGTGTGGTGAATTTGTAAGTAGTTCAAGTGATATTTAATCCAAAGGGAATGACCTAGTAGAAAAAGATCCTCTAATGTGCCCGGAACGTAGTGTCTTCCTCATCTTCCAGGGCCATCTTTATTTGATTATACCTTTAATACCTATCCATAAAGGAAAGGTATTATAATCCAATAGTTTTATTGATCAAAACTTTTTTTATCAATAATAGGAAATCATCCTTCGATTAGTGACAATTAAGGTATCTAAAATTTGTGTAGAGATTGATCTACCCATTAAATTTCATGATGTGGAAGTTGTTTTCAAGACATTATGGGTAATTTATGTCTCGAAATAAGTTGAATTTAATCAATTTTTTAACATCTGATTCTATGTTATAATCATGAGAGGTGTGTATTCTCTTGGATTTATACTTGAAACAATTATGTTCATTGGATCATCCTGGGTGATGAGTATCCAAATCAAGGTTCATCTCAGGCATCTTTTTATAGTTTAAAGCGAACATGAATCAATAGTTATTTAAAAATTCAATGTAAATATCCTTCTCCTTGGGAGTCATGGAAACACTAATCAACGTAATTCATGGGTCTTCTTCTCTTACCAGATTCTCCTTCCCGAGCTCATTGATGGTGGTGGAGATTCCTTCCTCAAATGTGGGTTGGGAATTCTTGAGGTCTAATTCTTCTTCTTTCATTTCTGTGTCAATAGGTACATCTTCATACTTGGTGAATAATTCAGGGGAATATCTATCACTTTTGAGATAAGATAATCTAAGAGAGGAAACATGGACATAATTCCAGAGTTATCATGGATATATTCATGGGATTCTTATATTACATTTTGTTTCTTCCATGGTAGGAGACGTATGGACATCCTGAGTTATAGATAATTTATTGGTGGAATTTTCAGTTTTTATCTAATGGTACTAGAGAATTATCAGATCCCAATAGAGAATTAGTCAGACCTCCCTTTGATGAATCCAGTTCATCTAACCTGATTTATATCACATGTACAAGATCCAGTGAAGTTTTTGGTTCATGAAAGCTTACTGATATTGAATCTACTAGCTTGATCATGTTTATAGGTAGTACATAATCATTGTCCAACATGATTCGTAGATTTTTAGGGGTGGAGCCCAGTACATTAGAGGTGTAAACATTCATATCATCATCCACCATTGGTTTTTTTTCATTCCCTTTTATATAAAATTTCCTCATTGTATATAAATTCACAAGAATTTAAGGGGGAGTTATCACCATGTAGAATGATGACCTTTCTATTGATAGAGTATTTCAAACGTTGATGAAATGTTGAAGTTACTACTATGTAGGTATGAAGACAAGGCCTTATAAGGATATTATATATTGTCTTACTGTATAGTCATGTACTCGCCATTAGATATGAGATCCCCAAACTGATACTTGAGCTTTTTCCTTTTCTCACTATTATCATACCCTTGAATGGTTATCTTTATCAGATAAAAGTACCCCCCATTATACCCCAAACATTGAAGCATCCAAATAAATATAAGGTTGATCCCATAACAATTTTAAACTATATCCCTTTGTATATAAAAATTGTTGAGATTCCCAGAAACATATAGGGTTCTGATATGTCCCCATATGACTTCTTCCTAGTCCTGTTTGAGATAGTGATATGATCTTCTGTTAACATAGTCTCTACTCAGTAAACCTTCATTGTAGAAAATTATATCTTGAACTCCTATGAGATCCATAGGTCTTTAATGAGTTTCTCTATAAGTTATTTTCAAATATAAATAGCATCTAGGAATGAGGTTTTATAAAGGACTGTCACCAACTATTTTATAATATTATATTATTTCACCATAAGTATATATTTCACAAGGTGGAGTTTCTCCTTGTCATGTGTATTATGAGATAGGTGTTTGAGGTAAATAGTATTGATACAGGGGGGAAAAGGCAAGGAAGCATCTATTTCACATGTCATCGGTCATGCTGGCCTTCCCCTTTTTTTGGATAATTAGACAATCACAACCTCACCAATCTATTGTTTAGAATAATTGGGGTTGAACAATCACTGGAGGGATCTAAGGAATCTATATTTTTCTATTGGTATTGTTGAAGTTTTCATCCATGATTATTAGACACGTATATGGATTCCATGGGTATGTGAATGAAATGTTTGGTTCTTCGATTCCCTCACCATCCTTTGTAGCCTCAGCTTTTGTATACTCAGCCTCTAGCTCCCTAGTCAAATATGGGGAACTTGTACTCTGGGGATTATTCATCATCGGCGGAGGGATCTATTAATTGGATTATTTCAATAGAACCAAATATGATCTCTTCTTCTGATTATGGTTTCATTTGGTGTGGTGGTTCCCATTCTATAAATGTTTAAGGAAAGAAATATGAAAGATTCATAGTTCATGTGGGAGTTGTATATGACTCTTCCTCTAGTGACTTTTCCATTTTCTAATGATTATGTCCACCTATGGTAGGCATATTCAATTACACCTCCCTAGGTTTCAGGATTTTTAATGGTTTGAGAAGATATGTTCCTAGGGTGGCATGATCTTGGTTAATTGTGTTTTGATTCATCCAGTAATCGACATTTTTTCCATCCCTAGATGAAACTTATTTAAAATCACCCTCTTCATCTAGTTGGGTGAGGATTACATAGTTCAATTGAATTGGGAACTTTACAAGTATCGCCTACCTAGAATCAACCATGATCAGAAGGACATATTTAAGGATAATATAGTCCTTGGTCATTTGGACCAGTCTCCTATGAAAATGGAAGTAGTCAGGATGGTCAGTGAGGTTGACCTCATTGGGTTTCCTAGTCTCTTTTAGCTTAATGATGTTATTTTCCATAGCTTTGAGGAAATAATCAAGGCAGATATTTATTTCAGAAGGAATATACACGTTTTTCATTTATTCCTCAAATCATGGGTAAACTTGATCTCTCTTTTCTTCTATTTAAGGGTAATTTTTATATATTCGTCGCTTAGTGGTATGTATCGAATGATTTGGGGCCTTCCTTCATGATTTAACAAACACTACTAATAGTTCTAGGGTAACACCAATAGTCTCTACCTTACTAGGAATTTTCCCCTATGTCATGGGCATGGGAAGAGACTTATCTATTGTTCACCCAATGGAATCTTCTAGGTGTGTTTTTATCTCTATAAACTCAAAAAAATTCTCTTGGATACTTCACCAAAATCAAAGGTGTTTACAACTCATATTGAATATTCTCAGCAAAAAGTTATAGAAATTACTCTTCTGAGAGTGGGATACAAAATGAATAGTTTAAACCTTTCCATCTAATGATAAAGTTAAAAAAACCCTCTCATTTTCTTGTTATTTTCAATTTTTGAGGTTTAAAATCATCGTTTTCCTTAACATAAAGGTAAATTAATAAATGAATTGATGATAAAGGTCTTCCCAACCTATGATGAATCCTACTGGAAGGTTTTTGTACAAAACTAAGGTTGTCCTTATCAGAGTGTGTATAAAAAATCTCATTTTGGTTTCCTACTTTTTGTCTCAAGGGACCATCATTAGGCCTCATAGGAACATGAAGTGCATGAGATTCTATTTTGGATATCTTGCTCCATTGAATGTTGAGAATATAGTACTTTAAACATTATTTAGGGGAAAATTTCCACCCACCCATTTGGGATACAACTTTTCAAGTGAAAAATGAGAACACTACCCCACCATGGATTCTATTCTAGTGGAAAATGATTCAATGGTGTTGAGTAGTTTTGGAGGTTTCACTTTCGAGACCACTGCCCATATTCAGGGAATAGAAGAGGCCAAATGATGAGGCCCTGCTTTCATTTACTTCTAATCCTTGGTCCATTCTAGGACCAAATGATCACCCATACAGGGGATAGTTTGTCCCTGTAATGGAGGAATGTCACAATCATTATCAACTTCATCATTTATGTAGACAGGTTTCCTAGATCCAAATTTGGCATGATGCTCAAATTCTGCCCTTACAAGTGAATTATCACTCTTATGATATATGTTAGGAAATATATGTGTTTCTTTTTTAATATGATGCCAAGTGTTAATATTTCCCCTAAGTAGTTTCGAATTGAGTTGTCTAAGATTTTGTATCTCACTCTCATATTATTCAAGTCATTCTTCTATAGGAGGAACTTTGAATCCTCTAGGTTGTTAGTTGGATGTATCTACACCTTTCCCCTTATCTTTGGAAAAATTCCACCAGGGAGGTGGTAACTCATCATTCATAGGTGCCAAGTTATGGATCCTTCTCTGATTCTGAATGTGTATAGCCTCAATTTTTTCATCTGGATCACATACCTCTTGAGTAATAGTTTCCAGATTATTGTAATTTTCATTTACATCTTGGTCTACATCATTTTTTGGATTTATGGTGACAATTTTCACTGAAGTGTATCAGAAAATTGTAGTTATCCCACCACTCTCCATGAAATAGGGTGGTTTTGTACTGGTTAATCCTCCTTTGAGGGTTATATTAGAGTCATTACTTTAACCCCAGATCATGTTGGACGATCATTATTTATGGACCTTATGGGTTTTGGCTTCCTTTATCATACTTTCCCCTGTCTCGATATTTGAATAGTGACCATAGGAGAGTTTCTGTTTGTACTTTCCAAGCAGGCCCCAAATGAAAGAGGTGGGTCTAACGGTATGAGGAATGGTTGGGATTCCAGCTATTGATATTTACCTCCTAACATTGAGAATATTTATTCTTATCAGGGTGATAGTAATGATAAAAATTCCCCAATCTCTCTGGGTTGGGGATGATTTGGGGTCACTATTAGCACCTTCATGGAATTTTCTATCACAATTCACCATATTTGGTGTAATCTCAATCACACATGAGCCAAGTACAATGGATTCTTGTGATGGGTGTCACTTCCTATGGGAATCTATCAGGTAATCAATGATTCATTTTCCAAGTTTGATATGTGTTTCCATTTTTGAGGGGGCGGCTTAATATTCTTATCTCATCCCTCTCTCTCTATTTTTGGTGTCATTACATCCTCAAAGAGGAGGTTCTTCATTTTATTGACAAACTAACCCACATGTTACCCACAACCTAGATCCCTCTAGTGTCTATGAAATTATAGGATTTCATATATAGGGAGATATTCTATTCTTGGGACATAGTAAAATAAATTACCTTATACTCACCCCATCATTAGATATGGATATCTAATGAGGATTTAGCGATCAACTATCAGATATTTGATGTGCTATGGTAGAAAGTGTTCTATAGGTTTTATTTATACCTTTATGGTCTTGGGACCTAGTCCATAGAGATGGACAATGGGCCTATTTGACAACAGATCGTGTTTTTGACCTAGTTTCTGGATAAGGGAGGTTTTTATCCATTAATTTCTGAAACGTTTCCCACTTTTTTTTATGTAAATAGGGAACACACTAATTTTTTAGTTTATTAGGGACTTCATAATCAAGAAGTGTCCATCGTTCGAAACATATTTGGGAGGGTTTTTCTAGATAACTCCATCCATATGTCCATTTTTGGTTTTTTCTTAATTAAAATAATATTCTTCCACCTGCCCAGGCCACAGTGGTCACTTATTTGGGTCTCCTACTAATGGGGGTGAGGTATTGATAATAGTTTATGGGGCACTATATATGATTAACCATACTTTTTCTAGAACCTCAATATAATAATGTTTCTATGTAAGTGGAGGATTTTTTTTCCAAGTCAGATATTATCATGGGGAGGTTGACCATAGTGAATATTAGGAGTAGATTCCACATGATCCATCTTTATACTACCACGAGGAGTGATATATTAGTAGTTATCTCCTTATGCTTAAATTTAAGATATGACAGACCCTTGATGTGTTTTATATATACATCATGAAGCCTTGAGGGAGCTAGAATTGTGAAGATCAGGGATACGAGCCCCATTCTATGTCATAGCCAAAATAAACCAACCTTCCTTTTGGGGTGGAGAAGGGATATGAACATTTTTCATGACAATCCACAGAATTTGCTAATTATTTTATTTTAATAAGTTAAACCACTTTTAATAAGTTATTAAAGTATGTCAGTGATATTTTATATCATCTATAGGGATATAAACCTACCCATTTCTTATTACCGAAATATGCCAGTCAACCTCGGTTAAAGTGGGGGTATGATCCCGATTTACACATTCATTCCCCCATCAAAATATACTTACAAAACTCTAGAATGGGAGAAGGGATATTTTCTTCCACCTATATAGTATCTAAAGGATGCTAGTGTAGTATTTCATTGAAGGAAGTAGTAATATGATCCTACATTCTGTAAGCTGTTGGAATATTTCGAGTAACTTCATTATCAAGGACATAATCCATCCCTAAGGTGATTATCAAATTATACTAAAGATCATTGGTTGTAGAGGGGGTATGAGCTTAGTCAACTCTCTTTTCAGTATTTATCTAGATTTATTCGATAGGAATGTGCACCTGTCATGATTTATTTTCTAACCTAGGTTAGTGATCCCCAAATGGAATGGGAATATGATCTAGGTCTTATGCCTCATCCTTAATTAGAATATGTCGACAATCCTCTTGGATGGGAGAAATAATTTGATCTTTATTAGGAGTATCCAACTACTCTTTTTGATCATGGTGATATTCTTATCTAACTTTTGGGATGATAATATGTGATTATCCCTATATCTACACCAGTGTAGGAATATATCAATGGAGTTATTCTATTGTTTACATAATATAGCGACACTTCAGTTGAGTATGTGCATGGATATAAGATTACATGTTCACATTCTCTAAGATATACTAGTATATTTCTTCTATTAAAGTAGGGATAGAATCCTACTCATGTCCTCCTTGTTCCATTAGTATATGTTGATGGACTTTATGCATAGGGGTAGGGATATCTGCCTCCCCCTTGCTTGTTGTTGGAATATACAAGAAGACATGATCTGGGAGAGTAGAGATATGAGCATGCTAGCTATCCTCCACTGAAATATGCCAATGGGATTTATCATTAGAAGTGGTAATATGAATCCATTACCTTTTATCTAAATCTTACCCCACCCTATGAGATCTCTGTGGTTCTTTATCATGAGTGTCTTGGGTGGTGTTCTATTTGGTAATTCCCTCAGTAGTCAACTGAGGGGCATTGGTTGGATGATGTTGGTGATGACAACCGAAATGATCTCTCCTGTGATTCTTCTAAACTAGGATGTAACCTTGGTCTACTACTTGATCTATCTTCCTAAGGTAAGGAAGGTGCTGATTATTTAACTTTAGGATTGACTTTTTATGTGGTTGGTAATGGCGACATACACCACTGGTTTTGTTAAAAATTTATTTGAATGTGATGGACATGTTAGATTCATCATCTAGAGACCTATACATTAAGTATATAGGGTATAGATCATACTGTATATTTGGTATTCTCAAACCATTCTGTACATCACCCAAAGCTGAAGGCATCGAGTGGGTGGTGTTGCTTTTTAAACCATGGAGGTTGTTGTCATAGTTGTGGTTCTAAAACATTATCTTGGTGATGATATGATCTCGAGTCAAGGTAATGTTTGTGAGAATAGTTTCTAGTTCCACAAAGACAACAAGGAACAAAGTCACCAATAATTACATCTTTCCAAGTATGAAACCTTCTCAATAATCAATGCATGGGTAATGCAAGTGTTCAGTCTTGTTGTTAGTTCGTCTATTTTTCTAGAATTAAATATGCATGGAAAATGGCCTATTTCATAGGAACCTGGTTATTTTTTGTTTTTGAAATATCTTACATTGGGTGTAAGATTTTTTTTCATAGGAAATGTAGGAAAAAATGGCTCAACGTGTAGTCAACTGACCATTTTCATTATTTTAAAGATTCACATTGGGTTCACCATTTTTGTTTCATCTATATCTTCTTGTTCAACGACTAATTGTGAGGCGCTAAAAATATTTTCACAACCAATAAAATAATTAGGTTTTATCCATATAAACACCCAAAAATTCAAATATCTATAATAAAATAGGTCTTTATTTCCAAAGGCATGTGTTTATTTGAGGTTTCAAACCAAATAACACTTAGGGACTCATATTAGTCGAAAGGATGGAAGGTCGGGATCATCAAACCATTTTGTGGGACATTATTTCAAACTCTAAGACTCTCTTATAAATTTAATATTTGTTCATGAATCTCTCCCAAATCCCGATATGGTATTTTTTATCCTAATAAAACTATCAGGTGCTTAATCTCTCTATATGAAAAGGGAGAGCATTAATGATGACATCTATATGTTACAAATTTTTTCCATATATTTCATATTATTAATTAACAATGGGTATCACCTTGGGTTTTGAATCCATATAATTGGCCACTCTGTATTTTACTACGATCTAGGAAGGTGATTGTTATTTTCAGAATTATATTGAAACTCTACGAGGCATCCTATGTATCCTATAAGAACAAGAATAAAAACCCAAATAGTTCATCTATGTCCAAGAAATATAGTTAAACATTATATAGAAAGGACATATATAAGGTCATGTTGGAATTTGGTATGGACATAAAGCCTTAGGAAGGCATCCTACATATCCTACATATAAAAAGAATCAAAGTCTTCATAGTTCGGTTTTCCCTCAACAGGCTGATGGGTGGGGATGGATAATTAATATTTTTAAGGGTCATTGTCCTAGAGTTTATCAATATGATAATTCATTAGGGACCTACACCATGGTGGATGATCAGGAAAGGAGGTATTTTTACCATATTATTAAATATGGTAAACACAGAGAGGTTTCCCTTATTGGGGGTATTTTAATGACTCCAGTGGGGTAGTCATTAAAATCCCCTAAAACCACATGATCCATGATCGATGTGAGAAACAAGATACAACCAAAGATTATGAAATAATATCATATATATGGGATTTACACATTGAATCATCTCTAATGGAGTGTCTAATATGGAGCTCAGTCCATTGGAAGGAAGCATGCATATCTTGTTTAAAAAGGAATTAGAGACCTTATAGTTCAATATAATCCCTAATCCACTAATGAGTTCAAGCTAATTTAGGGAATGATCGTGTCTTACATATAATAGAATCCCACATATAATCCCATTTATTTCCCATTGATGGAAAATGAAGGATGGTAGACTTGTAGGAGAATTAGGGTCCCATGATTTAGGGTTTTTGGGATATAGAGGGACCTACACCAAGTCGGATTCCCATGAGAGATATTTTCCCCTTATCCTCTAATGGATAGAGGGTGGGGACCATGATTGGTTGACTGAACATAATTTGATAGAATAAGAATCCCATAATATCAATAATATTTGAATAATTCCTAACCCTATTCCATTATGGACACTTCCCATGTGAAGGTGGAATGATTGATCAAATACCCATGGTTGGGGTTAATATGGGTTGAGGGTGTATGACGAAGTATTCCTACTAGACAAGGATAAAATGTTTGGGGATATTTCTTCTATAAGTCCAACATTCCTGAAGATGTCTTCCTAACATTTATTGAGTGTTTTTATCACATTTCAACGATTTATTGTTGATGAGGATGACATATCCAAGGTGATTTTCATGATCGAAACTAACATGTCCAAGGTGATTCACGTGTTTGAAGATGAAATTTTTGAAAGACTTCACATAATATATAAAAAAAGTATGAAAAGATTCATATTATCTATGTGACATGTCTAAGGGATATCGTGTGATCTAGCTGACATGTATGAAGGACTTTGAATGCTCTGGTTGATATGCTTAAACAACTTCACATGAACTGGCTGACATGTCTGAGGGTTGTCGCATGATCTGGTTGACATGTCTAAAGGACTTTTTACGATCTAGATAAAATGTATAAATAAATATTTATGATATAGATGAAATATATGATGTTTTTCACATGATTTTTCTTTATATATCTGAATATTTTCACGTGAACCAGCTGACATGTCTAGAGGTCATTGCATGTTCTAGCTGACATCTCTTAAGACTTTCACATGAAACATCTGACATGTATAAAGTCCACTAAATGATCTTTGAGAATATCACATGTATCATATGACCCAGATGTATGAATACTATCATATCCATCTTTGCATGAGGCTTTCATCATTTTCATCCTTTATCATATAAATGCCTCAATGTTCATCAGGCGATGGCCTACTAATTTGATCAATTCAAAACATCTTAAATCATTCATATGATCTATAAAACATGTCCCAAGTCCTTTTCATGATCAATGCAGTGATCACAAAAATGATATAAACATTCTACATAATCCCTTAAGTCATTCCTTAGGCTTACCTAGTGAAAGACACTTGTGATTGCATGATTCTCCACTCCGGAAAGTTAACTCTCACCTATGTGCTCCTATGTGTGTCTTTTCTATATCGGGGGGCAGTATTTATAAGCATCATCACCCCAAACATATGTCTCTATTCATGAAGCCTAAATAGTATATATGGGATTCAGTTGGTGGAGGGAGTGTCGCATCACACATTTTTCATGATCCATCTAATGGTCATCCATTATGTCATCTTTATGTTGTGCGATAAACCGGGATCACATAATCACTATGTCATTACTTTATTTACTGCAATCAAGTCTTGTCTAATGGTTTTTTCATAATCAAATCTATATATCAATGGGGCTTCATAATATCAATCTAGCATGTTTGGGGCCATCTGTGAGATCAAGCTGGCATGTCATAGGGCATTCGTGTGATCGATAAACTAATCACATAAAGCACATAACCCCTTAAAATGAAAAATAGTGTAACACTTCTCTGAATAAGGGTACCATCTTTTTTTAGCTTTTATTTTATAAATACTATTGTGTTATCCCATCAATTTTATATTAGGTTGTCACATGATCAAATGGACATGCCTAAAATCCTTCGCATGGTGAAGGTAACATGTAGAGTGGCCTTCACGTGAAGAGGAAAGTATATCCCTAGGACTTTATTGTGATCCATGAACTCATCACTCAAACCTCTTTATCCCTTTTCATGAAAATCATCATAACTTCTTTTGCATGAAGTTTCCAAATTTTTCACCTTTTATTTTAAAAGTAGCTTTGTTGATTATCATACATCTATCGATCGACATATTTTATGATCAAAATAATCATCTGAGGGACTTCACATGATCAACTGGGCTTTCTGATGGGTCTTCACATGATTAGGAAGACTTGTTAGGGGGATTTTCATGATCATAAACATATCATGTAGAGTGCATAACCCATTAGTATGATGTTCTTGGGGTCATGTGATTTTTATAAACAAGGTGACTAATCCCCATGTAGCCATGATGCTCCTTTATTTCCTTTGTGAAGAAAATAATACCTATGCTTTATATATTTATTCGATCCCAAAATTGATGATTCTCATTTGGCAGGCATCAATAGTGTGAATCCATTTGTGTGTGTTTTATTTATATTTATGTGTGTGTGTGTTCATATTAATATTTATACATTTATATATTTATATATTTATGTATTTATGTATTTATGTATTTATGTATTTATGTACTTATGTATTTATATATTTATGTATTTATATATTTATGTATTTATATATTTATGTATTTATATATTTATGTATTTATATATTTATGTATTTATATATTTATGTATTTATAGATTTATGTATTTATATATTTATGTATTTATATATTTATGTATTTATATATTTATGTATTTATATATTTATGTATTTATATATTTATCTATTTATATATTTTATCTATTTATGTATTTATGTATTTATGTATTTATATATTTATGTATTTATGTATTTATATATTTATATATTTATGTATTTATGTATTTATATATTTATATATTTATGTATTTATGTATTTATGTATTTATGTATTTATGTATTTATATATTTATGTATTTATGTATTTATGTATTTATGTATTTATCTATTTATGTATTTATATATTTACATATTTACATATTTAGATATTTACATATTTAGATATTTACATATTTACATATTTAGCTATTTATATATTTATATATTTATATATTTTTATATTTTTATATTTTTATATTTTTATATTTTTATATTTTTATATTTTTATATTTTTATATTTTTATATTTTTATATTTTTATATATGTATATATTTATATATGTATATATGTAAATATTTACATATTTATATATTTATATATTTATATATTATATATTTATATATTATATATTTATATATTTATATATTTATATATTTATATATTTATATATTTATATATAAATATATTAATTATATTTTATTAACATGTTGTTTATATATTTTAGAATATTTTTTATATGTAAATATATTTAGATATTTGTTTTCAAAATTAAATTTTTTATATGTAAATATTTTAAAATATGTATGTATATTGTTATAAATAACACTATAATATGAAAAATATTAAATTTTAAACCCCATAATATCCATTTGAGTTTAATTCATAGGAACAAATTTACTCTCCACTGAGAAATGGAAAAAATACCCTCTTAAACAAAGCTAAAATTCCATTGAATATTTAAAAAATAGGGTATCCCAACAAAAAACTTAGTTTTAGAGGACTTTTGAACCTTTTTTATTAGAGTTGGTGCCCTAGAACCGACTACTTAGAACATTATATTAACATTATATTCATGAATTTGAATTTTAATAAATACCTTATCATATATTTATTTTTATTCTTCATAACATTAATGTTATAATATTTTAGAGTATGTGTCACATTAATCGGTCATAGTAGTTCCCCACAATGATGAGAACCTTGAGATTCAATGAAGATATCTATTAAATATTAGTCATGTATTTATGATGAAAAACTATGATAAGACACATAGTTTTTTGATTGTCGGGTGTGAGTTAATTTAGGAGGATTAGGATTCATCTCATGAAGTTCACACTCAGTGATCTCTAAGAAGGGAGATAATGTGGATAGACCCACCTATAGGAATTCTTCATGTCTATGTTTCATCATACATTCTTATTTTCATGTGTCTATAATGATCCTTAGACATTAATATTATTGTTAATTCTTGTCATGACTCATGCACTTTGATGTGTTTTATTAAACCATGATGAAAATATTTTACGTAAAACTTGGCTGCATTAGGTGTGTAATGAATGAAATGTTATTAATTAATGAGTCACAGAAGGATTTTTCCCTTCTGTATTTATATAATTTGATATCTCATCCCTTTGATTGAAATATAACTATCACATTAAATTCCAATTCCATGGTATCACGATGGTTATTTTAGATATCCAAAGAAATACATATCAAGCATATAGATTAATGACATGAGTATGAAACCTGATTGATGAGTTATTGGGTCAAGTGTATTATATTACACAGTAAGTGTTAGTGTGTGGTTATCGATTTTGTGATGTTAAATTACAAGATGGTAAAATAATATTTATCATTTTTTCAGTTTTAGCACACCATTAAAATAATATTATTATTATTATTATTATTACATGGAATGGGTTTAGATGAGGTTTAATAAATTATTTAATGGTCATTGTAAAATTAAATAATATTTTAACCCCCACGTTATCTCTATAAATAGATGCCTATATCTTTTGTGTTGTGTTTGATCTAGATTGATCAAGATTGAGAATTATTGTTCATGATGAATTATATATCCCTCTATGAAGACTAAACAATGATCTATAGATTCTATTACCTCCTCCACCCTATCAAGAAAGAGAGTGAAATGATGATTCTACAAGCCTAATGGGATCCTTGTAGTGATCAAGATGAACATTGTAAGATTATTAATCTATCATGCTAGCACCATGCAATCCATTGGTGTTGTTCAGAGTTCAAATCAGTATGTGTAGATCAATTCTAGAGGGACTCTAATTTGGGTCCCCATCAATACAGTGATGATGGACCAAAAATGGTTCCAGATGATCAATATATTCATCAAAGAAATATCTCAATACTTAGTTATTCTTTCTTTCAATGAGTTAAAATTAATTACAAATTTAAATGTGAAAAGATCATATCTTGGTTTCATTAACCTTCCTTATCAATATTTATTGAAAAAAAAATTGGTCATAATTTTTACATCATCTACAATATGTGAATGATCCATCACATTCAATAATTATAGATTTGGTATCATCCCTAATAGGTTCTTCTGCAGTGATCAGAACCAACAAATAGGTCACATTTAAATTTATAATTATTTGATTATTGATTGATTATATACAATTGTGGTTGTTTTTTCACTTCCAAATTATTCATTATTTCAAACAAAGTGTAATTAACATCCTTTTGACTTGATAATTTTCATTGTTCAAGTTTTATATTTTCTAAAAGATATCAAGAATGAAATGAAAAATAATCATATATGCCATTAAGAGGTGTTATGGGTTCATACAGGTAAACAAGGTTACACTACATGTAACTGGAAGATATGTCACGTACCAAAACACACAACACCTATAATTTTAATATAATACATGATGTGTCAAGAAGTAATAAAACATGGTGAATTTATTTAAAACTATGTGTTAACTGGGCTATCCTGGAACATGGTTTTTCGTACTACATGGTGTGTAGCTGGTGTACACGTCATCTAGTCTACACAGTTTATTGATAAAATTCATGCTACCCATGTGATCAAATATGTGGTCTATACCACATGATACTGACATTCTATATAATTAATGAGAAACATTATATATAGTTGATGCCATCATTGTTTGACCCATTAATTCCTAATTATGAAGAACACAATGAGTCATTCAGTGGGTTATGAAAACAAAGGAAAAATTAACCACACAACATCTATCCAGTGTATAAATCATGTGACCCATTAATTCATATATCCAAATAATATTAAGAGTCAATCGGTGGGTTATGAAGACACAAAGCAAGCAAAACATGTAGTGTGTATCTCATAAGTACACACGGTGTAATTTGACTAAGATACATGCTGAGTCCATAGGAATTTATCTCAGACACCTGGAAACCAAGGAACATGGCGTGTGGATCATTGGTATATGTTGTGTTGTATCCTAGTAACATAATTAAATTACATTAAATTAATTAATGGTAGTATTAAAAACTAATTTCATTGTTACCCCCAAATGTGATGACTATGTAAAAAGTTTTGAATAATTAATAAATGCTCAATTAATTCCATGTAATTATCTATAATTCTTTGTCATGACATTTATTTTCCATGAATGAATTTTTTATGGGTATCTACAAGAGACATTTAGTGAACATTAAGATTAAGGGAATTAATTGATTTATTGATTTATTAAAAAACTAATAAAAGTGTGTTTATCTTAATAATAATGAATGAATTGAAGTGAATTCATTCGAGTGTACTTATTTATATTTGTTGTATGTACATAAATAATCATGAGATTTAATCATTCCTCTGTATGGATTGATTCAATTTAATTTAATTTAATTGCATGGGTATGAAATTATTTTTTATTAAATAAAATATGATGGCATGTGTGTTTTCCATCCCTCCTTTATTATGTAGGATATGTGTTTCCATGTTTGTTTTATATAATTCCCATTAACCAATCCTTTGGTTCCCTTAAAATATGTGTGAGTTATAAATCATATAAAAGGATTATCTCAAGGAATATGAAGTTTGTTCAAGAAAAATGAGTGAATAATCCAACTCGGATGATATATAGGTAGGAAAACTAAATGCTACAACTCATTCCATGATTGGTAAAAGGAGTTTTACCCTAGGGTCATAGGTTGATTTATTATCTACTTAATAAACCTACCATTAGATAAGATCATGATCAAATAAACTATTTATTTATTTTATTTATGTCTTGTGTGTGATATATTTTATAGATGTAATATTATGATCACATAAATAAATGGATTAATATGAAAATATAAAATTAATGTAAATGGGTTATAAATAAATGTTTTATCATAACATTATTAATTCCTTATGTAAAATACACTTAATATTGACATGAAAAGTTAATGATAAAATATGAAAAATGAACACATAAAAAATACCACAAGTTAATATTAATTCATTAATTCTTTCATCAACTGAATTAAGATAAACCTGTAGTTAAAGTGTCAGTTCAGCCTTCATTTGGGGAACTTTCAATTATCATGAAGTCTTAACTAAGATAGTGGGTCTACTTAAATGAAGTTGTGTTGAATTTATTTTCTATAATCTATTCAATACAAATTTGAGGCTAGTATTGAGGAAATCTGAGTAAGGGTTTTTTACGAGGTTGTTCACTCAATAGTTCAAGGAGTTACCAGTTTAGAGTTGGAAAGAGAACCTACCTAAATACTTTGTACTAATTTACCTAGACTCTATCTAAATTAAATGAAGGTAAATATTGATCCATTCCACTAGAATTTCTATACGACTAGACAATCTGAGTTCAATGGTGAGGGTAATTGAGACTTGATAAAATAGTGGGATACTTAATAAAATAAAACTATTATGTCTCACATATTTTCAATCAGGTAAAGTATCTAATCATTTGTTCTAATTATTGTAGAAAAATGGAAAGAGAAAGAAAAAAACTGCAATCATTCCTTAACTCAAGGTATGACCTTAAAAATATTAATTTTTACATGTGTAATAACAATTTATATGGTGTGATATTATCAAAAAAATTATAATTTATTAGAATATCCTATTCCTATTATTTGACCCCAACTGGTGAGAAAAGGTGAAAATGATTCCTACCAGAGATATACAGAGGATGCTTATTAGGTTTTCTGTATTATATTATAAACTTTTTTATGAAAAGGTCATGATGCAAGATAAGGGTGTGTATTCTTAAACCATAATATCCCATATTAATTTTCTTAAGAAATAGAAGGAAAGGATTTAAATAAATAATATTTTCAATGAAAAATACCAATGTAAAGTAAATTAAGTAAATCTTGCCACTGATCATGCTTTCAAAATAAAGGGGTATGTTGATTAGTTAGAAAAATCAGGATTCCACTTAGATAAGAAGTTATCCTTTAATATATATATTTATTATCCTTACTGACAAGGTTATACTTATTCATCCAATCCAAGATAAATGAAATGGATAAGTCAATTGCGAGTCTTTTGAAAATAATTCACCAAGTGAAAAAGGTTTGGTTGAAACATATTTTTACACCCCTTATGGTGAAAATTTTCAAAGGCAACATTGATGATCCCATGGATAATATAGAGACAAAAGATACTTTATATAATTTTTCAAAAAAAGACTAAATATTCAAATATAGGAGAATAAGAAAGATGATATATACTTTTTATGTATAAGTAATGGACACTAGAAAATAAATTTAAATTAGTTGAAGAATAAATAATATAAATTCACTTCAACTATATTCATCAAGTTTCTATTCACCTCTTGTGTATTAAATAGATTATACTTATAAAAAACATGTATTTAAATATAGGAAATCCAAAATAATATAAAGTTTATAGATTGAACTCAAAAGGAGGAAAGAAACGTAGATTCTTATTGTTAGATAATGGGAGATCACTACTTCTCATTGCTAAAATGGATTGATTCAAGTTTTTAATGAGTGTTACGAAAACATTTAACTCTGTTTCATTCTAAACCGAATGAGAAATTATTTCACATTTGAAATAATTGATATTATGGTACGTAAAAACTAAAATAATGGTGAAATAACTCTTGAACAATAAATATCCATCGAAATTAATGATGAATATAAAATATAATACTTTTCCCTAATTGTGGAAATATAATTCTTTGTCAAATAAAATTGAAATTAGTTGACTTTTTTATACCATAAAATTGTTTTGGTCTTCATTTTTATAAGATATTGGATATAAAAACCAAATACTTATCTTGTTTTTGATAAATTAACATTTATAACTAAATTTATGCCATATATATTTTAGAGTTAGTTCCACATGTCCACATGAACTATTCTAGTGTTAAAGGTAACATCATGATATTACATTAAGAAATTTTATAAATTCTCAATGAAGTAAAAGATTGTACTTGGTAAATATTAAGGAATTTATGAGATTTCTTATCACAAAAAATATTATCCAAGTAATCATTGATCATAAAAGTGGAGTAAATCTAATCCCAAACTCACAATTACTTATATAAATAAAATTCATGGTATTATTAAAATAAATATTAATGATTATTCTTTTATATATTGTAAATCTTCCATTATTTCTTCCAAGGCATGTTTTTTAAATAGAAGTGCAACAACTGACCATATGCTAAATATATTTTTTAATGTATATTATATGATTTTCAATATAATAATAATATATTAGGATACTTCCACAAGTGATTGTTGGAAACAATTTTTTAACAACTGGATTTAGCTATAAATGAACATAAAACACTAAGGTGGATTTGTGTTAACAATTTTATATCTACTAAGGATATTGGCATCTAGTAAAGAACAAATATATTTCTATAATATAATCTTATCTCTTTAAAGATATTGGGAGCATACTTAACTTCTATGGGTTAAGGACAAGGATACACAAGAGTTGGAATATGAATTTTGGACTCCATTGAGATTAGTGGGGGGGAGTAGTTCTAGAGACACATGTTTCATAAGAATCCATAACCAAAGATTTGGTTTATGTTTAATATGGTGGGTAATACAGATATTCTTATTTCAAAACTGTGGGTTAGGTTTCGCGGAAAAAAAATTCCACAGGAATAACCTATACCCATGGTTCAAAAAAAACCATGGGTAAAGGTCACACCTATACCCATGGTTTCACTAAAATATTCCAATAGATTATGCAGGGAAAAAATTTACGGAAAAACCTATACCCACGGTTTTTTCAAACTGTGGGTATAGGTTGACCCATTAATATTCCATAATAATAATAATACTAATAAATCAATTAATTTAATTTAATTTTTTTACATATAGATATTTATATATATATATATATATATATATATATATAAGAACATAAAATGTGTCATAGGATAGTGGTAAAGTCATTCATCTATGGGCTATAGGTTCAGGGTTCAAATCTCAATGGAGTTCTTCCTTTAAATAAGGACTTATACCCACAGTTTGACAAAACAGTGGGTATAGGTGGTTCCATTTAAATTTTTTATCCCAATAGTTTCGGAATTATGGGTATAGGTTTATACTGACAGCTCAGTGGCCAACGGTTCATAAAACCGTTGGTATATCCTATACCCATGGTTTTTTATCTATACCAATAATTTTTGAACCGTGGGTATAAGTAATAATTCCAGTGGTGACTAAATATATTTATATAAAGGAATATTGTCTCTTTAAAGAAAATGGTATCATACTTAACTTTTATTGGTTAAGGATCTAGATACAAATGAGTTGGCATAGGAATTTTTCACTCCACTAAGATTAGTGGGAGGAGTAGTTCTAGAGGCACATGTTGCATAAGAATCCATAACCAAAGATGTGGTTTATGTTTAATATGGTGGTTAATATATATCATTCTTTAAAAATAAATATTTCTATAAAAAGTAGTAAATAGAAACACGAAAAGGCTAAAATGTATGTATAAATTCAAGTATTGGACTCTGTGTATCAAGATTAGAGGACTCTGAATCTTGAATGTTTCAAATACTTTATACTTCTGGTGAGTATTCAAGTGAAACTAGACAATGATGGTACAAAGTGGCAATAATAAATCTTGTTTGATTTTTGAAAGGTTTACTCTATGATAAAACCTACTCACTAATCATCATTACAAAAATAATTTTGAATTCTACCAGTTAATTCATACTTTTATGATCAATATATTTTGATATTGATATTCAAATCCCCCTCATTTGAGGAATATTTATGGAAGATCTCTGTAAGACATGACTAAAAGGAACACTCTATTGTATATGTCTATAAGTAATAACTATAAATATCCATTGAAATCAATAATTTCCAATAAGATTTCATATAACATAAATTCATTTATGAATAATTCAATCATAGTGACCATAAAATATTATTTTGAGAACAAATGGGTGACACATGTCTCTAACGGTTTGTGGGCATTCTATTAGATTTCAAGATATATGTATGTTGATAATATATGGAAAAAAAATTCATTTCTTACCAGTTTGTTAATACTATGGAATGAATTTCTCTAAGTATGACTTAAAGTACAAAGCATGTTTAAGGGAGAAAAATCTAAAAAATAGATCCATGTGACTTATAAATCTAGACATAGAAGTATATTAACAATAAAAGACTGAATTATTGTTGGTATATAATCATTCTGGTAGAGATTACATGGGTATAGGAAGAAATTATTGAGATTAAAAAAATTCAAAAGCTTATGTGTAATGAATTTATCTCATATGTCATGATATGTATTGACATTTGATATTACTAATGCATTATGCATAGTATGTGAATATGAAATACATCCAACATCATTGCATCAACATTAGTTAGAATTATCTGATAGTACATTGAAAAGTAGAACTGGATGTGTTCCTGGTGTCTAAAGATGTTTCAATACTAGTGATTAGGGGAATTGAACACTTTCCTTCCCTTAGTTCAATTTGATATAGTACTATAGAAAAAAATAAAGTAATATACAAGAAAAACTTATTACAGCTAGTGGTTTCCATATCTACAATATATGAGTATTTTGTAGCTTTATATGTAGTATAAGGAGTGGTGAGAAATGTCCTATTCTAATTTTTTGCTCTTTCAAAAGAAAGAGATTAATCATTATTATAATCTTTTAATAGGGACTTAGTGAGGATGTCAGGATTATGACATTATAAAAGAGGTAGATACTCGGTTATATCACTATGTGAGGGATTTTCTCAATGTAGTATTATTCTAGTAAGTAGATTCACCATACAAATGTGTGGCTTTACCAACCCTAGTTATAGAAACATGGTATGACCAACAGTTGTATCCATACTAAATAGAAGAATGTGGTACATATTAGAAGTAACCTCTTGTTAGCAGTAAGATCTAGTGAAAGTGGGAGTATATTGGATTTCATTCCCTAGAACTAAATACTTTATACTTTAGATTTATAGTATATTCATGAATTTGAATATTAATAAATACCTTATCACATATTGATTGTTCTTATTCATAAATTTTGTGTGATAATGTCCTATAGTCACTACTAACAATTTAGGTTTATTTGGAACTAGCATTTATCAGTGCTAGAAAAAAACTAACAAAGGTTTCTTTTATCAGCACTTAAAAAGCTGTTGATAAAAGGTACCTTTTATCAACACTAAAAAAGAACTGATAAAATAACTCCTTCATCGGTGCTTTTTTTATCACTGGTAAAGTGTTCCCTTTATCAATGCTTTTTTTATAGGGATAAAAAAGGGTTCCCTTTATAATTTCTTTTTCTAGTGCTAATAATGTTCATATTTATCAGTTCTGATAAAACTAAAGTTATCACATGCATGAGTCCCACATCGAACTTATGGATATTCGGCCGCTTCTATTTATATGATTTTTGTAGCATCAGGACAATAGAAGCATGATATGGGGATTGCCGCTTGCATAGACTATCCACATACCTAAATGGGCTTGTTCCTACATGCATGGGCCCTCATGGGCCTCATCCCACTCTCTTCTCATTGTGGTCTACTCACTCAGTTGGTCTTCCCTGTTAGGCTTCCAAATGTCTGACCCTTCTGGTTGAGGGCTAGCTGAGTTGCACAATTTTTTTACAATTAAATTCTTATTTCATATATAAAAATATATACTGATATATATAAATATACTAAATTTTTTTTTTTTTGATATTTTTCAAAATTTATTCGTTTTAAAATTTTATTTATATTTATTCATATTTTTTTATAATTAAATTCTTATTTCATATATAAAATATATATATATTGATATATTAAATATTGATATATAAAATATATATTGATATATATAAAAATATATTGATATATGTTAAATATTAAAATATATTAATATCTATTGTCATGTATTAATAAATAGTATATTAATTATTTTATTATAAATATATATACAATTTATTAAATTTAATATATTTATATATAGTAATAAATAGTATTTTAATTATTTTATTAAAATTTAAGAAAATATAAAAAAATTCTATATATATTTATATATATAATTAAATAATTAATAAACTATTTATAAATATCAAAAATAAATAAATATTTTAAATATTTAATATACCATATATTATTTTATATATATATTAGATTTTTTTTATTAACAAACATTTCAAAAATAATTTTTAAAATAATTTTATTTAAAATTTAATGTTTTTAATATAGTTTTAATTTATAAAATTAATATATATTCATTTTTGTTTAAACATAAATTTATGCAAGTTCACGGGCTAGACCCTGCCAACCCCCAAATTTTTTATAATTAGATTTTTTAAATTCAATATATATTTTATATATATATATAATTAAAAAATTAATATTTTTTATAATTAATAAAAAATTAAAAAATTATTTAAAAATAATAAATTTAATATATATCGTAATAAATAGTATATTAATTATTTAATTAGTATATTATGTATTTAATAAATTATTTCATTTTTATTAATTATAAACATTATATTAATTATTAAATTATATATATATAATTAAATTTCGTTTTTTAGCTTGCATTCATTTAAAATAACTCATCCTTTAATAATGTTAATTTTGTGCTTACGTTTTTTATAATTTATATATTTTATATATTTATTCATTTTATATTTTTGTAATTCATTCATTTTTAATGTTTTTATACATAATTCTTTGTTAATATGTTTAATATTTTCTTAATTTATTCTTTTTAAATTTTTCATCGTTCAATATTTTTATAATTTTAAAAAAAGAAATATTTATTTATACATGTTTTTCATTTACATTTAATGTTTTTTATAAGGCCCCATCCTTAAATATTACATAATCTTAAGTTTTATGTCGAGAATTCATTCTCTTATGTTTTAGGGTCTTTTCAGGTTTAGAGTTTTAGAGAATTAGGTCATAACTTATACAGAGAAAAACCATAAAATATAAAGTTGAAACTTCTTATTAGTATTCATTTTTTCCATAATATAAAACTTTTAAAATAAAGTGTGGTTTCTTTTCATGGAAAATATCCATGACTTTCAACCTTAGTTATTCTTTTCCCTTACCCAACCTTAGATCCTGAGAAAATCAATTAAAAACATGGGATGAGCACAAAATCTCAGTAATGGATACAAAAAGAAGGAAAATCGTTAGTCCAGTGGACACATGTGAACTCATAAAACATTTACTTTTATCTTCAAAATTCATTGAACATATCAAATAAAACATTTTCACATTAAACAAAAACACACATTTTGCTCGAAGAAAAATCATTAAAACCCATATAAAGTAATTCAAATTCTTTTATGTGACATAGAGAATCATATACATAAAACTCTTTTAAAACAGATTTAATTGGAATAATCATACGGTTGTCTTCAAGCATTATCCTTACCTGCATTGGAGTGCTAGCTAGGCACACCCATCATTTAAGATATTATGGTCTTACCCCGCATTATCTTGGTCACCCCCTATTAATCTTTGATAGGATTACCCAACATTATCTGGGCCAACCCCTGTTAACTTGTAATGGGCTTACCTAATGTTATCTGGACCACCCCAAGTTAAGTTGTAATGGGCTTATCCGGCACTATCTAGGCCACCACATTTCAAGCCGTAATATGCTTATTGTGCGTTATTTGGCCACATCCATTTCTCATGTATAATTATAGAGTAATATATAATGAATAAAAAATTTACTATCATTTTACCAATGTAGAACTTTCGAAAAAATATTTTAAACTGTAAAACAAATCACTTTTGGATATCAAAATACCTTTTTCTTTGAAAACCCCATTTCAATACCATAATAACATTTTCTTTTGAAAACCCATTTTCAATACCAAAATACCCAAAAAATGGAAAGAGTTTTTATCATTTTTGAAAACATTTAATTATTCAAAGGAAACCATAAATCAAATACAATTTTTATCAATGAAAATTTTATTGTCGTCGTGTATGTTAATAATAGAACATCATTTTTGTTGTCTGGCGGAACGTTCCTTGTAAAACACATAAAAATATTCCTTTTTAAAACAATAGAAGGAAGTTAAAGGTAAACATAAAGTACATTATAAATCCTTTACTTTCATATAAAACATTCATAAAATCATTTTAAATACTTGTATATGGAAAAAGGATGATTTGGAAGGAAAATATTAAAGAGGTTTTTTCTTCTTTTAATGAAAAGACCCATATCACCTATGAAATATTTGAATCATAAGACCCATGAAATAATAACATTATATAAAACAATAAATACCATTAAAATAGATAAATGAATGATATATACTATCAAAGGTTCTATATATAAACCTTATAAAAGAATATTGGTGTATAAAATCAAGATATGCCTCAACAAAAGGAGATTGAGACGAAGTCCCTTACCTTGAGTCTGAATTATAATGTGTGTCTTTGTATTCCTAGATAATAAAATTATGTTAATTATTTACTTGTCTGAGAACCTTTTTTAGTTTTATTATTACATTTATTTCACTAATTAACAATTTATATTAAATTACTTAATCATTTAAGTTTAAGTTAGATGTTTTTTACCACATTAAGTTTTGGTTTCAAAAACGGCATCGGAAGGTCAACCACATTCAAAGGGGTTATTATTTAAAAATATAAAAAATAATTATCATGATATAATTATCATATTTATACATAAATTATTCTTATAAAATCAATTGTGGGATATGGTTATGAAAAATAATCTAACATTATGATAAGGGAGATGGTAAATCATGTGTATGCATGAGTAACGTTTCTATTTTTCAATGATCATTATGAAAAGAAGGTATGTAATATTTTATCTTTACATAATGATGATTATATAATAAATATTGTATTATTTAATTATTTATATTTATATATATCATTCTTGTGAATTGGTGATGAAAAAAGAGGAATCACATCGCTTTAAAAGGTGATATTTCACACATCCACGAATGCTGTTAACACTTTTTCTGTGTATGAATTGGTAAGAAGAAAATGATATATTATATTTACATAAAGATAATTTATTACCCCCAGCTTCAACTAAGTAACCCTTTATTTATGATTTTTAATTATGTTACATATATGGGTAATTTTTGGGATAGTTTATAGACCTTTTGGGGTGTTTTTAGGGATTTTCTACAGATGAACAATTGGTGCATGGTTTGGGAAAACCGTGCAACACCTATAGAAAACTGTGCACAATGAGATATTGGATAGAAGGAAGGGGCATGGTTGGCACCTGGTTTTTCCAAATCTTGTGAATACCTAGGAGAAACCATTCAAAGATCACCCTGTAGAGAGTGGTTGGCACATGGTTAGCACATGGTTTAACTAACGGTTTAACTAACGGTTTGACTAACCATGCAAGGGTTAAAGATAAGATCCTAAAATTGTGGACCTCCCACATTTTGATCTCTAAGAAACATTTTTTCATGTTATTCAGACCTAAATCAACATTATCTCTTAATAAAGGCTAAATAATCCTCTCCCATCAACCTAGAGGGGATCTGAATTACTCTCTTGGTGATTTGATGCTGGATTCTCATGGTAAGTAATCGTTCTTCGTAGTTCTTGATGGGTTTTCCAAGATATACTTCTCTATATTTATCAGTTTCTTATATCTATATCTTATGTGGTTATATCTAAGATATTTTATGGAATATATATATATATATATATCTTTCATGGTTTATGATAGTTTTTGATATTTAAGGTGGTTTTATGGAGATTTAACTCGGTTTCATTGGCGTTTTTCATGTTATTTATCATTTTTTTCCAATTTATCAAGGTAGATGGCCTCACTCTAGACTCATATATTTATAACTTGTAGGATTTAATTAAAATTTATTTTTTTTTTCTTTAAATTGGTTTTGAAATTGATATCAATTTCTTTTTAAAACCCCTCTTGTGTGAGGGCTTGGGAAATTGGGAAATGGGGTGTTTTGGTTGGAAAGTGTAGATGGTAACTTGATTTTAAAATGATTATTTTAAAATGTTCGGTTGATTTATCTTTATGGAACAAAATTATTTATAATAAAAAATATTTAATTGGTTTTGAACACACATAGGTTTTGAATGGTTTTTTCAGGGTTTTTTGGCATGTGTTTATATGAATTGGGATGGATAATGGTGTGAATTACCCCCATCAAAAGGTTAGGATATATATAGGCATGAAGTACCCACATCAATGTAGTTCACTAAGTGAGAGCTTAGTGAAAGGGTGACTCACCAGTCATAAGTATAGGGAGCTCTAGTTTTCATGCATTGTTTAATGTGTGGCTGTGTGGAATGGAATGGGTTATTCCAAATAGAACTTGTGATATTGTTTTAGAACATTGTTTGGTTGTTTACCATGGAAATTGTGGTTTTCTTGAGAAAACTATTTTATTTCCACTTATTTATGTTTTCATATAAACTATTTTAGAAATATTTTTGTATAAATTGTTTTATATAAATTTGATAATGTTTTTTATCCTAGTGGAGTGAGTAAGGAAGTCATTTGGGGAAAACCTACAGAGTTTTAGTACTCAAACCTACATTGGAACTTTGGTTATTTTTCAGATGCTATTTATTATGACATGGGAAAAGGTAAAGTATCAGACAACTATAGTTGTACTTCAACAAATTTGGGTTGTTTTGGAGTTGGATCATTGATCATGTTTGGAGCATATAGTTTTCACTAGAGTCTTTGATTTTTATAGTATTTCTTCATATACTTTGATATTGTAGTCTTACATTGTTATACTTGGTTTTAGTTTGATTTTGATAAGTTAAATGTTGAGTTATCTTTCATTGATATCATGCATCATATAGTGGTTTGTAGAGTTATGGATTGTTTGTTTAGTTTTTTTTTTCTTAAAGGTAAAATAATCCCCCATGTTTATAGAATCCCATCGGAATTTATTTCCAGATTTGCATGCCTGGGAGATTTTCCTTAAGGATAATTAACATTCCACCTCTTTCTCAAGCCAATGAGATGGGGCAGGATGTTACAAGTGGTGTCAGCTTTGTCCTTCCATTTTTCTAGAAAAAGTGTTATTTGACTTGTTATTGATTGTTGGTCTTTGAATGGAATTCATTCTTGTCTATTCCTTTAGTTGGGATCATATAGATGAGTACTATTTTTAGGACTTTAAATATAGAGCTTAAAAAGATGTAGCTGACCTTTTTATGATTAACTTCAAGATACCAAAGAGTTGGGTAAAAAAGTGTTTTAGTAAAACTTATAGTATTTTTAATATCATTTTCATGGGTGTATCCAATGATATGATCATGACATGCATTAGACAAATGACTTCCCACTAAGACTAAATATCTCATTTTGAGTAATAATTTGATGCAATTTATTTATTTTTGAAAAATGTTGAAATTGTTTTCAAATGAAATATTTGGAAAAATAAAATGGTTTTGGTGTTCTGAAAATGGTTTTATTTTCAAAAACATGGTAAATTTTTCAAAAAATGCTTGAATTTGGAAAAATGTTGATTATATAAGGCACTATTATGGTAGCATGATTTTGTAGAATTTTAAATGATAAGACTTCTGTTAATAGAGAGTGAGACTTATGGAGTTTATTGTGTTTCTAGAAAATGGCACCTTGTAGGCATCCTAGAGACCAACTAGAGGAATATTCTGAAAATGTGGATGCACCTGGGACATAGATGAACCAATAGTTAGTTTTGAGTATAGTCTAATATTTTCAATTTGTGGATATCAAGAACATGAAGTATGATCAAATGCAATTGGATCATTCTGTCCAATTCTAGAAATAGAATCCACCCACCTTTCCAGGTGATTCTAAACTAGAGAAATAGGAGGTGGGGCTAAATAGGATTAATTGTCTCTTCTATATCATCGGCACACCACCAGAGATGAAAGTCAATTTGGTAATGTAAATTCTGGAAGATCTTACATGCTAGTGGTGGGATTTAGAAGTTCAAGATAAATCAGACCAAGGAATTTCTTTGGAGAATTTTGAGGCATTGTGTAACAAAAAATTATATCCTCATGAATTTAGAATTCAAGGAATATTATACTTATTCATCTTAAAGAATGAAAATACTTCTATCACATAGTATGCAGATAAATTCATGAATTTAGTTCTCTTTTCACTTGAGGTTTTTGTGAGTGTTTCCTTAAAGGCACACGTCTTACAATCGAGGTTGAGATAAGAGATTCTCTCGAAGATTGTTGTGATCTATATTAAGTATTTTATCGATATATTAAATAGAGTGAAGGTAGCTGAAATGGATATCTCAAGATCTATAGGAGGAGGATGTATGTTGATACCCACAAGAAATGGTGGGATCTATAATGCTGGGAGAAGGAGGAAGAGGGACACCTATTTCCATGGTGGGGGTATGAATCAAAATTAGATGGCTGGATCAATAAATGGTCTTCCATGACCAAAGAGTTAATAGGGTTTTTTCTAATGTGTTTCACTTGACCACATAAAGCGAGAGTGTATGGAACAACCTAGAACATTCCACAACTGTAATCATATGGGGCATCTCCAGTGCTATTGTCGCAGTGATCTGAGGTCTTGTGCTCGGGATACTTCTCAGGTTTCATAGACTTCGTATGATTCAATAAGATGAAGGTAGTAGAATACCTCTCATGAGAAAAACTATGTTATACATGGTGATTCTAAGAATACCATGACTCCTCAGGAAGTGTAATCTCAACAGGGTAATAAGGAGAAAAGTTTTTCTATGAAGAAATTATATGGATATGAGTAGGTTATTGTGGACGATCATCTAGTACCATCTATAATGTGAGGTGTGATTATATTTAATTCTACCCTTATTCAAGTGTTTTTTTATATGGGTGCATCCAATTCCTTTATTTCATCTCGTACTTTTAATTTTATGATTTTAAAAGTGGAGATGATGCCTTATGTGATAAAACCTCAAAATCCTCTCGTCCAAAGAGAGTGTTGAGCCTTTATGTGTAGATCATTTTCTATAACTATTGATGGAGACAATGTAAAATGTTATTTCTCTATGATTGAGATATATGTATTTCATATAATCCTATGTATGGATCGGTAAATGATGTTCAAGGTTAACATCGATTGTTATACCCGATGGATCAATTTTTCGATTGAAAATGGTGTCGAGCATCCCTTTCGTGGAGACAAGAAAGTAAAGGCGTGTGAAATGAGATTTTTGGCACCAGAAGTTGGAATTATATCATACCATTTGAAAGTGTTTCCTTTATCATCAATTAATGATATCTAGAAAAACAATTTTCCAGTTGTGGTGGATAAATTTCTAGATGTGTTTCCAAAATTTTATCGGGGATTCCACTTATAAGAGAAATAGAGTTTGTAATTTATCTGCTTCTGAGACCTACCCTATTTACCTTCCATATTATCAAATAGAACTAGAATAATTAATATAATTTAAATTTCATATGTAATAGTTAAAATAAAATGGTTCATTATTCGTAGCATGCCTCTGTGGGAATCACCGGTGTTCTTTGTCAAAAAAGTGGATAGAACTATTCGGTTATATGTCTATTATCCTAAGATTAACCAATATATGATAAAAAATTAGTATCCACTGCCACATATTAATTACATTTTTGGAAAATTTAGGGAAGATGAGTAGTTATCTAAGATTTAATTTCAATCAGGATATCGCCAATTGTGGGTTCAGAAGAAGCATATTCCAAAGACAGCTTTCAGAAACAAATATATCCATTATGAATATGTAGTAATGCCTATCGATCCTACTAATGCACCAACAACATTTATAGAATTTATTAATAATGTATTTTAGAGATAACGGGATTCTTTCATGGTGGTTTTTGTGGATGACATATTGATGTATTCAAGGACAAGGCCCAAGCATGAGAAAAACCTGGAGACAGTGTTGGGAATCTGGAGGGGTCATCATTTGTATGTAAAATTATTAAAGTGTAATTTTTGGATACAAGAGGTAATTTTTCTTGGCCATGTAATTTATAAAGGAGCTTTTTTTATCCAAAAAATATTGAGCTTATGATCTCTTGGCAACAACCAAAGAAGGTTTTTGAGATATGTAGTTTTCTTGGATTGGCTGGTTATTATTGATGCTTTGTGTGTTGTTTTTCATGAATATCCTCACCTATGACATCTTTGAAAAATAAGAATGTTCCATTACAATGGAATAAGGAATTATATAATTCTTCTAAAGAGAATAAATATTTCCTTACATCAACACCAATCTATATTTTTTCAGAATCAGGACAAGGGTATGTGGTGTATTGTGATGCTTTGGGATTAGGGTCGGGGTGTGTTTTTGTGTAGGGAGATCATGTTATTTCTTATGGTTCAAAGCATATATGAGTTCATGAGAAGAAATACACAACACAAGTTTTATATTTAGATTTCATATCCCATGCTTTGAAAACTTGGTGTCACTATATCTTTTGTGAGATATTTTCTCTGATCACATATCATAAGAGCTTGAAGAATATTTTCTCACAATGGAATTTGAACTTGACGCAAATAAGATGGATGGAGTATATCTAAATGTTTTACTTTGACTTGACTTATACACCATGTAAAAGCAATATGGTGGAAAATGCATTAAGTAAAAAGTTTTATCATCAGCTGGAAAAAGAGGCTTCAGATCGGTGGAAGTTTATATCTGTGATAGCATATATAAACTTAAAATATGAAGAACTATGTGATGTTTCAGTTTTATTTATAGTTTTCTTGGTTTCTGATTTGGTGAATATGGTTAAATCGAAAGATACATTCGATTCAGAATTTGTGTTGATGAGTTCAAAACTAAATGGGGGGGGATACCATTGAGGTATGGATACTGGAGGAGAGTTCAATTTTTGTGGTTTAGAAATCTTATGGTCATACCTATGGCTTGTCAGTAAAAAAATCTTCATGTTTACTATCATTTAAGATTGTTTTTTCATCCTAGAATAAAAAATATGTATAAGTCATTTAAAGCATGGTTTTTTTGGGTTATCATGGAAACAAAGGTGGTTGAGTTCATTTTGAGATGCTTAACTTGTCAGCAGTTTAAGGAAAAGCATCAGTGACTGGTATGTATGTTGCGATCTTTACCAATTCCTATTTAGAAGTGGGAGTAGATAAATGTTTATTTTGTAATAAGTCTCCTAATAATGGTTCTAAAATACAATTTCATATGGGTGATAGTGGATTCTTTCACAAAGTGATCTCATTTCATCCCTATTTGGGAAACTCGTACAATGGAGGACTTGTCCAAAAATCTTTAATTGAGAAGTTGTAAAGATTCATGGTGTTCTAGTTTTGATCATATTAGATAGATATTTGAGGTTTACATCTTGTTTCAAGAAATATTTTTAGAAATACCTTGGGACTCAGTTTACTATGAGTAAGGAACATCATCCTTAGATGGATGGACAATATGAGTGGATGATAAAAACATTAGAAGACACGTTGTGGGGTTTTTTAATGGATTTTGGTGGCTCATGGGAAGATCATGTTACATGAGGGGACTTCTATAATAAAAAAAGTTATTAGGCCTAAATAAAAATGGATCTATTTGATGAATTGTATGGGCATCCTTTTCGTTCTTCACTTTGTTGGATGGAAACAGGTGAGACTTAACTGGTTCGGTTAACACTTATCTAAGAAACAATGGAGAAAAATTAGTTGATCAAGAAATGGATGGAGATGGCTTAGAATCATCAAAAATCATATGTGGATCATCTTCAATGGCTTTTTTCATTAATAGTGAGTGATCATGTGTTCTTGGGGTTCTCTCCAAGTCTTTGATGTCAACGATTTGGGAAGCAGGTCAAGTTATCTCCGTTATACATAGGCCCTTTTGAGATACTTGAATGGGTTGGAAAGGAGGAATATTTCTTGGAATTTACCCCATGGTTTAGTGTAGTGTATAATGTGTTTCATGTATCTTAGTTAAAAAATTATCAGCTTGATCATGACCAAGTGATTCGATGGGATCATGTTGAACTTGATATGGATGTTTTGTTGATAAATATCCTAGTGTGGATTTTGGATAGGAAAGGGAAATTATTATGTGGAAAAAAACTTAATTTTAGTGTGGGTTTTATGGAAACATGGTCAAACTCAGGAAGAAACATGGGAATAGGAGAAATAAATGAAAGATTAATGGCCAAAACTCTTTTAGCAATATGTGGGTTTTCTACTTTCTGAGGACGGAAAGACAATGGTGGGGATAATATAGAACCCACAGTTTTATGTAAGTAAACCTTTATTTCTTATTTGTAATTACATAAAGTATATAGGTAAAGTTTGGGATATTTTGGATAACTTTTGGAGTGTTTTTGGGCTTCTCTATAAGTACACGGTTGGTGCGTGGTTTGGGAAAAATGTGCAACACCTATAAGAAATCATGCACAATGAGGAAAGCGCTAAAGGAAAGGTGTGCTGGCATCACATATTTTTTCCAATCTATGTGGATTATTAGGAGAAACTTTTTGAGCCAGCTATATAGATCTCATCCTTGAGATAGTGGTTGACACACAGTTAGTGCACAGTTTTACTAATCGTGCATGGGTTAAAGATGAGATAATAAAATTGTGGATCTCAGATGTTTTGACCTCTAAGGCCCTACTTTTTCCTACTATGCAGACCAAACTAGATATTTTATCTTCCTAAAGGATAAGTAAGCTTCTTACATAAATATATAAGAGATATAGAGGCTTCTCTTGGTGATTTGAAGCGATATTCTTGCAGTAAGTTTTCGTTCTTGGTAGTTCTTGATGGATTTTCTTCGATCTACTTCTCGATCTATCTTGGTTTCTTAGATCTACATCCACTGTGGTTATATATAAGAAATTTTATTCCGAATATGATTATATTTTTCTTGTTTTATGATAGGGTAAGAGATCTAAGGTGGGTTCGTGGAGATTTAACCCAGTTTCATTGGTGTTTTCATTCCATTTATCATTTTCTCCAATTTTTCTAGGTAGGTGGATTCACTCTTGACACCTCCATTTAGAAATTGAAGGATTTATTTCAATTTTGTTCTTGAAATTGGTTGTAAAATTGATATCAATTTCTTGTTAAAAGCCCTCTTGAGTGATGCTTTGGGAAATTGGGAAATTGGGTGTTTTAGTTGGAAAGTGTATTTGGTAACTTGATTTTAAAATGATGATTTTAAAATGTTTGGTTGGTTTTTCTACATGGAACAAAATTCAATAAAAAATGTTTTTTATTGAAATGTTTTTGAACACACTTGGGTTTTATCATGATTTTGTCATGGGTTTTTTCATGTATTCATATGTATTAGGATGGATAAGGCTGTAAAGTACCCCCATAAAAAGGTTGGGATTGATATGGGCATGAAGTACCACAGTCAAATTGGTTAACTATGTGGCATCTTAGTGAAAGGATAACTCACCACCCATGAGTATGGGGAGGTCTAGGTTTCATACATCATTAAATTTTTTGTTTTTTGGAAAAGAATGGGTTATGAAAAAATAGAACTTGTGATATAATTTTAAAATATTATTTGGTTGTTTTCCTTGGAATTATGGTTATCATGAGAAAACAATTTTATTGGAACTTTTTTATATTTTTATATAAAATGTTCTAGATTTTTTTTGTATAAAAACTTTTATATACATTTTATAACATGTTCTCTTATAGTGGTGTGTGTAGGGATGTCATTTGGGGAAAAACTTATGAGTTTTAGTACTTACCACTTCTTTGGCACTTTAGTGATTTACAAATATTGTTTATTGATACATGGGAAAAGGTAAATTATCACACATATTTAGTAGTACTTCATGATACATGGGTTGGTTTGGAGTTTGACCATGGTGTTTTTTTGGATTCTTTGAGTTTTATAGTCATCCTTCATGTACTTTGATATTGTAGTCTTCCACTGTGGTGCATGGTTTTAATTTGATTTTGATAAATGAAATTTTGAGTTGTATTTCATTGATATAATGCATCATAAAGTGGTTTTTTTGGTTATGTATTATTTTTTTAGTTGTTTTATTTTTAAATTTTAAATTTTCTCTTATGTGTATTGAAGTCTTTCAGCATTTATTACTAGCCTTTAGCGCCTTGGGGATGTAACTTAAGGCCAAGTAACATTCCATGACCTTCTCAATCCAATGAGAAGGGGTTAAATGTTACATATAATAATGAAATTAATATCATAATGTTATCATTTATATCATATATATTCATTATAGTTACCTGAATTACCTCCTATGTAACACGTTTGTGAAAAAACCTTCATATCACTTCTCAAAGCACTAGTCTTCTGTACACATGAGCAATGTTATTATATCCCCTATGGTATGAAATATAAAAATGGTGTATATGATATAATGACACTGGAGGTATTATTATTTTTTAAATATCATAAATAAAATATATAAACATTATTTCAACCATTATTCCCTACCATGATATGTGTTAATTGAAAAATGAACAACATCGTTTCGCAAGGCAGTAGTTCGTCGTAGACATGAATGATGATTTCATAACCCATTTGATGGAAATGTGTGTTTTTTAGGTTATATACTTAAAATAACAATCTATAAATATTTTTGGGATATTTTGGTTATTAAATAATAATTTTAAAAGAAAAATTTAAGGTGATGGATAAAGAAATAAAACAAAAACACATGTTAATGAATGTTGTCTCTTCTTAGAGTAACTCATTTTGGTAGCAACCAAAGGACATACTTGGTTAGATTTATAACCAAATTAGGAATTATATGATGATATTAGTAAATTGGATAAGTTATTTTGGAAGTTATTTTCCGATACAAAGGTTTGGATAGGTGGGAATATAGGATACGAGGGGGGATTTATAAGTGGGGTGAGTGGAAAACATGTAAATTTTTGAAAGGGTGAATTCCACCCACATTTTTTCCATGTAAAGTGGATACAATAATGAAATAAACTTGATAATATAAGGTATAAGGTCAAAATATTTCCATAAAATGGGTTCTTGATAATTTTATAAGTCATTTGGCCCCTTATGTTTAAATTTTAACCAACAAGTAAACTCATTTTTACCTTAATAGTTGTGATTAATTTTAACTGTTTTCACAAATAACTTTAGTAAAAAACTAAGTTTAACTTATTATAAGTTATAAATTTTTATTATTATATATATGGAATCCATTAAATAAAATTAAATTCACATAATTGGAAAAATTAATTTTAATATTAATCCTGCAGTCGCGGCAAGACAACGGGTTTTTATGAAAAGTATTTTTTTAGAAAAATATGATTCTATATTAACTCTGTGGATAACAAAAAGAATTGTATAAAAATAAATTAATATTAAATTATATATATTCTATAAATTTAATTTAAAATAATCCCCATTATTTATTATTTCAATTAATTAAAAATGTGAAATATTAGGCATTTTAAAGAGTTTTTAGAAAAACCTGTCCTTAAACCCAAAAACAATCCTATATTTAAAACCAATATAAAGTTGATTAAAAAGTGATTTTTTGGATTAATAATAAATAAATAATACTTAGATTATTTTAAAACATATTTGGTTTCTTTTATAACTTAATTTATTAAAAGAAATGACTTTTTAACAAAAAATGGTATTTTTCACTATTCGTTGAAAAATCAATTTTTCCAACAAAAATCTCAAAATTTCACCAAAATTAAATTTTGATATGATGATTTAAAAATTATATTAATTTTATAAAATTAAAATTGTAAAATTTAGAAATTAAACTTATAAATATAACATTATAATAAAGGTGTTTAACTAAAATAATTTCATTTTTGAAAATAAAAATTACTTAATATTTTTATAAACAATATAACTATATCATTAATATTAATAAATTTTAAAATGATTTAATCTATAATTAATTAGGTTTTTACATCCTTCCCACATTTATAAATTTAATCCTTGCAATTTTATTCACTTATTAAACAATTGTGGATATCATTCTCTCATAGAATTTTCAGATTTTCATTTTGCCTATTCAACCATATGGTTTTTTCATAAAACCTTAACCTGATGAATAACATTATTCTAAAACACTTTCTCTCTATGTTTAAGTGCCTGAATTGGTTGTTCTTCAAAAGAAATATTCTCTTCCAACTGAACTACTTCAAGGCTTAAAATATGAGATAAATCTGGCACATATTTCCTTAACACTGAAATAGGAAATACCTTGTATTCTTGAGATAAACTTAGAGTTAATACCACTCAATAGGAAACTAAACTAACTTTCTATGGGATTTCATATGTTTCAATGAACTATGGACTCATATTCTTCTTCTTACCAAAACACATAACACATTTCTATTAGGAAAATTTGAGAAAGATGGCATCACTTACCTCGAAAGAAAGATCTTTCTTATGGTTATCTGGATAACGTTTCTACCTTATTAGATATTTCCTCATGTGTTGTTGAATCAGCTACACCTTCTCATCCATTTCCTCAACCAAATCTGGTCCCATCAACTTCCTTTATCCTACTTTATCCTAAAAATATAGTGTCCAGCATAGATTTTCATATAATGCCTCAGATGGTGCCATCTGTATAATAGAATGAAAGTAGTTATTAAAAAAACTCAACCAAATAAATATGTTTATCCCAACTTCACTCGTAATCTATTGAATAAGAATGAATCATATCTTCCATGGTCAGAATTTTTGGCGCATACATTCCATCATATTAAGGATGAAAATTTTTACTAAAATTTAATTCAATATCCAACTACTTATAAAGTCCTTACCAAAATTTGATGTGATCCTAGGATCATAGTCTAATACAGTGGAGAGAGTAAATCCATGTAACTTGACTAATTCTTATAGATACAGTATAGAAAGTTGATCCAAAGACATTATATCTTGAATGGGAAAGAAATGTGTGGATTTAGCTAATCGATCAAAAATAACCCAAATCGTATTATTACTGAGTCAGAGGTATTTATTCTAAATTTTCCATTAATTTAGTCTTTTAAAAAGAATAGACACTTTCTTAAAGCATGTTAACTAACTTTTTATGTTCTAAGTGTTTTAGTATGTTTTTTTAGAAAACATTAACTCTTACCATACATAGAAAAAGTTTTAATGTATTATGAATATAAACCTATCATTTTTCATTGTGATCATCAGATTGAGGATGCATCTGAAATATTGTACTTACCCTTAATCATACCAAGAGTTATACTTTTGTCTTGTGTATCATACTGAAAAAATTCATAACCATTGGATTGATTCTGGTACCGAAACAATAAGACTAATCCTCATAAGTATTATCATATTGACATTTGATAAGGAATTCCATCGGACTATTCTATGTTTATAATCAGAATATATAATACTTATTTCTATTGTAAGTAATACCTTTAAAATTTGAATGGTGTCAAACAATAATTACATCAGACATTCAGTTATGCCTGAGCATTGTGAGCTTTCAAAGAGCCAGCTGTCTGAGAATGTTGCAAAAAAATTAGAAAAATGACCATTGAAACTTCAACTATAAATAGAAGGTAATTTTAAATGTTTGAAGTGAATATATTTTAACAACTCAAGTCATATTAATAATTCTTAGTTTTAACCACTTTTCTTAGTCTTTGTAATTATTTAAAGGGTCTTCATTCTAAGGAATCCTTTTATGTTTTTTTTCTTAAGAAATTTTTAATTTTTATTCTTCTTCCAATCATTTTTAAGAACTAAGGATTTCGGGGATAGTAATATGATGAATCTTATCCATTTTATCAAGGGATGTTAGGTCTATGAAGATAGAAGTCAATCATTGTATTGAGGTCTTTTAAGGAGAGGAAGAGAGATCTTATTCTAATCATAGTATTAGGGGATTTACAATTAAGTAAAGATATACTTTATAGTAAGTATAAAATTATGGATACCTCTAATAAAGGTTATTGACTACCATGACTCTTAAGGATAAAATAGTGAATTATTTTAATATAGATTTTAATTAATTCATAATTTTACTAGTTATTGTTTTACTTGTTTATATAAGACTATTATTTTTGTGAATATAATAGAAAGATAGTCATCATACTTATCTTTATACACTATTTGTTTTATTTATGTAAACTTGATTACAATAAAAACATACTTTGATATAACCATATCAACTATGATATTGATTCTTCACTGTATTCATCATATGAAGTTTGAGTTCGATAAACTTACTTTAAGAGGTTTTGTTTTCGATTAGTTTAAAATTTTTAAAAACCAAATTCACCCCCTTGTATATATAGCCATCTAATATACTCTTATGATCCTACAATTGGAATCAAACAAGGTTTATATAGCTTATATACTTGCTGAGGTTTTACTTTCTTTACTTCAAGTTGTTTGAGTTTTGATGTAAATATTTTTATAAACATTATTACACTAACGTCTATTTATAGAAAGGATTTTATATTATTTTAAGATAGAAGACATGAACATTGGATCTCTTGATAATCTAAATGCTAATCGACCACCTATATTTGATGGGAATTACTATGAATATTGGATACATATAATGAATACTTTTTTGATCAATAGTAGAGATGATAATTTTTTAATTCTTATTAGAAAATACAAGATTCATAAAAAGGAGTTTCTTCTTTTAATAATATAGTGAAGTTAGAATATCATTTTAATTAAAAATTTAGAAATACTTTATTATGTTCCATGAAAAGGAATAAATATAGTTAGATATCATCTTGTGAAGCTGCAAATGGTATTTTTATTAAATTATAAGTAACACATTTTGGTACATCCAAAGTTCTTAAAACAAGAAGAGTTACTCTTAGAGCTGATTATCAAGATTTTGATTTTTAACTTGGAGATTCAGTTGCCAATATGGACTAATGATTCATGACTATTATAAACAGTTTACAGTCTCTTGGAGAAAAATGACTTCATAATGAAATTATAGTTGAAAATATTATTGATATAATATTCAATGAGTGGGAATAAAAAAAACATATGTTGATGATACAAGGAAATTAAATAATATTACTCTTGATGGTTTTATTAGTACCCTTATGAAATATGAAAAAATAATTAATAGATATGATGAGAAATTTAATACATAAAAATGGTTGTGTATCTTTTTCTAAAACATTTATTGTACCTTCTAAAATTTAGTCTCTTGAGAAAGTTGTAAAATATTCAAGGAAGAAGAAAGTTGTTTCTTAGTTAGATTATTCTAAATTAAAGCATTTTAATAATTAATTAGTTAATCTATCTAGTAGTTTAAATAGGATATTTGGTAAGAAATATTTTCAATACTAATATAAAAGAGTTCATAAGTATAAAATTGATAAGAAATATTCTGAGTTCTCTTGTTATGAATATAAGAAATCTAGACATATTTGACCTGATTTTTCAAATTTGAAAAAGAAATACAGGAAGAAAAGGAACTCAGAAATAAATGAAAATAAATACTAAAAATATAAAGGCAATAAATTTTTAAAATATTCTGACACATGGAGTTCCAGTGGTTGTTATTATTATAAAATTTCTTATGATAATGAATGTTTTGGACATACTAAAATTTTCATTTTTTCTAAATTACCCCTGGTAAATAATTTTCTAATGGAAAAGGTACATACTATTGAGTACCTTACTAATATGTATCTAAATGAAAATTATCCTGATGAGAAAAATTCTACATCTTCTGATGAAGAATCTTCCTCTGTCGAAGATAATACATTACCCATGTATGATTAAGTTTTCAAATTTCAAAATTACTTAATAATGAAAATTTTAAGAATTGTAAAAAAAATTGATCATTCCAAAGTTAAAAATGCTAAGGAATATTCAAGAATAACTATTTTGATAAATTAAATATCATATATTTCTAAATATGTTTATAAAACTATTTTTGAAAAATATACTATTTCAAAAGATCTTTAAAAAGTTATTTTTGAGAAAAATGTTTTACAAACAAATCTTAGTTATAAAACTAATATTTATGAGGTTAAAAGGATATTTATTAAACTAAAATCAGAAATTTCTAGTTTGAAGAAAAATTTATCAAAGTTTACCATTGGAAAGTAAAACTTTTACAAGATATATAAATAACTTATACCCCATGTTAATAATAACTTAATGGGTTTTCCTAATAAAAAACATGTGTTTAGGAACAACTACTTTGTTCCTAAAAGTTTACCTTTTTGCACTAAGAGTTAAAGTGGTGGGAACTGGAACTAATATTTTTATTTGAAAAGAATACAATATTTAAGTTTTCAAAAGGATTATTTTTCTAAGGAAATAAAATTTTCCAAAAATAAAATCATAAAAATGTGGTTACCCAAAAAAATTCTAACAATACAAAATCCAAGAATTTTTCGGTTCTGAAAAAATAATCTTTGTGTTTTCAGAAAAATAAAGATAGAATTGTCAACAAAAAAATTGGTTCATGGATAGGGGGTGTTCTAGGCACAAGACTAGAAGAAAATATTTCTTCAATAATGTAATCAATATGAAAGGTGGAAAAGTAAATTTTAGAGATAACTCTCAATGATAGATAATCAGAATAGGTAACATTGATCTTCTTCGAAAATATCTTATTTTAAGTATTTTCTTTATAATAGAACTTAAGAAAAACCTTATAAGTTTAATTCAATTATGTGATGAAGTTTACCTTATGGTCTTTAGTAATAATAAATTTTTATTATATCATTCCAAAGATTAATTTATTCTTTCTACGAATCAGCACGAGAATGTTTACGCACATAACTCAAAAGACCTTAAAAGCCAAGACTTACCTTTCGTTAATGCAGTGGAAGATCAATTTTGGTTATGGAATAGATGTTTAGGAAAATTTAACCTAATAAACTTATATAAATTGACTAAGAAAGTACTTTATAAGGATCTACCAGAACTTAGGTTTGATACTTAGTAAGTTTGTGACCCTATTCAGTATGGTAAGAAATATAAGTTAAGTCTTAAATCTATAAGTGGAGTATCAAATTATAATTATTTATATTTAGTGTGCATTGACTTATTTTTTCTAATAAAAACTATAATTATTAGTGTAAAATACATTGTATATGACTTATTTTATGATTTCACTATATATAATTGGTTCTATTTTCTTTAAAAGAGATATAAATCCTTTAGTTATTTTAAAAATATTGTAGGTAAAGTTAAAAATGATTAACTCCCCTCCTTGATAATTGTTCATAGTGATCATGGTGAAAAATTCAAAAAATATGTTTTTGAAAATATTTTAGTAATAAATATATTGAACATAACTTTTTAGCACCAAAAAACCCCAAAAAATAGTGTAGTTGAAATAATAAATAGAATTATTCAGGAAATTACTAGAACCATGTTGAGTGAATACTTATTTGAAATTCTTTTTTGGGATTAACAGGTTAGTACTCCCTAATAAACTATAAATTGAGTTTTAATTAGAAATTTTCTTAATAGACTCCCTTATGAGTTGTGGACAAGAATAAAACCAAAATTTTCATACCTAAAAGTATTTGGTTTCAATGTATTCATTCAGAATACTAAAGATAATTTACATAATTTTTCACCCAAATATGACGAAGGGATATTTTTTGGTTAATCCACTGCTTCTAAGTCTTAAAGAGTTTTTAGAAAAATTTATTATACTATTGAGGAATCATTTCACATTAAGTTTGATGAAACTGATCCCTTTGTTTTCAAACAACCTCAAACTATATCCTCATATGTTATTTCTAAAAATAATTTTCAACCTTTTTATAAATTTCTTCTCATGAGGAAATAACTCAAGAATTAGTTTCTGAATTTATTCCTCAAGAAGATCTTATACCTATTGTTGAAGAACAAACTTTTGAAAACCTAGGAAGTCAGTTGTTTCTTAAGAATAATACAAGTGAGAGTATCATCGGTGATGTTGATCAAGAAGATAGGATAAGAATTTCATTAAATAATGAAATTGAACTTCTAGATTTCTTATCCCAATTTGAACCTAAGAATCCCCATAAATATTTAAGTGATGGGGATTATATTAATAAAATTCAAGATGAGATCAATGAATTTTAAAGGAACAAAGTCTATAATTTAGTTGAATGGCCTTTAGAAGCTTCTATAATTGGAGTAAAATGGGAATTTCATAATAAGTGTGATGAAAATGGAATAATAGTTAGAAGTAAGTCTATAGTTGTTTTCTAAAGGTTATAATCAATAATAAGGAATTAATTATAAAGAAACTTATGCTCTGGTTGAAAAAATTGAAGCTATTTGAATACTTATAGCCTTTAAAATATTATTTAATTTAAAACTATTTCAAATGTAGGTGAAGTGTGATTTTTTTAACAGATATGTTCAATAGTAAGTTTATGTAGGAAAACCACCTAGTTTTTAAATTAAAAAACATCAAAATTTTGTTTGTAAACATATCAAATCACTATATAGACTTAAACAAGCCCCTAGATCTTGGTATAATATGTTAACTGGAATTTTTACAAAAAAATGAGGGATTTGTGAATCCAACTATTTTTCTAAAATAAGTAAATAAAAATATTACTATTATAAAAATTTATATTGATGACATTATATTTGGTTCAACTCAAAAAAAATAACATATTCTTTTGAAGATCTTATGAAGTCTGAGTTTGAAATGAGTATGATGGTTGAGTTAACATATTTTCTTGGTTTTTAAATTTCACAAAAACTAGAAGGAACTTTTATATCTCAAAATAATTATATAATATATCTTCTTAAGAAATTTTGATATAAAAATACTAAAACTATTAGTAGTCTCATTTTTACTTCAAATACTTTAGATCTTGATGAGGCTGGGAAATGAGTAGATTAGAAAGCTTTTAGAGGTATGATTGTAAGTTTTCTTTACTTAACATCCAATCTTAGATTTAATGTTTTTAGTATTATTATGTGTGAGATATCAAGACAATCCAATAGAATATCATCTAAAATCTATAAAATGAATTTTTCATTATCTTAAGCATACTATGGATTTAGGCCTTTTTATTCTTCTGAAAATTATTTTGAACTAAAAACATTTATAGATATCAACTTTGGTGGATTTATAATGGATATATAATGTCCAATTGGAAATTTTCATTTCATAGTATATTCATTAGTTTCTTGATTATGTAAGAAACAAAACTCAGTAACATTTTCCACTACTAAATCTGAATATGCAGTAGTTGGAAGTTGTTATTCTCAAGTTTTTTGTATGCAACACACACTCAGAGACTATGGAATGAGTCTTACTATAACTCAAATACTTTGGTATAATAATAAAGAACCCTAGAACACTCTGAGAGGGGAGGGGTTAATCAGGGTGTCAAATTTTTCTTCTTAAAGTTGTAGAGCTTATTACCATGTTTGTAGGAACTTGTTAAATCTGTAAAAAAAATGAAAATAGGGAAATGACTTGAAACTTTTACTTAGTTCACTGCAAAGGGCTATGTCTAAGGAGGCTACACCAAAAGTGTCTCAGTCGTACCAAAATCCACTAATCGTTACTAGTTTTAGGATTGCAAGATTCAGTCACAGTCACTTTGTTCCCGAAACACTGCCTTTAAAAAGGTTCAAGGATAGCTCACAATGTCCCTCAAATCACTTCCCTTGACTCCCCCTAGATTACTACCTCAAGAGAAGTCAAAATCAATTAATTCACTTGAAGTTCGCTTCAATATATTTGCATTTAAGTCTTTGTCTCTATTCAGTATGAGATGTTGCTTGCATCAAAGTCCTAAATCGATGCACTTGAAAGCACTGAACCACTGAACTGGATATTCAGAACATGTATTCAGCCTATACCAACTTTTTTGCACAAGATTTCATTTTTGTGCAGAAAAAACTTTCACACAACTGCACCCTTTACATGAAACTTTATCTTTTGCGCGCAACTTTAACTTTTTCACACAACTTTAACTTTTTTTCGGAAATTTAACTTTTCCGCGCCACTTTAAACTTTCCATGAAACTCCCTTTTCATGTAACTTTTATACACATCGGAACTTGGATATTCTCTAAGTCTTCAGATGAACTGAATGAGGGGGTTGCCTCTTATTTATAGGCCCCGATGACCCCCATGCGAAAAAACCCATCCTGTCGCTAAAAACCTCTCATTATGCATGTAATTCTTTTCACTCATGAACTATTTTCCATGCACAACTCCATATTTTTTGCATAGCTCATGCATTTTCCATTTTTTGGCATTCTGATCTCAAAACATGCTTTGCATGCAAGTCTTCATAACACCTAAAATATTCCATGCAACTTTCTTTTCCAAAACACAAATTTCTCCATTATTTTATTTTTAGGCCCAAAAATTTGGCAAACACTAGGAAATGATGCCACCTTCAATACTTTTGTCTGTTCAAACAGTGTGATCACTTTCCTAGAAAACATTATGAACTTCCATTGAGGATTGACAACAAACACAAACCAAACTCCATTAATTTCATAGAATGGTCATGGTTCTAAAAATCTCCCCTTTTGTATTTATTAACAATCACCTAATAAATTCAATAGAGAATCAGCTGCAAACAAATCCAGAAATTCAAGAATCAACATAGCCAACACTCTAAGTCTACGTGATCAATGCTCGATGTAGGAAATAATAGGGGAAGCATGAATTTGGATCTTGTGTTTTTTAATTCTTAATGACACCACCCATGTTATTCTTTTACTGTGCCATAGAATCATTATATATCCTGAATGTATTCCTTCTCCTCCTAACACTAAATTCTCATCATGTCACATAATCATTACATATCTTGAATGTATTATTTCTCCTCCAAAAACCATCCTGAATTTATTCCTTCTCCTCCTAACACCAAATTCTCATCATTTCACAGAATCATTACAAGTCCCTCAAATTTTTTGAATTTATTCCTTCTCTCCCATTGAAAATAAACCCAAAGACTAGTATTTGTTCATTGTATAGCTCAAAAACACCCCCTAGATAGTATCTCCCCCATAAACCTACATCACATCCAAAAATAGATTAAAAATAGTTAACATAACTGGGGAGAAGGGTATTTTGTATCCTCTTTATGCCCTGGGAGGTGAATGAACACCTAGGTTCAACAGATGTGTCTCAGACACAGCCACTGAGAGTGGCTTGGTCAAGATATCAGCCACTTGATCATCAATTCCCACATGATCCATTTTAATCACACCTTGTTAAACTTTTTCTTTGATAAAGTGATATCTAATTTCAATATGTTTTGAATGAGAATGCTAGAGATGATTCTTTGTAAGATCAATTGCTCTCTTATTATTACAGTAAATAATCATTGGTTGTTTCACCTCATCACCAATTTCTATCACTTGTTGCTTCATCCATAGTAGTTGAGTAAATGCCTTTGTAGCGGAGATATACTCAGCTTCAACAGCACTAATAGAAGTAATTTCTTGTTTCTTTCTCAACCATCCAACGCATTTCTTCCCAATATACAATGCTCCACCACTGGTGGATTTTCTTTCCACTACATTTCCAACCCAGTCAGAATCAGAAAATGCTGATAATTCACTTCCCCTTATAGCAGCAAAGTATAACCCATAATTATGAGTACCTTGAATGTACCTCGTGATTTTTTCATTACTTTCATATATTATTCCTTCGGATTACATTGAAATCAGACTTCTAAGGAAGTTGCAAAGACAATATGAGGCCGTGTTTCCATTAGGTATAGTAAGCCTCCAATAAATCTTTTGAACATTGTGGGATCTACAGAGGTCCCATCATCATGATTTCCATGTTTGGTTCCAACTGCAATTATAGTTAACAGTGGTTTGGATTCATGAATATTAAATCTCTTCCGCAGCTCTCTTGGATACTTTTCCTAATAATTGAAAGTTCAATCCTTCTTTTGAGTGACATGCATCTCCAAGAAATATATGAGCTCCCCAATCATATATATTTCACATTATTTTTTCATGTGATTGGAAAATTCAACCACTGATTTCAACCTTTTTCCACCAAATATAATTTCATCAACGTAAACTAGAACCGTAAATTGATCTTTTGGAGAATTCTTCACATATAGATTTTTATCTACTCCTCCTATTTTGAATTATTTCTTCTTGAAATAAGAATCCATTCAAGAATACCATGCTCTTGGTGCCTTCTTCAAGCCATAGAGATCCTTCTTTAGTTTACAGACCATTGTTTCATCGATAAAATGAAGAAAACCCACGAGTTGTTTGATGTAGACTTCTTCTTTGAGAACACCATTCAAGAATTCTGTTTTAACATCCATTTTATATACTTTATATTCTCTTTGGATTTCCATGGAAATAAAATTCCTGATTGACTCCAATTTAACCACTGGAGAAAATGTTTCTTCAACATCGACCCATTCTTTCTATGAATATCATTTACATACATGTTGTTCCTTGTTTCTGATAACACTTCCATGCACAACAAACTTCTTCTTTAAAATCCACTTTGTACAAATCACATTGTGACCTTTGGGTCTCTTAACTAGATCACATGTCTGATTCTTGTCAACCTGATCTAACTCTTCATTCATGGATTTCACCCATGATTCATCCTTTGTAGCTTCTTCAAATGAGAATAGTTCCACAATTAAAAGAAATGAATATTTTGTGTTATTCCTTATTCTCCTTATTTGTGTGGGTGTAGTACAATACCTAATAATGCTGGATTGATTAATTTATTCTCTTCAATTCCTATTTTGAGATTCAACCGCATTCTCTCTAATCAAGGTTTCATCTTCATATTCTTCTTCTGAGTCAACATCATGATGTTACTCAGGTGTGTTTTGTACACCTTCCTCTTTTTTTGTATTTTTATTTACTCTACATTCACTTTATTCCTCATTTCCTATCACATTATAAAATAAAATCCTTGAATAATTTGTGGTTTTCTCTTCAATGATCTTAACATCGCTACTTTCCACAATCTTTCCTAAGCACTTGTTGAAACACTAATAGGATTTTCTGTTCATTGAGTATCCAAGGAAAATTTCTTCATCTGCATTGTCACCATACTTACCTTGATTTAATTCTTTGTTTCTGATAAAGAATTTACTTCCAAAAATATTGACGTACTTCAAATAGGTCTTCCTTCCATGCCAAAATTCATACGGTGTCTTCATCTCACCCGTATAAATCCCTGTTCGATTTTGAATATACATTGTAGCTTGAATATCCTATTTCAAGAAATGTCATGTAATACGACTCTCAATCAACATAGTTCTTTCCATGTTGTTCACCTATTGATTCTTGGGCTCAAAAACTCCATTTTTCTATGTAGTTCTCACAGCAGATACCTCATGTTGTATCCCATGCTTATCCAGGTAATTTTCAAATTCAATGGACGTTTATTCCCCTCCATTATCATATCACAACACATTGATTATTCATCCAGTATTATTCTTGGTGATTCATTGATATGTTTTCATGCAGACAATCACTTGTTGTTTCTTGTGTATAACCATTACACATTCTATTCTACTATAATCATCTATGAAAAGGAAGAAGTACCTTTCTCTATGAGTTCCAACAACATTTATTGGGCCACATACATCTAAATGAATGGGATCAAGAAGATGAGATTCTTTTTTCTTCATTGGACGATATGAACTGCAGACCAGATTCCCCCGAATGCATGCATCACAAGACTTTTCATGTTCACGCTTCAGGTTGGGAATGTTTATGAAAATATTCAGTTTTGATATTTTTTGTATGTCTTGTTGATTGATGTGACCAAATCTCTGATGCCATAGGTTATTCTTTTCCTCAATAGTCATTTAGAAAATTTTATCTTTACTGAAAACTTAATATAGGATTTCATTTGTTCTTCATCCTTTGATAACTGAATTTTCTTTATTTCCCTTGATAGTGCATCCTTTCTGATTAAAAGTAACTATGACTCACGTTGAGGAGATTATGACGTAGGCCATATACATAAATAACTTCATCTTTATTCATCTCTCCATTAGTATGTTCAGTACTTCCACTACCTATGATTTTTAGTGCTCCATCATTACTAAATTGCATTGTTCCCTCAACCCTCCTCTTGACATCTATTAAAAGTCCTGCATTACCTGTCATATAAAACAAACAACTGTTATCCAGAATCCAAGTGTTGTTTAATTTTCTATCTTTTAGGGCTACCTCTAGAGTGTTTGATTTATCAATTTACTTCTTTTCTTTCCATGAGACATTGGATTGAGTCTAGAACATTTCTGGCCTTTCAATTATATCTTCTATTTACATGGGTTATTCATAGTCTAAATCTTCTTCCTAAGGATCAAACCTATTTGTAAGAGAAAAACTGTCTTGTTAATAAGATTTGACTTGTCTCAGACTTCGGTATGAGGTGTCCATGTCCCTCCTATTCCTACAATCAACGGCCTTATGACCAAAGTTAGAACAATGAAAACAATATTCATAGAAATTTTTTCTTCTAAAAGAATTAGGATATTATTATTTTTCTCCTTTGTTGAACTCTCATATCTTCTCCATTCAAATATCTTCTTACCTCTTCGCAATAAGACATGGTATGGCTTAGATATCCACAGAATTGAATCTTTATGAGAGGAAATATCTTCTCACTTATGTTTATCCTCATTCCTTATTCTGTGGGATAATCGTTTGACCACCTCTTATTCTTGGAGACTCGAGGATAGTATTTTGTTCTTATTTCTGATTGAATTGGGGGTTTCTTTTTCAGCACTTCAAATTAATTTTCCACAATACCCACTTTTAGATTGATTTTATTTTGGTCACCTTTATTTGCAACATTTTATGATTCATCCTCACAAATGATTCCGCTATTTCCCATGTAATTTTGTCTTTGATCATTCAAAATCATTTCAAATCCATTAGAACCATGTTTGTCTGTCTCTAACATCTCATCATCTGAGAACCTTCCCAACTATATTTTCTTTCTTTATTATTTTGAAATTAATTCACTCTCAAGTTTACTCATAAGAGTAACAACATCCTCCTTAATATCCCCAGCAGTCCTGGACTTTTATTCTAGTCTGGAGGTGAGGTCATTGATGAACTTTACCTTCTCTTAAACTCTCAACTTCAGATCCACTATATCATCATTTCTTTAAAGTATTTTAGATTGTACTTTCACAAATTCTTCCAGTTATCCAATTTTAGCTTTTATCTTATCAACATATTCAGATGATTCTTCGACAAATTGATATCCACTTATTGAAATTATTACATTTAATCTTAAGATTATTAATAGTATCCTTAAGTTGAAACTCGGGATTGGAACTAGTTTTCAACTGATTGTTTCCACCATTATCTTTTGATGGTTTGGATTTTTAAACAGTGGCCTTCATGGAAGAATGGTTTCCTATTTTAAATATTGGTTCTTATTCTTTACAGAATTCATTATCATCATCTTCCTCTTCATAAACAAAACTCTTATTTGGTATTTTCTTTCTAGATTTGAAGTCTCCATTTTTGAAAAATCTTTTCGGGGTCTTTTCAAGGTTTTAAGCTTCGCTATTTTCATCGTCGAACTTTATTAAGTGCTAAGAGGCAATGTGCCCAACATTCCCACAGCAAAGGAAAGCTAGAGGTAAATTCACTTTGAATTTCCCTTTTCCATTCTACAACTTCTTTGCAATGAGAGAAAGAATTTTTTTTCCCTCATCATATTCACCACTACTATATTTTGAAATTTTCAATTTCTCCATATCTTTTAACAGAATTTCCTTTCTTACTCGATTCGTAGAATCTTTTGGCTTGACTCTCATTTCATCTCCCACCAGGATGCTCAGTAGATCATCTAGATAAATTTTGGAAATATCTCTTTTCTCAAGGGCTCACAACTTTTCATTGTATAGGGGTGTAAGTCTTATTAATATTTTCTTTACACTATCAATGTCTTTGATTTCTTCGCCTAGACCCTGGATTTCTCCAACCACTTTAGTAATTTTATTGAAGAAGGAGTCTATATTCTCATCAGGATGCATCTTCAGATCATCAAACCTATTATGCAGGACATTTAGTTTCACCTATTTCACTTTTCTATCTCCTTCATAAATATTTTCAAATTTATACCACATGGAATTTGTTGAGGTGAAACTCATAACCTTTAGATAGATCTAATAAAAAATAGATATGGTGAGAGCATTATGTGCTTTAGCATCTACATCAAGAATTTTCCTATCTCCATGATTCATAGCCAGTCCTATTGGATTAGTAACTTGTATAACTTGGACAGTGGAAGATCATAGTTCTATTACAAGGGATCTTAGATGAGATCTCATTTTTTTCCTCTAAATATGAAAATCACGTCCATCAAAGGGGGGGACTCCCCTAACACTAGCTGAATTCTCTGTGAGGTTATAAGACATATCAAATGCCAGCAACTAGGCTCTGATACCACATGAAGGACCTCAGAACACCCTGAGAGGGGAGGGGTGAAACAGGGTGTCAAATTTTTCTTCTTAAAGTTATTGATCTTGTTCCCATGTTGGTAGGAACTTGTTAAATCTGTAAAACCAACGAAATTAGGGATATGATACAGAACTTTTACTTGGTTCACCGAAAGATACACCCAAGGAGTATACACCGAAAGTGTGTTGGTCTTACCTAAATCCACTAATATTTCCTAGTCATAGGATTACAAGATTTAGTCATAGTCAATCTATGTTAGCCACACATCCTTTATAAAGGTTCCGGGATAGCTCAATGCATCCCTCAGATCACTTCCCTCAACTCACCCTAGCTTAATACCTTAATAGAAGTCAAACTTAGTTTATCAAATTGATGGTCACTTTAATAGATTTCCATTAAAGTATTCTTATCTATTCAGCATGATACACTACTTGCATCAAAGTCTTGAATTGATGCACATGAAAGAACTGAACCACTGAACCAGATATTCAGAACATGTATACAGTCTACACTTACAATTGCATGCAACACCTTCCATGTGTGCGCAAGAAGTGAATTTTTGCGTGCAATATTTTCTTTTTGTGTAGAAAAAACTTCTACTCAAATTGTATGATCCCTTTCTAGGAAAACATTCTGATATTCCAATGAGTATTGATAATAAACACAAGCCAAACTCTATTTTTTGCATAAAATAATCATGGTTCTAACAAATACAATTTTTGTTGCTTTAATTAAAAATTAATCACATCACTCACATGATAAGAACATAGATATAAGATATTATTTCATTCATTCTCACACACTTAAAGGAGATAAAATTTTACAATTCATCGGAATGCAAGAAAAAATTGCTGAGATTTTTACAAAACTGCTTAGTTTCGATAGATTTGAATATATTAAATAGAATCTAGGAATGATCAATGTTAAGTGATCATTCATATATACTTATCTTTTACCCATATCCTTAAATTAATATTCTAATTTTCATAGGCGGTATATATGTTTTTTGTTTTTCAAAACTTTTTGTTTTTATTAAATATTTTAGTTTTCTAAATTGTTTGTTTTTCTAAAAAAATTACAATAATGAGATTTCTGGAAACTATCGTATTTTTTTTATTTAGAAACTATCATATTTTTTGTTATTTAGAAACTATCGTAATCTATTTATAAAAACCATGAAGAGAAAGTTAATAATACCGATGAAACTTTCCACTCTGAAAGGTACTCTCTTATTCTTTCAGTTTTTGATCCATTTCATTACTTTAGTTTATAATTTTTATTATAATGCTTTTATTTTTTATAAAAAAAATTGATTTGTTTTTAAAATTTTAAAATTTTTCCTAAACAGAATGATTCTCACTCTGATAAAAGTTTTAAAACATTGATAGTTCAACAAAACTTTTAAAAAAATTCTTCAAATAAATTTTGATTGTAATTTCAGAAGGTTCTTAATATCAATAGTAAGTTTACTTATGGAAGTTAAATCATCATCAAAGGGCCTATGTAAGGGTGGGTCCCTCTATTTTTTCACATATATTCTTCAATTATTTCACTCTTGTACTATTACACCATTTAAACCCCTTATTCTGATGATCTTCCTTTATGTATGATCAGCAGAACCATTTCTAGTTCTGATGGAAAACAAAGTGGATTATGCTAAGTTTTTTATTTAGGGAAAGGTTTGTTGAGAGTTCATGGTTTGACAAGTATGATTCTACACTAAAGAAGATTATTTCATTATAAGGATGGGAATATGTTTCATTGAAAACAATAGTAAAGATTTCAATATTTAGTATCCATAGGATTTTTTGAAGATCTATGATTCTATTAAATTTTTAACGAATATGGTAAGGATAATGTTTACTTTAAAATTTTTGGTAAAAGGTATAATTTATCTTATATAAGGGTGGCATACTTGGTTGGTGTCCCATCAAAAGGATAAAAATCATTAACTTCTCAAAAGATACCTAAAATACTTGGAACCTTTGATGAGAATAAGTCCCATGACTCTATTTTATAGTTTTATATAAAGGTTATAAAATTTTCTCACCAAAATCTAGTCAAGATAGTCATAGGTCTATGGATTTAAGGGTATCTTATCTTTAGGAAGGTTGATAGAGATACTTTGAAAATTTTAAATGTGTTTGTTCTGAATTAACTTGTGAACATGAAGAATATTGATTGTGTGAAATTCATATTCATTGTGGTAGAAAATATAAAAACTTACTTAATAAAGTCAAGTATAATAATGTTTCTATATTTTATAATAAAGTTGATTGTGAAATGTATTGAGATTTTCAATGTTCAAAATAAATTGTATCTTGTCAGAGGAAATATTTCATTTTTCAGTGAAGATACTATATCAAGGATAACATTGGTATTTGCTTCCATGAAAAATAAGTTTTTAGGAAAAATCAAAGGAGTTTCTTCTGATGCTCAAAAATCAAATAAAGATGATGGATATAAGAATAAAAAAGAGAAAATATGATACTTCTCCTCCTATCAAGAAAAATAAAAAAAAGAAAATTCATGATAATTTTTTTGAGAATATGATGAAATATAAATCTTATATAAATTTAGGAGATCCAGAGTTTGTAATTGAACCTATATAAGCTAAATAGTTGAATATCTGAACTACTAAATAGATTCAATAAGAATATAAGAGAAGAAATAAAAAAAGAGATTACATGTAGCCAAAATAGTTGAGATTTTGTTAAAAGGTGTAGAAAGAGATACTGAAAATATTATTCTTCTAACATCCCACATAGATTAAATCATTATGAAAGTTGGATTATCATTTTAAGAAACTTTTTTTGTTCATATTGATATCCCTTCTATCGTAAAAAGTAAAATAAAAGGTTGTTGTTGAAGAATCGGTTCCAAATTTTCATGAGAAACAATTGGAACCCGAGTTAGCTGGAAAATAAAGTTTAAGAACAACAATCAAATTATAAGATGATCTTTCTAAACAAGTTGATAAATAAGTTCGAGAAGAAGAGGAAGGAAATGAAGAAAAATAAGAATAATAACAATTTGAAGAGGAGTAAGTAGAAGAATAATTAGAATTTTAAGAAGAATATAAAAAAGACAAGGAAGACGATGATGATGAAGAAGCACAGTCAGATAAGGAATCATCGGAATCTTCATCTTCATTAGATCTACCCTTAAAGATTGATAAGGGGGAAAATAAGAAATCACTTAGGATAAAAAATCTTCTTCCGAAAAATAATCAAATTCAACCTCAAAGAAATAAAAACGAGATCAATATTCTCAAACAATAGCTGTTGAAAAATCCAAAATAGATAAGGATATAGAAATTTTTGAATTTTATGATGATAAGAAAGTTTCAAGGGAAGTTGTAAAGAAAGACAAATAATGATATTTCAGAATGATCAAGACAAAACCACCTTAACTTGAGCCCAATCAATCGGAATCCGAAGCAACTATAACTCAAAAAGTTGTTTACTTAATTTTTCTTGATTTGAAGAGATTAATATATAAGATTCAATATTTTTGAAACATTGAATCAATTTTTAAGCTACTTCATGAATCCATGAATTATAAATTAGAGTCTCTGAAGGTTTTGAAAAAAAATAGTTATAAGGATTGAGACGGATTTGAAATTTTTTAAGAAAACATCAAAACTAAAAAGAACTCATATAATAAACTGGGAAAATGGTCTAATCATATTGATATCAATATCTAGGAGCATGATGGTTAGTTTTTGGAAGATAAAAAACTTTTTTTTGAATCATAAAATTCCTTTAAAAAGTTATCTTTTGATATTAAATATAGAGTTAAGTTTTTTGAGAAATTTAGAGATGTGAAAGATGATCAGACGGAGGATGTAACGGTTTTAAAACCAAAAATTTAGAATTTGGTGTTGGAGATTACCAAACTCATATCATGTGAATCCAAAATTTTATTTTTTAAGGATTATAATAATAAATATTCTAATTAGATTTAAATTATAAAATATGGGGTTCAGAAGCAAAATTCTTTGGAAGAAAAGGTTTTAAATCTCGATAAATATCAGCATGAGTTCAAGAAGATGAAGGCTTTTTTAAAGAATCTAATGAAGAAAGAATGTCTTTTTCTTTTTAAAATCTTGGTGTAATTTTTTTAAAACATTTTAATTTTTATAATGAATTACTTTTCATAGGATTCCATTGTTCTTGAATGTTTTACAATTCTGATTGGCTATATATTCTTTCATGTTTATATGGATGATTAGTTAGTTCAACATTGTTTTGTATATTATTTTTTTTAACATTTTAGGAAACTTTGGATTCTTTCCCATACCTTTTTTAAAATAAAAAAAGGGGGAGAAAGTTTTATTAAAAGGGGATAAAGTTTTATAAATGGGAAGATGTTATGCTAAGGGGTAGAAGGGTTTCTTTAAAAGGGTGAAGTATTCTTTAAAGAAGATTTTCTAATACTTTATATAATATTCAAAAGAGTTACAAACTTAGGGGAGTTAGGTTGTAAAATATTACTTCATATATATTAAAAGAAATAAGGGCTATAAGTTTTTCATGTTATTTTTTCATTTAAGTCTTGTAGTTTTTGATTTCCAAAAAGGGGGAAATTGTTGTGTTATAAGTATTACTTCTTACTTTTACATTCCCTTAATTTTGGAAATCACGAAAACTTTCTTAAAACAAGTTTACTAAATTTTAATATCCCAAGTGTTTTAGTATGTTTTATATACAACATTACCTTTTACCATACATAGAGAAAGTTCTAATGTATTATGGATATAAACCTATCATTCTTAATTATGATCATCACGTTTAGAATGTGTCTAATATATTAAACTTTCCTTTAATCAGAGTAGGAGTTATACTTTTATCCTATCTATCATACATAAAAAAATCATGACCATTAGACTGATAATGGTACTGAAACAATTAGACTAATCCTTATAAGTATTTTCATATTAACAATTGATAAGAAAGTCCATTGGACTATTCTATGTTTTTAATCGGAATATATAAGACTTATTTCTATTGTAAGGAATACCTTTAACACTGTAATGGTGTTAAATAAAAAATAAGTTAGACATTTACTTATGCTAGAGCATTAGGAGCTGTCAAAGAGCCAGTTATCCGAGGTCATTGCAACAAACTCATAACAATGATTGTTGGAGCTTCACCTATAAATAGTAGTCAATTTGAATATTTTGAAGCTAATACATTTTATCAACTCAAGTCTTTTGAATATTTCTTAGCGTGAAATGATCATTCTTAAACTACTACAAAACTTTCCATTAATGTCATGACCCATCCCAGTGGGGCCCGAGCCGCAACTCCCCAAACCCACCTCCAATAGGCCAGGGGATGGTGACTGGCACCGAGTAGGCATATCACTAACATGGGAGGAATTTCCTATAAACCTATACACACACACACACATCTCCAAGCCCAAAAAACTGAAAAGTAAAAACTACTAAAAATGGAAATGCATGTGTACACTAAAATCCCAACCAACAGAGTATGACAAGAAGGTAAAGTACGGTAATATAAAACCCTCGGCCAGAAGCACAAGACCACCAAAAGAAAGTCTGTAAAAAAGTCCAACCTGTAAAAAAAGGTACTGGGATAGCAATCTGTAGCCATAGGAACACACCTCATCTTGTCTGATCTCACTGAGAACCGTATGTTCCTGGTCTACCTAGAATCCTGTCAAAGGCTCGCTCGTATGCACAAGACACGACACGTTCGTCCAAAGCCCGTTCAGGGTTGAGTATAACAATACCCAGTAGGAAACCCCGAAACCACAAAGAAAATACAACAGGGGAAATACCACAAAGGAAAGATACAGTCCGCTTCACACAGTATATGTCTACAGAACATATAACAAGAATATCCATATATACTCATACAAGATCCACTATCGCGATAACACCACTAAGATCCATCTTGAAGACTCCACTAAGAACGTAATAAGGAGAACACACTCCTAGGTATAAAGGGAGAGATACAAAGAACTCATTCCAGAAGAACACACTCCACAAGTACTTGAGAACATGATGCTCAGATGAGGATCACAACTAATAGCCATGGGGGGATTCCAACAACTCAGTATGAACTAATCTGCTAAGAAGAGGATCGGAGCTCGGGTAAAGATGGTCACGTTGATACCAAGAACTCCACATAGGGTTCCAGGAATGAATAGAGGATCCATCTCTAAGTCTCATAGAGGGGATTCCAACAACTCTATTCAGGAAGTCCTGTAGAAGGGATAATACTCCTATATGTAGGAAATGATACTGAAAACCTTCAGGAGAAAGACCAAGGGGACGAACCCTAAGGAAACTAGTCCAAGTCACTGAAGACAACTGGCTCAAGCCATGTAAAATAGGTTACACGGCGTGTATTTTAGTTAAACGCCGTGTTCCTTGACCTCGGGTACTGCCCGTGTAAACGGCCCATGTCACCCGTCCAAGCTATGTAAAACTCAACTACACGGCGTTTCGAAGGATCACACGCCGTGTTCCTTGACTTTGGGTACTGCCTGTGTAAATGGCCCATGTCTGGAATCGAAGTCGTATAGGAAAACATATACACGGCGTGTTAGTCGAACAACACGCAGTGTCCTGTCAACTGGGTAACACTCGTGTACCCTGTTCTTATGCTCGTACATGGTGTCCGTCTGTGTTTCCTGCCCGTGTACCGTTACATGGGGTGTCCCGTGTATCTGGCCATGTCTGGCTTGGGAAGGGTATACACCCTGTGTCATTGGTCATGTACCCAACCCGTGTTCGTGTACTCTCAGAGTCCACGCCGGGTAATCCCCGACGAACACATGCCGTGTAGCCCATACTACACACTGTGTAGTCTGGATTTTTTCAGAAACGTTGTCTTCCTCCTCGCGCTTCGGCCGATCTTCCGGATCTCTATTATATCGTCTGTTTTCCGTAAAACTCAAGGTACTGGTTCGTTTCATTATCCTAACACTGAATCGAGGTGTTTTGGACTTTCAATCGGATCGACGAATAACATATGATCTTCTGACAAAAAACGCCCAAAAATTCATATCTCTCGATCCTCTCTGAATCATCCGCCGAAATCATCGTCGCAGCTCCAGACCACCCTTATGATGTTGGATATACAATCTCAGATCATTTCTCCAACAAACTAATGTGAAATCATCGATTCCCACCAAGAACGTGTTGAACGCACGCGAAGAACGCGTAGAAACCGGGGAAGAAAAGCACAACAATCAAGAAGGACGAACCTCGGTTGATGTTCATGTCGATCTTGGTTCCTTACCATTAGAAGGTTGAACGAAACCAAATTACTCCAAGAATCAAATCCCCGCCAAATCCCATCACGCAAATATGATCGATCCATGGGTTAATCTGTTTGTGGATTATACACGTTCGTCGCAGGAATCAAGAACGGGAAAGAAATCACAAAGAGATCAAATGCCCTACCTGGATTCGCGGTGTTTGTTGGCGAAGATCTGGTCGCCGTATCTTCACCTTTCGTGAAGCTCGTCAAGAACATCATTGCCGCGTTGGGAGGATTTCTCTAGATCTTTCCAGAGCCTCCAGGGAAATTCAGGGTTAGGGGAATTGTAACCCTGATCCCCTGCGAAATATCTATTTAAAAGTTAAAAATTTCACTGTACCAAGGATTTAATAAGATATTTTTATTAAATATTTTAGTACAGTTATGTCCAAAAACTAGATTTCACCACCGACCTATGCCGGCCGAAGTTAGACCTCGCCTAAGATAAAATCGATGTTCTGAATGCAACGGTGCCCTTAGATTTCCGATTCGAGCACCCATTCAGGAGTTTTTACGCTTTTTCAAGAAAACCTCATACGCGCGTAAATTAAATTATTTAATTTAATTCAAACATTTGTTCCGGGCTCACCGGGCCTCGGAACTACATGCCATCTTGAAGAATGGTCTTGAAATAAATTCCCAGATAATATTAAAATAACACATGGAGAAATCTGAGAAAATACATCACACCCACCTTAGGGCTTTTACATCCCTGAAAAGTCAAAACAAAGGCTACTCAAAAAGATGTGGGTACTGCACATGAATCCGAGCATCCCACTCCCACGTGCTCTCCTGCAGATTCTCGTGCTGCCACCAGACGCACACCAAGGGAATAGCTCGCCCACAAAGGATCTTCTCCTGCTGATCCTCGATCTCTTTTGGGTACTCAGCAAAGGTCGCTCCATCATCAATTTCCAGCTCGCCTCAGTCGATAACGTGCGATTGATCATACACGTACTTCCGCAGCTGCGACACATGGAAGACGTTGTGTACCCGGTCCATCTAAGGAGGTAGAACCAAGTGGTACGCCACCTCGCCAACTATACTCAGAATCTGAAAAGGGCCAATGAACATCGAAAATAGCTTGCCCCTCGTCCAAATCTCCTCAATCCCCACCGAGGCGAGACCCGAGGGAACACATAGTCTCCCTCCTTGAACTCCAAGGGCCTCCGTCTCCTATCGGCATAAGACTTATGCCGACTCTGCATAGTCTTCATCTGCTCCTAGATGTCCTGCGCCTTATCCGTAGTAGCTTTCACTATCTATGGGCCCATGAGTGCTGACTCTCCTGGGTCAATCCAGCAAAGTGGTGACCAGAAAGGTCGCCCGTACAAAGCCTCGAATGGGGACATAACAATAGTGGAGTGATAACTGTTGTTATAAAAAAAATCCACCAGTGGTAGGTGATCCTCCCAGCTATGACCGAAGTCAAGTATGCAAGATCGTAGCATATCCTCTAGAACCTGGATGGTCCGCTCCGTCTGACCATCAGTCTGAAGATGAAATGTTGTGCTCAAGTGTAACTGAGTCCCAAAAGCTTCCTATAATCCCTTCCAAAACTGGGATGTGAAACGAGCATCACGATCTGAGACAATCGTGAATGGAACTCCATGAAGTCGAACTATCTCCTCTATGTAAAGGCGTCCCAAGCTCTCTACCAAACTCTGCTCCCATATGGATAGGAAGTGGGCCGACTTGGTGAGTCGATCAACGATCACACAGATGGAATCATGTCCCCTGGACGTACATGGTAAACCCGTCACGAATTCCATGGATACCCCATCCCACTTTCACTTAGGAACCTCAAGGGTTTGATTCAGTTTTGTTGGCACCTGGTGCTCATCCTTTACTTGCTGATAAGTAAGGCACTGAGAAACAAACTCGCAAACACTCTTCTTCATTCCTGGCCACCAAAACTGACATCGGAGGTCCTGGTACATCTTTTCCATGCCTGAATGCACTGCCAAAGGAGATGTATGGAACTCCCATAGAAACTCCTCCCTCAAAATCACTGGTACTACTGTGCACCCTCTAAAAAGAACAATGTGCTCCTCACCTTTTGAATATCCATCGGCAGCATCACCTGCGGATATCTGAGCACATATAGTCTCACAGCTATCATCCTCATGTTGTGCTTCCCTGACTCGCTGTAAGAGTGGAGGGGTAACAACCATCAACTGAAGGTAGGATCCCTCATCTCTATCCACGAAGGATAGCCATAAAAAGGCCAACTATATCAGCACCTCATCCAGTAACTACGAACTGGATTTCCTGATGATATCATCTGCCACAACGTTCCCCTTCCTAAGAGTATAAACGATCTCAAAGTCGTACTCCTGGAGGAACTCAATCCATCGCCTCTGTCTCAAATTCAGATCCTTTTGAGAAAAGATATTTCTGAGACTCTTGTGATCAGAGTAGACTGTAAACCGATCTCCCGTCAGGTAGTGCCGCCACATCTTCAATGCGAAGACTACCGCTTCCAACTCAAGATCACGGGTCGCGTAGTTCTGCTCGTGTGGCCTCAAATTTCCTGAGCCATAGGTAACCACCGCTTTCCTCTCCATTAGGACACAACTAAGCCCGGTTCCGGATGCGTCGCAGAACACTATGTACTCAACACCCTCCTCTGGTAATCTCAAGATCGGGGCACTCGTCAGACTCTCTCTCAACTGCTGAAAATCCTGTTGGCATCTCTCGGTCCATACCAAAGGTTTCTCCTTTTGAGTCAAAGCTATCATGGGTACTAAAATCTTGGAGAAATCAAGAATGAATCTCCGACAGTAACCTGCCAACCCAAGGAAACTCTGTACCTCCATCACACTCCAGGGTGTCTCCCATGATAACACTGCCTCTGCCTTGGCTGGGTCCACTGCTACACCATCTGCTAAGATAACGTGTCCCAGAAAGTAGACCTCCTGTATCCAGAACTGACACTTAGATAGAGTTTCCCGTACAACTGGTGCTCTCGGAGTGTGTCCAAAACCATCCTTAGGTTCCTCGCTTGCTCCTCCTCAGATTCAGAGTACACAATGATATCATCGATGAAGACAACCACAAACCAATCTGGATAGGGCTGAAATATCCAGTTCATGAGTCCCATAAACACTGTCGGGGTGTTCGTCATGCCGAAGGGAATCACCAATTACTCATAGTGACAGTAGCGACATATGAAAGTCGTCTTCAGTATATCCTCATTCTGAACTCGCAACTGGTGATAGCCTAATCGTAGATCAACCTTTGAGAACCATTATGCCCCTCTTAACTGGTCGAAGAGGTCATCGATTCTCGGTAGTGGATACCAGTTCTTCACAGTCACCTGATTCAAGCGTCGGTAATCTACACACAGCCTCAAGCTTCTACTTTCCATTTTGGAAAACAACACTGGGGCCGCCCAGGGTGAAACACTGGGTCTCACAAAGCCCTTCCTCTTCAAGTCTTCCAACTACACCCTCAGCTCACGAAGCACTGCAGGAGTCATCCGATATGCTGATGATGATATCGGTGTCGTCCTGGGTTGCAACTCAATGCAGAAATCTATATCCTGATGAGGAGGTAGTCCGGAGACATCCTCCGGAAAGACGTCCTCGTACTCAGCCACTACTACTGGAAACTGGAAAATCGTAACATCTACTGAGCCAAAGGATAGGGTATCCAACATATATGAAATCAGTTGTACCTTCCTACGCACGAGTCAATCCTGTGCTGCCTAGGTATCCTTTTTACCAACGAAGGATAACCTCATTCCATCACTACGGACACACCGCACCCTTCGCATAAAACAGTCAATCTGGGCATGAACTGTGGATAGACAATCCATACCAAGAATGACATCATAAGGCCTCGGTGCTACCACCAAGAGTTTCTAGTCGAAACTCTCGCCTCCAAGGGTTAGGTCACACTGTCTGCAAAGATATGTGATCTCTGAATCATCTCCAGTCGGTGTTTCTAAGCGTAAGGGTCAAGTCAATGGCTCAATTGGAATCTCAAGGTCTCGAACAAGATAAGCATCCAGAAAAGAATGACTAGCACCGATGTATATCAGTATGGTAGCCAAAGTATAAAAGACACAGATTGTACCTCCAATCATCCCAGGAGTACCTAGGTCATAAGCCTCTGCTGCCTGCAGCTGTCCCTGCCTCTATACACCAGCTCCCTGAGCCTGGGGTGGACCTCTTGGGGGTGGTGGTGGCAAAAGGTCAAAATGCCAACCACCTCCAGCTGCTCTCCCATCTCCTCTACCACGTCTACAGCCCCACGGATCTGTCTGCTCTACACGTTGTCTGTGCCTCGGTGGTCCATCCACTGCTCTCGTGTCAGTAGTACGACGGGTCGAACAATCTCGAGTGAGATGTCCCCTGACCTCACATGAGTAGCATCGCCTCTCTCGAGATTGGATGGATGCGCCATGTGAACCATGAACGGAAGATCCCTTGTTCTGGGATCTCCTCTGAAAACATATCCCACGCCTGGGTCCCTGACGTCGGCTACCTGATGCCAAGGTCTCTGCTCCAACTCGCTCACTGCTGACAACTGTGAGTTGTCTCTGCTCTGCCAAGAATCTCTCGACCACCAAAGCCCGCTAGGGCACACTATCATAAGTAGGAATGCTCATAGGGATGATGCTAGCTCAGATGTCTCTGTGCAAGCCCCACTCAAAAGTTCGAGCTCTGAAGTATTGATCCCTGACCATATCCATTGAGTACCGTGAGAGGTCGGTAAACCTCGATGAATAGTCAGCAACCATCATGGTTTCCTGTATCGAAGCTTCATCACTAAGGGGGTCAACCTCGTGATCGATCTTATGGATCCTAGTGGGTGTACGTCGTGGAGGCATCCTGTAAAGAAACCAGATGTATCTCAGTCAGTGAGTATATCTGGAGTGCTGACTCAAGAAGGACATGGAAACCACAACCCATTCCTATATGATGCATGTACCAATATTTTTCCCCCTTCAACTAGTGTTTCTCATGTTCCGAGTCTAAAAGAAAGTTATTAGAGTCCTGGTGTATGGATACATCGGCCGCCCGCACTAACACTGGGGTCCCTGGCCTGAAATCCGAACTCGAAACACTTAACACTGTTTCCCCAAACCAACTCACAGACTCTCGGTCCTAAGGTAGAACCGACCACCTCTGATACCACTCTATCACGACCCGTACTAGTGGGGCCCAATCCGCAACTCCCCAAACCCGCCTCCAATAGGCCAGGGGCTGGTGACTAGCACCGAGTAGGCATATCACTAACATGGGAGGCATTGCCTATAAACCAGTACACACGCACACACATCTCAAAGCCCACAAAACTGAAAAGTAAAAACTACTAAAAATGGAAATGCATGCGTACACTAAAATCCCGAACAACAGAGTATGACAGGAAATTAAAGTACCGTAATGTAAAACCCTAGGCCAAAAGTACAATCCCAACAAAAGAAAGTCTATAACAAAGTCCAACCTGTAAAGAAAGGTACTGGGACTGCAATCCGTAGCCATAGGAATACACCTCGTCCTGTCTGATCTCACTGAGCACCGTCCGGTCCTGGTCCACCTAGAATCATGTCAAAGGCTCGCTCATTTGCACAAGACACGACAGGTGCGGGCAAAGCCCATGCAGGGGTGAGTATAACAATACCCAGTAGGACACCCCAAAACCACAAAGAAAATACAACAGGGGAAATACCACAAAGGAAAGATACAGTCATCTCCAAACAGTATATTTCTACAGAACATATAATAAGAATATCCAGATATCCTCATTAAAGATCGACTATTGTGATACCACCACTAAGATCCAGCTCGAAGACTCCACTAAGCACGTAACAAGGAGAACACACTCCTAGGTATGAAGAGAGAGATATGAAGCACTTTTTCTGGGAGAACACACTCCAAAAGTACTTGAGAACATGATGCTCAGATGAGGATCACAACCAATATCCATGGGGTTATTCCAACAACTCAGTCTGAACTAATCCGCTAAGTAGAGAATCGACGCCTGGGTAAAGTTGGTCACGTCGATACTAAGAACTCCACCTAGGGTTCCAGGAATGAATAGAGGATCTGGCTCTAAGTCTCACAGAGGGGATTCCAAAAACTCTATTCAAGAAGTCCTACTAATGGGATCATACTTCGATATGTAGGAAATGATATCGAAAACCTTCAGGAGAAAGACCAAGGGGACGAACCCTAAGGAAACTAGTCCAAGTCACCGAAGGAAACTGGCTCAAGCCATGTAAAACAGGTTACTCGGCATGTAGTATAGTTACATGCCATGTTCCTTAACCCTGGGTATTGCCAGTGTAAACAGCCCATGTCACCCGTCCAAGCTGTGTAAAACTCAACTACACGGCGTGTAGAAGGATCACACATTGTGTTCCTTAACTCTAGGTACTACCCGTGTAAACGGCCCGTGTCTGGAATCAAAGTCGCGTAGGAAATCATATACACGGAAGGTAAGTCGAAGCACACGCCATGTCCTTTCAACTGGGTAAAACCCGTGTACCCCGGCCGTATGCCCGTACATGGTATTCGTCTATGTTTCATGCCCGTGTACCGGTACACGGGGTGTCCCGTGTATCTTGTTGTGTCTGGCCAGGGAAGGGTATACACGTCGTGTCCTTGGTCGTGTACCCAAACCGTGTTCATGTACCCCCAGAGTACACGCCAGGTAATCCCTGATGAACACACGCCGTGTAGCCCATACTACACGCCGTGTAGTTAGGATTTTTTCAGAAATGCCCTCTTCCTCCTCGTGATTCATCTGATCTTTCGGATCTCTATTTTGACGTCTGTTTGCCGCGAAACTCAAGGAACTAGTTTGTTTCATCATCCTAACACTAAATCCGGGTGTTTTGGACCTTCAATTGGCTCAACGAACAACATATGATCTTCCGAAGAAAAATGCCCAAAAATTCATATCTCTTGATCCACTCCGAATTTTCTGCCGAAATCGTTTTCACAGCTCCGGACCATCCTCCCGAGGTTGGATCTACAATCTCGAATCATTGCGCCAACAAATGAATGCCCAACGATCTATTCCCTCCAAGAACGCGTAGAACGCGATTGAAAAACACGTAGAAACCGGGGAAGAAAAGAAAAATAATCGAGAGGGACGAACATCGATCTATGTTCGTGTCGATCTTGGTTTGTCACCGTTAGAAGGTTGAACGAAACCAAATTACTCCAAGAATCAAATCCCCACAAAATCTCATCCCGCAAATACGATCGATCAGTGGGCTAATCTATTCATGGATTATTTTGTGTTCATCACAGGAATCAAGAATGGGAAATAAATCACAAAGAGATCAAAATCCCCACCTCGATTTGTGGAGTTCTTTGGTGAAGATCCGGTCGTTGCGTCGTCGTCACCGGCGAAACTCGTCAAGAACATTATCGCTGCGTTGGTAGGTTTTCTCCAGAGCTTTCCAGAGCATCCAAGGAAATTCAGAGTTATGGGAATTGTAACCCTGATCCCCTGTGCAATATCTATTTAAAAGTTAAAATATTTTTCTACAACAAGGATTTAATAAAATATTTTTAATAAATATTTTATTACAGTTACGTCCAAAAACTAGATTTCACCACCGACCTGTGCCGACTGATGTTAGGCCTCGCTAAAGGTAAAATCTATGTTCTGAACGCAATGGTGCCCTCGGATTTCTGATCCGAGCACCCATTCAGGAGTTATTCTACTTTTTTAGGAAAACCCCACACGCGGGTAAATTAAATTATTTAATTTAATTCAAACATTTGTTCCGGGCTCACCGGGCCTCGGAACTGCACGCCGTCTTGAAGATTGGTCTCGAAATAAATTCCCACATAATATTAAAATAACATATGGAGAAATCTGAGACATTATAATTAACAACACTAGTATTTATCAGCACTAGACCAAAAATGGTGACAAATGGCATAACTATCAGTGCAAAAGAAAGAACTGATAAATTAAACATTTTATCAGTGCTTTATTTTTAACACTAAAAAGTATTTATTTCAACACAAATTTTTTAGAATTGATAAATGTCTGAATAAATAAAATAAAATAATTAAATAAGTTAAAAATAAAAAATGAATTTGTTAACAAAAATATTATATATTTTATTAATTAAATAATTGGTGATAAAATTAATAAATCGGTTATACATTCTTAAATATTAAATATTTTATTAATTGGATAGTTATGATAATTAATGTTATTAAATTGTATATATTAAATATATAAATATATATTAATGTTTATAAATATGATTTATATATTAAAAAATATTTATGCATTTTACATTAAATAGTCATATATTTATTGAATAATGGTTTATAACTAAAAATTAATATGAATTAAAGATATTGACTATTGGCATAATGCTCGATGTATAATTGAATGTCGTTTGATTTTTCAATTTAAAGTAGATCAAATCTGGGTTATATTGATTTCACATATAAATAATTAATTCATTTTTATATACAGTGCACACACATAAAACATATCCATTTTTTCAATGTTTTTAAAGCATCTTATTCTTAATTTATTCAGTTTCACTCATTTTTAACATATATGCATGCACTAAAAATTAGATATTCATTGATAATGTCAAAAAAATATTTGTAAAAAATATTTATAAATAAATATATTTATAAATGTATGTTTACTATATTTATACGATTATATATTTACAATTATAAATAAATAAGTATTATTTTTAAAAGTATTTCTATACTTATAAATAAATAATTTTATATATTTAAATAATTTTTAAATTTATAATAAAATTACTTAAATAATGAATATATTTACAATATTTTTATTTATATATATTTATTATATATATATATCTATATAATTATATAAATATATATAATGATATAAATATTTTAAAAAAATATATTTCTATAATTATAAATAAATAATTATAAACTTATAATAAATATATTTCAAAAGGAATATATTTACTATGTTCATATTTATGTATATTAATTAAGTATATATAAATATTTAATTTTTTTTATTTATAATTATAATTATAAATACTTTAACGGCACTTAAGTAATAAGCACTGATATAAGCCACCCATTGTTGGCACTCCTCCTCGGTGAATCAAAGTATGAATCACACCACTCGACTGCCTCTAGTTGCTCGAACATCTCATCTAACATCTGGTGTTAGAATGTAATTAGGGTTCTGAAAGAGGGTCTCATATTTTCTTCAACCTAGTGAGGTAGTTCTTCTGAATTTCTTTGTGTATTTTTTGTTTCTTTTTTGATTTCTTCTATGATGATGTCATTGTTTATGGTCCATTGATTGTATAATAGTGATATAGGCCTTTCAATTTTCTCAATTTCCAATTTTGATTCAACTCTTGATTGGTCATTGATATATTATTGTTTCTAGACTTGATGGTAACACATGCAGTCACATGGAGTTCAATTGGTGGTGTTATTTTGTTTACATTTCCCAAATTGATCACCCAAAATTATCATACATATTTTTCATTCTTTATTTTATCAATGTATTTCATACAAGTGAAATTTTAGAAATTGAAACTGGGGATTTTGTGTGTGTGGGAGTTGAAGGTAGGTTAAGGGATTTATTTAATATTAAACTGGTCCATATCTTCTTCATTTTACTTATCTGGGTTGGTGTGGTAATTTAATGTATGGATACGTCATGGCAGTTTTTATTTAAATTTTCTCTCTACTAGTTTTATTTATTTTTTGGTCCAAATAAATCCAAATGTTTATTTTTTATGCCCTGGTGCTTGTTTCCATTCTAAGGGGGAACGAGAATGTCCCTTCGACACTATCATGGTCTAGCTCGGGTGTTTAATATATGGTTGTCTTGGGTTTGTTTTGGAAACTATATCTATTGTTAAATGTGTTGTACATTTTCTCAGTAATCCAAATTCTTATGTCTCTATACTTTTAAAAAAATATATTTTATTTTTCTCCCTCTTAAGATTAATCCAACATTATTTATAAATCCTTTTAATAATAATATATGAAATATTATACTTTTAAAAAATCTATTTTATTTTTCACCCTCTATTATTCACCATGCTTAATATTTAAGTTATCTTCCACTGTATTACTAACCCTTACTGAGCGTTTGAGCTCACCCCTTTATAATGTTTCATTTTCCCAGGATATGAAGAAGTTAGTTATGAGTGACTTGCAGGCATAATCTAGGAGGCTTGGATGTTTCTAATGAAAGAAATTTGTGTTTTATTTCTTTTCAAGTTTTAAAGTTGAACTTATGTATGAATATTATTTCCAATAATACTAAACTGATCGGTCTTTCAAGACATGATTTCCTTGTGATCATGTCAATGTTATGTAATAATTCACCGACTCTCGGTAACTGGGGTCGGGGAATTACAGTTGGCATCAGAGAAAGTTTAGAACGAACCTTGGAAACTAAATTTAGATAAACTCTGATTAGAGCACATAGCCCTAAGATAAACTTTGAGGATTAGTATAGAAGAACTTTCTAGAATTTTGGTATTGTAGAGATTTTTTGAGTTTTCCAAGAAATACATACCTGTCTGGATACGAGCATGTAGAGGTAGCTCTGGCACATAGGTACCTCGGGGTAAAACCCGAAAACACATCTTTGAGCTATACTCGAATGGGAACTGGTGCACGACAATGGGCCTTGCTGCACTCTTGGTTACAACACTCCTGGGGGATATGCTTAGTATAATTATCATTTTCTTTACAAACCATTATGTAGGGTTTATGAGTATATAATTCCTCAAAGAAAACATTTTTATGATTATGGATTATATCTATAAACAGTTAAATTTATGTTAAGTGTTTTACAAGTTTGGATTTATGTATTGCGATTCATAAACTAATCTAGTGTATTCCATTATTTAGAAATGGAACCTAGTGGAAGGAATGGAAACCGTATCAATTCACGCACTCCATGTAGGGATTTCCCTCCTACTCATGATAATTATAGTGGATCTGGTGTTCCAACTGGTGCTGATCAGCTAATCACCATACTGGGATAACTCACACATGTTATGAATAATAAACTTACCCATATGGAGCACCCTGATCCACAATTTGGAGGATCAATGTTAGATTGCTTCATGAGGAAACAACCAGTGACATTCAATGGGAGTAAAAATACATTATTGTCTAAGCAATGAATAAATTCCTTAGGGAAAATATTCCACGCCTTAGGGAGTAGCGAAAGGGAAAAAGTTGTCATGGCAGTTTACCACCTCATAGGAGATGCTGATCAATGGTGGTCATTGACTCAATACACAAAGGACGACAAGGAAGTATAAAAAATGGAATGGAGGGAGTTTAAAGAAATTTTTGTAGAAAATTACTTTCCTCGTGACCATTGAATAGACATGGAAAGACAATTTCTGAGTCTCAGGAAAAAGGAGGATGAGAATGTCGCAAAGTATGAAGCTAACTTTGCAAGGTTAGCGAGGCATGCAGCAGATTATATACATAACCCACGAAGTAAGATTAATCATTTCTTTGATGGGTTAAAACCATTTCTCTGTCAAGCATTAGTATCACAATCCTTCTCATCAAACGAAGATATTTTCTCGTGTGCTATCAAGACAAAAAAGGAATTCTCTAAGTCTTATGACTTTAAAGCAAATCAAGATAAGAAGATATCTACTAAAACACTCTGGGAAAGGAAATAAGGAAACTTGGAAGAAGGGAAGAATTGAATTTCCACCCTGTGATAATTTCGAAAGGAAGCACCCTAGTGAATCTCTAAAAGGAAAAGGAGTATGCTACAAATGTGGATGGAAATTCCATATTGTTGGGGATTATAAGGGAAATAAATATGTTACCAATGTTCAATGATACAATTTTAGGTAGATGGGAAATTATGCAAATTAATTTCCTAAGCGTCAGGGAAACTTCCCTCAGAAAATGCCAAGGGATCAAGGCCAAGCTTATGTGATCACTACTACTGAGGTTGAAGCTCTGAAAGGTATAGTGGTAGGTAATTTAATGGTTTCCTCAATTTTAGAAAATGTATTATTTGATTCTAGATCATCTCATTGTTTCATATCTTTCCAGTTTTCTAAGAAAATTATATATTTTTAATTTGATTTAAAAAAGGAGTTGTCAGTCAAAACTCCTAAGGGAAGTATCATTGCAACAAAGTTTTGTGAATCAGTCCCCATTAGAGAAAATAAATGTTCTTTATCTGATGATATCATCATCATACCCATGATTTAATTTGATATAATCCTTAGTATGGATTGGATATTAGACCATGATGTGAAAATTTATTGTAAGAAGAAAGAGGTTGCGATTTTTTATGATGATGATAAAGAACAACTTATCTTTAGAGAGGAATCGTCACCACCTGATTCTTATATAAATCCACCCCCAGTAGCTCAAATAAATTCAATTATTGGGGAGGAATAGAGTGAAATAACTATGGGTGAGGAAAATAATGTTCAAATAGAGTATTTACCTATTGTGAACGAATATGTTGATGTGTTTTGAGAAGATTTACCTGGACATCCTCCAGAATGAATAATTGAGTTTTCCATTGATTTAATTCCTGGAACAAGGCCCATTTCAAAGACCCCTTATAGAATGGCCACTGTGGAATTAGTGGAACTAAAGAAACACCTAGAGGAATTGAGTAATAAGGGATTTATTCTACCTAATGTTCTCCATGGGGAGCCCCTGTTCTTTTTGTTAAGAAGAAAGATGGATCTATGAGGTTATGCATTGACTACAGGGAGAAAAATTCTATAACAATAAAGAACGAGAATCCCCTACCTCACATTGATGATTTATTCGACCAACTTCACAGAGCTCAATACTTTTCAAAGATTGACCTTCGATCTGGATATCATCACTTGTGTGTGAATAAGGAAGACATTCTGAAGATAGCATTTCAAACCAGGTACGGGCAATACGAGTTTACAGTAATGCCTTTTGGATTGAGTAATGAACCCTCTATCTTCATGGATCTAATGAATAGAGTTTTCAAGGAATATATCGATGAATTTTTAGTGGTATTTATTGATGATATATTGGTATAATCTAAAAGCAACGAATATCAAGAAAATCATTTGTGCATTATTCTGAAGACTCTTAGAAGACATGAATTATATAGAAAGTTTCGAAAGTGTGAATTCTATCATCAGGAGATTTGTTTTCTTGGCCATATTGTCTCCAATGATTGAATCTCTGTTGATCCTTCTTAGATAAGAGAAATCCAAGAATGGCCAACACCTATGAGTATAACTGAGGTGCGTAGTTTTATTTGTTTAGAAGGTTATTATCGGTGTTTTGTCCAGAATTTTTCCTGATTGGCTAACCCATTAACCAAGTTCACACGTAAAGGGGTTAAATTTGTGTGGAAAAAAGAGTGTGAATAATGTTTTGAAGAACTGAAGAGAAGATTTTTCAATACTCATATATTGAATCTACCATCAGTGAATGATTGGTTTTTTATTGATAGTGATGCATCGAAGAAATGAATTGGTTGTGTCCTTATGCAGAATGATAGAGTTATTGCCAATGCATCACGATAGTAGAAAATTCATGAGCAAAACTATCCTAATCATGATCTTGAGTTATCAATTGTAATCTTTTCTTTGAAGATATGGATACATTATCTCTATGGTGAAAAATGGGAGATATATACTGATCACAATAGTTTGAAGTATATTTTCTCAGATAAATTACTCAACATGAGGAAAAGATGATGGCTTGAACTACTCGAGGATTATGATTGCACGATACACTACCACCCAGGGAAGGAAAATAAGGGGGTAGGTTCTTTCAGAAGAAATGATCATGGAGTTTTGACCAAGATGAGAGTTGAAAAGGATCCTATATATATGGATCTAGTAAAGATGGATATGGGAATCACCATGGAAGGTGAAACAGCAATACTTTTTCAAATGGTTTCCAAACCATCTTTACTAGAAAGGATAAATAATTCTCATAGTGGTAATGAAGAGTTTCAAAAGAAGATTAAATATTTGAATGATTGGAGATTGAGTGACTTTGTGTATGAAGATGGAATTTTAAAATTTGGGAAGAGACTTTGTGTTCCTGATATACCTGATCTAAAAAGAGAATTGTTAGATGATTCTCATAGCTCCAATTTCTCTATAAACCTTGGGAGCACCAAAATGTATAGAGATTTGAAGGAAATTTTTGGTGGGACAACATGAAGAGGGAGATTGCTGATTTTGTGTCAAGATGTATGGTTTTTCAACAAGTGAAAGCTGGAAGGAAATAGCCTGGAGGAGTCTTGCAACCTCTTCCCATACCTGAGTGGAAATGGGATAATATCACGATGGACTCTGTCATGGGACTACCAAGGACTCTTAGAAGGAACGATGCAATATGGGTCATTATTCATCATCTTACCAAGTCAGAACATTTTCGTGCTATAAGAGAAGATTTACCACTTGAACGTCTAGAAAGACTATATATTAATGAAGTTGTAAGACTTCATGGAGAACCATTATCGATTGTTTTTTATCATGATCCCCATTTTAAATCAATATTCTCTAAAAGTCTTTAGAAAACTCTAGATACTGAGCTTCATTTGACCACTTCCAACCACCCCCAAACTGATGGACAATCAGAATGGACTATTCAAACCTTAGAAGACATGTTGAGATCATTCTTAGGTGACTTTCAAGGAATGTGGGATCAATATTTACCTCTGGTAGAATTCTCCTATAACAATAGCTTCCATTCAAGTATTCAGATGGAACCATATGAAGCGTTGTATGGAAAGAGAGGTCGCACACCAACTTGTTGGGATGATGTTGGCAAAAGAAAACTCGTAGGCCCAGAACATGTGGAGGAAACGATGGAAAAGGTGAAGGAAATCTGAAACCACATCAAAGCATCTCAAATTAGGTAGAAGATCTATGCTGATAACCGAAGGAAGGATTTGTAATTTCAGGTAGGAGATCATGTTTTCTTGAAGGTATCTCTATGGAAGGGTGTTATACGTTTTGGTAAGAAGGGTAAATTGAGTCCCAGGTACATCGGACCTTTCGAAATCCTAGAAAGAATTAGGTTTGTAGCTTACCGTTTGGAAATGCCACCAAGTCTCTCCAAAGTTCAAGATGTGTTCCACGTATCACGGTTGAGAAAATACTTGATTGACCCAATGCATGTACTCACCTATGAGGAATTAGAACTAGAACTCGATCTGTCTTATTTTTAAGTGCCTGTAAAAGTTCTTGATACAAGATAACAAGTGTTGAGAAACCGAACGAATCATCAGGTAAAATTTCTATGGAGAAACCATAAGTTGGAAGAGGTGACGTGGGAACCCGAGGAACATATGATGAAGAACCACCCGAGTCTTTTTACGCAGTAATACTCTAAAAATTTTGAGGATGAAATTATTTAAAGTAAGGGAGAATGTCACACCCCAATCTTTAACGGTACGATTCTCTTTGAATAATACAATAGTGTGTGTTGTACAAAACTTCAAGTTCTAACACACTACAACCAATCAAACTAGCCTTTATGAATAGTAATACCCAATTTTTGAAACTTTTTAAATTTTATCTTTCAAAATGGACTTCAGTTTTGGATTTGGAATATCTAAATTAGCCTAGGGTGAATTTTTGGTATTTCTCTGAAAACTTTCAATTTTTGATGAATAGTGAAAAACACAGAGTTATAGTTTATAACTGAATTTTTATTTAAATAATTATTTATTTTATTTAAATTTATTTTAGGTCAAAATAGATACATAATACCTATATATGTTCAATTTAATTCATTGGATTCACTTTATAATAATTTTAGATATATAAAAATTTTATTGAACTTTTCACCGTCTTTTACCCGCCTCCTAGGAGAATTTGCAAATTCACATAAAACTTAATTTTACCACTTCTATGAGTGTAATTTGAAAAACCTGAGAGACACGGTTTATATCAGTAAGTAAAATTTGGTTCAATGAGATAAAAATAATTTTTGGTGAATAGTAACTTTTTACTTTTAATTACCACGGTTAAAAGTAAATAGGGTAATTAAGGGTAAAAATGATATTATTATTACCCTAACACATGTCCTAATTCTATTGGATAAGTATAATTCGACCCAAAACAACCTTATCAAAAAACTATGAACCTCTTTGGTCCACTTGGTTTAGATTAGGACACTTATTATTATTTTATTTAAAGAAGCGTTAAAAGAGTTAAAATCAATGTTTAATAACTAAAACATTTTTAATATAGGGTTATACATAAGATAAATTCGACTATAAATATTCATTATAAATATAAAACTATTTTATACATAATGGTATTTTATTTATATTTTTTAGACATTAAATAATTTAATTTATTAATGACACAATGACGATGCAGTAATTACCTAATTAATGAAATATTAAAATAATTGATATTATAAAATATCCAAATAAATGTAATTTGAGACTTTTTATGAATTCCACTAATTTTATAGTTTAATATTACATATTAGGGTTGGTTAAATTAATTTGTTTCAAAGTAATAATGCTTCTATGAATTTAGGAAAAACAAAATATCAAATAGTGTCAAAATTGACATAAAAGAGTTTTTAAAACAAATATTATATTATTAATTGATATTCTATTCCTAAAAATATAAGGTTCATCCAAAATACTTATTTAATTATAGTTATATCATTAATTAACCACTTGGGGTTCACTTGAAGTATATAGTAAGTTTATTAACCATATAATATAAAAATACAAAGAGACATGGTAAATGTCAAACTATTTAACTCAGAGTTAAATCTAAAAGATAAGGGTAATATAGTGACCCAAACCTATCTAAAACCTATTTTTTGAGTGTTTTTCGACCCATATACACATTATCCTTTAAATAATCCATTTTAGATCCACTATAAACAGAAAATTATTTTATTATAAAATAATATTTCTAGCTTTTCCTAAGGTGCCTTGCACCCCTCTTATAAAATGGCACTCCCCCTTCTTTCTAATTAACACCTTAAAAACCATTTGGCTCGGCCAAAATCTGCCCAAATACCCTATAAAAAATCCTACATTCATCCTATAGGCTTTCCTTTATTCATAAATCCATCCTAAGGAGCTCTTTTGATCGAATCAAAAGGAAGAACCCGAAGAAGAGGTAAATATCTAACCACCTCTTTCAAGTTTCTTTCTTCTTCCACTTCCATTTTATTTGTTGTTTCCATTCTAAAATAATAAATCCAATATCTTATATATACTGTGATTTTATTGTAAATATGGTACAACCAAATTCATTATTCTATCCATCCGTTGAATGACATGTCACCATACGTGTGTACATACGGCTTACCCTCTCCACGTCGTGGTGTAATTGTCATTCAATACATTATTATTTGGATGGGTATAGTAATGATGTGTAATTTAGGTGAATAATTAATATAAAATGATAATGATTCTGTATATATGATGTTCCATCCAATTATATATTATTTTAATATCAAAATAATGATATTGTCACTCATGCGTACATACGGATTACCGTCTCCACGAACGCGATGAGATTCATTCCCCATCATATCCATTCAAGACTAATTTTCATTTTATGATTAAAAATAATGTTTAAATACTTGATATCATTCTGGATATGAATAAGATACTTCCCATCCATAACAAATATGACTCACATAATAAAGAATATAAAGGAAAACCAATCTGTTAACACCCAAAACGACGATAATACTAAGATATTATTAACAAAGCAATGTTAAAAGATCATATATGATATCATATTAATGTATATGATTCTTTTATAATTTAATAATAATTATTTCACCATTATATAGGAGTTTAACCTACCATCGACCAAGGAAAATTACAAGGTAAGGGTTAATTTCACAATCTCTTTACTATCTGAGGTTGTTTTACGTAAGTATCTATTGGGACCTCTATACCATCCACATACATGTTTATTAAAAATTAATTCCAAAACATTTTTACTATTTACTAGAAAATGGGTTAAAATTCATTTATACCCTTATATATTTTGAAATGAATCTTTCTGTCATTTTCCAAACAAGGTAGTTTTTTACCTTTTCGACAAATTTAAGGTAAGAATGTTTTTTTTAACTTATACGGCGGATGTGGCTATTTTCTGAAGTTATAACATCATCAAATCTTCCCTTACAAGCTTATAAGAAAATTTTAAAAATAATTTCTTTATTTATAATTATGTGACTCTTAAATGATTTCAAAATACAGAGATATATTTCTCTAAAAAAGGTTTTGGTTTCATCAATGTCAACATCCTTTGATGGATTTTAAGTTTATTTTAAGTTTATTTATTATGATACAAAACTTTCATATTGTATTGAAGTTTTTGTGATATGTTTGACTGTGGATGTGCTATTTTTATACCATTCATGGTTTATGGTTAAATTATTGACATTTAGTAAGCTAGTTATAATACGAATGCTTATGTAATATTTCAACCTTTTCATATGAGGAATGTATTGGACTTAGTAAGTGACGGGTGTATCCCTCTATAGATCATCGATGCATCGGTATGTATCATGAGACAACTAGACATGGAATTGTCTGAGGCCCTTTTCCAATTTGATATGTGGTATTGGCCGAGGCCTTAATCATTTTTAGAGGTCTTGGTCGAGGCCTTGAAAAAATGTTTCAGAATGTACGACATTATACATTCCCTCATTATGAAAATAATATTGATGGTTCATGTGGTCATTCGACTAGTAGAATACTAATGATTATGTTTTATTATGGAATTATTTACTCAGCTCATATTCCTACCCTAAAAGTATTCATGTTTATTATTGGTAAAGGCATGTGGTTTCAATTATTCATTATTCCTAATATTTATGTTATCTTCTGCTGTATTGGTTACCCTTATTGACCATTTGAGCTGACCCCTTTCTTATGTTTCATTTTCCCAGGATATGAAGAAGTTGGTTATGAGTGACTTGTAGGCATAATCTAGGAGACTTATATGTAATTAAATAAATTCGTGTTGTATTTATTTTCAATTTTTAAAGTTGAACTTATGTATGAATCTTGTTTCCAATAATAATAAACTGATCGGTCTTTCAAGACATGATTTCCTTGTGACCATGACAATGTTATGTAATAATGCACCGACTCTGGGTAACTGGGGTCGGGGCATTACATTTGGTATTAGAGGAAATTTAGTACAAACCTTGGAAACTAGATTTAGATAAACTCTGATTATAGCACATAGCCCTAAGATAAACTTTGAGGATTAGTATAGAAGAACTTCCTAGAATTTTGGTATTGTAAAGATTTTGTGAGTTTTCCAAGCAATACATCTCGGTCTGGATATGAGTAGGTAAAGGCGTCTCTGGCACAGAAGTACCTAGGGGTAAAACCCAAAAACACCTCTTTGAGCTAGACTCGAACGGGAACTGGAGCACGAAAATGGGCCTTGATGCACTCTTGGTTACGACACTCCCAGGGGATATGCTTAAGATAATTCTCATTTTCTTTACAACCCATTATGAAGGGTTTATGATTATATACTTCCTCAAATAAATCATTTTTATTATTGTGGATTATATCCATAAACAGTTCAATTTTTGTTAAGTTTTTTACAAGTTTTGATTTAAGTATTGTGATTCATAAACTAAACTAGTTTTTTCCATTGATTAGAAATGGCGCCTAGTGGAAGGAATGGAAACTGTATCAATGCATGCACTCCATGTAGGGATTTCCCTCCTACTTAAGATAATTATAGTGGATCTGGTGATGCAACTGGTGTTGATCAGCTAATCACCATACTGGGACAACTCACACAGGTTATGAATAATAACCTTACCCGTATAGAGCACCCTGGTCCATAGCATGGTGGATCAATGATAGATCGCTTCATGAGGCAACAACCGATGAAATTAAATTGGAGTAAAAATCCATTAGTGGCTGATCAATGGATAAATTTTTTAGAGAAAATATTCCATGCCTTGGGGAGTAGCTAAAGGGAAAAAGTTTTCATGGTAGTTTACCACCTCACAGGAGATGTTGATCAATGGTGGTTATTGATTCAAAAAAAAGGAGGACAAGGAAGTATAAAATATGGAATGGAGGGAGTTTAAATAAATTTTCTTAGAAAAATTATTTCCTCCTGACCATCGAGCGGATATGGAAAGACAGTTTCTGAGTCTGAGGCAAAAGGAGGATGAGAATGTTGCAAAGTATGAAGCTAACTTTACAAGGTTAGCGAGGCATGCAACTAATTATATAAATAACCCAAGAAGTAATATTGACCATTTCTTTTATGGTTTAAACCCATTTCTCCATCGAGCATTTGTATCACAATCCTTCTCATCATACGAAGATATTATCTCATGTGCTATCAAGATAGAAAAATAATTCTCTATGTCTTATGACTTTAAAGAAAAACAAGAGAAGAAGAGATCTATTGAAAACTCAGGGTAAGTAAATAAAAAATAGGGAAGAAGGAAAGAATTCAATTTCCACCCTGTGATAATTGCGGAAGGAAGCACCCTGGTGCCTATCTAAAAGGAAAAGAAGTATGCTAAAAATGTGGAAAAAAGGCCATATTGCTGGTAATTGTAAGGGAAAGAAAGATTCTATCAATGTTCAATGATACAATTGGAGGGAGATGGGAAATTATACAAATGAATGTCCTAAGAGTCTGGCAAACTTACCTCAGAAAAGGACAAGGGATCAAGGCCAAGCTTATGTGATCACTACTGCTAAGGTTGAATCTCCGAAAGATATAGTGTCAGGTAATTTAATGGTTTCCTCAAGTTTAGAAAATGAATTATTTGATTCTATATCTTCGCATTATTTCATATATTCCAAGTTTTCTAATAAAATTAGATATTTCCAATCTGATTTAACAAGGGAGTTGTCAGTCAAAACACCTGAGGGAAGTATCATTGCAACAATGATTTGTGAATCAGTCCCCATTAGAGCACATAAATGTTCTTTATCTGCTAATCTCATCATCATACCCATGATTGAATTTTATATAATCCTCAGTATGGATTGGATTTCGGACCATGATGCGAAAATTTATTTTAATAAGTAGGTTACTATTTTTTATAAAGATGATAAAGAACACCTTATCTTTAGAGAAGAATTATCAACACCTGATTCTTATCTAAATCCACCCCCAGTATCTCAACTAAATTATATTATTTAGGAGGAATAGAATGAAATAACTGTGGGTGAGGAAAATAATGTTCAAATAGAGGATGTACCTATTGTGAAAGAATATGTTGATGTGTTCCGAGAAGATTTACCTGGACATCCTCCAGAACGAGAAATTGTGTTTTCCATTGATTTAATTCCTGGATCAAGCCCCATATCGAAGACCCCTTATACAATGGGCACTGTATAATTAGTGGAAATAAAGAAAAAACTAGAGGAATTGAATAATAATGGATTTATTCACCCTATTTTTTCTCCATGGGGAGCCCCTATTATTTTTGTTAAGAAGAAAGATGGATATATGATGTTGTGCATTGACTACAGGGAGATCAATGCTATAAAAATGAAGAACAGGTATCCCCTACCTCACATTGATGATTTATTCGACCAACATTATAGAGCTCAATACTTTTCAAAGATTAACCTTAGATATGGATATCATCAGTTTCATGTGAAGAAGGAAGACATTCCGAATACAGCATTTTGAACCAGGTACAAGCATTACGAGTTTACAGTAATGCCTTTTGGATTGACTAATTCACCCTCTATATTCATGGATCTAATGAATAGAGTTTTCAAGTAATATCTCGATGACTTTGTACTGGTATTTATTGATGATATATTGGTATACTCCAAAATCTATGAAGATCATGAAAATCACTTGCGCGTTATCATGAAAACTCTTAGAAGACATGACTTATATGGGAAGTTTAGAAAGTTTGAAGTACGGATTCATGAGATTTCTTTTCTTGGCCATATTGTCTCCAAGGATGGAATCTCTGTTGATCCTTCTAAGACAAGATCAATCCAAGAGTGGACAGCACCTATGATTATAAATGAGGTACACAGTTTTATTGGTTTAGCAGGTTATTATTGACGTTTTGTCTAGAATTTTGCCTGATTGGCTAACCCATTAACCAAGATCACATGTAAACACTACTGGAAAATGGACCTATCCCCACGGTTTTCCCCAAAACCCTGGGGATAGACCCCCCCCCTATACCCACGGTTTTCCAGAACCGTGGGTATAGGGGGGTCTATCCCCACGGTTTTGGAAAACCGTGGGGATAGGTCCTGAAAAGTCACCTATACCCACGGTTTCCCAAAACCGTGGGTATAGGGGTACCTATCCCCATAGTTTTAGGGTAAATTGTGGGGATAGGTCTGGGATAAAATACCTATACTCGCGGTTATGAAAACTGTGGGTATAGGTCACTTTTGTGTGCGCGGGAAATTTTTTTTTCCACGGGAAGGAATTTTTTTTTTGCGAGAACCCTATACCCACGGTTCTTCCCTCCATACCCACATATTTTATAACTATATTTAACTAAATATATATATATACATATAGTTGAATTTAGGGTAGTGGTTAGACGTGGTGTTTGCAGCGAAGAGGTTGCGGGATCGAAACTCGGCGCCTGCATTATTTTAGGACCTATACCCACGGTTTTGAAACCGTGGGTAAAAGCCGTTGACACCGTGGAAATTAGTTATGTTTCAGTGACATGGTGGAAGGACACCTATACCCATGGTTTTGGAAAACCATGGGTATAGGCTGGGGACCTATACCGATGTCGTTCCACCCCACGGTTCCCAAAACCGTGGGTATAGGCTATTTTTTCAGTAGTGAAAGGGGTTATATTTGTGTGGAAAAAAGAGTGTGAATAATGATTTGAAGAAATTAATAGAATATAATTCAATTCTCCTATATTGACTCTACCATCGGGGAATGATGGGTTTGTTATTTATAGTGATGCATCGAAAAAGGACTTGGTTGTGTCCTTATGAAGAATGATAGATTTATTGCCTATGCATCATGACAGCTAAAAAACATGAGAAAAACTATCCTACTCATGATCTTGAGTTAGCAGCTGTAATCTTTTCTTTGAAAATATGGAGACATTATCACTATGGTGAAAAATGTGAGATATATACTGATCACAAGAGTTTGAAGTATATTTTCTCACAGAAAGAACTCAACATGACGCAAAGACGATGGATTGAACTACTCAACGATTATGATTTCATGATACACTACCACTCGGGGAAGGAAAATAAGGTGGAAGATGCTTTGGGTAGAAAGTATCATGGAGTTTTGAACAAGATGAGAGTTTAAAAAGATCCTATATATATGGATCTAGTAAATATGGATATGGGAATCACCATGAAAGGTGAATCATCAATAATTTTTCAAATGGTTTCTAAACTATATTTACTACAAAGGATAAATAATTCTCAGACCGGTGATGAAGAGTTTAAAAAGAAGATTAAAGCTTTGAATGATTGGAGACTGAGTGACTTTGTGTATGAATATGGAATTTTGAAATTTGGGAAGAGACTTTGTGTTCCTGATATACCTGACCTAAAAAGGGAATTGTTATATGATTCACATAACTCCAATTTCTCTATAAACCTTGGGAGCACCAAAATGTATAGAGATTTGAAGGAACATTTTTTGTGGGACAACATGAAGAGGGACATTGCTGATTTTGTGTCCAGATGTATGGTTTGTCAACAAGTGAAAGCTGGAAGGAAACAGCCTAGAGGAGCCTTTGAACCTCTTCCCATACCTGAGTGTAAATGGGATAATATCATGATGGACTTTGTCATGGGACTCCCAAAGACTCCTAGAAGGAACGATGAAATATAGGTCATTGTTGATAATCTTACCAATTCAGCACATTTTCTTCCTATAAGAGAAGATTTACCACTTGAACTTCTAGCAAGACTATATATTAATGAAGTTGTAAGACTTCATGGAGTACCACTATCGATTGTTTCTGATCGTGATCCCTGTTTTACATCAAGATTCTGGAAAATTCTTTAGAAAGCCCGGGATACTGAGCTTTGTTTGAGCACAGTCTACCACCCCCAAAGTGATGGACAATCAGAACGGACTATCCAAACCTTAGAAGACATGTTGAGATCATTCTCACTTGACTTTCAAGGTATGTGGGATCAATATTTATCTATGGTATAATTCTCCTATAACAATATCTTCCAATCAAGTATTCAGATGGCACCATATGAAGCGTTCTACAGAAAGAGAGGTTGCGCACCAACCTACTGGGATGATGTTGGAAAAAGAAAACTAGTAGGCCCAGAACTTTTGGAGGAAACGATTGAAAAGGTGAAGGTCAAAACCACATCCAAGCAGCTCAAAGTAGGCAGAAGATCTATGTTGATAAACAAAGGAAGGAATTGAAATTTAAGGTAGGAGATCATGTTTTCTTGAAGGTATCTCCATGGAAGAGTGTTATAAGTTTCGGTAGGAAGGGTAAATTGAGTTCCAGGTACATCGGACCTTTAAAAATCCTAGAACAAATTGGGTTTGTAGCTTACTCTTTGGAAATGCCTCCAAGTCTCCCCAAAGTTCTTGATGTGTTCCATGTATCACTGTTGAGAAAATACATACCTGACCCAATGCATGTACTCACCTATGAGGAATTAGAACAGGAACCTGATATGTCTTATTGTGAAGATCCTGTCAAAGTTCTTGATACAAGAGAACAAGTGCTGAGAAACCGGACGACTCGTCTGGTAAAAGTTCTGTGGAGAAACCATAAGTTGGAAGAGGCAACGTGGGAATCGGAGGAACTTATGATGAAGAAACACCCAAGTCTTTTTACGTAGTAATACTCTAAAATTTTGAGGATGAAATTATTTGAAGGAGGGGAAAATGTGACACCCCAAGCTTCCACGGTACGTTTCTTTTTGAATAATACAATAGTGTGTGTTGTACGTAACTTCAAGTTCTAACACACCACAACCAATCAAACTAGCCGTTATGAATAGTAATACCCACTTTTTGAAAGTTTTTCAATTTTACCTTTCAAAATGGATGTCATTTTTGGATTCTGAATATCGAAATTAGTTTATGGTGAATTTTTGGTATTTTTCTGAAAACTTTCAATTTTTGATAAATACTGAAAAACACTGAGTTATAGTTTAAACCTGACTTTTTATTTAAATAAATATTTATTTTATTTAAATTTATTTTAGGTAAAAATAGATAAATAATACCTATATAAGTTCAATGTAAGTCATTAGAGTCAGTTTATAATAATTTTAGGTATATAAAAATTTTATTGAACTTTTCACCGTCTTTTACCCACCTCCTAGGAGAATTTGAAAATTCACATGAAACTTAATTTTACCGGTTCTGTGAGTGTAATTTCAAAAATCCGAGAGACACGGTTGATATCAATAAGTAAAATTTGGTTCAATGAGATGAAAAGAGTTTTTGGTGAATAGTAACTCTTTACTTTTATTTACCACGGTTAAAAGTAAATAGGGTAATTAAGGGTAAAAATGATATTATTATTACCCTAAAACATGTCATAATTATATTGGATAAGTATAATTCAACCAAAAACAATCTTATGAATAAAATATTAACCTCTTTGGTCCATTTGGTTTAGATTATGACACTTATTATTATTTTATTTAAAGAAGAGATAAAAGGGTTAACATCAAAGTTTAATAACTAAAATATTTTTAATATAGGGTTATACATAAGATAAATTAGACAATAAATATTAATTATAAATCTAAAAAAAATTCTACATAATGGTATTTTATTTATATTTTTTAGACATTAAAAATTTAATTTATTTATGACACAATGACGATGTAGTAATTACCTAATTAATGAAATATTAAAATAATTGATATTATAAATATCCAAATAAATTTAATTTGAGACTTTTTATGAATTACACTAAATTTATAAGTTACTATGACATATTGGTGTTGGTTAAATGAATTTTATTCGAAGTAATAATGCTGTAATGAATTTAGAAAAAACAAAATACCAAATAGTTTCAAAATTGACATAAAAGAGTTTTTAAAATTAATATTATATTATTAATTGGTATTCTATTACTAAAAATCTAAGGTTAGGTAAAAAGTCTTATATAATGATAGTTGTATCATTAATGAACCACTTGGGATTTTCTTGTAATTATATAGTAATTTTATTAACCATATAATATAAAAATACAAAGAGACATGGTAAATGTCAAACTATTTAACTAAGAGTTAAATCTAAAAGATAATGGTAAAATAGTGACCCAAACCCGTATAAAACCTATTGGTTGAGTTTTTTTGGACCCATCCCCACATTATACTTTAAATAATCCATTTTTGATCCATTAGAAACCGAAAATGATTTTATTATAAAATAATATTTCTAGCTTTTCCAAAGGTGCCCCTCACCCCTCTTATAAAAGGGAACTCCCCATTATTTCTAATTCACACCTTAAAAGCCATTTGTCTTGGCCAAAAGATTCCCAAATACCCTCTCAATAGTCCTAACTTCATCCTAGAGGCCTTAATTTAGTCATAAATCCAACCTAATGAGCCCTTTTGATCAAATCAAAAGGAATAACCCGAAGAAGAGGTAAATATCTCACCACCTCTTTCAAGTTCCTTTATTCTTTCACTTCCTTTTTATTTGTTGTATCAATTCTCAAATAATAACTCTTGTATCTTCTATATACTGTGATGTTATTATAAATATGGTTGAACCAAATTCATTATTCTATCCATCCTTTGAAAGACATGTCACCATACGTGCGTATGTACGGCTTACCGTCTCAATGTTGTGGTGTTATTGTTATTCAATAAATTATTATTTGGATTGGTATAATAATTATATATAATTGAGGTAAATAATAAATATAACATGATAATTTTTATTTATATATGATATACCATCCAATTATATATTATTTTAATATCAAAAAAAATGGTATTGTCTCTTGTGCGTACATACAGATTACAGTCTCCACGAATGCGATGAGATTCATTCCTCATCGTATCCATTCAACACTAATTTTCATTTGATGATTAAAAATAATGTTTAAATACTTGATATAATTATAAATATTAACAAGATAAATCCCGTCCATAACAAATATGACTCACATAGCAATGAATATAAAGGAAAATGAATCAGTTAACACCTGAAACGACGATAATACTATGATATTACTAACAAAACAATGTTAAAAGATCATATATGATATCATATTAATGTATATGATTATTGTATAATTTAATAACAATTATTTCACCATTATACATGAGGTTAACCTACCCTCGACCAAGAAAAAGTACAAGGTAAGGGTTAATTTCACAATCTCTTTTCTATCCGAGGTTGTTTTACGTAAGTATCTACCGGGGCCTCTTTATCATCCACATACATGTTTCTTAAAAATGTATTTCAAAACATTTTTAATATTTACTAGAAATGGCTTAAATTCATTTATACCCTTGTATGTTTTTAAAGGAATATTTCAATCATTTTCCAAACAAGGTACGTTTTGACCTTTTCGACAAATTTAAGGTAAGAATGTTTTTTTAACTTATACAGTGGATGCGGCTATTTTCTGCCGTTATAATATCATCAAAGCTTCCCTTACAAGATTATAAGAATATTTTCATAATAAAATTTTTCTTTATAATTATGTGACTCTTAAATTATTTCAAAATAGAAATAGATATTTCTCTAAAAAAGGTTTTGATTTCATCTATGTCAACATCCTTTGATGGATTTTAAGTTTATTTGAAGTTGATTTATTATGATACAAAACTTCCATATTGTATCAAAGGTTTTTTGATATTTTTTACTATGGATGTTCTATTTTTATACCATTCATGGTTTATAGTTAAATTATTGACATTTCGTATGCCAGTTTTAATATGAATTTTTATGTTATATTTCAACATTTTCATATGAGGAATGTATTGGATTTAGTAAGTGACTGGTGGAGCCCGCTATAGCTCCTCGATGCATCAGTAGATCTCATGAGACAACTAGACATGGAATTGGCTGAGGCCCTTTCCCAATTTCATATGTGGTTTTGGCTAAGGCCTTAATCATTTTTAGATGTCTTGGTTGAGGCCTTGACAAAATGATTCAGAATGTCTGGCATTATACATTTCCTCATTATGAAAATAATATTGATGGTTCATGTGGTCATTCAACTAGTAGAATACCCATGATTATGTTTTATTATGGAATTATTTACTCAGCTCATATTCCTTCCATAAATGTATTCATGTTTATTATTGGTAAAGTCATGTGGTTTCAATTATTCACCATGCTTAATATTTATGTTATCTTCCACAGTATTGATTACCCTTACTAAGAATTTGAGCTCAACCCTTTCTAATTTTTCATTTTCCCAGGATATAAAGAAGTTATTTATGAGTGACTTGTAGTCATAATCTAGGAGGCTTGGATGTTTCTAATGAAATAAATCTGTGTTGTATTTCTTTTCAAGTTGTAAAGTTCAACTTATGTATGAATCTTGTTTCCAATAATACTAAACTGATCAGTATTTCGAGACATGATTTCCTTCTGATCATGCCAATGTTATGCAATAATGCACCGACTCTGGGTAACTGGGGTCGGGGCATTACAATCATCATCCTACTCTCCCTCTATAAATAATTTTCTAAAAAAATATCCTTTTGAGAACCCCTTTCTAGTTATACCACTTTTTATACCTATATTCTACTATAATACATTATAATTTCTCTCTCAAAATGTTTATTTTCAAGAATTTTCCCCCCTTTTGAGTATATATTTAACAAATAACAAGTTTATTTTCATGGAATCACTTTAATTCCTAGCTATATGACATGTAGAAAAATAGTATGTCAACCCTTTTTACTATAAAAAAAGTTTTCATATAATTAATCTCTCACACTCCATGATATAGATTGACATTTCACCCACACCATTTAAAAATTTTATTCAATTTTCAATGGGTATAAACATGGGTTTTCAATCTTCCTTTTGAAATCTATAAAACACTTCCCTAACATGCATGTATTAGGAAATAAATATCGTATTAATTCCATGAGTCTCCTATAAACAATGTAAAATTTCAACTCACTAATCATCAACATTTAAACATTGGTCATTGTTAATGTAGAAAATTATTATTATTGTTCATCTCTTGAACCTCTAAATATTATGTCATCCACATTGATAAACACATTCAATCTATCCATAAAATTATTTTTTATGTAATGATTATGATCAATTATTCATTTTTTAAATTAAAGTTTCTTTACTAATTCATCTAACCTTCTATACCAAGCTCCTAGTTCTTTTTTTAATTCATACATCACCTTTGTCAATTTACAAACATTATTCTCATATTAAATAATAAGAAATTTATATTTTTGTTTGAGGTAATTACTATTCATGTAATCCCCTAGTAAATGTTAATCTTACATCTATTTGGAGTACCTTTAATTTTCTTGGGATGGGTTGGTGTGGTGATATGAAAACCCAAGAGTCTTGAGATTTTTTAAAACATTTATATACCATTAATTTTAAATTTAATATTTCCTTATGTTTTTATATCACTTATTCCAATAAATTTTTATATATTTTAGTTGATTTAATGAGATTTTATTATTCTTTTTTATCATATTTTAGTTTCTTATTACTCCTTAATTGCCTATATTATATTATAATTTATTTAGGGTATTTAAGAAATATTTTATGTGGAGTAATTCTTTTCTAAAATTAAATTACCCATTTTCTTCAATATATGGAAATTCTTTAAAACAATCAAATGTTGAGTTTCCATTGTTAGGATTTTCTATAACTTTCACTTTTGATAATGAATATATTATGTGTATTTATTTATATGTTGAATAAAATTAATATTTTATGAACCTAATAAGATGGATATGAACTAGAAATGGATACATGCTAATATTTTGAAAAATGAATATGAACATGGAGTTAATGAGTTCATCAAGATCTCAAGAGAGCATACAGATGAACCTTCTAAAATCCTCTGTTCATTTTTATATTGTTTTTATTAAAGATAAATTAGTCTAGAAGAGTTATAAGAATATTTATGTTTATTTGGATCCATTTATTAATGGATCTAAAACATGGGTTGGTTGCGCATCACTCACAAATCTAATTAAAAAACTAAGGATTCTTTGTACACTTCACTATTATTGGTCAACTACCGCTTAGCATAGAATCTGACACAGAACATCCCACCAGACATCCCCGTGATGCTCTCATCCCACACATAGATAGAAACAAAGTAATTATATTACTGAACATGGAGGGAAAATTTTGTAGAATAAGCTAATTCATTGGGTAAAGGTATTATGGAAAACACAAATGATTAAAGAAAAAACATGAGAATCATAAAATTCTATGAAGGAAAAATATTCCCACCTATTTAAATAATGAATAAAATTGTGAGGAAGAGAAGGAAAAGTGAATGTTGAATGGTGATATTATATAGATGGTGGCCAGCATGTGTGGGATGAGAGAATCATAGGGATATTGGGTTGGAAGTTTAGGTTAGATGCTATGCTAAGAGGTAGTTAACCAATTATAGTGAATTGCACAACGAATCCTTAGTTTTGTTATTATCTTTTTGAGTGATGAACATACAATCCTTATTTTGGCTCCCTTGATTAATGGATCCAAATAGACATCAATATCATTAATTTTCTCGCAGTTTCCTGACATCCATATAGTCTTCTAAATCATAATTAGGTGCACAGAGAATCCTTAGTTTTTTTATTAGCTTATATCTGAACCAAAAAAACCTTTATAAAAATTTAAAGGTAATGTTAAGATATACTTTCACTATTCTACCAAAAAATTATATAATTAAACATTGATTTAATTTTCATTATTCCTTACAGAGTTCCTTTATTTTTTAAAGATTTTTGTCTATGTGTCATTCCTTTATAATAAGATCAATAACACTATCTCTTCTCAATCATAGAGGTAATCTGGATGTTTTAAAAATAAAATCCATATCCATAGAATTAATGTATTATTTCCAATTTGTGTTTAATTTATTTCTTTTTAGCATAACTCACATAATAATTGTTTTCTTATATAGGTGAATTATTTTTTTCAAGTTGGGGTACTCTATCAATATTAATTCCTATATGCACCGAAACTTTCATAACATTCATCTCCCTCAAAAACATTTCACCCTTACAGTGTTTCATTTGTCACTTTCTTTCAAGTTATCTCTACTACCTTTTTAGGAAGAGAAACGATGTTGTCTCTGCCCAATTACTGAGGTAATATTGATACTTTCACAGTAAAATCATTGTCCATATAATTAATTTATTGTTTTATATTTATGTTTAATTTATTTCTTTTTAGTATTACTCATGTAATAATTGTTTTCTTATACTGGTGGATTCTTTTGTTTGAGTTGGGGCCCTCCATACAACTTTTATGCTTTTCTCTATCAAAACTATTTCACCCCTTCAGTGTTTCATTTATCACTTTTATTCATGTTCTCACCACTAATTTTTTAGGAAGAGAAACACCACTGCATTTTTTCAATTATAGAGGTAATAATGATGTTTTAACAGTAAAATCATTGTCCATATAATTAATTTATTGTTTCATACTTTTGTTTAATTTATTTGTTTTTAGTACTACTCACATAATAATTCTTTTCTTGTACAGGTGGATTCTTTTTTCGATTTTAGGTTCTCTATCCATATTTCATCTCTTTCTGCACTAAAACTTCCATAGACTTTTTATCCCTCAAAACCTTTTCACCCCTACAGTGGTGCATTTATCACTTTCTTTCAAGTTCTCTCCACTGCCTTTACAGTAAAAGCAATGTCGCTGCCTCTGCTCAATGACATAGGTAATATTGATGATTTTATAGTAAAATAATTACACATATAATTAATGTATTGTTTAATATTTATGTTTAATTTATTTATTTTTAGTATTACTCACATAATAATTGTTTTCTTATATAGGTGGATTCTTTTGTTTTAGTTGGGTTGATCTATCTAACATTCATGTTTTTTCTCCATAAAAACCTTTTCACCCCTACAATGTTTCATTTATCACTTTCTTTCAAGTTCTATCCATTGCCTTTGCAGGAATAGAAATCATGTTGCCTCTTCTCAATTATAGAGGTAATATTGATGTTTTCCTAGTAAAATCGTTGTCCATAGAATTAATCTATTGTTTCATATTTATTTTTAATTTATTTATTTTTTGTATTACTCATATAATAATTGTTTTATTTTACGGGTGGATTGTTTTGCTCGAGTTGGGATGGGTTGTCCATATTTTATCCCTTTCTACACCAAAACTTTCACCGACTTATTTTCCCTCAAAACCTTTCATCCCTCCAGTATTGACATTTATAACTATCCTTCAAGCTCCCTCCACTACTCAATCATAGATGTAATCTTGATATTTCCATAGTAAAATCTTTATCCATGGAATTAATTTATTATTTAATATTTATATTTAATTTATTTATTTTTTTGTATCACTCAAAATAATTTCTTTCGTATACAGGTGGATTATTTTTTTGAGTCAATTTGGTTTATTCAAATATTCTCATGTAGTGTTGGAAGTTCAAATATGATCATGTAGTGTTTTGAGACTTTGGGACATGTAGGAATCAGATGCACCTCAATCCAACACTTGATGTGACTGGTATGACTCCAAGTACTTATTTCTATTTTAAATTGAAAGTAATTTTAGGAAAAAAATACAACCAACTCAATGTGTCTATTATCAGTTTAAAATCAACAATTGATTTCAAAATGTTTCTGTCAATGAAAATTGATCAAACACACTTGGATTTTCATGATAATTTAGGGAATATATTCATAAATCATTTTTGATGCCAAGGAATTGGTCTCACATGAAACAGATACATGATGTGATTTGAATGAGTTCGAGTGTGTGTTTCAAGTTTAAAATGACATTTTAGTAAAAAACAAATGTGACATGCTCAAAACTAAACCAAAACATTCAGATTATTTTGATACTTTAATACAAAAATCTATAACTGATTTGGAACATGAAAGAATCATCCTCACCTCAATCTGATGCACGGTGTGACCGGTATGACTCTAAGTGTGTCTTTATTTAAAATTGACATCAATTTTAGTAAAAAAAACAAACCAACCTACTCAAACCAAAAAAACACATTAATATTGTTTTGGTACTTTATGAAAATGATCCATAATTTATTTGAGATGTTCATAAATTATCTACACCTCAATCTGACACACAATGTGACCGATATGACTCCAAATGCAGGTTTTTATTTAAAATTCACATCAATTTTAGTAAACAGACCAACTAACCTACTCAAAACTAAGAAAACACATTCAAATTATTTAAATACTTTAGGAAAATGATCCATAAGTCATTTTTGATGTGTAGGAATAAATCGCACCTCAATCTGATAGACAATGTTATTGGTAGGAGAAAATGTTCATGTTTCAGTTTTAAAATGACATTTTAGTAAAAAAGATAAGTGACATACTCAAAACCAAGAAAACACATTCATATTATTTTGATCATTTTTAAAAATGATCTATAATTCAGTTGGTATGTGTAATAATTATCTGCACCTCAATCCAACGCATGTTGTGACCGATATGACTCAAAGTGCATCTTTTTATTTTAAATTGTTGTCAATTTTAGTAAAAGGGACAACTATCCTACTCAAAAACAAGAAAACGAATTCTCATTATTTTGATACACTACAACAATGATCCATAAGTCATTTTTTATGTGTATTAATCATACGCACCATAATCTGATACACGATGTGCCCAATATGACTCAAATTCTCTGTTATCAGTTCAAAATAGACATTATAGTTCAAGAAGTGTCACCCACCGAAAACTGATCAAACACACTCTTATTTTATTAATAATTTATTATAACAATTAATAAGTCATTTATTATGTGTATGAATCTATTTCACATTAAACTGATACACTATGTGACCATAATGAGTCAAAAGTATGTGTTTCTAGTTTAAAATAAAATTTTAGTAAAAAAGGAAATTTGCATACACAAAACTGAGCATACACATTCAGATTGTTTTGATACTTTAAGACAATGATCCATAAGTAATTTGAGATGGGTTTGAATCATATGCACCTCAATATGATGCACGGTGTAATCAGTATGACTCCAAGTTCATCTATTTATTTAAAATTGACATAAATTTTAGTAAAATTAACACTTTCTATTGATTTATTTATTTAGATTATTACTAACATAAGAATTTTTTTCTTATACAGGTGCGTTCTTTTTCTCAAGAATGGGTGGTTTGTTCGGGAATATCATGATTCGGGTCAGGATTAAAAGATAAAGGAACACTGATTTATTTGAATGTATGTAATAATTTGTATTTATGTAACTATATAAACTAATGTTTGAAATGTCTATAATATATTATTTTTATGTTTTTGTGTTGTAAATTTAATCTCATTTAAATAATATATTGGGACTTGTTTTTTGTTGATATCTGGTGTGTTTCTGGTGTTGTAGTGTGTTGTAACAGTACACTATAGTGGTATTGTAGTGTGTTATGGCAGCACACTATAGTGTGGCCCTTTATCAGTGCTGATAACGATCTACTTTATGAGTGATCATAAAGTTATATTTTATCAGTGATTCCACTGATAAAGGAACCATTTATGATTGATTTAATTTAGCACTGATAAAGGACCCCTTTATCAGCTCTTTTTCAGAACTAATAAAATAATAGGGCTTTTAACCTCACTCATGTATTCAGCACTTTTCTAGCACTAATAAATTCCATTTCGAGTGTTGTTAAAGTCTGGTTTTGTAGTAGTGTTAGTATTTTCAATTCTTTAGATAGTTTTCATTCTAAGGAATCCTTGTAAGGTTGTATCTTTTAGAACTTTTTCATTTGTATTTTGTGTCTGGCCAATGTTGCGATCGAGGAATTCTGGTGATAGGAGGATAGTGAATGTGATCCACCAGATTGAGGTCTTTTGGGTATAGGAATTCATACACTAATCATCATATTGATGGATTCTGAGGATAGGAAGATAGAGTTTATTCTTATCATCGTATTGAGGGATTTCCTAGTAAGGAAATACAAAATTTATAGTAAGTATAGAATTATGGATACCTTTAGTCAAGGTTATTGAGTATATTTATACTTAAGGATAAAAGATTATATTCTTTTAATATATCTTGTAATTCATTATTAATTTTACTTGCTATTATTTTACTTGTTTTACAATACTATTCTATTTTACATGTAATATAAAGTTATTCATCATAATTATATTTCTATAGTGTTTATTTTATCAATGTAACCTTGATTATGATAAAATCATACTTTTATATAATTGGATAAATTGTGATTCTGATTCTTCACTCTGATCATTAGATGGAGTCTGAGTCCGATAAACTTACTTTAAGAAGTTTTGGGTATTGAATAGTTTAAACTTTTCAAACAAAAATTTACCCCCCTCTTATAAGTATATCTATCTAAACTACTCTTATGATCCTATACTTATTATATTGAGAAGTATTTGGAAATCCTACCATGAAATCCATTGATATATTTTTCCATTTCCACTTATTCACTAGAAAAAGTTGGAAACATCTCTTTTGGTAACTATCATTCAACTTTAACTTGCTGACATGATAAGCACTTCATGGTGAAGTTATAAATATATATTTTCATTCCATATCACCAATAATACTCCTAAAGGTCTCTATAAATCTTAGTACTAATCGGATTAATGGAAAATATAGTACTATGAGCTTTAGTCAACAAATCTTTCCTCAACTAGGAATCACAAGTCACACATAATCTTTTTCCAAATCATGAAACACCATATTCATCAATATTAAATCTAGGAAACTTACCCTTATTAATTAATTCTACCTTTTCCATCAAATATTAACCATCCTTCTGAGATTTATTTATTATTCATGAGACAGTCGATGGTAATGAAACCTGAAATAAAATAGTTTTTTCCCAGCATCCAAAACTTCTATGACAAAATTCATCAAATCATTAACCAAGGGGTCATGTTCCAAACATAACATGGTTAATATAGAATTAAATTTTTGAATCTATGAATCAAAAACTTTTTTCCTTTTCTTGGATGGTATTGAATCAAGAAATCATAATCCTTTATTATTTCCATACATCTTCTCGGTATCATGTTCAATTCTTTCTGATGAATGTATACTTTAGAATTTTGTTATCAGTGTATATTACACGCTTTACTACACACAAATAATTCCTTAAAATTTTTTAAAGAAAAAACAAGAAAAGATAATTCCAAATCATTTTCATGGTAATTTAAATCATGAGGTTTCAACAAACATAAACCAGAAGTAATTTCCTGATCATTCTACATTAAGACACAACCAAACCATTTGAACAAAGCTTCACTATAGATAAAAAATTCACCATTTCTAAAATACAGGGCCAAAACTGGAGCATTCCCCAATCTTCATTTTAGTTCTTGAAAATAATTATGACCATCTTTTGACCATAAAAACTTAGCTACTTTTTGTATTAATTTAGTTAGTGTACTAGACAACAAAGAAAATTTTTTAAAAAACCACCAGTAGTAACCCTATAATACAAGAATATTATTAATCTTGATGATATTTTTGGGTCTTTGGAATTCTTTAAAAACATTTTTTAGGAGTTTTAGTAGTTATAAAATCTTTATAAACAATATTTCCAAGGAAATAAATTTGTTGCAACAAAATTCACACTTTCTAAATTTCCCATATAGTTTCTTTTCTTTTAAAGTTTTCAAAACAACCCTTAGAGTAATTTCATGTTCTTCTTGAATTTTAGAATATACCAAAATTTCATCAATAAACACAACCACATAATTTTATAATAACTTTTGAAAAAATATGTTCATAGGGTCCATAAATATAAGTTCATTAGATAACCTAAACGGCATAACTAAAAACTCATAGTTTTCATATCTAGTTTGTAACGTAGTATTTGGGATGTATACTTCTTTCACTTTAAAATTATGGTACTCCAACCTTAGTTCAACCTTCAAAAATATATTGAGCTCCCTAGAGTTGATCAAACAAATCATCGATATGAGGCGAAGGATACACTTTCATAACAATAATTTTATTCAAGGCTCTATAATCAATGCAAAGTCTCGTTGAACTATCTTTATTTTTAAAAAACAAAATAGGATCACCCTATGGTGAAGTGCTATTTCAAATGAAACATTTTATCTAATAATTCTTGTAACTACTTTTTCAATTGTAAAAGTTCCACTTGAGCCATTTTATAAGGGGGTTTAAAAAGTAGGCTCAGCATCAATAACTAAGTCAACAGTAAACTCAACCACTCGATCGGTAACGATAACAGCAAAATCATCCAGAAAAACATACATTTATTCATTTACTACAAGTACATCATAAATTTAAATATTTTCTTTCTTTTCAAAAATATGATCTAGGAAACTTTCACTGTCATCTCTAGTAAAAAAAATTGATTCTTAACCGGTTATCAAAGGCATGAAATCATTGAACTCGACTTTATTAGCACTTAAATATATCATATCATGATAAAATGAAATCTAATCCATACCAAGAATTATATCAAACTATTCTATGGTTAGTTCAACAAGATTTATAAGAAAGACCATCGCATTAATAATAATCAGAATATTCTTATAAATCTTCGTTTCTTTAATACTTTTGCTTGAAGTTTTCAGAAAAAATTCTATATTAATTTCATTAAGTGATAATCCCAATTTACTTGAAAATTTATTATAAATGAAATAATTTTAAGATACAAATTCCAAAAGAGTATTGGTATAATTTGAATACATAAGTAACACACCTATCACCACTTTATTTGATGGCCCAACATCAATTATAGTAGTATAAAATGACTTTTACACGCCATTATATTTCTAAACATGATGATTTCCATCCGATGAAACTAACTTTGGAAATGAATTAGCAAAATGACCCAACTCATTATAACTAAAACAACTCATTATTGGATGACTATTGGTTACCCCATTCTTTGGTTTTTTAGGGCTCCTTTCTTTATACTCATCAATCCTGTTACCAAACTCACTACACCGGAAACACTTCCTAGATCTAAGAAAAAAATCTTTGATATTTTATTTTCTACACTTAGAACATTCTGTGGGATTACCTCGGGACTTCTTGGCCAGTTTTTTCTCTATTTCCTACCACCTTGAACCTTTATTTATATTGTTATCTTAAGGAACATACATATCAAAAAACTCCATCTCAACTTTTTGAGAATAATAAACAACTTTCTGGTAAATTTTAAATTCTCATGAGGTTATTTCTCTTTATAAACTTGGTTTTAACCTTAAGAAAAACCTATTAACCATGCTATTAATGTACTGAATAAAATCTTACACATACCCGGCTGATCTTGTAATGTTTTCCCCACATTCCACTATATAATCTTCATTTTTTACCTCAATTCTAGGAATTTTTTTCTATATAGAGTCCAAAAATATTAGGGAAATATTTATCAAGGAAAATATCCATGAATTATTCCCATTAAATGGCATAAAGATCATCATTATTTCTAGTATTATTAACCAAATACCTCCATCGATCCTATTTACCTTTAAAACAATAAATTATAAGTCTTTCCTTTTGATGTTATGAACATCCCATGACATCAAATATATTTTCCAGAGAATTGATCCATCGTTTTTCTACCATAGGTTCAGATGATCCACTGAATGATGGGAGATGTTTCCTCAAGAAATGATCCCAAAATACATGTTCCTTAATGGTATATTGTGTTATTCTCTATAACAGATACCAACACAATTTATTTTTCATTTTTCAACTGCTCTATCACTGCAACAAATTATTCTCTTCCAATTCTAACTATCTCAGAGTACGAATTTAAAAGGATATTCTCCTCTTGGTTCCTTCTTACTATAACTTCCTTGCTTACTATATAGAAAACCATTATGAATAGAAATATTTTAGGTGAAGAAATATGATAATTTTTAAATTCTATATCATTTTAACTTAACCCTATGGTAAAATATTTCAATTGAAAGTTATTAACATTATCCAAACCTCTAAAGTTATCTAAATCATCCTTTAATACCAAATATATAGTATTAGACTTAAACATTACATAATCTTAAATGTTATGTAAATAATTTATTCTCTTTATTTTAAGGATCTTTTCAGGTTTAGTGTTTTAGATAATTAGTCTATAACTCATACATAACAAAACCATAAAATACAAAGCAAAAAAATCTAATTATTATCCACTTTTTATATAATTTAAATCATTAAATATATATCATGACTTATTTTCATGGAAAATCTCCATGACATTCAATTTGACTTCTTCTTTTATATAACCCATCTCTAAATCCAAATAAAATCAATTAAAAACATGGGATGAGGGCAAAATCATAGTAATCGATACAAAAATAAGGAAAACTGTTAGTCCAAGAAATATATGAAAATTAATATAATGTTTACCTTTATCTTTAAATTTCTTTAAGCATATGAAATTAAACATTTTTATATGAAAGACAAACACACATTTTTTTCTCTTACAAAAAAGGGAATCCCAATGTGTGACCTTTTAGAATCCTCTACACCAAATAACCCCCCTCCCCACAAATAGGTCACTCTGGAGAGATCCCTAGTCAGTAAGGAGCCTTTTCCAATCGATATGAAAGAGCATCCCATGTGGTGACAACTCGAGTGACAATGGTTTGACATAGAATTATGTCATCACATATGGGTTACACCCTTCTACACACCTAATATGGAACCTGGGGACTTGGAAAGATGATCTAATCCTGGGGTAGGAGAAATTCTTTCAAGAGAGGGATCCTAAGAATTGAACCTTTCACCTCCCAAAGAGCAGTGTGTTTTGTAACACCCTCCTTCACCATTGTGCCACAGCCAAAGTGGAAAAACAAACCCACATTTTTATTAAAGAAAAATCAATAAAACACATATGAAGCAATAAAAAATATTTTAGGTGACTTAGATAATCATATATATATATATATATATAACCCATTCAAAACCATTTTAATTGGAATAACTATATGAATGACTTCTAACATTATCATTACCCAATGTATTAAAGTTCTATCTAGGTGCACCCATCGTTTAAGATATTACAAGATTACCATACAATATTTGGTCTACCCAAAGTTAAATTTTAATGGGCCTACCCATTTCTATATGGGCCACCCCAAGTTAAGCTATAATGGGTCTATTTGTCACTATTTGGGTCACCCCAAGTTAAACCGTAATGGGCTTACCTGGTGCTATCTGGGCCACCCCATGTTAAGTTGTAACGGAATTAACTGATATTATCTAGGCACACCTATTTCTCATGTATAATGTTCAAGTACCATATAATTAATAAAAAAATTAATGATTTTTCTTTTCATTGTAAAACATATGAAAAAATATTTTAAACTCGTTAACAAATCACTTTTGGATATCAAAATACCATTTTCTTTTAAAAACACATTTTCAATACCACAATACCCTTTTCTTCTGAAAAATATTTTCAATGCCAAAATACCCAAAAAGGGAATGAGGGTTTTTCAATTAAAAAAATATGTAAGATTTATATTTAATCTATAAGTCAAATAAAAGTCATGGTGGAAGAAAATCCATTGTTTTCATGTATGTTAATAATAGAACCTGCCTTTTTTTGTTTTTCAGAACGTTTCATATAAAACATATAAAAAGATTCTATTTTTAAAACCATAGAAATAAAGTAAAGGGAAAATAAAAGTACTTTATAATTCCTTAACGTTTATATAATAACATTCTTAAAATCATTTTCAAGACATGGATATGTAAAATGAATAGTTGGAAGGAAATCAATAAAGATTGTTTTTTTCTTTTAAAGAGAAGACCTGTAACACCTTGAAAATATTTGAATCACAAGCCCCATGAAAAAATGAAATTATAAAAAACATTAAGTACAATTATAATATATAAATTCATGATATATAATTTCAAATGGGATATATATACACCTTATAAAATAATATAGGTATATAAAATGATGATATTCTTTAATGAAAGGAGATTGAGATGAAGTCCCTTACATTGAGTCTGAAATGTAATGTGTCTCATTATCATCCTAAAAAATATGTATGTTAATTATTTACATTTTTTAGAACCTTTTTAAAGTTTATTATTAATTTTATTTCACTTATTATCAATTCATATATAATTACGTAATCAATTAATTTTAATTTGGATGTTTTGAACATATCTGTTTTATGTGTCAAAAATGATTTTGGTATGTCAACCATGGTCAAAGGGGTCATTATTTATACATATATAGAATAATAATAATTAAATAATTATCATATTTATAAATCAATTATTATTTTAAAAACAATCATGAAATATGGTTAAGAAAAATTATCAAATGTTATGATCATGGAGACGGTAGGTTGTACATACACTTGAGTAACATTTCAATTCTTCTATAATCATTATAGAAAAAAGGTGTGTAATATTTAGTCTTTTTATAATTATAATTATATCATAAATACCATATTTTTTAATTATATATACTTATATATGTCATTCTGATGATGTAGTGTTGAAAAAAGAAGAATAACATCGCTTCGAGGAGGCGGTAGTCCACACGTCCATGAATAACATTATCACTTTTTCACTGTGTGAATTAGTAAGAAGAAAATGATATATTATATAAAAAGAAATATAATTATTAAATTAATATCATAATTATTTCATATATATCATATATATTTATTATATTTACCCTCATTACCTTTTGTGTGTCACATTAGTCAAAAATTCTTCATATCGCTTAGTGAGGCAGTAGTTCACTATACACACGAGTAATTTTATCTTATCTTCTACAGTATGAAATTTAAAAAGGGTGTATAGGATATAATGACTAAAAATTTGAAATTATGTTATAAATATCATAATTATCCTATATAAATAGTATGTCCATCATTATTCCCAACCATGAGAGGTTGTAATGGAAAAAATGATCGATATCGTTTCATGAGGTGGTAGTCTGCTGTACACACGAATAATGATTTCGTAAAATAAATTGATTTAAGTGTTTTTTTTTGTAGATAATACCCTTAAAATAAAAAAAATATCAGTATATTAAGTATACTTAGGTTATTATATAATCATTTTATATGAATAATTGATGGGGTTGAAAAATAAATAAACCAAAAACGCATGTTGATGAACGTTACCTCTTCTTCAAGTAAATATTTTTTGTTAGCACCAAAGACCTCCCTTGGTTGGATTTATGCCAAAATTAAGGAATAAAAGAAAAGAATATAGAATCTTAGAAGTTATTTGGGTAGGTTTTGGATGATTCAAATTTCTTGATATGTTTGAACAGAGGATAAGATGAGGAGACCTTTTATAAGTTGGGTGAGTGGAAAACTTGTAAATTTTAAAAAGAATGAATTCCACCGACATTTTTTCAATGTAAACTTGATATAATAATACAAAAAAAATTATTATTTATGGTATAAGGTATAAATATGGCCATAAAATGGGTAATTTATAAATTTAAACCTTCATTTTTCCCCTTCATTTTAAATTTTAACCACTAAGTAAACACATTTTTACCTTAATCATTGTGACTAATTTTAATTGTTTTCACTAACCACTTTGGTAAAAAATTAAGTTGATATTATTATAAATTAAAAATTATTTGGATTAAAAATTTGGAATCCATTTTTCCCAGTTTAATTTACAATAGTGAAAAAATTAATTTTAATTTTAAACTCGCAGCTCTGGTGAGACAGCGAGTTTTTAAGAAGAGTATTTTTTTTTAAAAAAATGTTTCTATATTAACTCTATGTCTAATAATAATCATTTTATAAAACTAAATTAATATTTAATAATATATATTATATAAATTTCATTTAAAATATTCCCCATTAGGTGTTATTTTAATTAATTAAACAGTTAAAACATTATTCATTTTAAAACAGTTTTTAGAAAAAGCCTATCTTTAAACCCAAAAACAAACCTATATTAAAAACCAATATAAAGTTGATTAAAATAAAATTAAGTGGATTAGTTATAATTAAATAATACTTAGTTTAATTTAAAACATATTCAAAAAATATTTGGATTTATAAATTACATAATTTATTAAAAGAAATGATTTTTTTCAAAAATCGGTATTTTCCACTATTCACTCTAAAATCAATCTTTTCCACAAAAAATCCTTATTTTCACCCAAAGTAAATTTTTTTATTCTTATTTTAAAAATGATATTAATTTTATAAAATTAAAATTCTATAATATAGAAATTAATATTTTAAATAAAACCTTATAATAAAGGTGTTTAACTAAAATAATTTCCCTTTCTTAATTAAAAATTACTTAATATTTTTATAACTAATATAACTATCGAATTCACATTAATAAATATGAAAATGATTTATTCTATAATTACCTAGGTTCTCACTTTTTTAATATGGTTGTAATTTATATAATCAATATGTATTCATTTTCATTTTAATGTGTATAAATATTCATTTTTAGTTTTTTTTAATTATTTATTTAATTAATAATAGTTACTACTTTTTTAAATTTATCCACTCTTAATATAATTTATTTCATTAATAGGAATTATATATTATATAATTTCATTATTCAATTTAACATATATCAAAGTTGTATATATATATATATATACATTAATTTCACACACATAAATATATACGTAATTAATGAAATATTATATAGAAAAACATACACCTAAAATGTATGTAATTAATTCAAATTTTTATATTAATTTTATAATTTCACTCAGAAGCATAAAATATACAATATATTATTTTTTAAATTTGTAAATTTTATTTTTTTCAATTTAATATTATTTTAGTTAGTATTATATATTCATCTTTAATGTTTTTTATTTTTTATTTTTTAGGAATTTAATTATTTTATAATATTTATTTATACATATTTGTTTACTATGTTTTAATATTTTCAAAATGTATCCATCTGAAATTGAATATATATCCATATTTTAGTTTTTTAATAGTTTGTAAAATTAATAAAACTTATCCATTTTTTAAGCCTACTCATTTTTTATTATTCAATTTCACTCATTTTTTATGTCCATGAATTTACCAAGAAAATATAGTAAGAATAATTATATTTGGAACATTTATTAAAATTAAGAGAAAAGAGTCAACAAATAAATCATATGGGGAAAACATAGATGGCCCACATCAAACACAAGCAAAGTTACATGTTGAAATATGAAAAATAATTCCCATAACTAGATTCACAATCAGTTTCCCATTTTTATTGAGAGATACCTTGATTTAAGATCTTGATAATATTGGTATTAGCCTGCATTGATGCCTTAGATAAGGATTTGGTAGACACAATCTTTTCCATGTTTGAATAAGTCTTCATCGGCTTTCTCTATAGAGGAAGAGGCAAAACCCCCACTATCAGTCAGTTGCTTCTTACCATGTGTAAAAATATCCTTGAAAGAGGATGTTCCACAACCCAAAGCTTTAATGGGGCTATTGTTCCTCGCCCTTTTATCATTCATTAGGCATTGATGAGGCATTTTACAATTCTTGGATCTTCTCTGAAAGATTTTTGTTATATGCACCAGTACTGAAATCACTATTCATTGGATTCAGTTCTGGCATAGAAATATCGCATATCTGAATGACGCAACACCCCATAAACGGGTATGTTTATAGGTGTCTTTTAGAACCGGACCATCAGGAGCTTCCATACCCATCACATCATTTCCATAATGAATAGATGGGTTGTGTTGCATGTCCATATTCACATCTAAATTAGCCCCTTCCTCTCTAATTCTAACACAATCAACCTGAACTTCCCTCCTGTGAAGTTAACTAGCATCAGCAACATCTTCTATCCCATTACAGGCTGAAAGTCCAGCACCTATATAAGGATAAGCAACTCCTTCCAGACTATAACCCAAAGCAGCTACATTACCCTGATCCACCAATTCACATAGAGAGTTAATAACTTCAAGATCATGTCTAAACCTACCAAATAAATCACTGATTTTTGGATAAAGTGGCATATCTTTTTCATATTTCTACATTCAGTTATTCCCCGGTATAATGGATACCAATGAGAGGGGGTAAATTAGTGGTTCATTTTTCTTTTAAAATAAGGTTTCTCAACTCCTTAACAAAAAAACATTATTAACCTCTGAAACTTTTTAGAGTCACGATCCACTCAAATATAACTCAAAACTCACTTTTCATATGAAAAAAATATATAAATAGAAGGCCTCACATGATGTTTACAAGGTTCATTATAAAAACCTACTACTTTCTGTGTTGAAGGGTCCCACCAACATGGATTTTTTTACTGTCTTATTTTTGGAATACAAAGGCACAATTAAAGAAAAATTCTACAATCCCAGTAGAAATTTTCTTGTTATAGTTGGTTATACCCCCCTACTATAATTTCTTGTATTCATTTCCCAAAACAAGTCTTTTGAACAACTGGTAAGCAACAACAGCTACAAGCTTATTTTTCTTCTTCTTTTCTGATTCATTAAAAAAGTATACACTTCCTCCATAAGTAAGATGAATCAAACTCTAACTATGTTTATTCTTCAAGAGCATCAACATGTCACTTAAGAAATATGTTGGTCTTGAATATCCTTCCAAAACATCAGTTTGAAAAACTTCCTCAACATCGACTAATCTGATATTCACGGTGCGGATCCTCAATCTGATGGTCAGTCTGGTTCAATTCTTCGTTTTCACTTCCTTCTTCAATTGAGTATAAACTTAATAGGATGCTTACAATTCTGTGTTCGATGGAACTTGGTTTGATAAACTTCCTTAGATGAATGTTCCTAAGATTCAACCTTGAACGTAAAGTTTGGTTGGGTACTTAATACCCATTCCACAAATTCTGGATCTTGAGCACTTGCATAGTTTTAAGTCGCATTTACAAATGAAGTTATCTCTCATTTTATAGGGACCTAAAAATGGTTTTGGCAGGGTTCTAAAAAACTTTCCCTCTTAACAAAATTTCTCAAATATTTAATTATCCTTAAATATAATATCTATCTTTCACTCATTAAATTCCTTTTCAAATCTATAGATCTCCTTGATATTCAGATCTCTATTTAACTCATTCAATTCCTTTTCAAATATTAAAATATCCTTGAATTCCATTAGGATTTCCTAGTATGATTTGTGTGCCCAATATTTCATTCTTTTTATCAACTGCCTCTTTGTCATCATTATCCACAACCCGGGCCGACCACCCACCGTCAAGAAGTATCCCTTTAATGCCACCCTTTCCCCATATTACACTCCCTTATCTAATCGTTGTAGCAAGACTTCCCCATCTCCTTTCTCGACCATATCACTACCATCATTTTCTCAAATTTTTCTTGAATGGTTTATTTTTTAAGCCAAGCCAAAATGGGATTGACTTCTAGATTTTACAATTTCATATTAGTTATTGGGTTCAAGATTTTACCATTTAATATATAATTATTTGCAAATTATTATTATTCGATTTAAGGTTTTTTATAAGGATGATTTCCTATGATGATTATGATAGAAAAAGTATAAGTAAATTGATTTATAAATGTGATATGAAGTATGTATCCATTACTCTTCTTAACAATTTGGGATAAATGTGTAATAAATAGAAATCCTATTGATTTAATTGCTATTTTATTTAAACTAATTTTTATTATTTAGATATTAGATACCCATGAATTAAATTGAAATTTTTTAATTATAAACCATTTATCATCACATAATGAAATTTATAATTTTCATTTTTGTGATATGTTTATTAGTGGGTTATTCCAAAACATTAATGAGAATTAGTGTGATTTTAATTAAAGTAATGACTATATTTCTTTTCTTTTTTGGAGAGTTTTTTTATATGTATTATTTGAAGGTAGATTTTATACTTTTATAAAATTATAGATTTGGGTTATTTATATTCAAAACTCAGTTTTGTTTTTTACAATTGATTTCTAAAATATTTGAAAATGAAGAATTGATTTTTGAGTTTTAAATTCAAAAATAGGTTGGTAAGTGAACTTTATTATATTATGGTGGTTTCTATGAAATTTTTTTGTAGTTGATTTAGTGAATTGGTTTTGAAAATTAAGATGAATAGTCAATGACTTTATAAAATTTATTTTTAAAGGGATTAATTGATTAAATGGGTAAATAGTCATTTTTTGTGGAAATAAACAATGAATTAAATTTTTTTAGAGTTAAAAATAATAATATATTGTTTTACATTTAAACACATGGTTTTATAGTAAAATTAGATATTGTTTAGTTTTTTGTGTTTGGAATTAATAAAACCCCAAGGATTCAATAAATTATTTAATATATTTTTGAATCCTTTGATATAAATTGAGGTGGACATAAGTGTATTAGTATCCCAATATTAGGATTAGGTATATCTAGGTATATAGAATTAATAAACTATATAATAAAGAGTTTTATAAATAGTAAATTTATATAACATCTTGCACTATCTTTTAGAGATGGAATTATAATTTTTTGGATCTCAATGATTTAAAATACTTATTAACTGAATTTTTTAGAATGTTTTTTAGTGGAAAGTATTTGTCGCATTTTTAAGGAAATTCAATTGAGGTTTGGGATATTGTAGGATATTTGAAATATACCAAATATTAATAACTCTACTATTTTTGAAATATGGTTTTTTCAGTGGGTTATAGTAAAAATATATGTGTTGGTATCCCTATAATACATGATCTATAATAATCTACAGAAACAGAGAGTAACATGGAATCCAACTTCACTTATATCATCAATAATAGTTTTATCCATTTGTTTTGTGAAATTCCATGCTCCTTGAACTTGTTTAAAAATCCAGTGATTACATGACCTTGTATATTCTAAGGAAATATATTTTAAAACAAATTTAAAAATGCAAGTAACAATTTAATGTGAAGAAAGAACAAGAATTTCTAAGGTAATTATTTCAAATAATAATAAATAAACCTTTTTTCATCATATTTATTAGTGATGATTGTATTAATATTTGTCTATAAGTGATTCATTTGAGTAAGAAATTCATTTTATTAACATTATTAAAAATACATTCTATAATTATATGTAAAATAATGATTTGAAAGCCCTTGATTTGTGATATAAAGTGTATCAGAACATAGTAAATGGGAATAAATGCGAGGGGAAATATTTATTCTTGAAGTGGTTACCTATCACTGGTAAAATTTCATAATTAATGGAAATATGAATCAAGGGTTGAAAAATAATTTTTAGTGTTCAAATGTCCCATATGATTTAAATTGCACAATGCCTTTTCTGTATCTTTGAATTGATCATATGTGACACTCGGCCACTAACAGGTGACAGTCACCAGAACTTTACCACTCTATTAAAGCTCCACTCAGACTATCAATGAAACATTACCTATCCCACCACATACCAAGGGAATAAATGAATAAAAATTGACCCCTTCCTCTTTTTGGACTCCCACCAAAAAAGGTTACATAAACATTCATAGAATTTTCACCTTTTTGTCCCATGCAACATCAAATCAAGAACCTAGACCAATATCCACATGTTTACCCTAGGATTTTTCTTTTCATGCCACCCTTGTGCAAAATGATAACTTTTCAGGACTCATCATCAATAACATTCAAATGTTGGGTTCCCATTAATATAATTATCATAAAATTTTAACTTTTATTATGAATATCTTATAGGTATTAACTTATTTATTGTATAGAAATAATATTTTATCAACCTAATAGTATGGATATAAATCAAAAATAGATGCATGATAGTCATATAAAAAAATGGTATGAAGATGCATTTAAACAGTTCATCAGGTTTTCAATAGAGCATTCATTTGAGCCTTATCAAATAATTTTTATAAGTTTCAGTTGTTATTATTCAAGGAAAATTATTCTAGAATATTTTGAGGAATGTTTTATTTGTCACAAAATATATCAGATCTATAAATGTTGGACTAAAAAAGGGGAAAATTAAATTCTCACATCAATTGGGATGATACAGTGATTTCTGGATCATTTTATATGAATTCTAGTGTCAATGATGATGGAGATCATATAGAAGAAATGAGAATGGAAATTTAATATGACCTTCATGATTTTTTAAAGTATTTTGAGGATTTAAATAGTTGTAATAAGAGACAATTATATACTCATTGTACTAAAAACACCACTTTTTCAATTGTATTGATGTTATATAATTTCAAATATAGCAGTAGATGGGGTGACACCAACTTTATAGAATAAATTGGTATAATGTCCTTAGACTTTTACACGTATTATTACATTATTTTAAGAATAATTAGCCTTCAAATACAAAATAAGGATCGTAAAGTCTAGTGTATTTGGAATATTATATACATAAATAGAAATAATGGAACCAAAATAAAAACATCTTTTCTTTAATCTTCATAATGAGTTCCTAACATCCTTTGAGCCCTTACATCTGTATAGGATAACTTAGAGAATTCATGAAAAAATAGATGATCTAAAAATATTATTAAGGTAATAAAAAATAAGAATAAAGCATATCCTATGAATTATAAGTCATAACATGATGACATAAAAAGGCATGGAACATGAATAAACATGTAGAAGCATAACAAATAGAATATAGGATCATGTAATCCTAGAATCATAGAAAATGTGGAAGCAACATAAAACATGACATAAGTATGATTCAAGGATCATTTCACATAGAGGATCATGAGTGCATTGTAACCATCAAGATCATTGCACATGGATCACGAGTCAATGCTAATCACTAAGACCATTACACATTGAGCATGAGTCAAGGCTAACCACAAAGACTATTACACATGATGTCTCATGAGATTAAACAATATCCAATGAATTGGAATACTATCTGGGTGTACCCATAATAACATGTTAATAAATATGTATGACACATAAATAATCATACATAAGGAATCAAACATAAACATAAGGTTTACTCATGGAAAGAATTGGGTATCATAATCTTGTCAAAAGGCATATCAAAAGTGAATATCATAATGGTTTCCATGAAAGAATGGATTTAAATAATATATAGAAATTCATAAATAAAAATAATAATAGATCATTAAAAGTGATGTTAAACTGAAATGAAAACATGTAAAAATAGTGTTTAAGAAACTTTAGAAATAAAACATTGTAGTTCACTTGAAGAGAAAAGTTTCAAGATTCTTTAAAATAGAAAAGGCATAATTTTTTGTATAAAACTATAAATGAACCAAGATATTTTTTCATGTTAAAATTATTGATTTTATAAAAATAATTGTGGCTTAAAAACATATTATCTATTTCACTTGAAAATTGGTAAGAAATTGGGAAGTTCCCATTAATCCAACTTGCCTATCATGAAGAATTAAGAAGGGAACCTATTAAAAACATGTATCCCCCCGTAAAAGAAGGATGGGATAATTTGGATTAATTATTTCGGAAAATATACATATGATTTTGAATAATTATATAAAAATAAAAAATTATTACATTGAGTTAAAGATAGATAAAGCATAACTCGGAGTGAAAATGGAGGTTTATAAAGAATCCCTTATCTTATGTCAGAAAGTGTTATGCACTTGAACTTAATGTCCAAGATAATCAATTTAAATCCATTAATTAATTAATTCATAACTTTTAATATATGTATTTTATTTTGTATAATTTTATTAATTTCATTTATGCACTTTTTGATGAGTTATGTGATACAGTTTCACTGTTCAGGGGTGTTTGTTTGCTTGGTTTTCATGATTGGCTCATTTGTATATGTGTATAAAAGATCATGTAGAATGGGAATATTTTTCCAAAATTAAAATTATATTTCATTAATGAATTTATAGTAGTTTATTTTTTCTTATATATCATTTTTTTATATGGTATGATGATGGATCATTAGAAAAAATGTTAATGATAATCATTTAGATTAATTTGGCAATTTATTGATCATCACGAACTAGATTTGTCGTATTATTTAATATTATGTATATATAATAGTTCCATAAAATTAAATAAGATTTAATATAAATATTATAATATTTTTTAACCATAAAAATGGTTTTATGACCATCCTTTAAGGCGGTAAAGGAAATTGAAAACTCATCATCCCTGAATGCGATAAATTAACACATTACGGACAAATTTTTCATTTTCAGAAGAAAAAGGGGAGGGGAAAGAGATTATGAGGGATTAATCCATTAAAATAATAAAATTTCAATATATGTGAGATAATGTAGTTACTATTATACTTGTATAAAGTTAAATTAGAAGAGAATAAGAAAATAAAATAAATTGGAAATAAATTGAAAAGAAACTAAAAGAGGTTTTTACCTCTTGAATTATTCCCCTTGACAACCTCCTTGAGGCACCTGAGTTGGGACTTTTATTGAGACCAACAGATCCTGAATGTGGGGATATACTTGGTAAGAGGTTTTATAATAAAAATTACACGTTTTAAGGATTTAAAAGTTTAAGGAAAATAAGTGGTGAGGGGTCGTATTTATAGTGAAGGAGAGTGGTATTTTTTATTATTTAATTCATTAGTTTATTATTTTGGATCAAGACTATGAATAGTATGTATTATTGTGCATCAATACAGTAACTAGTTCATGTGAGTTCTAACCAAAGTCCACTTACATCATCCATGACTCAAGCATGACTCAAAAATGCATTTATTTTCTGTATACTGTAAATTATCTTATTTCACTATTCACCAAAAATTAAACTATTTTAGAAAAATCCCAAAAATTCACCCTACCAATTTTTTGACATTTAGAATTAAAAAATGGACTCCATTTTATGAAAACAATTTTCTAAATTTTCTAAATTTAGTTTTTAATTAAAATTTATCATTTACTCGAAAAATATCGATTTTAAAATAATAAATAAATTTATAACACTTTCAAAAATTAATTAAGGTCTCATAAAATTGTGTTATAATAATAATAATACAATTATCAATTTATAAATCTATTTTATGAAAATAAATTTCTCTTAAATCATTATATTAATTATAAAATTGTAAATAAACATGTATGTTTTATATAAATATCAACACATGATTTATTATTTTCAAAACATTTATTTACTTATAATGTGATATAACTATATCATATTTTTATCTATAATATGGGTAAATTTTATTTATACTTTCATAATTGAGGTTAATATTCTATTGGTTGGGTTACTATTCTTAAGGGTCGCATTACTATTCCTTAGGTCATGTTGTTATTTCATTAGTTTAAGTTTCTTAATTTTTATAAATACTTCTTATTTCATTAATTATTTATTTATAAAGTTTTTATTATGTTCTATATGTGATTTTATGTGATTTATACTATATAAAATAATTAAAAAAAAGGAATTTTCATTGATAGAATTTTTGGTCATTAAATTCTTCCACCCTAATGAAATTTCACCCTTGAAATTTTGTTTTATAAACTATGGGGGAAACATACGAGGGTAATTATCCTCCATTGATTCCTATGGTCCCCATGTTTCCTCTTTTCACTTATGGTTCCTCCATATTACTTTGAATAGGTGAGTGACCTTGTTGCATAGAACTTTATCTCTATGATCCAAGATCTTCACTCGCTGCTCCTCGTAAGAGATATCATTTTCTGACTATACCACCAATGAATTTAGTACATGTGAGGGATATAGTATGTACTTAATCAATATGGATATGTGGAATACATCGTGTACATGAGGCATAATTGGTGGAAGTGCTAGTCGATAGGCCACAACTTCAACATGATCAAGAATCTCGAAGGGGCCAATGTACTTGGGACTTAGCTTTCCCTTCTTCCCAAATCTCATTATCCTATTCCATGTAGATATATGGAGGAATACTATGAATCTAACCATAAAATTAAGGCCGCATAGATTATTTTCTACATAACTCTTCTCTCTACATTGGGCTACCCAGATATTCTGCTAAATAGTTTTCACTTTTTCTACTATTTCTTCGACCATTTCAGGTCCAAGATACTTACATTCACTGGCTTTATCCCAGCATGATGGTGTTCTTTATCTATTACCATAAAGAGATTTATATGGATCCATTTGGATGATCAAGTAGTATAGTGACCCTATCCTTTTAAACATGACATTACAAAATTTTAAGCATAATAAAACATCATATTAAAGCCAAGGATCATAAAGTCCAGTGTCTTGGAAGATTAGGTACATAAAACTTAAAACATGGGACTATAAACACTTCTTTATTTAATATTCATAAAGATATCCTAACTTCTTTTGATCCCTTATATCTACCTAGGGTACCCTGGGGATCATGTGAACAAAGGGATGCACTAAACGCCCAGTAAGGGAATAAACATAAGAATAAGACTTTAACACATGGGTTAGATATCATGATATAATGATATAAAATGGTATATATAATAACAACTTATAAAAATGGGATCAAATAAACAATTAATCATATAAATTTGGCAGAAACATAAATCATTAATTTATCATGAGTCAAGGGTCGTTGCACATAGGGGATCACAAGTCAAGGTTAACCACCAAGACCGTTGCACATGGTAGCATGATCCAAGTCAAGACTGTTGCACATAACATCTTATGAGACTCAAATTTACCCAATTCATTGGAGTGATATCTGGGCACACCCATTTTAACATGTTCATGAATATTCTTTCCACAAAATGAATCATACATAATCAACAATACATAAACATAAGGGTTACCCAGAGAAAGAATTGGGTATTATAATCATAACATAAAGAATAACAAATGAATGTATCATAAAAGTGTTTATGAAGGAAAGTAATTAGATAATTAATGGACTATCATAGGTTAAAATATGCATAAATTGTGATAAGTGATGTAAACTTGAAGTAATAACATGAAAAAATAGTTTTTGGTAAACTTTAGAATTTAAACATTTTTATGCGATTAAAGGAAAATATCAAAGGTTATTTAAAAAATAAAAGGGAATGATAATTTATATAAAAACAAAAGTGAACCAAGAATGATTTAATAATAAAAATTGTGGTTTTATAAATACAATGGTGTCTTAAAAAATAGTATAGTGTACATGATGATGGGTAATAATTCGGAAAGTTCCCTTAAAACGGGTTTGCTCATCCAAAATATATTGAGCAGGGAATCAATTAAAAACATGTATATCCCCAAAAATGAATGAGGTATGGATCTTGAAACATGATTTTTCAGAAAATAAATAGTATTTATAAGTTTTAAATAAAATTAAAATACTACTACATTTGTGTAAAAATAAAGATAGAGCAACTTGAAGGAACGTAGGAGATTCGGGTAGAATCCCTTACGAAATATCGACATGGTATCGAGTGTAATTAGGAGGGCTTAATGAGAGAGAAATGGGTTTATCATCTTTTATACATCATTAAGAAATTATGGTTGAGGTGGAAAATCATACCCCATTATTAGTAATTACACATAAAATTTCATAACATAGAGGACATTCTTGAATAAGAGTTAGATGGAGAGGATCTCTTACCTTAAGTCTGATGGTGTTATTTTCTTGATCTTAATAAGCTGAATAATAAAATTAGGTTCATTAATTAACAATTAAAAAACCTATAATACATGTTATTTATTGATTATAACATTATTAATATCATTCATGTCCTTTTTGATGAGTTGAAAGGTTCAATTTCATTGTTTGGGAGCATTTTCTTCCTTGGTTTTAAGGATCGGTTCACTTATATTCATGTTTGGATAAACATGTAGGATGGAAATGGTTGTCCAGAATTGAATTTATGTGATATTATTGAACATTTAAAATATTACATGGTTATAAAATTCATTTTTTTATTTTGAGGGAAGTTGAATCATTATATAAAAAATTAACGATAAACTCTTGGATTAATTTGGAGATTTTGCTCACAATTAACATGTTTTGTATTATTATTTTACATCATGTGTGAAAAAATATTAAAGAAAATCACATAAGATACAATAAATTCTTAATAGTTTGTTTCAATCATAAAAATGGTTTAATGACCAGAATTGAAGATGGTAATAGAAATTGATAACCCATCGTCCTTGAATGTGATAAATTAATACATCTCAGACGGTATTTTCATTTCTCTCATATAAAAGGAGGGGCAAGAAGATATTATAGTGAATTATCCAATTATAATAAAATAATTTTATTACATATATGTTAATTTAGTTTTCATGACATTTTTATGATCAGAGGTTAGGAACATGAAAAGAAAATGAAAGAAAATAAAAGAGGAATTTACCTCTTGATTTAATCTTCCTTGAGAGCCTCTTAAGGGGAGAGGATTTGGTCTTTGAGGAGACCAAGGGATATTCGACGTGGGGTAGGATCTTGGGTACATATTTGGGTAGAATTTAGGGAATTCATAATGCTTTATAGGATTGAATAAATGAGGTGAGTGTGGGTGGTTTTTATAGTGGAGGGGAGGAGGGCTTTCTTAATATTTTAATCATTAGTTTATTATTTTTCGAAAAGACAAGAAATAGTGATGATTCCATGACCAAAAATAGTTATAAGTGCATGTTAATTATAACTAAGGTTTATTACATCATCCATGATGCTAGTAATAGTCCATCTAGTTTATAATGTATATATATGGTAAATTATCATATTTCACTATTCATTAAAAATTCAATTATTTTAGAAAAATTCCAAAAATTCACCCTAACCATTTTTCAACATCTATAATCCAAAAATGAAATCCGTTTTTCAAAAATATTTTTATATATATAATTAATTTTATTTTTAATCAAAATTATAATTTACTTGAAAAATATAGATTTTAAAACTATGACTAGTTTTATATTGCTTTAAAAAATTACATAAGGGATTATAAGATTTCCTTAAAACCAGAATACATAAAATTATTAATTTATGAACACCTTTTAAGAAAGTAAAATTTCTTTTAAATTTATTAATTAATTGAAATTAATTATTTATGACTTACAAAAATACCAATACTTTTACTATGGTCATATTATTACTTATAAGATGTATAGATTTTATTTATACATTCATGGGTGAGGTTACAATTCTTTTAGATGATTTAATATTCATAAGGTTCATATTAATATTCATAAGGGTAACATTACTATTCATAAGGGTTTGTTACTATTCACCAAAAAATAATTTTATCTCATCGGGCTCCAAACATCTTACTGATAAAAACTGTGTATGTCATATTTTCAAAATTCAAATCCTAGAAGTGGAAATATTATGTCTAAAGGTCACATATTACTTATTAGTTCATTGTGTTTTGATTTCATGTGATAATATGAAATAATTATAAAAAGGTAATTTCCATTGATAAAGCATTAGGTCATTATAAGTAGAAAATTTTGTTTTATAAGAACTCAACTAGAGAAAGATATTGGTATCTTCCTCCCTTGAAGTCCACTGAACACACTCTCAAAATGTCTTCTATTGTATGAATAGTATATTTAGATTGAAAATCAGTTTGAGAGTGATAGGTCGTACTGAAATTCAGCTCTTTTTTAAAGCATCTTGGAGACTTTTCTAGAACATGAAGGTGAATCTCAGATCATGATTGGATACAATTGATAGTGGTACTCCATGCAACCTTAACACTTCTATGATGTATATTTTTGCAATTTTATCCAGTGAGATGTCATGTCTAATTGTGATAAATTGAGTTTTCTTTGTGAGATGATCCATAATAATCCATATAACATTATTTCCTATAGATGACTTTGAAAGTTTGGTGAAAAAGTCCATGGTGATGTTCTCCCATTTCCATGTCAGTATGGGTAATGGTTTCATCATCCCTTTAGATTTTTTACTTTTATCCTTCACTTGATAACTTACCAATCACTTTGATTAATATTCAGTGATCTCCTTCTTCATATTTCCCACCAATAGTTTTCTCAAATATCTTGATACATCATTGTATTCCATGGGTTAATAGAGAAAGTTGGTCTATATGGGTCATTCAGAATCTCTTTATTTACCTCTAGATTGGATGGTACACATAGTCATGATCCAAATCTCATGAATCCTTCCTCATCCATTTTGAACTCTAATTATTTTTCATTTTTGATAGTTTTCACCTTTTTCTGAATTTCCACATCATTTATTTGAGAATCCTCCATTTTCTCCATGAAAGATGGTTGATAAATAATTTGAGAAAGAATTTATGATATTACATCCTTAATGATTACCAATTCCATCCTTTAAATCATTAACAAGATTGGATATCTCCCAATTCTCATTATTGATAAAGATATAAGATCCTTTCTACTTAGATTATCCACCACCTTATTTGCATTACCAGAAAGGTAGTGGATTGAGTAGTCATAATCCTTGGTAAGTTCTAACTATCTTCATTGGTACATATTAATACCCTTCTATTTGAATAAATATTTGAGGTTGTTATGATCATTATAAAATTCACACTTCTACCAATAGAGAAAATGTCATCATATTTTCAATGCAAATACCACATCCGCCAACTACAGATCATGTGTAGGATAGTTTTTATCCTAAATTTTCAAATTCCTTCAAGATTAGGCTATCACTTTATAATTTTTCATCATTACATATTCTAATCCCTTATTTGAATCAACATTTTACACCACAAAGATTTCCCCGCTTGTTGGTAGTGTGAGCACTAGTGCAGTGATAACCTCTTTTTCAACTCTTTAAAGAAGTCTTCACAATCACTAGTCTAGAAAAAAAATTCTACCTTTTGAGTCGTCTTGGTTAGCGGGTTTCACAATCACGATAAGTTATTCAAAAATAATCGGTAATACCCCACAAAATCAAGGAAACTATAGATCTTTGCCACGGCCCTTCCCCTGAGGTCTGTACCAAGACTACCCAAATCCTGCCTCCCATAGGCCAGGGGTTAGCGACTATCTCCGAGTAGGCATATCCCACAAACGGAAGTCATTTTACTAAGAACATGTACACACACACCCATCTCCAAGAAAAATTACTGAAATTAAAAACACTGAGTAAACATACATGCATCCCACTAAGGCAACCACTGAGAGTAACAGTACAAAATTGAAAAGTAATCGATCCAGAATACAAGCCTAATTGAAATAGAAAGTACAAGATCTTGGATCTCATATGTATTAATCTCTACCTGAAGAGTAGGTACAGTGAGATGTTTAAATTTTTCCAAAGTGTACCACTCCCATTGGGTCACCTTGAAGCACCACCTCTCTCCAACCCACCAAGGACTCTGTCAAAGATGTTGATCATCTATATAATATATGACATGTGTGGAAGAATCCCATGCAGGGGTGAGTAAAACAATACTTATTAGGAACCCCAAACCACAAAGGTAAACCAAAAATAAAGACACAAGGTATACTACCAAAAATGTACACAAAGTATAGCCTCTAAGAAGTATAATCAAGAGAGTCACTAGAGTCATCTCACACCAGGATACATTTACCAAGAAAGTCTAGACATATCCAAATCCATCGAGACATATGGTCTCCAAAGGCGACTAACTTTGCACCCTCACAGAAGACATACTCTGCATCTTCACAGGAGACAAACTTTGTGCCCTCTCATGAGACCAAATTTGTGCCCTCACACAAGACCAACTTTGCGTCTTTGAGGGAGACCAACTCCATGTCTTTTCCATAGCCAGTAACAATATTATGTCCTTAGTGAACTCTCTCTAGGAGAACCTACTCATTAATCCAATTGTTTGTACTCCAAACTCTATTAATGGTCATTTATAGTATCCCAAAATTACCACCTCGTTGCGAGGGTCCCAATGCTGCAAACGGCTCGTCAAACGGGCATATGGTTTGGAAGTTATGGCCATTAAAGTAAAAAGGGGCTAGTTAGGTCTGAGTTCCGGTCTAACCTAGTTAGACCAACCTGACCTGAGTTATACTTGACCTGAACCTCCATGGTATGACCCAACCCATTGGGTCATCCCAGCCCACTGTCGGCCTGGCCTATCGGCCCACTCGAGCAGGCGGGTTTGTTCTACCCGAATGCAACGGCTATCGTGTCCCCTCCATCTCCACACGGTCGGTCATCGAGGTAGCCGATTCTCCCATACACAGTCCATGGGAACACGTTCCATTCAGTTTGATAGAGCATCATATGGTGTCTTCATTCCACACCTCTACGGCCCACCCTGGTTGCAACTTCCCATCACTACCCGTGGCCACACCGTCGTGGTCCCCTCTGCCGCTAGTGGCTTCCTTTCTGCGGGTCTCCACCATCACCGTGGTGGCCTATTTTTTCAAAATGGGAAGACCTTAGTGATCCTTAGGTCACCGTATTCACTATCAAGAGCTCGAAATATTCTCATCATCACTCTGAGGGTCCGACCACATTTAGATCCACCTAGAAAAACACATCGTGACGATGAGGGTACACCGATGAAGAATGCAAGAATGGGAAAGAGAGATAAGCACAAGAACACCATTAGAACGGACCATGGACTTGTTTGTGTCGGACTTGTCCCATCCATTTCATTAATATTACAAAGGAGGATGATCATAAAATGTATTCCCTTTAATCTCACATTTTATACATCCTTCAAAAAATATTTAACAACAGATCAACCTTTTCATGGGTTGTTCTGTGTTCATCATTAGAATCTAGAATATGGAAATAAATACTATAAAATAAACCCCCTTTCTAGAAAGAGGATCAGTCAGAGGATATAATTCTTCATTCATGGTGATCCATCCACTAGCATCCTCAATCTATCTTTCATTAGATTTCATCATTCATCATCGCTAGTGATATAGCTTCCTTCTCCTTGCCTAAGGGAAACTTTAGGGCTCCAAAAAAAATTCTACAACATTATAAATTATAATGGTGGTCCTTGCCTATGATTAATGGAGGAAACATGTTCACATGTTTCAGAGTTTTAAACGTGTTTCAGTGTTTCCACGACATTGCATTGCATCATCTTTGAGTCACCGCATCGTAGTGGTGCTGATTCGCTACATAATGTTGAAGAAATAAAATAAAATAACTTTTTAAGTATATTTTATTTTTCTTTTAAAACATACATAAATTAACTTTTTCATCTGACCCATGCAAGTCGATGTTAGGTCCCTCCTAAATAAAACTTGCTATTCTGAGCTCAACAGTGCCCTCTGATTTCTGATTCGAGCACCCATTTAGAAGATACTAAAATAGTGCATGTGCACTATTTTTAATAAACTTAAAAAAACATTCGAACATTTATTTTGGGCACCCTGAGCCTCGAAATCATGTGTATTCTCAATTCATTTTCTCACAATAAAACCATATAATTTTAAAAATAATTACATGGAAATTCCAGTACATTACATTCACCCCACCTTAGGGCTTTACATCCTCGAAATCCAAAAAAATGGCTAAAAAACAAATGGGGATACTGATCACGAATATAAGCCTCTCAATCCCATGTTCTCTCTTAGATATTCTCGTGCTACAACCGAACATGCACTAGAGGAATTGATCACCCATGGAGGGTCCTCTCTTGTCGATACTTGATCTCCACTAGGAACTCCGCAAAAGTCGCCCCATCATCGATGTCTAACTCACCCCAGTCCATTACATGTGATGGGTCATGTACATATCTCTTTAGTTGGGATACATGGAATACGTTCTGCACCCACTCTAACTATAGAGTTAGATCCAAGCGGTATGCCACCTCTCACACTCTATACAATATTAGAAAAAGTTTGATGAACATCAGAGATAATTTGTTGTCATGGCCAAATCATTGTATCCCACATCAAGGAGAGACCTTAGGGAACATGTGGTCTACCTCATAAAACTTCAAGGGTCTTTTTTTCCTATTAGCATAGAAATTATAATGGATATGTGGAGTCTTTATCCACTCCTGGATGACCTTCACCTTCTCTGTAGTAGCATACACCAACTCTGGACCCACGAGTGCTGACTCTCTAGGGTCAGTCCAACAAAGTAGTGACTAGTATAGTCACCCGTAAAAGGCTTATAATAGTGTCATACCAATGTAGTAGTGATAGTGTTTGTTGAACACAAACTCCACAAGGGGTAGGTGATCCTCCCAACTATGGCCAAAATCAAGGGTGAAAACACGTAGCATGTCCTCTAGGACCTGATTGGTCTGCTCTGTCTGACTGTCTGTCTGCGGATCAAAAACTATTCTCAAGTGCAAATGAGTTCCAAATGCCTCTTGAAATACCTTCCAAAACTAGGATTTAAATCATACATGGATATTTGAGACTGTCTTAGATGGTACTCCAGGGATTTCAACTCTCTCCTCCACGCAGAGGCATCCCAAGCTCTCTACTGAACCCTATTCCAGAATCACTAGTAAGTGGGTTGTCTTGGTGATTTTTTCAATGATTACCTAGATGGTATTATTCCCCCTATACATATGTGGTAAACCTTTCATGAATTACATCTATATTTCATCCCACTTATACTTTGGAACCTCAATGGGTTGAGTCAAACCCGCTGTAACCTTGTGCTTGGCCTTCACTTGCGGACAAGTGAGGCATCTAGAGACAAACTATGCCACTTCCTTATTTGTCACTGAACACAAAAACTAACGTCGGAGGTCCTGGTATATCTTTTCCATGCCTGGATGTACCGCCAAATGGGATGTATGGAACTCCCTCAACACCTCCTCTCGTAATGTCAATGGTACAACTGTGCATCCTCTAAAAAGGATGGCGTACTCTCTACATTTTGAATATCCATCAGGGGCATGCCATGTGGACATCTAATCACGTGTAGTCCCGTAGCTAGTATCTCCGAGTTGTGCCTCCCTGACTCACTCTAATATTGGATGGGTAACTACCATTTACTGAAGATAAGATACTCCATTCCCATCCATGAGAGATATCTAAAGTGAGGCCAACTGCTTTGATGCCTCATTCAGTAGCTATGAACTCAATCTCTGTCTAGGAGAATCTACCACCACATTCCCCATCCCAGGAGTATAGACTATCTAAAATTCATAGTCCTATAGGAACTCTATCCAATTCCTCTATCTAAAATTCATATCCTTCTGAGAAAAGATATAGCTGATAATTTTGTGGTATGAGTAGATGATAAATCTCTCTCCCATAAGGTAGTGTTTCCACAACTACAATGCGAAGACTTCTACCACCAACTCCACATTGTTGGTCATGTAGTTCTTCTCATGTGGTCTCAAATTTAATGTATTATAGGAAATCACCACTTTCCCCTACATTAGCACACAACCAAACTTGGTCCCTGATGCATCGAAGAACACCAAGTACTCGACACCCTCCTCCGGAAATCTCAGGATGGGAGTGCTCATTAAAATATGCCTCAGATGTTGAAAGCTATCCAAGAACTTTTATGTCCACATGAAAGGTTTCCTCTCTTTTTTAAGGTTGTCATGGATGCTGCTACTTTGGAAACATTGGGCACAAACCTCTGATAGTACCCATCCAACCCAAGGAAACATTTCACCTTGGTAACATTATTGGGTTTCTCCTAAGAAAGAACCACATCTATCTTCGCTGGATCAACTGAAACTCCAGCCTCTGAAATGACATGTCCCAAAAAGTGGACCTCTCATATCTAGAACTGACACTTCAAGAGATTCTCATAAAGCTGGTGCTCTCAGAGTAAGTCTAGGATCATCCTCAAGTGTATCACATGCTCCTCCTTAGATGTTGAGCACACCAGGAGGTCATCAATAAAGACCACTATAAACTGATCTAGGTGAGGCTAAAATATCATGTTCATGAGTCTCATGAACACTGTTGGGGTGTTCTTCATTCCAAATAGTATCACTAAGTACTCGTAGTGGATATAGCGACATCTGAAAGTCATCTTCGAAATGTCCTCATCCTACACCCAAAGATGGTGATTGCCTGGTATGAGGTATATCTTTGATAACCATCTCGCTCCATTCAGATGATCAAAAAGGTCATCAATACTCATTATTGGGTACTTATTCTTCACGGTCACCTGATTCAGGCATCAGAAATCCACACATAACCTCAAGCTCCCATCTACCTTCTTAGAAAACAATATTGGGGTTGCCCACTGTGAAACACTAGGTCTCACGAATCCATTCCTCTAAAAGTCCTCCAAGTATATCTTTAATTCATGAAGATCTGTGGGAACCATATGATATGTCAGTCTAGATATCATTTTCATCCTGGGGTATAGGTCAATATAGAACTCTACCTCCCAGTGGGGAGGTAGTCTTAGAACATATTCTGGAGAGATGTCCTAGTATTCATCCACCACTATTGGAATCTGAGGACTCATCTCATCCACTACACTAAGGTTCATTCTATAAAACTGATTTGTTATTGATTTCACCCTCATATGGGTGATTTGATCCAACATTTCTCTGGATTCCTTTTTTCTAATAAAGGAAAACCTAGTCCCATCTCCCTGGACACACCACACTGTGCACCTAAAATAGTCGATCTGAGCATGAATTGTGGATAACTAGTCCATACCCAAAGGATGTCGTAAGGTCTTGATGTTTCCACCAAGATATCCCAACCAAAAATCTCACCCCCAAGAGTAAGGGAATACTATCGGCCCTAGTGTGTGATCATCGAATCTTCTCCCATCAGAGTCTCTAAGAATAGGGATCGAGTCAATGGTTCCACAAGAATCTACATGTCACGAACAAGGGTCATGGAGAGAAAAGATTGATTGGAACCCATGTCTATAAAAACTTTATATAGGGTATAAAAGACATATATTGTACCTCAAATAATCACAAGAGTCTCAGGATTGTAAGCCTCTATCACTTGGAGATAGCATTCCCCTTTCCACCAGCTCCCTGAGCTCGAGGTAGACCACCTGGGGGTGGTGGTGGTGGTGGTGCCTCGAACCCCCGTCCACCTCCTCCTGCTCATACCGCTCCTCTACCACGTACACCTCCTGGCGTACCACCCTCTTCCTACCTTCTCCACTACCTCATCGGTCCCTCCACCATCTCATGGAAAGCCGTATGGCTGGTCGGACAATCTCTCACTATATGTCCATGACTGCCGCACATGTAGCATAGCCCTTCTCTCGGTCAACATACTCTTCCCTAGAAGCCTTGTACCACTGATCCCCTGTCTTGGGGTCGTCCCCTGGATGGTCTGGTCCTCTTAGACTTATGTGTCAGCTTTCAACTACCCGCTGCCAAATAATCAGCTACCTGACGCTCAGTGGTAGCTCCTACCACCGAATCCCACTCTACAATAAATTTCTATACTAGTTGAGCTCACTCCAGCACCCCAACACACAGAGGAATACTAAGGGATATGATTGACACCCTGATCTCTCATCTTAGTCTCTACTCAAAGGTGTGGTCCCTAAAGAATAGGTACCACACCTTGTCTATAGAGTAGCAAGAAAGATCCATGAATCTTGCTGAGTAATTTGCCACTATTTGGATGCCCTTTTGTAGATGCAGGATCTCCTATATATGAACATAGAATAATGTCTCTGTAAAGAACTCCTACCTGAAGAGATTCTCAAATTTGGTTCAAGAGAGGTTCGCCTCCTCATGCATCTGGATCTTTAAGCTCCCCCATCTCCCCATATATCCCTATAGAAGACTCGCGGCTAGGACCTCCATCTGGTTAAGATGCATCCTCACTAGGTGGAAAACTCACGTAACTGCCTCCATCAAATCCTCATCTACCTAAGGATATATCTCACCTTAGAACCTAGGAGGTTTCTGACTCTGAAACTCATGCAATGCAATGGTCCTTCGTGTATACTATACCAGTAACATTGGTAGGAACTATTGCCCTTCAGGTGGTGGTATCATTGGTACACCACCAGGAGGTTCTATCTCTGGAAATGCTCCCGGCACCGATGCCTCATCACTCAGTGGACCATCCTCATGGTCGCGCCCTATAATCCTAGCTGGATACCTATATGGAATCACCTTGAAACATAGAAATATATACCATAGTCAATAGAGTATACCGGGTGAGAAGAATATAAATTAATAAGGACATGAGAACACACTCAATTCCTATAAGATTCATGAGCCATTGATTTCCCCTACAACTAGTGTTTTCATGTATCGAGTTGGAAAGTAATGTATGGATACTTGGTTTCCCTGTCTAGAAAGTCGAACTTGAAACAATTTACACTATTTCCCCAAAACAAAAGTAAAACTAACCACCCTTTGATACCACGCTATCACAACCCATCTCTCGGGGCCAGTTTTGTGACAACCCTAAGCCCGCCTCCCATAGTCCAGGGGCTGGCGACTAGTGCCAAGTAGGCATATCCCACAAAGGGGAGGTATTTTCCTAAGAACCTATACGCATGCACCCGTCTCTAAGAAAAAGTACTAAAACTAAAAACATTGAGAAAACAAACATGCATCCCACTAAGACAACCACTGAGAGTAATAGTACAAAACTGAAAAGTAAACAGTCCAGAATACATGCCCACTAAAATAGAAAGTAAAAGCTCCTGGATCTCGTCCGTAGAAAATCCTACCTAAAGAGTAGGTACAGTGATCTTTCTGAATGTCGTTGAAGTGTACCATGCATTTCGGATCACCCTGAAGCACCACCTATCTCTATCCCACCAATGACGCTTTCAAAGCTTTCGATCATCTACACAAGACACAACATGTTCAGGCAAATCCCATATAGGGGTCAGTAAAATAATACTCACTAGAGATCCCAAACCCTAAAGGTAAACCACAAAGTAAGATAAAAGGCAGACTACCAAAGAGGTACATGAAGTGTAGCCTCGAATAAGTACAATAAAGATAGTCACTAGAGTCATATCACACTAGGATAAATATACCAAGAAATTCCAGACATATCCAAATCCATCAAGTCTTATGGTATCTACAGGAGTCCTACTCTGCACCCTCGTAGGATACCAACTCCGCATCTTTACAGGAGACCAACTCTGGGCCCTCGCAGGAGACCAACTCTGAATCTTCACAAGAGACCAACTTTTTAGCCTCATAGGATACCAACTCTATGTCCTCAAAGGAGACCAATATCGCATCTTCTCAAAATAGCAACTCCACACTCTTGTAGGAGAACAACTCTACGCCCTCATAGGATACCAAATCATCATCTTCACAGGAGACCAACTCCACATTTTTTCCACATATAATCATAGGATTCCTTCCTATTCACGCTTTCTCTAGGAGTACCTACACCTTGTCCAATAGTTCGTACTCCAACCACCACAAAAGGTCATGTAGAGTAACAAAAAAGCAATGCCTCATCGTGATGTTTCCAAAACTGCAAACCGATCATCAAATAGAATTACGGTTTGGAAGTTATGGCTATTTAAGTAAAAAGGGGATGGTTGGGTCTCGGTCCCGCCTGACCCAACCCGCCAGATTGACCTGACCCACTCCACTCAGACACAACGGCTACCGCATCCCCACCAGCTCCATGTGGTCGGTTGTCGAGCTGGACGCTTCTTCGGCATATGGTTCGTGGGTCCGCAAGCCAGCCGATCTGACATGGTGCCATACCATGTCGTTGATCTGCACTGTCACGAACCACCATGGTCGTGGCTTCCCATCACCACACATGGATTCACCATCAGCGGCCCCTCCATCGTTGGTCATCGATCTAGCGGCTGCCTGTGTCGGGTGGATGCGCCTCCACACACCACTGTCGAGGTCTCCCCTTCTTTGGGCCACCACCATCGTCGTGGTAGCCCGTTTTTCGAACCGGGAAGACCTTCGCAATCCTTCAGTCATCATCTTCACTTCTGTGAGCTCCAAATCTTATTTTCATCACTCTGGGGGTTCGACCATGTTAGGAACCACCCGGAAAAATATGTCACGACCACGAGGGTCTACCGACGAAGAATTCAAGAAGGGGGAAGTGAGATAAGAACAAGAACACCCTTAGAACGGACCTTGGCCTTGTTCATATCATCATCGGCCCATTCATGTCAGCGGGGTCATGAAGAAGGATAATCATTAAATTTATTCCCCTTAATACTATTATTATCCATCCCGTAAGAACGATCAAATCATAGATCAACATGTTCATGGGTCTTTCTGCGTTCATCATTGGAATTAAGAATGGAGAAATAAATACTATGAAATAAACCCCCTACCTAGAAAGAGGATTATTTGGATGATATAATTTTTTTTTGATGGAGATCCTTTCATGAACTTCCTTGATCCATCATTTTTTGACATTATTCGTTCATCACCACCAGTGAAAGAGCTTCCTTCACCTTGCCTCCGGGAAACATCAGGGCTCCAGGGAAAAATCTCCAATGTTATGAATTCTAACACTGGCCCATACCTCTAATTAATGGAAGAAATGCATTAACATGTTTTAGAATTTTAAATGTGTTTCATCATTGTAGTGTCTCTGAGTCGCCACATATCAATGCGGTTGAGTTGTTGTGTAACATTGAAGAAATAAAATAAAATAAAATAAATTTTTAGGTATATTTTATTTTTCTTATAAAATGTCCATAAATTAACTTTTTAATCCGACCTACGATGGCCAATGTTAGGCCTCGCCTAAAGTAAACTCCTTTTTATGAGATCAATGGTGCCCTCATATTTCTGATCTGATTACCTGTTTAGAAGTTACTAAAACCATCTACACATTCTATTTTTAATAAACTTGAAAAAAAGGTTCAAACATTTATTCTAGGCACCCAAAGCCTTGGAATAATATGACGTATCGACATCTAGTCTCAAAATAATCCCATATAATTTCCAAAAAAATACATGGAAATTCAGGGACATTACAATCTCCATTACAGATGTTTTCCTAGTCCACTCTTTGATTACCTTTATCTTATAAGCATCCAAATATATACCTCTGTTGGTGATTACATGCCCCAATAATGATACTTCCTCCATCTGGAACTCACATTTACTATACTTTTCATATATTTTATCCCTTTGTAAAGTCTTTATAATAGTATTCAAATGCTCTTTATTTTCCTCCTTTCTCTTAGATTATGCCATAATATCCTCAATAAAGATAACCACAAATTTTCTGAGGTAATATCTAAATAATCTATTCATTAAATCCATGAAAATTCCTAGAGCATTAGTGAGTATTAAAGGAATCACTATTAACTCATAGTTTCCTACCTCGTTCAAAAGGTAGTCTTGGGAATATCTTCCTTCTTCACCTTTAGTTGGTGATATCTCGATCGAAGGTGAACCTTAAAGAAATACTTTCCCCCATTTAGTTGATCGAACAAGTAAAATATCTAAGATAGTGGATACTTTTTCTTTATTGTGATTTTATTGTGCTCATGATAATCAATAAAAAGTGATTTGATTTATCCTTCTTCTTCATAGAGAGGACTGGTGCAGACCATGGTGAAGCACTCGGGCATATAAAACCCTTTTCCAAATTCTCTTAGAATTGCTTCTTCAGTTCTTTCATCTCAATGGGGTCTATTCTATAAGGTGTATTTGATATAAGTAGATATCCATGAATAAGTTAAATTGAGATCTTAACCTCTCAATCATGAGGAAGACCAGGTAAATCTTTGGGGAACACATCAGTATAGTCCCTCACAATGGGCTTGTATTTGAGTATGATTCTATCATTTGTCTCAATCATTTGAGATATATATACTTGATAATAAGGCAATAATATCCATAATCGATATAATGATTCTGATGGATATTCATCATCTTCCTTACACTTCTATAAAACTGGAGGATGCCTTGGGATGTGAAGAGTGATCTCCCTTTCCCAGAAGTTAATGTTGGATTTGTATAAAGATATCTGACCCATTCCTAATATAGCATTAAACTCCACCAAATGAAGTTAAACTAGATTTTTTAGAAGGTTCAGTCTACAAACACTAACCAAGGAAGAGTTATATACTTTGGATGCAATAATTATCCCATTTTTTGTTCTCACAGATAACTCAACCTCTATATTTTGAGGTGGTGTTTGAACAGTTATACTTAACTTTAATGATATGAAATAATTCATAGAACCATAAAAAATTGTACACTCACTATTATTGAATGAATAACTAGCGTACCTTTCACCACATCATCATCGGGATCCACATCAGCAGTATTGATAGCATATGCCCTTCCTTGCTGCATTGGAGGTTGTTTTTATTGATTTCCTCCAACAACCCTTGGATTAGGAAAATGGTTTGCATAATTCCCATATTCCTTGTAGTTTAAACACTACACTATAGACTGATTGTTGATCTGAACCGTCCCTTATTCTTCCACATTAGTGAGATTATTCATATCCCTTTAGAAATTATTAGACAAATTCCTCATTCTTCCACATTTGAATCATTTCTTAGTTCCCTTTAGAAAAATACTAGGATGATTCTTCCCACAATATTGACACATATGATATTGGGATTTATTTCCAACATTATATTTATCTGTTGATCTATATATATTAAACTCCATTTTCCTCTTTTTATCTTCGGGCTCATGAGACAACTTAGAGTCTCTGATATCCATTTCAACCTTGAGGGAAAAACGAAAAATCTCTTCATAGCTTTCAAAGTCTTGAATCTCTAATACTTTTTGTAGACTCAGCTTTATTCCACTAAAAAATACATCCACCTTGATTTCTATGTTCATGAAAAATCCAGAGGTGTGCGTACATGTCTTGTGAAGTTTACTTCCTACACCTTAATATACTAATCTTACTTTTTCTTCAAAATTAGTAACTACCTCTCCATATTAAGATGAATAATTCTGGGAAAATATTTATTGAAAAATATTTTCTTGAAATCTTCTTATTCCATGAAATCAATTTACTCCTTTGACTTTGTTTTCTTGATCGGAATCCACCACTGATCAGTTTCCCCATCAAAATGATAGACCTCCAGCACAAATTTCTCTTCTTATAAGCACTAGAGGATAGAGAATATATTTTCAATAGAGTTAATACATTATTATATGTGGAGGTTATCACAATATCCACTTACCATGGGAGGCCTTTGTTTCATAAATGATTAAACATAAACTTTCTATTTCTTAAGAGAAAGAGGGAATTCCACATGATTAAGTTTATTATTCATAACTTGAGATAGTTGAGTAAGTATTATCATGAAGTTTTTAGAACCTTTTCCCATCATATTTGGAATTTTATTAAGGATTCATCACATTACCTATTGCATTGATTTTTGGCAGAGGTTCTCATACTTCCATCCATTAACTAAGAAAAAGAAACTACAATTAGGGGGCTTGAATAGTTGGATAATAATCATATAAAAAGGAAACTTTGAACATAGAAGGATAAACTTATAAATGAAAATTATATACTAACTTGTGATTCCCTAAGTTTAAATTTATGTTATCGATGGTGATAGAATTAATCCTAGGGTTCTAGTAAAGTTCTCTAGTACTAATTTCCAAAAATAACTAGATCATCTTTTGATACCAACTATAATGGACCTAGAATTTTACACATATTATTAAATTATTTTAATCATGGTTAGACGTTAAATAAAAACCAAGGATTGTAAAGTCTAGTGTATTAGGAAGATTAGATTCATAAATTGAAATCATAAAACCAAAATAAAAACATATTTTATTTAATCTTTATAATGAGATCATAACATCATTTGATACCTTACATCTGCATAGGATAACCTGGAGAATGCGTGAAAAATGGGATGAACTAAAAATAACATTAAGGGGATAATCATAATAATAAAGCATAGCACATTGGTTAGAAGTCATAACATGGTGACATAAAAAAGGAATGTAACATGAATAAACATATCGAAGCATAAAATATAAAACATATGTAATTGTGGAATCATAGAAAATGTGGAAGAAACATAAAACATGACATAATCATGATTTAATAATAATCTCACACGGAGGATCACAAGTTAAGTATAACCACCAAGGTGGTTGCATAATTATCATGAGTCAAGGCTAACCAACAAGACCATTGCGTATGGAGAACGTGTCAAGGCTAACCACCAAGACCATTGTGCATGAAGCCTCATGAGACTAAAATTTACCCTATGAATTAGATTTATATCTAGTAACATTCATCATAACATGTTCATAAATATTTGTTCTATATAAATAATCATATATAAGGAATCAAACATAAATATAAGGGTTTCCCATGGAAATAATTGGGTATCATAATCATGTTAAAAGGAATATCAAAAGTAAATATCATAATGGTTTACATGAAAGAATGGATTTACAAGATAAATAGACATTAATAAGTTAAAATAGGAATATATAGTGATAATTGATGTCAAATAGAATTGAAAATATGTAAAAGTATTGTTTCATAAACTTTAGAAATAAAATATTCAAGTGTATTTTATGGGAAAATTTTCAAGATTTTTTAAAACAAAAAAGGAATAATAGTTTGTATAAAACTAGAAATTAACCAAGATATTTTTTCATGTTAAATTTTTTGATTTTATAAAAATAATAGTGGATTAAAAATAGATTATGGAGTTATCTTTAAAATGGTTAAGAAATCAGGAAGTTCTCTTTAACTGAGCTTGCTTATCAAGAAGAATTGAGAAGGGAACCAATTTAAAACATATATATTTCCCATTAAACAAATATGAACTGATATAGATACATGACTTGAGAACATATAAACATAATTTAAAATAATTATATAAAAAAATTATTACATTTGGGTAAAGAGAGAGAAATCATAACCTGAAGGGAAAAATGCAGGTTTGGAAAAAATCCCTAGCCTTATGTCTGAAAGTGTTATGCACTTGAACTTAATGTCATGAATAATCAAATTAAATCCATTAATTAATTAATTCAGAACCTTTTATAGATATAATTTATTTATTATAATTTTATTAAGTTCATTTATGGGATTTTTGATGAGTTATAAGATACAATTACATTGTTTGGGAGTGTTTGTATCCTTGGGTTTCATGATCGGTACATTTGTATAAGTGTACGAAAGGTCATGTAGAGTGGGAATAGTTTTCCAAAATTGAAACTATATGTTATTAATGAACATAAAACAATTTATTTTGTCTCATATATAATTTTTGTATATGTTATGAGGATTAATACTTTGATAAAACTTCAATGATAATCGTTTATATTAATCTGGCAATTTCTCAATCATCACGAACTCGTTTTGTTTTATTATTTAATTTTATGTATATATAATAGTTTTATAAAATTAAATAAGATTTAATTAATATATTATAATCTTTTTTAACCATAAAAATGGATTTATGACCATCCTTGAAGGTATTAAAGGAAATTGAAAACTCGTCATCCTTGAATGCGATAAATTTAACACATCGCAAATGATGTATTAATTTTTTGAAAAAAAAAGCGATGGGAAAGAAATGATGATGGGTTATTTCATTAACATAATAAAATTCCAGTATATGTAAGATACTAGAGTTACCATGCCACTTTGATAAGTGAAGGTGAGGAGAGGATAAGAAAATAAAATAAATTAGAAAGAAATTAAAAGAAAAGTGTTTTCCCCTCTTTGAATCTTCTTTTTGAGAACCTCCTTGATGCACCTGAGTTTGGTATTTTATTGAGACCAAAGGATCCTTAACATGGGGAGAGACTTGGGAAGAGTTTTGGGTAGAATTTTTACAAGATTCAAGGCTTTATATATGTGAGGAAAAGAGGTGGTGAGGTGTGGTATTTAAAGTGGATGATAAGGGTGTTTTTTGATTATTTAATTCATTAGTTTATTATTTTGGATCAAGACTATGAATAGTATAGATTATTATGAATAAATATATTAATTTATGAATGTGTGTTTGAACCCAATTCCACTTACATCATCCATGACTCAAGAATGTCCAAAAATGCATTTATTTACCTTATACCATATATTATCGTATTTCACTATTCACAAAAACTTCAACTATTTTATTAAAGTCTCTAAAATTCACCCAAACCATTTTTCGACATGTAAAATTAAAAAATGGAATCCATTTTATGAATTTAATTTTCTAAATATGAGAAATTTAATTTTTAATTAAAAAATATCATTTACTCGAAAAATACATATTTTAAAATTATAACTAATTTTGTAACACATTGAAAAATTAATTAAGGTCTCATAAAATTATTTTCTAATCATAAAAAAAAATATTAATTTATGAATCTATTTTTTGAAAAGAAACTTTCTTTTAAATCATTATAATACTTTTAAAATTTTAAATAAACATTTATGTTTTATAAAAAAACACACACTTAAGTTATAATGTCGAAAACATTTATTTTCTTATACTATGATATAATTATATCAAATTTTTATTTATAATATGTATAAATTTTATTTATACTTTCATAGGTGAGGTTACTATTCTATCAGTCAGGTTATTATTCTTAAGGGTTGCATTACTATTCCATAGGTCATGTTGTTATTCCATTGGTTTAGGTTCCTTAATTTCTATAAATACTTATTATTCGATTAATTATTTATTTATAAAGTTTTTATTGAGTTACATAAGTTATTTTATGTTATTTATTCTATATAACATAAATATAAGAAGAGAATTTTCATTGATAAATTTTTTAGTCGTTACACTTGGTCTCCTAAATGGTATGATACTAGAAGAAAATTAACTTCCTTGTGAATCATATGATTCTAAATGAATTTTATGTTTAGGTTTCATAAAATATAAAAAATACATTCTTTTTCAAATTATTTCATATCATTTCGTAAGAACCGTAAATCGCTCAAAAAATTCTCTAAGTGTGGCATGAATAAATATAAGAAAGATGAATCAATTCCTTCAAAAGTTGTCTGCTACATTCCTATCATTACATTGATTATATTACTATATAGATGTTAGGAAACCATGGGACCATTGACATGGAATACAGATATAAGGATTAAATATGGGAAACTGCATCATCTAGCAGAATCTCCTTAGTGAAAGAAAATTGATTATGAGTATCCTAGATTTGGAAATGAGCTGAGAAACTTCCATCTTGCATTATCTAGAGATAGAATAACTTTTTTTGGTGAATACATTAGTATTCATGATACGTGGTTAGATATATTGGTAAATTATAACTTGAAACCATAGTTATGCATGAATCACAAATACATTATGTTTTCTATTCTTATATCTAGACCAAGACAACATGGTAATGATGTTGACTTCTATTTAGATCTATTGATTAAAGATCTGAAAATGACATGGGATACATGTGTTACAATATATGATGCTCATATAAGTTAATAATTCACATTGAGGGTCATGTTGTATAGGAAGGTAAATTAATTTCCTTCTTATGAAACGTTTTGAGTCTATAACATTAAAGGGATGTTGGGGTGTCCCATTTTTAAAGAATACACACATTTAGTTCAGTTTAAACATTCCTCAAAGACTGTGTTTTTAGGACATCATAAATTTTTTCCTCAATGACATAAATATTGATCCTAGAAAATATAATTAAATGGAAATACTGAACAAGGTACAACACCATCTCCACTAATAGGTGATAAACTATTTGATAATGTAAAATATATTGAAATTGCTTCTATTAATCCATTTTCTATAAACCTTATGAAATTAGGTTGGAAGAGGAGATAAATTTTATTTAAATTTTCGTAATATAATTGTTTGTAAGTAATATATTTTATTTATTTAATGCATGTTGTAAAATATATATTTGATGGTGTTATTAGAATGTTACTAATGGTTCCTAGAAAAATGAAATATTTTATCAAGCTGGTTGGACATGATTGACATGGGGATAAGGGAAGAGTTGGTAACTCTGAATGGTAAAGGGTAAACTATTCTTCCTCTAGTAGCATAAACTCAATCCAGATAATAAAAATTGAAATTTTTCATTTTCCTTAATGTTTTAAAAGTTACAGAGTGGTATTCAGAAAATATCAATTATTTCAATTCAATGGTTATTTGACATTATATGGACTAAAATCACACAATTTTCAATTTTTTATGAAATATTTGATATCTATCACTTTATGTTGCATTATAACTAAAAATTTTAGAAATATATTAACCATAAATTTATTTTTTATAAATCTATTTCTAATAAAGTTATAGACCCAAAGAAGTTTCCAACCATGAATAAGAATGTTGCAGTCAATTTATGTGAATTATAGATGTTCTTCCCACCTCATTCTTTGAAATAATGGTCCACCTGATGGTTCACTTAGTTATATATATTCAACTATGTGGACTTATCCATTACTTATATATAAACCTAATTGAATGGTATATGAATATTTTGTTAGGGTTGTTCAAGAATCAAAGTTGAATAGAATGTTGTATTTCATAACGATATATTGTTGAAGAAGATGTTGAATTTTGTACTAATTAACTATTAGTTGTTGATATAATAGGTCTCCCAAAGTCTCATCATAGTATATTCCTTATGGGTGAAGGGATTTCTAGAAGATATGTTATTATAATTACCATGGCATTGCAGGATAAATATCACATTTACATTTTACATAAAAGTGAATATGTTGATCCATAAGTTTAAGAACACAATTTAATTCTTAAAGATTTGAATTCATCAAGGTACTAATTATGGATATAAATTACACATTATAAATATTTTATAGGTTGGTTACAAGATTATATTTATAAAGAGTTATCTAAATATATGAATTCAATTGTCAATGAATTTTATGGCACTCTAGGGGACCAAATGAAAATTTTATATCTTACACTAGTTTTATAATTAATTATTATATGTTCTATAAAAAATAACATGTTAAAAATTGTACAATGAAAAATAGTGGAGTTGTGCTTGTGGTGGAAGCAATGCACATATCTGATTATAAGGATTATAATCCAAGTTATGTGAATATGTCATATTTCGACATAATTCAATAGATATATGATTTGGGTTATACAAAATTCAAGGTTATGATTTTCCATTACAAATGGGTTGATAACAGGAGTGCATTAAAAGTTGATTAAATGGTTTTCATGAAGGTTAATTTAAATTTGGAAGGGTATAATGATTATTCATTCATAATGGAATCACAAGTAATGCAGGAATTTTATGACTTTGATCCAGTAAATAAGAATTAGTCAACTTTTCTACTGGTGACTAAAAAAACTATAGGTCAAGATGAAAATTTAATCAAGGATGACCCTTTCAATAGGAGATATAAATCATTTCAGAGTGGTCTCAATGTAGAAAATTTCTTGTATGTTATAGGGGACTAAAAAGAGACGATTTGGATTCTTGATAGAGAATCAAAATCCCTTAAACCTTTAAATAAAATAAAGATATTTCAATTAGTATATTAAAGTGTTTTTTAAAATATTCTTTTCTTCATAATATTATGTGTTTTATACTGTATTAATGTAATATAAATTAAATGTTAAACTATGCATACATACAATGACTTCTGCACATTATGATGTTACCAATATCGAGTAAGAACAGATGATTGATGATAAAACTATATAATTATTAGGGGATCAAAAACATGTTGATTAAAAAAAATAATGTCTCACCACTATGTTGACTAAAATTATCAAGTCAAGAAGTAAGGGTATAAAATTTTAGATTGGTTGGAATCAACTTGAATAACCTACTGACCCCAATAATTCATTGTTAATTAGTTATGTTAGGGTTGCAATGAAAATAAATATTCCAATTGATATAGATTCATGGCACCATGTATAGCCTGTAATGAAGAAACCCCTTTGGGAAGATATTAAAGTAATTTTATGATATACTTTATCTATTTTTCTAAAAAATTATATAATAAAAAATTAATTTAATTTTCATTTACCGTTAGAGAGTTCATTTATTTTAGATAATTTTTATAACAAATGTGTCTTAATGGTCACCGGAAAATCCCATAGAGGATTCCAAAAACTTCTTACCAATATTCATCTTAGGTATGTGGAGGGGAAAGTAAAGCCCGACCCACCAATTATGTATGCACACATTATAAATCAGGAAATATAGAATACTTTCATTAGTCTTCCTGATGAGAAATCATTTCAGGTTAATTTAAGTTGAATAATTTATTACTATAAATTATTTATTTTATCAAATTTGGTTCAAAATTGTTAATTTATGAAATAATAAAGGAGTTTTTAGAATAAACAATGTGCATCAAAACCAATATACCCCTATCGCAAAGTAAGGATGGGGTATGCTTCACTATAAAAGAAATTGGTATGTATTTAAAATATAAAATAAATGTTTTATGTGATATAAAACAACATATATTCCTCTATTTATATGCAGATTTATGAATCAAAATCCAAATCCACTCCCATCTCATGTCATGTGCTATGGAAGGAGGCTCATATAAATAAACAGGGTAAACTAGTTGATGAAAACACAAAATAATTATGTGAAATGTGTATAAGTATGATATAATAGTGATTTTTTAAGATTTATAACATTATTACATAAAAATATCTATTTATGTTTATATGTTTTTATATGGTTTAGAAACAAGAATTAGAAATGACTGTACCTAAAGAAATTCTACTTTCAGTAGCTTTGTAGCATCCGGAACAATATGGTATCTTTAGAGGATTATATTTTGAAGTGCCGCCTCAAAAGTATTTCAAGAAGATAAAGATGCAAGAAGATACATATTATATGATTAAAGGAATGTAGGCACAAATAGATTATTTTTAAGATATTATTTTCCAGTCTGGTTTAGAAGACCAATATATGAAAAAGGATAAAAGAGAACCAATAGTAGATCAAATATCATCACTTGAAGATCTAAATTAGCCCCACTATCTTTGAATATAGTCATTCCTCTCAACTGAATACCTAATCTAAGGTAAAAAAATCTAAATTTCAATTAAACAACTTCTGATAACTTTATATTACTAAAATTATGCATGGTGAAGTTGTATGTTATTTCTATTTATCAACACCCACGCACCACCTTATTGAGAGGGGTATGGTGTATAATATCCTAGGAGACATGATACATAACAAGGAACTCCTGAAATATCACATGATAATTTGGATTAAAGTATCTCAAGAGGTGAGCCATAAGTTTTCTATTCCAATTGATGGTCTTGATATTACAACGGCCAATGATGCTATTGGAACTTTCATAATATGGTCATATAATCTTATAAAGGTACATGAGGTATGTTCTTAACAATTTTTTTTCAAATTAAAAACCTTTAACAGTTGATGAAAAAAGGTTTTAAGTGAGGTATGGTATTACATATGGATAAAATAGTGAGGGAATGGAAATTCAGATCAAGATAATCAAGTGAATTGACTAAGAAAATCAAAGGACCTTCCAGGAGTACCTTCTCCTTGATAGTTCCACTGCAGCATATATTAAAATTACATGTTCATGAAGACACCATATTCAAACATTGAGATGTTTCCTACATTAAATATGAAAAATAAATATTTGGAAATTTCATTACATGCATGGCTGGTCAAGGGAGTATAAATGAGATTCTCATGTTTGAATGGTTGTGAGTCTCAGTTGTGAATATATACATGAGGTACATTTTTATAATACATTTATATAAAAAATGGTCTACTATTATCATTAAAGTTAACAATTATTCATATTTTCTAAAGATGCTTATAATACTACTATATAAATGTAAAACCCTACATATCATGATTTGGATTCATTAATCCGTGTATAGTTTCTACGGAAGAATTTTATTTGGTGTTTGAAGAAATTGACACTACTGGAATTTTAACCTATACCAACTATTTAAATCCATTGGTATATCCCTTAAAACTATTGGTATATGATATACCAATGTTTCCTTAAACCGTTGGGTTATTTGGTGTGGGTATATCCCTACACCAATGGTTTATATCAAACCATTGGTATAGGCCTACTGGAATTTCATTTTACCAATGGTGCGAATAAAACCTTTGGTATAGGTAATTACCAATAGTTTGAGAAAAAATTGGTAAATCCATATAAAAATGGTTTATAAACCATTGGAATAGCCTTCCTTAGATGTACATTATACCAACAGTTGTACTAAACCGTTTGTATAGACAATGAGACCAATTACTTGCATAAATCACCCCCACCTTGGCCAATTACCTGTAGAAATTACCAAACAGTTTCATCAAATATCATCAACCAATATAAAAATAATGATAACACAAAAAAATAATTAATGCATCCAACTAGTGACAACACGCATTTAAAAAATCACATATATTCATTCACATATAATCATAAAACATCATGTGTCAGAAATATTAGTAAAAAATGTAAAGGATCGGTCTCTATCTCATCTTGTCCAACATCATCCCTATCATCATCATTATCATCACCATCATCCTAATTGCTATCATTATCATGACCCAACCAGCTAGGGTCCTACCTATGACTACCTAAAGCCCACCATAGGCTAGGGGATGAAAACCAGCATCGATTAGGTATATCTCACAATTAGGAGGCATTAGCCTGATGTACCTATACACACACACACACTAACATATCCAAAATCATAAAATGTTGAAAGGTGAAACAAATAAAACTAATGCATTCATAAATCTATAATCCCATAACTAGAGTATGATAGTAAAGTACTAAAATTAAAAAAGGGACCAAATACAAACCCTAAAAAACAATAAAGGTTCTAACCTGATCTAAGGGAAAAGACAATGATCAAACGAAAACTATCGGTAAACACCTCAATATGTCAAGATAAAGCTATGATCCACCCACTCCATATCCTCCTAAGACACCATCAAAAGGGTCATAATCTGCATAAGACATGACACATTAGGGAAAATCTCATGTAGGTTTCAGTATAACAATACCCAATAGGACACCTCAAAATATTAAACATGAAGTATCATGTATATCCAACTCGATATAAGATATAACAATCAATTTATAACAAAAAAAACATGTAGATATAATTAGAAAGTACACAACACCACTAGGCGGTCACAAAAAACTGCCATCCACGTGATTGTTCTTGAAGTAATGGTCATTTCAGGAGAATCCACTCCAAGTACCACACTATCACTAGAGACACTCAATCAATAGTTCAAGATCATTGGTCCCTATCCAAGAAATATCACTGGTCTCATGAGACCCTGATATTCAGATAGGGGGTCACTCCTAGAACCATTGGGGGACACCATAAACTCAATCTGGATCAACTCGCTATGTAGGGGGTCATGTTCCAATAATACCGTAAACTCTACCGATACGTCTTTTTGGATGGAGGATCAACACCCAGCTCAAAGAGGTCATACTGATTCCATAAACCCTACATTGGGTATAAAGATGATAGAGGATCACACTCTAGTCTCATGGAGGGATACCACAAAATCTATTTGAGACTAATCCTCTAGAGTGGGTCATAATATTATGATGTGGATGTAATGTCACATTTTACCCTCAATGGAAAGGACTAAGGGGAACTTTCTCAATCGATACTATATTGAACTGGAGAGACAAAGAGATCAAATTTTTCTCTAAGGGATTATATTGTGTGTATGTAGAGTGCTTAGTATGCCTTGACCAACCCAAATCTTACGATGTGGTAAAACCTCACACATCATGTAAATATCCATATACATGGCTTTTAGGTAAGGTACACGACGTGTAGTGATCATTTGACACCCTGCTCATGTTTCATAGTCGGGCCCGTGTACCACTGGTCATACAATGTACACATTACCCTTTATGTTTCCAAGTACTTGTCATTCCCTCGGGCATGTACTTATGGTCATGTTCATGTACCTTTCAAATTACATTTATATCCATTATGGAGGGGTCACAAGCCGTGTGAACATGTTACATAGCATGTGATATTTAACTCCATCTAAAACCCTTGTGTTGCAGCTAGGGGGTCCCACGCAACGTGTAATGTTACACGCCATGTAACCTAGGATTCTCTAGATCATGTGGGATATCCCACTACATCATCTTGTGAATTTTTGAGGCCACCTCCCTCACTAGAACCTATATATTAGGTTTCAACTGATCCTCTAGTCACTGAATATTAGGATTCTAGGCTTTGAATCTGCTCAGGAAATGTCTGTTTAAGTTCTCTATAGCTGCCTCATTGAAACTAAGTTTAATGGAGACCAAAAATCTATTTTGATCCACCTGAAATCATCCACCATTTTCATCACACCTTTACCACACCATCGATCATGAACTGTACCCATAGTATCAATTAGTTGTGGCAAAGAATGATCATGCAACGATCAAATATTGGGTATTTGTTGAACCACGGGCCAAAATAAATTCCTATGATGAACGTGTGAAGAAAAGGGAGAGGAAACCACAATCCATAACATGTGAGGAACAAACCTCATCCTTTTTTCATTTATCCTCTATTTATTGTTGTGGAAGAAGATGAGTGAATAGGAATAAATCACAATGAACATATAAATTCCATCAATTTAAATCTACTGAAGATGCGTGTATCAATTTTGTTAATGGAATTGATATGTATTCATACAGGATTAAATAATGGGATAGAAAACCTAAATTTACATCCTAGATGGAGTTTGGATCGATCATTGGTGAAGAACAGTTATGTGCATATATTGTTCACAAGATCCACGAACTCTGTTCATGCAATGATCCACGATTTGGTTCTAATCTATTGTCATTCTCTAAGAACGCTCTCCTCAAAAGGCTTCTACATCTCCAAGGTTTAGTATCCAACCCTAAGGAAAACTCTGAATCCATATATTAAAAAGAAAGTAGGTCGCTGCGTTGAAAAAAATAAAATATATCATTTAATTTATTTATTTTATTAATTATGTTCCTGCAATAATGTTTTCAAAAATTCCATGTTCCAATAAAGATTATGTCATGTCTGTGGTAAAACCCATTCTTTAAACTCAAATATTACCTCTAATTTCTGATTTGATCCCCCATTCTAGATTAATTCCACTGTTTTAGGAAAACTTCTTTTGCATTTTATTTAATATATTTAATATAATTCAAACATTTATTATGGGAACATCATGCCTCGGAATCACAAGTAGTCTCAGCGCCTGGTCTTAAGAATATTCCATATAGTATCTAAAAATAATACATGGAAAATATGTGTCATTTCAATCTCCCCACTTTAGGTCTATTCGTTCTGAAAATAGAAAAACCAACTCAAAAAGATGAGGGTAATGGGCTCACATCTGGGTCTCCCACTCCCAGCTCATCTTCTAAATATTATTATACTTACACAAGGCACACACTAGGGGAATTGATCAACCATGAAGGATCTTATCCTTCCAATATTTTATCTTCAATAGGTACTTAGAAAATCTAGATCCATCTTCAATGTTCAGCTCACCCCAGTCGATAACATGTGACATATCATGCACGTACCTCCTCATCTACGACACATGGAATACATCGTGTACCCAGTCCTACTATGGTGATAGAGATAAGTGGCACACCACCTCACCAACTATAATTAGTATCTAAAAAGGACCAATGAATCTTGTAGATAACTTACCACCCTAGCCAAACCTCTGTAATCTAAATCAAGGTGAGACCCTCAGGAACACATGGTCTCCCTCCTTGAACTTCAGAGGTCTCCTTTGTTAGTCTGCATAAGACTTATGATGACTTTGTATAGTCCTCATCCTCACCTAGATGATTTGTACATTCTCTGTAGTAGCATACACCAAGTCTGATCTCATGAGTACTAACTCACCTAGATTGTTCTAACAAAATGGTGACCTGTAGGGTCACATGTAAAAAGCCTCGAATGGTGTCGTACCAATGGTAGAAAGGTATCTATTGTTGTACGCAAATTCTATCATGGGTATATGATCCTCCCAACCACAGCCAAAGTCCAACATTCAAGCCTGCAGCATGTGCTCCAAGTCCTGAATGGTCCTCTTTATTTCACCATCAGTATGAGGGTGAAACTTTGTTCTCAAGTATAAATGAGTTTCAAAGGCCTCATACGATCCTCTCCATAACTGAGATAAGATGTGAGCATCATGGTCAGAGATGATCATTAAGGGAACTCTATGGGGTTGTACTATCTTCTGTACATAGATGAATCTCAATATCTCTACTGAACTCTACTCTCGAATATCTAGGAAGTGGACCAACTTGGTGAGTTGGTCTACAATAGCTCAGATAGAATCGTGTCCCCTGGACATAAGTGGTAATCCCACCAGGATGTCCATGGATATCTTAACCCACTTCTACTCTGTCACCTCAAGGGGTTGAGCTAAACCTTTTGGAACTCAGTGTTCAACCTTCACCTACAGATAAGTGAGGAATCAACAGACTAGCTTTGTAACTCTCTTATTTATATCTACATACCAAAACAAACATCATAGATCCTAGTACATCTTTAAGACACCTGGATGTACAACTGAATGGGATGTATGAAACTCCTAAATCAGCACCTCTTAAAATTTCAAAGTTTCCATTTTCCATCCTCTAAAAAATATAGAATTCTACCCACTATAGAATATCTATCAGGAGCACATACAGTGGATATCTGAGTATGCATGGTATCATAGTTATTTTCTTCATGCTGAGCATCCTTGACACATTGTTAAATCGGTGGGGTAATAACCATCACATAAAGATATGAAGAACCATCCTTGTCCACTAAGTAAAACTACAACGAGGCTAATTGATCTGATTCCATGACCAACAACTAAGGACAAGATCTTCTACAGAGATCATATGACACCATGTTCCCCTTCCCAAGATTATAGATAATCCTGAAGTCATATTCCTAGAGGAACTCTAGCCATCACCTCTATATCAAGTTATGATCCTTCTATGAAAATATATACTTGATAATATTTGGTCAGAGTATAAGATAAATTGTTCATTAATCAAGTAGTTTTTCAACATATTCGGGGAAAAGACTACCACTGCTAACTCAATAACATGGGTCAAATATTTCATCTCATTTGGTCTCAACTAATATGAACCATAGGAAAAAACTGCCTACCACTACATTAGAATACAACCTTGTTGGATCCCTGATGCATTACTAAACACTATGTACTAGACACCCTCCTCTAACAATTTCAAGATAGGGGTTCTCATCAATCACTATCTCGGTTCCTAAAAGAACTATTGGAAGTGTTCCATACACACTAAAGGATCCCCCTTTTGGTTAAAATTGTTCAAGGGTTCTACCACTCTAGGTAAATTGTGTACAAACCTCTCATAGTACCCTACCAACCTAAGGAAACTTTTCACCTTTGTAACACTCTTTGTTGGATCCCAAGTAGGCATTACCTCAACTTTTTTTGGGTCCATTGATACTCTTATCTCTATGATGACATGTCCTAGGAAGTGGACCTATCGAATTCAAAACTGACACTTTGACAGATACCCATAAATATAGTGCTCTCGAAGTGTGTCTAGGACCATCCTCAAGTGTCTCATGTGCTCCTCCTCAGATATCGAATACACTAGGATTTCACTGATGAAGACCGCCATGAATCGGTCTAATAAAGGTTTAAAGTTCTAGTTCATGAGTCTCAGGAACACTGCTGGGGAATTTTTCACACCAAATGGAATCATCAAGTACTCATAGTGACCATAGGGTCACCTAAATGTCTTCTTCATTGTATCATTTCTTGTACTCGCAGTTGGTGATAGCTTGATTTGAGGTTAATCTTCGAGAACCATTGTGTCCCTATCAATTGATCAAAGAGGACATTGATCCCTATTAGTGGATACTTATTCTTTTATGATCATCTATTTCAAGCACTAGTGGTCTAGACATAACCTGAAGATATCATCTTCCTTCTTGATCAACAAAATTTAGGCTTCCTAGGGGGAATGATGAGTCTCATAAATCTTTTCTCCTTCAAGTCCTCCAAATACATACTCATCTCATGAATCTCTGAGGGAACTATATAATATTATGGTGTAGGTATCAGGGCTTCCCAGGGATAAAAGTCAATGCATAAGTCTATCTATCATTAGGGAGGTAAATCTGGTATGTCCTTCAGAAATATATCCTCATACTTTACCACCATCATAAGAAATGGATAGAACATATCATCCACTACTCCAAGAGTCATGCTAGACAACTCACAGGTAATTAGTTACACTCTCATATCCCTGAGATCATCCTGATCTTCCAAGGTTTCCATTTCACCCACAAAATAAAACCTCATCCCGTCATAGGGGAAACACTATATCATCCACCTTAAATAGAAAATTTAGGCATGAAATATTGATGGCTAGTCTATACCTAAGATGATTTCATAAGGACTCATCGCTTATAAAAAGATATCCCACAAAAAATATCACCTTCAAGTGTCTTACCACACTTTTGGAACAAGTGTGAAATCACTAATTCACTGCCAGTCAGAGTCTCTAATCGAAATTTTTGAGCTAATGGCTCAACTAGAATCTATATGTATCGAACTAGAAAAGTGGAAAGGAAGTAATAAATTTCATATATGTTTATAAATATTGCATCTAAAGTATAAAATAAATAGATTATAACACATATCATCACTATATCCTCGAGGTCGTAGGCCTCCATACCCTACAGTTGGCCCCATCTCTAACCACCAGCTCCTTGAGCCTGGCGTGGACCACCTGGGGGTGGTGGTGGTAATAGGTCAAACCTATAAAAACCTCATGATACTCTTCCAGCCCCTCTTCCACATTTTTTCCCTGTATACCACCCTACTCTTTCCTATATCTCTGCCTCAATGGCCCCTCAACTGTCTCTCAATCAATTGTATGGTGGGTTAGAAAATCCCGAGCCAGATGTCCCCAACCATCATAGGAGAAACATCGCCTCTCCCTATACTAATTTGAACCATACTGAGATCCCTAAACCACTAAAATTATTTATTTTGATCACCTCCTAAAGTTTCTGACATGCTTGAAACTCTGTGACTTTCATCAGCTACCTGCTTCTAAGGTCTCAACTCCCGGGTTCCTGCTACCAGCACCCATTATCGGTGCTTGCTCTTCCAGGAATATCTCTCCCAACAAGGCCCGATTAAGAACCCTAGCATAGGTGGGAATGAAAATTGATACCACTAAATCATGATGTCCTGTAATAATCCATGTTCAAAGGTCTATTATTTTAAAAAAGGATCTCAAACCATATCCATGGAGTAATGTCAGAGATCAGTAAACTTCACTAAGTACTCCTCTATGATCAAACTAAATTGTTGAATATGCAGAAGATATTATATGTCCACTGATCACAACTTGGATGGATGGAACTCCTCCTTGGAGAGACACTCAAAGTCTGACCTGAAGAGAGTTATCTCTTAATGTGACTGAGTCACTAAGCTCCACCATCACCTAGTAGATCCCTGAAAAAGACTCACTATGATGACCTTTATCAGATCTAAGGGCATCCTTGTAAGGTGGAAAACTCATGTGACTACCTTTAACCATTCCTTGGTCACTTGGGGTCTAGATCACCCCAAAACCTAAGAGGTCATTGCCTATGAAACATATATAGTGTACTAATCTAACATGCATCCTCAGCTGGAACATTCAATGTTATATGCTACTAAGTGGATGGTGGTATAGCTGGTAAACCACCTGAAGGTTCTATATATAGTAAAGGCCCCTATACTGATGCCTCATCACTTAGTGAATCATCCTTATGATTGTGAATTGGAATCCTACCTTGCTATCTTCGGGGAGGAATCCTGAAATAAAACAAGACATTATATGGTCAAAAGAGTATATTTGGGGAGCTAAATCAATATGGAAACATAAAATACAACTCATTCCTATATGATGCATATAAAAATGTTTTCCCTGCAACTAATGTTTACATGAACCAATTTGAAAGGAAAGTGATCAAAGTCCTGGTGTATGGATATGTTGGCTACAGCATTGACACTGGAGTCCCAAGCTTGAAATCCCAACTCAAAACTCTAAACATTGTTTCCCCGAACCAATATCACTAACTTTGGTCCTGAGGTAGAACTGAATCCTTAGATGATAATCTATCACAATCTGACTCGCTGGGGTCTGACCCATGACTACCCTAAGCCCGCCTCCAAAAATCTAGGGGCTCGAAACTAGCATTGGGTAGGCATATCCCACAAATGGGAGGCATTAGCCTAATGTACCTATACACAAACACACACACTTCTCTAAGACCATACAGTGATGAAATGAAAACCAAATAAAAATAATGAATGCATACATCTATAATCCCACAAAAAGAGTATGATAGTAACATACTAAAAAGGAAAAGGAGTACAAACTCAAACCCAACCAAAAACTATAAAGAGTCCAACCTACTCTAATGGAGAGGACTATGATCAAATTCAAACTCCTGATAAACACCTCGGTCTTTCAAGATCAAGCTATGATCCACCAGATCCTTGTCATCCCAGGACACCCTAAAAAGGGTCCTTTTCTTCATAAGACACAACGTGTGTGGGAAGATCCCATACAATGGTGATTATAAAAATACCCAATAGGACACCTTTAAAACACTAAACATGAAGCATAAAGTATATAAAACTTAGTAAAAGATATAATAATAAATGTATAATAGAAAACACCCAAATAAACTCAAGAAATACACTATGCCACTAGGTGGTCACAACCAATTTCCAGTTGTAGGATTTTTCTTAAAGAATTTTTTTTAGGAGAATCCACTCCATGAGCCATGTTATCACCGTAGAAACTCAATAAAGAGGTCAAGACCATTGATCCACACCTAATAAAGGTCACTGGTATCAGAATACCCTGATACTTAGATAGGGGGTCACACCTAGAACTATTGGGGGACACATAAACACAATCTGGATCAACCCACTACATAGAGGATAGTATGCCAACAATATCAAAAACCCAACTGATATTGCCTGCTAGATAGAGGATCAACTCTGTATTCAAGGAGGTCATGGAAATTCCACAAACCTCACATGGGGGTATAAAGATGATATAGGGTCACACTGTAGTCTCGTGGAGGGACACCATGAACTCTATCTGAGACTCATCCTCCAGAGTGGATCACAATCATATGATGTGGATTAAATACAATATTGTACCCTTGAGGGAAAGGACCAAGGGGAACTCACTCAACCAACACCAGTTTGAACTAAAGAGATGAAGAACTCCAAGATGTCTCTAAGGGAATACACAATGTATAAGTAGAGTACACAGCATGCCTTCATCAACCTAGATATTCTCATGTGGTAACACCTCACATGGTATGTAAATCTCCATATAAAAAGTGTGTAGAGATCATTCGAAACTTTTCCCATGTCACTTGTTCATGCTTGTCTACCACTGTTCATTCTATGTACACCTGAATGTGTGTGTGTCCAAGTACATGGCATGCTACTGGACGTGGATGTGTACCTTATGAGGTAAACATTGAGTCATAATTGAGGGGTCACATGGAATGTGACCATGTCACACAACATGTAATATTTAAATCCACCTGAAACCTGAGCACCACATCCAAGGGTCCCACGTAGTGTATACTATCAGATTACACGCCATGTAACCTGTGATTTTTCATATCCTAAGGGATATTCCCCTAAGTCATCATAAGTGTTTCCAAAGCCACCACCCTCACCATAACCTATATATTGGGGGTCATCCATGACTCTAATCATCTAAGATTGGGATTTTGGTCTTTAAATCCGCTCAAGAAACTTTCGTTCACATCTTCCGTAGATGCCTCCTTAAAATTGGGTTGAACAGATACCAAAAATCCATTCTAATCCACCTCTAATTATCCACCACCTTAGTTTCACCTTGACCACACCATCAATTATGAACCACACCCACAATATCAATCTGCTGCACCAAATAATGGTCTCACAATGTTCAAATACCGAGTATTTATAAAACCACAAGCAAAAAGAAATTCCCATGATGAAAGTTTGAATAAATGGGGGATAAAACTACAAGACATAGCTTGTGAGTAAAAATACTCAACCATTGTTCATTTTTACTTAATTAATTTTAAAAAAAGAAGATTAATGAAGAGGAATAAATAACAATGAACATATAAATTCCATCAATTTATATATATTGATAATGTGTGTATCAATTCTATTCGTGGAATTGATCTGTGTTCATTTAGGATTAAAGAATGGGGTGAAAAATATAAATCAACATCCTAATTAGAGTTTGGATCAATCGTTGATGAAGAACGATTTTTCACTATCGTCATTGATGAGATCCACGAACTCTTCTGGAACAATGATCCATGATCTAGTCTCGATCTGTCATTATTCTCCAAAACGCTCTCCTCCAATAGCTTCTAGGTCTCCAGGTTTTAGTGGCCAACCTTGAGGAAAAATACAAAGCCGTATATTTAGGGAGGAAGGAGGTCATTGTGTCAAAAAAATAAAATAAATCATTTAATTAGTTTATTTTATTAATTTCACACCCATGACAAAGTTTTCACAAATGTAATGCATCAACAAATATTATGTCACGCCTAGGGTAAAACCCACATTCTAAACTCAATGGTTCCCTCAAATTTCTAATTTAGACCCCCAAGAGTAATTACACTTTTTAAGAAAACTTCACTCACATGTTATTTAATATATTTAATATATTTAAAATATTTATTATGATCACATCATGCCTTGGAATCACACACCATCTCAGCACCTGGTCCAAAAAATATTCCATATAATATCCAAAAATAATACATAGAAAATATGTGTCTTTATAATCATCCTCACCATTGTCCTCATCCTTAGCATCATCATTTCCAGGAACTTCATCATCCCATCCACTACTAGGATAATTACCCAGTCTACCATATAATTTATGCATCATCGACATATATATATCACAAACCTTGGTTGTATTTGGTAGAAGTGAATGATATAAGGCTATCATAAATTTCCTAAATTCATCATTGGACTTTTGATTTCATTCATGCTCATACATGACCATTTGTATGGAATTTTATGACTCGGTACGAGATAGTGTTTCCTCAGAATGAGTTTCTTCCAACTTGTTGCTACAAGAACCGGCACTTTAAGTGGGCCCTTATCTAGTGGGGACAATAATCTTTCCTAATCGACAGTGTACTCTATCTTGGTGTTGATCTATTAATACCTTATGAAAATTTCCATTTGGTCCAAAGTTAAACTTCATGTTCATCAAGGGCCTCAAAAGAACACTTATCCAAATATAAATGAACTATTTAGTTACAAAATAGATATTAAAATTTGAAATTAACAAAGTAAAACATGTAATCTGCTGTTATGTCTATTTGTTTACCATGCTTCCATATTTATTCTTTCTACTCGAACAAAACAAAATCTCAAGTCACACATCCTTCAATATTAAATAATTCTCTCTATAATAAAATTAAATGTAGAAAACCATTAGTCAAAAATATTTATTCATGATTCTCACAGTAAAAATGAATATAACCAATGGAAATTCATATTGTTTTTCAGAAAACAGATCATGAAAAATGTTTATAATAGTAACCCAAAATACTAATGAACTCAGTAGTCAATATTTTTTTCAAACAAACAATAATATTTTCAATTTATAAGATTTAAATACATAGTGAAATGTTCATCAATATGTAAAGTATATCATGGTAAAATAACAAACACTGGCCAATGAATGAATAATAAGTGTGATAATTTACCTAAAGAATTAGCAGGTGGAGATGATTTTTTATAATAATAAATTCCCCACTAACCCAATGGAACCATTCAAAAAACATTTTAGCATAGAAAAACTAAAAATGATCATAGTTCAATGCCAATGATAAAAATAAATAGTTATTTTTCATTCCATGAAAGATCCAAAGACGCCAAATATGAGGTATGAACACATATTTCTTATTTATCTAACACTATTTTTTTATATTGGAAAACGTTTAATGTTTTCATTTTTAAACGATGAACTCAAAAAACTATGATGCACCTAGTTTGATCTTCATTTTAGGATTTTTTTTACAACACTTATAAAAAACTAACCACTTGCAGTTAAATTCTAGAATAAAATAACATATGTATAAGTGAAAAAAACACACTTTCCATTAGAAATTCAAATAAATTCTATAGAAAAAAAATTAAGTGTTTTCAAATTCAACCTTAATTTCCTTCAATCATTGAGTCAAGTTATATGTAGGCATGGTATAAAAAGATTTGGTGGGTTTCAACAATTATAAAGAAAAAATATATCTAGTTATATTAATAAAATAAGCATGTTAATATTTTCTAACATGGGTAACCAATCAATAAGTATATAAATATTCATTTTAAGTCTTTTGGAGGGAAACTTTAGTTGATAGCCCACTAAAAAAGTCACATTTAAGCTATAATTTGGTAGGATTTAGCTATTTCATTCAACATTCTATATAATGTAAAAAAATAACATATTTATAATAAAAGGGTTTGTTAGGGGAATTCCTTTAGGATGGAATGAAATGAAATATACTATTTAAATTATTCATACCATTGTTTAAAAAAGAGAACATGATGAGGTGGGGGTTAACTAATGTTAGATTATTTACTAGCTATTATTTATTTAATTAATAGTTAATGTTTTCTAATTTCTTGATGTTTTTGGAATTAATAATAGTGTTTGACTATGTTTATACCTTATTTGTTTAAACATTTAATGTAATAGTTAAAGTTGTGTTGTTCATTTATTGATATTTTTTGTTTCTGGTGTTATGATTGTTCTTCCAAATATTCATGAATGAGGAAACCTTGCTATGATTTTGAATTGAGACCCAATTTTGGGTTTCATGAAAGATGGGGGTTGAGTTGTAATTGATGTCTTTTTGATAGAGATTGTAGAGTTATGTTTGAAAGATATTTACAGTAAAGGAATATATTCCCTTGGATTATGTGATGTTTTTAATGTTTTTAATATAATTCACGAGATATTTACTAACCTAATTCTATGACTTGGAAGTGGTATAGATATTGTGGATGATGAAACACTACCACTTGGGTAAGGTGACCTGGTTGAGTTCTCTAATATATTTGAGAAGCATTCTATTTTCCTTGTATAGATAGTTGATAGTATAAACTAGCTCAAAGAAGATATTCTATGATTGAAATGGATGCATTGGGTTGTGAATCTCACTTCCCATATAATAAATATTTGTATACATCATCTAGAGTTATTTTGTGGCTCTAAGCCCTAGATTTGATCCATTTGAGGTGTCTTGAGGCATGTTAGTAGTATAGTTTTCCTTGATTTGTGATATGAAATCATTAGTAGGAATGTTATGAGGATTTGTGTGTCTCATAGTTTTTTATCAATTGTTATCTATGGTTTGGTAAGTTAGTTATTTCATAGGATGTTAACCCTACACCTTTCTTCAAAATACATTGATGTGTTTTTAAATCTAATTCTAAAATAATATTTAAAAATGGGTGTCTATGTTGAATTATGTTAAAATTAATGAGTTATCCCCTTAGTGAAATTATTAAGTATTGTTACAATGCTTTTTCAAGGTTTTGTTTTCATTAAACATAATGGATTTTAAATGGTTTAAGGATTATTTCAAAGGGGTGGTTATTTTGAAATGTTTTTTCTTAAGAAGAAAGGAGTAGTTAGCATGAGGATGGTTTTAGATTGTTGTAGTTAGTGTTGTATTTTTTACTATATTTGGATTCCCTCAGTGGTGAGGTTAATGTTTGTGATGTATTTCTATAGTTTTGATATTTCAAGAAGTTTTCTTTTTAAAAGTGATTTTGAATCATAGCCTAATAGTTGTGAGATTTATATGATATTATGTGGTTAGGTTGGTCAATATCTAAGATGATAATAAATTTAGAATACTCTATAATTGAATGAGTTGGGATGGGGAGGAGGATAAATAAAATAGGCTTGGGCTCTATAGAGAGATTTCCAAGGCTAAAAATGAAATTCCATAAAAATGGGGGTAGGGGTAGAGGCATGCATGAAGATGATCCAAATAATCCCATTAAAAGGGAAAGTTCAGCGCACAAATGATGATATTATTTAATATTTTTTATTGTTTGGATAATACAATAGCTTATATATTCTTTAATAATTTTATTATAGATAATAATCCTGATATTATTGGAATTATTTATCTAAATATTCTTATTAAATTCTTCAATGTGTTGGATTGATACAAGTTAGGCTTAATGTTCATGGCACATAACATCAAATCAACTGATGTTGTAACCCTTTTGTTTCTAATTGAAAAAGGAATTTATTTCTCTATTTTATATATAGGGAATCAATATATTTTTTTTATAAGAATCAAATGTAAAATGTTTGATCTATATTATTTATATTATCTCCTAGAGTGCATTAATCAAGAGGAGGTTGAACATGAGCTTTTCTCTATGAATCTGAATAGTTCATCTAGACCATATGTTTTCACCAATAATATTTCCATCCATTATTGGGGTATTATTCATAAATATATATTTCATGATATCAAAGAATTATTATCTACTGGTCTCACAAGAATAATATGATAAATATTCTAAAGAACTAGGATTTTTTTAATAGTATTTTTTATGTGGTGAGTGATCATTAATGATCTATAATGATTTTTTAAATCATAATGTGGCATGTTGACATGTAAAAAGGTGTTTTAAATGATGTACTTCCTTATTTTGGTTGAATAACTTGTGTGCTCTGCTAGAATTTAATTAAAACTTGAGATTAAGAGTGGTATAGGTGATGAAATTCATTGTGATTTTAAGAGAGATAGTGAGTTTTTAAATGGGCATAAGAAGTGGTTTAAATAAAGGTTTGATATGGAAATTTTTGTAATGTTAAATTATGTAAATTAAGGAATTTCATCCTATATTCTTCTAAAAATTCTTTAGGTCTTCCTTTGAGTTACAAATATTTTTTTTAATGCTTTTGGGAGTTTATATATTCAATTAAAATGGAATTAATTGAAATTAATAATGGATAAGGACTAGTTATATTGTTTAAATTTGATTATTAAATTATTAATTATTAAACTTAAGAGATGATTCTTAGATTTGGGTGTTTTGGTAGTGGGGTATAAAGAATGATTAATTTTTTGTACTTAAATATATGTTTGGTATGGGGCTGCGTAAACATTAAATAATTAATTGAAGTGAATGCCTTATTTTAAAATAAATATAATGTGTTCCTATTAATCATTTATGTTTTAAAAATAATGCTTTTTATTTTATAACTTCAGATAATGAAATTATCTAGAGAATCTGTTTTAGAGAAGTTTGACATGGATTTGATTCTTGTATTTTCTTTGGTTATTAACACACACAAAAACATGTTCAAAATGAAGTTATATTTGATGATCCATTTTATATGATGTTCATTGCAATATTTATGGAGTGTTTGAAGATGATTATAATCAACTTTGAAGAGTTTGGATAAAATCTGAACTATTTTGATATGTTATGGAATTCAGATCCAAGTTTAAAAAAAATTCTAGGTCTAGATGTGTATGAGTTAGTATAAATTAATTATGAGTAGTTATAATGTAATTGTTCAGCCACACTATAGAAAATTATGCTACACTATATACATGCAATAGAGTTTTGAAAAGAATAATAAGAAGTATGAAGAATAAGAAGTTTCTAAATAGCTAAAAATGTTATATTTGTAGAATTTATATTTTAATTTCAAATTATAATTATATTTTTTATTCTAGTGCATGATATATGTATTGATTCAAACATGAATTTTTTTTGGAGTAAAGTGTGATAGAAACATAAACGCATTGATTACTCTTTATAGAAATTATTGAGAATATTTTGGATTGTAACAATAATAAGAATTGTTTGTGTGCTTTAATGTTTTCAAGGATTAATTGTTTACAAACATTTATTGATATATTTATATAAATTAATCAGTCTACTTCTGTGATGGGTTTAATTTTTCTATTTCATTCATTTTAATATAATTTATTTCAGTATATTTCTTTATCATGTGTCTCACATGCTATTTATACCTCAAATAAAATTATTTTGTTGGTAATACTAACCCTATGAAAAATCAAAATATAGGTTTTTCCTAATCCTTTGTTAGAAATGGTTATAGGTTTTCTCTATACTATATAAAAGTTTGTATCAATTTTCTCATTCTATGTGTGAAAATTTCATATTTCAAATACTTTTCAATATTAATCTAAATTCCTAAGTCAAGTCATTAACAAACTCTTTAATCTATTTTTTCTCATAAATATATTCTAATTTTCATAAATTCATATTTACATCAATATAGTTATTAAAAAATTATAATGAATCTATATAATTTACAATTGAATGAATTTTATTCCCAAAATTTATTTAAATAAAAAAATTATAAACGAGTGTCATACCTGCTTCCTCTCATGTTCTAGCATCATTTTCCTCCCAAAAGTGTGGAGGTAATTTATAGCATCCTTATTTTTTTAGTTCTTTCATTTTATTTCTAAAAATGAATTTTCAATAATAAAAATAGATTATTAATGAAAATCATCATAATTTTCATTAAAAACTCAAATTGGATTAATACCTTAAAATCATTACTCTTATAATGAGAAATAATTTTCTAATATTGTACTATTGGACACTCATTCATGATAGTAATGGCCTCTAAATCTATAACAACTCTTGAAATCCAACCACTATACAACTCATCCTTATATTCTCTCCAAATATCACTTGTGCAGTCCTCAAAGCATCGCCGTCAAGAAAATTATAACAAAGATAACACTAAAATATTAATTCATATAAATAAAATAAAAATATAACATTAAATATAATGAATTTTCTTACCCATATTTTCACCCAATCACTGTATTTTACTTCGTTTTTAAGGTTTCTCCAGGAGAGTGGCCCGATAGGAATTATTTCAAAGTATTTGGAAAAAACCACCATAAAACCCCTACATTCTCACCATATTTTTTCAATTATTTGATTATCCTTTTTGTACTCAACTATCAGTTGTGTGTGGAAGTTCCATGCCTCATTCATACGTGTACGCCTATGAATCCTAATGGAAGATCTAGGTGTGAAAGAAATAAAAATAAATATTATATCAATACATATTATAGTGAAAATAAATTACGTTCAAAAAATTTACTAGGGTTCAATAAATATACATGAGATAGATTGATCAGTGGGTACTATTGGATCCCTAATCTTTGAAGGATGGTCAACCTATACAATAGAAGTTGGATCCAATGTCTATTAATGAGGCTCTAAATGTATCGGAGTAAAAGTCAAAGGAGTGTGGACTTAGAAGATCAGGTAGAAGGAAGTAGAAGGATAAGAAGTTGTCATAGATGTATGTGGAAAATTATAATATGGATTGGGAGTAGGATCCATCATCAGATAAGGGAAAATGATGAGGAGGATCAGATATAAATAGTGACAAAACTATAAGTAGACTAAATATCCTGGGTACCTCTAACGACAATGTGGGGTAATAAAGTATGCTAGATGGTATATCTATTAAAGGTATAGGGCATGATCAGGTATGAAAATTGGTTTGAGTGTCTCTAGTACCCCCCCCCCCCAAATCATCTATTTGAGAACCATTTCTACAAGGTTTATTGAAGATTAACTATGTCCTAGGTGGTGGATCCTTATTAAAAGTTAAAAACAAAATTAAACACACGACATTATATTTTATAGATATATATATATTTGAAATAAAATATTCATAATAGGCACCATGGGAAGAACATTGATCTCTCTCATGTGATTATTATTGTCTGACATCCTCTTCCTTTATATTTATTTAATGTTTTTCATTTCCTTCATATGAAAAAAAATATGCATTCAATTATAACTTCATAGCTAATGTGTAATCCAAACAAAAAAAGAAGATGTTACATTAATTAATTAAGGAATACCAATTTTCAAACCAAATAAAGGATATGTAGTGATGTAAAAAAATAACATTATAATTAGTGTTAAGAATATAAAAAACCAAAAAGGTATGTCATAAAAAATACATTCAATTAGAATATTTGGCATGGGTATGGTATAGTTTTCTTATATTTTCAATTCTATCCAATTCTACATTGGTTAGGTCATTTAGTTCATTTTTGTTAATTGATTAGTTCATTTGTCCATTTTTTAGGGATAGGTCATTTGGTTCATATTTTGGGTTTGGTCATTTTTCCATTTTTTGTTAGGACATTCATTTCATTGGTTTTTATTTTTATTATAATTAGTTTAATATGTTTCAATTTAATTATTTATTTTTTTTCTAATTTAATTTTTTTAGTTTTTTTTGGTTTGGAAAGGTTCTAATACAATTTAATTCAATATTAGAAAATTAAACTTAAAGAAAAATGAAACCAGTATATATTGAAATACACATGAAGATCAAGTTGGATACAAGATATTTGTAAATGATAATAAATAAATTTGAATAGTACCAACCTGAAAAACCCAAGTCAAGCTAAACCAAAATAACTAAGAACACATATGGATGATTTTATATATTTCCCACCGCAACTTCATGTTCACAATCAACACTAAAAATTGAACTATTGGATTCATCATATGTGGAAAATTGATCGGGGAAATGGGGGCATTGATGGAGTCAATTTCATCATCACCATCATCAAAAATATGTCTTGGTATTAATTTAATAATGACACCAAAATTCAGGTCATGGATAATCTTTCACATAAAAAACCTATTTCACCATTGATGATAATATATATGGATCATCAGTAGAAAGATTTTGAATCATGTAAATAACTCAAAATCTACAATCATCGATAAATTTTTCATGCCTTATCATCGAATCAAACCACTTTTATTTCATCATAGTGACTCAGCCATGAGAGTAATAATATAATATTAGTATTTTATCAATAAATTCATAATTAGATACATTTTCAAATTGAGGTCTAATATCTAATACACTGGCATAACATTCTATTATAGTAGTTACTATAAAACCATAATATTGTTTTCTCATGTTCATTGATTGTTCAGGGATAATAAATTTGTACTCTGAACCAAATGGCCTGAAGGCCTTCATTTGATTATTATTTTTGATAATCCACCTTCCAAGAGGTGAGGTAGAGCCCTTATAAGGCCCAAAGTCTTAGATACAATTACATAACCCATAGGTATTAAAGGTAATCACCCAAACAAAACAACTTTGAACTGCTCCTCCCCAGAAAATGTCATGATATCATCACTCCACCTTCATGGGGTTGGCCAGCTAGTTGTCATGTGTAGAGCCGCACAGACCCGGTACCGATGGCAATTAATACCCTCTTGTTCTTCCAATTTTGGTTAGCTCTGCTCTGGTGAATTCACCTTCCCTAAATCCTCATCTAGAGCTATGTCCCTTTTAGTCTGACTGGTATATTTGCATATTCGTGGGGCCCGAAGGACTTGGGGTGGCCTTAAGGCCTTATGGTGGCTTGAAGGCCTTGAGAGACAACTGGATCGAAGGCCTTGTGGGGCCAAAATCCTTACGGGACCTAAGGACCAAACCAATGGCCCAGAGGCCCATATGGATGAATAGTTCTGGCTGTTATAGTACCAAACAGTACCTGCTATAGTGTTACTACATTAACCCAAAAATATGTCTCCACCCAGATTTGATTCAAGTATCTTGGATGCACTTTCTTATTCCTCGCCAACCGGGATGAGTCTCATGTGCATAAATTTCTACTCATTTATCACAATTTATTTTCATTCACAAACCACAAAATTAAGACCCAAAGACAAAGATCTTATTTTCTCATAGACAGTGTCGATAGGAAAACTCAATACTTGAATTATAAATGAATATTAAAATTAACTAAATATTAATTTTATTAATTTTTTATAATAATAATTTTACCTTCAATTTCAACCAAGAATAAAAATGTTTTCTATTCAAAGTATTTCTCTTTATCAAATATAAAGAATGGTGATTTCTATTTATAATTTCTTTATGTTTCTTGTAGAAAAAATAGATATAGTTTAATAGATATTTACAATGATATGATATATGATAACATATAAATTTACCTACTTGATGTAGTCATCGAACTAATCACAGTTAAAAAAAACTATGTGATGTTCCATCTCCTACTCTTCAAGGATTAATGTAGTCAATGTATATGATCTATGAATTCCCCATGTTTAGGGAAGTAATGGAAAACTGGGTTCAATTTTCTCATACTACTCTACTTTATTTTTCCTTAGTTCATTTTATCTCATAGTCACATTATTAAAATACATTGAATATCAATTCATACATTCTTGACCCAAGTAACCATTAAAGATAGAACCATCAGGATGATTCCTATTCTAGACATAAGACTTCAATATGTACATATTTCATTCAGTTGGATACATCTAATGAAAACAATAGGTCTTACAATAACTATTTTGTTTTGAAGATGGATAGTTCGATAGAGAATTCATTTGTAAAATGATAGAGGAAACATTTTCTCTAACTCATAAAAAAATAATGGTTTTACTTACAACATTTTATACAAGAAATACTTGGAAAACCTCTAAGAAAAAATATATCTATAAAAATGGAACAAATTAATAACTACCACCCTTACATTACTAGACAATAGATTAAAGATTGATATTGGAATCAACTCATGTATAAGGATGTGGTAATCATGAGTCTTCAAAGATTTCTTCTTTAACACTTTTCTATTGAACCATTTTGATATGTTTCTTAAATAGCCATCAGGAACTTTAATAATCTCTAGTACTTCCAAAAATTGATTTCTTTGTAGGTTTCATCACATAAGAAGCACATGGAACTTTCAATTTATTTTCACAGATATACATAGGATGAAATTCTGGTCTAATATTCCAATACACCAAGTCATGTCGATATTGTAAATCATCACTTTTACTTCCCTTTACATCTAGAAGAATTAAAAGAAAAAAATTTCATATATTTTTTTCAATGTGAATTGTGTTTAAGAAATTACATAACAAATTGGTTTATGAATAAGGAAACTCAAAGAAGATACTTTTTTTCTTCCAATTGTAATTGGTTTCAGTGTAAATATTCTTCCTCTTTATAAATTTCTTCTAACCATTTTTGAATAAAAAACTGACATCCAGCAGTTCATTAATTATAACAGTTCTAGACATACACAGAGGTAGATTTTTGATCTCCATGGTATTTTCAAACATTTGATGATTATTATTATATAGATGATCCATTAGATAGAATCATTGATGTCCCATAATATATGGAAGGATCTTTTTGATGCCTACAATGAAGGGTAAAACTCTACAATATAATCATATAAAATATATTTCTCTTTTTTCATTACTTATTTATTTATTTATTTTTAGGAAGCATTGGATGCTGATTGCAATCAATTTGGATACCACAAATGTAACAACCCGAGATTTTATGAGAATTATTCTTTTTAATTTCTTTAATGTCCTCTTATTTACACTACACCAAGATTATCTTGCGTTATATGCAATATTGTATTAGCTTGTAGTATACGCAACACTAATATTGGATTGTGTTACACACAATTTCAAGTTTGTTTAATAGTAGTTATTCTATGCAACATTGAGTATATATATATATATATATATTCAATGTATAAATGAAATATGGTTGGATTTTGTTATAAACAACAAAAAATGAGTCTTGCACTACATGCAACCCTGACTTGGCTTGCATTACAGGCAATCGCGACCTTCCTCGATAGCGTCTGTTGTACGCAATACCGGGTTTCACTAAACAATGACATATTGTTATAATATTATTATGGACTAGACATTATGAATAGTATTAACTACATTTTAAATTTTATAACATTATTATTCATCTTACACATTTTCTAAAACATGGTATAAGAACAAAATCAATTTTTCGGGTAAAATAAGTATTTTTCAAAAAATGCAATTTTACCGCCTTTTGATGATGCACCCACATTAACTCTAGTTTTTGACATGTTTATAAGTTAAATTTGACAAAATAAAATTATTCTTTAGAATCATGAAATAAAAATTTACTTTGGATAAATTTTTCATATTATTCTGGTAACTTTCATATTTTGATGAATAGTAAAAACACGCTATATTTTAATTAAAAACAACTTTTTTCATCGCAATAATTTATATGGTTAAATTATAATATTTAATGGTTTTAAAGTATAAATAGAATATATTTTTACCATTTAATATAATTTATGTCATTCACATTAATTTTACATTTAATTCATAGGTAAAAACATTTCAATCTTTTGCAATGTTTTAACTTTTAAAACACGTTTTCTTAACAAGGGGATTAATTTTAAATTAATTTCTGCAACTTTTGTGTACTGAATTTAGAAAAATGGATTCCATATTTGGAATCAGTGGGTCCAAATTATGTTAATAAGCTACTTTTTATTTTTGGGCATTATGAATAGTAACTACGGTAAATTTTATTTACCATAATAAAAGCTAAATTGGGTAATTAAGGGTAAAAATAATATTATAAAATTACCCTAACACTTGTATTAATATAATTGGATGCTTATATTTCGTTCTAAGGAATATTTGGGTCGAAATGGAATCCATTGGAACCCACTTGGAGGTGATTAAGACCTTTAGTTTATTTTATTTAAAGGAAAGTGAAATATGTCTCACTCAACTTTAATAATTAAATTACTTTTAATATAAGTTTATAAAGAATATAAATTCGGTTATAAATACTCATTTCAAATATAAAATTTTTTTCTTTATAATGGTAATTTATTTGTAATTTTTAAGAGTTATTTAGTTACCTTATTATCTTATACATTAATGATGCAGAAATTATTTATTTAGTGAAAAATCAATAATATAGTTTTTATTGAAATAGTAATACATATCAAAAGGCCCGAAAATCTGCACAAAACTTATTAGTAGTGTATATATAAACCCTAATCATCCACTGGCCGAATGTTTGACCATTTGGATCCCTATTAAGGCGATTATGACACTTATAATATTTTATTATAAATGATTCCAAAGTTGTCACCTTCATAATTTAATAAAGATAAAAATTTACATATTGTTATTTTAAGATGATAAATTAGAGTACAATTATTATTATAAAATCTTTGATATTTATCTTCATCAAAGGATTTTATTTTTTGTTTTTATGCAACAAATAAGTATACTAAATAATCATACAAAAATGTTGTACTAATTATTTTATTAAGAGATATACCAAATAAATGGTTTTAAAAATATTAAAATAAATATTATATGAACTATTTAATGTGCTCAACTAATTTTCTAGACAACTTTGATATGTTAGGTATCTATTAAATATTTTAGTTCGAATATATCCCCTGTTTATATTTTATTTAAATTCAAATAAATGAATAGTTTCAAAATTAACACTATTGTTATTTTATAAAAATAACATATTATTAAATTGTTTAAAAATCACAAAAATATTTAAAAATTATAAATTGAAATTTATATAGTCTAAAATGTCATAAAGTATCCAATTATTGAAAATTAACAACACATAAGTGATTATTTATAACCGTTTAAAATTTATAATTTTATTACCACAAATAAACTTAAATAGATTAAATAAGGATAAATCAAAATGATAAGGTTTAAAATAAGATCAAAACATGTCTAAATTTGATTTGTTGATGATATTACAACCCTATATCATCTAATATTCTAATTGAGTCATTTTTGTAGGTTTTAATGTGGGGTTTGAATTTATATTAAACTAATATTTTTGAGGATTCCAAAGGTGCCCCTCTCCTCCCTTATAAAAGGGCACCTCCTCCCTCTCCTCCTCACACCACTTTGAGCCTTCAAGCATGGACAACCCCTGACAATTTATATTCTACACTTCCCTATAAACATCCTATAGGTCCTGGTCTACTTCAAAGACCAATCTTAGTGCCCTAAGAGGAGGTTTTAAAGAGGCGTATTGAAGAAGAGGCAATATTCGTTACCGATTCTTTAGAATTTATTTCTTCTTCTACCTCATCTTCTTTAGTTGTTTCATTATATTTTAATAACATAAGTATAACTAATATACTGATATGTTATTATAAATATTAAACAACCTCATTTCACCTTCTATTCATCCTAAGGAAAACGAAATCATCGCGCGTGCATACGTATGGAATACCGTCTCCACGCTGTAGTGTAATCTGTTTTTCCACCACCACCTTACTTGGATGGGTATAATGGTGTAAATAATAAATAAATATGATTATTATAACATCATACTGATTCTAAGATATTATATAATTCACTCCAATTCGATTCAATAAATATGTGAATGATATCATCGCTCGTGCGTACGTACGGATTACCATCTCCACGACGCGATGAGATTCATTTTCCATGTTAACAATTCAAGAATGATTATAAAGTATATATAATAAGTAATAATGAAATATATGACATAATAATTCTACTGGATTTATTTATATATATATGTATGTCATATACTTAATTCCATTCAATTCAATAAGGAAACGAAAACAGCGTTCATGCGTACGTACGGCCTACCGTCTCCATGAACGGTGCATTTCTTTCCATTTATCGATCTATTATATATATGTATATTCTGAATATATATTATATATAAAACATGTTTTATATTCTGTAATTAATTAATAATGATCTAAGTAATTGTATGAATAATTACAAGTCAAAACACGGAGGACAAATGAAACGATTTTACCCAAAATGATCTTTAACATGGAATTTACAAAAGAACGGGTAATATAAAGTCATAAGTGAACCATTTATGACATAATAACAATTAATATGATTATGTAATAAGTCAATGACATTATCTAAATCATTATACATGAGGTTTGGATACGTATGAAGCATATCGGATCTAAGGTAAGGGATATCTTTTCCAATCTCATTTTTATCCGAGATTGTTTATTCATAAGTATTTACTGGGGTTATTGTTATTATACATGTCCATATGTTCTCAAAATGTTTTCATAAAATGTTTAATTTTCTCCCATGTATGTTTAAAGTAATTTTTAACCTTTTTACTTTTACTACATTGTATGGAAGGAATATTTCTTTTGTTTACCATACAATGTACTTTTTTGACTTTTCCGGCAAAAGTACGAGAAGAATGTTTTTTTAACTTATATGGCATGAAATGATTTTTACGGTTTTATAAAGCCTTATTTTCATGAAGCTTCCTCCAAAAGGTTTTAGGAATATTTTCAACAAAATAATTTTCGTTTAAAATTGCATGACATTTTGGGAGAAGAAATGGTATTTTACTCAAGAATTCATTTCAAGTGTTTTATCAAAACTATTTTCCATTTAAAATGAAATTCTTTAATATGTTTTTGTTTCAAGTGTAATGTATCCATTGTTTACATGGTTTTATTTTTCTTATGATGAAATGATATCCATTTTTTTAATATATGGATTATGTTATGATGGCATGATGTTTAAGAATATCATTCTATTACATTGGTTATGTTATGATGTATGATTTATGATTTTGTGGCATACGAAAGAATGATTAAATTATGAGATGGGTGAGACCAATATCTCCCTCCAATGCATTGGGTAAAGATTTATATCTCATGAGATAGACATGGCTGGAACGGTAAGTTAATCTGGTTCAGTAATACAGGACTGGAACGAGGAGTGAACTCGATTCAGAAAGGGACTTTGTCCACAAAGATGGTGTTTGCAGCAATGCCTTGGCTAATATGGAAATCATATCATGCGCTTAATGTTTTTCCACAGATACATGTTTTATTTCATGCTATTTTATCATGATTGATGTCCCATTATGATCTATGCCTTACGTACTTCCATGTTTTATGTCATTGCTCAAGATTTTGATGTTTAAATATTATGTTCATCTTTTGAAGTTCAAATTTATACGGTATGTTTTATTTTATCCATTCTTACCCTTACTGAGCATTTGAGCTCACCCTTTATATGTTTTCTTTTTCCCAGGATTTAAAGAAAGGTTTTAGGTAAGAAAACAAAAAGGGGAAGATCTTTATGGGAGATGTTGAAGATCTTTCACCGCGATTAGAAGATTACGTTTTGAGTTTCCAAAGACACTAAACTATTACGGTCCTTTTGTACCTGCTTTTGTTATGTATTAAGTATTCTGAAAAAGTAATGTAATTTCCATGTACGTCAAGATTCGGGCCTCTACAGTTGGTATTAGAGGAAAGGTTTAGTTAACCTTTGGAAACTAGGATGCGAAAACTTTAGTGAGGTCCATAGAGATATTTCTAAGGTATGTCTAGGGATGTCCCTAAGGTTTAGTATAACTATAGGTTACAGTAATAGAATTATGTTTACAATCATGAATAACCTAGGGTGATCCTAAGATATCATATTTTAAAGAAGGTTTCATAAGTTATACATCCTATAAGTTACTTTTTATGATTATGCGGTTCCTCATTATTTTAACTGTTTCTTACACAATGGTTTCTGGTTTTAGTTAATGGAGGGAACCAGAAGGAATTGGGTTGACATTGAATCCAATGGACAAATTGGTGACTATGAGAAGAGAAATTGTGTAATGCCTGGAGATAAAGATATTTTGATTCCCAATTCATCAAATAAAAGGAAGATGGACATTTATGCATGTTCGCATGTTGAGGAGCATAGAGAAAGGAAGATTGATATTTCAAAAGAAGGGAAGAATAACCTTGATGAATACATCAAATGGAGGGGAAGATGTTATTTGTGTGTAGAGAAGGGTCATAGAGTGATAGACTGTTATGAAGTTCAATGACTTATCTGTGGAGAAAATGGGCATTACCCAACTCAATGCCCTGACCTAAGAGGTTACTTCTAAATCAAGGAAGGAATTATTCCATGACAATCATTTAAGAGGATGGTTTGAAGTGTTTATGTTTTGGTATTCAAGAATAATGTTGGTGAGGTACTTTTATGGTATATTGGAATACCTATATATTGGTCCATTATGGTTTTCCATACGAGTATGACATGGGTAACCATGAAAAGTGATTGAAATATTTTTGGAAAGCATATTATATGCACATAATGAAGGGATAAAGAGAAAATAATATGTTTGATTGTGTTCATGAGCTCATTACTAAAATAAGGAAAAAGTGATATCATGGTTTGAGTATATAGAAATTTTGGGATTTTGGTATTTTGACAGCATTCATGTTTTCACTAAGGTTCAATGGGTATTCATTTTTCAAGAGAATACATGATTAAGGTATTCACATGATTGGAATGTGATCAACAAGATATATCAGGGATAAATGATGGTATTCACATGCTCGGTAGATGACATTTCTAATAATTGTTTTATTTATACTATAAGCTTTGACAGAAGTATTTTGGATAAGCCTAAAGATTTGAAATGGATTATGTTGGACATAAGTTAGTATTGTTTAAGGATAGAACTGTTTTCTATATTATCGATGGAATGTCATAATGATGTAATTTTAGAAAAAGGGACAACCTGCAAGATGGGCGACAACCCGTCGCGTCGGACAAGGCTGTGGGAATCGAACCCACAACCGAAGTGCGACAGGCCTTTATCGCCTACCACTGGCCTACAGGAAGTCCCTGGTTAGTAGAAACTAGTTTTATTATATTAAAAAGTATGATATATGAAGTATAAGTCCATATATGATTAATCTCACTATAGATGGACTTATGTATATTTGATAACTTTTTCTAACCTTTTGTTTGAGACAGATGGAATGACCTATCATTCTATCACATGATCTGCTAACACTTCACAAATGAAAAATTCAACTTCATTTATTTAAGAGATGAAGTGGAAATTGTCCAAGGAACGACCAATGGTGATATTGTACCAAAATCAAGTAAGTATTTCTTTTTCAACAATTCTTCGACTTTAGGGAAATGATCATGAATACAAAAAAAATGTTTTCCTAATGCCCTTATATCCAATGAATTAGATGGTACCTTAGATCATCACAAATTTACGGCTTTGTGACTGTGGGCTTTATCATAGCCATGTCCTCTACCACTCTCCATCAGAACTTGATGGTTAGATTTCTCTTCCATATCCATATTTTCACCTATGTTCTCCTATGTGGAAACCCAGTGATTAGTTAATTTGGGTAACCGTTACGTTTCATACTTTAGTTTTTTAATTTAAGTTTTGGGATTCCATTATACGATGTGGGTTTCAATTAAAGGAACTTTCAAGTAGAAAACCATTTATAACCCTGACAAATTTCGAGGGCAAAATTCATTTTAAGGGGGGTAGAATGTAACAACCCGAAATTTTATGAGAATTATTCTTTTTAATTTCTTTAATGTCTTCTGGTGTACGCTACACCAAGATTATCTTGTGCTATACGCAACACCGTTTTATCTTGTAGTATACGCAACACTAATCTTGGATCGTGTTACACACAATTTCAAGTTTGTTTGATAGTAGTTATTCTATGCAACATTGAGTATATATATATATATATATATATATTAAATGTATAAATGAAATATGGTTGGATTTTGTTATACGCAACAACAAAGGATTCTTGCACTACACACAACCCTGACTTGTCTTGAATTACACGCAATCGCGACCTTCCTCGATAGCGTGTGTTGTACACAATACCGGGTTTCACTAAACAATGATATATTGTTATAATATTATTATTGACTAGACGTTATAAATAGTATTAACAAAATTTTTAATTTTATAACATTATTATTCATCTTACTCATTTTCTAGAACATGGTATAAGAACAAAATAAATTCTTCAGGTAAAATAAGTATTTTTCAAAAAATGCAGTTTTGCCGCCTTTTGATGGCGTACCCACATTAAATATAGTTTTTGACATGTTTATAAGTTTAATTTGACAAAATAAAATTATTCTTTGGAATAATGAAATAAAAATTTACTTTGGATAAATTTTTCATATTATTCTGGTAACTTTCATATTTTGATGAATATTAAAAACACGCTATATTTTAATGAAAAACAACTTTTTTCATCGCAATAATTTATATGGTTAAATTATAATATTGAATGGTTTTTAAGTATAAATATAATATATTTTTACAATTTAATATAATTTATGTCATTAACATTAATTTTACATTGAATTCATAGGTAAAAACATTTCAATCTTTTACAATGTTTTAACTTTTAAAACATGTTTTCTTAACAACGGGATTAATTTTAAATTAATTTATGCAACTTTTGTGTATTGAATTTAGAAAAATGGATTCAATATTTGGAATCAGTGGGTCCAAATTATGTTACTAAGCTACTTTTTATTTTTGGGCATTATGAATAGTAACTACGGTAAATTTTATTTACCATAGTAAAAGGTAAATCGGGTAATTAAGGGTAAATATAATATTATAAAATTACCCTAACACTTGTCTTAATATAATTGGATGCTTATATTTCATCCTAAGGCATATTTGGGTCGAAATGGAATCCATTGTAACCCACTTGGAGGTGATTAAGACCTTTAGTTTATTTTATTTAAAGGAAAGTGAAATATGTCTCACTCAACTTTAATAATTAAAGTATTTTTAATATAAGTTTATAAAGAAAATAAATTCAGTTATAAATACTCATTTCAAAGATAAAATGTTTTTCTTCATCATGGTAATTTATTTGTAATTTTTAAGAGTTATTTGATTACCTTATTATCTTATACATTAATGATGCATAAATTATTTATTTAGTGAAAAATCAATAATATAGTTTTTATTGAAATAGTAATACATATCAAAAGGCCCAAAAAACTGCACAAAACTTATTATTAGTGTATATATAAACCTTAATCATCCACTGGCCGAATTGTTGACCATTGGGATCCTTATTAAGGCGATTATGACACTTATAATATTTTATTTTAAATGATTCCAAAGTTGTCACCTTCATAATTTAATAAAGATAACAATTTAAATATTGTTGTTTTAAGATGATAAATTCGAGTAAAATTATTATTATAAAATATTTTATATTTATCTTCATCAAAGGATTTTATTTTTTATTTTTATGTAACAAATAAGTATATTAAATAATGATACAAAAATGTTGTACTAATTATTTTATTAAGAGATATACCAAATAAATGGTTTTAAAAATATTAAAATAAATATTATATGAACTATTTAATGTGCTCCACTAATTTTCTAGACAAATTTTACATGTTATTAATCTATTAAATATTTTATTTTGAATATATCCTCGGTTTAGATGTTATTTAAATTCAAATAAATTAATAGTGTCAAAATTAACACGATTGTTATTTTATAAAAATAAAATATTATTAAATTGTTTAAAAATCACAAAAATATTTAAAAATTATAAATTGAAATTTATATAGTCGAAACTATCATAAAGTATCCAATTATGGAAAATTAACAACACATAAGTGATTATTTATAACCATTTATAATTTATAATTTTATTACAACAAATAAACATAAATAGATTAAATAAGGATAAATCAAAATGATAAGGTTTAAAATAAGATCAAAACATGTATAAATTTTATTGGTTTATGATATTACAACCCTATATCATATAATATTTTAATTGAGTCATTTTTGGAGGTTTTTATGTGTAGTTTGAATTTATATTAAACTAATATTTTTGAGGATTCCAAAGGTGCCCCTCTCCTCCCTTATAAAAGGGCACCTCCTTCCTCTCCTCCTCACACCACTTTGAGCCTTCAATCTCGGCCAACCCATGACAATTTATCTTATACACTTCCCTAGAAACATCCTAGAGGTCCTGGTATACTTCAAATACCAATCTTAGTGCCCTAAGAGGAGGTTTCAAAGAGGCGTATCGAAGAAGTGGTAATATCTGTTACCGATTCTTTCAAATTTATTTCTTCTTATACCTCATCTTCTTTAGTTGTTTCATTATATTGTAATAACATCAGTATAACTAATATACTTATATGTTATTATAAATATTAAATAACCCCATTTCACCTTCTATTCATCCTAAGGAAAACGAAATCATCGTGTGTGCGTACGTACGGAATACCGTCTCCACGCCGTGGTGTAATCTGTTTTTCCACCACCACCTTACTTGGATAGGTATAATGTTGTAAATAATAAATACATATTATTATTATAACATAATACTGATTATAAGATATTAGATCATTCACTCCAATTCTATTCAATAAATATGGGAACGATATCATCGCTCGTGCGTACGTACGGATTACCGTCTCTACGACGCGATGAGATTCATTTTCCATGTTAACAATTCAAGAATGATTATAAAGTATATATAATACGAATTAATCATGAAATATATGACATAATAATGCTATTGGATTTATGTATATATATATGTATGTCATATACTTAATTCCATTCAATTCAATAAGGAAACGAAAACAGCGTTCATGCGTACGTACGGCCTACCGTCTCCATGAACGGTGCATTTCTTTCCATTTATCGATCTATTATATATATGTATATTCTGAATATATATTATATATAAATCATGTTTTATATTCTTTAATTAAGTAATAATGATCTAAGTAATCGTATGAATAATTACAAGTCAAAACACGGACGACAAATGAAACGATTTTACCCAAAACGCTCTTTAACATGGAATTTACAAAAGAACGGGTAATATAAAGTCATAAGTGAACCATTTATGACATCATAAAAATTAATATGATTCTATAATAAGTCAATGACATTATCTAAATCATTATACAGGAGGTTTGGATACGTATGAAGCATATCGGATCTAAGGTAAGGGATATCTTTTCCAATCTCATTTTTATCCGAGATTGTTTATTTGTAAGTATTTACTGGGGTTATTGTTATTATCCACGTCCATATGTTCTCAAAATGTTTTCATAAAATGTTTAATTTTCTTCCATGTATGTTTAAAGTCATTTTTACCCTTTTTACTTTTACCACATCGTATGGAAGGAATCTTTCTTTTGTTTACCATACGAGGTACTTTTTTTACTTTTCCGGCAAAAGTACGACAAGAATGTTTTTTTTAAATTATACGGCATGAAATGATTTTTACGGTTTTATAAAGCCTTATTTTCATGAAGATTCCTCCAAAATATTTTAGGACTATTTTCAAAAAAATACATTTTTTTTAAAATTTCATGACATTTTGGGAGAAGAAAATTATTTTGAAGAAGAATGTGTATTTTACTCAATAATTAATTTCAAGTGTTTTATCAAAACTATTTTCCATTTAAAATGACATTATTTAATATGTTTATGTTTCAAGTGTAATGTCTCCATTATTTACATGGTTTTATTTTTAATATGATGAAATGATATCCAATTTTTTTATATATGGATTATGTTATGATGGCATGATGTTTAAGAATCTCATTCTATTACATGGGTTATGTTATGATGTATGATTTATGATTTTGTGCCATATGAAAGAATGATTTCATTATGACATGGTTGGGACCTATATCTCCCTCCAATGCATTGGGTAAATATCTATATCTCATGAGATAGACATGGCTGGAACGGTAAGTTAATCTGGTTCAGTAATACAGGACTGGAATGAGGAGTGAACTCGATTCAGAAAGGGACTTTGTCCACTAAGATGGTCTTGGCAGCAATGCCTTGGATAATATGGAAATCTTATCATGTGGTTAATGTTTTTCCACAAATACATGTTTTATTCCCATGATATTTTATCATGATTGATGTCCCATTATGATCTATTCCTTACGAACTTCCATGTTTTATGTCATTGCTCAAGATTTTGATGTTTAAATATTATGTTCATGTTTTGAAGTTCAAATGTATACGGTATGTTTTATTTTATCCATGCTTACCCTTACTGAAAATTTGAGCTCACCCTTTATATGTTTTCTTTTCCCCAGGATTTAAGAAAGGTTTTAGGTAAGAAAAGAAAAAGGGGAAGATCTTTATGGAAGATATTGAAGATCTTTCACCACGATTAGAAGATTATGTTCCGAGTTTCCAAAGACACTAAACTATTACGGTCCTTTTGTGTCTTTTTTTATTATGTATTAAGTATTCCGCAAAAGTAATTTAATGTCCATGTACGTCGATCTTTCGGCCTCTACAATAAATGTTCATTTTTTTGGATCCAATGCATGGATATCTCTCAAAACGACCACACATGAGGTGTATTGTGAATTTGTAATGGAATTAAATCAGTATTTTATATATAAAAATCAAATTGTGTATTTCAATTTTTTTTAATAGGAATTTTATTATGATATGTAGATCTATAAATATAGGATAAATTGTGGTATGAGTTCAGCGATTGAACATAAGAGGCCTATATATTTCTTTAAATGGAAACAGATTAAGGTATACATAGAAATATTTAACCATCAAAACATATTTCAAAACAATTTATACATTTTTTTCAATGATTATAGTGTATGAAGAAAGATAACAACAACTATTATGTATATTACATTTGAAAATTTATGAAAGACATCATATACCATCAAAAAACTTTCATCCCTAAACAAGTAATTTTTCAAGGTAATTACAATTTCAATAAAAATATTTCTTAATCATTTTTTTCTATATTTTTTTAGTACTACTAAGATTTCCAACAATCTAGGTACTAAAAAGAAGAAGTAAATTTGTTTAGAGATGAGTGGTAAGAGTACATTGTGTCAAAATGTTTTCTAACATCAACTTTAGGTTATTACCTATTATGTTTGTTATCTATTATAGGTTATGACCTTATAGATACACATGGGATGTGAATCATTAGTATTGTAAATATTATATGTAATTTTTGATTTGTTTCTCAAGGAGAAGTATAATGGAGGAAATTGATTTTTTTTAAACAAATGGATATAATATATGGAATCAAAATGTATACAAAAATCATGAATAGGTGACTTCATACTACTTATTTAGTTAATTTTCTCATAATTTTATCTATTTTTTTAGTTAATTTCCTTATTGTTTTTATCTAATACTTATTTTTTAAAATTTACACATTTAATGATTTGGTAGTGTCATAGTGGTGAAGGGGAGGGGTACAACAACACCATTCTTTGGGAGGTGCAAGGTTTGATTTTGGGAGTCCACTATTGGGTTAATTTCTCCTTTCCTTATGATCCACTCATCTTGTCGGGTCACCCAGTTCGTGACTGGGTGGGTGAGATGATGTGAAACCCACTATTGCTGATGGATTTCTGTGTCGAATCATCATCGTATGGGTCATCACCCTCCAAGACACTCTTCCATCTTGGATGGAAATAGTTCCTTCCCAACTTAGGATCTCTCTAGAGTTATCCATTCATGGGGAGGGAGTTTCCTAGTGTAGAGTGTTTGAAAAGGCCACACCTAGGGTGTAACATCCCAGGTAAATAATGAATAAAACATTTTCATATTTATTAATATTTACGAATTAAATATTAATTTTACTTTAAAGGGGTTGCTATGTTCGATAGCGTACCTGATACGCAACAAAGAGTTTCTTTGAAATCTTACGTTGCACACTAGTAATAAAATAATATTATTTTAAATGGTAGTTAACACATAGCCGTTTTATTGGCGGGAATGGATAGAAATAACTAAAATATGATTATATATGTTTTTTAAATGATTTTACTTTTATCTAATAAAAGATAAAGGCTTAAAATACGGAAAGAATTCAATTTTAGGCGTATATGCCCTAGTTTTCACAAAAGGTTCACTTATCGCCTTTTGATGGTGAACCGTAATTAAATATAGTTTTGTTCACTCTTATACATTCTATTGGACCAAATAAAACTCTTATTTATAATCGGGACATCAAAATTTACTTTTTGTAAATTTTTGGTATTTTTTCGATAAAGTTCATTTTTTAATGAATAGTGTAAAATGTTGTATTTTAATTCAAAACCTTTTTTTAATATAATTTATTTATATGATTATATTATATTTTTAATTGGTTTTAAAGTGAAATTAGAATATATTTTTACCATTAAATCCAATAGTGTTCGTTGGAATTAATTTCACTTTGAAATCGGACTTAAACTACTGTCAATCTTTTGATACTTATTGTTTCATAAAAACACACTATTTGCTCTGACAGCGGGAATTAATTATTAAATTAACTAATTTAACTTATATGATTTGAATTTTTTAAAATAGAAATCATTTTTGAATTCAGAATATCAAATATAGCTTAGGGTGAAGTTTTGGTATTTTTCTGAAAAACTTAAATTTTTGATGAATAATGAAACCACTAAGTGGTAGTTAAAGAAACTGATTTTTCGTTTAAATGAAACTTTGCCACTTCTGTGATTTGATTTTCAAAAATCTGATATACATGGTTGTCATTAAGAAGTAAAATGTGGTTCAATGGGATTAAAATAATTTTTTGGTGAATAGTAACTTATTAAGTTTTTAATCGCGATTAGTGGTAATTAGTGTAATTTAAGGTAAAAATAATGTTGTAATAATATGAAATGAACTTAACACATGTAATAACCTCATTGGATGTGTCATTTCAGACCAAGACAATCCATGGGTCAACTTGGGGACCCCATGAAGCCACTTTGGTTGGAAAATGACATTAATAACTTTTTATTTAAAGTTAAAATAAAAATGTCACAAACATGAGTTGTTTTACTAAAACAAATTTTAAATGGGGTTATACAAATCAGATTTTTGACTATAAATATTCATTGGAAAGGTAAAAAGGTTTCCTACATCATAGTATTTTTTTATAATTTTTAGACATTAAATAAATTAAATTATTTATGACACCATGATGATGCAGTGATTACCTCATTAATTAACGATTTAAATAAAATGGAAAGATAATGTAAAATCTAAGACCTACACATGTCAAAAACATATTGGATGGGTGGATTTCGAACCCTTATCACCTTATCCTCAAAAAAAATCAATGTGGGACCATTAAAATTCGAAACTCATTCTAAAATAAAGTAACATTTCCTTACTTTCCAAGATTGCCCCTCCTCTCCTCTTATAAAAGGCCCCCACCTCTACCACCTTACCCACACTTCCAAAGACTTTTTCTCAGCCAACCCCTTCCCATTTTGTCTCTCCACATACCTCTCTTACTCATTGAAGCCTCACTTTTGGCAGAAGTCTTCCCAAGGAAGCCTTTGAGCTCAAATCTAAGAGAGTTACCCGATTTTAAGGTGATGTCTTCACTTGTGTTCTTTTGTTTTATTTTGCTTCTCCAACCCCCTAAACTATTTTTATTCATTTATTTTGTAACAAATAAATTATCTTCAATATACTAGGATGTTGTTATAATATGCTTTAGACCTACACTTACACACATCTACATCAAATGGTTAAAGAACATACTGTTTCTGTGGATGGTGAATTTCTGCCTCACGAAACGATGATTGTTAAATCTTCTTTTAAACACCTTTAATGGTGTCCATTAAGATGTAACTCTATTTATATATTATATATATTATGTTTATTTTTTCCTTATGCTTCTTTATTTTTCATTTGTGTTATACCTTTATGGTTTCCATTGTGGGTAAACACGATAATTTCATTTTAGGAAGTGCGGACTACCGCCCCCTCAAAGTGATGTGATTCATTAATGCCATATGTGGGATGTATAAAGGATGGATTTAAAGTTATTATATATGATGTTATACTGGAATTATAATATACCTCTATATCATTATTATTTCTTTCCATTAATGTATGAGATAGAAATGAAAGTAGCGTTCATGCGTACGTACGGCTTACCGTCTCCATGAACGGTGCATTTCATTTCTTATCCCCAAATGTAATGTACTATTATAAGTACATATATATAATGGATATATATGATGTATGTTACATATAAATGATTAATATAATTCTGTAATTAAAATATAAATACCTCTCATTTAGTTTTAATTCCATTAATATGACATAGAAATTAAAGTAGCGTTAATGCGTACGTACGGCTTACCGTCTCCATGAACGGTGCATTTCATTTATTACCTATAAATGATTATGTGATATTATAAATACATGTATATGCTAGATATATATGATATATATGATATCCAAATCAGGAATGTCATTCTGGATATAAAGAACCTTTGACCACACGAACAACATGTAATTGTAAGAAGTCCACTTTCGACTTAAGAACCAAATATAGACAAAACAAACATTATTAACTTAAATCATTATAACATGGAAATAAGTGATATAAAAGAAATAATGAACTTGAAAAAGGTTCTTAAGAAAATAGAAATTAACTCAAGTTTATTATTCAGGACGTTAAAGAACGATCGAGTCAAGTCGGACCTGAGGTAAGGGAACTTCTTAACCCAATTTTAATTCTTTGGGTTAATCTACTACTTTGAAATTATGTCATGATATTATTATGTCTTATCTTGTATTTGTACTTTCTTTATGTTTACTTATGGTGACTACACATAATAGATCTATTTTATTTAAAAAATGATCTTTATAAGGGACTTCGTCTCAATCTCCTTTCATTGAGGCATATTTTGTTTTATACACAAATTTCTTTTATACGGTGTATAAACCCATTTGACTTTTAATTTTATACAAAAGGAATATTTTTCTACGAAGCGTTTTACAAAATGAAAAAAAGGAATGTTTCTTTTAACGTACGCGGTGACAACAACCTTTTCCGCCTCCACGAGTATTGTTTGGTCTTTGGCTTCCTCAACAAGCCGTAATGTTTTTAAAATGAAATAAATACCATATACTCTTTTATGTATTTTGGTATTGAAAATGGTTTTTATAATGGATTTGTTATGTCAATATATTTATGTGTTATATTGTGATCAAAGTGTGGAAATGTTTTCTTTACATTATATTTGTTTTATGTCTTATTATTTTATAATGGTACTTGGACATTTGACAGGTGTTTACGTGATAAACCATATGACGGGTGGTGCCGTGAATACCAGGACGGGTGGTTACGTTATAACCTCCAATGCATTGGGTATGGAAGTCAGTCGTATGTCTATTCCATTAAGTATGTATGGAAGTTGGCCATATGGCTATTCTATTAAGTGATATGTGTGGAAGTCGACCGTATGGTTATTCCACTTAAGTATGTTTATGTCCCAAGTTACCTTTATATGTTATGTGATCTTTATATGGGTTTTATGGTAATATTTTGGTTACAAAAGGGTAAGTAATGATCTTTTATTCAGTGAAGAGTTTTTACTACTTCATAAAGGTGAAAAGTATTACTTTGATAAAGTATACATGGTTTACTTGTTGTTTTGATAAACTAATAGTTTTCATTCTTTGTGTATCCCTTACTGAGCTTTTTATGCTCACCCCATGTTTTTTTAAAATTTTTTTCACAGGACTTAATGTGGAATAGGGTCAAGGATGGGATTAAGGGAAAGTCATGCTATATAAAACATGGAACTAGACATGTTTCTTTTTAATAGTTTTTTTATTCTATGGAAACTTAGTAGAAGTGTCTACTTCGTAATATTTTGAGATGTAATAGTTATGTTCTAATTCTCTAAAACTCTAAACCTGAAAAGATCCTCAATGTGAAATATTCATTTAATTTAATATTAAGTAAGGTTTAAGGTCGGGGCCTTATATAGGGATTCCCTTTCTAAAAAAGAAATAAATTTACACATTATCTCAAAACACATGTCACTTGCTCAGAACCAAGAAAATAAATTTATATTGTTTTGATGCTTTATGAAAGTGATCCATAAGTCATTTTTTACATGTAAAAATTAACTGCACATCAATCTGGAACACGATGTAGTTGGTATGACTTGAAGTATGTGTTTCCAATACAAAAGTGTCATTTTAGTATAAAACATGTATCGCATAGACAAAACTAAGAAAATAATCTTGGATTGTTTTCAAACATTAAGAAAATTACCCATGATTCATTTGTGATGTATATTAATTGACTACACATCAATATAACACCCAATGTGGCTTTTATGACTCTAAATACATGTTTTCAATATAAAAGTTCCATTTTAGTTTACAATGCACTTCGCATAGCCAAAAACCAAGGAAAAAATATCAGATTATTTTCAAGATTAAGAGAAAATACATCATTCATTTTTCACATGTAGGAATTGACCTCACTCAAATTCAACACACAATGTGGTTATTTTGACTTGAAGTATGTGTTTTCAATATAAGTTTCATTTTATTTTAAACAAATCACATAGAAAAAAACAAAAAAATGAGCTCATATTTTTTTTCAAATGATAGGAAAGCGATCCATAATTCATTTCTGATGTGTAGGAATCAAACACATTTCAATCTAACACCTGATGTGGTTGTTATGGCTCGAATTTTTTGTTTTCAATATAAAATTGTCACTTTAGTTTAAAACACATATCACATAACCAAAACCAAGAAAAAAATCTCAGTTTGTTCTGATACTTTAGGAAAATGGTCCATAATTCGTTTTGGATGTGTTGTAATTGACCACACATCAATATGGAACATGATATGATCAGTATGACTTGAAGTGTGTGTTTTCAATACAAAAAGTGACATTTTAGTTTAGAACACAAATCAAACATCCAAAACAGATTAAATGATCTCTGATTATTTTCAAAACTTATAAAAAATCCATAATTCACTTGTGATGTTTATAAATTTAATGCATGTCAATATGACACATGATGTGATCAGTATAAATCTAAATACGTGTTTTCAATATAAAAGTTTCATTTTAGTTTAAAACATGTATCACATAGCCAAAACTGATAAAATAAGATTAGATTGTTTTCAAACTTTATGAAAATTCTTCGTAATTCATTTTTCATGTGTAGAAATTGATCGTATGTTAATTCGGCACGTGATGTGGTCGGTATGACTCGAAGTGCGTTTTTTCAATATAAAAGTGTCATTTTTGTTTAAAACACATGTCACATTGTTAAAATTGAGTAAACAAGCTCAAAACTTTTTCAAACTTTAGGAAAATGAATGATGATTATTTTTTGACGTGTAGGAATTATCTTCCAGTCAATATGATACCTAATGTGGTCAGTATGACTCGAAGTGGTTGTTTTCACTACAAAAGTGTCATTTTAGTTGAAAACTCATGTCACGTCATCAAAACTAAGAAAATTAGCTTGTATTGTTTTAAAATTTTAGAAAAACTATAAATAAATCATTTTTTATGTGTATTAATTGTTTGCACATCAATCTGACCCATGATGTGGTTAGTATGACTCGAAGTGCGTGTTTTCAATACAATAGTTTAAAATGAATCACATATCCAAACCCAAGAAAATGAGCTTAGATTATTTTTAAAATTTAGTAAAATGATCCATAATTCATTTGTGACATGTAGGAATGAACCACACATCAATCTGACACCTGATATGGTCATTATAACTTGAATTGTATGTTTTCAATACAAAATCATAATTTTAGTTTAAAACACTCATCAATTAGTCCAAACTGAGAAAACGAGATCGAATAGTTTTCAAACATTAGGAAAATTGTTAATAATTTATTTTCAGGTGTAAGAATCAATTGTCCATCGATCTGACACCCAATGTGGTCAGTATGACTTGAAGTGTATGTTTTCAATACAATTTTCATTTTAGTTTAAAACATATCACATTTCCAAAAATGAGAAAAAGAGCTCATATTATTTTAAAAAATTAGTTAAATGATCCATAATTAATTTTTTATGTGTATTAATTGACCACACATAAATCTAACACACTATGTGGTTGATATAACTCAAAGTGTGTGTTTTTAATACAAAAGTATCATTTTAGTTTAAAACACACATCAAATAGCCAAAACTGAGAAAATGAGCTTAGATTGTTCTCAAACATTAGAATAAAAATCCATATTTCATTTTTGATGTGTAAGAATTTATTTCACATCAATCTAACACATGATGTGATGGATATGACTCAAAGTGTGTGTTTTCAATATAAAGGTGTCATTTTTGTTTAAAATGCACATCACTAGCCATAACCAATAAAATAGCTCAGATTGTTTTCAAAATTTAATACAATGATCAATAATTAATTTTTGATGTTTAGAGATTGTCTTCACATCAATATAACACATGATTTTGTTGATATGATTCAAAGTGAATGTTTTCAATATATATGTGTCATTTTAGTTTAAAACGCACATTATATAGGAAAACCTAAGTGTAACAAACTCATATTATTTTCTCATCATTTTATCTTCTATCACTTAATTAATTTCCTTCTTATTTTTCTCTCATACTTATTTAGTTAATTTTCACATAGATAATTCTTGAAGACAAACAAGAAATGGTGTGAAAGTTGAAGGAATGTTCTCAAAAAGCAAGTGCTCTTGAATTGTATCACATCTGTAGTGAGTTTTTTAGCACCACAGATGTGATCCAATTCAAGAGAACTTACTTTTTAGAACAAAAATAAATGGTGTGATGTGTAAGAATCAACCAGAACTCTATCTGATACACAGTATTTCTGGTATGACACAAAGTATATGTTTTTAGATTAAAATTGGAACTTTGTGTATAATTTATTTCTTTATAATATTACTAATATAAGAATTTTTTTATACAGGTGCATTCTTTTTCTTGATTTAGGGTGGTTTATTTGACAAATTATAGCATGATCGGGGGTCGGTGGCTAAAGACAAAGTAACAGTGATGTTTTTTATTTTCTGTGATAAATTGTACTTACTCATATAATTGTATGAACCAATGTTTGAAATATCTATAATACATTTTTTTTCTTGTATTTGTGTGGTAAATTTTATTTTGATTAAATTTTTTATTTTCTCCCTATATTTTATCCCTATTATTATTGTTGTAGTGTGATGTGATTTTAACTGCACACTCCAGCAATATGCCCCTTTATCAGTGCTAGAAAAAGTGAGGACAGAGGGATCCTTTATTGACGTTAATTTTAGTGATAATAAAGGACTATGTATTTTAAGGGTGCTCCGATTGTTAATTTTTTTTATAAGAAACCCCTTTTGTGTGTGGGGATAAATATTAATTTGTAATCTTATAAAATAATATTTATCATTGTGCCAGTTTTCACACACTATTAAGAAAAAATAACACTATTATTATTACATAGAATGGGTTTAGAATATTTTTAATATATTATTTAAGAGTCATAGAGAAATTAAATATTATTTTAGCCCTATATCTATCTCTATAAATAGAAAACTACATTTATTATGTAGAGGTTGATCGAGATAGATTAAGATTGAGAACTATTATGCACAACAAATTCTAGAGCCCTCTCTCAAGACTGAAGAATGTTATAGAGATTCTATTCCATCCTCCCTCTCAATAGAGAGAGTGAAAGGATGTTTCTTCAAGTATAAATTATTCATCACATTGATCAAGAAAAACACTACAATACAATTGATCCTCCTCGCTAGCATCAGGCAATCCATCGGTGTTATTCTGATGTCAAAGTAGAACGTGTGGATTACCACTATAGGGTATCTACTTTGGCTCATCATCAATGCAAAGACAGAAAACTAAAAAGGGTTTCAGATGATCAACATATTCATCGAATAAAGATCTCAAGTATAATTTCTTCTAATCAATTTAAATTAATTATATATTAAACATAAAATGATCTTCTCTTGGTTCTTACAACCTTCCTTGTCAAAATTATTTGGAAAAAATTATTTGGTCAAGATGTTTTCAATTTGTAAAATATGAGAATGATCCGTCGAATATAACAATTATTGATTCAGGGTTTATCTCGATAATAACTTCCACTATGATCAGAACCATCATTTTTTACCATGAAAAAACAAGTATTGGGGTTCTCATAGGTCCTATATGTGTAGATCTTTTCACAGGCTTTGATTTGATATCATGTAGAGCCTAAATAGACATCTGGATCAAAAGTTATAACTGTTTGAAGTTAAAGTCGTGTTTTCAACTTATGTTAAGATATTATTTAATTTATTGAATTTTTTCAATCACCAAATTGTAATTAAATATCTATCACTCAATACCAAATTGAAAATTATTAATCGATACTAATTTTTAATTATTTTTTAAAAAAATCACTAAAAATATTATATATTAAGATTAAATATGTATTTAGTATTATATAAATCATATTTATGCAAATTTATTTTATATATACAGATATAAATATTTTTATATATTCAAATATAAATATATTTATATTTTAAAATGTCATTTTTAATAATTTATAAAAAAATATGAAGGTTTTATTTTATCAATGTTAAGAAAAGAATTGATAAATGGGGTATTTATCAATGATAAAAAAATATGATAAAGGTTAAGAAAACCAATTATAAAGAATACTTTTATCAGTGAAAATAAAAGTACTGATAAAGGGGGATTTTATCAACGCTAAAAAAAGTGGTGAAAAAAGCCAATCTTTTTTAGCATTTTTTAACGCTGATAAATACTCCTTTTATAAGCACTTTTAACTAGATATAATAAAATCACCCCTTTTATTAGTACATTTTCAATGATGATAAAGGATATTTCTTGATATAGTGACTTATAAAGTATTGATTGACCAACCGAACAATAACATTTATTTTCAATATTCACTCAGAAATGGTGTGTTTGTCAAAATCATTAAAAATGGGTATTCGATTTTAAAATCTCACAACTGAGGTGCATTGTGGAGAATCGAATCACCAAAAAAATTTATGGGGACTCAAATCAATTATAGAAAACATACCAATAGGCATTGAAACCCTAATATTTAGTTGAATCTCTATAATTGACTGAAGATTTGAGACGTGTGAAAGGAGAAATCTAAGATCACCCTCCAACCCCTATTATAACCGAAACAAAAGTTCCTTTGGTTTAAAGGGAAGACTAACAATTTCCCCCTACAAGGAGGATAAATTTGCCTTGGGTGACTATTTTATTTAGTTAAATGGGGTCATGTATGTTTTTATTTTGGAAATGGGTGAGTGAAGTGCCACTTCATGTGGTGCTTTTGAGTTAAAAACCTAAAACGCCATATGAACTGGCACTTTGGGTGTGTGAACGACAAAGTGGTGCATGAAGTGGAACTCTTCTATAAAAATGTTAAAATAATAGTGTCACTTAATGTGGTTCTCTTTGTTGAATTGTAATCCATGAGGGCACTACTTCAAGTGGCGCCCTTATTTTCCCAACCTATAAAATGACCAGCCCCCATTCCCTCCATCAATCCCAACAACACTTGACGCTCCTTGAAGCTCTGTGATCCTCCTCTGAAGCCTTAGTGACCCTCCATTCTGAAACCCCTCCACACCCTTATTTAGACACTTCCCTCTAATATTGAGGAAATTCTATTTATATTTAAATTTGTTTAATATTTTTAATTATTTATTTAATTATTTAGTGAATAGAACCTTATAATTATATAATTGAAATTCATAATTAATATGGTAGTTTGTTTCTAATTAGTAATTAGTAATTAATTTAGTGATACTTAATTGCAATTAGTGATTAGTTAACTATAATTAGTAAATAATTTAATGTAATTAGAAATAAATCATTTTTAATTAGTACTTTATTAATTGTGATTAGTAATTAATTAATGAAGTAATTAATTATAACTATTAATTAAATAATATTTATTAGTAATTACATAATTGTAATTAGTAATTAATTTAGTATTATTTAATTATAATTAGTAATTAGTTAATTTTAATTTGTAATTAATTCATTCAAATTAATAATTAATTATTTTTAATTAGCACTTTATTAATTGTAATTGGTAATTAATTAAATAAGAAATTAATTATAATTAGTTATTAAATAACTATAACTAATAATTACATAATTGGAATTAGTAATTAATTTATTAATACTTTATTGAAATTATTATTTGGTTAGCTGTAATTAGTAAATAATTTAATGTAGTTAGCAATTAATTATTTGAAATTAGAATGTTATAAGTTGTAATAATTAATTAATTAATTAATTAATTATAATTAATTATTAAGTAACTATAATTTGTAATTACATAACTGGAATTAGTAATTAATTTAGTATTACTTAATTTTAATTAGTAATTAGTTAAAATTAATTAGTAAATAATTTATTGTAATTAGAAATTAATTATTTTTAATTAGTACTTTATTAGTTGTAATTAGAAATTAGTTAATTGTAATTGGTAATTAAATAATTTTAATTATTAATAACATAATTGTAATTAGTAATTTATTTAGTATTACTTAATTATAATTAGTAATTAATTAACTGTAATTGGTAAATAATTTAATGTAATTATCAATTAATTATTTGTAATTAGTACTTTGTTTTTAAATGGTAATTAATCAATTAATTAACTATAATTAGTAATTAAATAATTGTAATTAGTAATTATATAACTGGAATTAGTAATTAATTTAGTTTTACTTAATTATAATTAGTAATTAGTTAACTATAATTAGTAAATAATTGAACATAATTAGAAATAAATTATTTTCAATTAGTACTTCATTAGTTGTAATTAGTAATTAATTAATTAATTAATTAATTGTAATTAGTAATTAAATAACTGTGATTAGTAATTACATAATTGCAATTAATAATTTATTTATTATTACTTAATTGTAATTAGTAATTTGTTAACTGTAATTAGTAAATAATTTAATTTAATTATAAATTAATTATTTTCAATTAGTACATTAATAATTTTAATAATTAATTGATTAATTAAGTAATTGTAATGGCCTAGACACTCCTGGTCTAGTACTTTTCCAAAAACTCAGTTCCACCAAACGGTGGCACCGTCACAGTCGCAAACCGAAACGGTGGCACTGCTTACGGTGTCTCACCAAACTGGTGGCACTATGATGGTGGCACTATCATGGTCACACACATTAATGGTGGCACCTATTAAAGTGTCTCATTGAACCAGTGGCATCGTTACGGTGGCACCGTCACGGTCGCACTGTCATGGTCGCACACCGAAACGGTGGCACCACTTACGGTGTCTCACCAAACCGGGGGCACCATCACGCTCACACCGTCACGGTCACACATCAAAATGGTGTCACCACTTATGGTGTCTCACCCTTATGGTGGCACTGTTATGGTGGCACTGTGTCTTCCCCTTTGCTTTTTTCCAGTTTCCCAAGTTTTTCCAGTTCTGCCCCCGCAACGTATCTTTTGACGTAAAAGTGTTTTAATACCCCTTTAAAATCCATTTAAATCCCATAAATGATATCTAAAATCACCCAAGATTCATGTGTTCCTTGACTTACCAAAACCTGTGGCTTTTTCCTTGGTGTCACACCCTTTTTTTGTACATTCTAGTTCCACCCCTTTTACGCATTTTCCTCTATTTAAAGGAAACCCTTTAACTCACAGTGGTTATGGCCACCACTCCAATGAGAATTATTAAATGACAATTAATTCCATCATGTGTAACCACCCAACCGCATGGAGAAACTGTGATCCACTTTTAAAGTGGTTCAAGAATTCATATCTCGTAACTCCAGGATCTCAACTTTTATCGCATGGGAATTCTTTCTTCTTCAAGGATGGTATCTTTCCTTTCCTTGGTGAATTTGGAGTCCCCTTTCCTGAGGAAAGTGGTGTGCCTATACTGGATCCTTTACTTCTCACTCTTGGAGTCCTTGAAGTTCCTCCCTTGCAAGTCGTGCACCCCCAGTTCTTGGTGCGTGGAGAAAAACTTCGATCATTGATCATCTAGGTAGGGTTTTTCCTTCTTCTCTTTTTATTGTGTGTCATGCGAGGTGGGTATGATAATGTTTCTACGGGGATGGATGAAACCAAACCTTAACAAAAATAATAAATGGTTTTTAAAGAATGAAGGGGTGTGTTTGATGATGATGTTGTACTCTTTTACCTTTTCTTATATGTTGTGAATTGTATGGGATTATGTCCACTGAAAATCATGGCCATTGGTGGTCTTTTCTTTCTCACTAATGATCCTTTGTTTTTTGGATAATTCTGTGATTGAATGGTTGTAACATGGAAACCGGTTAATCAAGTAAAATCAGTTGATTAAATGGATTCCCAATGAGTAAGAATCCTTGTGTAGTCACCTCAGTTAACCAAACAGAAAGACGGAACTAAAGGAATGGTGTTTTTAAATCTAAAAAATCCCTTTCTCTATTCTGGTGATGTGTATGGTTGTTCTGATTGATGATTGTGAGGTGACATGGATGGGAATGGGATCCCCTATTTTGCAGTTGTTAGTTCGTGGATTTGGCACTGTGTGGGGCCATATGTTGGGGATTGGTTTGGTTACAGTAATTTTAGGGATCTCATGGATCCCTTTTGTTCTTGTGACTTTACAAGAGAATCGAGTGTGAATGATTAATTTTATACTTGGCTATTTTTCCTTGTTTGGCTTCTAGCTATGCCTGTTAGTTCCCCGGTAGTGAAGAATTATTTAAATGGAACCACTTGAATGTGATAACAAGAATGGGTTCAATGGGTAATTATTTTTTCAAGAATGAGTTGTGACTTGGTTGTGGTTGTTGTGTTTTTTTATGAATGAATAGTAAAGAGGGTGTTTGTGTATGGGCTGGTTTCGGAACCCCTAGGTTGGGATGAGTTCTTGTTTACCTATATGTATAATTTAGTTCTTATGTTTTTTATTTGTGCCCCACCCAAGCTGATCACTTCGTGCCGATCACCCCCATTTCATGGGGGAGGGTGTTTTTTCCAACATTCCTATTAGTGGCTGGTTATTAGCTCCTTTTTGCTCCTTTTCCCAAGTATCCCAAGACACTTCGGGAAGGCTTTGATGGCCTGAGGTCCATTATAGCCCAAGATTCTTTGGGTAGGGTAGTTTTGGTGGTTGGCCCAGGTGTGTGTGTGTAGTTTGTTTCCCAAGTTTCTTTGGGATGAGGCCCATGTGTCTTCAGGCATGGCGATAGTTGTTCTGGCCCAGGTGTCTTCGGGTGTGGTGGTAGTTATTGTGGCCCTGGTGTATGCGGGTGGGGATGTGTGTGGTTGTTGTGTTCTAGGTGTCTTTAGGCGGGATTTGTGGTTGTGGTGGCTCACACTACTACAAAAACAGGCTTTAACAGCGATAAAATTGGGCTTTAACAGTGCTAAAAATCGTTGTAAAGCTCGTCTCTGATAAAGGAGGGTACCCTTTATCAGCGCTTATTGAGCGCTAATAAAGGGGTACCTTATCAGTGCTAAAAAATAGCTGATAAAGGAAACCTTTATCAGCGCTAAGGGAGCGCTGATAAAACAACCCTTTATCAGTGCTAAAAGAGCGCTGATAAATGAGTGTTTTATCAGCGCTCCTTTAGCACTGATAAACTGATCATTTATCAGCGCTTATTTAGCGCTGATAAAGGTGTAGTTTATCAGTGCTTTTTTAGCGCTGAAAAAAGTACCATTTATCAATGCTAAAAAAGCGCTGATAAATGCCCTGTCTGCTGCTACGAAAAAATCTACAGTAGCACACCCGAACACCTGCAAAAAAAATCAGCATCTCAATAAGATAATTAAAGAAATTATACCCATAAAAAATTAACACATAAATCATAAGATAATTAGAACAAGTATACCCATACAACAAGTATACTCGTACACCATTAACACATAATTCATAAGTTAATTAAGTACATAAAGAATTCAATTAAGAATTCAGGGGGTTGGGGGTTGTTCAAGGGTTTGGGGTGGCTGTCCAAGTGGGGGTAGGGGGTGTCCGAGGGGGCTTTTTAGGGGGGTGGGCTGGTTTCCAAGGTGTCGGGGGGGCTTTACAGGGGGTAGGGGGTGTCTAGAGGGGTGGGGGTGTCCAGGGGTGGATTGGTGTCCAGAGGGGTGTGGGCGGTCCAGGGGGTTGGTGGGGTTGACTCTTACACGTCACCAAGGACCCTTGGATCGTTCTTATAAAAGATTAAGGCAATCCTAATGCATTTGGTCGGATTTTCATAGGTCACTTGTTGTTTTCAATTAAAATTGTGTCCATTTTAAACAAAAGAGAGACCCTTTGAGTGTTAGCGGCCACACCATGCCTCGTATTGAGGTGGGGTTGACTCATACACATCCCAAAGGACCCGTGGATCATTATACTAAAGGATCAAGACAATCCGAATGAATTTGGTCAGATTTTCATAGGTCATTTGTTGTTTTCAATTAAAATTGTGTCCATTTTAAACAAAAGAGAGACCCTTTGAGTAATAGCAGCCACACCGTGCCTAGGATTGAGTCAGGTATGACTCATTCACATCACAAAGGACCAGTGGATAGTTCTCTTAAAGGATCAACACAATCCGAATGCATTTGGTCAGATTTCTGTAGGTCAGTTGTTGTTTTCACTTAAAATCGTGTCCATTTTAAACAAAAGAGAGACCATTTGAGTTCTAGCGGCCACACCGTTCCTCGTATTGAGGCGGGGTTGACTCGTACACATCAAAAAGGATCCATGGATCATTCTCCGAAAATATCAAGACAATCAAAAAAAATTTGTTCATATTTTCATAGGTCAGTTGTTGTTTTTAATTAAAATTGTGTCCATTTTAAACAAAAGAGAAACTCTTTGAGTGATAGCAGCCACACCGTGCCTCAGATTGAGGCAGGGATGACTCATACACATCAAAAAGGACCATTGGATTGTTATCCTAAAGTATCAACACAATCCGAATGCGTTTGGTCGAATTTCCATTGGTCAGTTGTTGTTTTCACTTAAAATCGTGTCCATTTTAAACAAAATAGAGACCCTTTGAGTGGTACCGGCCACACCGTACCTCGGATTGAGGAGGAGTTGACTATTACATATCAAAAAGGACCCTTGTATAGTTCTTATAAAATATCGAGTCAATCCTAATGCATTTGGTCGGATTTTCATAGGTTAGTTGTTGTTTTCAATTAAAATTGTGTCCATTTTAAACAAAAGAGAGACCCTTTGAGTGCTAGCGGCCACACCGTGCCCCGGATTGAGGTGGGGTTGAATCTTACACATCAAAAATGACCCTTGGATAGTTATATTAAAGGATCAAGACAATCCAAATGCGTTTGGTCAGATTTTCGTACGTCAGTTGTTGTTTTCACTTAAAATTGTGTCCATTTTAAACAAAATAGAGACCCTTTGAGTGGTACCGGCCACGACGTGCCTCGTATTGAGGCACTGATGACTCATAAATGTCACCAAGGACCCTTGTATTGTTCTCATAAAATATCAAGGCAATCTGAATGCATGTGGTCAGATTTTCATAGGTTAGTTGTTGTTTTCAATTAAAATTGTGTCCATTTTAAACAAAAGAGAGGCCCTTTGAGTGCTAGCGGCCACACCATGCCTTGGATTGAGGTGGGGATGACTTTTACATGTCACCAAGGACCCTTGGATAGTTCTCATAAAAGATAAAGGCAATCTGAATGCATTTTGTTAGATTTTCAAAGGTCAGTTGTTGTTTTCAATTAAAATGGTGTCCATTTTAAACAAAAGAGAGACCCTTTGAGTGCTAGCGGCCACATTGTGCCTCAAATTGAGGCGGGGATTACTATTACACGTCAAAAAGGTCTATTGGATTGTTATCCTAAAGGATAAACACAATCCAAATGTGTTTGGTCAAATTTCCGTAGGTTTGTTGTTGTTTTCACTTAAAATCGTGTCCATTTTAAACAAAATAGAGACCCTTTGAGTGGTATCAGCCACACCGTGCCTAGTATTGAGGTGGGGTTGAATCTTACACATCAAAAAGGACCCTTGTATCGTTCTTATAAAATATCAAGGCAATCCGAATGCTTTTGGTTGGATTTCCATAGGTCAGTTATTGTTTTCACTTAAAATTGTGTCCATTTTAAACAAAATAGAGACTCTTTGAGTGGTACCAGCCACACTGTGCCTCGGATTGAGGCAGGGTTGACTCGTACATTTCACCAAGGACCCTTTTATCATTATTATAAAAGATCAAGTCAATCCGAATGTGTTTTGTCAGATTTTCATAGGTTAGTTGTTGTTTTCAATTAAAATTGTGTTCATTTTAAACAAAAGAGAGACCCTTTCAGTGCTAGCGGCCACATTGTACCTTGGATTAAGGCGGGGTTGACTCGTACACATAAAAAAGTACCTTTGGATCGTTCTCCTGAAGTATCAAGACAATACTAATGCGTTTGTTTAGATTTTCATAGGTCAGTTGTTGTTTTCAATTAAAATTGTGTCCATTTTAAACAAAAGAGAGACCCTTTGAATGATAGCAGCCACATTGTGCCTCGGATTGAGTCAGAGATGACTTTTACAAATTAAAAGGGACCATTGGATCGTTCTCATAAAGTATCAACACAATCTGAATGCGATTGGTCAGATTTCCGTAGGTCAGTTGTTGTTTTCACTTAAAATTGTGTCCATTTTAAACAAAAGAGAGACCCTTTGAGTGATAGCGGCCACACCATGCCTCGGATTAAGGCAGGGTTGAATCTTAAACATCAAAAAGGACCTTTGTATCGTTCTTCTAAAGGATCAATACAATCAGAATGCGTTTGGGAATATTTTCATAGGTTAGTTGTTGTTTTCAATTAAAATTGTGTCCATTTTAAACAAAAGAGAGACCCTTTGAGTGATAGCAGCCACACCGTGCCTCGGATTGAGTCGATAATGACTCTTACAAGTCAAAAAGGACCATTGTATCGTTCTCCTAAAGTATCAACACAATCCTAATGCTTTTGGTCATATTTATGTAGGGCAGTTGTTGTTTTCACTTAAAATCATGTCCATTTTAAACAAAATAGAGACCCTTTGAGTGGTAGAAGCCACACTGTGCCTCGAATTCAAGAATGGTTGACTTGTACATTTCACAAAGTTTCCTTGGATTGGTCTTCTAAAGGATCAAGACAATCATAATGCGTTTGGTTGGATTTTCATAGGTCAGTTGTTGTTTTCAATTAAAATTGTGTTCATTTTAAACAAAAGAGAGACCCTTTGAGTGCTATCGGCCACACTGTGCCTCGGATTGAGGCGAGGTTGACTATTACATGTCACAAAGGACTCTTGGATCGTTATCCTAAAGTATCAAGACAATCCGAATGTGTTTGGTTGGATTTTCATACGTCTGTTGTTGTTTTCACTTAAAATCGTGTCCATTTTAAACAAAATAGAGACCCTTTGAGTGGTACCGGCCACACCATGACTCATATTGAGGCGGGGATGAGTTTTACACATCACCAAGGAACCTTGGATCGTTCTCATATAAGATCAAGGCAATCCGAATGTGTTTGGTCAGATTTTCATAGGTCAGTTGTTGTTTTCAATTAAAACTGTGTCCATTTTAAACAAAAGAGAGACCCTTTGAGTGCTAGCGGTCACACCTTGCCTCGGATTGAGGCGGGTATGACTCTTACACATCACCAAGGACCCTTTTATTGTTCTCATAAAATATCAAGGAACTCCGAATGCGTTTGTTTAGATTTATGTAGGTCATTTATTGTTTTCACTTAAAATCGTGTCCATTTTAAACAAAATAGAGACCATTTGACTGCTAGCGGCCACACCGTGTCTCGGATTAAGGTGGGGATGACTCATACACATAAAAAATGACCCGTGTATCATTATACTAAAGTATCAACACAATCTGAATGCGTTTGGTCGAATTTCCATAGGTCAGTTGTTGTTTTCACTTAAAATCGTGTCCATTTAAAACAAAATAGAGACCCTTTGAGTGGTAGCAGCCACAACATGCCTCATATTGAGGCAGGGTTGACTCGTACACGTCACCAAGGACCCTTGGATCGTTCTTATAAAATATCAATGCAATCTGAATGTGTTTGGTCAGATTTCCGTAGGTCAGTTGTTGTTTTCACTTAAAATCGTGTCCATTTTAAACAAAATAGAGACCCTTTGATTGGTACCGGCCACACTGTGCCTCGGATTGAGGCGGGTTGACTCTTACACATCAAAAAGGACCCTTGAATAGTTTCTATAAAAGATCTAGGCAATCTGAATGCGTTTGGTCAGATTTTCATAGGTCAGTTGTTGTTTTCAATTAAAATTGTGTCCATTTTAAACAAAAGAGAGACCATTTGAGTGCTAGAGGCCACACCGTGCCTCGTATTGAGTCGGGGTTGACTCATACTCGTCACCAAGGACCCTTGGATCGTTCTCATAAAATACCATGGCAATCTTAATGTGTTTGGTCAGATTTTGATAGGTCAGTTGTTGTTTTCAATTAAAATTGTGTCCATTTTAAATAAAAGAGAGACCCTTTGAGTGGTAGCGGCCACACCATGCCTCGGATTGAGGCAAGGATGAATCGTACACATCACCAAGGACCCTTTTATCATTATCATAAATTATCAAGTCAATCCTAATGATTTTGGTCAGATTTTTATAGGTCAGTTGTTGTTTTCAATTAAAATTGTGTCCATTTTAAACAAAAGAGAGACCCTTTGAGTGATAGCAGCCACACCGTGCCTCGTATTGAGGTAGGGATGACTCATACACATCACATAGGACCCGTGTATTGTTATCCTAAAGTATCAACACAATAAGAATGCGTTTGTTCTAATTTTCATAGGTCATTTGTTGTTTTCACTTAAAATTGTGTCCATTTTAAACAAAAGAGAGACCATTTGAGTGCTAGCAGCCACACCGTGCCTCAGATTGAGGCAGGGATGACTCGTAAACATCACCAAGTACCCTTGGATCGTTCTCATAAAAGATCAAGGCAATCCAAATGCGTTTGGTTGGATTTCTGTAGGTCAGTTGTTGTTTTCACTTAAAATCGTGTCCATTTTAAACAAAATAGAGACCCTTTGTGTGGTTCAGCATTCTTGCATGTTGTTGGTGCATATCATCTGTTAAAATGGGAAAATGACGCATTGGAGAAATTATGTTTTATTTAATAACAATTACAATTTTCCTACGAATATTTACATACAACAGTGTTTCATATTTTGATCCCCTTAACCCCTCTCAAAAATTACCACCAATTGTACATGTCCCCAAGTCAGATCTTCATTGTATTTTTGTAGAATCTACCATCAGGTATGCGGCCCACTCGTTTATGAACACATCTATATCGTCTTTTGAGTATGATGCTTTTCGGCAGTCAGAGTAGTACTGAAAAATATAAAAATAAAGAATTATTAAATAACTTAAATGAACTAGTAGTTGTTTTTGAAAATACCTCTTTAGGGATGCTGGTTTGTTGATGAAAAATGATCTCTTTCATAAATTTACAAACATAATGACCGCAATCATTATCGTTTGTTTGTTTTGTACACTGAAAAAAATTGACCATTAGGAGAATAAGTAACTTGTGTTGAGATGTGTTTGGATAGTGAAATTTTATTATATATACCCTAATATTTGTCCAGACATAGTACTTGCTCGCCTCCTTATGCTTAGCCCCTGTCCTCATTCCATTTTTTAGATGATAATGATACACCGCCCTATCATAACAGAATCCTCATTAAAAGATAATATAAATTATATTACTTGATGTTTAGACCTAAAACTTAAGATGTAGTGTTTTACAGATTCACAAACTCCATCATGTGTGGTCGGTTTGATAGATATCCTTACTTTGAATCCAAAAAATAAATCTTTGTAGTATCCAAGTTCACCGCAATTAGAAACCAATGTTGACTAAAAATAAAAAAAGGAATAAGTAATAAAATAAGTGAAAATATAATTGATATGCTTTAATCGTAGACTATCATCCCTGTATGGTTGGTATTAGGAAAAGTCTGTCATCTATAATCTTGCTTTCAAATGTTTTCAGCAAGCCGTTCACTATTGAATCCCTTTTTTATGGCTCTATTTTTGTTAGGTGTGTTGATGTGAAATGAGGGCTAACGAGTCCAAATCTTGGATCATGGGAAAATTCCTTCAACTGTTTTTCATAAATGCATCTATCAACAATATAAAATGAATTTAGTCATAATTTTCACATTAGATCAGGTTTTAGAAAATCAATTCATGGAAACATACCTCATATATACATTTACAACTGTGATGCCTAGACAACCGTTTTCAAGGATCTCATTTACATTTTCAGTAGCAACGAAATCTTGACTTTCCTCTCCGTATATATTCTCCTCTAAAACCACTATATGACTATTACCATCTTTTAGCTTCATATCCACATGAGTCTTAAATGATAGTAAATGTGGATAGAGAACAAGTGGTGTTATTGTGCTTTCAGTATCTCTTTGGGATCGGTTGGTCGATCCTTTAGATGGTTTTGAGCCGACGTTTTTCACCCACTTCCCTTTCTCCATCTATAACAACAATCATTTCAGACCCTTTTTTCTTTAATTGTTAAGGGTTTAGCTTGAAAAAAAAGGAAATAAATACCTCTTTTTCTGCATGTACTCTTACAAGTTGTGATGGCCATGTAATGAATGTCCCAATATCCTTTTCGACTGTATGAATATCATCGTCATCAAGTGGAATAGGTAGATCTGCATTTGGCTCATGAGCTACAGTAATCGTCACTTTCAGATAATCTTTCGAAAGTGGTCAATTATGCAGTGCGGCATCTAAGATATTGAACACTGTAGCTCTCGCTACAAGGTGATAGGTGGGTGTTGACAGATATAAATCACAATCATTATCACCCTGTAGAAGATCAGTACAGAGAAATTATCAGTGTTTTTCTGATTCACATTTCATGGGAACAATTATTAGAATATTTATTACCATAGCTAAGATAGTTCTTTGAGGTGAATGGCTCACCTCATAGCTGGTGGGGGGTGGGGTGGGATGATCACGCACTGGTTGTTCCTAATTTATGTCTTCCCTTTGCTTCCCACCCATAAAAGTTTCTATCAACTCTCCCTACCATTACAATTGTTCTTCAAGGGTTGCTATTTTTTCGCTAATTTGTTCCAATTTTTCATCTATATCATCCGTTTTTTTCTTCTTCTCAAAATATACTCAGAGTGTCACCCCAAACCCTGCACCTCTGACACAACCGTATTTTTCTGGCTGCTTCAAAGTCATTGATAATAGGTTTATATCCACTGCAAGAGTAGCTGATTCCTGTGACTGTTGGATATAGGAAAATAACTAATTATTTTTATGTAATAGTAATTTAAAACAAATATTTTTATCATCGTTTCATATTTACACATATTTCCCACACTTTCTGTGTGTTCTCATCTACTAACTTCCCTTCTTTGTTCACACGTGCCTCCTTCCATAGCACATGACGTAGGATGGAAGTGCATTTGGTTTTAGACTCATCAATCTACATATAAATATAGAAAGATAATTATGATGTTATTTATTGGAACCTTACAATATTACTGTAAATTTAAAATACGTACCATTTTCTTTTCTAATTAAGCATACCCCATCCTTTCTTTATGATAGGGGTATGTTGGTTTTGATGCACGTTCCTTATTTTCAGTACAGAGTTTCTGTTTCATAAATTAAATATTGACAATCAAAGTGATGAATACAGGTATCCTCAAACAACGTATTATCACCCACAATGTACTTGAAATTTCTCATCCCCATGGTGGCCAATAAATGCATCCCATGCTTCTTGGGATATCAAGTGACCGTAGACAATGGGTGGGTGCAGGTTCATTTTACCTTTGGAATCTTTCATGTGACATCTTGTTAAAATAGTGCCAAAACCTCGATGAATCCTTCCTGCAAGCCTTATTACATAATCCTTGTGTGAATCGTCTACTATAAATGTACTCTGCAAGAGATTGAGAAGAGTAAGACATTGTTTCATTATTTTATTTTCTAGTAAATTAAATAAATAAATTCATAATGTTACCGTAATTTCTTCCCAGATCACAGCCTTCAGCCCGGACACAACATGGTTCCATGAATCTATGTCAATTGGCACGCATTACCGAGTGACAACTCCAATGTAGCTGCTAAACATAGCCTTGTTGGGATTCACATGTTGGCCTCGTGCATTCCATTCGACTTCAAATTTTATGCCTTTTCTTTTCGCCTTAATAATTTTGGCTAACACCATCAAACTACGATGCACCTATGTTTTTTGCGACGTCAGTTCTTCATTCCCGAACATTTCATTGATATCAACATCATCTATATGTTCATCTGAAATGGTATCAATGGCATGTGCTGATGGTTGTTGGACCTCAACATTAGGAGTAGTAGGAGCCGCAGCAGTAGGAGCAGTAGCAGCTGCAGCAGGAGCAGTAGGAGCCGCAGCAGGAGGAGCAGCAGGAGCAACAGGAGGTGCAGTAGGAGCAGCAGCAGAAGCAGCAGCAGCTGCAGCAGCAGCAGCTTGAGAGACTTGTTCAGCCTCAAGGTTAGGAGCACCAGAATGTGCAGAAGTCATTATCTAAAAAAGTGGTTGAACAGTTAATTTAGATTTCATAAATTCAGTAATGATAAGATAATAACATGAGATAACAAGATCTATATTACAAACAAAATATAACTTGTTTATTGAACTCTATTTCTTTTTTTCAAAGGTTGAAGGGATTTGACACCTCTATAGATTATCCAAATCCCTTCATTGTGGTCTCCTCTAACATAAAAAACATCATCTACATTAGGACCGCTCTGAAATGATTGCGACGTACCACTAAAAGGATCGTCCTCAACTGAATTTTCATCAGAACCTTCAGTAGTTTTGGACGATAACATAACAATCGACCACTTTCAGTTTGCAGGATCTGGAACATAAAAAACATGTATTACTTGTGATTCTATTATAAATTGTTTGTCTCTGTCCCCTTCTTTACTAAAATCAACTCTCCCAAATCCCCATTCATCTATTTTAACACCACTGTTGTTATCAACCCATTTTCATTGAAAAATCATCAATTGGAATGTCGTATAATCCAACTCCCATATTAGTTTGATAATGCCAAAGTATGACATATTTTCATAAATTGGATTTCTATCCTTACTACCAGAAACATGTATCGCTTCAGCCACTAGTGTAACTCCATTATTTTTCATGGTACTATCTTCATCATGTTCATCTATATAGAATGTATAACCATTAATTACATAACCACTTTAAGATAATACATACACACTTGGTCTAGCGGCAAGCCATCGAAGTCATTCTGACATTGAATTCGGATTTTCATCCAACTGCTTAAAAATATGGTCCTGAAACCATCCTATAAACTGGTGATTATGTGTATCTAATAACCATTTTTCATCCCTTGATGGATTCAACAGCCTGAGAATTTCTTTGTGAGTTTCAATATATGGAGAAACCTCCCAACTGTTATGCAAAACATAAAGATGGGACTGCTCTCAATCTGTAATACTGATTGTCACAACTTCTCTTCCAGAAATTCCCTCACCCTCAATGCGTCCAGTGTGACGAGATTTCGGGAGACCAATGTTTTCCACATCAGATAGGTATTCAGTAAAAAGTTCAATGGCTTCCTCAACAGTATATTTCTCCACTATATAACCCTTTGGCTGACTTCGATTTTTGATATACCCTTTCAAAATATTCATATATCGTTCAACAGTATACATCCATCTATAGTGCACAGGACCACAAATTCAAATATCTCTCACTAAATGAATCATTAAATGAACCATCATATCAATGAATGTTGGCGGGAAGACCATTTCTAATTCACATAATATGATGACAATTTCTTTTTCCATAGCTGGAAATTTCGCCGGGTCTAAAACTTTGTTACATATATCTTTGAAAAAGAAACAAAGTTTGGTTAACGTATGATGAACATTCTTGGGAAAATTCAACGTAAAGCTATAAGAATTAGATCTTGCATCAAAACATGGAAATCATGTGATTTCAAACCTTTTAACTTCAAATCATTCATTGACACAATGTTCTTGATATTTGATGAGTACCCCTATGTAACCTTTACATCATTGAAGAAGTTTAAAAACTGATATCTCTCCTCCCTAGAAAGAGTATAAGTAGCTGGAGGAAGAAACATTCGATTTTCACCCTTCATGGGGGCCAACTCTTCTTGTATTACCATGTCAACCATGTCCAAACTTTCCTTAATTCCGTCTTTTGTTTTGACAGGGGCATTTAGCAACATTCCGATAACACTATCACATACATTTTTTTCCACATGCATCACATCAAGAAAATGTCTGACATACAAATAATTCCAGTATGGTAATTTAAAAAAAACTTATCTCTTTTTCCAACTGATTTTTGTAAGGTTATTTGAAAATAGTTTACCAAAGACAGTGTTCAGATCTTTTACTTTCTCAAATAGCTAATCACCTGTTAATGGAGACAGTTTTGCGCGTTGTTCTGAACTTCCATTGAATGATGTCGTCCAAGATCAGTACTTATGCCAATGAGGTAGAAATCTACGATGCCCTAGAAACATAGATTTCGATGATGTTTCAACCTAATTGATTCTATATCTTCTTCGCACATGGGACACCCTTGAGTTCCTTTAATTCTATAGCCTGAAAAATTTCCATAAGTAGTGAAATCATTTATTGTCACATACATCATCACTCTCAACATGAAGTATTCACTTTTATAATCATTATACAACATTACACCTAAATCCCACAATAGCTTCAAATCCTTGATCAAAGTAGCCAGATAAACATCAATATTGTTACTTGGTTGTTTTGGTCCTGATATAAGCATAGATAACATGATGAATTTCTGCTTCATGCATAACTAGGGTGTCAAGTTATAATTTACCAACATAACAGGCCATGTACTATGAGTGCTGGTTTGAAAACCAAAAGGATTCACTCCATCTGTAGATAACGCAAGAAGAAGGTTTCTCGACTCTTTTCCAAATTCAGGATACTCATGATCAATTTTCTTCTATTGAGGAGAGTTGGATGGATGAAGTAATTTACCATCTTTATTTATTTTATCTGCATGCCACGACAATTGTCTTGCAGTTTCTTCACTTCCATATAGACACCTAAACCTTGGAATGATTGGAAAGTACCATATAACTTTCTTAGGATTAGATTTATCATTCTTGTATCGAGAAGCACCACATTTGGGCATTCTATAAGTGATTTTTTCTCCTTGCAAAACAATATACAGTCTTTCGGGCAGGCATGTATTCTTTTAGAAATCATACCCATCGAGCATAGAATTCATCTAGATTCATATGTTCGGCTTGGGATCTCATTATCTTCCGAGAGCATGTCATTCAAGAGAGAAAGTAGTTCCGTAAAACTGACATCACTCCATCTGTTTCCTGCTTTCAATTTATACAACTTCAGTACAGCTGACAATGTTGTATACTTAGTGCAAGAAGCATACAATGGTGTCTTTGCACAACTCTTTATCTTCTCAAACAATTTTGGACAATCATGGAGTTCATCTTCAATTGTCTTTGTCATTTCCTCAATATGATCTTCATCATCATTGACATTTATAATCACATCCTCCATACAGTCTTCTTCATTATCCATATTTGTATTCATATCTGATGATCCATAAAACGCAGTTTTATCCCAGCTGGTAGCTACATTCTCTTTTTCTCCATGTTTATTCCAACATTTATAACTCCGATATATTCTGTGACATATCAAATATTCTTTCAAATCCTCTAGAGTAAGTAGTCTAGAATAAAAACAATGTAAACATGGACAAAGGATTTGAGAAGGATCCTTTGCATGATCCTTTGCAAACTTGATGAACTCTTTCACTCTGTTCTCGTACTCTATTGTCAAACAATTAGCATCCATCCGATCTTTATTCATCTTCATCCTATTTGAATCTCAAATATTAGTATTTATAGTTCAAGTACACAAAACAAGACTTCCAAATATAGTATAATAGAACCACTTCCTTATAAAAATAGAGATTAATAGAGCCTAACCATTAGTATTTATTCATTTTCATTAGATATAATTACTTTAGATTCATTATAGTTTCCTCAAATCACCCCAGACCAAACACAAGAATAATCAAGAATGATACATCTACCACTCCTAGGTCTATGCCCTACATTCAATATCATCATGCCTAAATACCCATATATCCACACATACACATGTCACAAACACATAAAAAACCATATTTACATCAGAACCAAAGTACCAATATGGATTTCAATCAGGTTACTCGACTCAAGTGGTGGTGTGTAAGAAATAATAAGAAAATATAATAAGTATATAGTCACACATAAATCTCAAACTGGTGTTAATAATCCAATAAACCAAAGGTATCATTTCATCTATCAAAATACTCTAAAGGAGCCCATATGCGACAGTAGTCCCAGGTGGTGAAGGTTCCTGAGGAGGAAGGGGGGAACACGCACCTATCGGAGTTCAAGGTCAGGTCACTAAGGTTGAAGGTGTCCTGATACTTCTACAAGGGTTCATTCCATATTTCACAAACCATGTCCTGGTACCCTATGATGTTAACCCACTACTGGTGGAAGTGAAACCATTCCTGATGATCATGCCAAGAAGAAATGGAAACAAATAGGGGTAGTGAATCAAAATACCTCAAGCAAGATGGAAAAACATGGTATTTGAGAATAGGTTAGTGGCTTTAATGTTGTCTAGACACCTATCCAATAGACTCCACAAGTGGTGATGGCCCCTAAAGTTGTTGCACCAGGTGAAACTGTCACCTAAGAATCTGAGATCAATGAGGCCCTTCCCAGACATGAACTGAACAAACTCCATGATGTCCTTCCTCTGGAATTGGCTTCAACCTTTCCTTTCCTTTGGGTTGGAAATGACATTAAATTCACCCCCAACAAACAATGTATGGTGGCCGAGATCGAAGGTATTTTGTTCAAAAGGATAATCAATCCCCCTCAGTTTTTTAAAATACCAATACCATAAACCATTTAAAAACAAGACATTTTAATTTATTTTGTAAATCATTCCCAAAAAAATTCAATAAACAAACACATGAAAAACCATTTGGAATTTTATTTAAAGAATAAACTTATCTTTATTTTAAACCATGATTTTCATTTATAATATCAAATCCACCAACGGTAGAAGGAAACCTAATTTATTTCAATGAAAAAGGTTAATTCACAACAAGATACCATCCATTCCATATATTATTTTCATTAATAGGGTTATTTTGTGCTTCAAAATGACCGAAACACGTCTAACCAACTTCAAATGGATAAAATATGAATTCATGAAACACATGAATCCCAAAAAGAAGATATAGTATAGAAACACCCACTTGGAATATTTGAGATCAAAACACAATGAATCTGAATGAGTCTACTCAAATGAAGAACATTGAATCAAATAAAAGGGATCTCAATAAAAGGTAAAAGAGATACTATAACCATAATTCCCCATAAAAATTATAGGTCTAGTAAATACCAAGGCTTCCATATCCCCCAGGAACAAAGAATCAAGTGATGGAGAGATATTGAAGTTCAAGAAAAGAAATAAATACCAAAATAGGATCACCATTTCGAATGAAACTTCAATCCACCAAGTGATGAGGATAGAAGATCCAAACTATCCAAAGGGGATCCCAAGGCTTTAGTGGGTTGAGTTAAACTTGAGGGAGAAGATAAAATAAATAAATGGGGGTATCGGGGTGCAATTACCCTACTAACTCGATGCTTCCTCATATACAATGACACCACTGGCTAGATAGTGGCCCTCACCAGCTAGACAGTGGTTATAGTATAAATGTTATAACCATAGGTTATCCCACTAGCTAGTCACTACAGACCCACCATCTAGCTGATGGCTATATATTTTTTTTGTATCCATTGTGAATCCCATTTCCTAGCCAATTACCCTCACTGGCCATTTGGTGGACCACATGAAGCTTTTCAACCTACATGTCCACGTCCACACCTTCTATGATAGTTTGGGACATCCTATGACCCCTCAAGAAACCCAAAAAAACTCAAAGAGCATTGATTTGATGAAAGAGATACTGAGATGTTACAATTCTCCCCATCATTCCTCTTTTTATCTGAATAAATATTCTAGTATGAAGGATAGAAAATGATGAGACAAAAATAAATTCCACACAATAATCATTGTGTGGACAATTCAAAAAATATAGGAAGATTCACCGAATAAAGGACAACTATGAAAAAACTAAAATAAATAGATAACCAATATTACCAAGAACCCTTAATGTATATCCTCTAAGAACATTATACATCTCCAAATGACACGTCTACATCACTAAGAAGATAGAAAATCCCAATAATGTCCAGAGACCTAGCATAGGTCACCCAACCATTTAAATTTTCACTAAAATGGTTGGACATAAGATGGAAATATACTAAGAACGCATCCCTTCACCCAAATAAGAGACTACAACCACTAACCATGAAGAACCACTAAGAGAATAATTCAAACCCTAAGGAAAGGTACACCCAAAACATACCAATGAATCCAAATGAAATAACACAATCAATATCCATCAATGACTCAACCAACAAAAAGAAAGTAAAAAACTAAAAAGTATTTATACCTCGATCAAGTACTCGATGGAAACCTTGAATTCCCACTATAGAGTGTCACCCATCGACGGTCTCATTAAAGTAGACACCAACACCTCCTGGTGCCTGGTCCATCAAGAGACTTCATAATCCTAGTCATTTGAGTACACACCAAAAGCCTATCTATGTCTAACCATAAATAGATCATATAAAATGGTTTTTTCACAAAGATGGCAAACTAATCTCTTAAAAGATAGACCACCAAACACATCAAGATTAAGATCTAACCAAGAAGTTGTGAATCAGAGAAAAATAAGGAATAATAACCACCTTAATGGTCTTGAACACCCACCCAAAAAAGACAACCATTTAAGAAAACATAAGGGATTTTAAATGGAAATAACATAAAACATCCGTAGGTTTCCAGAAAAGGATGAATCATGTAGCCTACAACCATCACAATCTCAAATATCCATTAAATATATCATGAAAAATCAACATATGGTTATGTGTGATGGGAGAGGAGAACAATATTAAAAAATGATTTGGAAAACATGCCTTAAAGGGAGGTTCGGCAAACCGAAGCTTGAGGGCGTTGCGGGCGGCGGAGGTCTGGAAAACCGAAGCTCGAGGGCGGCGGAGGTCTGGAAATGCGAACTCAGTGGGTGGCGGAGGTCCGGCAATGAAAAGCGAGGGCGGAGGAGGTCTGGAAATGTGAACTCAGCGGGCGGTAGAGGGGATTTGTAGGGTTCCAGTACCGCGAGATCTTTCGGTCGCGATAAAATGATGGCATTGTCCCACCGACTTTATAAAAAATTGTACTAAGGTTTTATTAGCGCTAACAAAGCACTGATAAAGACTACCTTTATTAGCACTAACATTTTAGCACTGATAAAGGTATCCTTTATCAGCACTTTTTTAGCGCTGATAATGGTACTCTTTATCAGCGCTAAAAAAGCGCTGATAAATCCTTCTTGTATCAGCGCTAAAATTTTAGCACTCATACAGGGATTCTTTATCAGTGTTTTTCTAGAGCTGATAAAGGGTTGTTTTATCAGTTATTGTTTAGAGCTGATAAATATTACCCTGTATCAGTGCTAAAATTTTAGCGCTCATAAAGGGATTCTTTATCAGCACTTTTCTAGTGCTGATAAAGGGTAACCTTTATCAGCGGTTTTTCTTAGCGCTGATATAAGGTGGCGCTTCCTTTTCCCGTTTTTGTAGTAGTTCCAAAAGGTTATTTTTGGGGCAGTAGTGATACTACAGTGAAAATGGTAGGGAGGTCTAACGAGTAGGATGTCTTCAATAACCAATGGGAAATTGGTGTGTGGTACCCAAATATCGATGTGTTATTACTATTACTTTACTTGACTTTTGTTATTTGGGGAGTGTTCCTTGGTGAGGTTTGTGTGGATAGTTTACTTGCTAGGTGCTTTGGTTATCTCCTTTTTTTCACGGGGCATTAGAATGCCTCCCCACTTGTGTACAAGAGTTGTTGGTATTCCCTACTGAGTATACCTGTATACTCACCCTATGTATATAAAACTATTTTCATGATTCCAGGAGGACTTCGGAGAACGTGTGGGACCGTATTAGCTCAGACACTAGGACATTAGTGTTGCTGCTTTTCTTTTCTTTTAGTACTTCCCTTTGAAGTTTTCTTGTACTGGTAGCACTTTATATTGGAACATGCATTTGGGAATGGATTGTTTTTTTCTTTAATTTTACTTTTAGTTTTGGTGTTGTTTGGTATTTACTATCTTATCTCCCAATCCTTTTCAAAAAAAAGTTTAATTCCTTCCATATCACATATAATTTTATAACCTTGGTGCTAGTCACCACTCCAGGGCCTATTGAAGGTGGGACTCAGGGGTTATTATCTCTCCTTTAACTTCAAGAAGGAATGGTTTGGAAGTTTGTCGTCCCTTCCCTCATCTTGGTGAAGGTGGATCACAAAAAAATGGTATCATATGGAGGTTGTTGAGAGATAAGATAGATTTTGGGGTTAGTTATAGTGAGGATTACATGGGATGGTAGGGAAACAATGTTAGGAAATATTGGTGCGTGAATTAAGCTGGGGAAGACCGGCTATGATGTGGGATTTTGGGGGGGGCCCGTGATCTGATGCAAGGACTCTGGACCTACCGAATGACCAAGTGATGCTACACTAATTGCAGGGTAGAGACCCTATGAAAGGTACATGCATAAAAATTACTTGTTTTATTGTGTGTGTTGGGTATTTTGGGGAATAAAATAAATAAAAAGTCTAATAAAATTTAAAAACAATCTTCTAAACTACTCAAGATTAGGCATTCCTTGTTTACCTTACAGCTATAGCACCCGGACGATGACCACAGGTAGTGTGGGTGATCGATACCCAGGAGGCTGATTTGGATGATCAGTAGATGGCTGATCGAGAGGAGGAGGACGACCAGTGGTAGAGGACTCTTTGTGTCGTTCAGCGGAAAACCCTTGGGAAGTACAAGGGCAGCGTCTCACACATGGAGACAGAGTGCTGGATTGAGGAGCTGGTAATAGCTTTCAGCTTGATTCGGGCCCTGATGGGGTAATGGGTTCCTCTGGCTGTAAGCCATATGTGGGGAGCAGCACGTCAGCGGTGGATGTTCTATCTTGGGGAGAAGAGGTAGGCTAAGGTTTCATGGACTGACTTCAAGAGGGAGTTCCAGGTGGAATTCCTCTCTTCCACAATGAAGGCTGAGAAGAGGCGGAAGCTACTCTCCCTTCAGCAGGGGAGTATGTCAGTGAGGGATCTAGGGATCAAGTTCAAGGATCTCCTTCACTTTACTCCAGACCTCTTTCCAGATGAGAAGTCTTGGGTGAGACGTTTAGAGGAGGCACCCTGACCTTCTCTTCAGTATGTTATTACTCCCTTCACTCTACCGATGTACTTGGAGGTTTAGAAGAATGTTGAAGTGGTGGATAAGATGCACATGCGGATAGATGTATCGTGAGAGGGGAGCTAGTTGGGATTGTAAAAAGGGGAAGGACGTCATCAGTAGGCCTCCAATGTCAGGGCCTTCTAGTTTTCAGATAGTGGGGAGCAGGCCCCAGCTGTTCCAGTTTCAATATCCTGGCCCATGCCCCTTCTTTGTAGGCCCAGGACTGAGATGCTTCATTTGTGGCAGTCGTGGGCACCTTCAGAATCGGTGTCTAGACTGAGTTCATTATAGTGAGGGTGGTTAGGTTCAGCGACCACCTCAACAACAGCAGTTTCCAGTTAGGCCCTTTCAATAGTAGTAGTAGGGACAGCGAGCTCCTGCTCCTCCAAAGTAGACATTGCAAGAGGAGGTTAGCCTCAGGGCGCTCCTGAGGGACCTCGACCAGGGCATGGTTGGGGATGTGTCCAACAGCCGAGGGGAAGAGGAGCTAGGCATGGGTAGTTGTATGTCATAGAGGCAACAGTTCCGGCGGGGCCAGAGGTCATTCGAGGTACGATCAGCTTGTTTAACACTCTTGCCTACACCTTGTTTGATTCAAGAGCTTTGCACTCATTTGTTTCACCCAATCTAGCCCATGCTTTGCATCTAGACACAGAGAGACTTCTCATGCCCATGGTTTTGAGTATTCCATTCGGAGGTCAAACTAGTTTGTCTCATGTTTTCTGGGGATGTAGACTGATGTTGGAACCACATCAGTCTAGTGGGGACCTTCTTTTGCTGCAGATGTAGCCATATGATGTCATTATAGGAATCGATTGGCTATTCTCTGTGTGTGCCTTTATCAAATGCTTTTAAAGAAGGGTCATGTTTTCAGAAATGGGCGGACAACATGAGACTTTCGTCAGCGAGCGGGGTTTCCAGGAAGGTAGTTGAAGAGTGGATCACCTTCTTTCCTTGTTAGCTGAACTATAAATGGAGTCAGCAGATATAAAGATGGGGGAAGTCTAGGGGATCATTAGTGAGTTCCTGGATGTCTTCCTTGGAGAGGTGGTGACTATACCACCTCGACATGATGTCGATTTTGAGATAGACTTGCAACCCGGTGCTCGTCCAATCTCGATGGCTCTCTATCGGATGGCGCCTTCTGAGTTGCGTGAGTTATGGATTTAGATTGACGAACTGATGAAGAAGGGTTTTGTTCGACCAAGTGTGTCACCATGGGGTGCTTCAGTCTTGTTCTCAAATAAGGAAGATGGTGGTCTTAGGCTATGTATAGACTATCGAAGGTTGAACTAGGTAACGGTCAATAACCATTACCCCCTCCCGAGGATCAATGACCTTTTTGATCAGTTGAAGGGGGCAGTATGGTTCTCCAAGATTGACCTATAGTAAGGATATCACCAATTGAGGGTGAAGGAGGGTGACATCTCGAAGACTGCCTTCAGGTGAAAATATGGTCACTTTGAGTTTGTGGTCATGTCGTCCAGCATTACGAATGCACCAGTCGTGTTCATTGGGCTCATTAACTCCGTCTTCTAGGAATATCTGGACTAGTTCGTAGTCGTGTTTATTGATGATATCTTGGTCTACTCAATATCATAGTAGGGTCACACAAAGCATTTGAGGATGGTTTTAGAGGTCCTATGACATCACCAGTGTAACACCCTGACCACAGAAGCCCAGAGTCTGTGCATTATTTTAATACATTGGCATGATTACAAGGAGTCAAGTCCCGAAAGACCGATCAATTTCGTAGTCTTGGAAAATAGATTACATACATGAATGTTACATTACACATTAGAAAATAAAACACAACATAAATGATCCTTTGATAATGCCATTAATCCCCTAGATTAACCTTTCTTATCAATCATAGTACACTTCTTGGAATCTTGGAAAAATTAAAACATAGAAAGGGGTGAGCTCAGATGCTCAGTAAGGATAACAATATAGTAGAAACTTTCATATATAATCATAAACATTTAAAGCAATGTATTAGACTAAAACAAAATCCTTTTAAACTTGAACTTCAGCATAATATGGAAAAGATACAATAAAATAATGCCATTTACTTATTCACATGGATATTCTACTAGTAGAATAATCACATGCAATATCAATAGCCACTTTTATAATGATGGAATGCATAATGCTAGACTTCATAACCACATAGTCAAGGCCTTGTTCCAAGACTACAAATAAGATTTTGTCAAGGCCTTGTTCCAAGACACTAGTTTGTCTCATGAGACATACCGATGCATCGAGGAGCTATAGTGGGCTCCACCCATCACTTACTAAGTCCAATGCATTACTCATATGAAAAAGGTTTAAACATAACATAAACATTTGTATTAAAACTAGCATATGAAATATCAATACTTTGTCTATAAACCATGAATGGTGTAAAAATAACACATCCACAGTCAAACATATCACAAAACCTTCAATACAATATGGAATATTTGTATCATAATCAGTCAACTTCAAACAAGTTTAAAATCCATCAAAGGATGTTGACATAGATGAAAATGATTTCTAAAACTCTTTGAGAGAAATATCTCTTTTTCATGAAAACATTTAAAAGTAACATAATTTATAAAGGAAGACATTTAAAGAAATTTTTGAATCAAAATGACCCATACCACTTTGAAACATTTGAAAGGAATTAACATTTTAAAAACATTCATGTCTATATAAATAAATCCTTAAAAACCATTTTGAAAACATGGACATTAATGAGAATGATTTAGAAGAATAAATATTTAAAACATTTAAAATGATGTTTTAGTAAAAAATTCCCTTTGAAAACTCTTTTATGAAACATGTAAATGGATAATAAATATTTCACAGTAGATACTTAAGTAAAAACAACCTCGGATAATAAAGATATTGTGAAATTAACCCTTACCTTGCACTTTCCTTTAGTCGAGGGTACGTTTAACCTCCTGTATAAAGACCATAGTATGTTATTAAATTATACCAGAATCATATTAATATTTATGATATCATACATGATTCATTTTTGAATTTATACTACCCATTTAATAATAATTTCCATGTTAAATTAACATTTTGGGTAATAATTGCTTTCTTTATCGTACGTGTTTCAACTTGTTACTCTTGATTGTATCACTTATATCATGATTTAAATACATCCATAATATAAAGTATTATTTATATATAATATATATTTATAATATAAATATGTATAATAGACAAATATATGAAATAGAAAACATCGTTTATAGAGATGGTAGGTCGTACGTACGCATAAACGTTGTTTCCGTTTTCATATCATATTGAACGGAACTAAGTGAATAAGATATATGTAAGTACACAAATAAATATATATATATATATATATCCAGTAGAATTATTATTTCATATATTACATACTTATTAATGATATATATTTTATAATCATCGTTGAATGGTGAACGTGGAAATGAATCTCATCGTGTTGTGGAGACGGTAATCCGTACGTACGCACGAGCGACAATATCATTATACTAATGGAAAAATAGAATGTAATTGGATGTTATATCAAATATACAGAATATTTAACATGTTATATTTATTATTTACATCAGTTATACTCATTATTATACCCATCCAAATAATGAGGTGTTTGAATAACAAACTACACCATGACGTGGAGACGGTAATCCGTACGTACGCATGTATGGTGACTTTGTCATTTATAGAATGGATAGAATAATGAATATGGTTGTAACATTTTTATAATAACATCACAGTATATATAAGATACTTTAGTTATTATTTTATAATTTCAACAACAAAGAAAGAGGAAGTGGAAGAAGAAAAGAACTTGAAAGAGGTGATGAAATATTTACCTCTTCTTTGGGTTCTTCCATTTGATTTGATAAAAAGGGCTCCTTAGGTTAGATTTCAGACCAAAGGAAGACCTATAAGATTAAGGGAGGAAAGTTAGGAGGATATATGGGTAGGGGTTGGATGATCCAAAAGGCTTTGGAGGTGTGAAATTAAGATAATGGGAAGTGCCCTTTTATAAGAGAGGTGAGGGTCACTTTAGGAAAAGCTTGAAATATTATTTTATAATAAAATCATTTTTGGCTTCTAATGGATCCAAAATGAATTATTTAAAGGATAAGGTAGGTATGGGTCGATAACCTCTCAACCAATAGGTTTTATAAAGGTTTAGGTCATCATATTAACCTTACCTTTTATATTTGACTCTTAGTTAAATAGTTTGTCATTTACCATGTCTCTTTGTATTTTTATATTATATGGTTAATAAACTTACTATAACATACCAAGAGAACCCCATGTGTTTCATTATTAATATATATAACCTTATATAATTCTATTTTCCAAACCTTAGATTTTTAGGAATATTAGATCAATTAATAATATAATATTTGTTTTAAAAACTCAATTATGTCAATTTTGACATTATTTAATAAATTATTTTTGTTAAAGTCCTAAAAACTTTATTACTTCGAAATAAATTCATATGTTCAATCATAACATGTCATATTAACGTATAAAATTATTGGAATTCATCAAAAGTCCCAATTTGCATTTTTTTGGATATTTATAATATCAATTATTTTAATATTTCATTATTAAGGTAATTACTGCGTCATCATTGTATCATAAATAAATTAAATTATTTAATGTATAAAAATTATAAATAATATATCATTATGTATGAAGTTATTTTAGCTTTATAATTAATATTTATAGTCTAATTTATCTTATGTATAACCCTGTATTAAAAATTTTTAGTTATTAAACTTTGAATTTAACTCTTTTAACTCTTCTTTAAATAAAATAATAATAAATTTTCTAATCTAATCCAAGTGGACCTAAAGGATAATATTTTATTCCTAAGGTTTTTTTTGGTCGAATTACACTTATCCAATAGAATTAGGACATGTTTTAGGGTAATAATAATATCATTTTTAACCTTAATTACCCTATTTACTTTTAATCATGGTAAATAAAAGCAAAAGGTTACTATTCATAAAAAATTATTTTCATCTCATTGAACCACATTTTTTTACTGATATCAACTATGTCTCTTGGATTTTTTATATTCCACTCACAGAAATGGTAAAATTAAGTTTTATGTGAATTTGCAAATGCTCCTAGGAGGTGGGTAAAAGGCGGTAAAAAGTTTGATAAAATTTTATATATCTGAACTTATTATAAAATGAATCCAATGAATTATGTTGAACATATATAGGTATTATATATATATATTGACCTAAAATAAATTAAAATAAAATAACTAATTATTTAAATAAAAAGTCGGTTTTAACCAACAACGCAGTGTTTTTTCACTATTCGTCAAAAATTGAAAGTTTTCAGAAAAATACCAAAAATTCACCCAATTATAATTTTGATATTCCAAATTCAAAAATAAAGTCTATTTTACCAAATTAAAAACATAGATGTTGCATTTATTAATTTAAAATCAATTCTCGTTGTCAAAACCAAAAAGCGGGTTTTTAAAAAGTAAAAACAATCAAAAGATGGACATGTGTTTATGTCAAATTTAAATGTGAAATTACTTATAATGACCTACATTGTATTAAATTATAAAAATATAATCTAATTAGACTTCAACACCTTTAAAATTCATAATTTAACACTATAAATTATTTCGATTAAAAGAGTTGTTTTCAATTAAAACATAGTATTTTTCATTATTCGTCAAAATATTAAAGTTATCAGAAAAGTACCAAAAATTTATCCAAACTAAATTTTTATGTCCCTCTTCTAAATAATAATTTAATTTCATTAAATTGGATATATAAAATTTTCAAATATTTTATTTAAAAAAGGTTTTCCATTAAAAGGCGGTAAAATTGTATTTTTTGAAAAATACTTCTTTTATCTGAAAAAATGAATTTGTTCTTATATTATGTCTAAGAAACACATAATATGGATGTTAAAATTATATATAGTATATAAGATTCAAAATTTTGTTAATATTATTCATAACTGCTTTTTGAATGACTAGTTTGGTAAGTTGTGGTGCGCTCGAACTCGGTGTTGCGTGTAGCGCAAGCTATTGAATTACTTTCATGAGATAACGTACTATAAAATATTGGGGTTTTACTATCTCCCCTCTTTCAATAAATTGCATCCTCTCAATTTGAAATTTTTCTTCAAAAATAAAAGGTTAAAAATAGAAAAATACCTTTGTGGAAAACCTACATCGGAAATTGGGTTAATAAAATTTAGTCTTAATAAGAGGGATAGGGAAATGAAAAAGTCACCACCAAATTATGATCTCGATTAGGAGAACATTGGTGGAAATTAGAGACACATAATTGGAGGAAAAACGTAAATATTTATAGGGATTTATTGAGGTCATCAATCACAGACAAGTGTAAAATTGAGGGCCTCAAAGCCATAAATCTATGTTGATTTAAAATATCATCGGTTCAACAAAACATAAGGTATTAGGATAACACATTTTTGGTTTTAAGATCCCTTCCCTAAAGTTTAGGAATTAATTTATTCATAGAATAATAGGAAAAAATATACTTTACAAGTAGAGTTTCATCCTTCAACTAATTCCTACCACAAACTCATCTTTCACTCCAAAAGATAATAGAATTCAAAAATATTCTATTTATCCTAATCGTATAGGGTTCCAAAAATAATGAATTTATAATTCATTTTTCAGACTATTAAAAAAACTACATTATACAAACTAGGACATCATGTATTCCAGTGGTAGGTGATCCACCCTCGTCGCTCTTTGGTTGCTGGTTCAAGTCTCGCGGCCTTGCCGGACACGACGGGTTTTCACCCAAACTCCGGGTTGTCCTTTTTATGACAATCCAAAAATAATCTCAAGAAATGATTTAACCTTAACAATAGTATCCAATGTCAAACTTAATTGATTCCAACCTTCAGATTTATCCAAAATACTTCTTTCCAAAGTCACAATCTAAAATTTATAAGGAAGGTAAACACAATGAAGATCCTTTTTGCCACGTAATAACATGTGAATACCTTCATCATGTATTCTTTTAAAACACTATAACACCTTGAATTTCCATAAAACCGTATTGATTACATTCATGCTCCCTTATTCCTTATAGAATACTGGATATACTTATTTTATCCAAAAATGTTTTAAATTCCAACAATGATGGAATATACAAATCATTAATCAGTTTCAAGGTAGTCAAGAATATCCAATATAATTTATCCAAATCAATCATATATTATTCAAAATCACTACCTCAATATAAAAACCATATTATGGTTTATCTTTCTCTCAACCATATATTTTCCAAAAAAAATAACCTGCTATTGAGTCACTTTTCTTGGTTCCACACAATATTAAGTCCTTAATGAAATAGTTTTGTAGTACGATCCTTATATACTCCACAATTATTATAACTAGCACATCATTGTTACAATACTCAAATGAAATAATTCTTTAATATCAACATAAGAACACTAGTCATTACTCTTAATCTATGGTAATATCATAACTTGGTTATTATCCAACAGCATCATTTGTGGTATACTATGATGATTTGGACATTGATTCACGTAGTGTCCCAACTCCTTGAAGATGAAGCATTGTACATTTGAAACCTTTTTCTTACCCTTGTAATCATGTACTAGGTGTCCCTTTTTTCCACACTTATAACAAACTCTCATTCCCTTCAAGAGTTTACCAAGGTGATTCTTTCCACAGTTATCACATATGGGAAAATCCTTCTTTCCCTTATTCCCTTTATCCATCTTTCTCTCTACCATCCTTTTCTTCTCTTTCTTCCCTTCAAAGCCATAGGACTCATAAAATTCTTTACTTATCTTATTAACATATGATACTATTTATTCATATGATGATAATACATGAGAGACTATTTCCTTTCTAAATGTAGTCTTAATACCATGAAAGATATGATCCTTCTTACTCTTTGGATCATGCGTATTTTCGGAGTTCTCATTCCTTCTACTGGGCACTATTTCTAAACAATGACATACACTAGGTTAGTTTATGAATCACAATTCATAATTCCTAACTTGTAAAATAACTAGCGTAAATTGAAAAGTTTATGCATATAATATATAATCATAAAAATGTTTTCTTTGAGGAAGTATTTACTCATAAATCCTTCATAATGGCTTATAATGAAAATATGAATTATCATAATCATATCCCCCGGGAGTGTCGTAACCAAGAGTGCAGCAAGGCCCGTTGTCGTGCACTAGGATACCCCGGGTCAAGCCTAAAACTTGTTGTCAGATTTTTCACTCCTATGTACATCTGTACCAGAGCCACCTCTACCTACTCGTATCCAGATAGGGATGTATTGCTTGGAAAATACACAAAATCCCTACATTACCAAAATTCTAGAAAGTTCTTCTATAAAAATCCTCAAAGTTTATCTTAGGGTAATGTTCTCTAATTAGAGTTTATCTAAATCTATTTCCAAGTTTGTTGCTAAAATTCCTCTGATACCAACTGCAATGCCCTGAGACCAGAAGCCCAGAGTCAGTGCATTATTTTAATACATTGGCATGATTACAAGAAATAAAGTCCCGAAAGAACGATCAGTTTAGCTGTCTTGAAAAATAGATTACATACATGAACGTTACATTACACATTAGAAAATAAAACACAACATAAATGATCCTTTGAGAAATAGATTAATACCCTAGATTAACCTTGCTTATCAATCATAGTACACTTCTTGGAATCCTAGGAAAATTAAAACATATAAAGGGGTGAGCTCATATGATCAATAAGGATAACAATATAGCAGAAACTTTCATAAATAAGAATAAACATTTAAGGTAATGTATAAGACTAAAAAAAATCCTTTTAAACTTAAACTTCAGCATAATATGGAAAATATACAATAAAATAATGTCATTTAATTATTCACATGGATATTCTACTAGTCGAATAATCACATGCAATATCAATAGCCACTTTCATAATGATGGAATGCATAATGCCAGACTTCATAACCACATAGTCAAGGCCTTGTTCCAAGACTACAAATAATATTTTTTCAAGGCCTTATTCTAAGACACTAGTTTGTCTCATGAGACCTACCAATGCATCGAGGAGCTATAACGGACTCCACCCATCACTTACTAAGTCCAATTCATTCCTCATATGAAAAAGTTTTAAACATAACATAAACATTTGTATTAAAACTAGCATAATAAATGTCAATACTTTATCCATAAACCATGAATTGTATAAAAATAACACATCTACAGTCAAACATATCACAAAAGCTTCAATACAATATAGAATATTTGTATCATAATAAATCAACTTCAAAGAAGTTTAAAATCCATCAAAGGATGTTGACATAGATGAAAATGATTTGTAAAAATCTTTGAGAGAAATATCTCTTTTTTATGAAAACATTTAAAATTCACACAATTTAGAAAGGAATAAATTTAAAGAAATTTTTGAATCAAACTATCTCATACCAGTTTGAAACTTCTGAAATAAATTAACATTCTAAAAACATTCATGTCCATATAAATAAATCCTTAAAACCCCTTTTGAAAACATGGACATTAATGAGAATGATTTAAAAGAATAAATATTTAAAACATTTAAAATGATGTTTTAGTAAAAAATATCCTTTGAAAACTCTTTTATGAAACATGGACATGGATAATAAATATGTCCCAGTAGATACTTACATAAAATCAGCCTCAGATAATAAATAGATTGTGAAATTAACCCTTACCTTGCACTTTCCTTTAGTCGAGGGTACGTTTAACCTTATTTATAAAGACCATAGTATGTTATTAAATTATACCAGAACCATATTAATATTTATGATATCATAAATGATTAATTTATGACTTTATACTACTCATTTAATAATAATTTCCATGTTAAATTAACATTTCGGGTAATAATCGCTTTCTTTATCGTACGTGTTTTAACTTGTTACTCTTGATTATATCACTTAGATAATGATTTAAATACTTACAGAATATAAAAAATGATTTATATATCATATATATTTAGAATATAAATATGTATAATAGACATATATATGAAATGGAAAACACCGTTTATGGAGACGGTAGGTCGTACGTACGCATAAACGTTGTTTCCGTTTTCATATCGTATTGAACGGAACTAAGTGAATAAGATATATGTAAGTAAATAAATAAATATATATATATCCAGTATAATTATTATGTCATATATTACATACTTATTAATAATATATATTTTATAATCATTGTTGAATGGTGAACGTGGAAATGAATCGCATCGCGTCGTGGAGACGGTAATATGTACGTACGCACGAACGAAAATATAATTATATTGATGGAAAAATCATATGTAATTGGATGTTATATCATATATAAAGAATAATTAACATGTTATATTTATTATTTACATCATTTATACACATTATTATACCCATCCAAATAATGAAGTGTTTGAATAACAAACTACACCACAACGTGGAGACGGTAATTCGTACGTACGCACGTATGGTGACTTTGTCATTTATAGGATGGATAGAATAATGAATATGGTTATACCATTTTTATAATAAAATCAAAGTATATAGAATATATTGGATTTATTATTTTATAATGGAAACAAAAAAGAAAGAGGAAGTGCAAGAAGAAAAGAACTTGAAAGAGGTGATGAAATATTTACCTCTTCTTCGGGTTCTTCCTTTTGATTTGATCAAAAGGGCTCCTTAGGTTGGCTTTATGACCAAAGGAAGGACTCTAGGATTAAGGGAGGAATGTTGGGAGGATATTTGGGTAGGGTTTGTCTGACCCAAAAGGCTTTGTAGGTGTGAAATTAAGAGAAGTGTAAGTGTCCTTTTATAAGAGAGGTGAGGGTCACTTTAGGAAAAGCTAGAAATATTATTTTATAATAAAATAATTTTCGGTTTCTAATGGCTCCAAAATTAATTATTTAAAGTATAAGGTGGTTATTAATCGAAAACCTCTCAACCAATAGGTTTTATACAGGTTTAGGTCATCATATTAACCTTATCTTTTAGATTTAACTCTTAGTTAAATAGTTTGTCATTTACCATGTCTCTTTGTATTTTTATATTATATGGTTAATAAACTTACTATAACATGTCAATAGAACCCCATGTGGTTCATTATTAATATATATAACCTTATCTAATTCATTTGGCTGGACCTTAGATTTTTAGGAATATTATATCAGTTAATAATATAATATTTTCTTAAACACTCAATTATGTCAATTTTGGCATTATTTAATAAATGATTTTTTTTAAAGTCCTAAAAACTTTATTACTTCGAAATAAATTCATATGTTCAATACTAACATGTCATATTAACCTATAAAATTATTTTAATTCATCAAAAGTCCCAATTTACATTTTTTGCATATTTATAGTATCAATTATTTTAATATTTCATTATTAAGGTAATTATTGTGTCATCATTGTGTCATAAATAAATTAAATTATTTAATGTCTAAAAATTATAAATAAAATATCATTATCTAGGAAATCTTTTTATATTTCTAATGAATATTTATGATCAAATTTATATTATGTATAACTCTATATTAAAAATGGTTTAGTTATTAAACTTTGAATTTAACTCTTTTAACTCTTCTTTAAATAAAATAATAATAAATGTTCTAATCTAATCCAAGTAGACCTAAAGGATAATATTTTACTCCTAAGTTTTTTTTTGGTCGAATTACACTTATCCAATAGAATTAGGACATCTGTTAGGGTAATAATAATATCATTTTTACCCTTAATTACCCTATTTACTTTTAATTGTGGTAAATAAAAGTAAATAGTTACTATTCACCAAAAAATATTTTCATCTTATTGAATCACATTTTTCTTAATTATATCAACTTTGTCTCTCAGATTTTTGAAATTCCACTCACAGAAGTGGTAAAATTAAGTTTTATGTGAATTTGCAAATGCTCCTAGGAGGTGGGTAAAAGATGGTAAAAAGTTCGATAAAATTTTATATATATAAACTTATTATAAATTTACTCCAATGAATTTATGTTGAACATATATAGGTATTATGTATCTATTTTTACCTAAATGAAATTAAAATAAAATAACTAATTATTTAAATAAAAAGTCAGTTTTAACCAATAACGCAGTGTTTTCCCACTATTCATCAAAAATTGAAATTTTTCAGAAAAATACAAAAAATTTACCAAAATCTAATTTTGATATTTCAAATTAAAAAATAAATTCTATTTTACCAAATTCAAAACATATATGTTTCATTTATTAATTTAAAATCAATTTCTGTTGTCAAAACCAAAAAGCGATTTTTTAAAAAGTAAAAACTATCAAAAGATTGATATGTGTTTATGTCAAATTTAAATGTGAAATTACTTATAATTTCCTACATTTTATTAAATGTTAAAAATATAATCTAATTATACCTCAAAACCTTTCAAATTTATAATTTAACACTATAAATTTTTTCGATTAAAAAAGTTGTTTTCAATTCAAACTAAATTTTTATGTCCCTCTTCTAAATAAGAATTTAATTTCATTAAATTGAATATATAAAATTTTCAAATATTGGTTTTAAAAAAGGTTCTCCATTAAAAGGCGGTAAAGTTTCATTTTTTGAAAAATACTTCTTTTATCTGAAAAAATGAATTTGTTCTTATATTATGTCTAAGAAACACATGATATGGATCTTAAAAGTATATAGAGTATATAAGATTCAAAATGCAGCTAATACTATTCATAACCACTTTTTGAACGGCTAGTTTGGTAAGTTGTGGTGTGCTCAAACTCGGTGTTGTGTGTAGCGCAAGCTATTGAATTACTTTAATGAGATAACATACTATAAAATCTTGGGGTGTTACAACCAACTCTATGGGAAGTTGTCCAAGTGCAAGTTCTGGACACGAGAAGTGTACTTCCTTGGACATGTGGTGTCCGAGAAGGGTATAGCAGTGGACCCATCAAAGGTTGAGGCAGTTGTTTCTTGGGCAGTACCCAAGAATGTAGTAGTGGTTCGTAGTTTTCTGGGCCTAGCAGGTTACTATCGGATATTTGTGCCCAACTTCTCCCGAGTTGCAGCACCCTTGACGGCCTTGACCAGGAAAGACCAGGATTTTATATGGAGTGAGCAGTGCCAAGAAGCCTTCAGTTATCTGAAGGGGAAGATGGTTAGTTCCCCAATACTGAGGTTTCCAGAAGAAGGGGTGATGTTTGAGGTGTTTTGTGATACTTCAGTCCAAGGCTTGGGGTGTGTGCTAATGCAATATTAGGGGTGATCTCTTATGGGTCTAGGCAGTTACATCCCCATGAGAGTAATTATGCCACCCATGATATGGAACTTGCAACGGTCATGTTCTCACTAAAGTTGTGGCGGCATTACCTCATTGGGGAGTTCTTCATGGTCTTTACAGATCACAACAGCTTGAGGTATATCTTCTCCCAGTAGGACCTGAACTTGCGGAAATGGAGGTGTATGGAGTTTCTTCAGGACTAAGACTTTGAAATCTCTTACACTAAAGGTAAGAGGAATGTGGTGGCTGATGTTTTGAGCAGGAAGTAGTAGAAGGATGTGGTTCAAGAATCGGAAGATGATTGGAAGGCGATGGAGGAGTTGACTTCCCTACACCTGGATGCAAGGGTGGAGGATGGTAGAGGTTTTCTGTTTCAGATGACAGTACGGTCCTCTCTGTTGCAAAAGGTGGAGGAGTCTCAGTGGTGGGACTTAGAGGATGAAGTGATGCGATCGTGTTAGCTAGGGTGATGCTCCGAGATGATGGTCGGAAGACGAGAAGAATTGGATAATGTTTCATGGGAAGTTGTTCGTCCTGGTGGAAATTCACAAGAGATTTCTTGGTGAGTTCCAAAACTCACCCATGGAGGTACACCCAAGAGTTTCCAAGATGTATCGGGGTTTGAGGGGTCAGTTTTGGTGGCCTAGGGTGAAGCGGGTAGTGATAGAGTTTGTGGAAAAGTGCCTCGTGTGTCAGCAGGTGATGGCGGAACATCGCATCCCAGGAGGTCTGTTACAACCTTTAGATGTCCCCGAGTGGAAATGGGATGACATCTCTATGGATTTCGTCATGGGACTACCCAGAGTTCAAGGGGTTCATGATGCTATCTGGATAGTTGTGGACTAGATGACAAAATCAACTCACTTTCTAGCAATCAAGGAGTTGAGTGCGGTGGATTCCTTAGCATAGAGGTATGTGGATGAGGTGGTGTGGTTTCATGGAGTTCTGAGGTTCATAGTCTCGGATCGGGATACCCGGTTTACCTCATGGTTCTGGAAAGGATTGAAACATGCTTTTGGGACCCATTTATGCCTCAGCACTGCTTTCCACCCCCAGATAGATGGGCAGACATAGTGGACCATCCAGATGTTGGATGATATTCTACGGGCATGTGTTTTAAAATTTGGTGGATCGTGGGTACGACACTTTCCTCTAGTAGAGTTTTCCTACAACAATAGTTATCACTCTACCATTGGAATGGCTCCATTTTAAGCCTTGTACGGGAGGTTGTTTCACTTACCCATGTGATGGATAGAGGTTAGGGGAGTAGATATTCTTGGCTCGGAGGTGGTGCAGAGCATGATGGAGAAGGTTCAGCTTATACAGGAGAGGATGAAGGCAGCTCAGGAGCAGCAGAAGTCGTATGTCGATCATAGGAGGAGACCCTTGGAGTTCCAAATCGGGGACCATGTGTTCTTGAAGGTCTCCCCTCAGCATGGGAAATGGAGGTTTGGTAGGGGAAGTAAGCTTTCTCCCAGGTTCGTCAGACCCTTCGAGGTGTTGCTGCGGGTGGGCGAAGTGGCTTATCAATTGGTGCCGCTACTGAGGTCGTACGACATCTTCCATGTGTATCAGCTCCGTCAGTATCTACATGATGATCTACATATCCTCGGCTGGGGGGGGGATGGATATTGAAGATGATGCAACATTTGTAGAGCGACCAGTGAGGATCAAGGATCATGAGGAGAAGGTTCTTCATGGATGAACCATCCCATTGGTTCGTTTGTTATGAAGGCATGGTGGCCTCGAGGAGAGTACCTGGCAACGGGAGGCATAGATGCATACCTAGTACCCAGATCTATTTTGAGGTGTACTTGATTATGATGTAGTACTTGACCTTGTTAACTATGAGATGTGCTACTTTCCCTGTTCTCTAAGTGTGTGTGAAAATTCCTGACCATGGAGATGGGAGGTCTTGGTCCCTAATTGAGACGCATTAAGGTGGATGCGATTAAACCTGTGTGGGCAAGTCGGTGTCGGCTAAAGCGGATAGTATCTCGACATGGGGGAAAGGGACTCCCTAATCCATATGTTTGGATAGTGAAACCTTTATATGTTTGCGTAGTTACTTGGGGGATAATATTGGTAGTGTATCTGTAGTTGTTCATGAGATAGATAAGGGAGGTGTGTTCCTAGATATCAAGGTTGTTTCGGCTTTTGAACAACTCTAGGGTGGTTTCTCTCTAAGAGATATCTTACGAGGTGGTTGTTTAGACCCCTCTTTTTCTTCGGGTTTATCCTTGAATTCTTGAGGAAGAGAATATTTTAAGAGGTATCTCATGTAATGGACCAGACCCTACTAGTCTAGTACTTTTCCAAAAACTCGGTTCCGCCAAACGGTGGCACCATCGCAGTCACACACCGAAACAGTGGCACCACTTACGGTGTCTCACCGAACTGGTGGCACTGTGATGGTGGCACCGTCATGATCACACACCAAAATAGTGACACCACTTATAGTGTCTCACCGAACCAGTGGAACCGTTACAGTGGCACTGTCATGGTCGCACTGTCACGGTCGCACACCAAAATGGTGGTACTGCTTACGGTGTCTCACCGAACCGGTGGCACCGTTACGGTGGCACCTTCATGATCCCACCGTCACGATCACACTGTCATGGTCGCACACCAAAATGGTGGCACTGCTTATAGTGTCTCACTGTTATTGTGGCACTGTTACGGTGGCACCGTGTCTTCCCCTTTGCTTTTTTTCCATTTTCCCGAGTTTTCTCAATTCCACCCCCACAACGTATCTTTTGACATAAAAGTGTTTTAATGCCCCTTTCAAATCCATCTAAATCCCATAAATGATATCTAAAATCCTCCAAGAGTCGGGCAACCCTTGACTTACCAAAACATGTGGCTTTTTCCTCGGTGTCGCACCCTTTTCCCGTACTTTCAAGTTCCACCCCTATTACATGTTTTCATCTATTTAAAGGAAACCCTTTAACTCACAGTCGTTATGGCCACCTCTCCAATGATAATTATTAAATTAAAATTAATTCCATTGTGTGTAACCACCTAACTAGTGGTGTACCTATGATGGTCTCTTTCCTTTCCTTAGTGGGTTTGGAGTCCCCCTTCCTGAGGCTAGTGGTGCACCTGTGCTAGAGCCTTTCCTGCTCACTCTTGGAGTCCTCATAGTTCCTCCCCTAAAATTCATGCATCCCCAGTTCTTGGCGCATGGAGAAAAACTTCAATCGTTGACCATTAAGGTATGGTTTTTTCTTCATCTCTCTTTACTGTGTATCATGCGGGGTGGGTATGATAATGTTCCAATAGGGATGGATGAAACCAAACCTTAACAAAGATAATAAATGTTTTTTAAATAATGAAGGGGTGTTTTTTATGATGATGTTGTACTCTTTTACCTTTGCTTATATGTTTTGAATTGTATGGGCTTATGTCCACTGAAAATCATGGTCGTTGGTGGTCCTTTCTTGTGCACTAATGAACCTCTGTTTTTTGGATAATTCTGTGATTAAATGGTTGTAACATGGAAACTGGTTAATCACGTAAACTCGGTTGATTAAATGGATGACCAATGAATAATAATCCTTGTGTGTTCACCCTAGTTAACTAAATATAAATACAAAACTAAAGGAATGGTGTGTTTAAATCTAAAAACTCCTTTTCTATGTTCTTGTGATGTGTATGGTTGTTTTGCTTGATGCTTGTGAGGTGACATAGATGGGGATGGGATCCCTTGTTGTATAGTTTTTGGTTTGTGGATTTGGGGATGTGTGGGGCCGTATGTTTGGGCTTGGTTTGGTTCCAATACTTTGAGGGATCTCACGGATCCCTTTTGTTGTTGTGACTTTACAAGAGAACCAGGTGTGAATGCTTAATTTGTTGCTTGGCTATTTTCCCTTCCTTGCCTTGTGGCTATGCCTGTTAGTTTCCCGGTAGTTAAGAATTATTTAAATGAAACCACTTGAATGTGATAACAAGAATGTGTTTAATGGGGAATTATTTTTTCAGGAATGAGTTGTGACTTGGTTGTGGCTGTTGTGTTTTTTTTTATAAATGAATAGTAACAAGGGTGTTTGTGTATGGGTTGGTTTTGGAACCCCCTAGGTTAGGATGAGTTCTTGTTTACCTATATGTATAATTTAATTCTTATGTTTCTTATTCTATCCCCACCCAAGTTGAGCACTTTGTGCCAAACACCCCCATTTCATGGGGGGGTGTTTTTTCCAACACTCCTATGAGTGGTTGGTTATTAGCTCCTTTTCTGCTTCTTTTCCCGAGTAGCCTAAGAATCTTCGGGCAGGTTGTGACAGTCTGAGGTCCATTATAGCCAAAGATTCTTTGGGCAGGGTAGTTGTGGTGGTTGGACCAGGTGTGTGTAGGAAATTTGTTTCCCAAGTGTCTTTGGGATGAGGCCCATGTGTCTTCGGGCGTGGTGGTAGTTGTTCTGGCCCAGGTGTCTTCATGTGTGGTGGTAGTTGTTCTGGCCCAGGTGTCTGTGGGTGGGGATGTGTGTGGTTGTTGTGGCCTAGGTGTCTGTGGGCAAGATGCGTGGTTGTGGTGGCCCAAAAGTTTATTGTTGGGGCGGTAGTGATACTGTAGTGAAAGTGGTGGGGGAGGTCCGACGCATAGGATGTCTTCAATAACTAGTGGGAAAGTGGTGTGGGGTACCCAAACATCGATGTGTTATTACTATTACTTTACTTTACTTGCGTTATTTGGGAAGTGTGTCTTGGTGAGGTTTGGGTGGATAGTTTCCTTGCTAGGTGCTTTAGTTATCTCCTTTTTTCATGGGGTATTAGAATGTCTCCCCACTTGTGCACGAGATCTTTTGGTCTTCCCTACTGAGTATACATGTATACTCACTCTATGTATATAAAACTATTTTCAGGTTTCCAGAAGGACTTCAGGGAGCATGTGGGACTATATTAGAACAGATGTTGGGACGTTAGTGTTCCTTCTTTTCTTTTCTTTTGGTACTTCCCTTTAGATTTTTCTTTTACTTGTAGCACTTTATATTGGAACATGCATATGGGAATGGATTGTTTTTTTCTTTACTTTTACTTCCAGTTTTGGTCTTGTTTGGGATTTACTATCTTATCTCCTGATCCTTTTCAAAAAAAATGGGTAATGCCTTCCATATCACATATGATTTTATACCCTTAGTGCTAGTCACCACTCGAGGGCCTATTAAAGACAGGACTCGGGGGTCATTGTCTCTCCTTCAACTTGAAGAAGGAAGGGTCTGGCAGTTTGTTGTCACTTCCCTCATCTTGGTGAAGGCGGGTCATGACATTAATTAACTATAATTAGAAATTAGATAAGTGTAATTAGTAATTAGTTAAATATATGTAGTAATTAATTCATTCATATTTGAAATTAATTATTGTTAATTAGTACTTTATTAATTGTAATTAGTAATTAATTAATTAAAAAATGTAATTAATAATTAAATAACTAAAATTAGTAATTAATTTAGTATTTTTTTTAAAAGGGTGATGTTCTGGTCAAAGACGAAAACACTATCTTTATTAAAAAAAGTAACAAGAAAGGATTACATGAGTCTTAAGTAAGGAATTTTTTTAACATACCTAACATAAAGAGGGAGCAACTCAGGAGGAAGGTCATCCCTCCAGGAGACCTCGTGATTAACTCCCATGTTGGCAAGTCCATCATCCAGCTTGTTAGCTTCATGGTAGGTATGGGTGATAATGAAGTTGACTTCCGATAGAGAGTGCAAATAGTTCATCTAGCGAGGAGTAAGAGTCTAAGCTAGGTGAACGGTGCCATTCCAAATGGCATGGACAATAGTAGTTGAGTCATTCTCAATCCAAATGTTGTTCTAGTTGTGCAGCTTGGCAAAAGAAGTAGCATGAATCACACTCATCATCTCAGCTTCCAGGGAGGATGCGAAGCTGCGGGATCCATAGAAGCATCCAAGAACCTGGTCCATGTGGTTTCTGAAGATGGCACCACAACCTGTAGGGCCTGGGTTTCCTTTAGAAGCACCATCAATGTTGGTTTTAATCCAACCTAGAGGTGGAGCTTTCCAAAAGACTTCCATGGTGTATTTAGGGTGAGGATACCTCCCATCAACACCGATGCACCTAAGAATCCCAAGATCTCTAACCGAGTTACAGCAATGATCCTTCTGAAGCAAAGCAGCCTCCCATATAGCAATGAGAATTCTCATTTTACCTGCATTAAGCTTGAATGAGTTATTGTTATAAATATAGTCATTTCTACCATACCAGATCATATGTAGAAGCTCCACTACAGCTGAAATAAAAGATTCCTGATTTGCTGGGAGTAAGGGTGTAATTTTGGCCCGGCGGCCCGAAAGCCCGACAGGCCCGGCCCGAAAGCCCGAGCGGCCCGGCCCGGCAAAGCCCGCATCGGGCCAGGCCGGGCTCGGGCCGTAGGTTCAGCGGGTCGGGCCTGGGCCTTTCCAAGAAGGTCTGCGGGTCAGGCTGGGCCGGCCCGAAAAAGCCCGACCCGCTGGCCCGCACGAAGCCCAGCCCGTGCGAAGCTCGCCTGCTGTAAAAAATTTAACGAGGAAATTGAGGGTAGGGGGATTCGATCCCCCTACCTCAAGCTCCAAAGACTAGGCGTTGTGCCTGTAAAATAATCATCAGCCTATATATATATATATAAATATATCTATATATATATATGTATATATAAATATATACATACATATATATATATATATATACATATACCTATATACATACATCTATATATATATATATATAGATACCTATATCTATATATCTACATGTATCTGTATACATGTATCTTTATATATATATATGTATCTATATGTGTGTGTGTTTTTATATATATGTGCATATATCATTATATATTAACAAAAAATAATATTATATATATACATATAATTATTATTATATATAATTATAATGTGTGTATAAATCTATATATACAACAATATATAATTTTATATATAATAGTATATATATATGTATATGTATATGATTTAATATAATATATATAAACAAAGCTATTAATATATATATATATCAATGATTTAATATTATATATATATATATAATAACTTGTTATATATTAATAAAAAAATAACACTCACCTAATGATGTTCGTGCAAGTCCATCAACTTCATTAAATTTTTTTTAAGTATGTTGCAACATGCGTATATTATATATACTATACATATATAAATCTATTTAGAAAAAAAATTAACTCACCCACTACGATGCACCCCCCAACCCCTAATTATTATTTTTATAATTTTCTCATATTATATATATATATATATATATATCAATCATTTAACATTATATATATATATATTAACTTATTATATATTAATAAAAAAAATAACACACTCACCCAATGATGTTTGCGCACACCCCAAGCTCACTAATTTTTTTAAATATGATGAAACTTGCATATTATATATATGTATATGTAAAAACAAATCTACTAATAATATATATATATATATATCAATGATATGATAATATATATATAAACAAAGCCATTAATATTATATATAAAGCTATTAATAATATATATTTGTGTGTGTATATGTATATGATTTAATATAATATATATATATATAAACAAATCTATTAATATATATATATATCAATGATTTAATATTATATATATATAATAACCTGTTGTATATTAATAAAAAAAATAACACACTCTCCTAATGATGTTCGTGTAAGTCCATCAACTTCATTAATTTTTTTTAAGTATGTTGCAACATGTGTATGTTATATATACTATACATATATAAATCTATTTAGGAAAAAAATTAACTCACCCACTGCGACGCACCCCCCAACCCCTGATTATTATTTTTATAATTTTCTCATATTATATATATATATATATATCAATCATTTAACATTATATATATATATAATAACTTATTATATATTAATAAAAAAATAACACACCCACCCAATGATATTCGTGCACACCCCCAACCTCGCTAATTTTTTTAAATATGATGAAACTTGCATATTATATATATGTATATATAAAAACAAATCTACTAATAATGTGTATATATATATATATCACTGATATGATAATATATATATATATAAACAAAGCCATTAATATTATATATAAAGTGATTAATAATATATATCAATTAAGTGTGGCTTTTAAAAATCCATTAATAATATATGTGTGTGTGTCAATGATTTAATATTATATAATAACTTATTTTATATTAACAAAAAAATAACACACCCACCTAATAATGTTCGTGTACGTCCCCCAACCTCATTAATTTTTTCAAATATGTTGCAACTTGCATATATTATATATAAATTTATTTAGAAAAAAAATTAACCCGCCCACTGCAGCGCACCCCCCAACCCCTAATTATTTTTTTACAATTTTCTCATATTATATATATATATATATAATAACTTATTATATATTAACAAAAAAATAACTACTCACCAAATGATATCTGCATACCCCGACCTCATTAATTTATTTAAAATATGATAAAACTTGCATATATTATATATACTATATATACATATATAAATATATTTAGAAAAAAATTAACTCACCCACTGTTGCGCATCCGCTAAGGGTGTAATTTCAGTTCAGATAGGGCTGGGTTGGGCATGCCCTGCAAAAAAATTGAAAAACGTTTAAAAAATTGTTTTAAATTAAAAAAGCTCTTAAAAATATTTTTCATAAATAAGTTAAAAAAATAAATCTAAAAAAACTTTTTAAATAAATGATAAAAAACGTTTAAATAACAACACTTTAAACCCACCACCCACTGCTGCGCACCCCCCAATAACTCATTAATTTTTTTTAATTTGTACATAATATATATAAATTCACAGACATGTATAAATCTATTTAGAAAAAAATAACATATCCACCCACTGTAAAATGTTTTTACATAAAACGTGTTAAATGTTTAAAAAAATACATGTAAAAAATATGGGTTCAAAAAAACGTTTTAAATTAAACATCTAAAAATAAATGTAAAAAAACGTTTTAAACAAGTGTTAAAAAATGGTTTAAATAAAGGTTTAAATAAAAATGTTTAAAAAAATTTATAAAACAAACATTTAAATTAATTTTTTTAAAACAAACACTTAAAAAATACTTTTTAAATTAAAATATGAAAAAACGTTAAATGTTTTAAAAAAATACTTGTAAAAAGCATGCTTTTAAAAAAATCAAAAATGTTTTAAATTAATCATTTAAAAATAAATGTAAAAAACATTTTAAACAGATGTTAAAAACGGTTTAAATAATAAAAGTCCACCATGGCCCGACTCGAAAAAGCCCGGCCCTGCCCGAAAAAAGTCTGGCCCGACCCGATGGTTTGGGTCGGCCCGAGATCAGGCTCGGGCCGCCTCATGGGGTTGTTCGGGCCGGCCCGGCCCAGTCCGAATAGTGGTCAGCTGCCTGACTCTTTGCATGGTAGGACCGACTCGACCCAGCCCTGTCCGGTCCGGGCCAGGCCGAAATTACACTCCTAGCTGGGAGTCAGATAAATCCACACATCGATGCAACTGAGACGTTATAGAGCTACAAGGCAACCATCTGCACTCAAAAATATCAAGAATATAAAGCCAAAGGGAAGTTGTCGTATCACAAGAAAGGAAGAGGTGATTAATTTCCTCTTGATGCTGATTACACATATGACATTTGGAACAGAGATTAATCACGAAATATTGTAAACAGATATCAGTGGGAAGCCTACCATGAGAAATACGCCAAATGATAGTGAGTCTTGAGGGATTTAACCAAGCTTTATTAAAGTTTTTTAACCAGCTTAAATTACTATCATCATTGTTGAATAAATGGTTATAGTAACTTTTTGAATCAAGCATACCATTATGAGCAGGTTCCCAAATTAGAAGATCATCAGTAATAGTGAAAGGATAATTGTCCACAACATGCTTTATATTATCAGGAAAACAAGGGGTTTTGTGTATGTAAGATGCCCTTGATGGTATCATTAGTATGCTCGGGAAGTTGAGTGTTAGACACCAAGGAGATAAGGGGTGTACCAGTCCAGTTATCAAGCCAAAATTTTAAATTATAGTCTTTGCTATTCATCCATCTGGAGTTAGTCATAATAGAGATAAAAGTATTCTTAATGGAAGGCCAGATTGAGGAGGTCAAATAATTGAAATTTCTATTACTTAATTTATCAAGGAAGCGAGTCCTAAGAAAGCCCATGGAAGAAGAATTATTGTGAATGAGGTTCCATGTGAGTTAGCTTGAACGGATTCATTAAAATTATTAAGGTTTTTTATGCCAATACCTCATTTTTCAATAGGTTTGCAACAAGTAGACCAAGGAACAGTAACTAGTTTTCTCTCAAGTGTGCTCCCAATCTAGAAATTTTTTTTAATGGAAACATTAATGCATTTCAGGAGACCAGCCGACCATTTATAAATCATCATGGAATAGATAAGTTTGGAGACATTAGTGTATTTGACAAGGAAAATTCCTCCTGCCATGGAGAGGTTTTTACCTTTACGGGAGGAGAGTTCTTGAAGGGTTTGGTCAATGATGGGTGAGAAATAGGTAGCTTTAGGTCTGCCCCAAAAGATAGGGACACCGAGATAAGTGAAGGGTAGAGAACCCTCCTTGATCTCCAAAGCACTGATAATGTTTCTTTTCCTGCTAGGGGGATATCCTTTTCCAAAGTAAATAAAAGATTTATGCCAACTGATATGCTGACCAGACACCTCTTCATAGTGAGTGATAATTTCTTTAAGATTATTAATATTTCTTGTGTCCCCCTATAGAAACAAAATAATGTCATCAGTATAAAGAAGATGTGAGGGGACATTCAAGTTCCTGGAGGCATGGATCGGTTTGATCTTACCGTTTTCCATAGACTGAGTGAGTATTCTACTTAAATAATCTTCATCAAAAGAGAAGAGAATAGCAGAGAGAGGGTATCCTTGCCTAACCCCCTTAGAACATTTGAAATAACCTCTAGGTGAACCATTTATTAGAATGGAAATATGGACCAAGTTAAAAGGAGTTTTAATTCTGTTGATAAAGGTGTCATTGAAACCGAAGTGCATAAGGACCTTAAAAATAAAGTTCCAATATATGGTATCAAAGGCCTTTGTAATGTCAAGTTTAATGGAAACATTCCCATATCAATTTTTCCGGTTTAAAAGATTGGTGGATTCAGAGGCAAGGCAAATGCAGTCTTACATAGATCTTCCTTTTATAAAACTGAATTGATTCTAAGAGACAATTCTATTGTTGATTGAAGAGATTCTATTAGCAAGTAATTTAGTGATAATTTTGAAAATAGAATTTATGAGAGCAATGGGTCTGAAGAGATGTATTTCATTCGCATTCTTCATTTTAGGAATATGGGAAAGAAATTGGGAGTTTAATCCATAAGGAAGAATGCCTTTAGAAAAGAAATTTTTAACCATGCGACAGACGTCGTCATGAATGATATCCCAATGCTTTTGTTAAAGTGAATGGGATTGGCTATCTATCGTTCTAGGTTTACTCATGTGGAGTTTGAAAATCTCATATAACAATATGATTTTACATGACGTGTTTGTGTACCTCATGCATATGATGCATGTGGATATGTATGAATATGTTTGACTTCTATTTTTTGGTAAGTAACACAAACTCATGGGTTGTGTAAAGAGTTACACATCAATATGGTTTGAACATTATTATTTGGTGGGGGGAACAGGATTCCATCTTAAATTACTAGAAGCATGCATATATAAAAAAGGAATAACATGATATAAGATGGTGAGCATAACCCCCCCCCCCAAATACTAAGGGTGAGATTCCATCAAAATGTTGAAGTATTTGAAATTCATATTTTGTTTCTCTGGTCATATTTAATTAATAATGATATTTTATTTTAAATAAAAAAAAGATGGTTGCCTATAATTATTGCAACGGTCAAATAATTGAGACTGAACAAGGATATAGTTATAGTATATGACTATAAAGGGTTGTGATGCTTGGAGACTGTACAACTTTGGAATATGTTCAAAGGAAGATTAATTGAATGTTAAAATTGTGGTGAATAAAGTGAGAGTCTGTCATATACAGACATCTATAATTTAATGATAGGTTGTGGAAAAGATCTCAGGTCATTGAGCCCTGTGATGTTATGACTAGTAGCAGTGGTCATGTGAGAGTCATTTTATTGGAGCAGTGTTACTGTGGTTGTGGTAACTTTCAAACATTATGATATCCTTGCAGCCATGTGATCATAGCATGTGCTTCTGTAAACTTATCTTGGGAGCAGTTCATTGATTCAGTTATTAACGCCTGCTACAGTTCTCCCTGGTTACCTATTGAATATCAGAATTTCCGACTATCTAATGGCATACTCACGCTTCTATTGAACATGACTAGAATGCAACCAAAAGGGAGGACAAAGTCGACTCATATTTGGAATGAGATGGATTGGCCTAGTGAACGGGCACCCTGATGGAGATGCGGCATATGCAACTAAGAAGGTCACACAAGGACACGTTGCCCTAGACACATAGGGAAATCATATAATAATTAAAATTATTGATGTACTCAATCAGTTAATGTAAAAGTTTATATACATAATTATTATTTTTAATTATCGCCATTTGTTGGTCGGGGTAAAACCGTCAGGAGGGGGTTGAATTCAGTTTCCAAATAAAAATGTCTATTAAAATAATTTAAAACTAAAATCTGCAATTTATAAGCACATCCAATTAACTAAAATCATAGATTAATATAGTTTGATCTTTCAAAAATGTTCTCAATGGTTTGATCAGAACTCAGTTATAAACAAGTGTGATAACCCTTAAAACTAATTTACAGTCACGTGCCTGTGTTTCTTTGTTTTTCTCTTTAAGAGTATATATCTTTTTATCTATAAGCGCAACTTTCACATAAAAATAACTTTATATCAAAGTACATATGAGGTCGCTTGAAATAACATACTTCATCTCATCTGACTGTGATAGATTACAACCTGGGTGTGGTAACACAGCTTGTGGTGGCCTCCACTCTCACCAAGTATGACTTCTTTGATATCACACTTCTGCCATATTTAGGAGCTCTGAGGCCATATGACTTCACATATGATGTTGAGCATTCCTCTACATATGATGTCAGGTAGTCATCTAAACAGCAGCATGAGGAAGCACCTGCAACACCACAAGAAGAGGAACTTGCGTCTATTGATAGGACATCGAAGCGACAACGACATCAGACACAGAGTGGGTGTGAGGTTCATACGCTAGGTTGTGGTACTAAGGGGCATTGATGTTGATATATTCTGATGTCACATTGTATATATTAGAAAACCTATTTATTGAGAAAAATAAATGTTGTTTTAGAAAAATAAAAAGAAATTCAAAAATATAGTAAACAAAAAATATTTTACATGAACTATTAATAAATTACAACAAACTCCCAACAGTTTAAAGTTTCCCTTAGATTATACTTATAATTTATATCTTATAAGATTTCTTGTAACATAACATTTGTGCTTATAAATTGTTGTGACATTCCTTTCAGTATTGGAAATGAGATCTATACCTTTAACATTGATTTATTCTGTCGGTACGGATCTCGTCTAAGTAATCAAAGGAATGTCAATAAAAATTTTATGTATAAATATTATGTTTTGAAACAACGATATTTTGGGTCAATAAAATTATTTTTCATTAATTATTTTTTCAAAACTCTTTTTATTTCAATAATGTATTATATGTTTAACCAGTATAACAATTTTCATTTAAATTGTAGTTATACTTTATAATTTATAGACTTCCAAAGTCATATGTTTGTTGAAAACATATATATTATAAAGTATAAATACAATCTAAATGAAAATTGTCACACTGGATAAACATAAAATAAATTATTGAAAAATGAAAAGAAACTCAAAATTATAGTAAACAAAAATTAATTTACATGACAAGAACTTTATTTTTTTTTAAACATTACATTTACAATTTACATAATTTATGGGCATCTTTCTTATTAAGTATTATATTATTAATTAAAACATTATTGAAAATTGTAATTAATTATCTTTTTATTACCGCATGTTATTAATTATATATATATATATATATAATTATATATTTATAATTATATAAATAAGTTTTTATTTATAATTATATATATTTATATTTATTTATAATTAAATTTATAAATACATGTTTTAAATTCTTTAAAAATAGTTATAATTATATAAATATGGATTTATAATTATATGCATTTATATTTATTTATAATTATAAACATTTAATTATTTATTTTAAAATTTTAATTATAGTAGTTATATTATTAAATACTAATTATATTATTAATTATTAATTATATTAATTATATAAATTAAAATACATTTTCATATATATATATATATAAATTTCTTTGTTAATATATTTTAATAATTATATAATTATAAATATGTTTATATTTATATAGTTAAAAAATTTATTTATGTGATTATAATTATTTATAATTATATTTATATTTATATTTATATTTATATTTATATTTACTTATATAAACATATATATAAATAATGAATATATTTATAATTATATAATTATAAATATATCTATATAAATAATTATTTATTATTATCAAAATATAAATATATTTATAATTATTAAATTATTAAATTATATTTATATATACATTTAAAATATATTTGTAATTATATAGTTTAATATACATTTAAAATCTTAATAATTTTAAATTTAATTTTGTTGTGTCTGTGTGTGTGTATGTGGATAAATATATATTTAAAAATATGAAAACATTTATAATTATATTTATAAATAAATTTATAATTATATAATTATAAATCTATAATTATATAATTATAAATCTATATTTATATAGTCATAACTATATATTTATTTATAAATTAATTTAAAATATTTTTAAACATATAATTAATTATAAATATATATTTATAAATATATATTTAAAAATATATATTTATAATTATAAATTTATTTATATAAATATGTATTTATATATACATTTAAAATTTATTTATAAATATATTTAATATTTATATATTAATATATATATATATATAATCGTTAATATATGATTATATATAAAATTGGAAATGAGGTGAAAGCAAAACGCCACATGAAGTGGCAGTTTGTAAAACACAACAAAAGTGCGAGATGAATCAGTGCTTTTGGATAAAACCTAAAAACACTACTGGAATGCTGGTCTTTCCCAACAGTTAAATACCAACGGTTTGATAGAACCGTTGGTGAAGGAGGTTTTTACCAACGGTTCATTAGAACCGTTGGCATAGATGTTTCCTGGGATGTTTTTTCCCAACGGTTCTCATGAACCGTTGGGATAGATGGCTTTGGGGAGGTTTTTGCCAACGGTTCATGAGAACCGTTGGTATAGATATGCTTTGGGGAGGTTTTTCCCAACGGTTCTATAGAACCGTTGGGATAGATAAACATATGCCAACGGTTTTTAAGAACCGTTGGCAAAGGTTCTCCCCAAATTCTCAGCCGCCTGTTCTCTCCCCCATTCGCGATACACAACCCTAAAACGGGAGCAGCAGCCGATTTAGGCGATTTTGGAGGTACTGCCGGCCTTGAATCTTCCAGCTCTTCTTCAGGTTATTCTTATTCTTTATCTGAAAACGTATTCAAATGTTTGGATAGTATTTAAACCTATTTTCATTTTTCCCATCAGTTTAGGTGATTTTGGAGCTACTGCCCGCCGGACCAGCCTAAGGGTGAGTTTTCTTGAAAATTCCTTTTTGGATTTTACCCCTTGAACATGGTTTGCATTCCCCTTTTAACACATGAATGCCAATTATTTTTTAACACATGTTTTAATTGTATTGCCTTGCCAATGTGAGTAAAGTAGAGACTATGCTATGAATTTATGAAATTGGATTGAATTTATCTTATATTTTATGTTACCATGTTAGATATATTATAACTAATGCATGTGATATCTTTATAGTCTTGTTAGGAGTGTTCTATTAAAAATTCCCATGTGAGTGCTTGAATTTTCATTGAATTGCTAGCCATTATGAGTTATGTTGAGACCATGATATGGAATTGATTTATTAAGCAAGGGAATCTCATTATCTTGTCATTACAACATGAGTAAATGAAGCTTCATTCTTTTCAGGTTATTATTTGATTGAGTCGCCATTTTGAGGTGAGTTGTATTAAATACCTTTGTTTTTGACCTTGGTATGTTTAATGAATTGTTTAAATGAAATGGAATTCATTAAATGATTAATAGTAAATAGTGATACATGGATTATATTAGGATTCCAGGTATATAATCTTGTTTCTATTAACTTATACGCTTTATGTGATAAATGGATTCACAGTGGAATTCCACGGATAGACTCATTTCTTTGAATATTGATTAAACCATGGGTGATACATGGATCCAAGGGAGGGATTCCATAGATAGACTTATTGAATGTAGAATTATATTCCAATTGATACATGGATTCTTATGATAATTCCATAGATAGACTTATTGAATGTAGAATTATATTCCAATTGATACATGGATTCTTATGATAATTCCATAGATAGACTTATTGAATGTAGAATTATATTCCAATGCTATGCGTCTTGTGTGGTAGTGGTGTGGTTTATGTGTTTTATGGTAGTAGTGAAGTGTGTGATTATGTAGTTAATGTGAACCCATAGGTTGAGTATTTTGTGCTATCTATATATCATGTATTTTTATGTTATTTCTACACATTCCCAACCAGAGTTGGATAAACTTACCAACGATCAGAGGTTTTGAGTTATGAGTATTTTTTCTAATATCTAGGATGGTGGTTATATGTTTGGATAGCTACCATGTCTTCCCTACTATTCCTTCAAAAGTCATTGACCATGTGTTTTTAGGCAAGATGCGATGTGATTGTCCATGTGTCTTCAGGTGAGATGTACTATGATTTCCCTAGTGTTTTTCAGTGAGGTGTGATGTGATAAGGCTATAATAAGATGTGGCATGTGGTTGGGGTCATGTAGGGTAGGAGGATGGCACAAGGTTGATGTTATTCATGTTCATCATACCCTACTAATATGGTTATGGGATGAGTCATGCTGTTATGTGATATAACACATTAAGTTCTTGTTGGTTTTACATTTTTTCAATAACACATTTGTATGTTTTTTTGACATGTGTAGTTGATACCTTGATTATCCTTTATCGTTTACTTAAATGTATTTTCTATTATAGTTAATGACTATTGAATTGTTTATGACAAAATGACTTATATAAATTCTTTTTACAGAATGGACAGAAGTTGGATGTATGAAACCGATCGGATCTCAGACGATTTTCAAAACAATTTGGAGAGCTTTATAGATTTTGCATTTCACAATGCTTTAGATAGTGGTCGCATACACTGCCCATGTTCCAATTGTGTTGGTATACCTTGGTTGAGCCGTGAAGAAGTCAGCTACCACATAACCAAAAATGGGTTTCAAGCAAACTACTTTCTGTGGTATCACAATGGGGAGAAAACGAAATCTCAAATTGGTGATGATCGGAATGAAAAGACTGGAATGGAGAATTTGTTAGATGATCGGTTTCCGTTTATTCTTCATCATGAAAAAGAAAGGATTTCGACTCAAGAAGACTTCGATATGAGGACAGCTGATGCATCTAGTGAAAATGATGATATTGATAGGGTGAAAAAATTGAATGATGATGCCACGACTCCAGTATATCGACAATGCGATAAAATGAAAAAGCTGGAATTTTTAATCCGATTATTTCATGGGAAAACTATGTATGGGATTTCTAATACAGCAATCGATTACATTCTTACCCTCTTGAAGGATTTACTTCCAGATGATGCAGATATTCCCTCAAACCACTATATGGCATGTAAGTTAGTTGAGGAACTTGGATTTTCAAGAAACAAAATTCATGCTTGCCTGAAAGATTGCAGTTTATTCTGGGAGGAAACCGCTGAACGAAATGAATGTATAAAATGTGGCACATCCCGCTGGAAGTCAAAATCTGATGGAACACCATCCCGCGTTCCACAGAAAGTAATGTGGCACTTTCCATTGATCCCCAGACTCCAGAATCTTTTTATGTCTGATGACATATCAATAAAAATGAGATGGCATGATACCGAGAGAAAGAAGACTGATGATGAGTTGGTTCATCCTGCAGATGGATTTGCATGGAAGAGATTTGATGCTCGACATCCTGATTTTGCAGCTGACGTGCGTAATGTGAGGTTGGGTCTTTCATGCGACGGTTTTAATCCGTTTGGGCAGATACTTACTTCGCACAGCACATGGCCCGTTTTTATGCACATTTATAATCTTCCCCCATGGTTGTGTATGAAAAAATCTTTCACTTTCATGAGTATACTCATATCTGGTCCTTCTGATCCCGGCGTTGATATTGATGTATACATGCAACCTTTAATAAAAGAGTTGAAGCTTCTTTGGGATGTGGGTGTGCGCACATACGATGCATGTTCGAAAGACATATTTCAGATGCGCGCTGCGCTTATGTGGACAATCAATGATTTTTCGGCTTATGCAATGATGTCTGGATGGAGCATGAAGGGGAAACTGTCATGTCCAGTTTGTATGAAGAATACACGATCCAGAAGACTGAAACATCGTTGTAGTTTCGGTTTTATGGGACATCGACGATTTTTGCCAAAGGATCATCCATATAGAATGAATCGTCGAAGATTTGATAATACTATAGAGACCGATGATCCACCTCAGCGTATGTCTGGAACTGATGTGCTTAATGAATTGAAAGATTTCAGTTTTTCGTTCGGGAAGGGTCAAATGAAATCTGGAAAGAGAAAGAATGTTTCCACAGAAACCTGTTACAATTGGAGGAAGAGGAGTATCTTTTTTGATTTGCCTTATTGGTCAACCAATTTGCTACTTCATTGCTTAGAAGTAATGCATATTGAAAAGAATATATGTGAAATGTTGCTTTCAGTTCTTCTAAATGTCAAGGGGAAGACAAAAAATGATTTACGATCTCGACGTGACTTGGTGGATTGGGGAATTAGACCAGAATTGCATCCTGTGCGTATCAGTGAAAATAAATGGCAACTTCCATGTGCTTCTTATGTGATGACACCTACTGAAAAAAAACAATTTTTGGAAGTATTAGAGACTATTAGAGTTCCTGATGGCTATTCAAGCAACATATCTAAACGGGTCAACAGAAGAGAGTTGAAGCTAAAATCTTTGAAGACTCGTGATTATCACGTTCTACTGCATGAGTTGCTTCCAATAGCAATCCGTCATCTTTTGTCCAATAATGTAAGGGTGGGTGTTATTCGGTTGTGCCATTTGTTTAGAGATCTTTGTTCTAAGAAGTTGTCCAAGTCTTTCTTGCCAAAAATGTTGACAAATGCCCCATTAATTTTGTGTGAGTTGGAGAAAATATTTCCCCCATCATTTTTCACATGCATGCTGCATCTGACTGTCCATATTCCAACTGAAATACTTCTCGGAGGACCTGTTTCTTTTCGTTGGATGTATCCAACTGAAAGAAATATGTTCACATTAAAGTCTTATGTTCGAAACAAGAATCATCCCGAAGGTTCTATCGTGAACGGTTACTTAGCTCAAGAATGTATGGATTTCTGTTCAATGTATTTGTCTGATCTTACTACAAGAATGAACAGACCAATGAGAAATGAAGAAGAACAATATGAGAAAATTGAACCCAGTTTTCCATCACTTCCTCAAATAGGAGGAATTCCTGGATCATATACATTGAAGACATTAAGCCATGAAGAGTGGGAGATGGCACATCGCACAGTTTTGTTCAACTGTGATTTGTTCGATGACTATATCAGGTAACAAAATTGAATATGTATATCTTACATATATATTTGTTAAACTATTCATATTTTTTTATCTACAGGGAACATAAAACAATGATAAATAGGAAGCATCGTTCTTTATCTTTGAGAAGGAGAGAGACTTTGCATAGCAAAGAGTTTTCTGCTTGGTTAAAATTGAAGGTAAAAATATTACTGTTTAAATTAATTATTTCAATATTTACTTAAGTTTAACTGTCATTTATATTGCAGGTATTGAGTTTGTCTGTTGACTCTGTCTCTGAGGAAATAAGAGCTTTGGATTTTGGTCCTAATACCGTGGTTCGTGACTGTAAATCAATTGTTATCAATGGGTACAGATTTATTGTCACTGAACGAGCCAAAAACATGAGAACACAACATGATGGTATTATGGTTACTGCCACAACAGATTGTTATGCCAGTGCATCAGATAGTAGACCGCGACTTGAAAATGTGGGTTATTATGGAGTCGTTGAGAAAATAATAATATTGGATTATTACTCTCATGGACGAGTCACAATGATGAAATGCCATTGGTTTGATTCGATGACGAGACATGGCACATTTATTGATGATTGTGGATTTCGAGTAATTAATATGACCCGCACTCTTGCAACCGAAGAACCATATGTGTTGGCATCAATGGCTAAACAATTTTTTTATGTCAAAGATCAACTTCAACCTGAATTTGGTGTCGTAGTTAAAGTAATTCCAAGACATATTTTTGATGATGCTGATGATGGAATTGACACTGCCCCTATTGCCATTGGAACCAATCCATTTATTTCTTTTGATGACTCCAATAGCTCAATTGTCAGAGTTGATTGTGAACCTGAAGTTGTGGTTGGAAATATATAGAATCATTCATCCATGTTCTCAATTCTTTTGGTTTACCTCGAGTTGGGTTGTTAAGGTTGGTAATATTCATATTTATTTAGTATTGATCACAAATATGTTTTAGCTGACTTGACCGTTATGTGAATTTTCAATGTTTATTGGTTGCTGTTTTATTTGAATTGCATTTTCTAATTTGGAATTGAACTGTATTCAAACCAAATCAAACAATATTTCTAACTTGGTGAACATTACAACTTGTATGTTTTATTAAATTCATTCAATATCTTCTAAAACAATTGATAGCTAAATTACCAATGAATCCCCTCATTCCCTCATATATTTAGTTTTTTGGTTTACACATTAATTTTCTTTTTCTAATTAATTACATATTTGTTTTCCAATGCGGGAAATGAAGCCAATTGAAGAGAGACGAAGAAAAAAAATGGCGGAGAACAATCGTCGGATGGAGGAGATGGGCATTCCACCATTAGTGCCTACAGTGAGTACTTTATTTCAAATATATATATATATATATTTACAGAATATATAATGTCATGTGATTAATTTTTTTTGTAAAATTTTTTGTAGGATCCACCATTACGTCGACAGTTATTCGACGAGGAGCCTAGTACTGGTCCTAGTACTCAGGCCGGTGGTACGAGGAGGGTTCGTACCAGAGGTGGACATAGAGCTGCGCGTGCCCGACTAGACCCTGCCCCTCCCACTGACATTTCAGCCTTCCCACATTCTGATCTCGGTGTGTCGTTAGGGACACACGGGATATTTAGACCTCCCATGTTTTCGCTACCTTCTGCATCTTCTGCCCCATCATTTTCACATCCCATGATGATTCCCACTCCCCAGTCAGCATCAGGTCATACAGTTGTTCCATCTTCTTTTCCTTCTACTTCTGTCTCTCCGAGCTTTTATATTCCATCGTCTTCGACTCCTGTTCCACCAGAGGGTGTTCCATCAGGTTCTGTGGATCCGGCGCCACTCATTGATCAGACTAGCACAGGTATATTTATAAAACCCTATCAAATTTTTATAGCAATATTTATTTTCATTATAACATGTTTTGATAAAATATTTGTTTTTCTTTCATGACAGATACATCTACTGACAGGAGGCGGGGGCGGGGCCGTACACGCATGAGTTCGGTGTGGAACCATCGCACACAGGTTATGGTGGAATATAATGAAGACAATCAGATGGTTGAGAAAACAGGGCAGCAATGTCGGAGTTTTATGGCGACGCTTGCCAAATACTCCGACATCATTCCCGTCAGCCCGCTGTCATAGAGACATTTGCCACATGAGGTCAAAGATAGAGCTTGGGCAGAGATATGGGTAAAAAAATCTGTTGTATTTAATGCCATGAATTTTTTTTGTATTTATATAAATTAATATTTTCATTTCAGCTTCGATTTAATTTTCCTGATGGTGAGGGTGCACGACTGGAACGTCTAAAGGATTTAGGCGAGCTTTGGAGAGCCTACAAGCATGAGCTGTATATTGGCTGGCATGCTAGAGTTGGCACTGAGTTAGAGGCGGTACCAGTCGTGGATGATTGTCCTATAGAGCAGTATCGTCAGATGATTACTCATTGGACGAGTACCCAGTTTAAGGTATGAATTACATTTGAGGTATTTAAATAATAACTTTCAAGTTTTTCATTAATATTATCCTTTGCATTATCGAATTTTATTTAGGAATCATCTGGAAAAAATAAAAAAAAACATTGATGCAAAAAAATACCTCCATACACTAGGACGCACGACGATGCCGGATCATGAGAGGCAGCAGGTATGACAATTGTTTATAAGTTTTCTTTACGACTTACATTTTCTTTTGTTTCCTCAATTATTTAATTATTTTCTGAAGTCTTTATATAAATTTTGTTTTCAATGTCATTGTAGAGGCAAGTAAAAAATATTGAAGGACGTGTGCCTCGAGCAAAACTGTTTTGCTCGAGTAGACCAAAAAAGGATGGACGTGCTGTCAACGAAGCGACTCAGCAGCAGATTGTAAGTTTTAATCTGTTGATTTTATATTTTAATATCTATTTCGTAACTTAATATTATATTTATATTTGTAACAGGATGCTTTAGAGGCCCTCGATGCCCAAGAAGCAGACAATTTTGGGCCATCTGATCACTTACATCAGGTGTTGGGAGAGGATCATTCTGGCAGAGTACGCTGCCGACCTAGGATAGCCCCGACGAGGTATTGGACTGCCTCAGGTACGAGTTGTAGTGCCACCGAGCTGCAGCAAGTTAGGGTAAAGGCAGAACATGCTGAGAAAAGGGCCACAGAGACGGCAGAACAGTCTTCTAGGGAAAACAGTGCATTTATGAAATTTATTGAAGTTCTACGTCCAACACTTCCAGCAGAGGCCAGCCCAGCGATTGATGAATGCATGTCGTCGATACATTCTATATATGGTGCACCAGGTGGCAGTTCCAGTGGTGGTCAGGCCGATGTCCAGCTTGAAGATGATGATGGCGAGCAGTCTGATGCGGAAGAGGAGGGAGATGAGGAGGGCGAGGAGGAGGGCGAAGGCGAGGAGGAAGGCGCTGTGGAGGGTGAGGACGATGAGGAGGACAATGACGAGGGCGATGATGATGATGATGATGGAGATGGTGATGCTGATGTGGGACATATTGATCTGTTACAACCCCCTGAACAACCACTGGACAGCCCCCTAAACAACCCTGGACAGACCCCGCACAGCCCCCCCACCCTCCTCCTTGGTCCCCGGACAGCCCCCTGGACACCCACCGGACAGCCCCCCGGACAGCCCCCACGGACAGCCCCCTGGACAGCCCCCCGTACAGCCCCCAACCCTCCACCCTGGACCCCGGATAGCCCCCCGGACAGCCCCCCGGACAACCCCCCCATCCCCCCCCCCTTGGACCCCGGACAACCCCCCCCCCCCCCCACCCCCCCCACCCCTTGGACCCCGGACAACCCCCCAAACACCCCCCGGACAGCCCCCTGAACACCCCCGGACAACCCCCTGAACAACCCCCTGAACAACCCCCGGACAGCCCCCTGAACAACCCCGGACAACCCCCTGAACAACCCCCAAACACCCCCCGGACAGACCCCGCACAGCCCCCCCACCCTCCTCCTTGGTCCCCGGACAGCCCCCCGGACACCCACCGGACAGCCCCCCCGGACAGCCCCCCGGAAAGCCCCTCCACCTTCCTTAATTTCATTAGCTCTGAAATGTTTCATAGCACGATCAACTAAAATCTAATCCATACTAAATATGATATAAAAATATTCTATATGAATTTCCATAAGATTTTAAGTGAAAACAAAAAGTGACATACGAAAAACTGACCAAACGCATTCGAAATGTGTTGATGCTTTAGGACAACGATCCATGGGTCATATGTGACGTGTACGAGTCATCCCCGCCTCAATCCGAGGCGCGGTGTGGTCGGAACAACTCAAAGTGTATGTCTTTTGTTTCAAAAGGACATCATTTTAAGTGAAAAACATCAACAGGCATACAGAAAACCGGCCAAACGCATTCGGATTGTGTTGATACTTTAAGACAACGATCCATGGGTCATTTGAGACGTGTACGAGTCAACCCCACCTCAATCCGAGGTCGGCCGCTATGAATTTGACCGTTGGACGCCCGTTTTGGCCGTTTATGACACCAGAACTGCGTTGTCGGTCATCGCGGGCACACGGCACGTCCGATTGATGCGCCGTCTGCTCGAACACTTCATAAATCACTGTCCCGTATTTGTCGTCTGATTTCAGGCCATTCCGACTTCGTTCGGCCCGTTTGGACCCCCCTCACGCGCGTTTACGAAGCGCGCGCATCACTTAAAACACGAATATTGAGCCGTACCGCACAAACCGCACGTCCGATTGACGTGCCGTCTGCGCGTACACGTCATGAATAATAATTAGAATGTTTCCCGGTGGTTTCAGGTCAATCCGAGGTCGGACGCTATGAATTTGACCGTTGGACGCCCGTTTTGGCCGTTTTGGCCGTTTATGACACCAGAACTGCGTTGTCGGTCACCGCGGGCACACGGCACGTCCGATTGATGCGCCGTCTGCTCGAACACTTCAGAAAGCACTCACCCGTATTTGTCGTCTGATTTCAGGACATTCTGAAATCGTTCGGCCCGTTTGGACCCCCCTCACGCGTGTTTACGAAGCGCGCGCATCACTTAAAACACGAATATTGAGCCGTACCGCGCAAACCGCACGTCTGATTGATGTGCTGTCTGCGCGTACACGTCACGAATAATAATTAGAATGTTTCCCGGTGGTTTCAGGTCAATCCGAGGTCGGCCGCTATGAATTTGACCGTTGGACGCCCGTTTTGGCCGTTTATGACACCAGAACTGCGTTGTCGGTCACCGCGGGCACACGGCACGTCCGATTGATGCGCCGTCTGCTCGACCACTTCAGAAAGCACTCACCCATATTTTTCGTCTGATTTCAGTCCATTCTGAAATCGTTCGGCCCGTTTGGACCCCCCTCACGCGCGTTTACGAAGCGCGCGCATCACTTAAAACACGAATATTGAGCCGTACCGCGCAAACCGCACGTCTGATTGACGTGTCGTCTGCGCGTACACGTCACGAATAATAATTAGAATGTTTCCCGGTGGTTTCAGGTCAATCCGAGGTCGGCCGCTATGAATTTGACCGTTGGACGCCCGTTTTGGCCGTTTATGACACCAGAACTGCGTTGTCGGTCACCGCGGGCACACGGCACGTCCGATTGATGCGCCGTCTACTCGAAATCTTCAGAAATCACTGTCCCGTATTTGTCGTCTGATTTCAGGCCATTCCGACTTCGTTCGGCCCGTTTGGACCCCCCTCACGCGCGTTTACGAAGCGCGCGCATCACTTAAAACACGAATATTGAGTCGTACCGCGCAAACCGCACGTCCGATTGACGTGCCGTCTGCGCGTACATGTCACGAATAATAATTAGAATGTTTCCCGGTGGTTTCAGGTCAATCCGAGGTCGGCTGCTATGAATTTGACCGTTGGACGCCCGTTTTGGCCGTTTATGACACCAGAACTGCGTTGTCGGTCACCGCGGGCACACGGCACGTCTAATTGATGCGCCGTCTGCTCGAACACTTCAGAAATCACTGTCCCGTATTTCTCGTCTGATTTCAGGCCATTCCGACTTCGTTCGGCCCATTTGGACCCCCCTCACGCGCGTTTACGAAGCGCGCGCATCACTTAAAACACGAATATTGAGCCGTACCGCGCAAACCGCACGTCCGATTGACGTGTCGTCTGCGCGTACACGTCACGAATAATAATTAGAATGTTTCCCGGTGGTTTCAGTTCAATTCGAGGTTGGCCGCTATGAATTTGACCGTTGGACGCCCGTTTTGGCCGTTTATGACACCAGAACTGCGTTGTCGGTCACCGCGGGCACACGGCACGTCCGATTGATGCGCCGTATGCTCGAACACTTCAGAAATCACTGTCCCGTATTTGTTGTCTGATTTCAGGCCATTCCGACTTCGTTCGGCCCGTTTGGACCCCCCTCACGTGCGTTTACGAAGCGCGCGCATCACTTAAAACACGAATATTGAGCCGTACCGTGCAAACCGCACGTCCGATTGACGTTCCGTCTGCGCGTACACGTCAAGAATAATAATTAGAATGTTTCCCGGTGGTTTCAGGTCAATCCGAGGTCGGCCGCTATGAATTTGACCGTTGGACGCCCGTTTTGGCCGTTTATGACACCAGAACTGCGTTATCGGTCACCGCGGGCACACGACACGTCCGATTGATGCGCCGTCTGCTCGAACACTTCAGAAATCACTGTCCCGTATTTTTCCTCTGATTTCAGGCCATTCCGACTTCGTTCGGCCCGTTTGGACCCCCCTCACGCGCGTTTACGAAGCGCGCGCATCACTTAAAACACGAATATTGAGCCGTACCGCGCAAACCGCACGTCCGATTGACGTGCCGTCTGCGCGTACACGTCACGAATAATAATTAGAATGTTTCCCGGTGGTTTCAGGTCAATCCGAGGTCGGCCTCTATGAATTTGACCATTGGACGCCCGTTTTGGCCGTTTATGACACCAGAACTGCGTTGTCGGTCACCGCGGGCACACGGCACGTACGATTGATGCGCCGTCTGCTCGAACACTTCAGAAATCACTGTCCCGTATTTGTCGTCTGATTTCAGGCCATTCCGACTTCGTTCGGCCCGTTTGGACCCCCCTCACGCGCGTTTACGAAGCGCGCACATCACTTAAAACACGAATATTGAGCCATACCGCGCAAACCGCACGTCCACTTGATGTGCCGTCTGCGCGTACACGTTACGAATAATAATTAGAATGTTTCTCGGTGGTTTCAGCTCAATCCGGAGACGCGGTGTGGCCGGCACCACTCAAAGTGTCCGTCTTTTGTTTCAAAAGGACGTCATTTTAAGTGAAAAGCATCAACTGGCATACGGAAAACCGACCAAACGCATTCCGAATCTTTTGATAATTTGTCCCAACAATCCGAGTCGCGGTGTGGCCGGGATCAGTCTAAGTGGCTCTCTTTTGATTAAAATGGACATCATTTTAAGTACATACGGAAAACCGACCAAACGCATTCGGTTTCCGTTGAAACTTTAGAAGAACGATCCATGGGTCATATGCGAGGTGTACGAATCATCCCCGCCTCAATCCGAGGCACGGTGTGGCCAACACCGCTCTAACTGTGTCTGTTTTGTTTTAAAATGGGTAGGATTATAAGTGAAAAGAACTGGCATACGCAAAACCGACCAAACGCATTCGGTTTCCATTGAAACTTTAGGATAACGATCCATGGGTCATATGTGACGTGTACCAATCATCCCCGCCTCAATCCGAGGCGCGGTGTGGTCGGAACAACTCAAAGTGTATGTCTTTTGTTTCAAAAAGACGTCATTTTAAGTGAAAAACATCAACTGGCATACGGAAAACTGGCCAAACGCATTCGTATTGTGTTGATACTTTAAGACAACGATCCATGGGTCATTTGAGACGTGTACAAGTCAACCCCGTCTCAATCCGAGGTCGGCCGCTATGAATTTGACCGTTGGACGCCCGTTTTGGCCGTTTATGACACCAGAACTGCGTTGTCGGTCACCGCGGGCACACGGCACGTCCGATTGATGCGCCGTCTGCTCGACCACTTCATAAAGCACTCACCCGTATTTGTCGTCTGATTTCAGGCCATTCTGAAATCGTTCGGCCCGTTTGGACCCCCCTCACGCGCGTTTACGAAGCGCGCGCATCCCTTAAAACACGAATATTGAGCCGTACCGCGCAAACTGCACGTCCGATTGACGTGCCGTCTGCGCGTACACGTCACTAATAATAATTAGAATGTTTCCCGGTGGTTTCAGGTCAATCCGAGGTCGGCCGCTATGAATTTGACCGTTGGACGCCCGTTTTGGCCGTTTATGACACCAGAACTGCGTTGTCGGTCACCGCGGTCACACGGCACGTCCGATTGATGCGCCGTCTGCTCGAACACTTCATAAATCACTGTCCCATATTTGTCGTCTGATTTCTGGCCATTCCGACTTCGTTCGGCCCGTTTGGACCCCCCTCACGCGCGTTTACGAAGCGCGCGCATCACTTAAAACACGAATATTGAGTTGTACCGCGCAAACCGCACGTCCGATTGACGTGCCGTCTGCGCGTACACGTCACGAATAATAATTAGAATGTTTCCCGGTGGTTTCAGGTCAATCCGAGGTCGGCCGCTATGAATTTGACCGTTGGACGCCTGTTTTGGCCGTTTATGACACCAGAACTGCGTTGTCGGTCACCGCGGGCACACGGTATGTCCGATTGATGCGCCGTCTGCTCGAATACTTCATAAATCACTGTCCCGTATTTTTCGTCTGATTTCAGGCCATTCCGACTTCGTTCGGCCCGTTTGGACCCCCCTCACGCGCGTTTACGAAGCGCGCGCATCACTTAAAACACGAATATTGAGCCGTACCGCGCAAACCGCACGTCTGATTGACGTGCCGTCTGCGCGTACACATCACGAATAATAATTAGAATGTTTCCCGGTGGTTTCAGGTCAATCTAAGGTCGGCCTCTATGAATTTGACCGTTGGACGCCCGTTTTGGCCGTTTATGACACCAGAACTGCGTTGTCGGTCACCGCGGGCACACGGCACGTCCGATTGATGCGCCGTCTGCTCGAACACTTCAGAAATCACTGTCCCGTATTTGTCGTCTGATTTCAGGCCATTCCGACTTCGTTTGGCCCATTTGGACCCCCCTCACGCGCGTTTACGAAGCGCGCGCATCACTTAAAACACGAATATTGAGCCGTACCGCGCAAACCGCACGTCCGATTGACGTTCCGTCTACGCGTACACGTCACGAATAATAATTAGAATGTTTCTCGGTGGTTTCAGCTCATTCCGGAGACGCGGTGTGGCCGGCACCACTCAAAGTGTCCGTCTTTTGTTTCAAAAGGACGTCATTTTAAGTGAAAAGCATCAACTGGCATACGGAAAACCGACCAAACGCATTCCGAATCTGTTGATAATTTGTCCCAACAATCCATGGGTCATATGTGATGTATACGATCCAACCCGGGATGAATCCGAGTCGCGTTGTAGCCGCGATAAGTCTAAGTGGCTCTCCTTTGTTTAAAATGAACACCATTTTAAGTACATACGGAAAAACGACCAAACGGATTCGGTTTCCGTTGAAACTTTAGGAGAACGATCCATGGGTCATATGTGACGTGTACGAATCAACCCCGCCACAATCGGAGATGCGGTGTGGCCGACACCACTCAAAGCGTCGGTCTTTTGTTTCAAAAAGACGTCATTTTAAGTGAAAATCATCAAGTGACATACGAAAAACCGACCAAAGGCATTCGGACTGTGTCTATACTTTAGCACAAGGATCCATGGGTCGTATGTGACGTGTACGAGTCAATCCCGCCTCAATCCGAGGAGCGGTGTGGCCGACACCGTTCTAACTGTGTATCTTTTGTTTAAAATGGACAGGATTATAAGTGAAAAGAACAACTGACATACGCAAAACCGACCAAACGCATTCCGAATCTGTTGATAATTTATCACAACGATCCATCAGTCATATGTGACATGTACGAGCCCACTCGGGCTCAATCCGAGTCGCGGTGTGGCCGGGATCAGTCTAAGTGGCTCTCTTTTGATTAAAATGGACATCATTTTAAGTACATACGGAAAACCGACCAAACGCATTCGGTTTCCGTTGAAACTTTAGAAGAACGATCCATGGGTCATATGCGAGGTGTACGAATCATCCCCGCCTCAATCCGAGGCGCGGTGTGGCCAACACCGCTCTAACTGTGTCTGTTTTGTTTAAAATGGGTAGGATTATAAGTGAAAAGAACTGGCATACGCAAAACCGACCAAACGCATTCGGTTTCCATTGAAACTTTAGGAGAACGATCCATGGGTCATATGTGACGTGTACCAATCATCCCCGTCTCAATCGGATTCCAGATATAATTGTCATCTAAATTTTAAATTGAATTCTATATGAATTATGTATGTTTATGAATTGTAATTTAATTATGGATGTGTATAGTTTCAGGATCCATTATATGTTAAATGTGTATGAATTTGTTCGTAATTGTATATGTATGTTTTATTTTATTACAGGTACAATAGTTGGATCGAAAATGAGGTGAAAATGAGGCCTGATGAGATGAGAGGTGCCTCATGTACAGGGGAGAGGGGTTGCCAAATTGCAGGGTGCTGCAATTTGCAGCATAGGGTATCCCAACGGTTCACCCAAACCGTTGGGATAGAGTGCCTTTTTCCACCCTACCCCAACGGTTTCCAGTAAACCATTGGGAAAGGTCTTTCCCAACGGCCTACTTCCCCACGGTTGAGGGAACCGTTGGTATATTATATACCAACGGTTTGAGGGGCTTTCCCAACGGTTCACAACCGTTGGGAAATAGTGTATTTCCAGTAGTGAAATATCATTTTATCTGGTGTTTGACACCCTCATTTCCTTAAATATCAAAATCCTAACCCAGTTTAATTAAATAAAAAAATACCTCATAGTCAAATTTTACCTCCAAGAGAGGAGGTCAAGCCAAATCCTCCTACCAACCCCCTAAAAGGAATCTATGTTCATGAGTTTTTTTATACGTTTTATGAAGAAATAAATTAAATGGAATAGGTTAATTTTTTAAAAAACAAAATATGCTACAAAGGCGGCATCGCCGATGCCGCCTTTGTGTTGATGCGTAAAGGCGGCATCGGTGATGCCGCCTTTGCTCCCCCGAGCCGCCTTTGGCTCGGATTGATGACATGGAAAAGGCGGTGGGGGGATTCCGCCTTTGGACTTATCGAGAGACGAAAGGCGACATCGATGATGCCTCCTTTGCCTCAGCTCCCTATAAAAGGGCACCCCCCCTTCTCCTCACTCAATTCTTGTCTTCATCTCTTCTAAATCCTATTTGTCTCTCTCTAAAAAAATCATTTTCTATGTGGGTTTTCGCGAAGCATCATTTAGAGGTATTTTTATTTAATTAATTTAATGTTTTTTTATTTATTTAATTGAATTCTTTTTAATTTTAAATATTTCATTTTTTAAGTAGTTTAGGTAGTTCTTAATATTTTGTTTATTAGGTTGTGTAATTAGTTATATGTAGTTTGAAATAATTATTGTTAGTAGTATAGATTAAGTATAGATTATGTAAAGATTAAGTATAGATTAACTTAGGATTAACTTAGGATTAAGTATTGTGAAATTTTGGTAGCATAAAGATTATGTGGTTATCTAAGCAATCAAATCTATGTCTGGATACAAACAAGTGGATGTGGATCTGGTACAGATGTACCTAGGAGTGAAAACTCTGACAAAGAGTTTTGGGCTTGACCCGGGTATCCTGGTACACGACAACGAGGCTTGTTGCACTCCTGGTTTGACACTCCTGAGGGATATGCTTAAGATGATTCGTATTTTCTTTATAAAATACTAAAATATCTAAGAAAAAAGAAATCAAATTAGTATATTTATTAATGATAAAATGATAATTATGATGTTATAGAATGAAATAAGGAAAAAAGCATTAACGACTGAACGTTATTATTAGTAATTAAATTTTTTTAAGTAGTTTAATTATTTATATATAGTTTAGAAATAATAATTATTTTTAGTAATGACTAATTATAGACTAATTAATGATAACTTAGAATTAAAAATGAATACATATGCTTAGTTAATTATAAATGACTAATGAATATAATATGATTAAGGATTAAAGAATAACTTAATATTGATTAACTAGTGATTAAAGAATGAGTGATTAGTTAAAAAAGTTATTATTAGTAATTAAAGATGTTATGTATTAAGTAGTTTAGTTAGTTATATATAGTTTAGAAATAATACTTACTATTAGTAATGATTAATTATAGATTAATTAATGATAAATTGGGATTAAATATGAATACATATGATTAGTTAATTATAATTAACTATTAATATTTGCTATAGTATCATAATTCTGATGGAAGAAACATTTTTGACGTAGAGAGTCATGTTTGCCTGTGTGTATTGCTATAGGGAGGTTATTCAAACTGAGCAAGAAGATTCTTATAGTACACAACAAATAACGGTGGTTAGTACAGATGATTGTGTAACCATAAGTGACCTTCAAGAGAGAATTTGTGGTTTCTTAAATCTAGGACCCGATCAAGAGATCAAGACTATGAGTTATAGACATTTGCAATTCCTAGCAACACTATGGCATCTAGCTTGTCCATTGGTTGCTGATGTGCAGTGAGTCCAATAAATTAATTTGTTTTCTCAATGGTCGGATGGTACCATGATGGAGTTATACGTTGATGTTGCTATTGTACAACAACAACATCCAGTTGTACGAAGACGTAGAATTGCAAGAGTGGATGAAGATAGCCCACCCCATGAAATTGAGCCTATTCCAAATGATGCATCAGAAGAGGACAACCTAGATGATATCCTAGATATACATATCAATCCTACTTTCATTGAGGAGTTTTGTAATGACGGATCAGATGGTGACAACAGTGCTGATAAGGAGGGATCAGCTGAAGTTAGGAAGGAGGATTTGAGAAATGCATTAGTTGAACATCAACCTCGACCTACAATAAATCATTCACCACTTCTTTTATCTTGGTCAGAAGTAATGACACATGTTCCTGAATTTGACAATAATGTTCACACACTGGCAACTGAGTTCCCCAAAGTTGTACCAGATAGGTTTAGTGAGCTGGAAAAAACCTTATATATTGGAAGAAAATTTCCAAGTAAAGATGCATTAAAAGGAACGCTAAAAATATTTCATATTGAGAGGCACTGTAACTATATAGTTCATGAATCATGTTGTAGTAAATATTTCATACGGTGTGAGAAGTATGGGGATGATTGTAGATTTCACTTGAGGGAGATTCTGGACATTACATTTGGAGGTTAGAGAATCTCTAGGATTGAGGCGGCTCATACTTGCATTTAGCCAAGCCTCACACAAGATCATACCTCATTGGATGCAGAATTTGTGCCATCTATTGTTTTTTAGATGATTAGGACATGTCAAGATGTTCCAATATCCCTTGTGCAAGAGAGGATTCAACAGACATTCGGTTATAATGTTTCCTATAATAAGGTATGGATGGTGAAACAGAAGGAAATTGTGAAGGTCTATGGTGATTGGGATGACTCATATCAGGTGTTACTGCAATTTCTAGCCATACTAAGGCATCATAACCAAGTTGTATTCCATTTGGATACAAACAAACATGTGTCTCATGATAACCAACCTGATCCATCTCGTGTTCAATTTCATTGGTTGTTCTGGGCATTCTTCTTTGTATCTCTGCATTTCATTTCAGCAAACAGTTTATTCAGATTGATGGAACATTTCTATACAGAAAATACAAGGGCGTATTATTGATTGCGGCAACCCAAGATGGAAACTGTTCACCTCCTCCGCTTTCCTTTTCCATTATAGAGAAAGAAAACTATGAATCATGGAGTTGGTTTCTGGCATGTATCAGCAACCATTTCACCAATATTCGGGTTGTTTGTTTGATATATGATCCCCATCAGGAAATTAACGAGTCAATCAATGGAGATCCTGATACATAGAGATACCCAAATTCACATCATTAGTTCTGCATTAGACACATTTCTAGCAATGTCCATAAAAAATTCCACAATGAACTGATGAAGAAGGCAATCACAAGGCTCAGTACGCATTGTATTTGTTATTTTTTAATATTTCAACATAAAGATAAAATAAAATTATCTGAAATACCATCTATTCTGTGTAGCAAATGAGTTGGACCAATGGCGGTTTGAAGAACATTTTGAACAAATCTGTCATGCTAATCAAGAAGTTTATGATTATATGATGCAGATTCCAAAAGGGAAATGGACATTGGCATATGATGGGGGGAAGAGGTAGGAACACGTGATGAAAAAACATTGTAGACTGCATCAATAGTGTCTTCAAAGGGCTTCACAAGCTACCTATAACCTCCCTAGTTCAGGAGAAATTATATCGATGCGTGAAGTACTTTGTTGATAGACAAAAACTATCATCAGATGGAATACAGCAAGGGCTAAGATACGGAAGATACTTTCAATGAGAGATTAAAAAGAATATTGAGGAAGCTTCTGGTTATCGTGTCTGCCTTTTTCGATGAGAAGACTCCCGATTTAAAGTTCAAGAGCATTCAGACCCCATCACAAATCACATTGGTAAAAAAATGGTGCTATTACTGGAAACAAGGCAATGTCAATGTGGAAACTTTCAGACCTTAGGGTTTCCATGCACACACGTCATCACAGCATGTGCCTCTGTAAACATATCATGGGAAGCATATGTTGATCCAGTGTATTGGATGGATATCATCGCTAACTGTTATGTTGGACCATGGACACCTATTGGGGAGTATCTTTATTTCCCAATGCCCAAAGGCCAGCCGACAGTGATACTTGACATAAATCGGTTACATCCCCGTGGGAGACCGAAGGTCAATAGGATGCATAATGAGATGGATTGGCCTCAAGTATAAGGGCAGAGTTTGAGATGCACGATATGTCATAAAGAAGGTCATAACCAGAAACGATGACCTAACGTTGTTGGGTCGAGTTCATAGTCTCATCCAGAATGATGTATTGTCTTCATTATGACATTCTCATATTGTAAATTAAATGTTATTATCTCTTTTTTTTCTCAATTTTCTAAACCCCAAAACCCAAAAGCATAACACTTAACCCAAAAACATGTTTCCTAAACCTAAATATCAAAATTTAAAACCCTGAACCCTCAAACCTATACCCCAACCCAAAAACATCTTCCATTTACCATGGTTTTTTATGACATTATGTGTGGTATTTTAATAAACATTTATATAACGAAATAATATTATCATAATGATTAACATAAGTTATTCAATACATATAATTAGATAAATTCCTAAAAAATTATTAGTAATTGAAATGGTTTATCTTAATCCAATCCATAATTAGTTAATCATAAAGCTACTCCAAAATATGTCTAACCAAATTCAAGACCCAATAATTTAGATAATATAATTTATTTCCTAAAAACATGCATCCTTTCAAGAAATGAATTTCTCTTTATTCCTTAAATAAAATCTTAGATAATAGAATTTATTTCATAAATCCAAAAGCAGAACACTTAAACCGTATTGTAAATTAAATGTTATTATATCTTCTTTTTTCTCAGTTTTCTAAACCCCAAAACCCAAAAGCAAAAAACTTCAACCAAAAACATGTTTCCTAAACCTTAATATCAAAATTTGAAACCCTAAACCCTCAAACCTAAACCCCAACCCAAAAACATCTTCCCTTTACCATGGTTTTTGATAACATTATGTGTGATATTTTAATAAACTTTTATATAACAAAATTATAGTATCATAATGATTAGCATAAGTTATTCAATACAGATAATTAGATAAATTCCTAAAACATCATTAGTAATTGACATGGTTTATCTTAATCCAATCCATAATTAGTTAATCATAAAGCTCCTCCAAAATATGTCAAACCAAATTCAAGACCCAATAATTTAGATAATAGAATTTATTTCATAAAACATGCATGCTTTCAAGAAATAACATTCTCCTTATTTATTAAATAAAATCTTAGATAATAGAATTTATTTCATAAATCCAAAAGCAAAACACTTAACCCATATTGTAAATTAAATTTTATTATCTCTTCTTTTTTTCTCGGTTTTCTAAACCCCAAAACCCAAAAGCAAAACACTTAACCCAGAAACATCTTTCCTAAACCTTAATATCAAAATTTGAAACCCTAAACCCTCAAACCTAAACCCCAACCCAAAATCATCTTCCCTTTACCATGGTTTTTGATAACATTATGTGTGATATTTTAATAAACTTTTATATAAAAAAATAAAAGTATCATAATGATTAGCATAAGTTATTCAATACCGATAATTAGATAAATTCCTAAAACATCATTAGTAATTGACATGGTTTATCTTAATCCAATCCATAGTTAGTTAATCATAAAGATCCTCCAAAATATGTCTAACCAAATTCAAGACCCAATAATTTAGATAATAGAATTTATTTCATAAAAACATGCATGCTTTCAAGAAATAACATTCTCCTTATTCCTTAAATAAAATCTTAGATAATAGAATTTATTTAATAAATCCAAAAGCAGAACACTTAACCCATATTGTAAATTAAAGGTTATTATATCTTTTTTTTTTCTCGGTTTTCAAAACCCCAAAACCCAAAAGCAGAACACTTAAACCAGAAACATCTTTCTTAAACCTTAATATCAAAACCCTAAACCCTCAAACCTAAACCCCAATCCAAAAACATCTTCCCTTTACCATGGTTGTTGATAACATTATGTGTGATATTTTAATAAAATTTTATATAACAAAATAATAGTATCATAATAATTATCATAAGTTATTCAATATAGATAATTAGATAAATTCATAAAAACATCATTAGTAATTGTCATGGTTTATCGTAATCCAATCTATAATTAGCTAATCATAATGCTCCTCCATAATATGTCTAACCAAATTCAAGACCTAATAATTTAGATAATAGAATTTATTTAATAAAAACATGCATGCTTTCAAGAAATAACATTCTCCTTGTTCCTTAAATAAAATCTTAGATAATAGAATTTATTTCATAAATCTAAAAGTAGAATACTTAACCCATATTGTAAATTAAATGTTATTATCTCTTCTTTTTTTCTCAGTTTTCTAAACCCCAAAACCCAAAAGAAAAACACTTAACCAAGAAACATCTTTCCTAAACCTTAATATCAAAATTTGAAACCCTAAACTCTCTAACCTAAACCCCAACCCAAAAATATATTCCCTTTACCATGGTTTTTTATAACATTATGTGTGATATTTTAATAAACTTTTATATAACAAAATAATAGTATCATAAGGATTAGATTAAGTTATTCAATATAGATAATTAGATTAATTCCTAAAACAGCATTAGTAATTGACATGGTTTATCTTAATCCAATCCATAATTAGTTAATCAAAAATCTCCTCCAAAATATGTCTAACCAAATTCAAGACCCAATAATTTAGATAATATAACTTATTTCATAAAAACATGCATGCTTTCAAGAAATAACTTTCTCCTTATTCCTTATATAAAATCTTAGATAATAGAATTTATTTCATAAATATAAAAGCAGAACACTTAACCCATATTGTAAATTAAAAGTTATTACATCTTTTTTTCTCGGTTTTCTAAACCCCAAAACCCAAAAGCAGAACACTTAACCCAGAAACATCTTTCATAAACCTTAATATCAAAATTTGAAAGCCTAAACCCTCAAACCTAAACCCCAACCCAAAAACATCTTCCTTTTACCATGGTTTTTGAAAACATTATGTGTGATATTTTAATAAACTTTTATATAACAAGATAATAGTATCATAATGATTAGCATAAGTTATTCAATACAGATAATGAGATAAATTCCTAAAACATCATTAGTAATTGACATGGTTTATCTTAAACCAATCCATAATTAGTTAATCATAAAGCTCCTCCAAAATATGTCTTACCAAATTCAAGACCCAATAATTTAGATAATAGAATTTATTTCATAAAAACATGTATGCTTTCATGAAATAACATTCTCCTTATTCCTTAAATGAAATATTAGATAATAGAATTTATTTCATAAATCCAAAAGCAGAACACTTAACCCATATTGTAAATTAAATGTTATTATCTCTTCTTTTTTTCTCGATTTTCTAAACCCCAAAACCCAAAAGTAGAACACTTAACCCATAAACATTTTTCCTAAACCTTAATATCAAAATTTGAAACCCTAAACTCGCAAACCTAAACCCCAACCCAAAAACATCTTCCCTTTACCATGGTTTTTGATAACATTATGTGTGATATTTTAATAAACTTTTATATAAAAAAATAATAGTATCATAATGATTAGCATAAGTTATTCAATAAAAATAATTAGATAAATTCCTAAAACATAATTAGTAATTGACATGGTTTATCTTAATCCAATCCATAATTAGTCAATCATAAAGCTCCTCTAAAATATGTCTAACCAAATTCAAGACCCATTAATTTAGATAATATAATTTATTTCATAAAAACATGCATGCTTTCAAGAAATAACTTTCTCTTTATTCCTTAGATAAAATCTTAGATAATAGAATTTATTTCATAAATCCAAAAGCAGAACACTTAACCCATATTGTAAATTAAATGTTATTATCTCTTCTTTTTTTCTCAGTTTTCTAAACCCCAAAACCCAAAAACAAAACACTTAACCCAGAAACATCTTTCCTAAACCTTAATCTCAAAATTCAAAACCCTAAACCCTCAAACCTAAACCCCAATGCAAAAATCATAAACCTAAACCCTAAAACCTTACCAAAAATCCAAAAACATAGATATATTCTCTTAAATCATGTATCAATTAATAAAATTCTTACAAAGATATTTTCATTAATAAAATTCTTTCACAACATAATTTTTTCCATGTATTTTTTTCTCTTCTTTCCTCTTGTTATCTTTATTTCATTCAGAACCAAAAGAAGTGGATACTTATATTTCTTTTGGTAAAAATAACTTCATAAAACAATGTGAATAAACATGTCATGTCTTTCATTCTACAAGTCATAACATTATGCTAACCATAACATTATATTTACATTTTACACTTATGACTCATTTCATTTGTTTATATGTAGATGGATGATACCATACTACTCACTAAGCAGCCTACCCATATTTCGCAAGCCGTGTTAGAGTGTCGTGCAGATCGATTGATCAGGGTCCGTCGAGTGCACCATTTTCATCACAGGGAGCCTCCACGGGCCATTAGACCACACTTGCATCGTGCTAGCTTATATGGTCTTCCCGTATCAGATTTCACATTTGGAGACCATTACCTACTTGATTCTCTCGTTGAGAGGTGGAGACCAGAGACACACACATTCCACCTGCCTGAGGGAGAGATGACCATCACCCTCGATGATGTGTTAGTGCTTCTCGGTCTTCCTATCTAGGGGAGACCCATTATTGGACTTACTCGTGCAGCTTCGCCAGACATTGCTCAGCGCTTGTTAGGCATTGATATTTTGTCCGACCGTAGGGCTAAAGATAGAGCGTCAATATCTATGTCTTGGTTGGAGTCGCAAATTTCACATTTACAGGATGATGATGACGAGCAGAGTGTCATGTGTTACGCCCATTCATATATATTATGGCTCATTGGCGGGACCATGTGTACCGATCACTCGGGGATGCACGTGCACATGATGTATCTACTTCTACTAGAAGACTTTGATCGGGTTGGGACATACAGCTAGAGATCAGCCTGCTTGGCATACACGTACAAAGCATTATGCAGGCTATCCCACAGGGACCGCACAGGTCTCAGGAGATGCGTCATCCTTATTCAGATGTGGGCATGGGAACTCATCCCATCATTACGCCCTGAGCTTGTTGGTCCACCGGTCGAGATGGAGGTGTTGCATGACGCTTCGTGTGGATGCTGGTATAATTAGTTCCAGTGCCCAAGGATCATCCTTCTCTAGGTCATCGGACTCCACTGCGCACTCGACGCAGACGTCCTATTTGCAGACCACCATGTGGGACAGAATCTCCTCGCCACAGACATAGACATTGATTGTGCATGTTTGTTTACATGTTTTATGTCTACTGAAATCAAAATACTATTATTACTATTAGCTCTTCTTATATGTTTATCCAGTATTTTAGTTTTCATTTATATTTTAGGCACAATTTATATTTTACAGCTTTCAAAGTCGACTACTTGAAACATAAAAATAATTAGTAAATTTCAAAAAAGCAACTTTAAAAGATTAAAAAATCTACAGTATAAAAACAATGTAAATAAAATTTAAAAGATAGTCTAATCATCTTAAAAGTTGTTGAAAATAAAGAATTTTATAAATAAAATAAATAAATTATAATGAAAGGAATGTAAGAAATATAACTCAGAAGTGAGAGCGAAAAGAATGAATGTCGAGGAGGATCCTAAGCCACCTACTTGACTTATTAAGGCTATAAAATATAAATTATAAGACCCATATAAATAATAATTAAAAGTTCAACTACTAGTTATATGTTCAAGCATTTTTTAAAATTTTATTCATATCAGTCTTATAGTTTATATTATATAGGCCAACAAAGTCACGTACTTGAAACATTTTTAAGTTTCAAGTAGGTGGATTAGAAAACTTATAAATAATTTTTCACCAACATTTTTTAAGAAAATATTTTTATTTTGGAATACTAGTTATATGTTTAAGCAATGTTAAAAATTTCATTCACATCGGTCTTATAATTAATATTGTATAGGCTAGCAAAGTTACGTATTTGAAACATTTTTAAGTTTCAAGTAGGTGGATTAGAAATCTTATAAATAATTTTTCACCAACATTTTTTAAGAAATTGTTTTTATTTTAGACTACTTGTTATATGTTTAAGCAATGTTTAAAATTTCATTCATATCGGTTTTATAGTTTATATTATATAGGCTAGCAAAGTCACGTACTTGAAACATTTTTAAGTTTCAAGTAGGTGGATTAGAAAGCTTATAAATAATTTTTCACCAACATTTTTTAAGAATTTTTTTTATTTTGGACTACTAGTTATATGTTTAAGCAATGTTTAAAATTTCATTCATATCGGTCTTATAGTTTATATTATACATGCTAGTAAAGTCACGTACTTGAAACATTTTTAAGTTTCAAGTAGGTGGATTAGAAAGCTTATAAACAATTTTTCACCATCATTTTTTAAAAAATTGTTCTTATTTTGAACTACTAGTTATATGTTTAAGCAATGTTTAAAATTTCATTCATATCGGTATTATAGTTTATATTATACAAGCTAGTAAAGTCACGTATTTGAAATATTTTTAAATTTCAAGTAGGTGGATTAGAAAGCTTATAAATAATTTTTCACCAACATTTTTAAGAAATTGTTTTTATTTTGGACTACTAGTTATATGTTTAAGCAATGTTTAAAATTTCATTCATACTGGTCTTATAGTTTGTATTATATAGGTCAGCAAAGTTGCGCACTTGAAACATTTTTAAGTTACAAGTAGATGGATTAGAAATTTTATAAATAATTTTTCATCGACATTTTTTAAGATTTTTTTTTTGGACTACTAGTTATATGTTTAATTGATGTTTAAAATTTAATTCATATATGAGATACTACCTTTAAGCGGTATTTTAAAAAAAACTAACCTAATACGTTTTGAATAAAAAAATCAGAAATAATATAAAAAAAACTGTTATGTTCACCATTTTTCTTATTTCTGTCCAATTGCATTAAAGAGGGAACTTTTACTATATTACAGTATAAATCATTCTTTTATTGAACTTTTGATTCAATAGAAAAGATGTCGTTCAACTTTTGAAAACGAAAACCGTATGATCCTTTCCATTTTTTTCCCAATACATTTATCAGGGTGTGTCATAAATCAATCACTGTCTAAATATGTTATTTCACTAAAAAGGCTCTCTAGCTTAATTTTCCACCTCCCCTTCTCTTGTCGCCCTCACTAATCTTCCATGTCACTGTGTTTGTCTCCAGCTGCATCTATATAAGTAGGGTTTCCTGCTCCCTCCGATCATAAACATGCACTAAACACAATTAATACTCTGAAATTTCATAATTCGACATCCATGGCAGAAACCCTTGTTGGCGAACGGGGGGAGATCTTTCCACCAGATCGCATTCGGGTTTAAGGTAAGCGCAGTTGCGAACCCACTTTCTATTTTTTAATCCCTTTAAAGCATTATGACTAATACTTTGCTGCTTTTGTTTGGTTCCAACTATTATCGTGCAGTCTATGACAAGGGAAATCCTCCATGATTTTAGGTTACAGGCTAGCATATAGGGTTCCCTTTTCCATTCTCAAATATATAAAATATATGCAATTTTGTATGAAGTTTTGTTCTCTCCGTCTCTCTCCTTAGAAAACAACCGCACGGAGAAAGGAATCTGCGGAGATTGCGGCTATGGGATTCAGTCCAACCCCCCCAAAAAAGGATCAAAAGTGGACAAATTTATGAAAAGAGGAAAGTGACAGTGAGTGTGAGTGACTGTCATTGAGTTTGCAAACGGGTTTGGTTCATTTTTGATGCTTTGTTTCTATTTTGAAGTTGTCAATTAGGAGGTTCCCCGTTTGATTTGATCAGGAAGCTGATTTTCAGAAAAAAAAGTGTCTTTTTTCAACTAACCCTAATCTTTCCCTCTTCTCAGTTTTCTCCTCACAAGCCATGAAACTACAAGAATCAAAGCGATCTAGCCACCCAATTCGAAAACATCCTCATGGTTTGTTGATTAAGAATGACCCACAAAACACATTACTAAATAGACGAAAAAAAGTTGGAAACTTTAAATGAAAAACAACCATCGGGGTTGATTCATGTATTTAATGCAGGCGAAGAATCAAAAATGGCGTCCACCAGCTATTCCGGCTCGCCCTGCGCCGCCTGCAAGTTCCTCCGCCGGAAGTGTCTGCCGGACTGCATCTTCGCGCCCTACTTTCCGCCGGAGGAGCCGCAGAAATTCGCCAACGTCCACAAGATCTTCGGGGCGAGCAACGTGAGCAAGCTGCTGAACGAGATCCGCCCCGGGCAGCGGGAGGACGCCGTGAGCTCCCTGGCGTTCGAGGCGGAGGCCCGGATCAAGGACCCCGTCTACGGCTGCGTCGGCGCCATCTCGGCGCTCCAGCGCCAGGTCCAGTGCCTCCAGATCGAGCTCCAGGCCACCACCGCCGACCTCATCCGATTCACCGGAGAATTCCCGCCGCCGTTCCCGCCGCCCTATTTTACGCCGGGAACCGCCGCGTCTCTCCCTCAGTGGTATGCCCACGGGAACTACGGCTTCGATCCGGCCTCGTCCGGACTGAATCTTCCGTACTGGAACGACGCCTCCTCAGGAGACGGCCATGACAGCGGAGGGGAAGCTTAATCGATGAATCTATGGAATTCTATTAATTCTGCCATGGGTTTGGTTTTCTTGTTAATTACAGTGATCTTAAAAGGAAGCCCTTCGGTGCTTCCATGGCGTATGTAGAGAGTTTTGGTAGGTAGATTTGTTGACTTGTGGATTAATATAAAATGTAATTGAATTGCGGTTTTCGTAGATTATTTTCTATTAATGGAATTTTTTTCATGCCCCCTTAATTGGTATGTCTTAACCCTAGATCACTGATTTATCAAACCTCAAAATTCATGCACTTGAATCTGGTGTAAACCCTAAAAGTAAAACCCTTGTTTAGGTCTCCCGACAACATGTATATTCATATTGGTTACTGAAAAAAAAAATCATTCTTTTGAAAACTGTGTTCTTAATTAAAACCATCATTTGGTGGATCATGTGTATTAATTACGGGCAGATGATTATTCAAGTTAATAGAAATCAATTTAGCATATGACCTTTAGAAGACAATATGGGTTAATAATATCAAACACTTTAGCATGAACTATAGAAGACAAACTAGTAGTGGACTTTACTGGCCCCACCAAGCTAGATCCTGTTTTTATTTTATTTTTTTAAAAATCAAAGTTGATCATAGATCACTCACAAGTGGATCTATGAGTGATGGCGTTGGGGTGTGCCTCAGTGATATAGGTACCCTGTGATTCTACATCAGATCTAGGTGCAAATCCGGGTGGGAGCGAATTTCCGCTGGCAGGCAGTGACGCAACCAGACGATAACACAAGCATGACACGAGCCAACGGTGACGCATGTATAATGCAAGTAGACGGCGGCGCAGACATGACGGTGCACTGGGTCTATGGGCCAGATTATGGGCTTTTTGGGCCATGTTATGGGCTTCATGCCCACTAAACCTTCGGGCCATGTATTGAATAAATAAGATTTGGTGGGTGGGTTATCCTTTGGGGGGTTATGATCTATCTTTCCAACCTGCGTGTGTGGTGTGTGCATGTTTAATATAATTGTCCCTCCATGCACCTGATATATATATATATATATATATACATACACGATTGATTTCAAATATAACATGTTCTTAATTAGGTACCACTGAACACTCGTAATTCTTTATAAACGTAAAATCCGTTGATTATCCTTATAAAAGGGTGATCCAAAAAGGTATTGTTCTCAAATGTGTGGTATGTAGGTTATTTTGTAATGAATTTAGGACTTCTTGGTCAATTATGGGCCAACTTAAACATTAGACTTTTGGGTAATCATTTTCAAGAGTCTTTTAAGCCGAATCCGAAATTCATGTGGTGTGGCTCAAATAAAAGTTTGGATGGACAATTAATTTTGACACTCATGAGTTTTAGGATATAAACCCAAAATGATTTATGTGTTGGGAGCAAAAAACCTAGGTTTCGAGGAATTGTCCATCAAACTTTATATGTTGCCCACCATACTTTACATAATCCGATATGAAATTTGGTTTTCACCCAACAAATCTCTATGAAATCGTCCGTTGTGAAATGAAAATCGTGACAGATAAAAAACGGTGCTAACATATGATGGTTTATAGGTATGCTCTTAGGTCTTTGAATATTAATTAAAAGTACATATTGATAATACAATTTAATCGCCTTGTCTTGATAACGGGAGGTGTATAGAAGGAAAAGTGCAGACGTCGAGTCCAAGAATAGTGAGTGTCACATGGGAAAAGCCATGTTTCACGGTCTTTAATTAACCCCCCCACACCCACCTGCCGCCATACACATTATTCTGCATGTGTGCCTGCAACAGGGAAAAGCTGCCATGTGATCACGCACACGAATGTGGCGCCCGTCATTGTCCCTCTTGCGGGGTGCCCCCATTCAACAGGGGTTTCATTTTGATTCGTCCAAAACTCCAAAAATCAAATCAAGAACTGCATTTTTTTTTTTGAGTTTTATAACCCCGGAGATGTTAAAAGAAGGCTCTCGTTTCCGTGGACTCGTGGGAACAAAAATTATATCAAATATTTTTTTATCACAAATGATTATTAATACATACATCTGTCTGGGGTGGGGGACAGACAACGAAAATCTACACAACTTGCACATAGGAAGTCTCGAATTTGAGACCTCTCAAACACCCAACCGTTAGGTTGTGGCCCATGAGGCACAAATGATGATTACCAACTAAAAGTAAATCTAACACTAAATTTAAACCAAATATATATAAAAAATGTTAACATAAAACACAAATATATTTAGAAAATGTTATATATTTATGAATTTACTCAACATGATGAAGTGTGCGATGGAGGAGATGCCATGTTGATATGAGATAAGATTGCTTAATTAGAATTGGTGGAGTCACTTCAATTAATTTGAAAAAAATGAAAACATTATGTGATATAGCTATATGCCATTGTCTTAGGGTGAAGATTTAACTTCAATTTTATTATAACTTGAATGTCACGGCCCGACCTATCTCGTCCCGTCTGGCCGCCGATAAGCCGAATGTGACTAACACAAGATTGCCTCCAATAGGTTAGGGGCTGACGGTCAGCGCCAAGTAGGAATATCACACACATCATAGTCATTACCCTAGAGTATTTGTAGTCATGCACACATCTTCAAACTCATACAATGTTGAAATGTTAAACAAATGCTACCATAAATGCATGCACAACATCTACCACACATCAGAGTACGACAAAATGTAGTGGAAAGCAATAAAGGGATCAAATACAAGCCCAACAAAAAATGGAAAAGGACCTGCTCAGGAGGGGACTACTGTCAAATGCAATACCCGGTAAACACCTTGGTCTGTCTAACCTGGAACTATGCTTCACCTGCTCTCGGTCCTCCCAGGACACCATCAAAAGGTTTCTCGTCTGCATAAGATGTGACACGTGCGGACAAAACTCATGCATGTGTGGGTATAACAATACCTAGTAGGACATCCCGAAATCACCAAGTAGAATGTAATGTCCTGGAATTTCCATGTATTTTTTTTTAAATTATACAGAATTATTTCGAGACCAGGCGTCTTGACGGCACGTGATTCCGAGCCTCGGGGTGCCCAGGATGTAATTTTGAACTTTTCTTTAGTTCACTAAAGTAACGCGCAAGCAAGTTTTTCTAATTTTTGAACCGGTGCTCAGATCCAGAATCTGAGGGCACCGTTCAACTCAGAACACCAGGATTCGCCTAGAAATAACTTAACTTCGACTGGCTAAGGGTCGGATAGAAAAGTTAACTTTCGGACTTTCTGGAAAATAATAAAATAACATAGAAAAAAATTATTTTCTTTTCTTTCACACCGTTGAGCGGCGGACGACGGCGTTGCGGTGCGGCGACGAGCCGACGACGAAGCACATTAAATGATAATCATTAATGGCTCGTTGTGCAAGCGTAACCGCTACGCTATTTCATAAATGAAACAGTGTAACGACCCAACGTCGCAGCGTAACAGAAACGTTGCGATGTGTGTTATTAAACTCACACGTTGGATAGTTGAGAATTAAACCTTGGGGATTCTCAGACGAACATACGGTGGAATTCCTCTCCAACGAAGAACGATGAACGCGGCGACGAACGCCAACGATTCACGGATCGACGATGACGACGCAGATCTCATCCATCATTAGCAGCAAATCCAACAATCCAAGTAGGGGTTATGCTTTCTTTGTGACTGTTGTTCTTTTCCCTTTCTTCGTTCTAAAACAACGAACGCATATCAGCCCACGAACAAGTTGATCCGCGGATCATTTGTTCTTACGTGAGGGTTGTTAAATTCAACGACTTGAATGGCAGGGGTAGATTAATGTGTTAAAATCCCAAACCTCCCTTCGATTATACACCTATAACGCGGAGGGCGTGGACTAACACGAACAAGGCCCGAGTCCCTCCGTCTCGCGCGTTCTTGTGCATTCTTCGTGAACGAAATTCTCGAAAGGGTGACAAGGTGAGTTCGAGGGCGTCACTGTGAAGGTGGCAGCCTTATGAGCCCATAGGCGCAGACGGTTCGAGAAACAGACCACCAAAGCAACTTCGGTGGCCCGTAGAAGAAACTGTCGGTGCGCCAACGACGGCCCGCTACGACAGTCGCAGGCAGAAGGAGGCAGCGCGCCACAGTGACAGAAAGTTGCGGCGACGGGGAAGTGCGGCGCTGATCGACGATGCGCGGAGGGGCGGCCCGTGTCCGAGCCGCTTGGGCAAGCTGGCGGCACACGGTCGGTGACCGCGTGCGGGAGTCCGGCCGGTCGAACTGGTCAGTCGCGTGGCGCAAGCTGTGATCGCTTGACCGCAGCGGAGGAAACCGCCCCGTGTCGACTGCGGGGTGAGCGGGGAGCCGGAAACAGCTTCCAACCGCGTCCTGACTGGGCGACAAACCGGTCCGCCTCTGGTGAACCAGGCAGACCAGCGGGCCGGACCCGCGGCCCAACGGACCAGACCCAGGCCGGGCCGGGTCCGGGGCGTACCGGACCCGGACCCGGACCCAACCTGGCCCTTTTTGGAAAAATGTCAATAACTTACAGACTGAGTGTTCATTCAACGCGCCGTCTGTTGCATTGGGACTCTTGCGATGAGGCGGTCCTTCTAAGGTACTCTACGTGAGTTTGGGCAGAGGTTGATGTACGGTCAGGTTGGATTGGACTCGAATCCAACCAGACCCCTTTTTACAAAAATGCTCATATCTTACAGACCAGACGTCCATTCGACGTGCCGTCTGTTGCGTTGGAATCCTTAAGAAGAGATGGTCCTTTGGGTTACTCTATGTGAGATTTCCTAGTGGGTGAGGTACAACCAATGGTTTGAGGAGCAGATCCTCCTGGAATCAAGCGTGCTAATTGCGGGAATCCAGTGATTGACTGTGACGTGAAGAATGACGAGCAACCCTTTATGGATCAACATGGGAGCGACCCTCTGTGGATCAACATGAGAGAGATCCTTCACGGATCATCAACGGAGTGACCCTTCGTGGATCCGCATGAGAGAGACCCTTCAGGGATCAACATAAGAGCGACCCTCCGCAGATCAGCATGAGAGAAACCCTTCGTGAATCAGTATCAGAGCGACCCTTTGTGAATTAGCAGCAGAGCGACCCTTCGTGAATCAGCAGTAGAGCCTCTCAACAGAATAAGATGATCTAGCTTTACGACTAATCATCTTTACTTTTGTACTTAAGTTATACCTGGTGTGAGCAGTATCTTTTGCTTTATACTTTACATGAGATCTTGCTTTGCGGTATTTTCCTTTGTGGATTTCTGAGAGACCTTTGTGGGTCTCAGGGTCCATATTGAGTATTGTTATACTCACCCCCTACACAGGCTTCTCCCGCACCTGTTGTGTCTTGTGCAGACGACAGACAACTTTGACCGGGACTTTGGGGGAGCCAGGAATAGACAGTGCTTGAAGGTGGATCGATAGACGCGGTATGCTGCAGTGACATCCGATAGTGAGCTGTACCTACCCTTTAGGTAGGATCCTTGGCGGACGACCTCAAGAGCTTGTACTTCTTTTGTTGTACTTTCCTTTCAGTTGGGCTTGTATTCTGGCCCCTTTACTTTCAGTTTACTCCTTTTACTCTCAGTGGTGGTACTTTGTGGTGGTTGTACCATTTTCGTTCCTTTGTGGTTTTCTTTGTGCAGTATGCCCTGTCGGTGCGTGTACATGTTTAAAGGCAATGCCTTCCCTTTTTGGGATATGCCTTTTCGATGCTAGTCATCAGCCCCTGACCTATGGAAGGTGGGCTTGGGGTAGTCACGACATGACCCCCAAGGGACAAGTTGTGACAATGTGGTATCCGAGCGCGATCGGTTCTACCATAAGAACTAAGAGTATATTTTCGATGAGGGCAATAGTGTTAAGTGTTTTGAGTTCGGCTTTCAGTCCGGGGAGTCCAGTGTTGGTGTGGTGGCCGACATATCCATACACCAGGACCCTAAATTCTGTTTTGCGATTCAGTACATGAAAACACCGGTTGCATGTGTTTTGGAAATGTTTTTCTCTTGATCTCTTTTGAGTCAGCTCACTAGGTATAACTTATTGACCACGACACACCTGTTTCCCTACAGAATGCCTCCACGAAGACATCCAGCCAGGATTCTAGTGAGGGATCATGATGATGGATCACCGAGTAATGAGGCGTCGGTGTAGGGACCACTTACAGTGATAACACCTTTGAGTGGTGTACCAGCACCACCACCACCACCTGTAGATCAATAGTTGCTACCAACCCCACCAACGGATAGTGCACACCGACTGAGTGCGGTGCATGAGTTCCAGAGACAGTGGCCTTTGAGGTTTCGAGGCGAGACAGATCCTCAGGTAGCTGAGGATTGGCTGGAGGTAGTTACGCGGGTTTTTCGCCTGGTAGAAACACCTACAGACCAGATGGTGGTCCTAGCTGCTAGCCTTTTTTAGGGCCTGACAGGGAGATGGTGGAGCTTGACGCTCCAAACACACGAGGAGGCGACCCTTGCCTGGTTGGACTTTAAGAGCCTCTTCAGGGCGGTGTTCGTACCAGCGATACTACTATCAGTGCGTATTCAGGAGCTACTACACCTACAACAGGGCAACCTGACTATGACCCAGTACTCGACAAGGTTTACCGACCTCTCCTGCTACTCCACCGACATGGTATGTGACCCTTTCTTTAGGGCCCAAACCTTTGAGCAGGGAATTTGATGGAATATCAGAGCGTCGATGATTTCGCTCAGCATCCCGATGCAGGCTGGAGTGCTAGAGTGAGCTCTATTAGTGGAGAGCTTCCTAGCCGAGCAGGCACTGACAGTGAGATCCACCACCAGATGATAGGTGGCCAAGTCATCTGCAGCAAGCAGTAAGCAGATGATGCAGAGGCCCAACGGGCTAGACCTTCTAGAGGAGGATCCCGAGACGTAGGGTCAGAGGTTCGGAGCTCGTGAGGCAGAGGAGGCCAGCTGAGGGATGAAGTTTGTTACTCCTACGATGGGTAGGGACACATGGCTCGTGACTGTCTGACCTGCCGCATAGAAGATCAGTAGACAGTGGAGGGACCGCTAAGGTAGAGGAATAGGTTTAAGCGAGGAGGTTTGCAGGGCAGTAGACGTGGCAGGGGAGCAGGCCAAACGATAGGCAGTGGACGATGGTTTGAGGTACTACCTCCACCACCCCCAGGTGGTCCACCATGGGCTCAAGGAGCCGAAGGACAGGGGAGAGATCAACTTCAGATAGTGGAGGCCTACGACCGTAGTGCTCCAGAGATGATTAGAGGTACGATCTGTGTCTTCTCTACCTTAGCTGCAGTTCTTATAGACATAGGTGTCAGTCACTCTTTCCTTTCAATGGAACTCGTTTGAGGCTCAGAGATTCCGATGGAGCTATTGGCTCGATCCTTATGATTGGAGACTCCTACGGGAGAGGATTAGATGATTACACACTGGTGCCAGCAGTGTGAGCTTACTCTAGGAGGTGAGAGCTTCAGTTGGGATCTCATAGTAGCAGCGTCGAGGCCTTATAACATCATCTTGGGTATGGACTGGTTATCTACATTCCATGTTCAGATCAACTGTTTTAGGCACAAAGTGCGGTGTGTCTGTAAGGATCAGACCGGGTTTTCCTTTATCGACGAGAAGGGAACCTTTGCAGCACATGATGGACTTTCTGTTGGGACCAATTTGTTTATAAGGTTGTATTTGTTGTCAATAGTTGTCCATGAAGATCAAAATGAAGGAGATCAAGAAGTACTCCAATGAAATTGAGGAATAGAAATTCAGATGATTGTTGTACTGATCATAAGTTCAAAGAACATGTGTCAAAGGCGACACATTGTTTATAATAGTGAAGAATTGAGAGGTATAAAATGAAGGAGATAAAGAAGTACTCTAATGAAATGGAAGAATGGAAATTCAAATGATTGTTGTACTGATCATAAGTTCAAAGAACATGTGTCAAAGGTGACACATTGTTTACAACAGTGAAGAATGGTGAGGTATAATCCATATGAGGATGAATAAAGACGAATGGGGATTTGATGAAGACCATGCAATTCTTCATGATTGCATGAGAACCATGCAAGAGACTTCTTGAAGAATAGAATCATATGATTTTCATGAAGTAGAGAATGACGATTGAAGAAGAAGACAACGTGGAAGGGCTTGAAATTCTGAGATGGTCATGCACTTCACATTGTCTCAAAATATGATGATAAAGTTGATCTATGAAAAAATATATATCACGATAGTGGATTTTGTGATAAAAGAAGAAGAGTTGTTGAAGAATCCAAATCACAGAAAAGAAGCATGAAGGTTATGGCTGAAGCATATATTGAAGGTGGCGCTGTTTTCCAATGTTTGCCAAATTTTTGGGCCTGGAAATCGACAAATAGAGAAAAGTGGTTTTGGAAAAGGGGCTTGCGCGCCGATGTCTTGAAGGAGAGGAAACTTGCGCGCCATATGTTTTTCAAGATCAAAACATCAAAATATGTCAAAGGGATAAGGGTCTCACAAGTTTTGGGTTTGGTCGAGCAAGTGACTTGCGCGGCAGAGACAGGGGCGGCTGGACTAGGGCGGCGAGACTTGCGCGCCAAGGGGAGACTTGCGCGCCGTCGCGCAGGGTGTCCAAATGCCTATAAATACAGGTCGAACCCTCCTCATTATGTATGAGCTCAACACTTAGAAAAAACCAGAACTCCCGTCGCACAGGTGTGGTGGTCACGCAAGTGGTGTGTGGTCGCGCAAGTAGAGGTTGCGCGCCAGGTGAGAGTTGTACACTCAAGGGGGTCTGGGCGAGGAAGGAAGAGAGTCACCCAAGTTTTGAATTGAAGAATTAAGTGTCGCGCAAGTAGTTTGGTGACACTTGCATGCCAAGTTTTTAAGAAGAATGATAGTTCATAGTTGCACGCCAAAATTGGTTTGGGCGTAAAAGGATGTGAGTCGCGCAAGTTTGAAGTAGAAGAAGTGAGCGTCACGCAAGTGGTTGAGGTGAAATTGCGTGCTGGTTTGGAATTTCATGCCGGGACTTGTGCGCCGAGCTTGGAGAAGCACGCCAGGTGTAGTTGAAGCACACTGGTCTTTTTAGAGCTGCACGAAAGCTGGAAGATTGCCCGATACCTTCGGTGCAAAGTGATATTAAAAAGGAAATCTAAATGATACATGCATGATCTCATGCATACATGTAGAATTGATTTTGACAATGCCAAGTAAGCCGAGCTTCATTTATTGAGCAATCACATAAGTGGTTGTGATTTAGGCAAACAAAGACAAGAGGATCTAGTGCATTCAATTATTGCATTAAAGAAGAAGGATTGAACTGAGAAGAGCATCAACTCTGAACCCTGATGCAACCAAAGTCTCGTGCTGAACAGGAGACAAAGAAATTCATGTCTATCTGTTGAAGAGACCTTCACGTCTATAAATTTAGTGGGACTTCACCAAAGGCAGTGAGCTAGGGGGAGTCTACGGGAGTGATCCGAGGGATGTAGTGAGCTATCCCTGAACCTTTGTAAATGAAGTGTGCCTGGGACAGAGTGACTGTGCTCGAACCTTTGTAATCCACAGCTAGTGAAGTATTAGTGGAATTTGGAACGACCGACAACCTGTCGGCGTATGCTCCTTGGACGTATCCCTTAGTGGTGAACCAAGTAAAAAGTGATGTTTCATCTCTTTGCATGTGAATGTTTTATTTATTCTCATATCCATCATACAGGTTAAACTAGTTTCTACAAAAATGGGAACAAGATCCTTGTTTTTAAAAGAAAAAGTTGACACCCTGATTCACCCCTCCCCTCTCAGGGTGTCCCGGGGTCCTACAAGTGGTATCAGAGGGAAATGTTCACGTATATTGGATACTCTACAATAATTCTATTCAGAAGAGGATTTGAGTTTCTTTCCTAAAGTAAACAATGAGGTGCATTCTTGATGAAGATTCAGTCATTTCTAAGTATAATCCTACATCCAGAAAGACCATGACAAACAGGAAAAAGAAAGAGAAGAAGTAGTTAAAGAAGTCCCTCATGTCCAAAGAAGATACAGTGACTTGTTCTCCATGACCTTACAATAATGAAGAAATATCAGTATTGGAAAGTATCGAGCAGGTAGCTCAGGTTCCTACCACAGGAAAGGAAGACAAATCTATCTCAAGTAATCAGGATAAATTAATAAGTTATCTGCATGATATTCCTGAAGAAAGAGTTGCTGCTATTTTTAGAATATTTCAATGCATGCAGGTTGAGATCAACCGATTGGAAAGAGAAGCTGATAATTTGGAAAAGGGCTTGGAAGGAAAAATTCTTGAATGCTTAAAGCTCACCAAAATGATTAAATTCTTTGAAGAAAAAGATGGAGTCAATAATACTATTAATGAAAAGATTCATGTGCTTGAAGCTGAGCTGAAGAAGATCACTAAAATCAAGAGTTTTTGTTTGGAATAAACTCCCAAGAGATTCAGAGAACTTGACTCTTTGTTACAAAACAATGTTAAGATGCATGGAGATAAGGTTGAAATATTGAAGAAGACTTGTGAAGAGAAGATGATCATGATTGAATATCAACATATCATCATCATTATTGAAAGTCAAAAATTGGAAGCCCAGTTGACAAATCTTGAGAAGACACATATTGAGACTTCACAAAAGAATGAAACAGGTGATACTTGTACTCAATGTTCATTGGAGGATTCTAAAGCTGAAATACCTCCAACATGTGACAAGAAGATTATGACAACTCTTGATTATCCATGTCAAGAATCCGTTATTGCTGGTACTCAATGCTCACTGGAGGATTCTACTGTCAAAAGACCTCTAACATGCGATAAGAAAATCATGACTTTACCCACTGATCTATCACAAGCAGCTAATAAAGTGAAGGTACCTTCCATACAAACTTATACTATTGTTTCTAAATATGTATCTACAAAAAGTGTAGGTTGGAAGAAACATTCTAAACAAGTATGGATGAGGAAAGGGGAGGTTAAGAAACCTAACACTATGGATAGGTTGGATGGGAAGAAAAAGGGGGAAGATGGTTCCTCAGATAGAGCAAAAAAAATTAAGAAGAAGGCCAAACAACCTCATATAGAAGATATAAAGAAGAAAATATTTGTGGGTCAATGTTGGTGCTGTAATAGATTTGGGCATTGTGCACTGGATTGTTGGTACAATACCTTAAATGAAAAAGAACAAAGAAAGACTGTATCAAAAGGAAGAAATACAGAGAAGAAGAAGAAACATCTGTAGGTCCAGAAGCATCTGTTTACAATAAACAGATTTGGAATGCTTGATAACATCTGTGATGTATGCAACAACAATGGTCACAAGGTAGGTACATGCCCATCTCAACATGATTTCACTATTGATAAGAAAAGAAGACCTCTAATGCCGGCTAAGTATGAAGAAAGTACCTTGGGAAGAAATCAGAAGAATATTGTGAACACACATTTCCCCAAGAAGATCTCAAATAAGGAAGCTGAGAAGACCTAGAATTTTAGATCCATGAAATTGAATGGTCATTCATCCAAAAGAAAAACTAAGAGGGATGAAACTCAGATGAACCCATGTGGAAGATCCAAACTAGATGCAACAATTCTAAATGACATGTTGGTCATCTAGCCAAAATATTTGAAAAGAATGAGGAAACTTGAAGATGAAAAGGCCATGGCTGGTGACAAAGGAAAAGGAAAAATTTCACATGATGAAGATAAAAAGAATGAGCGAGTGAAAACAAAAATAAAAACATGCGTTAATGATGTTATGTGTGAGTGATGTATGAGATCTGGCCACATCTCAAAAGTTTGTCTAATCTTAATACCAGAGTAAGAAGCAGTCCTTAAGAGGAGTAAGAATGTATCATTCATGATGGATGTTAAGAAGAAGAATTCTCCACACAAAGCAGAAGAGAATAAGAAGAGATCCATGACACATCAACAGATGTCAAAACATATGTTCAAATGTGCAAGCATGAATACTGGAGTAAATGGAGAAACGTGGTTGATAAAAACACATCAACCAGGAAACTCATATTGATGAAGCAAGGAGGAACCACCTTATTCCCTTAATCATTTGTGTATTGTATTTGTGCTAATAATACAGGGAATTGAAGGTGAATCATGCTCTCAGGGGGAGAACATGAGAAGTAGTGAATGTTTTCATCTCTTGATAGCTAAGATGAAGAAGTTTCCATCCTTGAAAAACTCTTCAATTGATATTCAAAGATTAAATTGAAGGAGTACGCTTAATGAAGCTGATAAAGAGAGTTTCCCTTGAGAGGGAGAAAAATGAAGAAGCTTCCAGAATTATTATTTCATTCAGTATCAACTTTAGTTGGTATTAAATTCAATTACTCTAGAAATTTCTTGAAGATCATTTTATCAGAAATGGTATGTCATCTCTCAACCTTGGTTACTCAAAATAAAAATTATTTTACAAAGGGGTATTAACAAAGTTAATTGGTGAAATAAGAAGAATGGAAGTGCCCCAAGGTCACTTATCCTACCTATTTCACATGAATATTTTTGATCTGTTTGTTGAAGTGAGTACATGAGTTTCAGGTGGACAATATCATTTCACATTTATTATTCTCATCCTGGAATTAAAGTGAAAATCCTTTAAAGAAAAGTATACGAGTTCTCATCTCATGTGGTATTATGGCCAATGAATAATGGATAGGAATGTTGTCTAAATCAAATCCTCTTGTTTTCTACATCGAAAATTTCTCAAGTAGACTTAGAGTGAAATGATTGATGAAACATTGCTTAAGTATCGATTGATACCCTCTCTACCACATGCTTTGTATTTCTTGTCAATAAGGGGGAGAGAAAGTGAAACGAAAGTTTGAAAAGTAAATACGAGAGACGATTCTCATTTTGACATTGACGTATTCATTTCAGGAGATATTTAAGGTATTGAAAACAAAATACAAAGGGGGAGATTGTTGGGACCACTTTGTATATAAGGTTGTATTTGTTGTCAATATTTGTCAATGAAGATCAAAATGAAGGAGATCAAGAAGTACTCCAATGAAATGGAGGAATAAAAATTTAGATGATTGTTGTACTGATCATAAGTTCAAAGAACATGTGTCAAAGGTGACACATTGTTTACAATAATGAAGAATAGTGAGGTATAAAATAAAGGAGATCAAGAAGTACTCAAATGAAATGGAGGAATGTAAATTCAAATGATGGTTGTACTGATCATAAGTTCAAAGAACATGTGTCAAAGGTGACACATTGTTTACAACAATGAAGAGTGGTGAGGTATAATCCATCTGAGGATGACTAAAGATGAATGGGGATTTGATGAAGACTATGAAATTCTTCATGATTTCATGAGAACCATGCAAGAGACTTCTTGAAGAATATAATCATATGATTTGCATGAAGTAGATAATGACGGTTGAAGAAGAAGACAATGTGGAAGGGATTGGAATTCTAAGATGGCCATACACTTCACATTTTCTCAAAATATGATGATAAAGTTAATCTATGAAAGGATATATATCACGATAGTGGATTTTGTGATAAAATAAGAAGAGTTGTTGAAGAATCCAAATCACAGAAAAGAATAATGAAGGTTATGGCCGAAGCATATATTGAAGGTAGTGCCGTTTTCCAGTGTTTGCCAAATTTTTGGGCCTGAAAATCGATAAATAGAGAAAAGTGGTTTTGGCAAAGGGAATTGCGCACCGGCGTGCCGATGTCTTGAAGGAGAAGAAACTTGTGTGACATATGTTTTTCAAGATCAGAACATCAAAATATGGCAAAGGGTTAAGGGTTACGCAAGTTTTGGGTTTGTTCGCGCAAGTGACTTGCGCGGTAGAGACAAAGGCGGCTGGACTAGGGCAGTGAGACTTGTGCGCCGAGGGGAGACTTGCGTGCCGTCGCGCAGGGTGTCCAAATGCCTATAAATAAAGGTCAAATCCTCCTTATTCTGAACGAGCTCAACACTTAGTGAAAATCAGAGCTCCCGTCGCGCAGGTGTGGTGGTCGTGCAAGTGGTGTGTGGTTGCACAAGTAGAGGTTGTGCACTAGGTGAGAGTTGCGTGCTCAAGGGGGTCTGGGTGAGGAAGGAAGAGAGTCACCCAAGTTTGGAATTGAATAAGTAAGTGTCACGCCAGTAGTTTGGTGATAATTGTGTGCCATGTTTTGAAGAAGTGCGATAGTTCATATTTGCGTTCCAAAATCGGTTTGGGCGTAAAAAAATGCGAGTCGCGCAAGTTTGAAGTAGAAGAAGTGAGCGTCGCGCAAGTGGTTGAGGTGAACTTGCACGCCGGTTTGGAATTGCATTCCGGAACTTGCTCACCATCATGAAACTTGCACGCTGGGCTTGGAGAAGTGCGCCAGGTGTAGTTGAAGCACGTCGGTCTTTTTGGAGCTACACGAAAGCTGGAAGATTGCCCGATAACTTCGGTGCAAAGTGAGATTAAAAAGGAAATCTAAATGATACATGTATGATCTCATGCATACATGTAGAACTGATTTTGACAATGCCAAGTAAGCCGAGATTCATTTATTGAGAAATCACATAAGTGGTTATGATTCAGGAAAACAAAGACAAGAGGATCTAGTGCATTCAGTTATTGCACTAAAGAAGTATAATTGAACTGAGAAGAGCATCAAATCTGAACCCTGATGCAAGCAAAGTCTCATGATGAACAAGAGACAAAGAACTTCATGTCCATCTGTTGAAGAGACCTTCATGTCTATAAACTGAGTGGGACTTCAACAAAGGCAATGAGCTAGGGGGAGTCAATGGGAGTGATCTTAGGGACACAATGATCTATCCCTGAACCTTTGTAAAGGCAGTGAACCTGGTATAGAGTGACTGTGCCCGAACCTTTGTAATCCATAACTAGTGAAATATTAGTGGAATTTGGTATGACCGAAAACCTATCAGCGTATGCTCCTTAGACGTAGCCCTTAGTGGTGAACCAAGTAAAAAGTGATGTGTCATCTCTTTGCATGTGAATGTTTTATTTATTCTCATATCCATCATACAGGTTAAACTAGTTTCTACCAACGTGGGAACAAGATCCTTGTTTTTAAAAGAAAAAGTTGACACCCTGATTCACCCCTCCCCTCTCAGGGTGTCCCGGGGTCCTACACTTTCTCAGAGGAGGGTGCAGTCGATCACTCACCAGTTGGCTAGCCTCAAGCTCGGTGTGGTGGACGAGGGCTACCTTCTTACAGAGAGGTAGAATTTTGCATTGACTTATACCCAGATATGACACAAATATCTACACCTGCATATCAGATGGATCCTGTGGAGCTCTGGGAGCTGAGAGTACAATTGGAGGACTTGCAAAGGAAGGGGTTCGTATGACCTAGTGTTTCTCCATGGGCATCCCCAGTGTTGTTTTCCAAGAAGGCAGACGGGAGCTTGGGACTATGAGTGGAATTTCGGTGCCAGAACTAGGTGACCGTGAAGAACAAGTATCCATGTAACGTCCCGGATTTGAGTGCTGACCAAAGGTTCCCCGAACCCAGTTGGTCACATGACCTCAAGTTCATTTTCCCAAATTCCAAAGTCTGTTGACCAAAAGTGAGGGACAAGGTATGATAATGGGAAAACTATTCCCTTATTTATAGAGTATACACAAGGGAATAATAAATAGTAAGTAGTAGCAGAAGCAGTAATACCATACAACAGAAGTAAATAATGGAAGACCGATAGTATAAACAACTTCAACATATATAAATAAATAATGCATGTCACATGTATCTAGGAAAGCATCCAAACAAGTCACAATGATGGAAATAGAATACTAAAACCCAATTATAGAAAACAATAAACTTCAATAGCATTGCAAGCCTCAGCTTGGTCCCATGCTCTCTAGCTCTAACAACAATCAAGTACCTGATGAAGAAGAGTGCTTTCCCTTATCTACACCTGCAACCATATAATCTGTTTGGGCCCAAAAGAATGACCCAAATAGGGTCTGAGACGAATCCCAGTAGGCAACCACCAAAATATTTGCACCGAACAGTCAGTGAATGTATATAGTAGGCAATATGCAGAAATGAAGCAATAAACTAAGAAGTACTCAAAATTAAACTACCCTACAGTTTTTAATTACATCCATTTTCATTTATAAATTATTCAAACCGTTGAATAATGTAACCTTGGGATCTAGCCTAAGCTCTGTATCCCCCTGTATAATAGTAACAACAGACATCACAAAAGACCATCTAAACAACCATGTAAGACCTAGTATAAGCTTGTGCTTTGGCTTGGAAAACTCATCACAATTATTCATTTATTCACAACCGACCCTCTGGGAATGATCTCATGGTCTTACCCCTATGGTCCCACATATCATAGAGTAAAGGCAATGACCTTATGGGTAACTATCACAGTCAATACCCCTGGTCTACATAGCATTAATAATTTATACACGAACTCCAGGTAGCTCTCATAGTCAATACGCCCTGGGTAAACATAGTATAAATAATCATAAACGACCTCTGGGTAGCTCTCACGGTCAATAAACCCTGGGTCAAAATCTACATGAAGTCTCTCACGGTCCTGTGTAAATAAACATGGAAACCCCCATAGTTTTCTCAGTCCAAGGCTCTCACGATCCATTGGAAGATCAGCATGCATACAACATTCATTAATGGCTCTACATGAAATTCAAACTATTAAATGACTCAAATTTAATCAAACATAAAAAATAACATCACATATAATCAATCACATCCATCCTAAACAACTCAAGTCATGAATAACAAGGTATGCCTCATAGTCAACCTAGGCTAAATGGCCAAAAACAGTCAAACTAGGAAAACACACCCATGGGGTGTCCCATAAACAAGGGTATACAATCTTATTCATAGGAAACGAACCTTAATCAAACAACCAAACCATAGTAGGTATTAAATAGGGTCAAAAATACAAAATATGTAATACCCCAACATGGGTATTTGGCACTTTAAGCATATATAATACAAAGACAACCAAAGAAAGGAACAAACCACCTTCCTTAATGTCGTACGATCAACACTCATGAATTTCGGCCTTTGAATCATCCTAGAATGATGTATATCTTTGAAAAGGGTAAAAATGATCAACCCTCAATAACTCATGAGAGAAAATGAATTAGGAAGAAGGGCTCTAGGGAAAGAGATAAATCACCGGTGGGAATCCAATGCACCCAGTGATGTCTCAATCGGAGCTCAGATGGAGAATTAGGAGGGGCTCAGAGTTCTTCGGCGTTCCGTCACTCTCTTATACTAATCATGGAAAGAAGAAATGTGTTCTGGATATGAGACATAACCCCGCACCAATTTATCAAATAAAAAGAAAAGTACACAATATTTTCATTTAATGTACACGCCATGTACTAGCCTCAACCGGCCCCCGCTTTAGGTGGTCTTCCCAATCACCTGCACAACCATGTACCCGACCGTTACACAGCCAATACACAACTATACGTGGAAACCAAGTACACGATGTGTACCCAAAAGTACACAATTTGTACTTAGAAAATTTTCATTTCTTCCTTTTTCCTCTAAAACACCCAAAATCAAGATCCATACCTGAAATGAAGATCCAGGTTCTTAAAAACTTCCCCCCTTAAAGAAATTTCTCCCCAAATTTCCCTTCTAAGGGTAGAAAAGAATAAGCTTCAAAAAACTCTGGCCACTGTGATCGTACATCAGGCTCTCTCTCCCAAGTCTCATCATGTACTCTCCTATGCTTCCATAAAACTCGTACCAGAGGAACAAACTGGCCACAAAGAACCTTCATGCTGCGATCCACAATTCGAATAGGGTGCTCCTCAAAGGATGAATCCACCTCTAAATCAACCTCCTCGGGTTGAAAAATGTGATATGGTTTTGAAAAGTAGCACCATAGCTGAGAAATGTGAAAGACGTCATGCATATCCCGGTACCTCTGAGGTAACTGAAACCGATAGGCAACTGGCCTGACTCTCTCCAAAACCTCAAATGGGACGACATATCTCGATGAAAGATTACCCTATCTCCTAATCCTTCTATGTCCCAACCTTGGTGTGACACATAAGAAAACCTGATCTCCAACCTTGAAATACAGAGGTCATCTCCGTCGATCAACATAAGATTTCTGGCGAGACTGTGCAGTAGTCATCCTCTTCCAAATCAACTCCACCTGCTCTGTGGTCTCCTGGACAAGATGAGGTCCCAAAATAGCTACCTCTCCTACCTCCAACAAACATAGAGGTGATCATCATGACCTACTATACAAATCCTCATAAGGTGTCATCTGAATCGTCGCCTAAAAACTATTATTGTAGGAAAACTCCACTAGGGGTATACGTCTCTCCCAAGAACCCCCAAAATCCAAGACACATGCTTAGAGCATGTCCTATATAACCTGAATTGTGCGTTTAAACTGACCATATGTTTGGGGATGGTAATCTGTACTCAGAAGTACCTGTATACCCAAATCCCTCTGTAGTCCTTACCAGTCATAGAAGTAAACTGAACGTCCCTGTCTAAAACAATAGAGTACAAAACTCCATGAAAATGTGCAATCTCTCAAATGTAAAATCTTCCAAGCTCATCAACACTGAAGGTCTCCTTAATTGGAAAGAAATGTGAAACCTTAATGAGTCTGTCAAAAACAAACCAAAACACATCATTACCTCAAGGAAACCTTGGAAACCCATCACAAAATCCATCACGACATCATTCCATTTCCACTCGGGAATGGGTAACTGCTACAAAATCCCTGCTGGTCACTGATACTCCGCCTTCACCTGCTGATAGGTGGAACATCTCATAAAAACACAGTAACATTACTCTTCATATCTGGACACCTATACTAACGGTGTAAATCTTGATACATCTTAGTTACACTAGGATGAACTTCCCAAACTGAGGAATGAAAATCTCGCATCAAATCCTCATTCATGTTTACTAAAACCCATACGTGTCCATGAAAATTAAAAATCTCATAACCTCTTATGGTCCACCCAGGAGTAGGGTCCTCTTATGACACTCTCTCGTAGGACTAGACTGTCAAAATATGATAGCTACCTCATTCACACTCGATCCAGTAGAGTAGAGGTAACAACTATAGAAGAAAGAAACATTTTCCCCTGTTTTTCGTGCATCTCCAAATGCATCTCAAAGAATATAGCCATTAGCTTCCACTCACTACTGGCCTTCTGAACTGCATGTATCTGAGTCCTCCTACTCAATGCATCAGCCACTGTGTTGCCTTTCCCAAGTGTGTAGGCAAGCTCAAAGTCAAAATACTGAAGGTACTCAACCCACCTTCACTATCTCAAATTAAAATCACACTGAGTAAAGATATACTTGAGACCTTTGTGGTTAGTGAATACCAAAAAATGATCTCCCAAAAGATAATGTATCCAATAGCATAAGTATGCACAAATTTAGCTAACTCAAGATTAAGTGTTGGGTAATCCTCTCATGTGGCCTCAACTGTTGAGACCCGTACGCAATGACTCCTCCCCCCTGCATAAGCACTTATCCCAGCCCAATACCCAATTCATCACATAAAACTGTGTAACTTTTTCTTGGATCTGACAAAATTAGTATCAATGCAGAAGTTAATCTCCCATTCAGCTCATGAAAGGCTGAATCGTAGGAATCTGTCCACAAGTACTTTACACCCTTCTTAGTCAGGACCTTCAGTGGTGCTGCTAATCTTGTAAATTCCTATATAAAGCATCTGTAGTAACTATCCATCCCCATAAAACTCCATACCTCAAAGACGTTCTTCAACTGCTCCTAAAAAACAACTACCCTCACTTTCTCTAGGTCTACTGATACTCCTGTCTCTGAGATAACATGACCCAATAAGTGAATATGGTCCAACCAAAAGTGACATTTTGAGAGATTAACATATTAACTAATGATCTCTAAGTGTATTGAAAACAATCTCAAGGTGGGTAGCATGTTCGTGTCAAGCGTTAGAGCACACTAAGATATCGTCCACAAAAAAAACCACAAAAGAATACAAGGATAGAACACTCAGTTCATCAGTTCCATGAAAAATGTTGGCGTGTTCGTGAGACCGAATGAAATAACCAAATAATCGTATCGATTATACATGCTCTAAAAGGCTATAAGAGTTATATCTGATGGTCTAATGTGCAACTGATGATGACCAGATCTCAATTCAATCTTTGAGAACACCCAAGATCCTCAAAGATGATCAAAGAGAACATCAATCCTAGGTAAGGGATATCAATTCTTTATCATAAAATAGTTCATCTTCTTATAATCCACACAAAGTCTGAGGGTACCATCCTCCTTCGTAAAAAGGATGGGCAAACCTAAAGGAGAAGTATTGGGTTAGATGAAACCCTTTTCTTGAAAATCTTCTAACTGCTTCTTGAGCTCTTTTAAATCTGGTGTAGCCATCCTATAAGGAGGAATGGACACCAGTGCCGCTTCTGGAACAAGCTCGATAGAGAAATATACCTCTTATTCTAGAGGTAAACCTAAAAATTCATCTAGAAAGACATCTCTAAAACAATCCACCACTGAAGGAAAGTCCATCTGTGAAGTAACCTAGTCATCCAGATATAAACTAGTAATCTGGGCTGTAATTCCTCCCATCCCAAGAAGCTTGGGTCCATCTCTGCTCGCCTGGACATCCCATTATCCCTTGTGTAGAAAGGACCCACCCTCTGGTGATATGAAACTCACCCTGCGGTGATAGCAGTCAACAAAGGCCTGGAAGGAGACTAACTAGTCCATTCTAAGAATGAAATAAAATCCTGTCATCTCTAAGACAGAGAGGTCCCATAAGAAGCGACACACTCTCTCCAGATGATGGTGAGAAAAACCAACAAAAACGCTAAAGATGACCCATGTTTTTGAAACATTGGCACTCAACTAGGTCCCTCAGGCATTGAGGTCTCGTGTACCTACTCTTCTTACACTGGTAGCACCTCACATGACTACCTGTAGATACATCCCTCCTACTAGAATCACTATGTGAAGGCTCCCTGCGGCGCTTCCTACTATCAAATGAAGGAGTACCAGCCCTGGATGTTGAACCACCCTAGCTCACAGCTCCCAACTCCCTCATATTGCACTCAATAATCAACACCTGGTTCACTAGAGCAGTCACCGAAGTCGGCATAAATACATTCACCTTTGATCAGATGTCATACCTGAGACCATCCTCAAACCACCTAGCCAAAGATAACTCATCACCTCCCAAAGCAGGTGTGAAGCACTGAAGCTCCATGAAACAAGAAGAATAATCCATCATTGGAAGAGCGACCTGCTCCAAATGCATGAACTCTCAGGCTTAGTTGATGCTCAACATCTCAGGGTAGAAGTAATCATAGAAGGTCCTATGAAACTCTTCCCAAGCCATATCCCGGTGATGCCCCACTTGTGTGACAACATCTCACCATCTCTTGGAGAAATCACATAGAACGTACGTAGAGAGCTTCACCCTCCTCTCCAGAGGCATCTCTAGATGCTCAAAAATATCAAGCATGGATTCTAACCATGAATCTACAGTCTGTGGTCCTCCATCCCCTAAAAAAGTGGGAAGATGCTACTACTGGAACACCCACGTCAACTCTACCATAGTCAAGGTATTATGTGGTTCTCCCTAGAAAGTATGAATCATATTTATAAACCCTTCATGAAACTATGCATAAACACCTATGTCCGGTATAACAGCTGGTGCCAAGATGGGAACGACAGGAGGATCTGCTAGTAGTCCCTGATCCATCCTTTCCGGTGTCTGTTCATCAACCTGCACCTGGCATACAACTGGAGGATGTCTTGGTAGAATGAATCTTCAAGGTCAAGTGCACACCTCAGTACAAGAGTATCAAGTACAACAACTTAGAAGTTCAAGAAAGAAACATGAAAAGAAACATTCAAGTTTTACAAAATAGGGTTACACGACATGTATAACCCCTACACAATGTGTGATCTTAATCTTTTAACATGGTGTCTACCTCTTCCAAACCTAGCCATGTAACACCCATACACACGGCGTGTTCCTCCTGAGACACGATGTGTACTTGAATTTTCCCTATTTCCCATGTTCCTCTACACAGCTAGAACTACACGGTTCTCTCTTGGGTAACACTACACGACATGTTCACCCTTGACACAACGTGTAATAGTTCAGTTCCTTATACCCATGTCCTAGGTCACATGGTAGGATACACGGTCAACTCTAGATAGCGTGTACAAGCTAGACACGACATGCACAACCTAAGTTTCATCCACCGGTGTCATTGGTCACATGACTTAATACAAGGTTCTCTACACACGATGTGTACAATCTAGACATGACATATTATACCAACATTTTTCCAACCCTGTGTCTCTGCTCACACAGTCAATCACATGGTCAAGTACTACACGATGTGTACTCCCAGTACATGGCGTGTACTTAATAAAATTTGTTTCTTCTAGAAAATAAGAATACATGGCGTGTGTTCATGACAATACATGCCACATTGTCTGGGTTTCTGGACAGTAAGCCTCTGGAAATTCTCCAGAACCCTTAAAAACTTAAAATTTTGACCAAGGCATGAAAATTCCAACCCGTGAGAGCCCATACTTCAGCGGATCAAAGTTTTTCATCCTTATTCATCTCAAAACTTGACAAAATTTAATTAAAGTTCAAACATGATCCACCAAATTCCGATCCAAGAGGGACCATAACACCTCAGGGATCAAAGTTTGGTGTCCATCCAAATAAAAATTTACATATTCCAATACCCTATCAAAATAGCAGGTATATTATCACGACATCTATCACAAAATCATATATACCTAGCACAAAATCTATCACAACAACATGAAATCAGTAATGCACCCTAAATGGAATGATAAGAATGCATGACATGTGATCTCTAGGAAGTTCCTATATGATGCATGATATGGTATAACCTTATCTCACCAGGTTGCAATAGAAGTAGAACCTCAATAATATCAATGACAACAATACAAAACAAGTGAGTCACCCAATGGTGAAATCAAATCAACTATAACAATTGCCAAACCAGAAAAATTGCAATATTTGTGGTAACTTGTATTTTCCCCGTACATGGGTTAGCTACTCCCGGGCACAACTTATTACCAAATACCCATTCCTTCTTATCCCTCTCTACAGGATCCAAATAGTAAGACAACGAAGAAAAGAAACTCCTTTGATACCACTTTGTAACGTCCCGAATTCGGGTGCCAACCAAAGGTGCCCCAAAACCGGTTGTTCACATGACCTCAAGCGCATTTCCCAAAACACCAGAGGCTTCTGACTAGAATTAAGGGACATATTATGATAATGGGGAAAATATTCCCTCATTGGTAGAGTATACATTGTAAAATAAAAAATAATAAGTAGTAGAGGAAGCAGTAATACCATACAATAGAAGTAAACAGTAGAAGATTGATAATATAAACAATTGCCGAATATATAAATAAATTATGCATTTCACATATATCTAGGAAAGCATAAAAACAAGTCACAATTCTAGAAATATAATACTGAAACCCAATTACAAAAAATAGTAAAATCCAACATCATCGCAAGCCTCATCTTGGTCCCATGTTCTCTAGCTCCAATAACAATTAAGTACCTGATGAAGAAGGGAACTTTACCTTATCTACACCTGCAACAATATAATCTATTTGGGCCCAAAAGCATGACCCAAACAGGGTGTGAGGCAAATCACAATAAGCAACCACCAAAATATTGGTGCCTAACAATCAGTGAATGTATATAGCAGAAAATATGCAAAAATGAAGCAATAAACTGGGAAGTACTAAAAAGTAAACAATCCTATAGTTTTAAATTAAATTCATTTTCATTTATAAATTAATGAAACTTTTTAATAATATAACCTCAATATCTATCCTAATATCTGTATCCCCCTATATAATAATATCAATAGATGTCTCAAAAGACCATATAAACAACCAAGTAAGACCGAAAGCTTATTCTTTGTCTTGGAAGACTCATCACAATTATTCATTTATTCACAACCAAACCTCTGGGAAAGCTCTCATAGTCTAACCCCTATGGTCCCACATAGCATGGAGTAAAGATAACGACATTTTGGGTAGATCTCATGGTCAATACCCCTGGTCTACATAACATTAATAATTTATACACAACCTCTAGGTAGCTCTCACGATCAATAGCCCATGGGTCAACATAGTATAAATAATCATAAATGAAATTCAGGTAGCTCTCACGGTCAATACCCCTAGGTAAAAATCTACACTAAGGATCTCATGGTCCTGTGTAAATAAACATGTAAACCCCCACAATTTTCTTGGTCCAAGGGTCTCACAGTCCATTGGAAGATCAACTTGCATACAACATTCATTAAAGGCTCTACATGAAATTAAAACTATTACATGGCTCAACTTTAATCAAAGCATAAAAATAGGCATCACATATAACCAATCAACTCCATCCTAAACAACTCAAGGCATGGAAAACAAGGCACGTCTCATAGGAAACCTAGGCCAAACGACCCTAAATAGTCAAACTAGGGAAACAAACCCATGGGGTGTCCCATAAACAAGGGTATAGAATATTTTTCATAGGAAAAAACCCTTAATAAAACAACCAAACCATAATAGGTTTTAAATGGGGTCAAAATCCAAAATATGCAATACCCTAACATGGGTATTCAGAACTTTATGCATATATAATCCAAAGAAAATTGGAGAAAGGCACAAACCACCTACCTTGATGTTGTACGATTAACACTCTTCAACATCGGCCCTTGAATCGACCTAGAATGATGTAGATCTACAAAAAGGGTAAAAACAATAAACTCTCGATAACTCATGAGGGAGTAGGAATTAAGAAGAAGGGATCTAGGGAAAGAGAGAAATCACTGGTGGGAATCCAACACACCTGATGGTGTCATAATCGGATCTCGGAAGGAGAATTGGGAGGGGTTTATAGTTATTTGGCATTCCATCACTCTCCTGTATGAAAGATGAAAATAAGAAATGTGTTCTGGACATGAGACACGACCCCACACTGATTTATCAAATAAAAATAAAAGTACATGATGTGTTCATTTAATGTACATACCGTGTACTAGCCTCAATCAACACCCACTTTAGGTGGTCTTATAGGTCACCTACACGGCCATGTACTTGACCATTACATGGATAATACATGACTATACATGACAACCAAGTACACAGTGTGTACCCAAAAGTACAGGGTGAGTACTTAGAAAATTTCCATTTCTTCCCTTTTTATCTAAAACACCCAAAATCAAGATCCATACCTAAAATTAAGATTTGGGTTCTTACAATACAGTGATGAGGATTGATGGCCTCTTTAATTAGTTGAAGGGAGCAAGGTGGTTCTCAAAGACTGACCTCAGATCAAGCTATCATCAGCTTTGGGTATGGGATGAGGATGTACCGAAGATAGCCTTTAGATGCCGGTACAACTACTATGAGTTTTTGGTGATGCCTTTTGGAATAACCAATGCCCCAACTATGTTCATGGGACTCATGAACATGATATTCCAGACTTACCTCGATCATTTCTTGGTATACTTCATTGATGAAATCTCGGTGTACTCAGTGTCAAAGGAGGAGCATGCTACACACCTGCGGATAGTCTTGGATACAATCTGAGAGCACCAGCTTTATGATCAGATCTTGAAGTGATAGTTTTGGATATGGGAGGTCCACTTTCTAGGAAACATCATCTTATAGGCTGGATTTGCAGTGGATCTGACAAAGATAGAGGTAGTGCTTTCTTGGGAGCCACTTAAGAGTGTGACTGAGGTGAAAAGTTTCTTGGGGTTGGTTGGATACTACCAGAGGTTCGTGCCCGATTTTTCTAGGGTAGCAACACCTTTATCATATTTGAAAAATAAGGTAAAACCCTTCATGTGGATGAAGAAGTGCCGACATAGTTTCCAAGAGCTGAGACAGAGACTGAAAAGTGCTCCCATCTTGAGACTACCAGAAGAGGGCATTGGTTATGTAGTCTTTTACAACACATCAGGGACCAGACTGGGTTGTGTCCTGATGTGGGAGTGATCAGTGATCACCGAAGGCTCATGATAGTTGAAGAAGCATGAGCAGAACCATGTCACCAATGAACTAAAGTTAATAGAAGTAGTATTTTCCTTGAAGATGTGGCGACACTACTTTATGGGTGAATAGTTTACCATCTACTCCAACCACAAGAGTCTCAGGTATATCTTCTCATAGAAGGACCTGAACCTGAGACAATGGTGATGGTTGGAGTTCATCTAGGACTATGAATCTGAGATAGTCTATACTCTTAGGAAGGGTAACGTGGTGGCTAACATGCTCATAAGGAGGTCTGGTTTATAGTTGCTGAATGAGGTGACATAGTGCTAGTCGCGATGCAGATATCCTTCATGGATGATGATGGATATTCTTACCTTCAATATATGATTTCTACTTCCCCACTCATTTAGTGAGTTTGGGAGGCACAACTTGTGGATGTTGACTACGAGGCCCAACGTGCTCAGATGTCCTCAAGACAAGCTCCTGATGGATTTTCGATAGGTATAGAGCATGTCATCCTTTTTAGAGGACGCACTATAGTACCAGTGACATTACAAGAGGAGGTATTGAGGGAGTTCCATACATCCCCTTTGGCAGTACATCCTAGTGTGTCAAAGATATACCAGGACCTCCGACATCAGTACTGGTGGACATGGATGAATAAAGCAGTGGTAGAGTTCATTTCACGATGCCTCACTTGTCAGCAAGTAAAGGACGAGCATCAGGTCCCAGAAGGCTTGACACAACCACTTGAGGTACCTTAGTGGAAGTGGGATGGTATCTCCATGGAATTAATGATGGGGTTACCACACATGTCCAGGGGCCAAAACATTATCTGGGTGATCGTTGACTGACTCACCAAGTCGGCTCAATTCCTACCCATTCGGGAGTAGGGATCGATAGAGGGATTGAGACGCCTATACGTCTAGGAGATAGCGTGGTTTCATGGGGTGACTTCAAATATAATCTCAGACCATGATGCATTCTTTATATCCTATTTGTGGAAGGGGTTACAGGAGGTGTTTGGGACTCAGCTGTGCTTGAGCAAAACATTTCACCCCCATACAGATGGTCAGATGGAGTGGACCATACAGAACCTAGAGGACATGCTTCATGCTTGTGTCCTATATTTTGGTTATATTTGGGAGGACCACCTACCAATGGTAGAGTTTTCATACAACAATAGCTATCACTCCACTATTGGCATGAAAAATTTTGAGGCCTTGTATAGGTGGCCATACAGATCACCTATATGCTGGACAGACCCAGGGGAGTCAACATTCATGGGTTCAGAGTTGGTACGAGATACCACTGAGAAGGTGCAAATAATCTAGGATTGGATGAGGACTACAAAGAGCAGACATAAGTCTTATGTCGATAGGAGATGAATACCCTTGAAGTTTGAGGATGAATAACATGTTTTCCTTTGGGTATCACCCCGATAGGGATTACAAGGATTCGGCTGGGGCGACAACTTATCTCCAAGGTTCATCGGACCTTTCCATATTCTTAGTAGAGTTGGAGAGGTGGCATACCACCTATCTCTTCCCCCCACATATGTACCAGGTTCACGATGTTTTTCACGTGTCACAACTAAGGAGGTATGTGCATGATATATCACACATCATCGACTGGGATGAGCTAGACATTAACGATGATGTGAAATTTGCGGAGTTCCCATTGGAGATAGAGGATCGATAGGAGCAGGTCCTTTGTGGATGGTTTATTCCTCTGGTGTGTGTTCAATGACAGCATAATAACATTCAGGAAAGCACATGGGAGATGGAGGCTTAGATTCGTGCTCAATACCCCCATTTGTTTGATTAGCCTTTGTTTTGAATTTTAGGGACATAAAGCCCTAAGGTGGGGAGAATGTAATGTCCTTGAATTTCCATGTAATTTTTTTAATTATATGGAATTATTTCGAGACTAAGCATTTTGACGACATGTGATTACAAGCCCCGAGGTGCTTGGAATGTAATTTTGAACTTTACTTTAGTTCACTTAAGTAAATGTGCGAGCATATTTTTCTAACTTTTGAACTAGTGCTTGGATTGATAATACGAGGGAACCATTGAACTCGGAACACCGATATTCTCTTAGAAAAGACTTAACTTTGACCGATAAGGGTCAGATGGAAAAGCAAATTTTTAGACTTTTCAGAAAATAATAGAATAACTTAGAAAAATGTTATTTTATTTTCTTTTAAACCATTGAGCGGTAGACGGTAGCACTACGGTGAGGCGACGAGGTGACGAAGATGCACATTAAATAAGGATCATTAATGGATTGTTGTGAAAGCGTAACTGCTACACTATTTCATAATTTATTAAACTAAAACATTGGAGAGTTGAGAATTAAACCCTAGGGATTCTCTGATGAACCTACAATGGAATTCCTCTCCATATAAGAATGAAGAATGCAATGACAAACACAAAAAATTCACGGATTGGTGACGATGTGGATCTCATCCATTGTCAGTAGCGGATCCAACAATCCAAGTAGGGATTATGCTTTCTTTGTGATTGTTGTTCTTTCCCTATTCTTCGTTCTAAAATAATGAATGCAGATCAACCCATGAATAGGTTGATCCCCAGATCGTGTGTTATTACAGAAGGGTTGTTAAATTCATGGACTTGAATGGTGGGGTAGATTTATGTGTTGAAATCTCAAACCTCCCTTTGATTATACACCTCTAATGCAGAGGGCGCATGCTAACACGAACAAGGCCCGAGTCCCTCCACCTTGAGTGTTCTTGTACATTCTTCATGGAAAAAATTCTTGAAATAGTGGAAAGGTGAGTTTGAGGCCATTGCAGTGAAGGTGGAATCCCTATGAGCCTATAGTCATAGGTAGTTCAAGAAACGGACCACCAGAGCAACTCTGATGGCCCACAAAAGAAACCGCCAGCGCACCACGGCCAGCTGGCTGTGTCGACGTGGAAGTGAGGTGCCGACCAGCACCATGTGGAGGGGAAACCCACGTCCAAGCCACTCGATTGAGATGGAGACATATGGTCAGAGACCACATGCGGGAGTCTGGCTGGCCGGACTGGCCAGCTGCGCGGGACAAGCCGCAGTTGCTTGACCGTGACGGAGGAAACTGCCTCCCGTTGACCGTGGGGTGAGTGGGGATTAGGATGCGGATTCAAGTCGTGTTCTGGCCAGGCGACGAATGGGTCCACCTCTAGAGGATCGGGCAGGCCAGTGGGAGGGAACCACCCCAATGGGTCATACCCACCCCGTTGTGCCGGACCTGGGGCCCAACGTGCCCACAACCCAATGAACTAGACCTAGTCCGGGCTGGGTCCGGGTCGGGTCGGATCAATGGACCCAGGTCGGGTTGGTGGACCTGGTTCAGGTCGGTAGACCCTGGTATGGGTTGGGTCAGTAGTCCCCAGGCCGGGTCGGGTCGGATTGGTCCAACCAAACCAGACTAAACCCAGACCCAACCAACCCATTTTTGGAAAAGCATCAATAACTTACAGACTGAGCGTCCATTTGTCATCTATTACATTGGGACCCTTGCGATGAGGAAATCCTTCTAAGATACTCTACGTGAGTTTTGACGGAGTTTGGTGTACGTCCGGGTTGGATCGGACTCGAATCCAACCAGACCCTTATTACAAAATGCCCATATCTTACAGACCGGACGTCTGTTCGATGCGCCATCTATTACGTTGGGAACCTTATGATGAGACGGTCCTTTGGGTTACTCTATATGGGGATTCTTGGTGGTTGAGGTAAGAGCAATGGCTTGAGGAGCATATCCTCCTGGAATCAAGTGTGCTAAGTGTGAGAATCCAGTGGCTGGCTATGACGTGAAGAATGAAGATCGACCCTTCATGGATCAACATGAGAGAGACCATTCATGGATCAACAATAGAGAGAACCTTCATGGATCAACATGAGAGTGACCCTTTATGGATCCTCATAAGAGATACCCTTTATAAATTAACAACAGAGAGACCCTTCATGGATCAGCAGCAAAGCAATCCTTCATGGATCAACAGTAGAGCCTCTCAACAGAATAAGATGATATAACTTTATGACTGATCATCTTTACTTATATACTTAAGTTATAATTGGTGTGAGATATGTCTTTTTCTTTGTACTTTACATGAAATCTTTCTTTGTGTTATTTTCCTTTATAGATTTTTGAGAGACCTTCAGGGGTCTCAGGGTCCCTACTGAGTATTGTTATACTCACCCCTGCATGGGCTTCACCCACACCTATTGTGTCTTGTGTAGAAGATGGAAAACTTTGACTGGGACTTTGGGGATCTAGGGATAGATGGTGCTCAGAGGTGGATTGATAGATGTGGTGTGCTGCAGTGACATCAAATAGTGAGCTATACCTACCATTCAAGTAGGATCCTTGGTAGAGGACCTCAGGAGCTTTTACTTCTTTTGCTATACTTTCCTTTTAGCTAGACTTGTATTTTGGCCCATTTAGTTTCATTTTACACCTTTTACTATCAGCAATGGTAATTTGTGGTGGTTGTACTATTTTATTTCCTTTGTAGTTTTCTTTGTACAGTATTCCATGTCTGTATGTGTATAGGTTTAAAGGAAATGCCTTCCCTTTTTGGGATATACCTTTCCGGTGCTAGTCCCCAGCCCTTGGACTATGGATGACAGGCTTAGGGTAGTCATGGAACAAGCTCTGGGGGATGGGTCATGACATATAAGGCATCAAGAATAGTCACCTCATCATAAGATATGTCAACAAGATAATATCCATATCAATAGTAAACACCCAAATATACTCATAACAAACAACCATTCTCAAGTGGTCTCAACCAATACCATCAGCCAAATGATTCTTCCCAAGCCTTATAGGTAATTATAGTTCCAATAGTAATCACTCCAAGAACTATACTGCCACTAATGACTCTCATCCAAGTGGTCATTATTACCAGACCTCACTAAGAATTACTCAATGGATCTCTGAAGATATCATCATCCAGATATGGGATCACACCCAGGGTCACTAGGCAGCACCACAAACCTTATTGGATTAGTCTACTAGATAGGGATCAACACCTTGTGGATGGTGGTCAGACTGATACCATAAACCCCACCTAGGAATGATGGAGGAACCCACTCTGGTCCCATAAGTGGATACATCAAAGTATATCTAATACTAAACCCATGGAGGGGATCAATGTCCCATGTTAAGGAATAAATGACACACTGTACCCTCATAGGAAAGGACTAGAGAACCATAATCAACTGGAACTGATCTATACTAAAGAAACAAATGGATCCAAACACCCTCACACTACAAAATATTTAACTTTTTCCAACAGTGGTAAATCAGTTGGTAAAAGTATATTTTCTGTTGGTAAAACGTTTTACCAACATATATACCCCTGTCACTAAAATTTTGGTAAAAACTATGTTTCTAAATGTTATTACGATAGATAAAATAGTTCTGTTTCAATTATAATAATACCAATAGATAATATATTTGCTGGTCTTTAATTAATACCAATAATGATATCTGTTGCTAATATTTTTTTAAATAAAAAATATATTATTTTTATATTTCCATATTCATTACACTATATGCAATAATATAATTATATATAATATGGATATTATAATTATTATATAATAATTATGAAATTAGTTTGAATGAAACTTATAGAAACTGGATAGCCACATGGACAATAATCCAAAGTAAACATGGTCATCTTATTTAACAACTAATCCAACTACTATTATCATTAATTTGTATCAGTAAAACAACAAACATAACATAAACACCTAGAAAGATATATTTCCACTTTTATAAACAACCATACCCCAAACTAATAATCTCTAGTACAATTTGAAAAGGAATGATGTTAATGAAAAAATAGTTCTATGCTTTGCCAGTAAAAACCAAACAGTAACATGTCATCATGAAATCCTGCATATGATGAGGAAAATGCTCATAGATATGGATGCAGCTCATGAAAAAACATGGGATGCATGGATACAACTCATTCATGAACATGAGATGCACACAAATGGGTCCATCAGATCAGTTGGGTTTATGGTCACCATTATATCAGTCATTTAAGCCACCTTCCTCATCAATTTTGTGCGAACCTGTCCCATAAAAGACAAAATAAGAGGTAGAAAAATGTATTTTAAAAGACAATATAACCATAAAATATCCTTTCAATGGATTATTCTTCACTAGAGCATTCCTAGTCATAGCACAAGAAATCAAGGAAGAAGTATGTGAAATGTTGAAATACAATGGTTGTAGGATCCATCCATAACCATGTTTCCACTATACTTGAAAAACAAATAAATGATTACACAATCATTTGGACTTATAAAAACCATTAAAAAAATCAAGAGAAGTCGATGAGTAAATAGATAACCACAAGCAATCCAAATTATCAAACCAACCTTAGGTTTTCCATATATATTTTTCCCCAACCTCAAGGATCCTTAACTAACTTGAGAATTTATCTGATCTAGAAAGAGATGGTATTCTTTAAAATTATACAATTTAGAAGACCCTACATTGACCTTGAGTTCACGTGGTCAAACATATCTTGAATAGATTCTCTATAGCTGTAGAAACAAGTTTGGAATCAAAAATAGTGAACCCAAACATATGAGTTCACATATAGAAATGATCCTGAGAATAAAGAATTTATGTGAAAAAAATGTTATGGCATACCTATGAAGATGGTCAGTTAGGTTTAAGGTCGCCACCAGATGAGTCCTTAATCCAACTTATCAATTTTGTGCATACCTGTCGTAACACTAACCATCAATCACACTTCCACTTTTATTCCATGAAATTAAAAGGAATAAAATGATACAATTTAGAAGATACAACTTATTGTAGAAGGATCAGTATAACTGCTAGCACTGCACTGCAGAATTTTGTAAGGGCTGCTCATGCAGGTGACGAAGAAGCCTTCCCCCTTACCGCATGTATTGCTTCTCACATAGTTGAACAATTACATAGTATAATTCTCAAAGCTGTAATGTAAAATTTTCTAAGGTAAGAAGATGATACTTATACAGGATCAATTCCATTGTCAATCTAAATTCCCAGTACACATTTGATAAATATTTAAAAATCCTCCATCCACTTTAGTTGACCATCATAAAGACATACAATAAAAGAACAAACTTAGAATTCAACCAGATTATTTTTCCTATTATTTTTTCAAAGTATTTATAAATAATGAGTGTAATTCTTGAAAAAATTTATTAATAATAAAAAGACAACATCAGCTTTGATATTTTGTAAAAACATCTCATTATGAACAATATGAAAAATAATATATGACATACTGAAAAGAATAAATAAGCATAAGTAATTTATGTGATTTTCCCAAATAAAACAAATATAAATACATTTAAAAACTATTAATCATATATACCACAATAGTTTACTAAAGAAATAAGAAACTTAGTCCAAACAAACATGCAAAAGAGAAAGAAAGAGTACTCACAAATTCCAACCTAATCAGCTTCATTACACTACCTACTGTGCCTCAGAGAATAGATCAGCCTTGAGTGAGATAATGAAGGGGCACTCAATCAAGAAAATATTTCATTCTTCAAATCTGGCCTATATCTATTTTCTGACACAAACATTTTAAAGCATTAATATCACCAACATACATAAATAATATTACAAATGTATTATAAAAATCATAACACTGATATATAAACTGGAGAAATAAGCTCATAATCAATGAAAAACAAGGTAATTTACAAGAATGTTCCCAGGAAAAAGGATCATTTTTACATGACACCTTATCATCATTGCAGATAAACATACATTGAATATTTGAAAAACAAATAAAATATCATCAAATATAAGAATTATCTAATATTTTATAAACTCATTGCAACCCAGTCCCTTTAATATATCTATTTAACTCATGCATATTTATATCAATAACCAATCTAAGTATACATATTCAGATGTTATATATGAAAAAACAACATAAGAGCAACCGAAGAAGAAAAATTGGCAAGTGGTGATGGAGTGAATCTAGGCCACCAGGTTTCCTCTAGAAATTAGTTGCTCCCTTCTAATCTTGGAAGCTTAAACAGATAAATAGACCATCATAGGGATGGACCTTCCCCGAGCTAGTGGAGTTAGTGTGCACTGTAGTGCCTTCACCACGACAGATCTCCACATGAAAAACAACACAGATGAATAGCTTGAGCATAATGCATGGTGGGTACTTAATATCCAACCTAAAATCCACCCATTCTAGGTTAAAATGCTGTTGAAAGCCATTGATAGTCAGCAAATACATACCTTTTAGAAACTATGGAATATCCTTCTTCAAATATTTCTTCAACCACATCTAGATCACAATACAAGTCATGCTATCTAGAAGCCCCTTCTTCTAGACAACCACCTACAATTTATGATGGAATGTGTTACTTCATATATATGATGCATGCCCAAAAGGATAAAATATCGAACTATCATCAACAGTTTGTGTTTCTACAAATTACACTGACATCCCATGAAAATAATCAAAAGATTATTCTTGGTTTACAACATCCAAAAAACCATTAATATTTTGTGTAGATGCAACTGACTAGGTGTGTGATCTAAAAAATTAACTAGTAGAAGGATCTGGTTTTGAAGAATAAATGTACCTAGAGAAGAGAACCAATAACTATTTGATAATTCCAGGATGCATTTGTCAGATAGTCTTATGAAGGAGTCATAAAATTTCGATATGGATGATCCAGAGGTAGCTTAGGTATAAAATTGGTGGGATTTTGGTCTGTTTTGCATTAACCACTTCTGTCATAGGGTAAGACACATTTATAATTAGATCAAATATTAATGAAACCTAGATCAGAGCATCGTCTTAGTGTTGGGAAATTCAGAAGGTGTCATATTTCATAGCCTGTTATCTTTTTGGAGGCAATAATTACATCTTGGTATTGGTAGGAATGCTTTAAAATCCATCCAGTATAGTGAACTGCATAATATAAATGATTCGCCCCTAGATATTTCTTGATTATGAGAAATAGTATGTTTGGGGTGTTTGTGATAACCCTCTCTTTCGGAAGTTGGTGGAACTAGAAAAGTACTAAGCACAAGTGTAATTATGATGGGTTATATTTGATTTCATGGGATTGTATTAAAAATTTCTAGAGGTAAGCACTATGTAGTGTTTTTTGAATGTTTTGAATCAGTATTTTGGAAATCTAGGGGTGTGGGTGATGATGTGGAAAAGGAGGTTGTGTTGTTACAGGTAACAAACACCACTAGGTATCCAGTGGTGATGTACTGTGTAACCAGGTGAAGTCATGTACTATGTTAAAATTATATCAAGTAACCACTAGTGCATGGTAGAATCACATCAATGTGTTTGGGGTTTTGTAACCACTAGTGCATTGTAGAATCACATCATTGTGTTGGGTGTTTTGTTTATTATAACTACAGTAGGATTGTGAGTGTCCATCATACAAGATTTCATGATGTATTCTTTAATATAATTCATTATATTGATTTACTCACACATATTTATCAAATTGGGAGATATTTGTTGATGAATTAATGTTAAAAAGTGGGTCTTTTACTTATAAAGGGATCGCAAGTCACCAATGATCCATCATACCATGGTTACACAATATTCTAGTAAGCATACTCCACTTGGTGACATTTAGTGGTTTATGCCTCTATGAAATAATTATATAATTTATTAAAAATTAATTAATAAGGTTTATAATTAATTTTCGAGAATTTTGATTAATATAAATTCCACATGGATGATGTAGATAATCAAGGGTGATCCGGTGAACATGGTTGGGTATTTATTTAAATTGGGATAACTCAAGTTAGAGGTTTATAATTTTACTACATTATATTTAATTACAAGTACTTTATCACATTCTATCTAGGTTAAATGGGTGATAATGACATGATATTGATCCAAGGTGTGTTCCTTTTTGTGTGGTATGACAGGTGTTGTCAATTAGGCTGATAGTGGTTCCTATGATATTGGTACATTGATTATAAATCCACAGAGTGTAATTTTTTCTATGTGAATATCATTGATAATCTGAGACTAGAGAAAAAGTCTCAAGTGACCACAAGAGGTCCTATGACACTTGAAACGGTGTATGATATTTCACCGGATCATTCTTATATGAGAGTGGATGCTTATTGATCAATATAGTGATTAGTATACTAAGAGTGGTGACCTTTCAGTGGGGGGACTAAGAACAATTGAGAGGGTCTAAGAGGGTCTATTATGATTATGAATGTGGATCTTTATATCATAGTAATAACCACCCAATAATTAGTTCATCTTTTATGGTTGAATTATTAGATGATTTAGTGGAGAGATGTATAGCTATGTTACCATGCAGTAAGTGACATGGGAGATGGTTAAGGGATTCTGAAATAAAGAAGACGTGGTCATATAGGATTATAACAGATGACCTATTGATGGTTGAATATCACATGATTGAGAGATGATACGTCGATGGATCAACTATCAGACATGGGATTTTTGGTTTATAGAAAAGGAGTTTACATAATTAGAGAAGTTAGATCCAAGAGTAAGAGATAATTCAAGGATGACCAAGCCTTCTAAGGGTATCAGTTCCAATTACATGTGTTGTGTTAAGTGTTGTTAGACATGGGCTAAGAGGGGTACTTCAGGATATTCAATGCATGAGTTGTGATGGGTGATTAGTTAAAAGTTATGATTGGGCAGGTTTTCCCATGTGATGACATGTGTTGCAGGCACAACTGATGTATGTAAAACTCAAGGTTGGACCATATGAACGGTGATCAAACCAAAGATGTCAAACATACGTATTCTTATAAAAAACTTTATCTATGAAAATATTTTTCATGGGTATAAATTCATCAACTATATAACAACACACTCAGCTAATCTCATAATGAGTTTTGTCAGATCAATCCTTGATTTATATGCCTAATCAAAAGGATAAACATATAATATTTCTATCTTTCAATACACCAACCATCCCTCTAAAGTGTTATCTATGATTCTAACAAACACAAACACATGGAAATATACTATATAAAATACCCATGCCTTAGTTAACTTCACGTGCTATGCCTAGCCCAAACCCATCATAGACCTAAAACTAAAGCTATCAATTAATCTATCTAATCCTACTAAAACTATCCTTACATATTTATAAAGGAAAATGGATTTATCAATTAAAACTAGTCTCTAATATAAAGGAATGTCTCAAAAATAATATTTTCCTGTAACAAGTATTATAGAAATTATCATCAGCATGTGCAATTAATTTCTACTCTATTGAAAGTTTATTCTAGGAAGTAGTAATTAATTTTTTGTTGATATTATAATTGTCCAGAAACATTTGTTTTTCATTTTAAATGACTTTTGAAAACATATCTAACTCATTTTACATGTAATATGATTTTGTAAAATAAGGACCCACTACTATGTTATTCATGATGTCCCAAACCAAAGGCCCCGGGAGTGCTGCCAATTTTTTCACTAACTGAAGGTCAGGAAACATATATTTAAAAACCAAAAGAGACCATAATAAAAATAATAGAGAGGTTGTTATGTTATTTTTACAATAACCTGACAATTTACTAAACAAAAACAAACCCAAAAATCAATTATATACAAATTTATATCAGAATAAAATAAAACTATAATCAATTAACATTTATATCTATTTTATTTTATTTTTAAAGAATTTTGAAATATAAAATTTTTGGTCACAAAAAAATGGTAACAAATTTCAGCATAAAAAATGTCCAGAATCACTAAGATTTGCATTGTAATGGAAAAACACTATTACTAGATTGTACCTTTTTAAAGATAAATCTATTTTGTAAAAAATGTAAAACACAAGTGTTAATCTATCAACTTATGAATGGAATAATATTATTTATAGCTTGTCCCCATTTAACGATAGAGGTATTTTGTAAAAAATGTGAAATACATGTGTCAATCTATAAACTTATGAATGGAATCAGGTCCTAAAATAAACTGTTGAATTAAATAAATCAAGAACATTGTCTGCAAAAATCAATCGCAACTGGAGAATGTCAGATTTATAGATAAACCTATCCAAATCTGAAACACCGCTGTTTCTAGTTTACAGAATCTGAGAAAACATACTCACGAGAATAATTACCTGAAATAAAATTAGAGGAGGCAGATAATATAGATAGAAAGAAGAATAATAATAGTAAAAGGTGAAGATTCCACACCAGCCCCCCAACCATTTTTGCTTCAACTTCAGTGCTGGTTGGGGGTCAATCGTATGGCTGGTATTTCACCGGACTGGCATCACGCCAAAGATGCACTCGATTAGAATTCTAGTGGGGAGTGGGGTCCAGATCAGGAACACAGGGAGGGAAGAGGGTGTTGAGGGAGGAGATTGGTGAGCAGGGTCTGATGGATGGGTTCATTAGGGATTTATAATAATAATATGTTTTTTCAATTGTTGGAATAATTTTTATTCAGCTTAAATAATAATTATTTTATTTATATTTTATGCATTAATCCCAAATGATTATAGAATATATTTTATTTTTTTTATAGATTTTAAAATTCTTTTTTTATAGATTCTAAATTTTTTGTAAATAAATATTATATGATGGATTATTTATTCACCTCAAATAAATTAGAAGAAATTTAGAATTTATCAAAAATGTGGGATGGATAATTTTAAAATATAATATTTAGAAATTCGGGTCAATTATCAATAATATATATATATATATATATATTTATATTCATTTCAAAAATATTTTATATTATATATACTTTAATTTGGTTTATTAGTATATATTTTTATTGATGAATGATTTGTTGGTTTTAGGTAATTAATAAATATTTATTCAAATTTTTGTAAAAATATTATTATTATTGAGTAATTTATTACAGTATATTTTTTTGCAATGGAAAAAGATTTATTGGTAATAATAATTAATAAAAATAGATTTATTTGTTGGAAAAAATATTTATTGGTGTTAATATGATAAAACAACAAATTTAATTGTTGGTAAAAAATGTGTTGGTATAAAATGGTTAATATCAACCTATTTATTTGTTGCTAAAAACAATTGTTGGTATGTATAATTAAAACCATAAAAAACATAATATCTATTGGAATTACATGTTTTTACCAATATATATAATATATGTCAGTAAATTTCTATTGGTATCGATCACTTTTTTTATAGTGTCATAGGGAGTACACAACATGTCTTTCTGACCTCTGGTCTGCCTGTGCATTGTCGTTTCACATAGCATGTAAAAATCAAAATACATGGTGTGTCCTAGAGGGGTACACAATGTGTAGAGATCAGCCGACACTCTTCTTGTGCCTTCTTCCCATACCCATGTACTTTGGGCCCCCACCCATGTATTCCTAGTTGTGTCTGAGTACATAACTTATCTCGTATACTCTTGTCGTGCCTTTGTACCCAAGGATACACGGTACATGCCACATGTCACATGATGTGTGATCTTTTTTTCTTCACAGAAACCCTAGCGCCACAACTAGGGGTCCCAAAGGATGTGTATCTTCGAATTACACTTTGTGTAACACAAAATTTTCTAGATTCCGTGGTTCCTTCATGCATACAATCATGCAACCATCACCTCTGAATTCATAACTGATCTCACCCAAGAATCAAGGATCTCATTCACCCAAGCCTTTCTATTACCAAAGATTGGATTCCAGCCACCCAACTCGACCAGAAAAATGTCTCTCACCACACATCATCATCTCTCATCAAACTGAGAATCATGGGAACCCCCGATCCATTACGATCCACCTCGGATCATCCTCCATCATAATCGCACCTCAATTGTATCCTCAATCATGAACCATACCAGTGATATTGGTCTATTGTGTCAAAGAACGATCATGCAATGAGAAAATACTAGGTATTCATCAAACCATGGGACAAAGGAATTACTCATGATTATCGTGAAAAGAAACTTGGGATAAATCCATAAAACACCAAAGAGAAATGAACCTTGCACTACTACACATATGACCCTTAATATTGTGCAAAATGGATTTTAACAGCACTGTTAATTGTTACATTGATAAAGAACCCCCTTTATCAGCATTATTTTAGTATTGATAAAGGCCTAGTTGGATACAATGTACTATTAATATAACAAAACTCCCAATAGAAACTTGTAATTTCAAACAATGCTATATTCATTTAAAGTGACACCTTGAATACAAAAATGTTTTCCCATGATATATACACAAAAACACTGCTATATATATATTTCAAACAATGTTTTATATAATTATATTTACAATTATCCAATAGCAATTTTAAAACATTAATGTTTAATCTTTTGACGCCTGTGGTCTCCTCTAAAAAATGTCCATCCATGGTATCAGTTGCCGAATAAATCACCTCAACACGAGAAAAATATTCTGCCTATATAAGAAAACAAATATTATGTTAGTAATACTATAAAGAAATAAATTAAACATTAATATGAAAAAAAATTAATAAAATATTGATATTTAATAAAAAATACACATTCAGAGTTATACTAGTCACACCATGCATCAGATTGTAGTGGGGTTGATTGATACATATCACAAATGACTCATGGATCATTTTCCTAAAGCATCAAAACAATTTGAATGCATTTACTCGGTTTTCAATACATCACTTATGCTATTTGCTAAAATTAATATCAATTTTAAATATAAAGACACATTTGGTGTCATACCAGTCACACTGTGTGTTGTATCGAGTTGTAGTTGACTCCAACACGTCAAAAATGACTCATGGATCTGTTTCTTAAAGTATCAAAACAACCCAAATGTGTTTGGTCTATTTTCATTATGTCAATTGTGTTTTTTACTAAAACTTTATTTCAAACTAGAAACACACATTTTGAGTCATACCAGTCACATCATGCATCAGTTTGATGTGAGACTGCTTCATACACATCACAAAGGACTTATGAATCTTTGTTCTAAATTATCAAGATAATCAGAGTGCGTTTTCTTGGTTTTCAATGAGTGACACGTTTTGAACTCAAATGTCAATTATAAACTATTAATGGACACTTTTAGTCATACCAGTCACACTAAGCATTGGATTGAGGTGATATTGATTCCTACACGTCAAAAAATGACTCATCTATCATTTTCCTAAATTATCAAAATAATCCGAATGTGTTTTCTCAGTTTTCAGTATGCCACTTGTTCTTTTTGCTAAAATTAATGTCAATTTCAAATAAAAAGACACATTTTGGGTCATACTGGACACACCGTGTAAAGACCCGTAAATTTCAAGGAAATTTTTTTTCTTAATTTTCTTTGGAATTTTACAAGAATGCAGTTTCTGACGGCACATGATTCCGAGGCCCGGTGTGCCCGGAATCATTTTTCGAAGTTTGGCTCGGGTACGTTCAGTGAACGAACGAGCGAGTTTTCCTAACTTTTGAACCGGTGCTTGGAATCTAATTCTGAGGGCACCGATGGAATCACAACACCAGTATTTTCTCAGAAACTCCTTTTTCGGAGTTGCGTTTGCTCGGGTGTGGTTTTTAATTTTTTGGGGTTAAAGTTAAGAAGTAAAATAAAAGTGGTGCAAAACATTATTTTATTTCACTTTAAGCCACTTAAAGCCACTTAAGCTAAGTTAAGCAGTTTTGGTGGAACCCAAAATATCCTACCCACTGGGTAGGATATTTGTGAGGTGGGGCCCACATGAGCCCCACTGTTTCTTTTCCTCTAAGTAACGCACCCGCGAAAACCTCCTTTTAATGAAGGTCAACTATGCGTTTTTCTGGTTAAGAAACACCCCTTTTAATTGGGCAGTTTTACAATTAATTCTTTGAATTAATTGTTCATTTCTTATCTTTGTTTTTTTCAAATTCTTTAGTTGATAATAAAATAAGATGATGACTTATTTTATTATCAGGATGTTGTGTTAAACCATTGGAGAATCTCTAAAGATCTTCATCCTCCTTCGCGAAGAACGCGAAGAATGCGAAGAATGCCGAACCCTCAGAGATCGACAACGCGACGCCGTGTTCCGCGACGCCGATGATTCTCCTTCCACGATACTTCTTCCATGACGTTCTTCCCCAAAACAATCTCTGATCATCAACTGCTTGAGGTAGGAGATTACGAATCTTTTAAATTTCCTTTGTGGATTTTATCCTTAACATGGATTTAATTCTTGAAATTAAATCTGTGTGTTTTCTTTAACCCTCGGAGATCGTCGACGCGACGCCGTATACCGCGATGACGCGACGCCCTTCCGCGGCGCGACGATCCTCTTCTTCCGCGATAGTCAATTCCGCGAAGATCTCTCGTCCAACAACAACGAAGAGGAAGGGGTTGTTCCTTTTAAATATTTGTGATTTATTTCCCCGGTTGATAAATATGATTGTTGTGAGACTTTAAAAACCGCTAAAGCGGTGGGTGCGGACCAACGAACAAGTCTGAACCCACCGCCCATTTTGTTTGTTATGCGCGGATTGGTGGGTGACGACAAACGGGGCCGCAAGTTAATTTTAAAGGCTTTGTAGTGAAGAACGAGTCCCGGGACGAGCACTGGAAAAGACCATGCACAAATCAGACCACCAGAGCGCGTCCGGTGGTCCGTGGAAGCCCCCGCCGGTGCGCCGCCGGGAAGACCCGCCGCAGCGGTACTGGCCAGTCCCACGGCCGCACGGGACCGCGGGGGAGGGATGCGGCTTAAGCCGCGTCTGGGTGTCACGGAGCGGCCCCCACGTGGGGGGGGGGGGGGGCGCGGCTGCCTTGGGCGGCGCCTGGCCCGCGCCAGCGTGCCGGCCGAGCCGCCGGGCCAAGACGCGCCCAGCTGGGCCTGTCCGCGCCGGTCGGGTCGGATCCGGACCCGGGTCAGGTCGACCCGGTTCGGGCCGACCCAGGGGGGGTTGGGCCGGGTCGGTCCGGGCCCAGACCCGCCGTTTTCGGACCTTTCGGTCTTTTGCTCATAACTTGAGCTACAGGCCTCCAATCGATGCACCGTCAGCGGCAATGCGATTCTTGGATCGAGATGGTCGTTTTGGTATATTTTACTTAAGGTTTTGTAGTACTTTGGGTTCGGCCGGGTTGGTTCGTACACGAAACCAACCGGGCCCTCGGAGCGGAAACACTTATAACTTGAGTTCCAGACGTCCGATTGACGTACCGTCGACTTTTATGGATTCATCTAAGTGAGACGGATATTTTGTCTTACTCCGCCCGAGGTTTGGACGCAGGTGGAGTACGGTCGGGTTGGTTTTGACTTAAAAACCAACTGGGCCCCTGGGACGAAAAAGCCAATAACTCTAAGACCAGACGTCCGATTGACGCGCCGTATGCGACGTTGAGTTCTTGTTGATGGTACGGAACTTTTGGATACATCAACTCTGGACTATGTGTCAATTGATGTATCAGCCTCTCGGCTCGTGGAGCGGACCCTCCCGAACGAGCTTGCTGTGTGCGGGAACCCTAGTGCTGGCTGCGACTGCGACTGTGACGACGACTATCGTACTGGAATCCTATGTGGGTTCGACGATGAAGACTATCGTATTGGAATCCAATGTGGGTTCGGCAATGAAGACTATCGTACTGGAATCCTATGTGGGTTCGATGATGAAGACTATCGTACTGGAATCCTATGTGGGTTCGACGATGAAGACTATCGTACTAGAATCCTATGTGGGTTCGACGATGAAGACTATCGTACTGGAATCCTATGTGGGTTCGACGATGAAGACTATCGTACTAGAATCCTATGTGTTTTCGATGATGAAGACTATCATACTGGAATCCTATGTGGGTTCGACGATGAAGACTATCGTACTGGAATCCTATGTGGGTTCGACGATGAAGACTATCGTACTGGAATCCTATGTGGGTTCGACGATGAATACTATCGTATGGGAATCCTATGTGGGTTCGACGATGAAGACTATCGTACTGGAATCCTATGTGGGTTCGACGATGAAGACTATCGTACTGGAATCCTATGTGGGTTCGACGATGAAGACTATCGTACTCGAATCCTATGTGGGTTCGACGATGAAGACTATCGTACCAGAATCCTCTGTGGGTTCGACGGCGATGACTACAGTGCTCGTATCCTACGTGGGTCCCAGTAAGATGAATCAATGACTACATCTGATCATCTCTCTTACTTTACAAATGATATGTTCCTGTGTGAGCTGAATCTTGTTTCGCTTTCCTATGTGGATTGTGTTGTGCTATCCTGTGTGGGTATACGTTTTTCTTTCCTGTGTGGACTGGGTTGTACTTGGGTTCGGATGTTGGAGCCAAACGAGAATTGATGACTTAGGTATATGTACGGGCATATACCTAAGTAGTGTCGGATGTTACTTCGTGATTGTATCTTTCCTTTGTGGATTATCCTTTGTGGATTATGGGAGACCTTCGGGGGACTCGGGGTCCCTACTGGGTAGCCTATACTCACCCCTGCACGGTCTATTCCCGCACTACATTGTGTTGGTTGTAGACGACGGACATCGCTGATCGTGGTTGAAGCTTACGGAGCAGGACGATACCTGGAGGTGGACCACTGGGCGGGATGTACTCGGAGCGGTCGGCTGGACCTGAGGAGCAGTGGAGGCTATCTGTACCCACCCTTCAGGTGGGATTTCCAGTGGATAGCTCAACGTTGCGGCTTTCCTTTTCAGTTGTTGTTTTCCCTTTCTAGTTGTACTTTACTTTCAGTTTGGGTTTGTATACTGGCCCACTTACTTTTCCGCACTTACTGTTGTACCAGTTTTCACTTAGTGTTTACTTCTGCCTGCTTGCTCTATGGTGTTTGTGGTTTACTTTACAAAGGAAATGCCTTCCCTATTTCCGGGATTTACGCTTTGGTGCTAGTCGCCAGTCCCTGGCCTATGGAAGGCGGGATTGGGGTAGTCACGGCATGGGCCCCGAGGACGGGTCGTGACAAATTGGTATCAGAGGAGTTCGTTTCTACCGCAGAACTTGGGACTCTGATATTTTTATATGTAAAGCAATAGTGTTAAGAGTATTGAGTGTGGTTATCAGTCCAGGGAGTCCAGTGTTGGTGCGGCGGCCGACGTATCCGTACACCCGGACCCTGCCTTCTGATTTCCGACTTAATGCACGAAAACATTGATTGCATGTGTGTTTCAAGTTTTATTTTTGATTACTTTGTGTCAGCTCACCAGGTATACTGTTCTGACCGTGGCACACCTTCCTCTTTTCAGGATGGCCCCACGACGGAAGCTAGCTAGGGTTCCGAGTGTTGTGTGTGGCGAGAGCCCACCGAGTGACGAGGACTCGGTACAGGGCCCTTTGACAGCTGAGGCACCGACGGTACCTATACCCGCCGAGCCACTGATGCTACCAGCCCCAGCCGCTGATGATGCACGTCACCTTAGTGCACTGCATGAGTTTCAGCGCCCACGACCACCCAGGTTCCACAGAGAGATGGACCCTCAGGCCGCCGAGGACTGGCTGGAGGCAGTTGTACGGGTTTTCAGGTTAGTGAGGACACCAGCAGACCTCATGGTGATCCTCGCAGCGAGCCTCCTGCACGCGGCAGCAGACAGATGGTGGAGCTTGATGCTCCAGGTGCATGATGAGGCATCTCTTCTCTGGACATACTTTGAGAGCCTCTTCTGCTCGGAGTTCGTCCCAGCCACCCTCCGTGCAGTGCGCATCCAAGAGCTACTACAGCTGCGGCCGGGCAGCATGACGGTTGCCCAGTACTCGGCGAGATTTACTGATCTCTCGCTCTACTCCACCGATATGGTACGGGATCCGTTCTTTCGGGCCCGGACCTTCGATTAGGGATTGAGGCATGAGATCAAGGCCTCGATGATCTCCCTCAACATTTCGACGTAGGCAGAGGTGTTGTAGATAGCCCTTTTAGTGGAGAGTTTCCTCGCCGAGCAGGCACCAGCGGCAGGACCCTCCGCAGGACGACCCGTAGTGGAGTCTTCTGCATCTGGCAGTCGACAGGTAACGCAAAGGTCCAAGCAGTCCAGACCTTCAGATGGGCAATCTCAGGGTGATGATTCAGTTGTGTGGGGCACACGAAGGAGAGCCAACTACTCGAGGATCAGGCAATGATACGCATGCGGCGGGCAAGGTCACATGGCTCGAGACTGCCCAACTCGTCCTGCTGATGAACAACAGGTGGTAGAGGGACCTCCCAGACATAGGTTCGACCATGACAGTCCGCAGGGAGTAGGCGGGCGAGGCAGAGGAGCTGGCCAAGCAGCGGGTGGTGGACGACGCTTTGAGGCCTTACCACCACCACCACCTAGGAGACCACCCCGACCATAGGGAACAGGTGGACATGGAAGAGCTCAACTTCAGGCAGCTGAGGCCTACGATCATGGAGCTCCGAGAGCAGATAGACAGAAGCGGGACTAGCTCCATACCTAGAGACTTCTGTTCATGTTTCTTCTAGCTCTATTGATGTTTGTTTGATGTTGCTTTGTGTCTTTGTACTGTGAGCTGTAGTAATAAAAAGACACTTTTCTTGTGGCGTTTACCTTCTTGTCCTCTCTTTTAGTTGTTACTAAGAGGTTCCGGTTTAAAAACTGTTGACTTGACCCTCACTTTGAGATACCTATTGGAGGATACCTAGTGACCACACACTGATGCCGACAGTGTGACTCAACCCTTGGAGGCAAGAGTAACGGTTGGATCTCTTGGTAGTAGCATCGAGGCCTTATGACGTCATCCTTGGTATGGAATAATATCATCTATGTCAGGATTGAATGTATTAGGCGAAGAACGTGGTTCATACAGGGGATGAGACCTGATTTCTCTTATCGGCAAAGAAGAAATCACAGCAACTCTTGTGGGACCAGAGAGGTCCAAGTCATCCAGGAGTGGAAGAGGACAGCTCAGAGCCGACAGAAGTCTTTTGTTGACAGGAGGCAGAGGCCACTAGAGTTCGAGGATGGTGACCACGTTTTCTTGCGTGTCTCACTTCGACGTGGTTTGCAGAGATTTGGCCGAGGCGACAAGTTGTCTCCACGCTTCATCGGACCATTCCAGGTCCTTAGTAAGATTGGCGAGGTGGCCTATCGCCTGGCTCTACCTCCTCAGTTGCACCGGGTGCATGACGTCTTCCACGTATCTCAGCTGAGGAGATACGTGCACGACACGACGCATATCATTGACCATGGGGAGCTAGACGTTGATGATGTGGCGACTTTTGTGGAGGTCCTGGTGGAGATCAAGGATCGATAGGAGCGGCTCCTACGTGGACGGTCGATTCCTCTAGTGCACATCAGATGGCATCACGTGAACCTCCAAGAGAGCACTTGGGAGCAGACGTCTTAGATGCGTGCTCAGAACCCACTTTTGTTTCCCTAGTTTATGATGTGTCTTTACGGGGACGTAAAGCCCTGAGGTGGGAGTGATGTAAAGACCTGTAAATTTCAAGGAAATTATTTTTTTCTTAATTTTCTTTGGAATTTTACAAGAATGCAGTTTCTGACGGAATGTGATTCCGAGGCCCGGTGTGCCTGGAATCATTTTCCGAAGTTTGGCTCGGGTACGTTCAGTGAACGAACATGCGATTTTTCCTAACTTTTGAACCGGTGCTCGGAATCGAATTTCGAGGGCACCGATGGAATCACAACACCGGTATTTTCTTAGAAATGCCTTATCCGGAGTTGCATTTACTCGGGTGTGGTTTTTAATTTTTGGGGTTAAAGTTAGGAAATAAAATAAAAGTTGTGCAACACTTTATTTTATTTCACTTTAATCCACTTAAAGCCACTTAAGCTAAGTTAAGCAGTTTTGGTGGAACCCAAAATATCCTACCCACTGGGTAGGATATTTGTGAGGTGGGGCCCGCACGAGCCCCGCCATTTCTTTTCCTCTAAGTAATGCACCCGCGAAAACCTCTTTTTAATGAAGGTCAACTATACATTTTTCTGGTTAAGAAATGCCCCTTTTAATTGGGCAGTTAAATTTTACAATTAATTCTTTGAATTAATTGTTCGTTTCTTATCTTTGTTTTTTTCAAATTCTTTAGTTGATAATAAAATAAGACGATGACTTATTTTATTATCGGGATGTTGTGTTAAACCATTAGAGAATCTCTAAAGATCTTCATCCTCCTTCGCGAAGAATGTGAAGAACGTGAAGAACGCGAAGAACGCCGAACCCTCGGAGATTGACGACGCGACGCCGTGTTCTGCGACACCGAAGATTCTCTTTCTACGATGCTTCTTACGCGACGTTCTTCCCCGCAACAATCTCCGATCATCAACTGCTTGAGGTAGGAGATTACAGATCTTTTAAATTTCCTTTTTGGATTTTATCCTTAACATGGATTTAATTCGTGAAATTAAATCTGTGTGTTTTCTTTAACCCTCGGAAATCGTCGATGCGACGTAGTATACCGCGACGACGCGACGCCCTTCCGCGACGCGACGATCCTCTTCTTCCGCGACGGTCAATTCTGCGAAGAACTCTCGTCCGATGACAACGACGAGGTAGGGGTTGTTCCTTTTAAATATTTGTGATTTATATCCCTGGTTGATAAATATGATTGTTGTGAGACTTTAAAAACCGCTAACGCGGTGGGTTCGGACCAATGAAAAAGTCCGAACCCACCGCCCTTTTTGTTTTTTATGCGCAGATTGGCGGGCGACGACAAATGGGGCCGCAAGTTAATTTTGAAGGCTTTTCAGTGAAGAACAAGTCCCGGGATGAGCACTGGCGAAGACCGCGCACAAATTGGACCACCAGAGCGCATCCGATGGTGCGCGGAAGCCCCCGCCGGCGCGCCACGCCGGCACGGCGGCGGCGGCTGCCAGGATGCTGCGGCGCCCGACAGCGGCCGGTCACCAGGATGCGGTGGTACCCGGCGTGCCGCCGGGAAGACCCGCTGCGGCTGAAGCCACAGCAGCGCTGGCCAGTCCCGTGGCTGCATGGGACCGCAGGGGAGGGACGCGGCTTAAGCTGCGTCCGGGTGTCACGGAGCGGCCCCCGCGCGCGGGGGGGGGGGGGGGGGGGGCTGCCTTGCACGGCGCCTTGCCAGCGCCAGCGCGCCGACCGAGCCGCCCGACCGGACCGCCGGGCCGGGCCGCGCCCATCCGGGCCGGGCCGCACCAGTCGGGTCGGATCCGGACCCGGGTCGGGTCGACCCGGTTTGGGCCAACCCAGGGGGGGTTGGGCCGGGTCGGTCCGGGCTCAGACCCCCCATTTTCGGACCTTTCGGTCTTTTGCTCATAACTTGAGCTACGAGCATCCGATCGACGCACCGTTAGCGGCGATGCGATCCTTGGATCAAGACAGTCGTTTCGGTATATCTCACTCAAGGTTTCGGAGTACTTTGGGTTCGGCTGGGCTGGTTCGTACACGAAACCAACCGGGCCCTCAGAGCGGAAACACTTATAACTTGAGTTCCGGACGTCCGATTTACGTACTGTCAACTTTGATGGATTCATCTAAGTGAGACGGATCTTTTGGCTTACTCCGCCCGAGGTTTGGATGCAGGTGGAGTACGGTCGGGTTGGTTTTGACTTGAAAACCAACCGGGCCCCTGGGAAGAAAAAGCCAATAACTCTCAGACCAGACGTCCGATTGACGCGCCGTCTGCGACATTGAGTTCCTGTTGATGATACAGAACTTTTGGATACATAAACTCTGGACTATGTGTCAATTTATGTATCAGCCTCTCGACTCGTGGAGCGGACCCTCCCGAACGAGCTTGCTGTGTGCGGGAACCCTAGTGCTGGCTGCGACTGCGACTGTGATGACGACTATCGTACTGGAATCCTATGTGGGTTCGACGATGAAGACTATCGTACTGTAATCCTATGTGGGTTCGGCGATGAATACTATCGTACTGGAATCCTATGTGGGTTCGACGATGAAGACTATCGTACTGTAATCCTATGTGGGTTCGATGATGAAGACTATCGTATTGGAATCCTATGTGGGTTCGACGATGAAGACTATCGTACTAGAATCCTATGTGGGTTCGACGATGAAGACTATCGTACTGGAATCCTATGTGGGTTCGATGATGAAGACTATCGTACTGGAATCCTATGTGGGTTCGACGATGAAGACTATCGTACTGGAATCCTATGTGGGTTCGACGTTGAAGACTATCGTACTGGAATCCTATTTGGGTTCGATGATGAAGACTATCGTACTGAAATCCTATGTGGGTTCGACGATGAAGACTATCGTACCGGAATCCTATGTGGGTTCGACGATGAAGACTATCATACTTGAATCCTATGTGGGTTCGACGATGAAGACTATCGTACTGGAATCCTATGTGGGTTCGACGATGAAGACTATCGTACTGGAATCCTATGTGGGTTCGACGATGAAGACTATCGTACTGGAATCCTATGTGGGTTTGACGATGAATACTATCGTACTGGAATCCTATGTGGGTTCGATGATGAAGACTATCGTACTGAAATCCTATGTGGGTTCGACGATGAAGACTATCGTACTGGAATCCTGTGTGGGTTCAACGATGAAGACTATCGTACGAAAATCCTCTGTGGGTTCGACGATGATGACTATAGTGCTCGTATCCTGCGTGGGTCCCAGTAAGATGAATCAGTGACTACATCTGATCATCTCTCTTACTTTACAAATGATATGTTCCTGTGTGAGCTGAATCCTGTTTTTCTTTCCTATGTGGATTGTATCGCGCTATCCTGTGTGGGTATACGTTTTTCTTTCCTGTGTGGACTGGGTTGTACTTGGGTTCGGATGTTGGAGCCGAATGAGAATTGATGACTTAGGTATATGTATGGCCATATACCTAAGCAATGTCGGATGTTACTTCGTGATTGTATCTTTCCTTTGTGGATTATCCTTTGTGGATTCTGGGAGACCTTCAGGGGTCTCGGGGTCCCTACTGAGTAGCTTATACTCACCCCTGTATGGGCTATGCCCGCACTACGTTGTGTTGGTTGCAGACGATGGACATCGCTGATCGTGGTTGAGGCTTGCGGAGCAGGATGGTACCTGGAGATGGACCACTGGGCGGGACGTACTTGGAGTGGTCGGCTGGACCTGAGGAGCAGTGGAGGCTATCTGTACCCACCCTTCAGGTGGGATTTCCAATGGATAGCTCGACGTTGCGGCTTTCTTTTTCATTTGCTGTTTTCCTTTTCCAGTTGTATTTTACTTTCAGTTTGGGTTTGTATACTGGCCCACTTACTTTTCCGCACTTACTGTTGTACCAGTTTTTACTTAGTGTTTACTTCTGCCTGCTTGCTCTGTGGTGTTTGTGGTTTACTTTACAAAGGCAATGCCTTCCATTTTTCCAGGATTTACGCCTTGGTGCTAGTCACCAGCCCCTGGCCTATGGAAGGCGGGCTTGGGGTAGTCACGGCACGGGCCCCGAGGACAGGTCGTGACACACTGTTTGTCATATTGAGGTGTGGTTGACTCATACACTTCAAAAATTACTCATGGATTGTTTTACTAAATCATGAAAAGAATCTGAATACGTTTGGTTTGTTTTTAATATGCCAATTTTGTTTTTTTACTAAAATTTAATTTCAAATTGGAAACACACATCTTGAGTCATATCAATCACATTATGTGTCAATTTGGCATGATGCTACTTCATACACGTTAAAATGTACTTATGAATTGCTTTTCTAAATTATAAAAACATTTGGAGCATGTTTTCTTGGTTTTCAGTGAGTGACACTTTTTGAACTAAAATGTCAATTTTAAATGGATAATAGGGACTTTTAGAATACCAGTCACTCCGTGCATCAGATTGAGATTTGGTTGATTATTAAATTTCAAAAATGAATCTTGGATATTTTTCCTGAAGTACAAAAACAACATGAATATGTTTTCTCAGTTTTTGGTATGTCACTTGTTCTTTTTACTAAAATTAATGTCAATTTTAAATAAAAAGACACATTTGGAGTCATACCGGTCACACCGTGAATCATATTGAGGTGATATTGACTCATACACATCAAAAATGACTCATGGATCATTTTACTAAAGTATCAAAACAATCCAAATGTGTTTGTTTGGTTTTCAGTATGCCAGTTGTGTTTTTTTACTAAAATTTCAATTCAAACTAGAAACATGCATTTTGAGTCATACTAGTCACATCGTACGTCGGTTTGATGTGGTAATACATCATACACATCATAAAGGACCTATTAATCTCTATTCTACATTATCAAGACAATCTAAGCACATTTTTTTAATTTTCAGTGAGTGACAGGTTTTGAACAAAAATTTCAATTTTAAACCAATAACGAACAATTTTAGTCATACCAGTCATACCATATGTCATATTGAGGTGGTTTTGATTCCTTCACATCAAAAATGACTCATGGATCATTTTAATAAAGTATCAAAACAATCCAAATGTGTTTTCTTAGTTTTCAGTATGTCACTTGTTCTTTTTACTAAATTTTATGTCAATTTTAAATAAAAAGAGACACTTTGAGTTATACCGGTCACACCATGAATCATATTGAGGTTTGGTTGATTCCTACACATCATAAATGACTTATATATTGTTTTTATAAAGTATAAAAACAATCTGAACATGTTTTCTCAGTTTTTAGTATGCTAGTTGTTCTTTTTACTAAAATTAATGTCAATTTTAAATAAAAAGAGACACTTTGAGTCATATCAGGCACATCGTGTATCAGATTGAGGTGTGGATGATTGCTAAATGACAAAAATGACTTATGAACCATTTTATTAAAGTATCAAAATAATATAAATAGTATTTCTTGGTTTTGAGCATATCGGTTGTCTTTTTTACTAATATTTATGTAAATTTTAAATAGAAAGAATCACTTGGAGTCATACCTATCACACTGTGTGTCAAATTTATGGGAAGATGAATGCTACACATCCCAAAGTTTCAAAACAAACAATAACTACCAATTCTATCATTATTTCCATTGCCTTTTACCTGCTAATCATTTTTTTCATTTTCAAAAGGCCGGTTTTAGGGTTGCCGGTACCCATTACAGAACAACATTTCCTTCAGTAACCACAACCCAGCAACCCATACATTCAAATTTCAAATTTCAAAAATCCAAGACAACGAAACAGGCCCTTGAGTGCACCTGCCACTGTACCACCCGTTGTCCGCTCACTTGTCCGCACACCATCCAATGGATCATGCCACGATTCGATAATTCTCGACACACACTACCCTATCTCCATGGGATATGGTATCCTTGAACCTCGCCCCTAACACCATCATCACCGACGAACTGACGAACAGACACCGCCATTGCCTTTATTTATCAAATAGTCAACACTTCTTATTGACTCAATGTTATTAGCAGAAAAACCTTTCTCATTGTTAAAATCTAGGAGAGTGGAGGAAGCTCATGTGCCCATTATATCATGAGAAGTCACTACAATGAGCATATGATCTCCATCCACTATTTTGGATTTCAACAAGAAAGGGGTTTTCACTAAATAAAATCAAATATACACGATGTTAGTATCTTGACAAAGAGAAGCAATGGAAAGCATAAAGATCTGTGAAAAAACTAAATAAGTGTTAGATAAAAATGATAAGGAAATTAAATTACAAATTATAGATAAAATGGTAAATTTTTTAAATAAAAATAATCACTTAGTTTATGTTAATGTAGTAGAGAACATATAATATTACGAGTAAAGACATAGTATATTAAAAAAAAACTTTACCTTCTCATTGAATTATGAGTTGTAGCCTCAAATTCCCTTCTCTCACAAGCATGAGCATCTTCGAACAAACCACCCCAACTCGAACAAAGGAATCCAACTATATAATAAAACAATTATTATATGAGTAATACTAAAAATAAGTAAATTAATCATAAATATGAAACAATACACTACTTATATGAAAGTCACATCTCCATGATATGTGTGTACATTTTTCCATTAGGAATTCTCCCATTTATTTACAATAAAATCTATATCATCTTGTGAATATGATTATTTTCAATAGTCATATTAGTACTAGAAAAATATAAATACACAAAGGATTAATAAATATTTTAAATGAAATATTAATTATCTTCAAAAGTACCTCTTCGATAATATTAATATTTAACAAAATAAATACACAAAATGGGGTTTCAAATAAGGGGAACTCAATATTTGAATGATAGTTATTATTGGATTTTGTTTCCTGAGACTCATCCCCTTAAGAAGCTAACACCAAACTAGAAATAAGATGTAATTATAGAGGACTCTCCTAATTTAAACCATGCATGTGATGTTGGATGCAAAGTAGGTTTAGAAGTTGCAATGGGGTTAAACATTAATTCAAGTTTTGTGAGAGTGAGGTCATGATAGATATCCTATGGTTGGATAGAGTTAGTGACATTACCTTTCCAAGGTGTTATTATCAATATAATTGTAATCCTGATATAATTTAATGGTTTTCCTAATTCTATAAAAATATAAACTTAAAATATTATGTAAAAACTACATTTTAGATGTCCTTTGAAAACTATTTGTAAAATAACACTTGAAATCCCATTAAAAAAACCAACCATTTACAGAGATTCCTCTTTAAAATAACACAACCTTTTTAAAATAAACCAATCACTTCTAATCACACTTTCATAAAACCAAAATTCCTTTTTTAAAATAATTCAAGGCAACTTAATGACCCAATATTCTTAATCATTTAAAATGAGTGAAAAACCTCTATATTTTACAAATTTTCATTTAAAACATCACACACCCCTTGTTAAAATAAAAATAGAATTAAATACATTTTCAAAACATTAACATCCCTTTATGAAAGCCAATTAGTTGAGTTGACAAACACTTGGCATGCAACCTCAGTCCATGCCAGGTGTTTAAATCATTCTAAATCTATTTAAAACCAAAAAAGGGTATGTTGAACACACATATTTTTTTAAGAAACATTTCAAAACACTTGAATCATTTTAAAAGAGGCATTTAGGAATTTTCAAAAAGACATAAATCCCAAGAGAGACACTTTATAAAAGATATATGAATAAAAAATAACCAACATTTTATAAAATATAAAGCTATAAAAGTTTTAAAAATGATCCAAAATATAAAGTTAAACAAAAAATAAATTTTAAAAAAACACAATTAAATTACAATTTAATCCCATTAAAAATAATTTCCTAATTATTTAGTGGGTCCTATCACTACACTTTAACTATGAATAAATTCACACAGGTGGTCCATTACACAATCTTGGAATCATCCCATTCCAATTCCATAACCAATGAAATTAAAAAAAACCTCAAATTGAATCATTTTTTTGTAAAACGTTAAAAAATCACTATGGTGAAATATCTCCATGAAATGGTATGTGACGACATGCAGGCGTCGTCTTGGGATTTCTTCTAGCTTGGATAAGTAAGATCCTCATGAGAATCATATAATTTCACTATGCTTGGATGTAATCATATCAAAAACCCTAACAAAAGAGAAGGAAAATTATAATGAAAGGAGTATGAGAACAAAATAGACTAATTGAGGTTGAATCATACTATTGATTAATAATAAAATATACTTAAAACACCACCTTGGATTGAAGATGATAAGAAGGGGAAAAACTCCTAGATAAGAAAGATAGAAAAAGAGGGATAATATGGGATTACCCCTCTAAAAATTAGAAGGGTTAAAAATTTAATTTTACCCTTTAAATACCACACCAACTATTTGGTGGATGGACAAAAACTAACAAGTGGTTGTAGGCTACTGGCTACTAGTAGTCCAACCACCCTAGGCCTGCTCTAGTGCCCTCTCAAGCCTTCCCAAGATCCAATAGACTTTTTATAGGTCCATTTAATTTTTTTTAAAAGTTTCTAAACTTTGGAATCATATTTTGTAGTAAAATTAAAAATTATACCATCCAAAGAGATGAAAATTCAAATTTTAAATAAAATTTAAGGCCTGTACAAACATGAGTTCTTAAAACCTCCCTACAATAACACTACTCATCCTAAAAAATACTTTATGGCTATCCAACCAAACCTAATAGAATTAGATTATTATTAATTCTATGACAAATGTTAATATTCCATCCTTGAATTTTAGACATGCTTCAAGAGAAATTTTTTGAATTAAAGGTGCTTAAACTGTCAAAACACAATCCATTATCAAAACCCTAATAAGATATCCACCCATGCCAATCTACTCGAGACACCCAAGGGTTTTCATCCAACCAATCATTCGGCTTATGGTTCTCCTCACCTTAGGTACTAGTTAGAAAAATCCAACTATGTGATATGGTACCCTAAAATATTATAATTTTCTATAAAAACACATTCTTATAAGTCCAATGACATGGTTAGTATAGTTTTAGAAATACAAAACCTCCATAAATGAGGGAACATGAGTTCTGATTCTCATTTTATAGTTCCAAGTCAAAATTAATGCATACCCACCATCCAAACAATAAGCATGAATACGCTGAATTTTCCATAAAAAGACTTTCATAACCACCAAAACATACCCATCATGTCCAAAAAGACATACCCGACACAGTTCTTATCCCACCACATCCAATTCCACTCGAGTTTATAAGTCAAGCCACGTGCAATTATACCCACCAATATTTACAATTCTCATTGATCCTCAGGCTGTACACGACCTCCCACCAATTGAAAACTCAATAGGCATGACATTAAACCATGCAAATTATCTCAGTATCGATCAATATAATGGGATACATTATCATACCATAAGATCATACAACCTGACTCACCATCCTAGGAGTCACATAATACCAAAACTAGTCTCATACGCCAAATAAAAACATACCTAAAATTTAGAGGTCTGGTGGCAGCAATAGGGTCTGGTGGTGATGACATCGACAGTGGAAGGAGAGGGGTTCATGGTGGAGGTGGGGTTCGTGGAGGAGGAGGGGTTCACATAAGAGGTGGGTTCACGGCGGAGGAGGGGTTCGACGACCGGTGGAGGGGAGGTACGGTAGGCGGTGGAGGTGAGGTTCGCGGTAGCAAAGGAGGGATCCATGATGGAAGATGAGGGGATGGGGTAGAGGAGGGGTTGGGGAAGAGGAGGGTCATCGGTGGTAGAGGAGGGGTCAACGACAGGAGAGGAGGGGTAGGCGGTAACAAAGGCCGGCTTCCGCGAGAGCTTGAGGCGTGCGAGAGAAGAAACCGACCGTTAGGGTTCATTTATAAAATGGGTAAAGTTTTTATCATTGCTAGTTAACAAGTTATGATAAATGTATGTTTTATCAACTCTAAAATAGAAATCCCTGATAAAACAAGCCTTTATCAATGATTTTTTACCAATGATAATGATATGCCTTTATTAGCACTAAAAAGGTGATGATAAAAGGTGTCTTTATCAATGCTAAAATAGTAGCACTAATAATGGTGTATCTTTATCAATGCTAAAAAAGCACTAATAAAGCTATAATGTTAATAATTTATTTATATTATTATATATATTTATAAAATTATATATATAATAAATAAATATATTTATTTATAACTATAACTATAAATAAATAAAAATTTATTTATATTTATAACTATAATAAATATATTTATAAAATTATAAATATTATAAATAAATAAATATTTATTTATAATTATAAAATTAGAATAAATATAATTATTATATTTATAATAAAATAAAATAAATATATTTATTATATATAATTATAAATATATATTTATATATATATATATATTTAAATAATTATAAAATTATAATAACTGTATATCTTATATTTATAATGTTAAAAATATATATAATTAGATAAATATATTTAAATATATATACAAATATTTATAAATAAATAAAAATATTTATAATTATTATTCTAAATCAATATAGATATATTTAAATAATTTTTAAATAAAAAAAAATGTTAATTATATATATTTATAAAATTATAAGTATAACAAATAAAGTTCTTATAATTTTATAATTATTTAAATAAATAAATAAATATATTTATAATTATATCTATAAATAAAGATATATTTATTATAATTTTTAAATTATATATTTATATAAATATATATTTATTATATATTTATTATATATTTATTATATTTATAATATTATAAATATATATAATTAATATATTATATATATATATAGTTATAGTTATAATTATATATATATTTATTTAAATAATAATAAAATTATAAGAATTGTATCTATTATACTTATAATTTTATAAATATACATAATTAATATATTTATTATAATTTTATATCTATTTAAATATATATATATATATTTATAATTATAATTATAAATATTTGTATATACTTGTAAATATATTTATTTAATTATATATATATATATATATATTTCTTTATAATAATTATAAATAAATAAATAAATATATTTATTAAAATAATTATAAAATTATAACAAATACATAAATTATATTTATAATTTTATAAATATATATAATTAATATATTTATTAAAATTTTATAATTATTTAAATATATCTATATTTATTTATAATTAAAATTATAAATATTTGTATTTATTTATAAATATTTGTATATATTTATAAATATATTTATTTAATTATATATATTTATAACATTATAAGTATAATAAATATATTTATTATACTTTTATAATTATATATATATATATATATATTTATAATGATCGTGCTGGAAGAGTGTCTTCCTTTGCAGATATGGTAAAGAAGGGACCTACCACTGAGGTGGTCAAAGCCCCTCAGCAGGGTACTACTTGGGCTATTCTTGCTTATAAAGAGGAGGATGAACAATCTGTTCTTGAGGCTGTTATATGAAAAATGGTGCTGACCATGGGTTATCAACCCATGATCTCAAAATCTATTCAAAGAAAATAAAAGCAACATACAAGATGGAGGAGACATAAAAAACTAGTGAACATGCATTGCTACAAAATATAAACACTTCCAAAAAACAGGAGATCATAAGTGGGGGCAGCGGCCACCACCCCTGCCTCACAGATGTCATCCTCTCCTCCATGTCTTAGGATGTTGCCATGGCTCATCATTGACCTGAGGTTCAATGTTATCCTTTGTTGGTGAGGGTCTAGCCGGATCAGGTCATTCTGGTGACTTTAAGGCAGATCTCCCTACAAGAATCATTTTAGATCCATGAGTGCTCCCAAATTCATCACAGAAGAATTCCTTTCTCATTGATCTATGAAGGATTTCAAGCAGACTAAAATCATTTTCCCTAGACTCCAAAAATTCATTCGTAGGACTAACCACCCCTTGTTCCATTAGAGGAACTATAATTGCATCTTGAGAATCCCCAATTGCAGTAGCTCTAGCCTTAATCAATGGTAAGGGAGAGTCAACCTATTTCTCATTCTTATTTTTTAAGGAACATCGCTCCTCTCGAAAATGAGAATCAACTTGAATTTGGGAATCATGCTCTAAATCAGACTCATCACATTGATCTTCATTAGCTTGAATTCCTACCACAAGAACATCACGAAAGGAAGCAGTGGCATTTTCCTTACCAAAGTTGCAGCCCTCTTTGCGAGTAGAGCTAGATAGAGAACAAGCCCTCCCCATTGAAATGCATCTAATTGGTATGTCAAATCATATATATTTCTGAAGTGCCCCTTCCTGTACCTCCCCTTGAGAAGAAATAACCAAGGGGTCATGCACCTGGTCAAGGGGCTTAAGCCCCTCCTTAGAGACAACTTCCTGGGTCCCACCAGGTTTTATCACCTTAAAGAAGCCATAATACTTATTCCTATGAGAAGAAGTTCCCACTTTCATCTAGATTTTTCTCACATTCCTACATTTAGAAACATCATGTCCACCAATATGAAATAGTTACAGAATGTGGGGATTGCCTCATAAACAAACTCAACCTCAAATTTCTCACCATTGACCACTAATGTGGCACACTCAGGTAAATTTTTCTGCAAGTACACATCAACTAAAACTCTAGAAAAGTAACCAAATTTCCCATTGATACGAGGCATGGTCTACTTGCTTCATCTAAGAGGAAGAGGAAAGCTAATATTGTGGATGATGAGGGATTCTAGTTGGTCTTATCCAAAAAGTGACTTGTACTTCTAGAACAGGGGCATACTCCCTAGATTAGGTTTCCAGTGGGGGGGGGGGTGTGAAGATCTATACACTGATTGATACTCCATGTAGGAATACAGATGGTTTTGAGGATGCTAGGACTAAGGAGGATCCTCAAGACCCACATGTCACTCTGTAACTGGAGGGTGATGATCAACCTTCTTCCTTTTCCAAGTCCATAGAGAATCAGGTGAAAGGAGGGGTGGCTGAGCAGCTGGATCATGACATGATGCAAGTATATTGACATTATCGAGGATAAATAATGGCATCAACTGTAAGAACATGGTTCTTCCTTTGAGGTATGTGTATCTTTTTTTTTGTTTCCAAGTTGTTTTTGAGAAAATAGGGGAAAACTGGGCCAGTACTGGAATTTTTGGGATACACGCCGTGTACTCCGAGTACACGCCCTGTATGTCTTGTCCGTATGAGGGGTATACAAGGCTTGTAGGGATGTTGGTAGTGGATTAGAGGACCAAACCATGTACACACCATGTACTTCCTAGTACACGCTGTATAGTCATGTCAACAAGACCTGGAAAGTAGGTCGGTAAAATTAATCTGTCTTTGAAACAGTAAAAGAACCTACATGGCACGTAGTCCCAATCACACACCATGTTCTTTGTAATTTTTTCTTAAAATAGGAAGTAGCCTCATTTTGAATCCGTGGATAGAAACTCCTCACCTGGGTTTGCAAACCAGTTGGTTGAGAATCATTTTTTCTCCCAATCATCTGTTTGAACTCTAATTTGAACATCATTGGATTCATTGGAGCCCCACTGGTAATCTCTTGATTCCTCTTGAACCATTCTTCATGATTTCATTTTTCAACCAAGTTATAGGAGTTTGAGTGTTTATTCTCATTGTGTAGATCTACCTTGTTCTAGACTGAATTAGAGGCTGGTACTGGATGAGGATTATCATACAATTATGAGGTAGGTGGTGCTTACTTTGTTTTATGTTTTTGTGAACATTTGGGGGTTGAGGATATTATTACAATGGTGGGATTTTGATTGAAACCTTATTATTTCATTTTAATTTGATTGTTATACCTTGTGGGATGTCGTTGGGTATTCCCTTACCTATTATACTTGAGTGAGGTCGGACGATGGGACGTTGATCATTGGGTTATTTTGGTCGGTGGTGCTAAAATGGCTTTAAATGAATTATCTTGATTTATATTGTTATGTTTAAATTGTATCTTTATTAAGCTTGTTAGAGGAATGTAAGACCTCAATGCTTCCATGTGATAGCTAATAGATAGTGAAAGGCAACTGGTTAAACTGTTTTTCCTGTTTAAAGTGTTTCATTGCGATTTTATATATGCGATGCTTGAGATTACATATTCTGAAATCCTTGGGGTTGTGTTGGGTGTGGCCTGAATTTTATTGAGTGATTTTGATCACAGGTTGGGAATTTCCCAAATTTTATTGGGTGGTTTTGACCAAGGGATTGGGTGTCCTGGACGTCGGGTTGAGGTAGTGTGACTATCAGGTTGGTAATGGCCCGAGATACTTGGATGGCATGATCATTAGATTTGAGCAACATGGTCTCAGGGACACGAGGTGTCAGAGATGGTGTGGCTTGGGTTATTATTTGGTGATTTCCGCTCACCCGTGATGGACAAAGCGCCAATTTGAGTCGTGTACACATAGGTTGACTCCACAATGAGGTGGTTTTGACCACTCGTGTGGGTAGAGGCCCCCGATATTTGTGGTATAGGTAATATTGGTTTGGGGGTGCTTTCTATAGGAAGCCACGTAGAAGTTGAGGTGCCTTTGGTTGGTAGCAATGAGGCTACTGTGTTATGTGATTGAGGGCATACGTCGTTGTTCCTCCAGTTATTTATTTGAGGGTAGACATCATTTTTACTCCAGTTATTATTTGATGATAGACATCGTTATTCCTCTGATTTTCATGCCATGGGTAGACATGATCTTTCAAGTAGGGGTCCATGGGATTGGGTTACTTTTGTTTGGGTGTGCCTTCGGTACGTCGGTACTTGAGTCATGAGGTGTTAGGAAGTACATGGTGCTAGGTTACGTATTTGAGGTGGAACCTGAGGGTTCAGTGGGACTTTATGATTATAGGGGTACTGTAGGCTAGGGTACAAGTACTCTCTTTGCTGTTGAGATTCCGACATTGGCATGCCACTCCCTGGTGGCTACTAAACACTAGTAGAGATTGCGTTTATTATTACATCGTACTGTTTACCTTACTTAGAGATGCATGTATTCTTAAACACATATATTAGGTACACACTATTGGGTGGTATCCTATTGAGACTCATATCACACCCTACATGGGACCTTCAGGACATGTGTAGACTTTATGGTTTTACACACAGGTAAAGAATCAACTTCAGGAGTTGGATTGTAGTACTATTTGGTATGAAGACTAGTATGGACCTTTAGGTCATTCCTAGCTAGAGTTTTACTTTTGTTTTAATTTTGTTCTTATATTATCCTAATTACTTTTATATGTAGCTACTGTGGTTATCCATGGCCACCCTTTTTTATTTACATATATGACCAGCTATGGATGCATGCTTGGTTTGTTTAGTGGCTACAAGTGATTACTAGCATGCTGTTCTATTTACTTTCTGCTGCATGTTATATTATAATACTCAGAACAGTACCATTATCTTTTTCCAGAGGGTATAGCCTCAACACTATACCTGATTACACCCTCACTGCTAGTCGGAAGCCTTTGGCGTTTGGGGTGGTGCGCCTAAAGTTTGTGACACCCAACCCGTTTAGCACTGTTTGAGTGGCTGTTCGGGTCATCACATTAAAAAGTGGTATTAGAGGAGTTTCTTTTGCCCATTTTCTTGGTATTACTATTTATGATATGGTAGACTAGAGATAGTTTGTAATTGGAACTGGGTTTCTAGCTTGTGCTTGGGTTCCTGCAACCCCAGGTATAAGGGACGGACCAAGTTGCCTTGGGTGGGAAATTGCTGTTTTGCTTTTGCTCATATTATAGTTTATATAGTTTCCACCTTGCTGGATCACTTGGTTTGTGATGGTTATTGATTGTGATATGTGACCCTTGACCCGATGCGGTAAGGTAGAATTGGACCTTGTCCCGGTAAGGCAAGACGTGTTTTCTTAGATTTTGATAGGCATATTTTTAGAGTATTTCAATTTCATATATAACACCCCAAAAATTTTATGGTATGTTCCTGATAAATACTTTCTATTCATTAGATAGCCTATATTTTATGAAGCACTAAGTATTTTGTGAAAAAAATATTATAGGATAAAGTTATAAGCTATCCATTAAACATAAATTTTCCACTTATATGTTTTGATTTTTGAAAAAATGGTTATCTAGAGTTGTAACCAGTAAGTCATTTGGAGTATGATAGAACAAACTTTATTTTTTAATGAATAGTAACATACCCTTATGAATAGGAATATGAATATTAATATGACCCCTATAAATATAAAATAATGATAATATTTTATTTTCTTAAGGTAATAATATAATGACATCTTAATTAAATTTTTAATGTGATATAGAACTAATTATACCTTTAAAATTGTTATTTTTTGAATTAACTCTGAATTTATTTAAAAATAAAATTAAAAATACTTAGAAAATTATTTTCAAAAAATGGATTTCATTTTTTAATTCTACACATCAAAAAACGGTTAGGGTGAATTTTTGGTATTTTTCTAAAATACTTGAATTTTTTGTGAATAGTAAAAATACAATTTTGAGTTTTCGGTAGCTTAATGACATCATAATGATATAATAATTAAATATAAAAGTATGGTCGACTTTTGTACAGTAAATTATAACATGAGGCATCCCAAGTGGATAAAACCATGGGCAAATACCATGGGAAAGCCAATGGTTTTTCAAAAACCACTAATGAGGAGTCCCTTTTAATTAATAAAAAACTCCCTCTTAATTACTATAAATACCCACTCACAACCTTCAATTTATTTCATTCCAAACTCATTATCCTCTAAGATCTAGTAGTATTACCTCTCTAGGAGTCCTCACAAGGTGTACTCAAACCCCTAAGGTCCCAACCTTCATGTTTTGGGAGTTACTCTACAAGGTGAGAGAATCAACCACCCTTCTATTTTCATAAAGCTTTCATTTTATGTTTTATATTTTATTTTCAATTGAATTATGTTGGGATATTTCATTTTATATTCCCTTAATTCCATTATTATTTAAGAGTGATGAGATATACCCTTTATCTCATCAAAATATTTTATTAAATTTTAAGTGATGCCGTTAGGTTGTCGAATTTTTGTAAGAGATTTCCCAATTTTTCTTCTATTTTGAGTTCCTTTATTTCTACTTCTTTCCTCACCTCACTTAATCCAAATGATATGACAATTCCATTAACTTACATGAAATATAATTATATTATTCTAATGTAATATTTCATCATCATCTCTCTTTCCCTCTCCTCTTATACTAAAAATTAAAACACCATCCAAGATGTGTTAATTTATCACATTCAAGGACGACAGGTTCTTAATTTTCATTACCATCTTCAATTCTGGTAATGAAAAAATTTTTATGGTTGAAACAGATCATAATATATTTATTTCATCTCATTAATGTTCTATAATCCCTACACACTTATAATATGGAATAATATTACAAAACAAGTTCATTGTGCACAAAACCGCCAAGCTAAATCCAAGCGTTTATCAATAACTTTTAACTAATGATTCATCCTCAAGTATATAACACAGAATCATTATAAGATCATTTATATCTCTTTAATGTCACTAATAATATATATTAATAATTTTTTATGATTAACCACATTTCAAATGAACATTTTTTCATGAATACAAGTAAACAAATCATGAAAACCAAGGAAGAAAATGCTTCCAAAACAATAAAATTGAACTTCTTAAACCCATAAAAAGGGCCATGAATGAACCTAATAAGTTTATAATAAAACAATTACATTTATATTAGGTTATTTAATTATTAATTAATGAATCTAAATTTTATTATTCATGTCATTAAAACAAACAAATAACACACTCAAGCATAAGGTAAGGGGTTTCTTATCTCACTTTTAATTATGTGAGATTTCCATTGTTCGCCACTTATTTCTTGTATGTGGTATATGTGTACTTCTATATGATATATAATATCATTATTATATTTATATTCATTTTATTATGTGATTAATTTAGTTATTATTGAATTTTGGTCATACAATTCAATTGATTACAATATGGTAGGTGACTTTGTCTAAATTTCCATTTTTTGAGACCTTCTTGGTATTGTGCACCTAATATTTCTTATATGGTGTATCTACTACCCATTTGAGATCATATTTCATTTGAAATTACAATTCTAGTAAATATCCATTTTCTTGTAGCTTTGATATTACTATTGCCTTAAGCTGTATACCATTTCACATATAGTGTTAATTTAAGTTGTTTTAACTATGGAAATATTGAAGAATCCGTATTCTCTACTCCATACGAATATTGAGAAGGAAGATTGAACTTGTATTAAATCTATGTATAAATAATTATTTAGAATTTCAGTGGAGGTTGGGGCCCGCTATATCCCCTCGATGCATCGGTAGGTCTCATGAGGCAAATCAGTTGGTGACAAACCCTTTGAGTTTGTTTCCAAAAATTAGATCGGTTTCTACCCACAAAACTAAACCATTTTAATGGTATTATGGTATCATGTTCCAGATACATTAAATCCAATTAATAAGCATTCTCTTTGTTCATTATTAATTATTACTATCCAAGAGAGTTTCACTATGACAAAATCTATGGATGCAGTTTCATTCTTAGTTTATTAATGGCATGAGTTTTTCATTTATTCACCATGCCATATTGACTATGTATAATTGTTTATGATTAAGTTATTATTGATTCATTATTCCACTATTTTTAACCCTTACCGAGCATTTTATCTCACCCCTTTTATTTTTTTACCTTCAATAGGTGATGAATAAGAGATCATTTATTGTGTTTCTATGGATGTAGTTTTTAGTTTTTGTTATGTTTTGTATTTTGTAACATTTTAAAATGTAATTTGAGTTACATCTATGTATCTAGTTTCTTCAAGACTACTAAACTAATTGATCCTTTAGGATTTCATTCCTTCTAACCATGCCAATATAACAAGTAATGCACCTACTCCGATCTAGAGGGGTCGGGGTGTTACATTATATATGCACGTATGATTTGTGAAGTGATAATACCATGTGATATATATCAAATGCCATGAGAAAAAGGTGAAATTACTGATATAATTTCTTGTATTATTGTAATGTGATATGCCATTATTTAAATTTATGTGAAATTGCATGTGGCAGGGAACTTGGGCCTAGCCCTTATACGAGAAGGCTGGTACTATGGTTGAGGTGATTTTGATCACTGGGATTGGGTGACTTAGTCATCAGATTGAGGCAATGTTGTTTGTTAGGACGGGCGTGTCCTGGGGATTTTGTGATATTTGGATCTCTTGAGGGTGGGTAAAGAGGCCATGAGGCTGGGATGCCATGGAGAATGGTTGCGATGGGGGATAGTAAGGGTAGTTATTATGTTCTGCCTCTTTACTACTTTCCCTATCCCTATTATATATATTGTTATATATGTTGGATGTATGACCATTATGGTATTCAGAGGGTTCTTCTTAAATGGTATGATGGAGTGTTAGGAGGGTGATGATATAGTGCCATAGGAGCACGATCAGTTTTAGACTCCTGAGGGGTAGGTACAGTATGAGTTGTAGGTATAGGCTCAAGAATAAGATTGGGTTCAGGATACAGTGCAGGCAGGGCAGTAGTTGGATTTGACAGCATTCGGGCCATGGCTCAATGAGAAGCTCTGATCTAGTCTGGTACGTGTTTTGCAAGGGATCAATAGAGGTGTGAATAGAACATATCACTTTATGGATTACCTTACTTGGGAGTTCCATTCGCATCACCTACCACTTTTTCAGAGTGAGGTGGTCCATAAGTGGCTGAGAACTAGATAGAGAGCATGTAGATGATCTTTGAGCAGCTTGAGATGCCTCCAGGGCACAGGGTCAAGCTGGCGACGTACATGCTAAGAGGACTGGCGATGCACTGGTGGGATGTGTAGGTTTAGGTTCGCACACATGAGGGACTGTCTAGGAAGTACTTCGAGGACTGATTATTCAAGCACTTTTTTTCTAGAGATGCTGAGGATGGAGAGAGCTTGGGGGTTCTTGAGCCTTCAGCATGGTTCCATGTCTGTCATGGACTATGTAACTACTTTCACTGAGCTGTCTCGCTTCACACCAGGTATGGTAAGCGATGAAACCTTGAGGGTGAGGCGCTTCGAAGATGGATTATGGCACGCCATACAGGTGTAGGTAAACATCTTTAAGCTAGCCTCATTCTTAGATTAAGTGAATAAGGTACTCATAGATAAGGGAAAACTAATGGACAAGTCTCACATAGTTCGAGCGGTGGCTTCAAGTGATGGTTCAAATGGTAGGAAACAAGGTTGAGATGAGTTCAAATAGGGAAGTCAGGCCAATGACTTAGCTAGACCACCTCGTGGTAGTTCATCAATGTATTTTTTCAGTGTGGGTAGCCAGGGCATGTCTGGACTCAGTGCGATAGACCTCTAAAGAAGTGCCAGTCATTTGGATAGGTCAGGCATTTTGTGAGGTTCTGCATGCAGCCTTCTCAGAAAACTGGAAGACAAGGACCAAAGTAGGCATATGATTTAGAGTTTTGATCTGGATTGGTACCTTATGAGGGTAGTTGAGGTTAAGCTTCACGTAGAGGACATGGAAGAGATAATGTGACCTATCCGTGGGGTTAGTGGCTGGTGTCTAGTGCAGCACCATAGGTAGGATAGGCTTTAGGTAGCTATGTTTCAGGCTAGGTGCATGCTGTGGAGCTGCCAGGAGCTTAATAGGCTGGTGAGTTGACAAAGGTCATAGGTATGCCACGGGCGTGGCCGTTATTTTCTTTTGTTTCTTTTGGTATGACCTGTTGAGACATGACCATTTTGAGTGAATAAGGTTCAAATGATATATATTAATTGAAAAGATGTTGGTTAATAGGTTGGTTCTATATCAGGTGTGTGAGTATATATGTATGAGGTTCTTGGAATTATAACCATCATTGGATACAGGTCACTTGAGGTGCTTAGGCATTAGGAGCATCGTTGGATGCAGGTTACTTAAGGTGCTTAGGCATCGGGGCATCCATGGGATGCGGGTTACTTGAGGTGACTTGGGAATCGGGGCATCAAGGATGCATTTTGTGATTGATGTGTGAGGCACCAATTTGTTTTGAGCATCCATGGGATGCAAGAACTCATTGTTCTAGGTGTACCATGGGCTCTAGGTGGACGCAGATTCGGTGTGAGATGTGATTGGGTGTCAGAAGAGACACGAGAGCACCTAATGAGGTTTAGGGGTGATGATGTGTCATAGGAGAACCATGGTTTTAGAAACAGGTCTTTGTAACTCTAATTTATTTGAGCTTTGGGCTAGAGTTATTCTATATTTTTTCTTCATCACCCTTGGAAGATAAATTTTGGGATGAATTGCGTTAAGGGAGAAAGTTTTTAAGAACCCAATTTTTCCTTTGAAGTACGAGCCTCTTTTTTTTCATTTCCAGGTTGTTTTTGAGAAAATAGGGGAAAACTGGGCTAGTACTGGAATTTTTGGGTTACATGCCAGGTACTCTGAGTACACGTCGTGTATGTCTTGGCATTGTAAGGGGTATACATGGAGTTTAGGGATGTCAACAGTGGATTTGAGGAACAAACCATGTATACTCCATGTACTGCCTAGTACACACTGTGTAGTCATGTCAGCAAGACCGGGAAAGTAGGTCGGCGAAATTCGGCCATCTTTGGAAAAGTAAAAGAACATACACGGTGTGTAGTCATAAGTACATGCAGTGTATTTTGAAATTTTTTATTCAAATGGGTAGTAGCCTCGTTTTGCATCAGTGGACATAACCTCCTCACCTGGGTTCACAAACCAGTCAGTCGAGACTCATTTTTTCTCCCAATCATTTGTCCGAACTCTGATTTGAACATCGTCAGATCCATTATAGCCCCACTAGTAATCTCTTGATTCCTCTTGATCCGTTATTCATGATTTAATTTCTCAAACAAGTTATAGGAGTTTGATATTTTATGCTTGTTTTGTAGATCTAAATTTTTCTAGAACAAATTAGAGGCTGTTACTGGATAAGGATTATCGTACGAGTACAAGGTAGAAGGTGCATACATTTTTGTTGTGTTTTCACAGACATTTGGGGGTTTCAGATTTTAGCTCAATGGTGGTATTTTGAGTAAAACCCTATTATTTCATTTTAATTTTATTGCTATACCTTTTGGGAAGCTGTTGGGTATTCCCTTACCTGTTATTCTTGAGCAAGGTCAAGTGAGAGGCCGTTTATCATTGGGTTATTTTGGTTGGGGGTGCTAAAATAGTTTTTAATGAATTATCTAGATTTATTTGGTATGTTTAAATTGTTTAAGCTTAATTAAGCTTGTTAGAGGCCTTCAATACCTCAAAACTTCCATGTGATAGCTGATAGCTAGTGCAATACAACTAGTTAAATAGTTTTTCCTGTTTAGGGTGTTTTATTTTCATTTTATATATGTGATGTTTGAGATTATGTATACTGAGACCCTTGGGGTTGTGTTGGGTGTGGTCTATATTTTCTTGAGTGATGTTGATAATAGGTTGGGAATTTCTTGGATTTTCTTGGGTGGTTTTGACCATGGTATTGGGCATCATGGACGTCGGGTTTAGGCAGTGTGACTATCAGGTTGGGCATGATCCAGGATACTTGGATTGCATGACCATAAAATTTGAGTGACATTATCATAGGGACAAGAGGTGTCAGAGATAGTGTGGCTTGGGTTCTTATTTAGAGATTTCCTCTCACCTGTGATAGCCAAAACACCAATTGAGTCTTGTGAACAATGGTTGAATCCGTTATGAGGTGGTTTTGACCACTCGTGTGGGTAGAGGTCCCCGATAGTTGTGATTTATGTACTATTGGTTTGGGGGTGATTTCCATAGGAAGCCACGGGGAAGGTGAGGAGCCTTCGATTAGTAGCAATGAGTCTACCGAATTATGTGATTGAGGGAAGACATCACTATTCCTCTGATTATTTATTTTAAGATAGACATCATTGTTACTCCAGTTATTATTTGAGGACATACATCGATGTTCCTCCGGTTTTTGTGCCACGGGAAGACATGATATTTCAAGTTGGGGTCCATGGGACCATGTTACTTTTGTTAGGGTGTGACTTTAGGACATTGGTACTTGAGACACGAGGTGTTAGGAGGCACATGGTTCCAGGTAATATATTTGAGGTGGAACCTAAGGTTTTATCGGGACTTTATGACTATAGAGGTACCTTGGTCTCGGGGCCAATGAATATATTTGCTGTTGATATTATGGAATTAACTAAAGCTGGTGACACTACCCAGTGGCTGCTGAGAACTAGTGGAGATTGTGTTTATTATTGCTTCATACTGTTTACCTTACATAGATATGCATGTCTTCTTAAACACATATACTAGGTACACACAATTGAGTGGTATCCCACTAAGACTCATCTCACACCCTACACAGGCCCTTCGGGACACATGTAGACTTTATGGTTTTAAACACAAGTAAAGGATTAGATTCAGGAGTTGGATCGTAGTATTGTTTGGCATGGAGACTAGTATGGACCTTGAGGTCATGCGTTGATGGAGTTTTACTTCTATTTAGCTTTATTTACTGTATCAACATGCTTAAGTTTTTATGTAGCTAATGTGGTTATCCATGGGAACCCTTTGTTATTTACATGTATGTTTTGCTATGGATGCATGCTTGGTTTGTTTAGTGGTTACAAGTGATTGCTGGCATGCTGTTCTATTTACTTTCCTCTATATGTTATATCATCATACTCAAACCACTACCATTATCTTTTTCCAGAGGGTATAGACTCCCCACTATACATGATTACACCCTCACTAATAGTCCGAAGAATTTGGAGTTTGGGGAAGGGAACCTAAGGTTAGTGACACCTAGTCTATTTATCACTATTTATGTGGCTATTTAGGTCGGTATGTTACATCAACACAAAACTTGGAGATGAGTTCAACACCCAAAAAATCAAGGTTGAGGGCATGATTGAGAGACTAGTGCTTCCACCACTTCAAAGCTCACTATGGAATAGAAAAAGTACAGGGAGAAATATTTAGTGCTATTTAATCAATAATAAGATTAGGAAACTGGCGATAATTCATATGAAAATGATAAATTTTATCATTATTGTGGTAATTGATCGCATAATGATTCACTATTCAATTTCACCCTTACACCGCTATTTTAAACTGGTTTTGTAATGAATATTCCAAATATAATAATAAATTTTAATTCATGTTTCATTCAATGAGTTAATATTTATCATTGTTTAATAGGTCAATTTTACTTGTTTAAGTGTTTACATTGTAGGAGGAGGTGATTTGGAGAGCCCGTTATGGAATTCAAGGGAAATAGGCCAAACTGCGTGAGATCCCAAACATGCATGTAGACATTAATATATACTGTGGATAATACGTGCATCCATTTGGGATCAAAATGGGTTTATGAATGAAAAAAATGTGGTATAAATTTCTATATAAGATCATAGAGACCAATTTTTCCATTTGGAGGCCCAAAATAGGCTTACAATGTGAAGAAATTCTGGGCGCGCCAGATTGGACAACCCTTCTATATTTAGGCCATAACTTGGGACTAGAAGATCCAATTGGGATTATAACACCTCATTTGGATATATAACTCTAAGAATAACCTCTCCACCAAATATCATGACAATTTAATGCGTTTTAGTTAGTCAACCATACGAATAAAGAAGGATTAAAATTTTCCTCCCAAATAGTGACCTAGTCCCTTAGGCACTTGACTTATTTTATGGAAAGTGTGATGTTTTTTTCCATAAAATCACTCACATACCTTTTTCTATCATTTGGAAATACCAGGGGTAAGGGTGAGTTGAACTTGAGAGCTCTCTTCACCCATTTCAGTTCTATTCTTCCTCATGTACTTCTAAACCTCTTAGTCATGAATTTGGGGGGTGTCCTTTATTGTAATCCCGAGCCCCACACTTGTAATATTCATATGGTATAATTGAATTTCCATATTTATTTAAATTTTTCTTCATTTTTAATTTCTTAATTTGTGTTTATTCTAGTATGATCAATAAAAATCAAAAGAACATGAATCCTGATGCTTCAATTTATAACCCGAATCTTGTGATGATTTGAGTGCGGTTGCCTTTTTTCTCATCCTTTCTCTTTCATGAGTGTGTGAGTGAATTATGTCAGTTGATAAATTCTAGGAGATTTAACCCATGAATATTCATGTTATTATCTTGTGAAATATTTTATCATTGACACAAATCAGGTCATCTCATCATGTTGCTGATGTGATTTCTTGATTGAGTTCCATTTTTTACATCGATTCAAGTTTTTTGATTTTAAGCAGTCGCTAATAATCAATATCACTGATCAATCAAATCATAGGTGTTAACCTATTAAGAACTCACATAAAATACTAATTTTAGTGTGTATAAATCAAGGAATCAACAATCCTTCCCATTCCCTTGAGAGCGATGATTGATTGGGAATCAAGGGACACTTACCCAAGCTGATCACAATTTCTCTATCTTATTTATATCACTTAGTTTTATAGTTTTAATTTATCTTTTATAATAAAAAACCCCAAGTATTATAAATACACATTCCTCTTTTATTTTCATAATCATAACCTTGTTTTTAAATTAATTATCTAAGGCTTCGTCGAGAGACAACCTAGAGTTGCTGCTATGCTGCAGAAATTCTAGTTAAAAATAAACATCTAATTTGATGTGCTCGACAACACGATCAAATTATGGAACCGTTTCTTGGGATACAAGATCATTTTTTATTCATTATTTACTTTTATTTATTTATTTTACTTTTTAATTATTAATACTTTCAATATCCCCCCCCATTTGATTGTTTCTATTTTGGGTTTTGTCGTTATTTTTATTTGTTTTTGTGTGTTTTCTATCTCTATATCTCTCTATCTTCTTATCTCTCTCTATATGATTCTATAGTATAACATTATCTTTTATTTCCTCCTTTCATTTATTAAGTTTTTTTATTTCATTCATCTTAAATAAAAAAATTAAAAAAAAACCCAACAACAATCAATCAATCAATCAAATGAGACATCATTGTTGCATGACAAGTTCTAGAAAAGAAAAAATACTTAATTTTGATCCTAAAATTTGTTGGAACCATGATATTATATGCATGATTTGGAGTATGGTTTGTGTTTGTTGTCAATTCTCAGTGGAAGTTCAGAATGTGTACCAGTAAAGAGATCATACAGTTCAAGCAGACAACAGTATTGAAGGTGGCGCCGCTTCCCAGTGTTTGCCAAATTTTTGGGCCTAAAAATCGACAAATGGAGAAAAGTGATTTTGTAAAAGATACTTCCGCACCATGTAATTGATGGAGAGAAAACTTTCACGCCATATGCTTTTCAAGATCAGAACATGGGAAAATGGCAAAGGGATAAGGGCCGTGCAAGTTTTGGGCTGGTCGCGCAAGTGACCTGCGCGCCGTGAAGAGACTTGTGCGCCGATGCCTAGGAGGATTGGAATCTTGCATGTCTATTTTTTTCAAGATTATAAATTCAAAATATGGCAAATGAAAGAAGGTTGCGCAAGTATTTGTGTGGTCGCCCAAGTGATTAGCGCGACAGAGGCTAGGGAGGATGAGCCGCTCACCGGAACCTACGCGCCGAGGGAAGACTTGCGCGCCACCGCGCAGGTGGTCCAGTTTGCCTATAAATAGAGGACTCCCCCTCCTAATTTGTAATGAATTTCAAGACTTAGAGATCTTTTGAGCTCTCTTTGTGCAAGTGGTTGAGTCGCGCAAGTGGTTGTTGGGTCGTGCAAGTAGAGGCTGCGCGCCAATTCTTGGCTGCACGACCAAGGTAGTTGGGGAGTTAAAGGAGGAACGTCAAGTAAGTTTGGTGTTGAAGGAGGCAGTGTCACGCAAGTTGTTTGGTGTCACATGCGCGCCGATTTTGTACTGCGCAAGTGACTTACGCGCCGGTATTGTGCCTTGCGCACCGGGCTTGGATAAGCGCACTGGGGTTGTTAAAGTTCATCTGTCCTTTTAAAGCTGCACGAAAGCTGGAAGATCGCCCAGTACCCTCAGCGCAAAGTGAGATCCATCTTCTGGTGAGAGTTGGACTTCAACAGAGCATCTAAATATGACAGAGGATGCATTCTTATGCAATGATGATGAGACCTTCACGTCTATAAACTGATCGTGACTTCACCAACGACAGTGAGCCAGGGGGAGTCAACGGGAGTGACCCGAGGGACGCAGTGTGCTATCCCTGAATGTTTTTGTAAAGGTAGTGAGCCTGGTACAAAGTGACTATTCCCGAAACATTGTAATCCAAAACTAGTTAAGATTAGTGGAATTAGGTACGACCAGAAACTTTTCGGCATATGCTCCTTGGATGTAGCCCTTAGTGGTGAACCAAGTAAAAAGTGTTGTGTCTTCTCTGTGCATGTGAATGTTTGCTTTCTGATCATATTCATCATACAGGTTCAACAAGTTCCTACCAACGTGGGAACAAGATCCATCACATTAAAAGAAAAATTTGTCACCCTGATTCACCCCCCCTCTCAGGGCGTCCTGAGATCCTTCAATTGGTATCAGAGGGTAAAGGTTGCTGGTGTTGAATCTATCCTTTATCATCATGGAGAATGCAGTGAATGTCAGGGGAGTCCCTCACTTTGATGGAAGTAATTTCCAGATATGGAAGAACAGAATGAGATCTCATCTAATATCTCTTGGAATGGAAGTTCTATTTTCTACTGTGCAAGGAATACAAGTTACTGATCCAACAGGCCTGGCTATGACTGAAACAGACAGGAAAATTCTTGATGCAGATGCTAAAGCACAAAATGCACTCACTGCAGCCCTTTCTGATCAGATCTACCTAAAGGTGATGAATTTCACCTCAGAAAAATCCATGTGGGATAAACTTGAGAATATTTATGAAGGAGATAGTAGAGTGAAGGAGGCGAAAATGCAAGTACTGCACAATCAGTTTGATGATATGAAAATGCATCCAGACGAGAATGAAAACTCTTTCTTCAATTGAATTACTGAAGTGGTTGGAGCAATTCAGGGTCTAGGAGAAGAAATCAAAGACATTGATATTGTAAAGAAAATATTAATAAGACTTCCACCTCTGTACAATTAAAAGGTGTCATCTCTTGAGGAAAGAGATCTTTCCAAACTTTCTCTAGATGATTTATTGAGCAGCTTGGTAGCATATGAAATGAGAGTCAAACCAGAAGATGCTACGACTCATGTGAGCAAGGAAATGGCATTCAAAGCCATGGATAAACTAAAAATCTCAAAAGATAGTAGCAGTGAAGATGAAAATGAAAAGAAAATTCTTTCTCTCATTGCAAAGAAGTTCCAGAAGGGGAAAGGGAAATTCAAAGGGATGTTACCTCTCGCATGTTTCCGTTGTGGAAAAGTTGGGCACATTGCCTCTTAGTTCTTAAGAAAGATCAATGATGAAGATAGTGAAGATGAAATCTTTGAGAAGCCTCGGAGAAGGTTCTTCAAAAAGGGAGACTTCAAATCTGGAAAGAAAATGCAAAAGAAGAGTTTTGTCTGTGAAGAGGAAGAAGATGATAATGAATTATTTGATGAAGAAGAACCAGAATTCAAAACTGGGAACCATGCTTCTATGATGGCCACTGTTGAAAATTCAGAAGATACTGGTGGAGAAAAACAACTGAGAACTTGTGTAGATCCCGATATGCAACTTAAGGATGCGATTAGTAAGCTTAAGATTAAATGTAAGAGTTGCAATAAGTGTAAATCAATTTTAGAAGAATCAACTGAGTACGTTGATCAACTTGAAGCTGAAATTGAACGACTGGAAGAATTTGTGAAGGTATAGTCTAAAATAATTGAAAGCAATGATGATGTAGTAGATCTGAAGCTAAGAATTAAAGAGCAGGCAAAGGTCATCAATGACCTCACCTCCAGACTTGATGAAAAATCCAAGACTGCTAAGGGTATTGAAGAGGAAGTTGTTAATCTAAGGAGTAAACTAGAGACTGAATCAATTCCAAAAGAATCGAGGAAGAAAATACAGTTTGGAAGATTCTCAGATGTAGAATTACTAGCAAGAGCCAAGTATGGTTTTGATGGGGTTGGAAAAATCTTGAGTGATAAAAGACCCACTTGCATGAGAAAGAGTGGAACTGGCTGTGAGGTTGAGACATCAACTGCTAGAAGTGAAAAGATCCAAAAGAAATATAAGATGAAATTTGAACATGTTGAAATGTTACCTAAAGTTCCAAAAAGGGAACCCTCAATCCAAACTAAAAGGAGAACTGAAAATTATCCTCAGACATTCAGAAATGAAAGACAGTCTAACTATTCTCCCAAGGAAGAAGGTATGAGGAGAAATTCAAGTGAGAAGACATTTCTTCTCATGAAGTGTCAGTTCTGTGGATATCTGGGCCATACCATGTCTTATTGTGAAGAGGAAAGAAGCTATCTAAATGGAGAAGATATAGAAGTTCAACAAAGGAGAACAATTTCATATCCTAATTCTTATAGAATAAACAATTTCTATGGATATTGTTATCGTTGTTCTAACTTTGGTCATAAGGCCGCTAATTTCAGGAAGAGAAGGGACATGGACACATCATATCGGAGTTCAAGACAATTCAACTCTCGTAAGCAAGACAATGTTGCTCTTTTAAGTAGGTTTTCTCCTCTAAAAGAAGATTTTGACTATGAAGAACCAGGGTATGTGGAAGAGATAATTGAAAGGCCATCAGTTCTATATACTCAATCCAATGTCTCATGGAAGGAAAGGAAGAAGACTGAGAAATCCAACCTTGCAGAGGTGGCCCTCAAAGCTACAAAGAACAACAGTACCTGGATTCTGGATAGCGGTTTTTCATCTCATATGAGAGGTAATGCTGGCCTGATAACAAATATCATAAGGAAGGCTGATGGTACAGTAAGATTTTTTAATGATGGGGCTCTTAAAATCAAAGGGAGTGGAAGTACCGAATTAGCTAATGGAGAACTAAAGAAGACTAAAGTCCTTTACGTAGATGGCCTACGTCATAATCTCCTCAGCGTGAGTCAACTCTGTGACTCGGGACTTATATTTACTTTTAATCAGAAAGGCTGCACTATCAAGGGAAAGACAAGCAATTAACTTATGAAGGGATGCAGAAAAAAAGGCAACTTGTATCAGGTTGAGAGTGAAGAAAATGTATGTTACATGACTATTGATGAAGAAAAAATTTGTGGCATTGGAGACTGGGACACATCAATCAACAAGACATGGAGAAAATATCAAAATTGAGAATTTTCATGGACATTACCAACCTGAAGCATGAGCGTGAAGAATCTTGTGATGCTTGCATTCGTGGGAAGCTGGTCTGCAGTTCATATCGGCCAAAGAAGAAAAGGGCATCTCACCTTCTTGATCTGATTCATACAGATGTATGTGGGCCGATAAATGTTGCCGGAACTCATGGAGAAAGGTAATTTGTCCTTTTCATAGATGATTACAGTATAATGGCATGTGTGATGGTCATTCACAGGAAACGACAAGTCCTTGACTGCATGAAAACATATCGGCGAATCGCCGAGAATGATACTGGATGAACAATCAAAGTGTTTGTGATCTGAAAATGGAGGAGAATACACATCCATTGAATTTGAAAATTATCTGGAGAAGCATGGGATACAGCATGAGGTAGCTGCTGTGAGAACTCCACAACAAAATGGAGTTGTTGAACGTAGGAATCGATAGGGGAAAAACATGGCATGAACTATGCTGATTGAGAGTCGTATTCCACGACATTACTAGAAAGAGGCTGTTCAAGCAGCATTGTACATTCAGAATCGAACAGGACTTCATATGGGTGAGATGAAGACACCATATGAATTGTGGCATGGACATAATCCTTCTTTAAAATACTTTTGTGTCTTTGGAAGTAAATGCTTCCTCAGGAACAAAGAAGGAAATCAAGGGAAATATGGCGATAATGTAGATGAAGGAATTTTCCTCGGTTACTCAATGAACAGTAAAGCCTACAAATGTTTCAACAAGCATTTAGGAAGGATTGTGGAAAGTAGTGATGTTAAGATAATTGAAGAGAAACCCACAAATTCTTAAAGGACATCATATGATGATTTGAAAGAAAGTCAGGAAGAAAGTGAATGTGAAGAAAATACAAATGCAGAAATAGAGGAAGTTGTTCAAAACACTCAGAAGTCACATCATGATGTTGACTCAGAAGAATAATCTGAAGAAGAAACAATGGCTGAAGAGAATTCTACTGAACCTCGCAAGAGAAATCAAAGAGCTGAGATTGATCCATCCAACATAATTGGGGACAGGAGTGCACCCACTCAAACAAGAAGGATGAGGAATAACACCCAATCTGAATTTCTATTAGTTGTAGAGCCATCCTCATTCGAAGAAGCTGAAAATTATGAATTTTGGGTGAAAGCCATGAATGATGAATTAGATCAAATTGACAACAATCACACATGGGATCTTGTCCAGAGACTTGAAGGTTACAATGTGATTGGTACCAAATGGATCTTCAAAAATATGTTTGATGAGCATGGAAGTGTCATCAGAAATAAGGCACGACTGGTATGTAAAGGACACTCCCATATTGAAGGCATTGATGTTGAATAAAACTTTGCTCCAGTGGCTATACTGGAGTCAATCATACTTTTCCTTGCCATGGCACTCCAAAGAGGATATAAATTATATCAAATGGATGTCAAGACAACATTCTTGAATGGTGTACTTGAAGAATAAGTCTACATTGAACAACCAGTGGGCTTTGTTTTGGGTACTAATGAAACAAAGGTATGCAAACTAAAGAAAGCTCTATATGGTTTGAAGTAGGAACCACGGGTGTGGTACTCAAGGATGGATTCATATCTCAAGAAGTTGGAATTCAAAAGAGGAGGATTTGATCACAATCTCTATGTGAAGAATTCTCCAAAAGATCAATTCATGGTTCTAGTCTACGTTGATGATATTATATTTGGTGGAAGTAGGTAGAAATCAGTGGAATAATTTTTCAACCACATGAAATCAGAATTTGAAATGTCTATGATTGGGGAGCTCACATATTTCTTGGGGCTTCAGGTGATTTAAAAGAAGGAATACACTTTCATTTCTCAGAAAAAATATGCAAGAGAGCTGTTGAAGAAGTTTAATATGCAAGACTCCAAACCAATGTCAACTCCGATTGTAGTTGGAACTAAACTCAAAAAGCATGAGGATGGGGACTCTATTGATCCCACCATGTACAGGAGGATCATTGGAAGCCTACTGTACCTGACGGCGACACGACCAGATATTGTCTTTGCCACATGCCTTGCGGCCCGCTTTCAGAGTAATCCAATGGAGGAACATATGGCGGTAGTAAAAAGAATCATGAGTTACATTCAAGGTACACATAACTTCAGGTTATTTTTTGTTGCAGGCAGGGAAAATGAATTATCAGCATTTTCTGATGCCGACTGGGCTGGTGATGTAGTAGACAAAAAGTCTACTAGTGGTGGAGCTTTCTATATTGGGCAGAAATGTGTTGGCAGGTTGAGCAAGAAACAAGAAAGTACTTCTCTTAGTACTGCTGAAGATGAGTATATCTCTGCCATAAAGGAATGCACTCAACTGCTATGGATGAAGCAACAATTAACAGATATTGGTGATGAGGTAATGCAACCTATGGTGATTTACTGCGATAACAAGAGCGCAATTGATCTTATGAAGAATCCTGTTCAGCATTCCCGTATGAAAAATATTGAAATCAGGTATCAATTTATCAAATAAAAAGTTGAACAAGGGGTGATTAGAATGGATCATGTGGGAACTGATGAGCAAGTGGATGATATCCTGACCAAACCACTATTCGAGGCTGTGTTTGAGAAGCATCGGTTGAACCTCGGTGTTCAGCCACCTCCCAGTGCATAAAGAGGTTACACATTACCCCTCTCCCCGTTTTTGATAATTGTTTTTATCTGTTTATGGCTATGATGTAGGTTTATGGGGGAGATACTATCCAGGGGGAGTATGGTTTGAGCTGAACGTTGAACAAATTACTGGTCTTTGGATTTATTGTCAATGGGGGAGAAAGGAATAAATTCAGGCAAGTAATGCATATGTGATGAGAAGAATGAGAAGGAAAACACTATAAGTAATGCTTCTGTGATGAGAATCATTGAGAATTCCAAAACTCTGGAACCCAATTCAAGCTTCCTCTCTTGTTTTCTACACCGATCATTTCTCATGTAGACTTAGAGTGTTGGATAAATTGATTTTTACGTTTTTAGTTTGCACATGGATGGAGATCTATTGAATTTATTTTCTGATTGCCAACAAACCCAAAGGGGGAGATTGTTGTAACCATGGTATTCTATGCATGATTTGTAGTATGGTTTGTGTTTGTTGTCAATCCTCAGTGGAAGTTCAGAATGTGTACCAGCAAAGAGATCATACAGTTCAAACAGACAACAATATTGAAGGTGGCGTCGTTTCCCAGTGTTTGCCAAATTTTTGGGCCTAAAAATTGACAAATGGAGAAAAGTGATTTTGGAAAATAGACTTGCATGCCGTGTACTTGAAGGAGATGAAACTTGCACGCCATATGTTTTTCAATATTAGAACATGGGAAAATGGCAAAGGGATAAGGGCCGCGCATGTTTTGGGCTGGTCGCGCAAGTGACCTGCGCGTCGTGAAGAGACTTGCGCGCCGATGCCTAGGAGGATTGGAATCTTGCACGTCTATTGTTTTTCAAGATTATAAATTCAAAATATGGAAAATGAAAGAAGGTCGCACAAGTATTTGTGTGGTCGCGCAAGTGATTAGCGCGATAGAGGCTAGGGAGGATGAGCCGCACGCCGGAACCTGCGCGCCGAGGGAAGACCTGCGCGCCACCGCGCAGGGGGTCCAGTTTGCCTATAAATAGAGGACTCCCCCTCCTAATTTGTAACGAAGTTCAAGACTTAGAGATTTTTTGAGCTCTCATCACGCAAGTGGTTGAGTCGCGCAAGTGGTTGTTGGGTTGCGCAAGTAGAGGCTGCTTGCCAATTGTTGGCTGTGCGACCAAGGCAGTTGGGGAGTTAAAGGAGGAACATCAAGTAAGTTTGGTGTTGAAGGAGGCAGTGTCGCGCAAGTTGTTTGGTGTCACCTACGTGCCAATTTTGTACCACGCAAGTGACTTACGCGCTGGGATTGTGCCTTGCGCGTCGGGCTTGGATAAGCGCACCAGGGTTGTTAAAGTTCATCTGTCCTTTTGAAGCTGCATGAAAGCTGGAAGATCGCCCAGTACCCTCAGGGAAAAGTGAGATCCATCTTCTGATGAGAGTTGGAATTCAACAGAGCATCTATATATGACATAGGATGCATTCTTATGCAATGATGACGAGACCTTCACATCTATAAACTGATCGTGACTTCACCAACGACAGTGAGCCAGGGGGAGTCAACAGGAGTGACCTGAGGGACGCAGTGTGCTATCCCTGAAACTTTTTGTAAAGGCAGTGAGCCTGGGACAGAGTGACTGTTCCCGAAACATTGTAATCCACAACTAGTGAAGATTAGTGGAATTAGGTACGACCGGAAACCTATCGGTGTATGCTCCTTGGACGTAGCCCTTAGTGGTGAACCAAGTAAAAAGTGCTGTGTCTTCTCTGTGCATGTGAATGTTTTCTTTCTGATCATATTCATCATACAGGTTCAACAAGTTCCTACCAATGTGGGAACAAGATCCATCACATTAAAAGAAAAATTTGTCACCCTGATTCACCCCTCCCCTCTCAGGGTGTCCTGGGATCCTTCAAAATTGAAAATACACTTCCATCACAAATCAGAGATTCTAGAGTAGTTCAATCAAGTAACACTGAGGAACCCCATGTGGAACATCAAGTTTTCCTAAACCACTCAAACAATAAAACTAATAAAACCCTATAAAACATGGCTATAAATAATCAAACCTTAAAAGAACTGACCACCCCAGATGTTGATTACCTACCTACATACATCCAATATTATGAAAAAGTATCCAAATTTTATCTGAGATCAAGAATCATCGACTTACTTCCCAAATTCATTGGTCTTCCTCATGAGTACCCTCATAGACACCTTAAGGAGTTTCACATAGTGTGATCCACCATGAAACCCCAAAATTTGTCTGAGGACTTAATTAAGTTTAGGGCCTTCCTTTTATCCCTTGATGGTGTATCCAAATATTGTCTATACTATATTCCTACCACAATTGGGGGATGAATTGACTTGAAAAGACTCTTTTTAGAGAATATATTCTTTGCCTCTTTAACTGCATCAATTAGGAAAGAAATTTTTGGAATTAGGCAATCACAAGGAGAGACCCTATATGAATACTAGGAGAGATTCAAAAGACTTTGCTCAAGATTCCCCCACCAACATATTAGTGAAAAAATATTAATCCAAAACTTCTAAGAGGGAATTATCCCCATGGATCATGGAATGATTGATGTTGTAGCTGGTGGTTCCCTTGTTGATAAAAGTCTTTCTGTTGCTCATGAATTAATAGCCAACATAGCTCAAAATGAACAACAATTTAGTACATGAGCTATTGCACTATTCTGAGGAGTTAATGAGTTAAGTCATTCATCTATAGAAAAAAAGGTAGATAACAATATTTATGAGATGCATAACCTTCTAAGTCAATTAGCTCAAGCACAAGGTAACTCACAATGTCCTCCTCTTCCATTAAATTGTGGTATTTGTTTTGAAAATACTCATTTTTCTGAGCAGTACCCACAACTTCAAGATTCACCTGAGTCTTGTGAAGTCGTGTTCTCAGGGAATCCATTCCAATAAGCACCTCCCTTAAAGTAAGAACCATTCATGCCAAATCCAAACCCTGGGTGGAAAGCACAATCCCAGTTCTGACAAGGAGGAAACTCAAGATACCCCAAGCAGAATTGGTATCAACATGGACAAGGTATGAAACCTTCTTATCCTCTACCTTCTTGAAACAATCCTTCTCCCAAATATGAACCAAGACTTGAGGATATGGTGGAGAAAATGAAAATCTAGAACCTATAATTCAAAAAAACCACACAATCAGCTATTCAAGACCTATGAACTCAAGTGGGGAAATTGGAAAACACAATCAGTGAAATTAAGATGCATAGTTCTAGAAAACTATCATCCCAAACCATTTCCAATCAGAAGGAAAAAGGTAATGTATGTTCAGTTACACTTCGTAGTGGTAAATAAGTTTCTCCTTCTACTGATTCAACGCAATAGGTATGTTCCCCTCTTGAAAATACTCTTTCTCCACCCATAAAATATTCTAATGAAGAAAAACAAAATAATGTGTTATAAAATTATCATTGATGATTCAAATGAACAATCCATTCCTCTTCCTTTCCCCCAAATACTCTCTAAATATAAGAAGAATTTTAATAATGATATTGATAAAGAAATAATTGATACATTTAAAAAGGTTCAAGTTAACATTCTTTTATTGGATGCAGTTAAAAAAATCCCTCGATATGAAAAATTTCTTAAAGAGATTTGTACCCATAGAAGGAGGCTGAAGGGGAATGAAAGAGTCAACTTGGGAAGGAATGTCTCAACCTTGATTAAACCATCAATTCCAACTAAATTCAAGGATATATGCACATTCATGATACCGTGTACCATATGTAAGATATTCTTTTCTAATTCTATGCTAGATTTAGGTTATTCCATTAATGTAATGCCTCACTCCATGTATACTTATCTGAAGGTTGGAGAGCTTCAACCAACAAGCATTGTCATGAAACTTGCCAACCAGAGTACTATGCATCCAAAATGAGTGATTGAGGATATCCTTATAAGATTAAAGAATCTCAACTTCCCTACTAAATTCTACATTCTTGATATGGAGGATACCCGAATGCAAGTACATGCCTCTATCATACTTGGGATACCATTCCTCAAAACAGTAAAGACAATCATTAACGTTCACAATGGTACACTATCCATGGAGTTCAGTGGATATAAGGTAAGTTTTAACATACTTGAGGCTATGAAACACCCCATTAAAGAGCACTCCACTTTTCCTGTCTATTTGATGAAAGTGCTCTCAAATGACACACACACACACACACAATTATCTCCTCAAACCATACTTTGACTCATTTTCCTCTTCTTCTCCCTTGGATGATTTGAGTTTAATTTATATTTTTATTGTTGTGTGGGTTTTGAAAAAAGTAAATTTTGTGTTTTATTGATGAGTTCATTCATTCTAAGGAACCCATGACCATCGATGATTCTTCAAATCTCATTTCCATAGATTCTCTTTCCTTAGAGAATAAACATGAGCTGATAGAAAATTTCATGGACCTCACTCACCCTAAACCCCCCCCCCCCTCAATCAAAAAACCACCAGTGTTGGAACTTAAAAAAATACCTTATAATTTAAAATATGCACATCTTTAGGGTATTGACCAATTTATCATCATTATTTCCAATAACCTCTCTCCATAGTAGGAATGAAAACTGCTCAACCATTTGAGAGAGTGTAAAAAGGATATAAGATATACATTGGATGATATTCCTTGGATTATACCATCTATTTGTATACACCATATAATTTTGGGTGATGAGGATAATACAATAAGAAAATCCAAATGCAAATTGAATCCCACTCTCCTTGAAGTGGTAAAATTGGAAGTCAGTAAATTACTTACTGTTGTGGTCATTTATCCTATATCTAATAGTAAATGGGTTAGCCCAGTGCCAATTGTGCCTAAAAAATAGGAATAACAGTTGTGTCAAATGAAAGGAAGGAATTGGATCCAACACGTGTGAAAAATAGTTGGCGAGTCTATATTGGCTACTATTGACTGAATCATGCCATGTGAAAGGACCACTTTCCTCTACCTTTCATTGACCAAATGTTAGAATGATTTGATGGTATGTCCCATTATTGTTTCCTTGATGGCTATTCGGGTTATTTCAAAATCCATATAGCCCATGAGGATCAAGAAAGGACAACATTTACCTGTCCACTCGGCACATTTTTATACAGAAGATTGCCTTTTGTTCTATGTAATGCTCCTAATACTTTTTAGCGATGTATGTTGAGTATTTTTTCTGAGTACCTTAAGAGTTTTATGGAATTATTTATGGATTATTTCATGGTATATGATTTTTTATGATTGTTTGGAAAACCTAGGTTCTGTCCTCTGATGCTTCATTAAAAAAGTTGTTTCAAATTATGAGAAATGTCATTTCTTGGTTGAGTGGGGGATAGTTCTTGGGAATGAAATTTCAAATAAGGGAATTAAAGTTGATAAATATGAAATTGAATTAATTTCATCCCTTCCATATCCAAAATGTTTTCATGAAGTGAAATATTTCTTGGGTCATGCTAGTTTTTACCACCGATTCATTAAATAATTTAGTAAGATTACACTTCCATTATCCTGATTATTAGAAAAAGATTCTGAGTTTGTGTTTGATAAAAATTGTGAGGATGCATTAAACTCACTAAAAAGGAGTCTCACATCACCTCCTATAATCTAACCACCAAGGTGGAATCTCCCCTTTGAACTTACGTGTGATTCCTCTAACTTTGTAGTTGGGGTAGTCTTATCACGTAGGGTTGAGAAGGATCCTCATGTCATTGTATATGTCTCACGTACCCTTGAACCTGCCCAGGTAAACTACACAACCACTAAAAAAGAACTCATTTCTATTGTGTTTTCCTTTGAAAAATTTCATTTATATTTTCTTGGGTCAAAACTTGTTGTCTTTTCTAATCATAATGCCATTTGTTTTCTCCTAAAGAAACCTGAAGCTAAGCCCCAACTCATACAGTGGATTCTCTTCTTCCAAGAGTTTGAGCTTGAGATTAGAGATAAGAGGGAAGTTAAAAAATGTTGTATCTAACCACATTAGTAGTATTTCTCCACCATTGGACCACCATGTTGACTCATCCCTCCCCATTGGAGAATTATTTCCTCATGAGAACCTTTATGATGTTGTTGAGATTACCCCCTAGTATGAAGACATTGTGAATCTTATAGAAACATCTAGGGTCCCCATAAATTTTAAAACTTCACAATCACAGATACTTAAGCATGATTCTCAGTGGTACATTTGGGATAACCCATATTTGTGGAGAATTTGTGGTGACTAAGTAGTTCTTTGGTGTGTCCCTGACCATGAGTTCACCTCTGTTTTGACCTTCTACCACACTTTGGCCTATGGGGGCCACTTTGGATCTCAACGTATAGCTCAAAAGGTCCTTTACTCAGGACTTTGTTGGCCAACATTGTATAAGTATTCCCATAGATTTTTCAAGTCATGTAGTCATTGTCAATTAACAAGGAATATCTCCAAGAGGAATGAAATGCACCAACAACCCATGTTATTCTGTGAAATTTTTGATGCACGGGGCATTGACTACATAGGGAATTTTTCAAATTAATTTGGATTTGTGTACATATTATCATCTTTGGACTACGTGTCTAAATGGGGGGAAGCAAAGGCTACTAGGACCGATGACTCTTGAGTTATTTTTGATTTTGTAAGGTCCCATATTTTTAGTAGGTTTGGTTTGCCGAGATTCATCATTAGTGATCAGAGTTCACATTTTTTGAATTGTAACATGAAAATTTTTCTTCATATATATGGGGTTGATCATAAAGTCTCCACTGCATATCACCCCAAACTAATGGACAAAAATAAATATTAAATCAGGAAGTTAAGAGAATCTTGGAAAAAATGGTACATCCTAATAGGAAATATTGGAGTTTTCACTTGGATAATGCACTTTGGGTGTACTGTACAGCTTTTAAAACCCCAATCAGAATGTCAGCATAGATAATTGTGTTTGTAAAGGCTTTTCACATCCCATTGGAGGTTAACAATCATGCATATTGGGCTATTAAACAATGTAATATAAATCTTCCAGATGCAGGTGAGCATATGAATCTGGAGATTCAAGAGTTGGAAGAAATTAGACATGATGCATATGAGAACCCCAAGATATATAAAGAGAAGACAAAGGCTATAAATGATAGCATGATTCATCATCAGAAGTTCCATATTGGTGATAAGGTAATCATGTACAATTCCAAGCTAAAGATCCACCCAGGTAAGCTTCGTTCCTAATGGCTCCATCCTTATACTGTTACTAATGTTTAACCTTTTGATGCAATACAGATTTTTCATGATCAGAGCGGATGATGTCTTATCATCAATGGGAAGTGACTTAAACACTTCTATGAGTATTTTTCCAAAAGAATCTGGTGGAGGAAATAAACCTTCTAGAATCAATATACCAGTGAAACACACCATGTTTTATCCTTCCTTCTCACATTATCAATTATTACAGTGAGGGAACAACACATTCTTGGTGTGTGTGTGTGTGTGTGGGGGGGGGGGTGGATACATTCCCGAGTTCATTTAAATTTTCATTGTCTTTATTATTTATTCTTTTTTTTTTCTGCCTTATTTATGGTATTTTAACTTTTCCTCATCTTGTCGAGTTCATTAGGATTTTCATTATCTTTCTTCTCTCTTCTCTTTTTCACCTTCTTTATGGTATTTTTACTTTACCCCTTATGGTCACCAAATCATGAAACATACTGAAAATGCATGTTGAAATTTTTGATTCCATGTTGTTTTAACATTTGATGAAAACTTGTCTCTAATATAGAATGGACATTTTTATGAATTTAACACCAGGGAGTGATATTTATTGAATTGGTTTTCTGTCAATGATATAAATGGGTGTATCTCTGTGAAACCTTTGAGATGATTGATTCCCATTGTGTGATCATTTTTTTGGGAAAACTGTGTCACTAATATCTCTATAAAGTGTTACACCAAACAAAAAATCCTAAATATTTCTTACTTAATAGAATTTAAATATATATTAGGTTAATATTTTTCTACTTAAAATGATATTTCCATACGTTCATTCCTTATTTGATCTATTTAATTATTGTACTGGATTGACCTATGTGTGTGTATCTGATATCTGACTGTTGTATACCCTAAGCAAAAAGTTTGTGTCCTGCGCAGGTAAAAAACCACTCCTACTCAACCTTTGATCTTGTAATAACTATTATAATTTGTTTCATGAGGATATAAAACAAGGGTTGAGAGATGAGTGTGAGATTTTTTCCAAATGAAAATTATGAAAAAAACAAAAATAATAAATGAGGGGAGTGATGAAATGTGCAGCATATGAGGATATCTAGGTCAGAAGCTTGTGGTTTGAATTTTGGGAATGATTAAGTGAGTGGGTCTTAAAATATTATTGCAAAAGATGTAGGGTAGGTTCGGTGGACAAAACCATTTAAACTGAAAAATGTTAAAATAACCTATATTTATTGGATAGAAAGTAGAAAGTATAGAATTGAATGGTTTTCAAACACACACATGGAGAGTTAGTGTCATGGTTGGATTTTGAATTCCTTTCTCAATTTGGTATCATTAATCTCTTTGAATTTCATTGTGATATGATTTATGAGATATCATTTTCCATTTTCACTAGGAAGAACTCCTTGGTGTGGTTTGCGCATTGATCACATTACCTTAATGAATTAAAATTTCCTCAAATGTTAAATCTTTATGATGTTTGGAATATTTACGTGTATCATTTTTTGGATATGTGACTTTTCCTAGGATTGCAATTTTTTTGGTATGGGGGTGTGATCACATAATGATTCACTATTCAATTCCACCCTTACACCACTATTTTAAAATGGTTTTGTAATGAATATTCCAAATATAATAATATATTAAACTTCATGTTTAGTTAAATGAATTAATATTTATCATCATTTAATATGGATATTTTTATTGTTTTGGTGTTTATATTGTAGGAGGAGGTGATTTGGTGAGCCCATGATGTAATTCAAGGAAAATGGGCCAAATTGCGCGAGAGCCCAAGCATACATGTGAACATTAATATGTACTGTGGATAATATGTGAATCCAATTGGGATAAAAATGGGTATATGAATGAAAACAAATCTGGGATACATTTATCTAGAAGATCATAGAGCCCAATTCGTCCATTTGGAGGCCCAAAATAGGCCCACAATGTGAAGAAATTCTGGGCAGGCCAGATTGGACCACCCTTCTATATTTGGGCCATAACTCGGGCCTTATAGATCCAATTTGGTTGATTTCTCCTACTTCGGATAGATAACTTGAAGTATCAGTTCTCCACCTAATTTTATGACAATTGAACGTACTTGGTCAGTCAATCATCCAGACAAAGAAGGGTTAAAAATTATGCCCTGAATAGTGACATAGTCCCTTAGGCACTTAACTTCTTTTGTGGAAAGTGTGATATTTTTGTCTATAAAATCACTCCTCTACCACATTATATCATGTTTCAAGACTAGGGGTAAGGGTGAGTCTAACTTTATCGATCTATTCACTCATTTTAGTTCTCTTATCCCTCATGTACTTCTAAACCTCTTAGTCATCAATTTGGGGGGTGTCCTTTGTTGTAATCCCAAGCCCCATGCTTGTAATCTTCATAAGGTAATTGAATTTACAGGTTTGTTTTAAAATTTTCTTCATTTTTTCCTTCTTAATTTGTGTTTATTTTGGTATGATCAAATACAAATCAATGGAACTAGAATCCTCATGCTTCCATGCATAACTCGGATCTTGTGATGTTTTGAGTGTGGTTGCCTCTTTTCTCACCCTTTCCTTTTCACAAGTGTGCAAATGGATTATGTCGGTTGATAAATTCTAGGAGCTTGAACTCATGAATATGAATGTTATTTTCTTGTGGAATATTTTATCATTGAAAAAAATATGGTCATCTCATCATGTTGCTGATGTGATGCCTTGATTGATTTCCGTTTTTACATCGATTCAAGTTTGTTGATTTTGAGCGGTCGCCGATAATCAATATCATTGATCAATCAAATCCTAGGTGGTAACCTAGTAAGAACCCACATACCATACTGGTTTCAGTGTGTATAAATTAAGGAATCAATGATCCTTCCAATTTTTTCGAGAGCGAAGATAGATTGAGCATCAAGGGACACTTAACCAGGTTGATCACGATTTCTCTATCTTGTTTCTCTAAATTATTAGTATAGTTTCAATTTATGTTTTAAAATAAAAAAACCACAAGTTTTATAAATCCCCATTCTTATTTTATTTTTATAATCAGAATCTTCTTTTTAAATTAATGATCTAAGGATCCGTTGAGAGATGACCTAGGGTTGCTTCTATGATGCATAAATTCTAGTTAAAAATAAACATCTAATTTGATGTGCTCGACAACATGATTAGTAATGAGCCTTAGCTTCTTGATATGTTGTTTCTTTCATGGATGTGGGTTTACCCCTATAATTGATCTGTTCATCATTTTTTCTATACTTTCCTTTTTCTAATAAAATTTATGGGTATGGGTTGGCTTCCCAACCTATACTCAGACTTTCTTTATATAATTATAAATATAATAAATATATTTATTATTTAAATATATTAATTTTAATTTTATAAGTTTTATGAGAATATATTCTTGGGAATAACATGAATTAATCATATACCTAGTTGAGTATATAGATAATAAAAAATGAGTCACCACATATGGAAAACATGAATAAGTAATAATAAGGGTGTAATGTATAAATGAACATTAATTCATGATGAATACATAACATATGCACACCAATTATACTCACGCATAAATATATTTATTGTAAAGAACCAAGAGCAAGCAACCAGACTCAGCCCATACAAATGCTGTTTAATTTTTTTTATAAAAGATATTGAATAAATACACAACATTAAATAAAGTAGAGGATATTTTGTTGGCCTAGGTTTCAGATAATTAGAATCCAATATTAAATTCAAATAGAAATATAAAAATTATAATAAATATTAAGAAAAGTAACATCAGATCAACCCTTCAACATTAGAAATTCCCCATAGAACTTTCACTAAACTTGTAAGAATAATTTGAAATATATGGGGTGAGCACAAAAATGCCTAGTAAGGGGTTTTAAAACAAGACCATTAAGAAATAATTTTTCTTTAAAACAGTCCTTTAAAATACATGCATTAAAAAAATGAAATTAACATTTCTCATAACATGTCATCATCATTTTCTTGATAGATTCTGAAACAACTTTTAGGATAAACTTATTCTCAAAATTACTATTTTTTTTAAGAGTTAAAAAAAAATCATTATAAAAATATACACTCACTTGAACAGAGATGCATGAAATAAAACCTATATGATAATGACCATACATAATCATTATATGACATGCCGAGGGTGCGGATAAAAATTTACTCATGAAATAAAATTTATTAATAATTGCACATAAAACAATGTCTTTTATCATTCAACACATAAATGGAAATCATGTAATGACGGATAAATTTGTAACATTTGTTTTATAGTTTGGAAACTAAATATTAATATTTATTTATAAATGATTTTCTATATAAAAATATACATAAATATAAAACATTATACAATGTGCATTTGAAAATGTATAACTAATTAATTGTTCATAAGATAATTATTCTTAACCATAGTTATTCTAGTAGTCAAATAATTACATGGAATTTCACTTACTAGATTCATAATTATGGAATGAATAATACAGTACATCATAACCATATCGTTAAATCCTTGTGCCAAGAGCATAAATAACCATTTTATCAAGGACTTGTGCTAGACCATTTTTTGTATCATGAGACCTACCGATGCATCAAGAGTCTATAATAGGACTCACCCACCACATAATAAGTCCAATGCAATCCTCATATGTGTAATAAAAATATGCCTTTAAATCAAAGTGTCTCGTAACACTTTTATTTATTTGAATCTTAATCATAGATAAAAATAAATTCATTGATAAATTATTGAGGTACATATTCTTCAAACAATCCAAAGTCTCCCATACCACTTTGAAAAGTTCAATTCTTAATTTATATAATATCATAAAATATTAATCCCATACTTTAAATAATTGTCTTTATCTTTAATCCATCAATAAAATGAGTAATTAAATAAATGAAAATTTTATAAAAAATGTATATATATTTTTTTCTTCTCAAAATAATATTTTACAAAAACTAAATATGTTTCAAACATAAAATTATAAGTAAAACATTTCAATTCTTTGAAAAATCCATATGCTTGATAATCTCAGAAAATTTATTTGAAACCATGAGTTTATTATGAATGAAAGATGCATCGATATTATTCTTGACACATAACCATGACTTTATGGAGATACGTCATCCATAATTTTAATATAACATGATGTCATGTTATGTGGGTTTTTTTTCTAAAATTTAACGATAAGTATTATAACAGGTCAATAAATGTTTAATAATTTATATATATATATTCATGTAGACACACACACACACACACCATGATTTAAAATTATAAATAAAAGAAATTAATGTTTCCCATATATATGTACACACACTCAGACACACAGAAAAAAACACACACACACACATCATGTTTTTTCTAAATCCTGGGAAAAATTCATGTTTTGGAAAAACATCGATAAATGTGGATATCCCTTGAAAGAGTTAATATGAAATATAATTTAAAACATAAATTATATATATATATATACATTTTTCATGAAAAACCCTCATGAGTTTTGACATCACCAAGACTTATGTCATTTAACTTTACATGAACTGTTAATACATTAAACATCCATGCACTCCAAAATCTCATTCATTAATTAATTTAATATATTTATAAAAAGTGTATCTTAATTAAATATATTGATCATAAAATTTCTTAATTATATGCATGAGCTGATTCCAAAAAAATGTAAACTCTTCACGTAGAAATAGTAAATGAACATTCACATTATTTAATATTCCTAGGTAGTAATACATCCCACACAAAATGATTAGGATAACATTTTAAGATAGACAATCATCATTGCACATAGGTTTACGTCAAAGTATGATAACCCTTAAATATAAAAGGGGTTTTAGTGGGATCCAACATGTTTGTAAACATGAATAAAATACTCTTATATGTTTATAAAATTGGAATTACCACTATATTCAAAATGAATTAGCTTACAGTTTAGAAAATTTTCGTGCACATAAAATTTGAGAACATAAGACATGGATATATATATATATATATATATATATAATTACATATGTATATTTTTTTAAATATAAAACTAAGAAACCTAAAAAAATTAAATGATATTTAATGTCAAAGAGATCATATACATTGCTTATTTGATCACCATAACTTGTGAAATATAGAAATACTTACATGATTTAGTAGTATAAAATACATATTATAACACTCACATATAAATATAGAATTATATACATACATGTATATAAATCATGCATTCAATAAAATATTAACTCAGGAATCATTAAACTTGTTTGAAATAAAGTAAATTACCGTTAAATATATTTTATTGATTAAAATTTGGATCAAATATTCCAATAAAAACAAAATTTTCAAAGAAAGTAATTATTTGGAAATAAAATAAATAACCAATCTCCTATATATAAACAAAATGAAATCCAAAACTAAAATAATGCTTGGTTTTGAATCAAAGAAACTAAAAAATGTTCACAAAAATATTTTCCCTTATATAAACATAAATTAATATTTGAAAATTATTATTTATTAAATATGAACACCAAAATATAATTCCTTTACACAATTATAATTCAGGGAGAAAAATAAATATAAAAATTCCTTACAAAACAAGTTTGAACATAGTTATAATTCTAATCAACTACAAATAATTAAAATTACTTAAACAATAAAAATAATTCTAATTGACCAAAATAATTTTTTAGACAATGTTTTGAACATAGAAACCACATAAAACATTTAAGAAATATAGAAAAAAACTAGAAGTAGAACATAAATTCATTATAAATTAAAATTACTTTAACAAAATTAAATCTATATATAAAATCAATTTTTTACATCAGTAAATGGACAATTTTGAAATTATAAAAAATTGATTTAAGAAGAATAAAAATTATCTTACAAACATAATAAATTCACACCCTCGCTACCAACAGAAATTAAGTATACAAAAATTTAATAGTGGGACATAAGATGTAAGAATGATATAGAAAATATTGAAAGCAACGAATTTAACATGAATTCAATTTAAACAAAATTCTGAAAAAAACATATCCCTTAAAAATGAATTTAAAATTAAATTATAAATCCATAACTTGAAACACAAAACATAATTATAAATAAATTTATTCTTTACTTGATGAGAAGACTACAAGAAGTCCATCCAAAACTTAGGGCATTGACTAAAATTGGGTTTTGTAATTCCATTTACACACCGAAGAAAGGATTTTATAGCCATAATCATCATAATGAAATGATAATAATATATATGAAAGTGGATGAATCAATGAACCAGATGAAAAATGACACACAACCAATGCATAAAATACGCAGATGAAATCAGATGAAAAACGACACACAATAAGTGCATTAAATTGAAAAACACAGTTTAAAAAGATAGGAGAAATAGACTTCTATGGACCATTAAAATTTTTTTCAAATTAAAAAAAAAATACATAAATCCTAATATAAAAAATTGACTAATAACATTTTGCTGAAAAATAAAGGATATTAAAAATGAAAAGTGGATTAATAGGGGAACAGAACCCAAAATTAACAAAAAAAATGATTCGATTTCCAACATACAGATCCGAAAATCTGAGAACAGGTGGAACATGATGACAAGGAGATATCCATCCATGGAACTCGGAATAAGAACCTTAAGTGCCCATCGAACTCCCTAGGCACTGTGGAACACTAACCATCAGTGACCGACCTTGCTCGAACCCCCTTGTGTAGACCTCAGGTTGGTCCTGACCTCTCCTTGCTTACGAGAAACCACTAGACTCTCCATGGTTTTGGATTGACCCCCTCACTGGCTTGATTTCCCTCTCTGGTGGTCAGACCCAGCATTAACCCTTAGTCTCCCATGAAACATACAACGCAAACTCCTTTCTCCCTAAACCAGCCAATGCTCCAAGACTCTAAACCGATTTTTATTATTATTATTATTATATCATTGTTATTATTTATTTAATTTCACTAATAAACATTATTTATATAATATTATCATATAATAATATACGTATAAAATATAATTTTGACATTTACTTAAAATAATTATCATAATTCATAATTTTTTAAATCTAATATTAATTAATATTTTCAAAACTAATTATTATAATTTAATATATATATATATATATATATATGTTATTTAAAAAATCAAATTTATAAAACAAAACTAGTTATATTCAATAAGTAGTATTCATTATTTCATATCAAATAATTATTATCATAGTTACTATTTATCAAAATAATTACAATAGGTGATATATATTATTTTTAGAAATTTATTTATCTAAAATATTTTATCAAATATCCTTTTGATAAAAATAAATTTTGTTATTCAAATTCATTTTATAATAATAAATATATTCATATTAAAATATTCCTTGAAATAAAATATTACTATAAAATTAATTTGAAAACTATACAATTATCTTTAAGCATTATTATTGACTTGTGATCAATTTAATTAAAATGATTAATTTAAATTATTATTTTTAAAGAAATTGAATAAAAATATTATTATTTTGTTTTCATTATAACTAAATCCATTTAATAAAATTTATTTTTATTAAATTTATTTTTATAATTTTTTGGGTTGTTATAATTATTGACCAAATTCATTAGAAACACACACACACACACATATATATGTATTTATAATTACAATTATATATATTTAAAAAGTTTTTATATATAATAATAAATATATAATTATAAATATATAATTTTAAAATATATAATTATAAATATAATAAATATATTTCTTATAATCTTATTATTATTTAAATATATATTTATAATCTTATAAATGATTTTTTTAAAACATTATATATATACATTTCAATTATTAAAATATATATTAATTATAAACATGCATTTTTATTTAATGTGTATTATTAAAAATTATTTTTGAATATAAATATAATAATTTTATATAAATTAATAAATTTTTTATTAGCAACATTTATCAGTGCTAATAATAGCACTGATAAATATACATTTTATCCGTGCAAAAAAAAAAGAACTGATAAAGGGCACACCTTTATCAGAGCTTTTTTTAACACTGATAAATGATAAATTTATCAGTGCTTTTTGCTAGCACTGATAAAGACCACCTTTTATCATCATGTTTTTCTTTGCATTGATAAAGGCCAGCGCTGCCCTTTCCCTGATCTGTGTTAGTTTTGACCATGTTCAGTTTTACATCTATCTGTTTCCATTAGAATGATGAATTAATTGTCCAACAAATAATCAAATTCACCATCAATGATTGAATCAATTATTGTTAGTGAAATTGACCCACATTTTAAATTGGATAAAATAAGCGGATGAGTACACATAAATAAAACATCTTACATTGAGTTCAGATTGGCCGCTAATGAAGACTAATCCTTCGTCGTAATCGTTGGGGAGTTCCATGAAATCAATTGATATAGATGAACCTTACGATATCGATCCAATCCTCTGATCTATTTTCTTCTGCCAAAAATCTCCAATGGATCGTTTATAGGTCTCTAGGGTTATGTTGCTAACCCATAGATTTACCAATAACTGGGTATTTATAGATGAGGGATTTTGGTCATGACAATTTAACAAACACATACATTAAAATAATTAATTAATTTATATATCTACCCAAAACCATGCATATCCCAAATGTCCAATGTGCTCCAAGGTTATCTTGTGGCTATGGTAAACCTTACACTCTGAACTTAATAAATGTCTTAGATTTTCGATTTGAGACTCAATTTGGAGTTATTCCACTTTTTTGGTGTGATATTAATATATTTAATATATTTAAAATGTCAATTTCGGGCTCACTGGACCTAATAATCTTTCCATGTCTTATCATATAGCTATGAAAATATTACTGGATATATTTCAAAGCTTTACATGGAAAAAATTGAGATATTATATTCTCCCTAACTTAGATATTTTCATCCTAAAAAGTGAAAAAGACTACTAAAAAAGATGTGGGTACCGAGATCATATCTTGAGTCTCCCACTCCCAAGTTATATCCTAAATACTCCCATGTTGTCACCAAAAACACACTAAGGGAATTGGTTTCCCATGGAGGATCTTTTCATACCAATCCTCTATCTCTACCAGGTACTCCACAGAGGCATCTTCATCTTCGATTTCCAGCTTGCCTCAGTTGATAACATGTGATGAATCTTGCACATACCTCCTCAGCTGTGACACATGGAATATGTTGTATACATGGTCTAACTACGATGGTGGAGCCAAGAAGTACACCACCTCATTGGCCCTACACAATAACTAGAAAGGGCCAATGAATCTCTAAGATAACTTGATACATTGGCCAAATATCTATAATCCACATCAAGTATAGACCTTTATGAACACTTGGCCTCCCTCTTCGAACTCTAAAGGCCTCCATTGTTGATCTTCATAGAACTTATGATGGATCTGTGAAATCCTCATCTACTCCGGGATGACTTGAATATTCTATGTTTTATCTCACACCAAATCTAGGTCTATGAGTGTCAAATCACCTGGATAAGTCAAAAAAAGTGGCGAACTATAGGATTTCCTGTACAAAGCCTTGAATGGTACCATACTGATGGTGGAATGGTAGTTTTTATTGTACACAAACTCCACTAAGGGTATGTGATCCTCCCAACTACACCCAAAGTCTAACATGCACATCTGTAACATATCCTCCAAAACTTGAATGGTCTGCTCAGTCTATCCATCAATCTAGGGGTGGAATGCTATGCTCAGATGCAACTCAGTATCATAGGCCTACTATAGTCATATCCAAAACCATGATGTGTAGCAATCATCATGGTCTAAAATGTCCATCTAGGGAATTCCATGGAGATGGGATATCTCATGCACGTAAAGGCATCCTAAAATACCTACTAAACTCTTCTCTAAAATATCTTGGAAGTGGAATGACATGGTGATTCGGTCTATGATCACTTAGGTGGAATAATATTCTCTAAAAATATGTGGTAACCCCATCATGAAATACATAGATATCCCATCCCAATTACACTTTGGAATCTATAGGTGTTGAGATAAACTCACTAGAAATTGGTGATCAACCTTTACCTACTAAAAAGCGAGGCATTGAGAGATAAACCCTACTACACCCTTTTTCATGCCTGGCCATCAAAACTGACATCAGAAGTCCTAGTACATCTTGTTAACACCTGAATATACCGCCAAGGGGGATGTATAAAACTCCCTTATCAAGTCATCCTAAAACATAACTGGTACCATTATACTCTATTTTAAAATTATGATGTTCTCTCCACCTTTATAAAATGCATCAGGAGCATGTCTAGTGGATATCTGAGTATGTAAGGTCCCACAGTTGGAATATCCCAGTTGAGTCCTCTAAACATGCTGTAGAAGATGTGGGGTAACAACCATTGACTATAGATATAAAGAACTATCATTTTCCACTAAGGACAAATGCAATGAGACTAACTACTCTGAAGCCTTGATCAATAATTGTGAGAAAGATCTCATGATGTGAGAATATACAACATGTTTTTTCCTTGGATTATAAACTATCTTTATGTCATAGTACTTGAATAACTCTATGAACCACCTCTATATCAAGTTAAGATCCTTTTGATAGAAGATATAATTTAGACTCTTGTGGTCAGAGTAGAAAATAAACTGCTTTCACACAAGTTAGTTTATCCATATATTTAAGATGAATACTACCAATTCCACCTCAAGAGAATGGTTTGTGTAGTTATGCTCATGTGGTATCAACTACTAAGACCCATATGTGATCACAACCTGCCTTTTCATCAGTACACAACCACGTTCAGTCCCAGAGTCATCACATAACACTATGTACTCGACACCCTCCTCTGGAAATATCAAGATGGGGGCACTCATCAATATCTGCCTCAACTCCTAAAAGGTTTTCTAGAACCTTTATATCCATATAAAAGGCTTCCCTTTTTCAGTTAAATTAGTTAAAGGTGCTGATATCCTTGGGAAATCAGGCGTGAATCTCCTATAGTAGCCTTCCAACCAAAGGAAACTCCGCAATTTCATCACGCTCTTGGGTGGCTACCAAGATAATACTGCGCCAAACTTCATCGGGTCCACTTATATTCCATAAAATAGAATAATATATCCCATAAATTGGACCTCCTAAATTTATAATAGTCACTTCTAGATCTTCCCATAATTATGGTTCTCTCAGAGTGTGTTTAGGACCTTCCTTAAGTGTCTCGTGTGCTCCTCCTTGAACGTTGAGTACGCTAGGATATCGTCAATGAAGAATACAAAAAAATGATCTAAAAAAAGCTGAAATTTCCATTTCATGGATCCAATTAACACTAATAGGGATTTATTCATTCTAAAAGACATTACCAAGTACTTATATTGACCATAGAGACATCTGAATGTAATTTTTGGTATATCCTCATCCCATACTCATAACTGGTGATAACTTGACTTGAGGTCAATCTTCAAGAACAATCGAGCCCCTATAAAATGACTTAATAGGAATTAAATACCCAATAATGGATAATTTTTCTTCATAGTCACCTGGTTCATGCATCGATAATCCACGCACAACCTCAATCTCCCATCCCCCTTCTTGGTGAACAACACTGGGGATGCATAGGGGAAAACACTAGGTCTCACAAATCCCTTCCTCTGTAAGTATGCGAATTGTAACCTCAAGTATCAAAGACATGTGGGATATATATAATATGATGGTGTAGATATCAGGGTAATACTAGAGTGTAATCCAATATAGAAGTATATATCTCAGTGGGAAAGTAATCCAGACATGTCCTCAGGAAAGATGACATTGTAATCTACCACCACCACAGGAAGCTCAAATCTCATAGAATCCACTAATACAAGATTAATGATATCTAATTGTTGAGTATTAAACTACAAACTCCTATGTATGAGTCTATACTACCCTACTTGGGTTTCCTTCTCGCCTATGAAATAAAACCTCAATTCATCTCTACGGATACACCGCATCCTACACCTGAAATAGTGAATCTGGGAATGAAATGTGGATAACTAGTTTACAAATAATATGAAATTTAAAGGCCTCATCTCTTATATAAATAGATCCTATATTAAGTTTTAACCTCCAATAATCAGGTCACATTGTCGGTAGAAGTGTGTGACTACTGATTCTTCTCCAGTAGAAGTCTCCAAGCATAAGGGTTGAGTATAGGGCTCCACTGAAATATCTAATTCTCAAACTAGAGAAGTGGAAAGTAAAGATTGGATCACAAAATGTCTATAAGTACTAAAAATATAATAGATAGTACATATATTGTACATCTAATCATCTGGGGAGCCTCGGGATCATAGGCCTCCACTGCCTGTAACAATCTCCTCCCCTGACCACCAGCTCCCCGAGCCTAGCACGGATCACTTAGGGGTGCTGGTGGAAACAAGTCAAGCCACCCACCACCTCCTACTCATCTACCTCATCCACCACCCAATAGAACTATATATTACTACCTATATATAAATCTAGGAGGTCCCTCAATCATCTCTCTATTAGCTATATGATAGGTCAGACAATCCCTAGAGAGATGTCTCTGATTTTCGCATGAGAAACACCACCTCTCCCTCAGACGACTCGAGTCATTATGAGAACCCTAAAACAAAAATCCTATTTCATGGGACTATATATTGAAGAACCTAGCACACCCAAATCCTTATGAATACCATCATCTACTTACTGCCAACGTATCATCTCTTGTGTGCCCTCTACCAGCACCAACTTTTGGCGCCTGATCTGACAAGAATATCTCCACTACTAAATCCAACTCAAGAACTATTGCATAAGTGGGAATTCAAATATTTACCACCAAATACATTAAATATTTATGAAGTCCCTTATCAAAGTTTTTTTCTTTGAAAAAAATTATATCACTCCATATCTAGTGAGTATCATGGGAGATCAGTAAACCTCATTGAATACTCTTCCACAGTAATGAAATGCTCTTGGATGTGAACTAATCACAATGTGGCTAGATAGAAATCATCCATAAAGATACTCCCAATATTTTACCAGGAGAGATCTATCTCATAATGTGACTAAGTCATTAGGACCCACCATTACCTAATGGATCCCTAAAGAAGACTCGCCTCTAGGACTTCTATCTGATCTGCAGGCATCCTCACAAGGAGAAAAAATCTAACGAATGCCTCAACACAATACTTAGTTCTATAAGGGCTTGGATTGTTCAAATACTTGGGAGGTAGCTACCCCTAAAACTCATATAGAACACTCATCTTGTGTGAATCCTTGTCCAGTACTTCTGGTGATAACTACTACTCTACAGGTGGTGTAAGAACTGGGAAACCACCCAATGGTATTATCTCCTATACATGACCCTGTACTGAAGCCTTATCACTTGGAGGATCATCCTCACAATCAAGTAGTAGAATCCTGGATGGATGTCTTCACTGCGGAATCCTAAAATAAACAAGATGCACTATAATCAATGAGTATATCTGGGGAGATTACTCAAGAAGGACATGGAAACCAAAACCCATTCTCATATGATACATGTACCAATGTTTTACCTATGAAACTAGTGTATACATGTATCAAGTCAACAAGAAGGTTTTCAATGTCCTGATTAATTGATAAATCAACTGCCATACCAACACTGGAGTCTCTAGCTTGAAATACCAACTCAAAATACTTTAACACTATTTCTATAAATCCTAAACCAAAACTCACTACTAGAAAAAAACTCATAACTATAGTACTAAGATAGGACCACTTCTTTGATACCACTCTATCATGACCTGACCCATCTGGGCCCACCTAGCCAGTGATAAACTTAGTTTGATTACCTTAAGATCACCTCTAATAGGCCAGGGGTTGGCAACCAATTCTAAGTAGGCATATCATACACATGGGAGGCATTATCCTAAAGTACCTATACGCTTGAACAAATCACCAAGCCTATAAAATGATGAAATTTAAAACAACTGATACCATTAATGCATTAAAAACATCTATCCCATATCAGAGTATGATAAAAATTATTGGAAAACGATTAAGGGGACAAATACAATCCCAACCAAAAATTAAAAATGTGTCCATCCTACTCAAAAGGAGGGGACTACTATCAAATGAAAAAACTATTAAACACCATGATCTATCTAGTCTAAAATCATTATCCACATACTCTTGGTCCTCCCATGACTCAAAAATGTCACTCATCTACAAATATATGACATGTGTGGGAAATACCATGCTGGGATGAGTATAAAAATACTCAATAGGGAACCCTAAAATCACCAAGAATAAATCATTAAGAGCAGTCAGCTGATCACAATATATGTAAACAATATAAGAGAAATAAAAATAGTAAAAACCCAGATATACTCATAACTTTGAAATCCTAGACCTAGTTCACTCTTGAGTAACTAAACCCGGTCAGACACTTGAACTCAAGTGCACCTCCCCGTACTTCAAAGTCTGCTGACTCATAGAGAGGTCCTTGGGTGTGCCCATGGGAAGACTATTACCTTAGGTTAGAGTAGAGAACAATAGTGAAGTAGATGAATAAATAGAATAATAATAATAATAAATAATAAGATTGGTAGTGGAAATAAGCATAATCATCCAAGTAATAAATAACCATATCAATAACTATAAACTACATTGTATACAAAATATGAAGTAATGTAATGTCTCTACAAAAGGAAAATCAAGCATACATGGTAAAATAAAATCAATACACTATATGATATAAAAAATAATTAAAAATACCAAATTATCCAGGCATGCTGAGCTCTAGATCAGTCATATTCTACAAATATCCCAGACTAAATTAGGCAAGTCAGGAGTCCAAAGTGGTACACTTACCCTATTCCACACTTGTAAACATATATTCCCTCCAGGTACCAATAGTTACCCAGATAGGATGTGAGAAAAATGTCAATAGACTGGCACCAATGAATTATATAGAATCCATTATATGAATATAAACTACACATTGTGAAGGTATATAAAATTAAAGCAATGATAATGAATAACTCATACATGATTTTGCCTCATTTAGTGTCTGATAATTAACTATGATTCAATTTATAAAAAGGCAACCATGTATAAAAGTTTCAATAGTAATATAATAGGAAATAATGATAACATAGGATCCAAGGTGTATCCAAGGAATCCTTGACCTCAGGGGTCGATACAACTCATAATAGCATCACATACAATTTGGATTTAAGGGGTTTGAGTGTAATTCATGGAACACACCCAAGGCATTCCACTATAAATGAATCTAACTGATTATATGGAGCTCATCCATGGTAATCCTAGGATAATAATGACTAAAACCAATGGGGTGAATCCATGGATCCACATGTACGAAGACATCAATCTGAATCCAAGGAGTGTATCTAAGGTATTTGAATATTCAGATGAGATGTTAATTGAATATTTCGTACTACACCAAGGAATTTATGTAATAATACAATGAATAGACTCCATGGTGGGTGTCTCACATGGAAATCAGCTCAATGAATTAGAATGGTGTCCTTTTAGTGCTCAAGCCATTCCCTCAAGAATCCAATATTGGCTCAAGTATGACCACTCCTATGAATATGAAAAAGTACAATGCAAAATGAACCTTATACTCATTCCATTTATATCATATATAATCATGGTCATGTAATAATCATTCTATTTAATCATTTAATTGGTTCATTTCATTACCTTTCAATAATCATGATAAGGTGTATTAAGGACATGCAACCATTTATCACTTTAATTTATAAACATTTAATAGGTTCATTCCATACCTTTCATTAAACATGATAAGGGGAATAGGACATGAAACCAATATTAGACCAAATAAAATATTAATTAATTAGGAAAAGTGATATCTATAAATATAATTTCCATTTAATAGTTTAAAGATTTATTTAATTATGATGGAACACTTACCCTAACAAGGAAAAGTTAAATCATACCCAAATAGTGTCTCAACTAATCTCAACAATGGGAAAAAATGAATAACATGGTATGCAACCTAATTGGGTGGACGGCATTGAGGTACCAACCTCCAACAACATAGATAACTTCTAAAATTATATATTTAGAATAGAATCTAAATAATTATAATTAAAGTAGATGAATTTTAGAACCATTTCTTAGTGAAACCAGCATGTACACAATGATGAAAATTTATAAATGAAAATACTTTTAGGAAAAAGTCATAGAATACATACCATATACCTATAAGAGATGCCTCATCTAGTATCATCCATTAATTTATCTTGGATCAGAATAAAATTTAAGAATAAACAAATTCTTTAAAAATAGGTCATAAGATCCTAAATTTAAATAACATCATTAATAAGAAGAAGAATGACTAAAGAGCCTAATGAATGGATAACTTACTGAGAGAAATACAACTAGGGATATTGGATGATGAAATGACACCAAATCCTATATTAGGAATGTTAAGGAGATATCAAGGGCAGAGGATAGAGGTTTTATCCACTGGAAATAAGAAATGAATAAGGGGGTGTTAAAATTATATTCCATAAGGAAGAAATAGTAATTTAACCCTTAAAAACTAGGTCACATGGTTTGGATGCACGGTTTTCCAAACCATGAGCCAACCATGCAACATGAACTATCTAATAAGGGAGCTTGCACGGTTTATGTGCATGGTTTAGGATACCATGCACAAACCATGCTATATGGATCGGTTAAAAACTGCAGAGTATTTGCACGAGCATGCGGCCTGAGTCACATTGTTTGGTAAAACTATGCATCCCATTTTTTCTAGCTAAAATGCCTTGCACAATTAGGAGAAACTATGCTGACTAGGCTGAACAGTTTCTTCTAACCATGCGGCCTAATGATTTATTCCACTAGCTAGGGTTCCAGGATCTGAACAAGCCCCATACACCCTCATATCCTCCATAGTCTCACTAGGCATTAATATTAGGTCAAAACCAAGGAGTTAAACAAAAAATTAAAGGATATGTAACTCAAAAAAATAGGGTTATTACAGTCTTCCCCCTTATAAGAATTTGTCCCCAAGTTTCCCTTACAAGGGTGATAGAATATTTTATGAGAACAACTCTGGCCACTGAGCACCTATGTCAGCCTCTCGTTCCCAAGTCTCATCCAGTATACATTCGTGCTACCATTACACCCATACTATAGGGACATAATGACCTCAAATATCCTTTGTTCCCTAGACAATAATTCATATGGGATAATCCTCAAAAGAAGCATTAGTATCTAACTCATAATAGTATGGATAATAAATATGATATGGGTTGACATGATAATGATGGAACTATGATACATGGGAGATGTCATACATGGAATGATACCTCTGAGGTAGTAGCAACTGATAGGCTACCAACATGACTCTATATAAGATATGAAAAGTCTCTAAAAAGTGATTTTATAGCTTCCCTTTCCTCTATATCCATCAATTCCCAAGTTTGGGTGATACCTGTAAGAGAAATGATCCCCAAATTGAAACTATAGAGGTCATCAACGATGATCGACATACAATTTCTCTCTAGACTGAGCAGTAGCCATACAATTTCTGATCAAATACACCTACTTTGAATTTTATTGCATGAGATGAGGAACTAGTCACATTGCCTCTCCTTCCTCTAACCATCATAGGGGTGTATGACAAGATCTACCATATAAGGACTCATACAGATCCATCCGGATAATTGCCTGAAATCTATTATTTTTGGAAAACTCAACAAGAGGGATATTCTTCTCCCAAGAACCACCAAAATCAAGGACACATGCTTAGAGAATGTCCTCCAATACCTATATCATCTATTTCAAATGAACATCAGTCTAAGTGTGAAAATCTATGCTAAAAATAAGCCGTGTACCCAAATCAATCTGGAACCCTTTACAGAACCACAATTTTAAATGAGCATCCCTATCTGAAATGATAGTATGAGGGACCCTATGTAGCCATACAATCTCATGGACATAGATTCTCCCTATATCATCAATTGAGAAATTCTACCAGAAGGAAGGAGGTGGACTGCCTTTATTCATCAATCTATGACTACCAAAACTATGTCACTAAATCGAGGAAACTTTGGTAATCCAACCACAAAATCCATCGCAAAAAACTTCCCAATTCCATTATGAGACTAAAAAATACTATAATAAGCCATAAGGCCACTAGATTTATACCTTCACTTGCTAACCGATGGAACACCTAGTGATAAAAACTACAATATGAAGTTTCATCCCAAGAGACCAATATTGATGGCACATATCATGATTCATCTTAGACACTGCTGGATGAACTGACCACTAGGAGGGATGAGACTCATATATCAGATCCTATCTCATGTTTATAGGAGCCTTAATACACCCATGTATACATAGGATAGAATTTCCATCAATAGACCAATCTGGATGCAGGTCCTCACCAGAAGTACTCTCACATAGGAATAACCCCTGAGGATTAGAAAAATACCTTCTCTTCACCCAATTAAGGAGTGAAGAGGTAAATAATAAGGCTGTAAGAAATGACTTATTGTGACTCTCTTAAAACTCCAAATTCATATCAGAAAAGAGGGAAATATATTTCCATTCATCACAAGCTTCCAAAAAAAACTTTTTCATGAGTTTTCCAACTCAGCGCATCAACAATCATATTTCCCTTTATAGGAATAGAAGCAAGATAAAAGTAACTGGTCTAAATATATTTGACCTAGATTAACTATTTGACATTCAATTCACATAGTGTAAATATATATTTGAGGATATTTTGGTTATTATACACCAAAAAACACTATCTCATTAGATAGTGTATCCAAAAAAAAACAAATCATGTGTAATTGATACAAGCTCAAGGTCGTGCCTTAGGTAATTATGCTTGTGAGGCCGTAACTGGTGAGACCCATACTCAACAAATCAATCCTCCTGCATCAATAAAACACCCATACCAATGCCTGATGCATCAAAAAACACTATATAACCTCTTCCAGGTTGTGTAAGAATCAGAATAGGTGCGAAAGTTATCATTTCTTTCATCTCCTGAAAGGAATTGTCACACGCTTCATACAGAAAAAAATCACACCCTTTTTAGTCAGTCCGGTTAGAGGTGAATCCTGGTGTGAGAAGTCATGTATGAAATTTCTATAATATCTATCCGTCCCTAAGAAACATTACATATCAAACACGTTCTTGATCTGATCATAGGAAAAAACTATACTCACCTTCTCTAGGTAAAATAATACTCCTAATTCCGAGATAATATAATCCAAGAAGTGAACTTTTTTTATCCAGAAGTGGAACTTGGATATTTTATGATATAACTAATTCTCTCTTAGTGTATTTAGAACAATATAAATATGTTTAGAATGGTCACTACAAGTATGAGAATACACCAAGGTATAATCAAAAAATACCATGAAAAAAGAATCCAAATAGAAGTGTAATACCCTATTTATCAGGGCCATGAAAAAGAAGGGTGTGTTCGCGAGACTGAAAGACATAAAAAGATACACATATAGATTATAACAACTTAAAAATTCTATATGTGGTATATCTAAAGGCTTTAATCACATTTGATGATATCCCAATCTCAGGTCAATCTTTGAGAACACCTTATCTTCTTAGAGGTGGTCAAAGAGATCATCTATTTGAGGAAAAAATAAAGATTCTTAAATGTAAAGTGGTTCAACCATTAATAATCCATATATATCCTAAGAGTCCCATATTACTTATTAGTAAAAATCATAGGTGAATCCCAATATAAGGTTCTAGGTGAAATAAACCCATTGATTCTAAATCCTCTAATTATGTCTTGAGATCCTGGAGCTCAGCAGGCACCATATTGTATGTAGGAATAGATATTGGATTTTCTTCTAGAGTGAGCTTGATTGTAAACTCTACCTATATCATGGGAGGTATTCTAGTGAATTAATCTGGGAATACATCCCTAAAATGATCAACCATGATAGGAAATATTTGATATGCATCATCTGATCATCCAAGAAAAGGTTGGAAATATAGGTGGTCACTCCACCTAGACCATGATGATCCAGTCCATCTCTACTAGCCTAAAAATTCCACTCACCCTTGTGAAGATAACTATAACCCTCTGGTTATGTAAATGAAACTTTGTGGCACTATCATTCCATATAGGAATGATAGGGAACAAACTAGTCCATCCCAAGAATGACATCAAGGCCTGTAATCTTGAGGATGAAGGGGTCCCATAAGAAACTATAACTACCTACCTCAAGGGGAAAGTATCTACTTTAGTGTATACCCTTTAACTGCACCCCAATGGTGTGTCGCGGGCCATAACCCCACAAGAGTACTATATTTACATCCCAAGACCTTACATAGTCGATTATGAGATAAAGGAGTGGTAATAACTTTTATCAAAGTAGATTCAATAATAGAGGATACTATAATTTTACCTTGTGTAGTAGACATTCCTGCACCCTGATCCTTGGGTATCAAATATAATGTATGCAAATGGCTTGATCCGCATCCCTGAGCTACATATACACTAATCTGAGTAGGTTTGCTTGACTGGTGTTGATAATTAGAAGTTTGAATAGCATGACCATGACCTCCTCCTCGTCCTGTTTGGATGGTACTACTCCAACTTTCTATCTGATGTGGTGCAATGGATCCTACTCCTGAAGGTGGAGCTAGTGTAGATCCTTTTCCACTAGAAATAGGCAGAAAGGTCTATAAAAATCCATGATGATGACCCAAGTGATAGTAATCACAACACTCAAGAGAGTCTCTATCACAATGAGGATTCACATGCCCCTACCGTCCACAATAATGGAATATAACAAAGTTTCCAGTGTGGATACTTTGGCCACCATTGCTTTAATGAGAAACCTAAAGTCTATGCTTCCTACTATCAAAAGAACTACTACCCTATATCGGGATTGAACCTCTGTTCCCAATACTATCGGCCTCTCTCAGGTTTCACTCACTAATAAGAGATTAATTAACAATATAAACAAAGGTAGATAAGCGAAGTACATTCACCTCCAAGAAGATGACATACTTAATCCCATCCTCGAAATATCTTTCTCATGATAGATCATCGCCATTCAAAAGTAGTGAGAAACATTGAAACTTACTGAAATGTAAATAATAGTCCATAATAGACATATAACCATGCTCTCGGTTCATGAACTATCTAGTTAGATTAGTTATCATCATCTAAGGTAAAAAGTAATTATAGATGGAAATTTGGAAGTCCTCATAGACCATGCCTTGATGATGACCAACCTGAGTAATCAAATCCCACCAACACTTGGAGAAATCATACAACATGTAGGTGGATATCTTAACCCTCCTCTCTAGAGGTGTCTCTAAATACTCAAATATAGAAATAATGGATCTATCTGAGACTTAACAGCTTGTGGACAACCATCCCTTGATAATATGGGAAAATACTACTACTGGATATGGAAAGTTAGATATGAAATCATAGGTGCAGATCACAGATCACCCTACATAGAATGTATCAGATGTAGAAAGCCCTATTAAAGCTAAGCGTCAGTGCCCAGTTTGAGAATAGAAGGTGGTGTATTAGGTGTCACTATTGGAGGAATCATTGGTGGATCAGGTCCCACCACATCTAGAGTTTGGTCGTCACCACCTTCCTAGAACACGACTATAGGAAATCATGGCGGCATGCTCTTTAAACACAAAGAACATGCCTCAGAACAAAATTTGAAAGTAGATAGAGTCACTGGGGGGTGAATAAAATAAAATAATATTTCATTCCCCAAGTAATACTATCCCAACTACCTTCTTATAAGGTGCGGGTATTGGTAAGGGTTAAAACTTAACTGATATGGGTTTTAGTATATGGAAGGGTCAATTTAAAATTAAGTAGAAAAAAACTATTTAAATTACATTTTTTCTCCCCATTTACTAGAAAACATTTAAATTATAAGTCAAAATTTTCATTTTAAGTTTGTATATGATTATATACATATAAAAAGTTTCAATTAAATGTATCATCATTCCCAGTTAATAAAGTCCCATACACTTTATAACTAAAATCCACACCCATTTAATTCCCATTAGACCCCCATACATTTAGTCTTAGATTGTAATAGGTAAAATATAAGATGTATCTACTCATTGAATTACCCTTTCCAATTTATAAGGGCCCATACACCTTATAATTGAAACTGGTAATCATGTAATCATATCCAAAGACTAGATCATGTAACCGGGGGGTACATAACTTATATGGCCCAAAACTGGTCGTGTCCGAGCACATGAATTAGCCCATGTACTTCATTATTTCCAGTGTAAATGAGGGTACACATAGAGTTTCCTGGATGGGTCACACAACATGTGATATTTTCTTCTTTATGGAAATCCTAGTGTCACATCCAGGGGTCCCATACAACATGTATCTCTAGTTTACACACTGTATTATATGGATTTTTTTTATATTTTGGGGTTCCTTCACAAGTATTATAACATTACCATTGGCTCCAGATACTCTAATGTTCTCACCTAGGAATCAACGATCCCATCCAGTCAAGCATTACCATCAACGAAGATCTAATTCTGGCCACCCAAATCGATCAAGAAACTTTCTATCACCTCAAACCATCACATCAAATCCAACTGGGAAGAACGAGAACTATTGGTTTATTATAATCCCCTTTTGATCATCCTCTATCATCATCACACCTCTACCAAATCCTCATTCATGAACCAAACTTGCGTTATTGATCCATTATGTCGAAGAATGGCTGTGTAACGATTGAATACTGGGTATTCATTGAACCATGGGAAAAAGTAATTGCCTATGATAAAAATGTGATGAAACATGGGAGAAATCCATGAAACACCAATGAGGAATGAACCTTATCTATGTTTAGGTTGTTGTCCTTAATCTTTTTTTGTTGAAATGATGAGTGAATTATCCAAAAAATAATAAAATCAACTGTAAAAAAATAAACCATCGATGCATGAATCAATTCTTGTAAGTGAAATTGATCCATATTTAATGTGGGATACAATAACAGGTAGAATCCACATAAATCAAATGTCCTACATCAAGTTTGGATTGATTGTTAATTAAAAACTATCATACGTCATAGTTGTTGTTTAGATCTATGAACTCTTTTGGTGTAGATGAACCCTGCAGTATCGATCCGATCCTTTGATTTATTATCATCGGCCAATGATCTCCAACGAATCCTCTCTAGGTCTCTAGGGTTTTGTGGATAACATTGATATTTACCCATAATTTGGTATTTATAGAGGAGGTATTTAAGTCATGGAAATTTGACCAATAATATAAATAAATAAATAATTTAATTTTTTTATCCACCAATGATTGTGCAAAACCCAAGAATCCTGTGTTCTCCAAGTTTATGTCACACCTGGGGTAAAAACAACACTCTAAACTCAATGAAAGTCTCATATTTCCAATCCATGAACCTGTTTGGGAGTTATTTTATTTTTTTAAGAAAAATGTGTGATCATTATATTAATATACTTAATATCTTTAAAATCTCAATTATAGGCACACAGTGTCCCGAAATCTCATATCTCCTTAGCACTTGGGTCTGAATATATTAGTATATATATTTCAAATATTTACATGGAAGAATCTAGGACATTACATTGAATTTCATTAAATTTTAATGCACATGATTTACTTATTTTGTATCCATTTCTATATTATTTAAGATTATTATTATGGTTTAAACGAGACCCATAGACACCTGGACGAATTATCCACACAAGTTATGGGTTTCACATATCAGATCATCTTCGATCGATACTTATACAGGCTTAAATATATATTTCCTTAACCTAAAAAAATGTTTGAATGGTGTAGAACAATCCATTATATGATTTTGGGACAACTGATATTAGCTTTTACTGTACACTAGACCTCCACTCTCACAGTTCAACTTTGATAGTGAGGTCGCTCGGGGTTCTAGGTGGTAGTGCCCCCTTAGTCAGGGGTCTTAGTTCAAAAGTTCATCGATCCAAATCATGTGATAACTATAGAAATTCAAACCACTATAAAAAATATAATAATATAAATAAAAAATTTATTGTAACAGTGTAGACTTCGACATGGTCACTGTAGCAGATTTGGTTGGCGATACTGATATGGTACTATAGCTTTGCAGAAATACTACCAATATTACTATAGCACACTAGACTTACTATGTGAATTTTTCAACTATACCAATGAGGTTTTTTGTAGAATTGTGTTTCTTTATGATCTCATTTTGAGTTAGGTTTCCTACAACTATGTTTTCACCCTATAACCATGCTCCCGGATATAGTGACATTGTTTTGCCTCTTCATTAAAATAGAGATTACGTAACGACCCAAATATTCATGAATGAAAATTCCTCTTGGTCTATTTAAATGTATTCTTATGGTTATGTAAAATGTATGCACTTAATTGGTTATATATTTTGGATTTTAAAATACCATTAAGAATTGTGACCATTTCTAATATTTTCATTTAACAATGATCACATGATTAGTATAAATATAGCTCTTTTACCAATCCAATTTACACATAAAAAGGAAGTGATGGCCTCATCCATCATACTTGCCCCATACAAAGACCATTTTTTAGAGATTATAAAGGAGGTGGTGTCATTGGGCTTTGCTCTTGACCAAGCCCAAGCTGAGCTTGAATATGTTAAGCTCGAGCAGAACCACCTACGAGAGATGTGGAAGTTGATAGAGATTACCACCAGAGTAATGTTATCCGAGCCACCCCAAGAGTATGTCACCATCGCACACCTTACCCTTCAGTCTTATGTGGGTGTTATAAGGGGTTATGTAAAAATACCTTAGTAATATGATTATGTACATTATTTTTTTATATAATAAATAATATACATTCATTTTATTATTTTTACTTTGTAAATAATTTTTAAAGCACAAATAGTAATTTTAGTTTATATTCAACTAAGTAATCTATTTTTGATAAATTAATGGATTCTTGAATTAAATAATATTTTAATAAGATATTATTATTAATTTTTATTAAATATAAATGATTGTATAATTTTATGAATACAATATTAATTTTTATTAGGGTTTGAAAGCTATTTTTGGGAAAACCCATGAATTTTTGATAAATGTCGGTTTTTATTTTAAACAGTAAAAATTAAAATATTTAGAAAATTATTTAGATAATAAAATATTATTTTTTGGAATCAGGATGTTGAAATTATCCAATGATTATTTTTTCATAATTTTTTGAGACAATTGAATTTTTGTTTAAAAATTAAATACCATTTAAATATATAATGTGTTTTATGACATCATAATGACCCAATAGTGAGGTAATAAAATACTATGAACATTATGTTCGGCCAATAAATGTTTTAACATTAAAATAATGTTATTTTGGGTTTGTTTGATTAATTTTACAAAGATTTAGTGGACCCTTCAAGGCTTATAAAACATTTTAGCCTTTTAAATTGATTTCCTTGAGAGTGTAACTCACCTCCCCATAATAAACCCTATTATTTTAAGATTTTAGGCCATTAGAATTATAAAATATTGTTTTTCACTCCCCTTTGGAAAAAAACCACTGGAAAAAACCTTGGGATGGTTTGTGGTTTTGATTAGTTTAATGTGAGGTGTCCCAAACCTAAATAATAAAGATTTCTCCCTCCTTTCCTATATAAAACCACCTAAGATCTTACTTCCACTTCACTCAAATCCTTTGGACTTAGAAATATTATTCGATCCTCTCTCTATAATCCTACAAAGGTGTCCCAATCTCCAAATAAGTCTCTCTCAAGCCCCTCCCAACCCTTTGGGATCACATTTCCAGGTAAGGGATTCCTTCCTTTATCATTTCAGCTAAGTTTCTTAATATTATTATGTCTTTTTATTTTCAATTATAAATGTTGGGGTATGATTTCTCACCTCCCCCATACTTCTGTATTTATGTTTTAATTATGATATACCCCTTTCTCTCTCATTAATTCCTCCTATGTACACCCGTTACTATATCAAAATTCTGTAAGAAATTTCTCTCTCCTCATTTACATTCAAGCAATTATTTTGTATTATGAATCTAAGTTCCATTACATATGTTGGGACATGTATATATATGAACACCTTACTATCCATTTCATTTACATATTATTATACACCCCTTTCTCTCTCATCATCCATTTTTATGAATTCTTACATCTTGCATTTATGCTGCTGAAATTACACCAATTTTCTAAGCCAATGTCATTGTGTAGTGAATACCATACCCATTTCTCTATCAAGGGAATTCAGCTTTATGAAAATTTAATTATTGATTATAAAGCTCCATGTTTGTATTCCACATCCCTTTATCATAGAATAAATGATGATGATTGATTCCATGTTATATAATCCATGTGGCACACTTATGCATGAAATGAAATGATTATGAAGGGTGAGCCCTAATAGCACTCCAATGCATTGGGTAAAGTATAATATCATGATGCGTCATGTGCAGTGAGTGTTAAATCATGATAATTAAAGTTCAAAAGGGTTTACTTGTGCTTCATGTGCAATTAGTGTTTACTCATGCTCCATGTGCAATGAAACTTGGCACATGTTAATTCCATGTTAAGTGTTATGATTATCATGCTTTATCATATATTTATTTTCATGTTTCTCTTGTGATCCATTGATATGCCTATTGTCTAACATGTACTGTATTTCTCATTTTATTACATGTTTATTCCTTTATTGGGCTTTATAGATCACCCTTTTCTTATGCATGTCCTCAGGTTATCCTATGCAATGTTAAGTACGAGGGAATGTCATGGTCATGTAAAAAGAGTTTTCAATAAGATGTTGCATTCTATGTTTTAAGTTATTATGTAAATATCCTAAGCCCCAAATACACATACCTCTTGATCTTCTATGTTTTATCAAGTGAAGTTTGGGTAATAAATCATGTTTAAGTGTGTAATAAAGAGCAGAGTTGTTATAGTTGGTATCAGAGGGTGGTTTAGTTTTTTTTGGGACCAGGATTAAAAAACCCCAGTGAAGCCTTAGAGAATATACTAAGTGAAAAAAATACCCCTAAGTTTCGGTGAGTATTGAGTAAGTGTTTTATCAAGAAAATAGATCCCTGTCTAGATATGAGAATGTAGAGGCTGCTTTGGAACAGATGAAACTAGGAATGAAAACCCCGATAAGGAGTTTTGGGCTTGACCTGGGGTATCCTGGTACATAACAATGAGCCTTGCTGCACTCTTGGTTACGACACTCATGGGGGATATGCTTTGGTAAATTCACAAGTTTACTATGAACCTTTATTAAGGGATTTAAAAAAATTCCCCTAAGAATATATGTTATAATGTAGATCATGAATAACATAGATTAAATCCTATAGATTCATAAGTTAAGGAAATAAAAGTTATTTATAATTCATCTGTTTTTGTCCTTGTATTCCCCTTTATGTGTCCAAAGGTTCACAATTAATCATCCCTAAGTATATATGAAATAAAGTATAACTGAAATCAAAAAGTTAAAGGTAGGGTTATCATACATAGTTCTACACATTCTTTTATATCCCGAAATTTTAGTAGAACAATCCCAACACCACCACAATTCATGGAAGTAAAGATTTCGGTGAGTAAGACAAATGTGGAATCATTGAATCCCATGAATATAACTCCTCCCATGTCATAATTTGTGGATCAAACTTCCCGAAAAACCTCTTCATACTCCCTCTGGTAAAATTTGATGCAATTCTCAGCATGGATTAGCTTTCCTTATATAGAGCCAACATAAATTTCCATGAGAGGGAAATCACTCTCCATGTGGAGAATCGACCCCTGGTTATATACAAGTGCAAGGAGGAAGAGGAATCTTCTTTAGCTCCATCATCTCAAATGTGTATATTAATTCCTTATGAGAACACATATTTGGCTCAAATGATTGAGTCTAAGGAAGAAACCATACTTGAAGACATGCCTATTGTGAGGGAATTTGATGAAGTGTTTCCTGAGGAATTACTTGGTATTCGTACTAGAAGAAATGTTGAATTATCAATTGATCTTATACCTGAGGTGCTTCTAATATCCAAGAATCCTTATAGAATGTCTATTTTGGAGCTTGAGGAGCTGAAGAAACAACTACAAGAGAATATGGATAAAGGGTTTATGCACCTAAGTTCTTCACCATGGGATGCACTAGTCCTCTTCATCAAGAATAAGGATGGATAAATGCACCTTTTCATCAATTATCGTGAGCCTAAAAAAATCAAGATAAAGAACAAGTATCCTTTCCCACAAATTTATGACTTTTTTGATTAGCTTCATGGAGAAAAATAATTCTCCAAGGTAGATTTTCAGTTGGGATATTATCATGTGAGAGTGAAGAAGGAAGATATCCCTAAGACTGCTTTTCATACAAGATATGGGCACTATGAATTCATAGTAATGCCTTTAGAACTCACTAATGATCTAGAAATATTTATGGACTTGATGAATAGAGTCTTTAGAGATTACCTTGACAAAATTGTTGTAGTCTTTATAGATGATATTCTAATATACTCCAAAACCAAGGAGAATCATGAGGAGTATCTAAGAACTATACTAGAGACCTAGAAAAAGGAGAATCTTTATGAAAAGTTCATCAAGTGTGAGTTCTGGTTGAAGGAGGTCTCATTATTAGGCCATATCATCACAAGAAATGGGATATCTATGGATCCCTCCAAGACAGATGCAACAGAGGGTTGGCCGAGGCCAACATCAGTAATGGATATCCATAGTTTCTTGGGGTTAGCTGAATATTATCAAAAATTTGTGAGAAATTTATCATGATTTTCCAACCCTCTTACCAAGATAACTCAGAAGGGTGTAAGGTTTTCTTGGAGTGATGAATGCAAATAAAGATTCAAGGAGTTGAAAAGGAGGCTTATCACTACGCCCATTATCACTTTACTCAAAAGTATAGGAATTTATTTGGTATTCGGTGATTCTTCAAAGATGGGCCTGAGCTGTGTGTCGATGCAAAATGAAAAATTTATTGCCTATGCTTCAAGAAAATTGAAATTTCATGAGAATAATTATCAAACACATGATATAGAGTTGGATGTAGTGATCTTCACTTTAAAAATTTTTCGGAATTATATCTTTGGGGAGAAGTGTGAAATATATACAGACCACAAAAGCCTCAATTATATATTCACACAGAAATAGTTGAACATATACCAATGAAGATGGTTAGAGCTGATCAAAGACTATGGCTACTTAATCCATTACCACCTCAGGAAAGCGAACAAGGTGGAATATTCTCAAAGTATAAAGGACCCAACTATTCTATCATTGATGAGAATTGAGAAGTATCTAATCTTCTTAGATTTTATAAAGATTGACATGGGAATCGTACAGAAGGGAACATCATCAATCATTTCAAAAATGATTGCTCAACCGTCTCTTTTGGAAAGGTTAAAGGATGCTCAAAAGAATGATGTGGGAATTCAAAAGTAAGTGGAAGCTATCCGAAAAGTTAAATCTTTGGAGTTCAATGTTAATGAAAAAGGAATTATGAGATTTGGGAAATGACTATGTGTTCTATCAAGTCCAGAGCTAAAGAAGGAACTTTTGGATGATGCACATAGTTCAAATTTCTTTATTCACCCAAGAAACACAAAGATGTATCGAGATCTTTAAGAGCATTATTATTTGGATAATATGAAGAAGGAGAGTGCTGAGTATACATCAAAGTTCCCAGTGTGTCAGTAAGTGAAGGTATAGATGTAGAAGTCTAAGGGGATGATGCAACCATTGCCCATATCATCATGGAAATGAGAGAACATCACCATGGAGTTTGTCATCGGACTTTCGAAGACATCCAAAGGAAACAATGCAATATGGGTCATTGTTGATCATCTTATAAAGATAGCTCACTTTATCACGATTTGAGAGGACTTATCATTAGATTAACTTGCATGGATTTACATTAAATAAGTTTTAAGGCTGAATGGAGTACCACTATCTATTATATTCAATTAGGATATGAGATTCACCTCGAAGTTTGAGAAAAGTATCCAACATGCTTTAAGAACTGAACTGAACTTAATTATAGGATATCATCCTCAAACTGATGGATAATTTGTGCAAACTATTAAAATACTAGAAGATATGTTAAGATCATGTTCTATAGACTCCAAAGGATGATGGGATCAACATCTTCCACAGGTTGAATTCTCTTATAATAACAATTTCCACTGAAGCATCCGAATGGAAACTTATGAAGCCCTGTATGGGAAGAGGTATAGAACACCAACTTGTAGGGATCAAATCAGTGAGTGTAAGCTGATAGGACTAGAAGTGGTTGAAGAAATGTTGGAGATGGTGAAAACCATTCAGTAGTATATCAAGGCAGCACAGAGTTGACAGGAAAGTTATGCAGATAACCATCAATGAGACCTTGAGTTTAAAATTGAATACATGGTATTTCTACGCATATCTACATATATGAGATTTGGAAAGAAGGAGAAGTTAAGTCCTAGGTATATCAGCCCCTTTGAGATTCTTGATCGTGTTGGGGCTATGGCCTATCGACTAGTACTTCCACCTACCATGGCCAAAGTACATGATGTCTTTCATGTATCCCTCTTAAAGAAGTACATACAAGACCCTTCACATGTACTCTCTTCAAAGGTAGTACAACTAGGGGATGATATTTCTTATGAGGAGTAACCGGTGAAGATATTAGATCATAGAGAAAAATTTCTATGAAATAAGACAATTCCCCTCGTCAAGGTGCTGTGGAAAAACCACAAGTTTTAAGAAGCGATGTGGGAATATGAATAAGTGATGAAGCAGAGTTACCCAAATCTATTTTAGTGTGGGAAAAGAAAATTTTGAGGGTGAAATTTCTTAAAGGGGGAAGATTGTAACAACCTGAAAATTCATTAATGAAAATTCCTCTTGGTATATTTAAATGTCTTCTTATGGTTATGTAAAATGTATGCACTTATTTCGTTCAATTTTTTGGAATTTAAAATACTATTATGAATTTTGACCATTTCTAATATAGCCGTTGAACAGTGATCACATGGTTAGTATAAATATAGGGCTTTAAAAAATCCAATTTACTCAGAAAAAGGAAGTGATGACCTCATCCAGTAGACTTTCCCTATAAGAATCCCATTTTTTGGAGCTTGTAAAGGAGGTGATGTCATTGGTCTTTTCTCTTAACCAAGCCCAAGATGAGCTTGAATATGTTAAGCTAAAGCAGAACTGCCTATGAGAGAAGTGGAATTTGATAGAGATTACCACCCGGGAAATGTTATCCAAGCCACCCCAAGAGTCTGTCACCATCACACACCTTACCCTTCAGACTTATGAAGGTGTTATAAGGGGTTATTTAACAAGACCTTAGTACTATTATTATGTACATTATTTTTTATATAATAAAGAATATACATTCATTTTATTATTGTTACTTTGTAAATAGTTTTTAAAGCAAAAATAGTATTTTTAGTTAATATTAAACTAAGTAATCTATTTTGATGAATTAATGGATTTTTGAATTAAATAATATTTTAGTAAAATATTATTATTACTTTTTATTAAATATAAATGATTGTATAATTCTATGAATACAATTGAAATTTTTGTTAAGGTTTGAAAGCTATTTTTGTCAAAACCCACAATTTTTTTATAAATGTCGGTTTTTATTTTAAATAGTAAAAATTCACATATTTTGAAAGTTATTTAGATAAAATGAATATGATTTTTTGGAATCATGATGTTGAAATTATCCAATGGTGAAATTTTCTTAATTTTATGAGAGAGTCAAATTTTTGGATAAAAATTAAATACCGTTTAAATATATAATGTGTTTTATGACATAATAATGTTACAATAATGAGGTAATAAAATACTAAAAACATTATGTTTGTCCAATACATGTTTTAACATTAAAATAATGTGATTTTGGGTTTATTTGATATATTTTACAAATATTTAGTGGACCGTTCAAGACTTATAAAACATTTTAGCTTTTTAAATTGATTATCTTGAGAGTGTGACTCACCTTCATATAATAAACCCTATTATTTTAGGAAGTTCGATCATTGGAATTATAAAATATTGTTTTCCAATCCCCTTTGGAAAAAACCATGGGCAAAAACTAAGGTCTGGTTTGTGGTTTTGATTAGTTTAATGTGAGGTGTCCCAAACCTAAATAATAAAGAATTCCCTCTCCTTTCCTATATAAACCCACCCAAGCTTCCACTTAATCTTTACTCAAATCCTTTTGAGTTCATCCAAATTCTTCCCTCATATCTCTATAATCCTTCCAAGGCACCCCAAGCTCCTAATTAGTCTCTCTCAAGACCCTCCCAAGCCTTTGGGATCACATTTCCAAGTAAGGGATTCCTTCCTTTCTCATTTTAGCCAAGTTTCATAATATTGTTATTTCCTTTTATTTTCAATTATAAATATTGGGGTATGATTTTGAACCTCTCCCATACTAAACTCTTTATGTTTGAATTATGAGATACCCTTTTCTCTCTCATTAATTCTAACATCCCGGTTCCAGAAGCCACCCAGAGGCACCCCGTACCCGGTTGGTTACATAGCCTCAAGTGCATTTCCCCAAATGCCAGAGGCTGCCGACTAGCTGCAAGGGACTTGGTTGTGATAGTGGGGAAACTATTCCCTCATTGGCAGAGTACACAGTGGAAGAAAAGTAAACATGAAATAGCAGAAGCAATAATAACCAACAATATAACAGCGGAAGACTAAATCAACAAACTGGAGCACATATGTATATATGAAATGATGCATGATACATAACTAGGAAAGCATCCAAAAAAGTCATAATGATGAAAACCACTACAGTACTAAAACAAGTTCAAAATAAAAGTAAATAGCTCCTCAGCATCTCAAGCCAAAGCTTGGTCCCATGCTCTCCTGCTCCAAGCAATCAAGTTCCAGAAGTCGAGGGCGCTTTCCCTTGTCTATACCTGCAAAAAAATAGTCTTCTTGGGCCCAAAAGCATGGCCCAAATAGGGTGTGGGATAAAATCCTAGTAGGCATTTAACCAAAGATCTGTGCCTAACATTCAGTGAGTATATGGTAGGTAAAGGTACAATAAGCAGTAAACAACAACAACAAGCAGTAGGCAGTAAACAGTAAGCGGTAAAACAGAATGATACATAGCAGCGATCAATCCACAACCAATCAACAGTAGTGAAACAAACAACTAATAAAATGGAAACCCTCTGGGAAGTACTCGCATCCATCCCCTCTGGTCCTATCCAATAAGTACCACAACCCTCTGGGTAGTGCACTCAGCCAAACCCCTCTGGCTTGGTCATACAAATTTATGAGACTCTCTGGGGAAGAGAACTAGGTCAATTCCCCTTATAGTCTAGGGTACTCAGGGACTCTCTTGAGGAATATCACGCGGTATAACCCTCTTATCCCCAAGGTCTAGAGACTCTCTGAGGAAGCTATCTCATTCAATTCTTCCTATAGCCTCAGGTATACCATAGATTCTTTAAGGAAGCTCACCCGGTCAATTCCTCCTCTAGCCTGGGAAGGTTCTTAAAGAGATTCAAACAAGGTAAGAATCTCCGAGGAAGCTCACTCGGTCTACCCTTCTGTAGTCTATAAAATCCAAGACTCTCTGGGATCTCACTTGGTCCATCCCCTCTCTAGTATGTAATATCTAAGACTCTAGGGGAAGCTCACTCGGTCTATCCCTTATAGTCTATAGCACCAGGTTCTCTCAGCCCCATTCCAGCCAGTGCATAAAAATGATTTAAGGCCAAGGAACACCTATAGAGCTACTTGTCTAACCAAAGTACACCTATAGAGATACTTAGCTAAACGGTCTACAAGGCAACAAGCATGTCACGAGTTTCACTACAACCTATAACCACGAGGCATGAAAACAGGTGTAGCAGCCAAAGGCAAACAAGACCCAAATGTCGTAAACAGAACAAAGAAAGTGAAAAAACATCAAAGAACAACAAATTAACATGGTCAAATTACCTCTACAAAATCATACAAGAAAGTTAGGAAAACAACGAAGGCAAAAAAGGGTAACACGCAATACCCCATTCACGGGTATCGGTGGAAATTCGCACATAAAGTTAGAGACTTTGAACGGTAAGGCAAAAACCACCTACCTCGATCCTAGGAAATCTACATACTTGAACCTCGACGACCGATTCTCCCTAGAACGTCGTAGATATGAGAAAACGCACAAAACATTCAACCTTAGATAACTTGAGAAGGAGGAAGAATTGGAAAACAAGGCTCAAGCAGAAGGAAGAACTCACCGCTGCACTTCCAACGCAATCGATATAGATCGAATCAGAGAACTGATGGAGGCTTGGGAATCCGGAGGAGTTTCGCAGCTGTACGATGTCTCTCAGTCGAAACAGACCTAGAAGAAGTTGATTATGGCGATTAGGCGCGACCTTGGTCCGTTTAGTGAAAAGAAAAGAAAAGTACACAACGTGTATTTTTAAAGTACATGGCGTGTAGTGGGTTTTTCCATACTGCACCAAAAACGGCCTCCACGTCACCCCTACACACTGTTTTTGTGGTCCGAACACGGCCAGCACACAGTTTCATGTGGAAAAGGAGTACACGGTGTGTACTCAGAAAGTACACGGCGTGTACTTAAAAAATTTCCAGAAACTCCAAAAATTATCAAAAACTCCAGAAAAGGAAAGACATACTTGAAACGAAGATCCGAGTTCTTACAAACTTCCCCCTTAAAGAAATTCGTACTCGAATTTCCCTAGATGGGCGTAGAAGAAGGATCCTCGAATAGCTCCGGCCACTGTGATCGAACCTCGACCTCCCTCTCCCAAGTTTCATCCTGTAATCACCTATGATGCCATAGCGCTCGTACCAGAGGAACAAACTGTCCTCAGAGAACCTTTGGACCATGATCCCCAATCCAGATAAGATGCTCTTCAAACGATACATCCACTTCGAGCTCAACCTCCTCGGGCTGAAAGACATGAGGTGGGTCTGAAAAGTAACGTTGGAGATGAGAGACGTGGAAGCCTTCGTGAATCGCCCGATACCTCTAAGGTAGTTGCAACCAATAAGAAACCAGCCCAACTCTCTCCAATACCTCAAATGGCCCGACGTACTATGGTGAAAGCTTACCCTATCTCTGAATCCTCTTATGTCCTAACCTCGGTGCGACATGCAGGAAAACCTGATCTCTAACCTCAAACTCTACAGGTCATCTCCGCTGATCATCATAAGACTTCTGTCGAGACTGTGCTGTATCCATCCTCTTCCAAATCAACTATATCTACCCTGAGGTCTCCTGAACAAGTCAAGGTCTTAGAAAAGCTGCCTCTCCTGCCTCCAGCCAGCATAAGAGTGATCGACATGGCCTACCGTACAAGGCCTCGTATGGTGCCTTCTGAATGGTATCCTAAAAACTATTGTTGTAGGCGAACTCCACAAGAGGTATATGTTCTCCCAAGAACCACCAAATTCTAGAATGCAAGATCAGAGCATATCCTCAAGCACCTGGATCGTGCGCTCGGACTGGCCATCAGTCTGGGGATGGTATGCTGTACTCAAAAGTACCTGTGTACCCAAAGCCTTCTGAAGTCCCTTCCAGTACTGAGAGGTAAAGCATGCATCCTTGTCTGAAACAATAGAGTGTGGAACTCCATGTAGATGTACAATCTCTCGGATGTATAGTCATCCCAGATCATCAACACTGAAGGTTTCCTTGATTGGTAAGAAGTGTGTAACCTTCGTAAGCCTGTCGACACCAACCCAAACATCATCACTTCCCTGAGGTGACCTCGGCAACCCGGTCCCAAAGTCCATCACGACATCGTTCCACTTCCACTCCAGAATGGGTAACTACTGTAAAAGCCCTGCTTGTCGCTGATGATATGCTTTCACCTGCTGATAAGTAGAACATCCTATGATAAAACCAGCAACATCTATCTTCATACCTAGCCACCAGTACTGGTGATGAAGATCCTGATACATCTCGGTGACGCCAGGATGAACTGCCCAAACTGAGGAATGGAAATCCCAAATCATCTCCCCGCATATGTCTGCTGGCACCCATATGCATCTCTGGAAATGCAAGATCTCATCCTCGCCCACTGTCCATCCCAGAAGAGGGTCCCCTCCTGACACGCTCTCCCACAGGACTAAGGCCTCTGAATCTGATAGATTCCTCATTTTTATCCTATCAAGAAGTGTATAGGTAACAACCACATATGAAAGGAAAGCCTGTCCCGGCCTGTCGTGCACCTCCAGATGCATCTCAGAGAATAGAGCTATAAGATGCCACTCACTACTGGCCTCCTGAACTTCCTGAATCTGAGTTCTTCTGCTCAACGCATCTGCCCCTACATTTCCCTTTCCCAGCGTATAGGCGAGGTCAAGGTCAAAGGACTGAAGATACTCGACCCACCTACGCTGTCTCAGATTCAGATCACGCTGAGTGAAGATATATTTGAGAATATTGTGGTCAGTGAAAACCACAAAGTGCTCTCCTAGAAGATAGTGTCTCCAAAAACATAAGGCACGAACAACTGCTGCAAACTACAGATCGTGCGTAGGGTAATTCCTCTCATGTGGCCTCAACTTTCGAGACCCATATGCAACAACCCCATCTCCGTATATAAGCAAAACTCCTAGATCAATACCTGAAGCATCACAGTAAACAATATAGCCCTTTACCAACTCCGGCAAGACTAGTATCAGTGCTGACGTCAACCTCCCTTTCAGATCCTGAAAGGCAGACTCATAAGAATCTGACCATAAAAACTTCACCCCCTTCTTCTTCAGACCTTTCAACAGTGATACTAGGCGCGAGAAGTCCTGAATGAAGCATCTGTAGTACCCAGCCAACCCTAGAAAAATCCACATCTCAAAAATGTTCTTTGGATGCTCCCATGAAACTACAGCTCTCACTTTCTATGGGTCCACAGATACTCCTGTCTCTAAGATAACATGACCCAGGAAGTGAATATGATCCATCCAAAAGTGGCACTTCGAGAGTTTAGCATACAGCCGATGCTCTCTCAGTGTACTTATAATGATCTCAAGATGTGTGGTATGGTTGTGTCGAGTGTGAGAGTACACTAAGATATCATCCACAAAGACCACGACAAAGGAGTCCAAGTACTGATGGAACACTCGGTTCATCAGTGCCATGAAAACTGCAGGCACGTTCGTGAGACCGAACGACATGACTGTATACTCGTAAAGACCATACCTGCTTCTAAAAGATGTTAGAGGTATTTTTGATGGTCTAACGTGAAACTGATGATAACCGGACCTCAAGTTGATCTTTGAGAACACTTGGTATCCTTGAAGCTGATCAAAGAGGTCATCGATCCTCAGCAAGGGATATCAGTTCTTAACCATCAACTGGTTCAGCTTCTGATAATTCATACAAAGCCAAAGGGTACCGTCTGCCTTCTTTGAAAACAGTACAGGCGAACCCCAAGGAGAGGTACTGGGTCAGATGAAACCCTTTTCCTGCACCTCCTCCAACTGCTTCTTGAGCTCTTGCAACTCAGGTGTATCCACCCTATAAGTAGTAATGGACACCAGTTCCATTTCTGGCATGAGATCAATCGAGAATTCTACCTCATGCTCCGGAGGTAAACCTGAAAAGTTCTCTGGAAAGACATCCTTGAAACGATCCACCACTGGAGGAAAGTCTAACTGTGATGTCCCCTGGTCATCTAGATAATGACTAGAAATCTGGGCTATAACTCTCCCTAGCCCATGATGCTCTGGTCCAGCTCTACTCGCCTGGACATCCCACTCGCCTCTATGAAGGAAAGATCTACCCTCTGGTGATATGAAACTCACCCTACGGTGATAGCAATCGACGATTACCTGGAAAGGAACAAACCAGTCCATCCTGAGAATGAAGTCATAGCCTGTCATCTCTAGGACATAGAGGTCCCATAAGAAATGACACCCCACAACCTCAAGAGGGAACTCTCTGCACTAACGTACGCTAGATGTCCTCCTTCCCAAAGGTGTGTCAAGAGTCCACAAGTCGGCAGACGAAAAGATACAAAGCCTAAGGCTCTCCAAGACAGCAACAGAGATAAAGCTATGGGATGCACCAGTATCAAAAAGGTCTGAGGATAAAACTAAGGCTACTAAGATCATACCTCGAAATGTAGAAGGGCCATGATCCTGCTCCTGATAGGTCTGCTCCACGACAAAAGACTACCCTGCACCGCGGCCCTGCGCCCCTGGCTGACCACTCTGAGCTGATCCACTCTGCTATCACTGATGACCTAGTGACTGACCACCACAACTACGACCTCCACCTCAGCCTGAACGACCGGAAGAACTCTAGTTCCCTGACTAGTGGGAAACTGGTGAAGCATCTCCAGAACGCGGGGTCATAGAAGAACCCCTACCACCAGCTGAAGGTGAGAAGATGTGACATAAATGCTGAAGATGGCCCATCATCCCACAAGAACGGCACTCCATTGGATCCCTATGGCACTGAGGCATAGTTTTCCCACTCCTACCGCACTGGTAGCATACAAACTGGCTGCCAGAAGACGCATCCCGTGAACCTCGATCTCCTAGAGAAGACTCTCTGCGATGCTTCCTACTGTCCGTAAGAGGAACACCAGCTCTGGATGATGAACCGCCCTGGCTCATTGCTCTATAATCCCTCATATTTCACTCAGTGATCAACGCCTATTTGACAATGGTGGATATCGAAGTCAACTGGAAGATATTCACATGGGAACGAATCTCCTGCCTGAGACGGTCCTCGAAATTCCTAGCAAGGAACAACTCATCAACTACTGGGATCAGTGTGAAACACTATAGCTCAGTGAAACAAGATTATTACTCCATAGCATAGATATTACCTTGTTGTAGGATCATAAAATCCCAGGCTCGATTGGTCCTCAGGGTCTCTGGATAGAAGTAGTCATAGAAGGTGTGTCGAAACTCATCCCAAGACATATCCTGCTGATGCCCTGACCATGAGATCACCTTCCACCACCTCTTGGTAGTGTCCCAGAGCATATAAGTAGCCAGCTTTACCATTTTCTCTGAAAGGTTCTCTAGGTTCTCAAAGATGGTCAGTGTGGCCTCTATCCACGACTCTGTATCCTGGGGTCCTCCATCCCCTAAAAAAGTAGGAGGATGCTGCTGTTGGAAAACCCGCATCAACTCAGCCATCGACAGGGCAGGAGGCGACATTCCCTGGAAGGTCTACATCATCCTCAGGAAGTCTTCCCTGAACTATGCATCAGTGCCCGCAACTGGTATGACAGCCAATGCCAAGGATGGCTCGACTGGAGGATTGGAAGGAAGTCCCTGCACAGCCATATCTGGCATCTTATCACTGCCTGACGATTGGCGTACAACCAGAGGACGTCTCAGAGGCATAGCTCTGAAAGGTCAAAAGTATAACTTAGATTAGAAAAACAAGGACAGAGAACAGAAGAGTACAAAATAGGAACATGGGAAGAAAAACACACAAGTTTACAAAAAATTACTACACGGTGTGTATAAAAACTAAACGGCATGAATTCTTAAGCCACTGACATGGGCGTGTAACCCTGCCCTACAGGTCGTGTAACACCTCAAACTACACAGTGTGTTGACCCAACACATGACGTGTACTTGAAAACTATTCCCCTGCCCGAGTCTCCTTACATGGCTAACTCACATGGTTCAAACTAACCTCAGACTACACGGCGTGTTCCCTAGGGACACAGGGTGTACTAGACACTGACTCGACGACCCATGTTGTTAGTGACACGACCGTCTACATGGATGGCCCTTACACGGCATGTTCCGAACAAACACGGCATGTATAAGAGAAGGGGAAACTGTCTTGTGTTTTTCGTGACACAGCTGGGTACCTGGTAAAGACTACACGACATGTTCCAAAAGCAACACGGCGTGTCTAAGAGAAGGTCACGCCGACCCGTGTTGTTCATGACACGGCCGGGTACCTGGACAGAACTACACGGCGTGTTCCTTTACAAAACGGCGTGTTCTACTCGAGATTCCCCGACCCGTTTTGTTAGTGACATGGCCGGGTACAAGGATCTACACTACACAGCGTGTACATACAGTACATGGTGTGTTCCTGAAGTTATTTTCACAACACCGTTTTCCTGCACACACAGTCAGTAACACGGCCTAAAAACTACACGGCGTGTAACCAGAAAGTACACGTTGTGTATTCTGGGTTTTTCTGGGTAGTAGCTCAGAAACTGTACAGAAGCCCAGAAACACGGAAAACAAATCAAAGAGGTTCCAAATTCCAATCCGTGAGGGCCCATACTCCCCACGAATCAAATCTTGGCATCCCCTACAATCATGTACAAGAGAAAATAGGATCATGATCCACCAATTTCCAATTCAAGAGGGCCCATAACACCTCAAGAATCAAAATTTGGCATTCATTTAAACAAGAACAATAAAAAAAATTCTCTAACAAGCAGCAGAGATTCTATCAAGCATTTATCACAACATCATGCACAATCTACAAAATGTCTATCACAATAGCATGAAATCACTAATGCACCATAAATGTCATGGAAAGAATGCATGGAATGTGATTTCTACAAGTTCTTATATGATGCATGAGATGGAATACCCTCATCTCATCGGGTTGCGACAGAAATAGAACCATAATATCAAAATAATAACAGTACAAAGCATGTGAATCACTCTAGGTGAAATCATATCAACCGTAAAATCTCAAAACCAGAAAACTGCAATAAACGAGGTAGTATGGTGTTTCCCTATACACAGGTTAGCTACTCCTGGGCATAACTTATTACCAAGTACCGAATCCATCCTATCCCTGAATAAGTCTCCAAGCAGTAATGCAAGAGAAAAGAAATGCCTCTGATACCACTTTGTAACATCCTGGTTTTGGAAGCCACCCAGAGGTGCCCCATACCCGGTTGGTCACATGGCCTCAAGCGCATTTCCCCAAATGCCAGAGGCTTCCGACTAGTAGCGAGGGCCTTGGGTGTGATAGTGGGGAAACTATGCCCTCATTGGCAAAGTACACATCGGAAGAAAAGTAAACATGCAATAGCGGAAGTAGTAATAACCAACAATATAACAGCGTAAGACTAAATCAAAAAACTGGAGCACATATGTATATATGAAATGATATATGATACATAACTAGGAAAGCATCCAAACAAGTTACAATGCTAGAAAACACTATAGTACTAAAACAAGTACAAAAGAAAAGTAAACAGATCCTCAGCATCGCAAGCCAAAGCTTGGTCCCATGCTCTCCTGCTCCAAACAATCAAGTTCCAAAAGTCGAAGGGCGCTTTCCCTTGTCTATACCTGTAACAAAATAGTCAGCTTGGGCCCAAAAGCATGGCCCTAACAGGGTGTGAGATAAAATCTCAGTAGGCATTCACCTGAAGATCTGTGCCTAACAGTCTGTGAGTATATGGCAGGTAAAAGTACAATAAGCAGTAAACAACAACAACAAGCAGTAGGCAGTAAACAATAAGCGGTAAAATAGAATGATACATAGCAGCAATCAATCCACAACCAATCAACAGTAGTTAAAAAAACAGCTAATAAACTGGAAACCAGCTGGGAAGTGCTCACAGCTATCCCCTCTGGTCCTATCCAAGAAGTACCACAACCCTTCTGGGTAGTGCACTCAGCCTAATCCCTTTAGCTTGGTCATACAAATTTATAAGACTCTCTGGGGAAGCACACTCGGTTAATTTCCCTTATAGTCTAGTGTAGTCATGGAATCTATTAAGGAAGATCACACAGTCTAACCCTCTTAGCCCCAAGGTCTAGAGACTCTCTGAGGAAGCTATCTCGGTCAATTCTTCCTATAGCCTCAAGTATACCACAAACTCTCTGAGGAAGCTCACTCGGTCAATTCCTCCTCTAGCCTGGGAAGGTTCTTAAAGAGATTAAAACAAGGTAAGACTCTCTGAGGAAGCTCACTCGGTCTACCCTCCTATAGTCTATAAAATCCAAGACTCTCTGGGAGCTCACTCGGTCCATCCCCTCTGTAGTCTGTAATATCTAAGACTCTTTGGGAAGCTCACTCGATCTATCCCTTATAGTCTATAGCACCAGGTTCTCTCAGCCCCGTTCTAATCAGTGCATAATAATGCTATAATGCCAAGGTACACCTATAGAGCTACTTGGCTAACCAAAGTAAACCTATAGAGCTACTTAGCTAAATGGTCTACAAGGCAAAAAACATGTTAAGAGTTTCACTTCAACCTATAACTGCGAGGCATGAAAACAGGTGTAGCAGCCAAAGGCAAACAAGACCCAAAGGTCATAAACAGAACAAAGAAAGGGAAAAAACATCCAAGCACAAAAAATTATCCTCGAACATGGTCAAATTACCTCTAAACAAGCATACAATCAAGGTAGTAAAACAACAAAGGTGAAAAGGGGTAAAACGCAATACCCCGTTCATGGGTATTGGTGGAAATTCGCACATAAACTTAGAGACTTTGAATGGTAAGGCACAAACCACCTACCTTGATCCTAGGAGATCGATATACCTGAACATCGATGATTGATTCTCCCTATAACGTCATAGAAATGAGAAAACGCACAAAACATTCAACCTTAGATAAATTGAGAAGGAGGAAGAATTGGAAAACAAGGCTCAAGCATAAGGAAGAACTCACCGCTGTGCTTCCAACACAATCAACAGAGCTCAAATCAGAGAACGGATGGAGGTTCATGAATCCGGAGGAGTTTCGCAGCCGTACGACGTCTCTCGGTCAAACCAGACCTAGAAGAAGATGATTATGGCGATTAGGCATGACCCCGGTCTATTTAGTAAAAAAAAACAAAAGTACACAATGTGTAGTGGGTTTTTCTGTACTCCGCCAAAAACGGCCTCCACATCACCCCTACACACTGTGTGTGTGGTCCGGATATGGACAACACACGGTTTCACGTGGAAAAGGAGTACACGGCGTGTACTCAGAAAGTACATGGCGTGTACTTCAAAAATTTCCAGAAACTCTAAAAATTCTCATAAACTCCAGAAAAGGAATTACATACCTAAAACAAAGATCCAGGTTCTTACATTAAAGCCTCCCATTTGCACCCATTACTATGCCGAAATTCTGTAAGGAATTTATCTCTCCTCATTTACATTCAAGAAATTATTTTGTATTATGAATCTATGTTCCATTACATATTTTGGGACATGTATCCATATGACCCCCTTATTGTCCATTTCATGTAAATATGATGAGATACCCCTTTATCCCTCATCAACCATTTTTTTAGAGTTCTTATTTCATGTCGTTATGCTGCCGAAATTGCACTATGATTTTCCAAGCCAATGTCATTGTATTGGGAATACCATGCCCATTTCTCTATCAAGGGTATTCACCTTTATGCACATTTACTTATTGATTATAAAGCTTCATGTATGTATTCCACATCCGTTTATCATATAATAAATGATGATGACTGATTCCATGTTATATAATCCATGTGGCATACTTATGCATGAAATGAAATGATTACAAAGGGTGCACCCTAATAGTGCTCTAATGCATTGGTATAGTATCATGATACGTCATGTGTAGTGAGTGTTGAATCATGCTAATTAAAGTTCAATTAGGGTTTACTCTTTCTTCATGTGCAATGGGTGTCTACTCATGCTCCATGTGCAATGAGCCTTGGCTCATGCTAATTCCATGTTATGTGTTGTTGACACATTTCCATGTTATGATTATCATGATTTATCATGTCTTTATGTACAAATTTATCTTGTGATCCATTGATATTAATATTGTCTAACATGTATTACATTCCTCATGTTATTCCATTTTTATTCCCTTACTGGGATTTATATCTCACCTTTTTCTTATGCATGTCCTCAGGTTATCCAATGAAATGCTAAGTATGAGGGAATGTAGTGGCCATGTAAAAGAATTTTTCAATAAGATGTTGTGTTCTATGTTTTAAGTTGTTATGTAATGATCCTAATCCCCAAAGACACTATACCTCTCAATCTTCTATGTTGTATCAAGTGAAGTTTATGTAATAATTCATGTTTAAGTGTGTTATAAAGAGCAGGGTTGTTATATATTATTCCTGAACCACTTAAATACCATGAATTGTGATCTTATATACTCATCCATATTAGCATATGAAAAAATATTCAATGAAAACAAACCAACTTGAAAAAAAACTATTCAATAATAATTGAAACATGAAAAATGTTTAGGATTCAAGGTATATATGACAAAAAACCAAAAAAATAAATTACATAAAGATTTAGTGTGATTCAACCAATTGGTCCATGTGCACAAGATTAGACCATCACAAGTTTCCATTATGAAATAGTAAAGAAGTACAATAACTATAAGAGACACAAATAAAGCAAGGACAAAGACACATACACGACACACATAATGAAAAACAGGAAGCATGAATACACCACTTCAAAAAACCAATGAAGGAAAAAAAGTATAAAACCGAGACACACTTATTAGGGATTAATATCATATTTATTGATTAATAATGTTAATAAATGGTCCTAAAATCATATTCATTTAGTTTTTCAAGATATATTCTCTATGTTAATAATTTCCTAGGCTTATCACATGCCAAAATCACTACCCTATTTGTCTAAGAACATGGACTGACCATCAGTTCACAACCCTAAATTGCACGCAATGGAAATGAGAATAATATGAGCTCTTCTTGAGTGACAAGGATCAGCCATGGATGGTGAAGGTCCTAAAACTTTCTTCCTCATCATAATTGAACATGAAACATGGGGCATGTGGATCTACTTAATCCTTATCAAATCTCTTGTTGAAAAAGAGGTCAAAGAAGGGAACTCTCCCTAACTGAACTACCTTATACTAAAAGATCCCAAAGGAATAGAGTATCCTTAAAACTTTTTGAACAAATCAGGCATCAGTGAGTAATAATGGTGGAGTTGGTGGGGGTGCGTCATTGGGGATGCAATGGAGGGATTTTTCATGAATATCACTTCAATAAATTTCTTATTTTCCTAATCATGTACCATAGTGCATGACCTAGGGTCAATCTCTAGAGGAGGATTCTCACACACACTATTTTTTATTTCCACTATTTATTAATAAAATATACTAAAAATGATAAAAACTTATATAGTGGGAGGGTTTAAAAATTTATATGATATATATATATATAATATAAAAATATAGATAAAATGAAAAATATACAGAGGTTAGTAAGAAAGAAAGAAGAGCTATTGTCCTAGGGAGTTCATAGCGATGCAAATTGTAGTATTTTTAATGGAATTTAATATCATTATTATACTCAATGGTAAAATCATTATATTTAACTATACATCCTCTTATTTAAATTGTGATTAGCCTACACCAAGACCTATACTTGTAATATAATCTCCCCAAATTCGTCACTATAATGCTACTCCATTGTATACTACATTATAAAAACAAAGGAGAGTAAAATAGATAAACAATAAGAAGAAAATAGTAGTAGTTAAAAGGGAGTGAACACATACAAAAATAAATTTAACAAAGTAAGAAAATGAACTTTTATAAATAAAATACCATTTTTGAATGAATAAATATATAATTAAGTAGTGTACTTATATAAAACACATGCACTACTTTGATTATTTTGGACCATTATATAGTCTATAAAGTTTGAAATACCATTAAGAATCATAACCATTGATAATAGAATCATTATAAAGTGACCATTTATATTAGTATATCAAGGGTTTTGATAAAGTACAATTGACAGAGATAGAATAAATGACCTCAACTAGTAGGATTGTATCATATAAAGCCCATTTATCCGAGCTTCTAAGGGAGAAGGAATCATTGGGATTTTCCATTAACTAAAACTAAGTCGATATTCAATAACTAAAGAAGGAGTGAAATCATTTATGATATAATTTCAAGCTTAATGAGATCATGGCCCAAGCCATGTTCACCAAACCACCCTAAGAAAGTGTAACTGTCACACACCTTACACTTAGGGAATATGCTAGTGTAATAAGGGGTTATATATCTAGACCATAGTAATATGAATTTTTATATTTTATTTTCAATAAAATAATTATCATATTTATTCCTTTTTATTATTAATTTTTTAAATGATTAAATAACATGATTTATAAAAATTAGATTTTGATATGATGAAACACAAATTGTATTTTTAAGAAACATATAGTTTTAATCAAGATACTCTTTTTGATAAATTCAATATTTTTTTTAATTTTTTTATTTTAATTAAATATTATTATCAAATAATATTTATTTAAAGATAAATTATAATATAAATTTATGAAGTTAAATGTAATTTTTATATGGGTCAGAAAAATGTTATTGAAAAAAAACCTATCATTTTTAAATAAATGAGGATTTTGATTTAAAAGTGTAAATTATAAAATTTAGAGAAGTATTTTGATAAAATAATATTTATTTTTTAAATTAGAACATTGAAATTATCCAATGGTAAATTTTTATAATATTCTGGGATAATTAAATTTTTGTGTAAAAATTAAATATAGTTTGTATCATGACATAATAAAATCCCAAAAGTGAAGAAATAAATATTATAAAGATTATAAAAAATCAAAATTATGTTTCCCCTTTAATATAATATGTTTTTGAAGTAATTTTATTAATTTTAGAAACTATTAATGATTCCTCCAAAGCCTATATTATATTTTAAGGTTATAAAATCAATTCTTTATAAACATTACTCACTTCCACATCACCAATGGTATTATTTTAATGATTTTGGTTCTTAACATTATAAAATAAACAAATACACAAATATTTGGAAGAAACCATGGGGTAAAAACCATTGTATGGTTTATGTTTTGGATTAATTTATTATATTGAGTCCAAAACCCAAGTTTAGAGATTAATAAAGGATTTCCTTCTCTTTTCTATAAAAACGCACCCAACTCCCCCTTAATCCTCACTAAAAACACTTGGAGAATAAATTTAGTCTATTTTCCTCTGTAAATCCCTCCTATGGTTACCCTTATCTATTAAGAATCTCCTCCCAAGGTTTTATAAGCACCCCTCAAGGTAAGGGATCATCTCTATCTCTTAAATTATGTCTTATTTTTTCCAATTTTTCATGTTGGTGTATGTTTTCAAACATTTATATTACAATACTTATGATTTATAAGTGATGATAAACCCCTATCACTCTCATTTAAACCATTAATAAATCTTTATGTACCCCTATTATACTGCCAAAATTATCCTATGATTTTCATACCAAACATTTGTATAGTGAATATCCATCCCCATTTTCACTCAGGATTATTCACGTAGATGCATATAAAATTCATTTATTGGGGACTTATATTTATGTAACCCACACTCCTTAATCATGGGATTAAACGTGATGAAAGGAATTGTTATGTTGTATGATCTATGTGGCACACTTATGTATGTTCATGTTATAAATGTGATGAGTGGTCCTAGAATTATATAGCCCTCCAATGAATTGGGTAATGTTTTTTGTCACCTAAGACATTATTTATGGGATTAATGAGTTAACCTAATCCATTATGGGGCTCTTTCCTCCATGTGATATTGTCTTGGAATTTATCCTTGTCTTATGCTAATGTTAATTTTTTTGTTGTAATTACATTTCTATGTTGCCTTCATGTCATCAATGTATATAATGCTTCAATGTTTATGTTTATTATTCTCACCAATTTACTATCACTTTTATATTCCTATTGACTCACATGTATTACTTTCATCATGTTATGATTTTATTATTCCCTTAAGGGTCTTTATAGATCACCCCTTTCTTATGTATTCCCCCAGGTTATCCCACGAAGTTTTAGAAGATAAAAGGAAATTAAGGGAATGTTATGGAGTTTTAGTTTATTCCATTGTATTTATTTTTAATATTATTATTCTGTGCAACTAATGACCCAAATACACTGGGCCTTACAACCTTATAGTGTTTTATTAAGTATATCATTATGTAATAAAGTGTATTAAATATATTTGTTTTCATAATTGGTATCATAGGAAAGTATAGTTATTTTTGGGTATTAGGATTAGAAAACCTATGTGAAAATCTTAGAGATAACACTAAACATAGGAAAATATACCTAATTTTTTTAAATTATAGATTAATTGGTTTATAATAAAATCAATTTATGCCAGGATACAACAAGTTGATGTGGATCTAACACAATTTTACATAGGGTTAATAATCATGAAAATGGAGCATTGGTATATGAATCAATAGTCACCTAGTGAAAGAAAAAAAGGGCTTGATACACACTTAGTTTGATACACTCTAAGGATATTCTTTGGTTAATTTAAAATCCCTTTATGAACCATTATGGAGTGAACAATATTTCCCATAAAATTTTATGTTAGGGAATACAAAATGGATAAATTAGATTCAAACATAGAAATTTATAGGTTAATGAATATATGTAAATTATGAGTTATCCCTTCAATGTTCATAGTTTACCTTTTATGTGATTAATAGTTTAAATTATCATCCCTAATTCCCTTTTATTAATGTCTATAAATAAGAGGAAAAAAGTCAACAACCAATATGAAGGACAATGTTATGAATACCCAAATGAGATGTCCAACATTATGGGAGTAGGAATTGGTAACTTCATGGTAATAATTTATTAGCTAACTTGAGTTTTTAATAGAAACTTGAATTAAGAGTAAAACCCACACCCCCCTAAGAAAGAGCAAGTTACAATTGATACTATTATGTGACAAAGGCCTATGAATTTTAGTGGATCTTCTGATCCCTTAATCACAGGACAATAGATCAACTCCATTGAGAAGATATTATCGACACTTCAATTATATAAGCAAGATAAGGTCATGTGGGCTATTTATCACATGAAAGTAGAAGCTAATCAATGTTTGACATTGATAAAAAAATATTGAGTCCGGTGAGGAGATCAATGCGATGGAGTGGAAAAATATTACAAAAAATGTTTTTGACAAAATATTTTCCTCACACTCTATGAATAAAAATAGAGATGAACTTTCTTAGCCTCAAGTAAAAGGATAGATAATCCGTTGGGGCATATGAGATGAACTTAACAGAAATTTAATGATAAGATTATGACTTTATCATTACCCCAAAAGAAAATTTGGACACTTCTTTGGTGGGATAAATCTGAGTCTAAAAAAATACTTATCCTTTTAAGATTTTGAACACTATGAGTAAATTGTATGATGTGACCTCAAAGTTAAAATGGAGATCAATGAATCTCATGGGTCTCATCAGTCTGGATACAAGAAGCATAAAATATAATTTAATTCTAGAGGTGTGATGGATAAATATCATGGGGTAGATAATGTACAAAATCCAAATTATCCAAAGTGTGTGAGAAAGTATCCTATAAAATTACTAAAAGGGATAAGGTAATTCTTTTTGTGTGGGAAGGAATGAATCCTAGATAAAGAATGAAAATGGTAGAAACCCACAAATGTGATGAAAGAATTAAATTCTTCTACTAACCCTTAACATGTTTTCCAATGTTTCAAATTAAATAACAAGTACAATATGTGAATCAAAGAACTAAGATGAGGGTTATCGATGCTAATTTATTCCAATAACCTATAAGGACTAAAGAGTATGGTAAAGCTTATTATTGGTCGGAGTGGATAATCAAGAGGGGTGAATTGAGTTCCAATTAAAAATTTCTGCTTAAAATATTTATATTGAAATCCCCCAATTGATAAAATGAGTTAAAGTCTAGTGAATTTATAAAGATTATAAGTGTTCAATTAGTTTCTCAAAGATTGATTATTTCTTAGTTAAATTAATCTGAAGATTAAGTTATCTTTTGAAACTAACTTACTGGATAACAATAATTACAAACACTTACTAGTTTAATTATCAAAGTTACTTTAAAACAGATATGAGTTTCAAAGTGAATAATAGTGGAATATTGAAAATAGTTTAAACTAAAAATAAGATTCACAATAGTTTTTAACCAAGAGGTTCAGTCTCAAGATGAGACTTAGTCCTCTCAAATAGTTTATATAAAACGTTGATCCACACCCTGGATCAGGGTTACAACAGTACTCAGACTGTCCAGGTCCTTAGACCTCTACCACAGTTCTACGTGGGAAAGCAACAACAACAACACACATGCTGTCTAGTTCCTTAGACCTCTACCACAATTTTACGTGGGATATACACATGTATAAAAATGATTGTGTGAGGAATTCAGTATCCTCCAGTTTAGCTTAGAATACAGTGTATGTTAAAACAGATAGAAACACACACTACTCGCAATGTAAAGAAAATGATCACAGTAGAGAAATAATATAGAGATAGGTTTAGAATGCTCTTGTGTGATGTCAATGCAGCTCTGAACTCCTTTGGATTGAATCAGAGGATGTTTTGAGTCCTTCTATGGTATTTGTGTGAGAAAAAAAGTGTCGTGGTTCAGCTTGTGTTCTTCGTGAGGTTCAAACGAGGGACGATGTTCCTTAAGCTTCAAATATGATTCATGTGTTCAGAAACATCAAGTTGCATGAAATGAGACTTTCTCCTATGACTTTCTCCAAGTATCTTATTCTTTATGGTGTTCACGACCCTTTCTTTTCATTTGTGTATCACACACACTTGATTCTTGGACGTACTTCTCTTTTAACTTTGAATGCTCGTGTTGGATCCAATAGGTTGCATGTGTTCTGCACCTCGTACCTCATACTTTTCGATGATATGTATACAATGAAAATTTAATTATGATAGTGCATTAAAGTCATTATATATAATCGTTAGAAATTAAATTGAAAGACGACAGAATATTTTAAGAAACAGTGTCACAGTAAGTCATGGAAATGGTTTCTCCTTCACACAGTGTCTAGGTTGATCATGGTGTCTGAGTGTCACGGTGTCTGCTTCACGATGTCTTGTTCACGATGTCTAGCTTCATGGTGTCTTTTTCATGGTGTCTAGCTTTACAGTGTCTTGTTCATAGTGTTTGGATTTACAGTGTCTGGCTTCACGGTGTTAGAAATACATAGCCAGTGGCAGACTCATGGTGTCTTAGAATTCCAAAGTAACTATGTTCAGACTAAAATAATGATGATAATAGAAAGGATTAGACTTTAAGTATTTGTTAAAGAAGGTATTTTGAGAGTATATAAATGATATTATAAAGTAGGTAAATTTCAAATAGAACAATTTAGATCTTGAAAGGACCTTCTTAAAGCATGAGAAAACTTTAAACATAAATACACATGAGTGGATATAATTTAGAAAAGTTAAATAGGTTGAATAAGATTTGGAATTATTAACACATGATTAAATAAGATTTGTGATCATTAAACCATGATTAATACACGAGGAGTCCAACAATATCCCCCTTTTTGATGATCACAAATCATATACAATTAAGGTGTATATTGGATTCAACTATAAAGATAAATTTCTAACATAATATATAGAATACTAACATAGTATATAGAAACTTCTCCCCCTTTTGGGATTATCAAAAAGGTTCACAGTCCATTAATAGAAAATAAGTGATAGTACAACAAAAATATCGATAAAAAACAATAGTATCCCTATCAAAAAAGAGTAAGCACTATTCTTCCTCAAGGTCTGGCCTTCTCTTTTCCTTTTGTAGTAGAAGAAGAGGAAGCCATAGGAGCAGTGTTTGAGGTAGAAGAAGGCAGAGAAGTGTTTGATAAGGAGGGTAAAGAGAGGCTTTCAAAGACTGAGGGAGCCAAGGTAGGAGTAGTAGAAGATCTAGGCAGTTGCTGATCAAGAATCACAGACCTGATCTGACTGAGTGCTTGACCAACAGACATGGTGGTTGAGGATCGAGCAGAGGTGAAAGTAGGTTACCCAGGTTTTAGAGGTGCAGCCACTGGAGAAACAGTGGCTATACTCTGGACATGAAGAGAGGGCCTTATGAGTTTTATGAAATCTGTAATAATATCTTCACCATACTGCATGGATTTCTCGAAATCATCCTTTTTCTCCATAGATTTTTCCAACAATCTAGTAAACTCTATGAGCTTCTGGACTTGGTTCTTGAAAGTTTGAGTCACAGGAGGAATCCACAAATTTTCTACAAGGTACTTGAAATGATTTGACATATCGGTCTTGGAGAAGATTCTTTTGAAGTATAAATCCACTTTCTGGGCAATCTCTTGCTGAGCATCATTTGAAATTTTGGAGTGGATTTGTACGAAGTCAAGAACTCCATCACTGTTTTTGACTACTTCATTTAAAGAGGCCACATTGAAACTACTAAAGACATTCTGAAGCTATTATTTGATTATAGTTCTGAACAAATCACTGTCCAAGGTGGGTTTTTTGGAATAACTAGATGCTTTGACAACTGTGGTCAGATATTTTAATTGATTCAACACCTTTTGAAGACAACCTGTTTACTCATTAGTGAGTTTATTGAGGTTGGAAACAAGCTCTTTAATTTCCTTCAAAATTTGATTGTTCCTTTCAATAATATTTTCATCTATAGATACTAGATAAGGTTAAATCTAAGACACACCAAATTGTGGAATTTGAGAAGCAACAGGTTCTATAGGAGGAACAAAAGATTAAAATCTCAAGTGCAGCTCTCTCTACAAGTCTTCAACCATACTTCTTAGGGTCTTCACTTCATTACTGAGCAGCTTATTTTCAAATCTCACTTCTTGAATTTCATAGAGCATCTAAGGTTGTATTTTCCAAATAATTTTCTCCAATAATAGTGAATCATCTCTCTCACTTAAGTGTTTCACAACATGAGGTTGGTTATTCATGAGTTTTTCAACTCCTGATAAAAGAGTAGCACTAAATTCCTTAAGGTCATCCTTACTCACAAAGGATGGCTATTCAGATAAGGGTTCAGGAGTAGGAACATGTACCGGTTTAGGTTCCTTCTCAGGTGAAAAAATTGGAGACTCATTTCAACTGAAATAGGGAGGAAGTATCAAGTCTGGTTGCTGTAACCTGCTGAGAATCATTCACATCATAGAAACTAGGGAATTTGTACTGAGTGTCTATAAGACTTGACTCAGTTGGATGTGAGGCTTCAACAGACTCAATATTTGGGGTTTTCTCCCCCTCAACAGGTGCCTCCTTCTCAGGACTGAGAGGCTTAGGATCTTTGTCTAAATCCCTAGACTTATCTCTATGTTCTTCATTCATTTCCTGTCTATCCAGCTGAAAAGCTAGCTCCATCTGTTCTTTAGAAGAACTTATGATATCAGGAACAAATTGTTCCACAGGGACTTCCTCAAGATTGACCTCTTGCAGAATAGGTAGCTCTTCCACTATAGTTTCTTCTACTTAGGCTCTTCCATGGCATGCTTTTCAGACTCTTTGGAAACAGATTCTGTTACAGATTTGGGTTGAGTTTCCAAATTAGCAGCTTCTTTAGGAGTAGGTGCTTCTTCTTCAAGAACTACATGAGAAACAATAGTCTTGTCTTTCTCAACAATAACAACTTCCTTAGGTGTCACTTCATTCTCTTGTTCCTCTTCTTCAGGTTATTCAACAATCTCATCTGGTTTCAAACCAGGATCAGAAATGTCTTTCGGCCTTGAGGGATAAACCACATGATTGAATTTCTCATAAACTCTATCACTATATTCCACCCATTCCTTTTTCCAAGGATTCCAATTTATCTTCATTATTTTGATAACTGTAACGACCTGAAATTTTGAATAAATATTGTTTCCTAATTTTATGTGCTATTTTATTTTGTTTTTTATACTCTACAAAAATGTTTCATTTGATAACATGAGTATAATTAAAATGAGACCATTGGGTTTTGACTGTTATATGACCATTGGTCAATATGACCCCTGGAAACTAAACCTTTTGATTATTGTCTCTAAATACAAGTAATCTTCGTTAATTATTATAGAAAGAAGATTCGATGGCCTCACACAATAGTCTTGGACCGATCGAAGCCCATCTAAAAGAACTTGGGAAGGAGGTAGCACCACTGGGATTTTCTCTGGACCAAACCCAAGCCAAACTTCATCATGTAAAGCTAGAACGGAATCGCCTTTGCGAGAAGTTCAAACTGATATAAATTATTACTCGTGTGATGTTAGCCGAGCCTCCCTCAGATTATCTCACCTTAGCACACCTTACACTTTGGTCCTATGCTGGTGTGATAAGGGGCTATGTAAGGAGACCGTAACTGCCTTGTGTAATCCTTTTTTTTAAATAAAAATTGGGATTTCTTCTTATGATGAAGTTTATGAATTTTCAAATGACCGGATAAATATAGTATGCATATTTTTGATGAATTTTAGAAAAAGGATATTTTAAAAATGTTTATGTAAACCTTAAATAATTAAAAATGTGTAATGATATTCAAAAAATGGTCTTCTACAATTATGCTCAGTGTGAAATTTAGAGTCTAATAAGATCAACTTAATTTTTGATAAATAGTAAATTATGAATAGTGATTTTATGATTAGGATTAGTAATGTGTCCAAATGGATTAGTAATCTCACTTAAATAAAGTATTAATATAATCTAGGCACCTTGATTAAGTAATGTGATTCAATAAAATGGTTAAATAACGATTTCATAAATTATTATTCAAGTATTAGTTTTTTCGAGTGAATAGTGTTTTTTAATTAAAAATTAAATTAAAAATATTTAAAAAATTATTTTTATAAAATGGATTTCATTTTTGAACTCAGAGCACCGATATTATGTAATGGTAATTTTTGGGGTTTTTTCTGAAAAAAATGAATTTTCAGTGAATAGTGTATTTATTTAAAAAATAAATTAAAAATACTTAGAAAATTATTTTTATAAAATGGAGTTCATTTTTGAAATCAGAGCATTGATATTTGGTTAAGGTGAAATTTTGGGATTTTTCTGAGAAAGTTGAATTTTCGATGAATAGTGAAAATATAGTTTTTAAGTTACGGGTGTTTAATGACATCATTAAATGATGTATTAGGTATGTAATCAATATGGTCGACTTATGAATAGTAAGATAAGGTATGAGGTGTCCCAAGTGACCGATACCATGGGCAAATTCCATGGGCAAGCCCATGGTTTTTCCAAAACCACTAATGAGGTGTCCCTTGGCCATTAATGCCTTGTCCCCTCACTTTCCCTATAAATACCAAGCCATCCTCTCATACATTCAACTCCACACTCTACCCCAACGAAGTTTTGGTCTCATTACCTCCCAAGGAGTCCTCCCAAGGTGCCCCCAAGCCCTCAAGGTCCCAACCATTGAGTTTTAAGAGTTACGTTTTAAGGTAAGGGATCCGATCTTTCTCTTTCTTTTCAAGAAATCTCTTTTATGTAATTTCTTTTATGCTCCATTTTCTTATGTTAAAGGGTGTTATTTTATACTCATCTTACTGCCGTTTTCATGTTCACATAATGAGAGATCCCCTCTTACTCTCATTATTTCGTTTTATGAAGTTTTAAGTGGCACTGTTAGGCTGCCGAAATTTTTGTAACGGATTCTTTCCCCCTTCTCATTTTTCAAGATCTATTTTCATGTAAAGTATTTCAAGTTACTTTTTATTATGTTGGGGTATGATCTCTAAATTTATCATACTTATCTTTTATTATCATATGATGAGAGACCCCATTTTATCTCTTCAATTCAGTATTTTGAAGTTTAAGTGGCGTCATTAGGCTGCTGAATTTTTAGGTGGTCCTTGCACCTTTCTCCCTTTTCAAAGTTATAATTCCATGTCAAGTCTTGCACGTTCCTTTTTATTATGTTGGGGAATGATCTCTATATCTATCATACTGATCTTTTATGTTCATATTATGAGATACCCTATTTGATCTCATCAATTAATTTTTGGTTGAAGTTTATGTAACACTGTTAGGCTGTCGAATTTTCGTAAGAGAAATCTTATTTTTGTCTTCCTTTCATGTTCTTCATTTCATATGGTATATTTTCAAATTTCATTAACATGTTCTTAAATCCCTTATATTCTGTCCCTATACTGTTTTATGGGTCATTTATGAATGTTTGACCCATGTCCCCTCTCTTTTCAATGTTTTCTAAAACCCCAAAACATAGCTGTTATGCTGCAGAATTTCCATCTCAAAATGTCTCTCTCTTTTTCTAAAGTTCTTTTATTTTATTAAGTGAATACTCAAAGCTATCTCTTCTATAGGTGTATTCACATATATTCCAAGTTTCTCTATTTTAAATTCTTGTATTTACATACATGAGACCCGCTCTCCCTTTCCGTGTGTTTAAAGTGACATAAAGATCATGTCTTTAAAGCAGTTTTTAAAACGTTATGATTATGAAATGAAACCCATTTCTTTTATGCTATATGGGTTGTTTATGAAATGATTAATTATGTTATATGTGGATCACACGATAATAAATACATGTCAATGGTGTTCCCAGATATCGCTTCAATGCATTGGGTAAAGACTTAATCTCTAGAGATGACTCTTTAGACTGATACCTTGGTGAATAACCTTGGTAATTTTTAATGACACCTTGGGGATAGAACTTGGTGAAACGAAATGATTTTCAATATTAAATGTTTCAGCCACATCTTTAAGTTATGAAAAATTCTATTTTTATTATGATATGCCTCAGGATTTCTTTCTCATGCCTTAATGTTCTTTTCATGACCTTATTGAAGTATCTCAAGTTCACTTGTAAAATGTTTCTCTTGTTTCCCTTACTGGGCCTTCTACTCACCCTTTATTTTGATGTATGTCCCCAGGTTATGAGATGCAGTAATGAAACTAGTATGAACACGAGGAGAATCCTTTCAAGTGTTTAAGAAGAATCTTCTATGTTTTCATGTTTAAAGTTCCTGGTTTCCAAGACACTAAACCTTAAAGATCCTCAGTTTTGTAAAATGTAATGAAAGTTTATGTGATAAAAAGGTGCGATGCTATAGTTGGTATCAAAGGATGGTTTAGTTATTTGTGGAAATTAGGATATGAAAACTCTAGGAAGAACCCTATATAAAAGTTTAAATATAGGAAATGTTCCTTGTATTTTGCTGAGTATTGAGTAAGGGGTTTCCAAGCAAATACATCCCTGTCTGGATACGAGCAGGTAGAGGTGGCTCTGGCACAGATGTACATAGGGGTAAAACCCGAAAACACTGCTTTGAGCTAGAATCAAACAGGAAATGGTACACGACAACGGGCCTTGCTTCACTCTTGGTTACGACACTCCTGGGGGATATGCTTTGGTAAATTCATAAGCTTAGTATGAACCATTGTTAAAGGAACAAAGATAAAATAAAATAAAGATTCACATAAGAATATATGATCATGGATAACCTATATGGGAACCTAGGAGATCACAAGTTAGGGTATACTTTTCTTCTACAAGTTATCCTTATATGCTTTCAGTTCCTTTTCATGATTATTGGATAAGTACTTAATCCCCTAATTATGATTTCTCTTCTTAGTTAATGGTGGGAAATGGAAGAACATGTCCCAACAACCAATGTGATAGGAAATACGACTATTGCTGTATTAATATGATAGAGATGATTAGGGGATTAAAAGATGATTATTATTTTGGAAGACATTCACTATTTTGGGGACCCTATATGATCGAGGTAAATAGATTACTACTGTATTTTCATTGAGGAGTAAGGTTGACTTATATTTTGAAGAATCGATGAATTTAAGGTGGACTTATAGTAATTTAGGTTACTTATGGGAATGATTAACCTATCTTGGGTAAAATATTTTTAGGTTAGATACTTTTGTTATAAGATGTTAGGAGTGGTTGATGTTGTTTGGAGATGAACAATGAAGTTTATTTTGGAAGACTATGTTATCAAATCATTCTTGTATTTGGGTTTCAATATTAGTTTGGTTTATTTTGAGGAATTTTAAGGACCGTTATTTATGGAATGGACTATGATGAACTTTGGGTAGTACCATGGAACTTTGAAGATTTAAAAGTAGTTTCCATTCATATGGGATTATTTCTTTTTGAAGAGTTGTTTTACCTTACCCTTTCTATTTTTGGGATAATGTTTAAAGATAAAAGAAATAGATAGTTAATCTTTTGTGGATTATGTGATTCTCTAGAAGATGATTCTTGTGTTTTGATGAGACCAAGTAGTTTTGAATGCTCATAGTTTGGAGAAAAGATTAGTTTTGGGTAGAAACTTATTAAAGGATGAAAGTATACATGAATATAGGTATATTTTTTTTATGTTTTTGTTTTATGTTGTAAATGAACTCCTCAAAATTATGAAAAGAAACGTAAAACAAAAACGTTGTTGGTTTACGTTTCCTACTGGGTAATCAAAGAACGTTTACACACATCATAAGTTTGGGATTTTCTTATGGTTAACTTTCTCCTAATCATGTTTTCTATCACTCTCCCTCAGAACTTGACCCTTTGTTTTCTCCTCCATGTCCATGTTTTCATACATGGAATCCTAGTGTGGGATAACTTGGGTGACCTTTGTACTTACCTTTTTTTCTTTTAAAGTAATAGTTTTGCTGAATCATTTTACGATGTGGGACTTTCAATGAAATTTAAAAACCCAATTTTAAAAATTGCGAGGATGCAATTTCTTAAGGGGGGAAGATTGTAACGACCTGAAATTTTGAATAAATCTTGTTTCCTAATTTTGTGTGTCATTTTATTTTGTTTTTTATACTCAACAAAAATGTTTCATTTGATAACATGAGTATAATTAAAATGAGACCATTGGGTTTTGACTGTTATATGACCATTGGTCAATATGACCCCTGGAAACTAAACGTTTTGATTATTGTCTCTAAATACAAGTAATATTGGTTAATTATTATATAAAGAAGATTCGATGGCATCACCCAGTAGTCTTGGACCGATCAAATCCCATCTAACAGAACATGGGAAGGAGGTAGCACCACTGGGCTTCGCTCTGGACCAAACCCAAGCCGCAATTCATCGTGTGAAGCTAGAACGGAATCGCCTTTGCAAGAAGTTCAAAATGATAGAAATTACTACTCGTGCGATGTTAGCTGAGCCTCCCTCAGATTCTCTCACCTTAGCACACCTTACACTTAGGTCCTATGCTGGTGTGATAAGGGGCTATGTAAGGAGACCGTAACTGCCTTGTGTAATCCTTTGTTTTAAATAAAAATTGGGATTTCTTCTTATGATGAAGTTTATGAATTTTCAAATGACCGGATAAATATAATATGTATATTTTTGATGAATTTTAGAAAAATAATATTTTAAAAATGTTTATGTAAACCTCAAATAATTAAAAATGTGTAATGATATTCAAAAAATGGTCTTCTACAATTATGCGCAGTGCGAAATTTAGAGTCTAATAAGATCAACTTAATTTTTGATGAATAGTAAATTATGAATAGTGATTTTATGATTAGGATTAGTAATGTGTCCAAATGGATTAGTAATCTCACTTAAAGAAAGTATTAATATAATCTAGGCACCTTGATTAAGTAATGTGATTCAATAAAATGGTTAAATAACGATTTCATAAATTATTATTCAAGTATTAGTTTTTTAGAGTGAATAGTGTTTTTTAATTAAAAATTAAATTAAAAATATTTAATTTTTTTTTTATAAAATGGATTTCATTTTTGAACTCAGAGCACCGATATTATGTTATGGTAATTTTTGGGGTTTTTTCTGAAAAAAATGAATTTTCGGTGAATAGAGTATTTATTTAAAAAATAAATTAAAAATATTTAGATAATTATTTTTATAAAATGGGGTTCATTTTTGAAATCAAAGCATTGATATTTGGTTAAGGTGAAACTTTGGGATTTTTCTGAGAAAGTTGAATTTTTGATGAATAGTGAAAATACAGTTTTTAAGTTACGGGTGTTTAATGACATCATTAAATGATGTATTAAGTATGTAATCAATATGGTCGACTTATGAATAGTAAGATAAGGTATGAGGTGTCCCAAGTGACCAATACCATGGGCCAATACCATGGTCAAGCCCATGGTTTTTCCAAAACCACTAATGAGGTGTCCCTTGGCCATTAATGCCTTGTCCCCTCACTTTCCATATAAATACCATGAAATCCTCTCATACATTCGACTCCCCACTCCCCCAACGAAGTTCTGGTCTCATTACCTCCCAAGGAGTCCTCCCAAGGTGCCCCCAAGCCCTCAAGGTCCCAAACTTTGAGTTTTAAGAGTTACATTTTAAGGTAAGGGATCCGATCTTTCTCTTTCTTTTTAAGAAATATCTTTTATGTAATTTCTTTTATGCTCCATGTTCTTATGTTAAAGGGTGTTATTTTATACTCCTCTTACTGAAATTTTCATGTTCACATAATGAGATATCCCCTCTTACTCTCATTATTTCGTTTTATGATGTTTTAAGTGGCGCCGTTAGGCTGCCGAAATTTTTGTAACGGATTCTTTCTCCCTTCTCATTTTTCAAGATCTATTTTCATGTAAAGTATTTCAAGTTCCTTTTTATTATGTTGGGGTATGATCTATAAATTTATCATACTGATATTTTATGATCATATGATGAGAGACCCCATTTGATCTCTTCAATTCAGTCTTTTGAAGTTTAAGTGGCGTCGTTAGGCTGCTGAATTTTTAAGTGGTCCTTGCACCGTTCTCCCTTTTCAAAGTTCTAATTCCATGTCAAGTATTGCAAGTTCCTTTTCATTATGTTGGGGTATGATCTCTATATCTATCATACTGATCTTTTATGTTCATATGATGAGAGACCCTATTTGATCTCATCAATTCATTTTTGGTTGAAGTTTATGTAACACTGTTAGGCTGCCGAATTTTCATAAGAGAAATCTTATTTTTGTCTTCCATTCATGTTCTTCATTTCATATGGTATATTTTCAAATTTCATTACCATGTTCTTAAATCCCTTATATTATGTCCCTATACTGTTTTATGGGTCATTTATGAATGTTTGACCCATGTCCCCTCTCTTTTCAATGTTTTCTAAAACCCCGAAACATAGCTGTTATGCTGCAGAATTTCCGTCTCAAAATGTCTCTCTCTTTTTCTAAAGTTCTTTTATTTTATTAAGTTAATACTCAAAGCTATCTCTTCTATAGGTGTATTCACATATATAATAAGTTGTTCTATTTTAAATTCTTGGATTTACATACATGAGACCCGCTCTCCCTTTCCGTGGGTTTAAAGTGACATAAAGATCATGTCTTTAAAGCAGTTTTAAAACGTTATGATTATGAAATGAAACCCATTTATTTTATGCTATATGGGTTTTTTATGGAATGATTGATGATGTTATATGTGTCTCACATGATAATAAATACATGTCAAGGGTGCGCCCAGATAGCACTCCAATGCATTGGGTAAAGACTTAATCTCTAGAGATGACTTTTTAAACTGATACCTTGGTGAATAACCTTGGTAATTTTTAATGACACCTTGGGGATGGACCTTGGTGAAACGAAATGATTGTTAATATTAAATGTTGCAGCCACATCTTCAAGTTATGAAAAATTAAATTTTTATTATGATATGCCTCATGATTTCTTTCTCATTCCTTAATGTTATTTTCATAACCTTATTGAAGTATCTCAAGTTCACATGTAAAATGTTTCTCTTATTTCCCTTATTGGGCCTTCTGCTCACCCTTTCTTTTGATGTATGTCCCCAGGTTATGAGATGCAGTAATGAACCTAGGATGAACATGAGGAGAAGCCTTTCAAGTGTTTAAGAAGAATCTTTTATTTTTCCATGTTTAAAGTTCTTGGTTTCCAAGACACTAAACCTTAAATATCCTCGTTTTTTTTAAAATGTAATGAAAGTTTATGTGATAAAAAGGTGGGATTCTATAATAACTACTTTTGAGAGGTAGTACTCATAGTCCACAATCACTTCCTCATTGGGTCCAACCACACTTTTTTCACGAAGTATGAATGATATTAGCTAAGAGTAGAATAGAGAAGTCGACTTGGATGTGACTTTGATCATCTCACACATATGGTGTATGATTCACTTGCACAGGTTGATCATATGTCCATTTTTCATGAGGTTAATCAGAAAAACATCTTGATATTTTAATATAGCAAAATCACCTTTTTTGGACTTATCGAATTCTGTAGAAACGTAAATCGAAGCCTTGTTTCTCCATCTAATTCCGCAACAATGGGTCTCCTCTGGGTGCCATTTCCAATTAGGGTTTTCGGGGCATCTTCTAAATCAAAGATATCAGTTGAAGGTGGAGGTTCCCTCTGATAATCCTCATATATACCTTCATGAGGTATCCTAAGGAATGAAACCCATAACCTTGAAGGGAAAGAACATCTATGGCCATTGACCCAGCTCCTTAAAAAATAACTTTCACTAGAATCAAATGAGAACTGTACGCATTGATAAAATTGAGTGACTAACGTAGGATAGATTGGTCTATCCTCATTCGAGAACCATTATAACCGGCCTTGTTGCTTTAAAACTTTCAATACCAGCGACTTACTAGATAGAAGCCACTTGGGGAAAATTTCTTTCTTAGGCACAACAATGCGGTTTACCAGATTCAGATTTAAAGGTCCTCCGGGTGTCAGCTTAGGTGCAATCTTCTTCATCTTTGAGCTATGCTTCTTGGGTGTCAATGATGACGATCGTTTCATTCTTGTAATTCACTGAAGGTTTGAGAGATAGAAGGGTTGTAGGGAAGAAGAAAGGTTTGAAAATAGTAGGTAGAAGAAACCTTGAGTGAATAATTAATTGATACATGATTTGTTTTATCATTTAGGAATACCAAACATCGCTAAAATAAAAACGTGGGAAACATAAAAGAGGGGATATAATAATTACAGCGATATGGGTTTAAAGAAAAAAATAAAGAATTTTTTACGGTGATACTGTGAGTTGTCATTACGGTGAGACAGTGAGTGGTCATTATGGTGATACAGTAAACAAGTTTCACGGTGAGACCGTGAGTGAACTTTTCAGTGAGTGTTATGGTGAGACGGTAAACGTCAGACCATAAGTAAAAAATGATAATAGTGAGACTGTAAACATAAAAATTTATGGTGAAATAGTAAACATGAGAGATAGAAACTGAGAAACTGTAATCATGTAATATTAAAGTATAACACAATAAGATATCAGACAGTAAGACTTGAAACAGTAACAAGTAAGGTATCTATATGAGATTTATCATGCCTAGTTTATGTATGATGTAGTCTATTCTCTCAGAATTTAATGGTTTAGTGAATATATCAGCAAGTTGATATTCAGTACCAATGAATTCCACAGTGATATCCCCCTTTTGATAATGATCTCTCAAAAAGTGATGTCTTACATCAATATGCTTCATCCTAGAATGTGAAACATGATTTTTTGATATGTTAATAGCACTTGTGTTGTCACAATTTATAGGTACATGTCTGAATTTATATCCATAATCTATTAATGTGTGTTTCATCCACAAATATGTGCACAACAACTACCAACAGCTATGTATTCACCTTCTGCAGTAAATAATGTAACATAATTTTGTTTAGTACTACACCATGATACAAGTGACTTGCCTAAAAGGTGACATGTTCCAGAGGTGATTTTTCTATCTAACTTACATCCAACAAAGTCAGCATCATAATAACTAACTAATTCAAACGATTGTCCTTTAGGATAAAAATGTCCTAGATATGGTGTTTGCTTGAGGTATTTTAAAATTCTCTTTACAACATTTAAATGATATTCCTTAGGTTTTTCTTGAAAACGAACACACATACACACACTAAACATAAAGTCAGGATGAGTATCAGTTAAGTAAAGTAAACTTCCAATCATTCCTCTATAAGCAGTTTGATCAACAGATTTTCCATATTCATCAAGATCTAACTTACAAGTTGTGATCATGGGAGTGTCACTAATTTTAGTGCTATCCGATCCAAAAAATTTTAGAAGATCCTTTCTATATTTACTTTGATTTAAAATAATACCATTTCAATTTTGAAAAACTTGAAATCCAAGAAAATATTTGAGTTCTCCCATTAAAATCATTTCAAATTAGTTTTTCATCAATTTATAAAAATCAACACATAAATTTTTCTTCAAATATCCAAAAATAATGTCATATACATAAATTTGAACAACTAAAACATCATTAGAAATTCATTTTATAAAAAGTGTAAGATCAGCTATTCCTTTTGTAAATCCTTTATAAATAAGTAAAGTACTCAATCTGTCATACCAAGCTCGTGGAGCTTTCTTTAAAACATATACTACTTTTGATAATTTAAAAATATGATTTGGAAAATGGGGGTTTGTAAATACAGGGGTTGTTCAACAAAAACATCCTCAACTATATACCCATTTAAGAATGCACTCTTAACATCCATTTGATATAGTTTGAAATTAAAATGTGCAGCATAGGAAAGCATGATTCTAATGGATTAAATTCTGGATATTGGTGAAAAGGTATATTCATAGTCAATTCCTTCTTCTTGACTATTTAATTTCGCAATATGTCTAGCCTTGTTGCTAAATATGTTACCAGCTTCATCAACTTTATTCCAAAAAACCCATTTAGTGCCTATGGTCAAAGTGTCCTTAGGTCTGTCTACTAATTCCCAGACTTTATTTCTTTCAAATTGATTTAATTCTTCTTGCATATCCATCACCTAAAATTCATCATTGATTGCATCATTGATATTTTTAGGTTCTAACTATGAAAGAAAAGCTTGATGTTCAACCTGGTTTCTCAGAGAAGCTCTAGTTTGTGTCCCGCTATCTAAATATCCTACTACAACATCTAAAGGATGATTTTTAAGAGTCCTAGTTGGTCTAGGAAAGACAGGGATAGAAATTTTAGGTTCATTTACAGGTTTGGGTTTTACAAAAGCAGGGTCTGGAAAATTTCCAGAACAGGTTGTCTTAACAATGGGTTCACTAACTTTTTCATTAAGGTTTAGAATGGACACGTCTTCTTCAATATTTTCAAGAGGAGTCTTAGGTTCATGTGGATCAGTTTCATCAAATTTTATGAGTACAGATTCTTCCACACATTTGGTTATCTTATTGAATACTCCATAGGCTTTACTGGTTTTAGAGTAACCTAGAAAAATTACTTCATCACTTTTAGAAGAAAATTTGTCAAGATTATCTTCAGTGTTAAGTATAAAAACTTTGAAACCAAAAACTCTAAAGTAATTAACCTTAGGAATTCTATTGTTCCAAAGCTCATAAGAGGTCTTTTTAAGAATTGGTTGAATCAAGACTCTATTGATAATTTAATAAGATGTATTAACATCTTTAGCCCAAAATTAAATAGGTAAATCATATTCATTGAGCATTGTCCTAGAAATCTCTTGAAGAGTCCTATTTCTTCTTTCTACTACACCATTCTGTTGTGGTGTTCTAGGAGTAGATAAGTTGTGACTATAGCCATTATGTGAGCAATAAGATTAAAACAATTGATTTTCAAACTCATTTCCATGATCCCTTCTCAAGGTCTTGATCCTAAGTCCACTAAGGTTTTCTACAGACTTGGAAGATTTGATAAAATAAGAACAATATTCACTTTTATGAACAAGAAAGTATAACCAAGTGTACATAGAAAAATCATCTACAAGAACATAAACATAGTGCTTCCCATTTAGACTTGAAACTCCTGATGGGCAAAACAAATCCATGTGAACCAACTTAAGAGGTTGAGAAGTAGAAAATTATTTCTTTAATTTGAAAGAAACTTTTTGTTGTTTTCCCTTTTGACAAGGATTACACAGTTTATTGAGTGGGAATTCCAGTTTAGGTAAGTCTCTAACTAAACCTTTCCTAGTTAGTTTTCTAAGTGAGTGCACATTGTAGTGTCCTAGGATTTTGTTCCATAGCCAAGATTATTTATGAAAATCATTTAAGCAAGTAACATTTTGTTTAGCTAAATAATTAAAATCTACAAGATAATAATTTTTATTTCGTAATGCAGTAAATACCAGAACATTTTTAGAATTAAAAACATTGCATGAATCATTTTCAAATTTTACATTGAAACTATCGTCACACAACTAAAAAATTCTTAGCAGGTTGTATTTTAATCCATCAACAAATAGTACTTTAGAAATTAAAATTGAATCAATGTTACCAATCTGGCCTATGACGATGATTTTTCATTTTAAGTTATCCCCAAAGGTGACATGTTCTCCATCAACTTTGATTAATATCTTAAAGCATGAGTAGTCTCCAGTCATATTCCTTGAACATCCACTATCCAAATACCATATCTTCCTATAGGAACTTTACATGCATGTTTCCTACAAAACAGATTTATACAGAAGATAATTTTGGTACCCAGATTTGATTAGTTCGAGAAAGGTTAGCAAGAAAAACTTTAGGTACCCATATTTGTTTAATGGGTTTCCTATAATTAAAATATTAAAATTATTTTGATTAGTAAACTATGTTTGGTCTATAATAATTTGAATATCTAGATGAAGCATAAGAGTTTACAGAACTTGAACTAGTAGCATACTGTCCAGATTTTGGAATAAATTTATTCTTAACAATCTATCTCTGTCTAGGTTGGTATCCTAAGTCAGTAGTATACCTTAGTGCAGCTTGTTTTCCAAGCATTTGAGTTAGAGTATTATTTACATTAGTAAATTTTTCTAAATGTTTTCTAAGTTTCACATTTGCAAATTCGATTTCAGTATTTTCTTTTATTAGTTGAGCATTATTTTCATTTTCTACTTCTAGTGCAGATTTCACAGTGCTAGTTAAAGTATGTTGTTTCTTTAATGATTTGTACTTATCTTTTATCTCATTGAAAGTATCTTCTAGAATATTGTAGTATTCAAATAATTCTTCACTAGATATGTTTTCAGCATCAGAATCCGAATCATCTCCAGAATAATAAGAGTTTAAAGCTGGAGTATCCAATGTTACCTCAGATGTGTTTGTTATGAAGCACATATTGGATTTTTGAGATTTTTGATCCTGAGTGGAATCAGAATCACTTGAACTATCTTATGAAGAACTCTAGGTTGATTTTATATCTTTCTTATATTTTTTTTCCTTGTATTCATATTTCTTCTTGTACTTTAACTTTGGATAGTTAGATTTCACATGTCCTTTCCATTTACATTCATAACAGACTATGTCATCACTTTTATCAGTACTTTTCCAATCCTTCTTCCAATAACCTTTATTATCATATTTAACCTTATAATTTGATTTTCTGAAAAACGTATTTTCCCTATAAAACTTATTAAGTAATCTGGCTATCTGAGCCATTTTAGCATCACTGTCAGATGCACACTCTTCACTACTTAAACTATCACTTGCAGCTTGAATTTTCTCTTTGTCCTTGATTTTTGAATCAGTAGTCTTAAATTCCATGGACTTTTTCTTAGGTTAATCATCTTCCTCTTTGTTTACCTTTAGTTCTTCTTCATACATCATCAACTTACCAATCAACTCCTTGACAGGTAGCTTTCCCATGTCACATGATTCTCGTATAGAGATAGAGGTTCCTCTCCATCTGTCTAGTAGGAATATTAGTATCCTCATGATTTGATCCTTTGCTGGAACAACTTTTTCCAGTGATCTCATTGTATTGACTATCTCATTAAACCTGAGATACATATCAAAAATATATTCATCAGATTTAATTTTAAAATTATCATACTTAATGGTGTATGTATTTAGTCTCATTTCTTTAACATTGGTTGTTCCCTCATTGGAAACAACCAAAGTATCCCATATTTCATAAGCAGTCTTATAGGCAGACATTCAATTAAATTATTAATCTCCTAAAGCACAATACGGGGCATTCATTGCTTTATAATTATTATTGTAAGTAGCTTTATTTGGTTCATCCCTAGTAGTTCTAACAGTTTCTGGAATCTTATACTGAGTCTCTATAGCCGTCCAAATGTCAAATCCCATACTTTCTAAATGAATTTTCATTTTGATTTTCCGTTGGGCATAATTAACACCATTAAATAAGGGTGGCCTATTGGTAGCTACACCTTCTAATTTTTTATCCATAATACTTAAGTTTTAAAAATATACAAAAAGATATAAAAATTTAGAATTAACAGAAATTTTGAGATCTTTAAGATACAACTAAAATCACAGTTGAAAACTTTTCACAAATAGAGAGTTTTGAAAAACTTTTAACTAACACCTTTGATACCAAATGTTGGTCAGTGTGGATACTCAAGAGGGGGGGGGGGTGAATTGAGTTCCAATTAATTTTTTTTCTAAAATATTTATATTGAAATCCCCCAATGGATAAAATGAGTTAAACTATAGTGAATTTATCAATATTATAAGTGTTCAATTAGTTTCTCAAAGATTGATTATTTCTTAGTTAACTTAATCTGACGATTAAGTTAGCTTTTGAAACCAACTTACTAGATAACAATAATTAAAATCACTTGCTAGTTTAACTATCAAAGTAACTTTAAAACAGATATGAGTTTCAAAGTGAATAGCAGTGAAATATTGAAAATAGTTTAAACTAAAACTAAGATGCCCAACAGTTTTTAACCAAGAGGTTAAGTCTCAAACTGAGACTTAGTCCTCTCAAATAGTTTATATAAAAGGTTGATTCACAACCTGGATAGAGGTTACAATAGTACTCAGACTATCCAGGTCCTTAAAACTCTACCACAGTTCTACGTGGGATATACACAGGTATAAAAATGATGGTTTTTAGTATCCTCTAATTCAACTTAGGAGACAATGTGAGTTAAAATAGGTAGAATCACACACTGCTTGTAATGTAAAGAAAATGATCACAATAGAGCAATAATATAGAGATAGGTTTAAAATGATCTTGTGTGATGTCAATGCAGCTATGAACTCATTTGGATTGAAGCAGAGGAAGTTTTGAGTCCTTCTCTGGTAGTTGTGTGAAAAAGAGTGTTGTGGTTCAACTTGTGTTCTTCGTGAGGTTCAAACGAGCGAAGATGTTTCTTAAGCTTCAAATATGCTTCATGTGTTTAGCAGCATCAATTTAGCTGCAGTGTGATTTTATCTTGAGTCTTCCTCCAAGTATCTTCTTCGTTATGGTGTTCACGACCCTTGCTTTTCATTTGTGTATCACACACACTTGATTCTTGGATACACTTCACTTTTAACTTTGAATGCAGGTATTGGAGCCGACAGATTTCATGTGTTCTACACCTCGTACCTCGTACTATCCGATGATATATCTACAATGAAACATTAATTATTTCAGTGCATTAAAATCATCAAATATGACCTTTAGAAATTAAATTGAAAGGTGACCGGATATTTTAAGAAATGATGTCACAGTAAGTCATGGAAACGGTGTCTCATTCACACAGTGTGTAGTTCGATCATGGTGTCTGAGTGTCACAGTGTCTTATGGTCCTGGTTTCTGCTTCACGGTGTCTGGTTCATGGTGTCTTGTTTACAATGTCTGGATTCACGGTGTCTTGTTCACGGTGTCTTGTTCACGATGTCTGGATTCACAATGTCTTGTTCATAGTGCATGGCTTCATGGTGTTTGAAATATATAGCCAGTGGCAGACTCACGGTGTCTTAGAATTTACAAAGTAACTATGTTCAGACTTAAATAATGATGATAATAGAGAGGTATGAAATTTAAGTATTTGTTAAAGAAGGTATTTTGAGAGTAGATAAACTATAGTATAAAGTAGGTAAATTACAAAATAATTTAGATCTTACAAGGCCCTTCTTAAATCATGATAAAACTTTAAAGATAAATACACATGATTGGATATAATTAAAAAAGTTAACTAGGTTGAATAAGATTTGGAATTATTAGCACATGATTAAATAAGATTTTTGATCATTAAAACATGATTAATACATGAGGAGTCCAACACTTATGCAATCACAACTACTAAGATGGATCTTGAAAACAAAGTGGTGATAGGTACACTAGTTATTCAAGAATAGAAAACGTAATTTTCAATTCCAATTCTATGAATTATTTCACATCTTGAATTTTTAGTATAACTAATAAAACACCACCTCAAAATATGGAAGTTGAGTTATCAATGAAGATGAAGAATGGTTCAATTATTGCATCCCAATAATATAACTAATACACTATCCGTATTTGTTAGATGAAATTCCCAATGAACCTTATGATAATCCCTTTAGTGTAATTTGATGAAGTTTTGGGCATATATTGAATTTCCTTATATAGATCCAACATAAATTTCTGAGAGAAGGAAATAACCCAGTGTATCACAAATCATCCTTCGATTATATACAAGTGTAAGGAGGATGATGAATATAATTTGGTATAATTATCTCCGTCATGTAAATTATTTACTTATGAGAAAGAGAATCTTTCTCAAATTATTGTTACTAAGGAAAATATCATCCTTGAAGAAGTTACTATTGTGAGGAAATTTGTAGACATATTTCCCAAAGAATTGCCTAGTATTCCTCCTAGTATAGAGGTTGAGTTCTCAATCAAACTTATACCCATATCTTTTATAATATCCTATAATCCATATAGAATGACCAATATTGAACTTGAAGAGATGAAGAATCAACTATATGAGAATATAGATAAAAAGTTTATAAACCCAAGTGCTTCACCATGGGGTACACCAGTTATCTTCATCAAGAAGAATAGTGGGTCAATTCACCTCTAAATTGATTATAATGAGATAAACAAGATCAGGATAAAGATAAGGTATTAGTAATCATAAATTAATGATTTGTTTTATTATCTATGTGGAGAACAATAATTATCAAAAGTGGATCTTCAGTCAAAATATTTTCAAGTAAAGGTGTAGAATGAGGATACTGCCAAGACTGAATTTCATATAGGGTATGAGCATTATGATTTCATAGTTATTCCATTTGGGATCACTAATTATCTATAAATCATCATGGAATTAATTAATAGTATATTTATTGATTACCTTGACAAATTTTTGGTAGTCTTTATAGAATATATTCTTATCTACTCTAATAGAAAGAAGGAAAATATGGGGAATTTGAATGATGTACTGAAGATCTTGAAGAAATTAAAGTTGAATGCAAAGTACAATAAATGTGACTTCTAGATGGAGCAAGTAAAATTATTTAGGAATGTTATAACCAAAAAATTGATATATCTAGATCCTAAAAAAGGCAACTGAATGTTGAATCAGAAAAACACTTGTGATGAAAATTCAAAGTTTCCTTGAATTTGTTGGGTATTATTATCAAATTTTGATATAATTATCATGATTTTCAATCCCAATAACCAAGATGACATAGAAGAGATTAAATTTTATCTGGAATAGTAAATGTGAGGAAAGATTTAAAGGGTTTAAGAAGATAATAATCAATGCACCTATACTCACATTAACCACCAGTGGGGAAGAATTTGTGATCTAAAACAAGGCATCTAAAATGGTATTTGGGTGTGTATGAACACAAAATAAAAAAGTGATGGCCTATGTATAACACCCCAAACATTTTATGGCATGTTTCTCTTAAATAAATTCTATTCAAAGTCTATATTTCATAAATCACTAAGTTTATTTGAAACAAAACTTGATTATTTTGGAGATAGTCATAACCTATCCATTAAACTTAAATTTTCCACTTTTGTGTTTTGAATTTTGAAAAACAGACATACACGGTTGCGATCAGGGTAATATTTGGGGTCTGATTGTAATGTCACAGGTATTTTTGAAATAATAAATTTTCAAATATATTAATATTTAAGAATAAGATGTTAATTTTATGTTAAATAAGAAAATTTTTTCTGATAGCATACTCAACACACAATAACATATTTCTTTGAAATCTTATGTTGCACACTACTTTGAGTTATACCAAAAAAATAATATAATAATATTATTATTTTAAATGATAATTAACTCCTAGAAATTATATTTGTGGGAATGAATAGAACTAACTAAAATATGATTTTTAACTTTATGTACATTTATCCTATGAATTTTAGAGGCATAAAATAAGAACGAATCCAATCTTAGGCATGAAATACTCTAATATTTTTAAAAGGACGTTTTACTGCCTTTTGATGGTGAACCCATTTTAAATATAGTTTTTTCTCACTTTTATTTTTTCTACTGGACAAAATAATATTCTTATTTAGAGGCAGGACATCAAAAATTACATTGGATGAAATTTTGGTATTTTTCTGTTAAAGTTCATTTTTTAACAAATAGTGGAAAATACTGAATTTTAATTCAAAATTTCCTTTTAATATAATTCATTTATATAGTTATATTATAATTTTAATTAGTTTTAAAGTGTAATTGGATTATATTTTTATCATTTAATGCAATTTTTTTCATTGGAAGCAGTTTAAATTTCAAATTGGGTATAAACGCATGTCAATCTTTTGGTAGTTTTTAGTTCATAAAAACATGCTTTTTGGTTTTGACAATGAGAATTAATTTTAAATTAATTTCTGAAACTTCTGTGTTTTGAATTTGAAAAAATGGATTCCATATTTGTAATCAGTATGTCCAAATTTTTTAAATTGGTAAATTTTATTTTTAGACATTATGAATAGTAAGTTTAGTAAACATTTTATTTACTACGGTTAAAGAGTAAATCCAGTAAATTAGGGTAAACAAATAATATTCTAATAATATTAAATTTTCCAATACATGTTCTAACCCAATTTGATGAGATATGTCTTACCATGGGTATCCTTGGGTATATTTTATGACCCCATGGAGCCACTTGTGTGTGAAAATGACATTTAATTACTTTTAATTTAAAGTTAAGGAAAATATAATTTAAACATGTTTCTTTTACTAAATTTTTTTATGGGGTTACACAAGTGATATATTTTACTATAAATAGTCATTAGAAATATGAAAATATTTTCTACATCAGGGTATTTTATTTATAATTTTTAGACATAAAATAAATAAATAAATTTATGACATAATGATGATGTAGTGATATCCTTATTAATGAACGTTTGAAATAAATGCGATTATAAAAATTAAAATAAATTTATTTTAAAAATTTATGCCATCCATGAATTTTAAAAATGATTATTAGTTGTTATATTTTAATTTATGAAGTTTTTTTAAATAATAAAGTTATTATGGATTTTTAAAAAGTCATGATATGAATAGTATAAAAATTGACATAAATGAGTGTTTAAAACAAATACTATTTTATTAAATGATATAATAGTCTTAAAAATATTATATTTGAAAAAATAAATTATATAATGTTTTAAATTTAATTAATGAACCACTTGAGGCTCTTGTAACACCCCATGATTTCATAGTACATTATTTCTTCAAAGTAATTCAATAACTTACACTACACGCAACACCTAGTTCTAGCACACCATGACTTACCAAACCAGCCGTTCAAAAATGGTTATGAATAGTATTAACTGAATTTTGATCTTTATATAATCCTTATAATTTTAGAATCCATATTATGAGTTTCTTAGACATAATGTAAGAACAAATACATTTTTTCAGATAAAAGAAGTATTTTTCTAAAAATGAAATTTTACCGCCTTTTAATGGCGAAGCCTTTTTAAATCCAATATTTGAAACTTTTATATATTCAATTTGAAAAAAATAAACTTCTTCTTTAGAATCGGGACATAAGAATTTAGTTTCAATAAAGTTTTGGTGTTTTTCTGATAACTTTCATATTTGGGTGAATAGTGAAAAATACTATATTTTAACTGAAAACAACTTTTTTAATCAAATTAATTTATAGTGTTAACTTATAAATTTTAATGGTTTTTAAGTATAAATAGATTATATTTTTACCATTTAATCCAATTATGGTAATTTTAAGTAATTTCACTTTGAAATTGGACATAAACATGTGTCAAACTTTTCATAGTTATTATTTCTTAAAAATTCACCATTTGGTTTTGACTGCAGGAATTAATTTTAAATTAATAAATGCAACTTATATATTTTGAATTTGGTAAAATATAATTTATTATTGAATTCATAATATCAAAATTATCTTAGGGTAAATTTTTGGTATTTTTCTGAAAACATTTAATTTTGATGAATAGTGAAAAACACTGAGTAATAGTTTAAAACCGAATTTTTATTTAAATAATTATTTATTTTATTAATATTTATTTTAGGTCAAAATAGATACATAATACCTATATAAGTTCAATGTAATTAATTAGAGTCAGTTTATAATAATTTTAGATATATAAAAATTATATTGAACTTTTCACCGTCTTTTACCCACCTCCTAGGAGAATTAGTAAATTTACATAAAACATAATTTTACCGCTTCTGTGATTTGAATTTTGAACATCCGAGAGACACGGTTAATATCAAGTAGTAAAATGTGGTTCAATAAGATAATTTTGTTTGGTGAATAGTAACTTTTTACTTTTATTTACCACGGTTAAAAATAAATAGGGTAATTAAGGGTAACAATGATATTATTATTAGCCTAAAACATGTCCTAATTATATTGGATAAGTTTAATTCGACCAAAAACAACGTTAGGAATAAATTATGGCCTTTTAGGTCCACTTGGATTAGATTAGGACATTTATTATTATTTAATTTAAAGAAGAGTTAAAAGTGTTAAATTCAAAGTTTATTAACTAAACCATTTTTAATATAGGGTTATACATAAGATAAATTTGACTCTAAATATTCATTAGAAAGATAAAAAGATTTCCTACATCATGGTATTTTATTTATAATTTTTAGACATTAAATAATTAAATTTATTTATGACACAATTATGATGCAGTAATTACTTTATTAATGAAAGAATCAAATAAATGGTATTATAAATATTAAAATAAATATAATTTAAAGGTTTTTATGACATCCAAGAATTTTCTAGGTGACTATGACATTTTAAGGCATATTAAATGTATCCTTTACGAAATAATCAAGTTGTTATGACTTTCACAAAAACAAAATACAAAATAGTGTCAAAATTTACATATATTAGTATTTAAAACAAATACTATATTATTGGTTAATATAATATTTCAAAAAATGTAAGGTTCATCCAAATGGCTTAAATAATATTATATATGTCATTAATGAGCCACTTGAGGTTCTCTTGGAAGTTTAGAGTATGTTTATTAACCATATATATTAAGAATACAAGAAGACACGGTAAAAGTTAAACTATTGAACTAAGAGTTAAATGTAAATGATAAGGTTAAAATGGTAACCTAAAATTTTCTAAAAGCTATTGATTGAGAGTATTTAGACCCATAACCACATAAGGATCTAAATAAATTCATTTGGAACCATTATAAACTGAATATGATTGTATAATAAATTAATACTTTAATTTTTTCCTAAAGTGACCCTCACCCCTCTTAAAAAAGGGCACTTCCCCTTCTCTCAAAACCACACCACCAAAGCCATTTGGATCAGCCAAAACCTACAAAAATATCCTAAAAAATTCCCTAAATTCAACCTAGATTCTTTAGTCTGATCATAAATCCAACCTAAGTGTCCCTTTTCATCAAATCAAAAAGAAAGAACCCTAAGAAGAGGTAATGATTTCACCACCCTCTTTCAAGTTCCTTTCTTATTCCACTTCTTCATTATTTGTTATTTACATTATCAAATATTAACTCTAGTAAATTATATATACTGTAATGTTATTATAAATATTTCACAACTATATTCATTATTCTATCCATCTTATGAATGATAATGTCACCATGCGTGCGTACGTATGGCTTACCGTCTCTACGCTGTGGTATAATTTTTTATTCAACAATATGTTATTTGGATGGATATAATGATGAGTAATATGTATATAAATAATGAAAATAACATGATAATGTCTCTGTAAAATTAATATACCATCCAATTCTACACCTTTAAGGAAATGATATTGTCGCTCGTTCGTACATACAGATTACCGTCTCCACGACACGATGAGATTCATTTCCACATTCACCATTAATAGAAAATTATAGAAATATATATTACTAATATGTTTGTAATATATGACATAATAATTCTACTGGATATATATATATATATATATATATATATGTACTTACATATATTTTATTCACTTAGTTCCGTTCAATGTGTTATGAAAACGGAAACAACGTTTATGCGTACGTACAGACTACCGTCTCCATAAACGGTGTTTTACATTTATTATATATGTCTATTATACATATATATATATTCTATATATATATAATATAAATCATGTTTTATATTCTGGAAGTATTTAAATCATGATCTAAGTGATACAATCAATAGTAACAAGTTAAATCATGTACGATAATGAAAGTGATTACTACCCAAAATGTTAATTTAAGATGGAAATTATTATTAAATGGGTAGTATAAAGTCATAAATGAATAATGTATAAAAAATATTAATATGGTTTTGGTATAATATAATAACATACTACGGTCTTCATACAGAATGTTAAACGTACCCTCTACTAAAGGAAAGTTCAAGGTAAGTGGTTTTCATCTCACTTCTTATTCCCGTGAGATTCATGCCATATTTCCACTATTACATTTTGTGTGGTGTATGTACTGCCCATAATTGTATTATTTGTGTAATATACTTTAATTTATGTGTATTTACATATTCATTGTATGATACTTCTTTCCTAGGGTGTATTTTTCATAAGTTACCAAATTAGTAAGGGTTAATTTTACAATCTTCTTATTATCAGAGGTTATTTTTACATAAGTATCTACTGGGTCATATTTATTATCCATGTCCATGTTTCATAAAATATTTTTCAAAGGGATTATTTTAAGTTACTTTTTACTAAAACATAATTTTAAATGTTTTAAAGATTTATTCTTCTAAACCATTCTCATTAATGTCAACGTTTACAAAATGGTTTTAAGGATTTATTTAAATGGCCATGAATGTTTCAAAATGTTAATTACTTACAAAAGTTTCAAAGTGTTATGGGACACTTTGATTCAAAAATGTATTTAAATGTCTTCCTTTCTAAATTGTTTTACTTTTAAATGTTTTCATGAAAAAAGGGTATTTCTCTCAAAGAGTTTTACAAATAATTTTCATCTATGTCAAAATCCTTTAATAGATTTTAAACTTGTTTGAAGTTGATTTATTATGATACAAATCTTCCATATTGTATTGAAGGTTTTGTAATATGTTTGGCTATGGATGTGTTATTTTTATACCATTAATGGTTCATGGGTAAAGTATTGACACTTCGTATGCCAGTTTTAATACTAATGTTTATGTTATGTTTAAACCATTTCATATAAGGAATGCATTGGACTTAGTAAGTAATGATTGAATCCCGTTATAGCTCCTTGATGCATTATTAGGTCTCATGAGACAATCTAGTGTCTTTTCATAAGGCCTTGAAAAAATCTTATTTGTATTCTTGGAACAAGGCCTTGACTATGTGGTTATGATAGTCTGGCATTATGCATTCCATCATTATGAAAGTGGTTAGTGATATTGCATGTGATTATTAGACTAGAATAATATCCATATTAATATATAAATGGAATTACTTCATTTTATTTTTGCCATATTATACTGAAGTTAAAGTTTAAAAGTATTTTGTTTTAGTTATACATTGCCTTAAATGTTTATGCTTATTTATGAAAGTTTCCAATATATTGTTATCCTTACTGAGCATCGGAGCTAACCCATTTTTATGTTTTATTTTCCCCTGGATTCCAAGAAGTGTATTGTGATTGATATGTAGGGTTAAGCCAGGGAATAATAGAGTTTATAAAGGATTATTTATGTTGTTTTGTATCTTATAAAGTGTATTGTAACATTCATGTATGTAATATTTTTTCCAAGACTGCTAAACTGATCGGTCCTTCGGGACTTGATTCCTTGTAATCATTCCATTGTATTAAAATAATGCACCAACTCTGGGTAACTGGGGTCGGGGAGTTACAGTTGGTATTAGAGGATGTTTAGCAATAACCTTGGAAGATAGATTTAGATAAACTCTGATTAGAGCACATAGACCTAAGATAGACTTTGAGGATTAGTATAGAATAAATTTCTAGAATTTTGGTAATGTAGATATTTTTTGAGTTTTACAAGAAAATACATCCCTGTCTAGATACAAGTAGGTATAGGTGGATCTGGCATAGATGTACCTAGGGGTAAAACCCAAAAACACCGCTTCGAGATAGACTCGAATGGGAACTGGTGCACAACAACAGGCCTTGCTGCACTCTTGGTTATGACACTCCCGAGGGATATGCTTAGGATAATTCTCATTTTCTTTACAAACATTATGAAGGGTTTATGAGTATATAATTCCTTAATGAAACCATATTTATGATTTTGGATTATATCTATAAAACGTTCAATTTACGTTAGGTATTTTACAAGTTTAGAATTATTCATTACAATTCATAAACTGACCTAGTTTATGCTATTGTATAGAAATGGCACGTAGTAGAAGGAATGTGAACTACATAAATGCGTATGATCCAAAGATTAAGAAGGATCATGTATTTAATGGTATTAAGCTAACATTTAGAAGAGAAATAGTCTCCCATGTATTCTCAACATATGAATAAATAGTATCAGTTGTTAATAAGATAAGTAATGAATTCTCTGAGTCCTATGGCTTTGCAGGGAAGCGAGAGAAGAAAAGATGGAAGAGAGAAAGATAGATAAAGGGAAGAGGGAAAAGTAGAATTTTCCCATATGTGATAACTGTGGGAAGAAACACCCCAGAACTTGCCTGAAGGGAATGTGAGTTTGTTATAAGTGTGGAGAAAAAGGACACCATATACGTGACTTCAAGGGTAAGAAAACGGTTTCAAATGTACAATGCTTCATTTGCAAGGAGTTGGGACACTACGCGAACCAATGTCCCAATCATCAGAGTATTCCCCAAATGATGCTATTGGATAATAATCAAGTTATGCTACTACCACAGATGAGGAGGAATGATTAGAGTTCTTATGTTGTTATTAGAGAATTATGTCATTTGAGTGTTGTATCAATAATGTACTGGTTATAATAATTATGGATTATATAAGGATTGCACTAAAGTACTATTTCATTAAGGACTTTAGATTGTGTGGAACCAAGAAAAATGACTCAATAGTAGGTTAAATTTTTGGAAAATATATGGTTTAGAGAAATATAAATCATAATATGGTTCTGATACCAAGGTTGTGATTTTGGAATAATACATGATTGATTTGGATAAATTATATTGGATATTCTTGACTACCTTGAAACTAATTAATGATTTTTATATTCCACAATTGTTGAAGTTTACAACATTTTTGGATAGAAGGAGTATATCCAGTATTCTATAAGGGAAAAGGGATCATGAATGTAATCAATAATGTTTTATGGTAATTCAGGATGTTGTAATGTTTTAAAAGAATACACGATGAAGGTGTTCACATGTTATTATACGGAAAAAAGAATCTTCACTGTGTTTGCCTTCCTTATAAGTTCTGGACTGTGAGTTTGGATAGATGTATTTTGGATAATTCTACTTTGAGATTATTTTTGGACTTCCATAAAAGGACAACCTGGATGTCGGGCGGCAACTCGTCGCATCCAGAACGGCCGCAAGACTTGAACCCGCAACCAAAGGGTGACAAGGGTGTATCACCTACCACTGGCCCACGTGATGTCCTAGATTGAATAATGTAGTATTTTTTTAAAAAAATTCTGGTAGATGAATTATAAATTCATTTTTTTGAACCCTATATGAATAGGATAAAAAGAATATTATTTTTAAGTTCTATTATCTTTTAGAGTGAAAATGAGTTTGTGGTTGAAATTGTTTAAAGGAAGGGAATCTACTTGTCAAGTATATATTTTTCTTCTTCTCTTATTCTATGAAGAAATTAATTCTTATACTTTAGTGAAGGGATCTTAAAACCAAAAATGTGTTATCCAAATACAATATTTTTTGTTGAACCGATGGTGTTTTAAATCATTATAGATTGATGAATTTAAGGCCCTCAATTTTACACTTGTTTGTGATTGATGACCTCAATAACTACCTTTAAATATTTACATTTTTCCTCTATTTATATGTCTCTAATTTCCACCAATGTTCTCCTAATCGAAACCATTATTTGGTGGTGACCCTTTCATTTCCCTTTTCCTCTTATTAAGACTAAATTTTATTAACCTAATTTCTGATGTGGGTTCTTAGAAAGGTATTTTCTATTTTCAACCTTTTATTTTCGAAAAATAATTTCAAATTACTAGGAAATAATTTATTGAAGGAGGGAATAATGTAACACCCCAAGATTTCATAGTACATTATTTTTTCAAAGTAATTCAATAACTTACACTACACGCAACACCGAGTTCTAGCACACCATGAATTACCAAACTTGTCGTTCAAAAAACGATTATGAATAGTATTAACTGAATTTTGATCTTTATATAATCCTTATAATTTTTTAATCCTTATTACGAGTTTCTTAGACATAATGTAAGAACAAATACATTTTTCAGATAAAAGAAGTATTTTTCAAAAAATGAAATTTTACCGCCTTTTATTGGCGAAGCCTTTTTAAATCCAATATTTGAAACTTTTATATATTAAATTTGACAAAATAAACTTCTCATTTAGAATCAAGACATAAGAATTTAGTTTCAATAAAGTTTTAGTGTTTTTCTGATAACTTTTAAATTTGTGTGAATAGTGAAAAATACTCTATTTTAACTGAAAACTACTTTTTTAATCAAAATAATTTATAGTGTTAACTTATACATTTTAATGGTTTCTAAGTATAAATATATTATATTTTTACCATTTAATACAATGATGGCCATTTTAAGTAATTTCACTTTGAAATTGGACATAAACAGGTGTCAAACTTTTGATAGTTATTATTTCTTAAAAATACGCCTTTTGGTTTTGACAGCGGGAATTAATTTTAAATTAATAAATGAAACATCTTTGTTTTGAATTTAGTAAAATATACTTCATTATTGAATTTGGAATATCAAAATTATCTTAGGGTGAATTTTTGGTATTTTTCTAAAAACTTTTAATTTTCGATGAATAGTGAAAAACACTAAGTTATAGTTTAAAACCGAATTTTTATTTAAATAATTATTTATTTTATTTAAATTTATTTTAGTTCAAAATAGATACATAATACCTGTATAATTTCAATGTAATTCATTAGAGTCAGTTTATAATAATTTTAGATATATAAAAATTTTGTTGGACTTTTCTTCGTCTTTTACTTACCTCATAGGAGAATTTGTGAATTCACATAAAACTTAATTTTACAGCTTCTGTGTGTTGAATTTAAAAAATATTAGAGAAACGGTTAATATCAAGGAGTAAAATGTGGTTCAATAAGATAAAAATAATATTTGGTGAATAGTAACTTTTTTACTTTTATTTACCACGGTTAAAAATAAATAGGGTAATTAAGGGTAAAAATGATATTATTATTACCATAACACATGTCCTAATTCTATTTGATAAGTGTAATTCGACCAAAAAAAACCTTAGAAATAAAATATGAGCCTTTAGGTCCACTTGGATTAGATTAGGACATTTATTATTATTTAATTTAAAGAAGATTTAAAAGTGTTAAATTCAACGTTTATTAACTATACCATTTTTAATATAGGGTTATACATAAGATAAATTCGACTATAAATATTCATTAGAAATATAAAACGATTTCCTACATCATGGTATTTTATTTATAATTTTTAGACATTAAATAATTAAATTTATTTATGACACAATGATGATGCAATAATTACTTTATTAATGAAGGAATCAAATAAATGGTATTATAAATATTAAAATAAATATAATTTAAAAGTTTTTATGACATCCAAGAATTTTCTAGGTGACTATGACAATTTAAGGCATATTAAATGTATCTTGTTTGAAATAATCAAGTTGTGATGACTTTCACAAAAACAAAATACAAAATAGTGTCAAAATTGACATATATTAGTATTTAAAACAAATACAATATTATTGGTTAATATAATATTCCAAAAAATGTAAGGTTCATCCAAATGGCTTAAATAATATTATATATGTCATTAATGATCCACTTGAGGTTCTCTTGGAAGTTTAGAGTATGTTTATTAACCATATATATTAAGAATACAAGAAGACATGGTAAAAGTTAAACTATTGAAATAAGAGTTAAATCTAAATGATAAGGTTAAAATGGTAACCTAAACTTGTCTAAAAGCTTTTGGTTGAGAGTATTTAGACCCATAACCACCTAAGGATCGAAATAAATTCATTTGTAACTATTATAAACCGAATATTATTGTATAATAAATTAATACTTTAATTTTTTCCTAAAGTGACCGTCACCCTTCTTATAAAAGGGTACTTCCCCTTCTCTCAAAACCACACCTCCAAAGCCATTTGGATCAGCAAAAACCTACAACAATATCCTCCAAAATTCCCTAAATTTAACCTATATTCCTTAGTTTGATCATAAATCCAACCTAAGGATCCCTTTTGATCAAATCAAAAAGATAGAACCCGAAGAAGAGGTAATGATTTCACCACCCTCTTTCAAGTTCCTTTCTTATTCCACTTCTTCATTATTTGTTATTTACATTATAAAATAATAACTCTAGTAACTTCTATATACTATTATGTTATTATAAATATTTCACAAATATATTCATTATTCTATCCATCTTATGAATGATAATGTCACCATGCGTGCGTATGTATGGCTTACCGTCTCTACGCCGTGGTGTAATTTTTTATTCAACAGTATGTTATTTGGATGGATATAATGATGAGTAATATGTATATAAATAATGAAAATAACATGATAATGTCTCTGTAAAATTAATATACCATCCAATTCCACACCTTTAAGGAAATGATATTGTTGCTCATGCGTACATACAGATTACCATCTCCACGACACGATGAGATTCATTTCTACATTCACCATTCATCGATGATTATAAAAATATATATTACTAATATGTTTGTAATATATGACATAATAATTCTAATGGATATATATATATATATATATGTACTTACATATATTTTATTCACTTAGTTCCGTTCAATATGTAATGAAAAGGGAAACAACGTTTATGCGTACGAACAGACTACCGTCTCCATAAACGGTGTTTTCCATTTCTTATATATGTATATTATACATATATATATTCTTTATATATATATAATATAAATCATGTTTTATATTCTGGAAGTATTAAAATCATGATCTAAGTGATACAATCAATAGTAACAAGTTAAAACATGTATGATAAAGAAAGTGATTATTACCCGAAATGTTAATTTAACATGGAAATTATTATTAAATGGGTAGTATAAAGTCATAAATGAATAATGTATGATGTTATAAATATTAATATGGTTCTGTTATAATTTAATAACATACTTCGGTCTTCATACAGAATGTTAAACGTACCCTCAACTAAAGGAAAGTTCAAGGTAAGTGGTTTTCTTCTCACTCCTTATTCCCGTGAGATTCATGCCATATTTCCACTATTACATTTTGTGTGGTGTATGTACTACCCATAATTGTATTATTTGTGTAATATACTTTAATTTATGTGTATTTACATATTCATTTTATGAAAATTCTTTAATTGGGTGTATGTTTCATAAGTTACCAAATTGGTAAGGGTTAATTTTACAGTCTTTATTATCCGAGGTTGTTTTTACATAAGTATCTACTGGGTCATATATATTATCCATGTCCATGTTTCATAAAATAGTTTTAAAAGGGATTATTTTAAGGTACTTTTTACTAAAACATCATTTTAAATGTTTTAAAGATTTATTCTTCTAAACCATTATCATTAATGTCCATGTTTTCAAAATGGTTTTAAGGATTTATTTAAATGGACATGAATGCTTTAAAATGTTAATTACATTCAAAAGTTTCAAGGTGGTATGAGATAATTTGATTCAAAAATGTATTTAAATGTCTTCCTTTATAAATTGTGTAACTTTTAAATGTTTTCATGAAAAAGTGATATTTCTCTCAAAGAGTTTTACAAATAATTTTCATATATGTCAAAATCCTTTAATGGATTTTAAACTTATATGAAGTTGTTTTATTATGATAAAAATATTCCATATTGTATTGAAGGTTTTGTGATATGTTTGACTGTGGATGTGTTATTTTTATACCATTCATGGTTTGTGGGTATAGTATTGACATTTTCTATTCTGGTTTTAATATGAATGTTTATGTTATGTTTAAACCGTTTCATATGAGGAATGCATTGGAATTAGTAAGTGACGGGTGGAGCCCACTATAGCTCCTCGATGCATCGGTCGGTATCATGAGACAAAATAGTGTCTTGTAATAAGGCCTTGACAAAATCTTATTTGTAGTCTTGGTACAAGGCCTTGACTATGTGGTTATGATAGTCTGGCATTATGAATTCCATCATTATGAAAGTGGTTAGTGATATTGCATGTGATTATTCGACTAGTAGAATATCCATGTGAATAAGTAAATGATATTACTTCATTTTATTTTTTCCATATTATGCTTAATTTCAAGTTTAAAAGGCTTTTGTTTTAGTTATACATTTCCTTAAATGTTTATGCTTATTTATGAAAGTTTCTGCTGTATTGTTGTCCTTACTGAGAATATGAGATCACCCCTTTCTATGTTTTATTTTTCCCTGGATTCCAAGAAGTGTATTATGATTGATATACAGGGTTAATCTAAGGGAATAATGGCATTCATAAAGTATTATTTTTGTTGTTTTTTATGTTATAAAGTGTAAGGTAACATTCATGTATGTAATCTATTTTCCAAGACTGCTAAACCGAGCGGTCCTTCAGGACTTGATTCTTTGTAATCATTCCAATGTATTAAAATAATGCACCGACTCTGGGTAACTGGGGGTTGGGAGTTACATTCTATTGTAATTTTATGGTAACTATATTAACCATATATTATGAATATATAGGAATTAATGGTAATCGTTAAATTAGTTAACTAAGGGTTAAAGCTAAATGATAAAGTTAAAATTGAAACCAAAACATGTCTAAAACATTTTTGTTTGGAGGATTTAAAATAATACTCAAATTAAATTCAAATTAGATGAGTTGGGGACCTTTTAAGTCAAAATTCAGTTTATAATAAAATAATATTTCAATACATTCCTAAAATTCCCTTCCACCCTCTTATAAAAGGACACCACCTATAACCCATTAATCACACCTCTAAAGACCCTTGGATCATCTAAAATCTACTCCAATAATCTACCAAAATCCTTATATTACTCATTGAAGCCTTCTTGTATGTAGAAGGATATTCAAGAAAGCCCTTTTACTCAAATCAAAATAAGTTTCCCGATTTGAGGTAATGTCTTCTCTCAAGTTCATTTACATTATTTTTCTTTCTCTACTACCTATGTTATTATTATTACTTGTTTAAATAACAAAAACAAGATCCTCAATATACAAGGTTGTTTTTATGATAATTATTTTGAATACACTTACTCTCACCTCCGTCTAATTGGTATAGAACATACTTTTTTCCTTGGACGATGAACTACTGCCTCACGAAACAATGATTGTTCGATCATCTCATACCACCTCTCATGGTGGAAATTATGATGGAACTATAATTATATATGATATATATGATTTTTTATCTATATGATTATATATTTCTGATTTATAACATACCTTTATTCTTTTCATGTTTTATAAATATGAGAATTTCATTTGAGTTAGTGAAGACTACCTCCCCCTCAAAGTGATACGACTCGTTCATGCTCTATATGGAATGTATAAAAGATAGTATTTATGAAATTATGTAACATATATAACATATATATTATAATTAAATTAAAATATACATATGTATCATTTATTTTCCATTCTTTTAAATATGAAAAATAATTGAAAGTAGCATTCATGCGTACATATGACTTACCGTCTCCATAAATGGTGCATTTAATTTATTATATCAAAATACTATAGACTATTATAAATACATATATACTTTATATATATGATATATATTATATCTAAATTGTGAATATCATTCTGGAGATAATTTACTTTTGACTGCATGGAAAATTTGTAATTATAACAAGTTTATTTTTGACTTAAGTTCCGAACATCGACAAAATGTCCGATATGAAATCAAATAATTAAATTATTTTTATAGAAAGGTAATATGTGATATAAAAGGAATAATAAAATTGAAAAGGGTTATGAATCAAGTAGAAATTAACTTAATTTTTTTATTCCGGAAAAATAAGGAACATACGAGACTAGTCAGACTCGAGGTAAGGGACATCGTCTCAATCTTCTTTTATTAATGCATGTTTTGATAATATACAGCTCCTTATTTTACACGGTGAATAATAAAACCCTTTGAATTTTAATTTCATTCAATGGGAATATTTTTTTTATGAAGTGTTTTACTAAACTACAAAAGGAATATTTTTTAACGTATGTGGAGACAACAACCTTTCCATCACCATGAGAATTATTTTATATTTGGATTCCTTAACAAAATGTGATGTTTTTAAATGTAAAGTGAATATGATATACAATTTTTATATATTTTTGTATTGAAAATGGTTTTGAAAGTGGATTTACTATTTCAATATCTTGAAATTATTTCTTGTGATTACAAATGAAATTTTATGATTAAAATGTTGATATTTGAAATATTTTAAGTGTGATGATTATATAATGGTACTTGGAAATTTTATGGGTGGTTACATGATAAACCAAATGACGGATGTTTCCGTGATAAACCAAAGATGGGTGGTTACATTATAACCTCCAATGCATTAGGTATGGAAGTCGACCCTATAGTTATTCCATTTGTTGATATTTGTGTAAGTCAATTGTATGGTTGTTCCATTTAATTATGTTTATGTCCCAAGTTACCTTTATAGGATATATTTTGTTTTATATGGGATTTATGGTAATCATTTGGTTACAAAAAGGGTAAGTAATGAGCTTATATTCAGTGAAGTTTTTTTACTACTTCTTTAAGGTTAAAAGTATTACTTTATGATAATGTATTCATGGTTTACATGTTGTTTTGAAAAACTAATAATTTTACTTCTTTATGTATCCCATATTGAGATTTTTATGCTCATCCAAAGTTTTGAAATGTTTTTCAAAGGACTTAATGATGAATATAGTAAAGGATGAGATCAAAGAAAAGTCATGCTGTCTAAAACATGGAACTGGACATGTTTCTTTTTTTAAGAGTTTTTGTTTTATGAAAAAAAATAGATAGTGAGTAGAAGTGTCTACTTGTAATATTCAAGTTGTTATGAATAAGTTATGACCAAATTCTCTAAATCTCTAAACCTGAAAATATCCTCACTGTGAATTATTAAATTAATTCAATATTTTCTAATGTTTAAGGTTGATGCTTTATAGTTGGTATCAAAGGTCCATTTAGATAAATTTAGACGTTTGGGTGTTATTTAAGAATAAGTGACATAACTATAATGGTTAGAATATTAGAAAGACTAATAGTTATTTTAGATTAATTTAATGAATTCAAGAAAACATGAATGAGTATATCTTAGTATTTAACTTTTTCATAAGATATTATATGATGATTTTACTGATATACTCACACTGAGATTTTTGGTTTGAGTAAATGGATGGATCTAGTAGGCACCAAATTAACAATGGATGTGAATAAAACTGTGACAATTTTATGAATAAGAAACCGAATGAAATTGGAGCTTCAATGAGAAATATTATGGTTATTCTCAACCAACTATCAGAAGTCATGATTGACCACTTGAACCTTGGTGATTTTTATAAGGTATCATGTACATGAGAAATGAATCCCAATAAAATTTTAAATAATAATCATAAAGGTAAGTATATTAAAAATACTATGTGTCAAGGATGTGGAAATAAAAACCTAGTAAAATGATTCAAATGGACAAAAATATTTTTCAAAAGTGGTAATGAAGGTCATAAAGCAATAACCTTCCATGGAAAAAGGAAGCATCCAATTGACTCCAAGAAAGGGAAAAAAGTTCTTTCTGAAGGATCAATTGAATGTTTTAAATTTGGTGTGCATGGTCATTATAAAAATATATTTCCAACAAATAAGGTTCAGGAATATGATAAACAATATCATACAAATATATGTTTACAAATTATTAATGCCATTCCAATTGAAGAAGAGTAAACTGAAAATGACCTATGAAAGTTATGGATTATTTTTTAGCTCATGTTTTGATATTAATGAAATCTTAGGACATTATGAATGATTTTTTTACAGGAAATTAGTATAAAATAAAAATATGAAAAAACACGGATAAAGGATCATGAAATTTTTTTGATGATTAAGATGTTTGGGAATGAAAGAGTTATGTTGAATCATTGGAGGATGATATGTTTAAATATATTAATGATAGGATTACATTGGGATAATTTTTATAGTATGTACAACCATGAAGTTTGATATATGAGAATTTTATTCATGTAATAATTATATTTTCTTATGTGGACATAATGGATGACCATATGGGTTCATGTGATCTTTTGTTTTTGAGGAAATTATGGGTTATTAGTTTTTGTGATGAAAAATGCGTGGTATGATATAAACTTTGAGGTCAAAACAAGTTATGGATATTTTTAAGGATTTTACCTCTTTTTGTTAATGTTTTTATAATTATATGGTTTTTGAAAAAGGACAACACGTAGACTGTGTGAAAACCCATCATGTCAGACAATGCTACAGGAATCGAACCCACAACCAAAGTGCGACTGAGATTTATAACCTAACACTGTAATAGGTGAAGTATCTAGTTAGTATGACTGATTATTTTTATTTAAATGATTTTATGGATCAAGAATAAGTTGATTTTGGGAACTAATGTTTTATCAAATGGATATTATTTTTATAGGAAAATGATTTGGTGATTAAGTGATAAAGGTTATTTTGGAAGACATTCTCTCTTTTGGGGAACACTATATGCCTGAGGAAAATAGAATACAATGGGATTTCAATTGAGGAGTAATGGTGGAATTTTATTTTAGAATAATCTATATTTTTATTATGCATATATAGTGATTTGGGAAATTTTTGGAAATGATTAACCTATCATAGAGAATATGTGATTAGGTTAATTACTTTTTAGTACGAGACATTCAGAGTAGTCGATGTTATTTGGAGATAAATGTTAAGATTTACAGTGAAAAACTATGTGATTAAATTCATATGAGTTTTGGGGTTCAATATCAGTTTGGATTATACTGAATAATTTTAAGGACAATTGTGTATTAAATAATCTTTGTTTAACTTTGGGTATTGTTTTTTAAAATTTTGAGGTTAAGAGTAGTATTCTTTTTTTTAAAGGCTTATCCTTTTTGGAGATTATCTAATATCATACTAACCATTTTTGGTTTTGGTTAATGTCTAAGGATAGAGGAAATATATAGTTCATCTTATTTGGATTATTTGATTCTATATAAGTTGATTCTAGTGCTTTTTATGTGACTAAGTCATCTTGAATACTCATTGTTTGGAGAAAAGATGAGTTTTTGGTAGAAATTTAGTAATGGATGAAAGTCTACATGACAAGTAACTATGTTTCCTTTTGTTCTATGTAAAGATCTTAAATAAATTAATCAAATTTATGAAAATGAAGTTAAAACAAAAACATTTTCAATTTACTTTTCCTACTAGGGAATCAAAGACCGTTTAACCCATCACAAGTTTGTGATTTTCTGGTGGTTAACTTTCTCCTGATCATGTTTTCTATCACTCTCCATCAGAACTTGACACTTAGTTTCTCCTCCATATACATGTTTTACTACATGGAATCCTAGTATGAGTTATCTTGGGTGACCTTTTTACTTCTATTTCTTTCTTTTAAAGTGACAGTTTTATTGACTCTTTTTCCGGTGTGGGACTTTCAATGAAGTTTGTAAGCCCAATTTTAAAATTGCGAGGACACAATTTCCAAATGGGGGGGATGTAGCGAACTAGGTATTTATAGAATAGTACATTTTCATATCTATTAATATTTAATAATAAGATATTAATTTTATGTTAAAGAGGACACTTTTTTTGATAGCGTACTCAATAGGCAACAACGAGTTTCTTTGAAATCTTAAGTTGCACACAAATTTGAGTTATACTAGAAAAATAATATAATATTATAATTATTTTAAATGATAATTAATTCCTAGTAATTTTATTGGTGGGAATTAAAATAACTAACTACAATATGATTGTTAAATGTATATACATTTATCCTATAAATTTTAGAGGCTTTAAATAATAATGAATCTAATTTTAAGCATGAAATACTCTAATATTTTTAAAAGGTCATTTTACTGCCTTTTGACAGTGAACCCTTTTTAAATCTAGTTTTTATCACTTCTATATGTTCTATTTGAAAAAAATAATATTTTACTTTAGAAGCGGGACATCAAAATTTACATTGGATTAAATTTTTGGTATTTTTCTAATAAAGTTCATTATGTAATGAATAGTGAAAAATAATGAATTTTAATTCCAAACAACCATTTAATATAATATATTTATATAGTTAGATTGTAATTATAATTGGTTTTAAGGTGTAATTGGATTATATTTTTATCATGTAATCAAATTTTGTGAATTGGAAGTAATTTCAATTTGAAAACACATGTCAATCTTTTGGTAGTTTTTTGTTCTTAAAAACACGTTTTTTAGTTTTGAAAACGGGAATTAATTTTATATTAATTTCTAGAACTTCTGTGTTTTGAATTTAGAAAATGGATTTTATATTTGGAATCATAAGGTACAAATTGTGTAAATAAGTAACTTTTATTTTTAAACATTATGAATAATAAATTTAGTAAATATTTTATTTACCTTGGTTAAAGGGTAAATCCAGTAAATGAGGGTAAAAAGATAATATTATAATAATATTAAATTATCCTAACACATGTCCTAACCATATTGAATGAGATATTCCCAACCATGGGCATCCTTGGGTTGATTTTAGGACCCCATGGAGCCACTTTTGTGGAAAAATGACATTTAATTACTTTTAATTTAAAGTTAAGGAAAATATAACTAAAAACATGTATCTTTTAGTAAACAATTTTTTATATGGGGTTATACAAGTGATATATTCAACTATAAATAGTCATTAGAAATATAAAAATATTTCTTATATCATGGTATTTTATTTATAATTTTTAGACATAGAATATATAAATATTTTTATGACATAATGATGATGTAGTTTTTTTAAAAGTTTGGGGTCGAAGCCTCATTTATTATTTAAAGAAAAGAAAAGACCTCTTTTAACTAGGTAGAGAGAGACCCATTATATATCCCGAAGTCCTAGTGAACATTTATCCCATTACATGGCCCGTAGGCCCAATTTTTTGGCCCGAGGCCCATTCTGTGAATAGTACTGCTAGAGTACTCCGCCTGCTACAGTACTGCAAAGTATCCACTGCTACTACCGTACCCTGCCACCGCTACAGCGACCTACCGTCTGCTACAGTACCCACTATTGCTACAGTGCACTATAGTGCTACAACAGTACTTGCACCCAATGAGTTTTGAACCCACATTTTTCATGTAGGATTTCTGGGTGCTTACCACTAAGCCAAACCCCAACTACTCATAATGATAATGCAGTGATTTCCATATTAATAAAATATTTAAATAAATGAGATTATAAATATTAAAATAATTTTTTTTGAAATGTTTTATGCCATCCACTAATTTTAGGGATGATTATTACTTGTTATATTTTAATGTATGAAGTTTTTTTTGAAATAATAAAGTTCTTATGGATTTTTAAAAAGTAATTATATGATTAGTATAAAAATTGACATATATGAGTTTTTAAAACAAATAATATTTTATTAAATGATATAATAGTTATAAAAATATAAGATTCGGTAAAATGACTTAGATAATGTTGTAAATGTCATTAATGAACCACTTTAGGTTCTATTGGCATTTTATGGAAACTATATTAACCATATAGTATGAATATACAAGAAGTCATGATAATAGTTAAATTAGTTAAGTAAGGGTTAAAGCTAAATGATATGGTTATAATTGAAACCAAAACTTATTTGAAAACTATTGGTTGAGAGGATTTAGAACAATACTCACCTTATCTTTAAATTAAATAAGTTTGGGACCTTTTCAATTCATAATTCAGTTTATAATAAAATAATATTTCAAGACATTCCTAAAGTGCCCCTCCCCACTCTTATAGAAGGGAACCACCTCTAACCCATTACTCACTCCTCTCAATCCCCTTGTCTCATCCAAAATCACTATAATAAACTCCTAACATCCCTCTATTCCTCATACATGCCTTACCCTAGGTAGCAGGAAATTCAAGAAATCCCTTTGGCTCTAATCAAAAGAAGTTACCTGATTTGAGTTAATGTCTTCTCTCAAGTTACTTTCCATTATTTTTCATTATCCACTCCCTATGATCTTATTATTCTTTGTTTAAATAAAAACACTAGCATCCTTAGTATAATAGTTTGTTTTTATGAGAATTATTGGAACTACACTTACACACAACTCCGTCTAATAGGTATAGAACATACTATTTATGTGGACGTTGAACTATTACCTCACGAAATGATGATATCTCAATCTTTTTCTAACACCTATCATGATGTCCATTATGATGGAAATGTAATTATATATGATATATATTATATTTATTTTATCTCTATGCTTCTGTAATTCTCATTTAGAACATTACTTTATGCTTTTCATTTTGTATAAATATGATAATTTCATTTGAGGAAGTGCGGACTACCACCCTCTCAAAGTGATATGAATCATTAATGATATACATGGAATGTATAAAGGATGTAATTAATGAAAATATATATCATATATAAAATATATATTATAATGGAGTTATAATATACCCATGTATCATTTATTTTTAATTCCTTAAAATATGAAAAAGAAATGAAAGTGGCGTTCATGCGTACGTGCGACTTACCGTCTCCATGAACGATGCATTTAATTTATTATATGAAAATGATATGGACTATTATAAATAAATATATACAGGATATATGTGATATATATGATTTAGAAATCATGAATATCATTCTGGAAATAATTTACTTTTGACCACATGGACAATTTGTAATTATTTCAAGTTCATTTTTGACTCAAGTTCTGAACATCGACAAAATGTCTGATATGAACTCAAATAATTAAATAATTGTTATAGCAAGGTAATATTTGATATAAAAGGAATAATAAACTTGAAAAGGGTTCTAAAGAAAATAAAAATTAACTTAAGTTTATTATTCAATAAAAACAAGGAACATAAGAGACAAGTCAGACTCAAGGTAAGAGACTTCATCTCAATCTCCTTTCATTGAGGCATGTTTTGATAATATATACATCCTTCTTTTACATAGTGTATAATAAAACCCTTTGACTTTTACTTTCATTCAAAGGGAATATTTTTTCTACGAATCATTTTACTAAATGAAAAAGTAATTTTTTGACGTATTCGGTGATAACGACCTTTCTGCCACCGTGAACATTATTTGATATTTGTGTTCCTTAACAAGACATGATGTTTTTAAATGGTAAATAAATACCATATAACCTTTTACATATTTTGGTATTTAAAATGGTTTTTGAATTTGATTTACTATTTAAATATCTTGAAATTATTTCTTGTGATTGCAAATGAAATTTTATGATTGAAATGTTGATATTTGAAATCTTTTATGTGTGATGATTATATAATAGTACTTGGAAATTTTATGGGTGGTTACATGATAAAAAAAATGACAGGTGGTTCTGTGATAAACCAAGGATGGGTGGTTATGTTATAACTTCCAATGCATTGGGTATGGAAGTCAGCCAGATGGATATTCTATTTAGTGATCTATGTGGAAGTCGACCATATGGTTATTCCATTTAAGTATGTTTATGTCCCAAGTTAGATTTATATGTTACATGTTGTTTTTATGCGATTTATGGTAATATTTTGGTCACAAAAAGGTTAAGAAGTGAGCTTATATTTAGTGAAGATTCTTTGCTACTTTTTTATGGTGGAAAGTATTAATTTATGATAAAGTATTCATGGTTTACTTGTTGTTTTGAGAAACTAAACGTTTTCCTTCTTGATGTATCCCTTTCTGATCTTTTTATTCTCATCCCAAGTTTTGAAATGTTTTTCACAGGACTTAAAGATGAATTGGTTTAAGGATGGGATCAAAGAAAATTCATGATGTCTAAAACATGGAACTAGACATGTTTATTTTTTTAAGAGTTTTTGTTTTATGAAAAAATGGACAGTGAGTAGAAGTTTCTACCTGTAATATTCAAGTTATTTTGAATAAGTTATGTCCTAATTATTTAAAGCTCTAAACCTGGAAGGATCCTTAATTTGAACTATTAACTTAATTCAAAATTTTGTAATGTTTAAGGCTGGGCCTTGACACTGATAGAATCAAGTTAAATTTTAGCAAATAGTAACGTACCCTAATGAATAGTAACATACCATTATGAATAGTAACCTACCCTTATAAATAGTAATATGACCCTTATGAATTGTATATTTACTCATGAATATATAAATAAAATTTAGGCACTTTAAAAATGAAGATGACTATTTTAACTGTTAGTATTTTTCGATGAAATAATGATTTTAATTAAAAATTAAAATTTTCAAATTTAGAAAATTAATTTTGAAAAATGGAGCTCATTTTTGGATTATGCCTGTCAAAATTTTTTTATTGTGTATTTTTGGTATTTTTCTGAAATTTTTGAATTTTTGATGAATATTAAAATATGATAAATTACAATAGATGATAAATACTTGATTTACTACATCATAGGTGATGCAAGGCTGATGTAATCCCACTTGGTTCAAAATAACATGTCGTTATTACTATTTGGGATCACATGAATCTAGACTATTCATAGTCTTGAGAAGAAATATTAAAATAACTATTAAAATAATGTAAAATCCCTCCTTCCCTCCACTATATAAACCGACCCTCACCCCCTCTTCCTCCATCACCACTCATGCTTCAAGACTTGCCTAAAGTTTTTTGAAATATCTCCCCATGATCCTCTCCCACGTCCCAGACCTACTCATCTCAAAAAAAGTCCAAAAAAAGGCCTAAAGGAGTTTCTCAAGGAGGAGTACTCAGGAGGTGAACGTCTCTTCTCTTTTCTTTCAAATTCTTTTACAAGTTCCATTCTTTTGTTGCTCCCTCCTCACCTACCCACATACAAATGATATGATAATTATAGTAAATTACATGGAATGTAATTTTATTATGCTAATGAAATATTTCATCATCATCTCTCTTTTCCCCCACCTCTTACATTAAAAATGAAAATACCTTCTGAGATGTGTTAATTTATCACATTCAAGGATGAAAAGTTCTAAATTATTAGTACCATATTAAAATTAGGTCCTAAAACCATTTTTATGGTTTAAACAGATCATAATATATGTATTTCATCTTATTAAATGTTCTGATATCCTTATATAATCATAATATAAAATAATATAACAAAACAAGTTCATTATGCACAAAACCGCCAAGTAAACCAAGCGTTTATCATTATCTTTTATCAAACAAGTCATCGTCCTGGTATGAAACCAAAATCATTAAAAGATCATTTATATCTTTTTAAATGTCACTAATAATATTTATTAACAATTCTGTTTGCTTAACCACATTACAAATGAACATCCATTCATGAATACATGTAAACCGATCTTGAAAACCAAGGATGAAAATGTTCCCAAAATAATAAAATTGAACTTATTAAACCCATAAAAAAGGAAATGTATAAAACTAATAAGATTATAATAAATAAATTAAATGTTTATTAGGTTCTTTATTTTTTAATTAAATTAATCAGGTTATTAAGATCAGCCGAGAACACATTCAGGCCCAAGGTAAGGGGTTTCTTAGCTCACTTTCAATTCCATGAGATTTCCATTGTTCACCACTTATTTATTGAATGTGGTGTATTGTGTACTAACTTTTGATATATATTTCCATGATTCTATATATATTCATCATATTCTATGATTCATTTTGTGGTTATTAATTTTTGGTCATAAGACTCGATTGATTACAACGTGGTAAGGGACTTTGTCTGAATTTCCATTCCTTTGCCATTTACTTGGTATTGTGAACCTATTATTTCTTATGTAGTGTATCCAATACACATTTGAGATCATTTTTTATTTTAAATTGTCAATATATATTATATATCCATATTCTAGTTTCATGGATATGAGTATTTTCTTAAGCTGTATACCCTTTTTACAAATGGTGTTTATTTAGAATGTTGTTTTAACTATGGAAATATTAATGAATCCATATCCTCTAATATATACAAATATTGAGAATGTATATTGAAATTGTATTAAATATATGTATAAATAATGATTTTTACTTTCAGTGATGATAGGGTCCCACATATATCCCCTCGATGCATCGACATATCTCGTGAGATAAATCAGTTGACGAAAAACCCATCAAGTTTGTTTCAAAAAATCAGACGGGTTTTTACCCATATAATTAAACCGTTGAGACGGTATAGTGGTATCATGTTCCAGATACATGATTTATAATTAATAATCATTTTATTTATTCATTTTCATCTATTACTATCCATGATTCTTTCACAATAAAAAAAATCTATGGATGCAGTTTCATTCTTAGTTTATTAATGGCATGTTTTTTTCTTTTATTCACCATTCCATATTGACTATTCCAAATTGTTTATGATTCATTTATTATTGATTCATGATTTTTATAATAGTAATCCTTACTAAGAATTTGATCTCACCCCTTTCAATTGTTTACCTTCCACAGGTTATGAAGAAGAGATCATATATTGAATTCTCATGGATGCAGTTTATTAGTTTTGTTATTTATTGTATTGTATTACCTTTCCCAATATAATATGAGTTATATATATATATATATATCTATTTTTTTTAAGACTAATAAAATGATCTTTTATTCATGATTTACTTCCTTTTAAACATGCCAATATAATTAGAACTACACCGTCTCTGGGCTTCTGGGGTCGAGGCATTACATTTGGTATCAAAGGAAGTTTAGGAGAAAACTTGGAAACAAGATTAGAAAATGTAGATTAAGGAAAAAATCCAGAAGGTAGTATTTGAGGAAAAACATACAATAATGTCCTGGAATTTTTTTAAGGAATGATTATGTGGAACATTCTAGAAAATATATCCCTATCTAGATACAAATAGGAAGAGGTGGATCTAACATAGATGTACCTAGGGGTGAAAACTCTGACAGAGAGTTTCAGGTTTGACCTGATGTATTAGGGTACACATTAACGGTCAATGATTTACTCTTGGTTTGAAACTCCTAGGAAATATTATTAGGATAATTCACATTTTATTTATAATCCATTATGAATGATTTTAATGTAAAATTTTCTTTATAAAAATCATGTCCATGAGATTAGCTATGCATAGGATTTCAATTTATGCTAATTACTTTTCTAGTTGAGATTATAAATTATGATTCATAACATAATCTAGTGTATGAAATTATTTAGAAATGGTGCCTAATGGAAGAAGGGGAATCAATACTTGTGGAAAATGTATGGATTTCCCCACTGAGCAAGTAAACACAGTCAATGTTGGAGCAGATCAGATCATGACCATATTGGGAAAACTTACTCAAGTTGTGACGAATAACCACGCTACACCTATGTTGGATTGTTTTATGCGGTAGAAGCCCCCATCTTTTAGTGGGACTAATAATCCAGTGGAAGCTAAGAAGAGGATTAAGTCCATTGAAAAGATATTCATGGCATTAAAATGAAATGAAAATGAAAAGGAAGTGCTGGTAGTATATTTTCTCAAGGGTGATGCTAATCATTTGTGGGCCTTTATCTATAATACCATAGAAGAAGAAGAAATAGAAGGTATTGAATGGAGGAATTTTAAGGAAATATTCTTCAATAAATATTTCCCTTGTGAGCAATGAACCAAAATGAAGAGGAAATTACTTGGATTAAAGGAAAGGGAATAAGATAGTGTTGAAGAGTATGAGGCTAACGTTACAAGACTAGCCAGGTATGCCATAAATTATGTACATGACTCAGAAGACAATATTAATCATTTATTTAAAGGTCTTAATCCAAGTCTTTGAAGGGCACTGGATTGACATAAATTTTTATCATATGCTGAAATTGTGTTAAGTACCATCAAAATAGAGAAGGAGTTTGATAGATCAAAATTTTTCAAGGGAAACCAAGATAAGAAGTGGTACTCTAATAACCCTGGAAAAGGTGAAGTAACAAAAAAGAAAAATGGAATGGAGAAATTTCCGTTATGTGAGAGCTATGGAAAGAATCATCTTAGGAAATGTTTGAAAGGCATGGGAGTCTATTATATTGGTGGAGAAAAGGGTCATCGATCAAATGAATGCAAGGGGAAGAAACAAGTCAATGATGTTCAATGCTATAATTGTAGAGAGATGGGATATTTTTCAAATGATTCTCCTAATCACCAAGGAAACTTGCCTCAAAAAATGCCACGGGAGAAGGGGAAAGCTTATGCGATTACAACTATAGAGGTTAAAGTTCTTAATGATGCAGTGGCAGGTATTTTAATTGTTTCTGCAAACTTAGTCAATTCATTATTTGATTATGCATCATCAAATTAATTTATATCTTAATAGTTTTATAACTAAATTATACATTTCCAATTTAATTTAATAAAGGAGTTGTTATTCAAAACTCCTAGGGGATGTATCGTTGCAACAAAGGCATGTCGATCATCCCCCCTTATGACACATAAATGTGATTTAGTTTCTAACCTTATCACTAAAACAATGATTGAATTTGATATAATTCTCGGTATTAATTGGATTTAAAATTATTATGTGAAGATCTATTGCAAGAAGAAATAAGTTACAATATTTTAAAATGGTGTAGAATCCCTTATTTATAGAGAATAAACCTTTCCATCTGATTCTTTTCTAGATCCACCACCATTTTCTCTACTAAATAAAAAAAATTTAGGGTAAGAGAGCCCAATATCAATGGGTGAGGAAAGAAATATTCAAATTGAAGATGTGCATATAGTGAAAGAATACATTGACATATTTCTAGAGGATTTACCTGGACATCCTCCAGAGCAGAAAATTGAGTTCTCTGTTGATTTAATTCCTGGTGCAAGACCTATATCAAAGACTCCCTATAGAATGGCCACTATATAATTAGTGGATCTAAAGAAACAAATAGATTAATTAAGTGAAAAAGGATTTATTCGACCTATTTTTTCTCCATGGGGAGCCCCTATCCTCCTTGTCAAGAAGAAAGATGGATCCATGAGACTTTTCATTGATTATAGGGAAATGAATGCTATTACTATAAAGAATAAGTATCCTTTACCATGAATTGATTATTTAATCGGTCAACTTCAAATATAAAAATATTTTTTGAAGATTTATCTTCGCTCTGGATATCATCAGCTGTGTGTGAGGAAGGAAGATATTCAAAAGACACTGTTTCAAACTAGGTATGGGCATTACTAGTTTACAATGATTTCTTTTGGATTGACCAATGCAATCTTTGTTTCCATGGATCTAATGAATAGAGTTTTCAAGGATTATCTTGATGTATTTTTTGTGGTATTTATTGATGATATCCGGGTATACTACAAAATCTATGAAGACCATGAGAATAACTTGCAGATTATTCTGAAAAATCTTAGAAGAAATGAATTGTATGAGAAGTTTAGCAAGTGCGAATTATGGCTTCAATCAGTTTCTTTTCTTGGACATATAGTCTCTGAGGATGGAATCTTAGTTGATCCTACAAAGAAAAAGGCAATCCAAGAATGGCCACACCAATAAACATAACTAAGGTACATAGTTTTATTGTCTTAGCAGGTTACTATAATAATTTCATTCAGAATTTCTCCCGATTGGATAACCCTATAACCAAGCTCACATGTAAAGGGGTTAAGTTTGTATGGATGAAAGAATGTACAAAAGTCTTTGAATAATTGAAAATAATATTTTTCAATGCCCTAATTTTGACTCTTATATATGGAAATGATGGATTTGTGATATACAGTGATACATCAAACAATGGACTGGGTTGCATCCTTATGAAAAATGATAAATTTATTACTTATGCATCTAGGAAATTGAAGACTCATGAGAAAAGTTAACCAACTCTTGATCTTGAGTTATCATACATAATATTTACTCTGAAAATATGGAGACATTTTCTCTATAAAGAAATATGTGAGATATATATAGATCAAAAGAGTTTGAAATACATTTTTACATAGAAATAAATCAACATAAGGAAAAGTGGATGGATCTATTTACTCAAATATTTTGACTGTTCAATATAATACCACTAAAGAAAGGAGAATACGGTGGAAGATGCATTAAGTATGAAAGATCATGAACTTATGACCTAAATGAGTATTGAGAGAGATCCTATATTCATGGATCTATTAAAGATGGATATGGGAATTTTTATGGAAGGGGAAACATCTTTTCACTTTAAAATTATTGATAAACCATGTTTACTAGAGAAGATATAAAGATCTCAATATAATGATGAAAATCTATGCAAGAAAATTAATGCTGTTAAGGATGAGAGATTGGTAGAATTTGTGTATGAGGAAGGAGTTTTGAAATTTGGGAAGAGGTTATGCGTTCCATCAATACATGAGTTAAAAAGGGAAATATTAGACAATTATAATAGCTCAAATTTCTCTATACACCCTAGTAGCACAAATATTTATAGAGATCTTAAGGAACATTTTTGGTGGGATAATATGAATCCATAATTTGCTAAATATGTGTCAAGGTGTATAGTTTGTCAACAAGTATGGGTAGTGAAACAACATCCTTGAGGGGTGATACAACCTATACCTATTCTTATGTGGATGTGGGATGGAATTATGATGGATTTTGTCATAGGACTACTGAGGACACCTAGAAAAAATGATGCAATATGGGTAATTATTGATCGTCTCACAAAATCAAAACATTTCCTTGCTATAAGAGAGTATTTACCACTTGCGATAATGAAAAGACTTTATATTAATGTAGTTATAAGACTTCATGGTGAACCTCTATTTATTGTTTTTGATCGAGATCCCCAATTTACATAAAAAAACTGGAAAAGTCTCTAGAAGGATTTGGATAATGAGCTCCATATGAGTACGACTTATCACCCCCAAACCGATAGATAGTCTAAAAGGAATATTTAAACCCTAGAAGATATATTGAGATCATTCTATCTTGACTCTCCGGGTATGTGGGATCAATATGTGCCTTTGGTGGAATTTTCTAACAATAATATCTTCCATTCTATCATTCAAATGGATCCATATGAATAATTATATGGTAAGAGGTTTCTAACTCCAAATTGTCGGGATGAAGTTGGAGAGAGGAAACTTTTGGGCCTAGAACATATTCAAGAGACAAATCTAAAGGTAAAGAAGATTTAGGGCCATATTAAAGTATCCCAAAGTAAGAAAAAGAGTTATGCTAACAAATGGAGAAAGTATTTGGAATTTTAAGTAGGAGATCATGTATTTATAGAAGTATATCTATGGAAGGGTGTCTTATGGTTTATTAAGAAATGTAAAATGAGTATGAGGTACATAAGATACAACTAGAAATTTAGGCTATAGCCATGAACCTATGGCCATGATTTTATAGGTTCCTGGCTATAGCCTGTTTATAGCCATAGTTTAATTTAAAAACCATGGATAAAATTTTCCATTCCCTTTTTTCCTAAAATCCATTGGGCCCCTCCTATATTCTCCCCCAATCCATGACCCTCTATTCCATCCTCATCCATTCTCCCCTGATCCATGACCCTCCTCCCTCGATCTTTATCTCACGGTGGCACCCTCCTACTCCATCCTTCCACGATCTGTGACCCTCCGCCATCGACCTCTCCCACGGTAGCTCCATCCTCCTCCATCCTCCTCCATCCTCCCCTAATATATGACCATCTACCCTTGAACCATCTAACAGTAGTGCGCTCTTCCCAAATACCCTCTGCGCGTGACCCTCCAACCCTGACAGTACCCATCACGACCTCTCCCACAATTTCTTGGAATTTCATTCTAAATCCATAACATTGGGGATTTTTTCTATTTCAAAGAATCATGTTGATTTAGATGGATCCATCCATAAATATCGGACAGAGAGGCTCATATAAATATGTGGTTGGTGGTTCCTTAATTTCTTCTTCAATTTATACGAGTTATGTGCTTTATGATGTGGGATTCTTGAAAAGCATGTGAAAATGTCTTGAGATGAAACCGTATTGCATTTCTTCATGTTTAAAGAGTGATATAAGAATTTTAGGGTTGTGAGAGGTACTTTGGGTGATGTGTTTTACTGCAAGGACATCTAAAACCATGTACATAATGTAAAACATTATAGAATTATGGATTGATAACTTAAGATGGGTTTCCTTTGATATGTTTGACTTAGTAGACCTTGTTAGGTTCCCTCGATTTCCCCTTAATGATGGAAAAATATTATATAAAATAGGTTAACATGGGGCTTACGTAATGGAAGTATTTTTTTATGATCGATTAATCGATCAATTGATTCTTTGAATGTTGTGCCACATTATGGTTTGATTATGTTTGGTGCTTAATCTTTTTTGAACAAAAGTACATTTATTGAAAATTTTTGATTCCAAAACCAGTTTTGGGGGCTTATTTTTAAAGTATTTTGAATATCATGTATAATGTTTTCAGGATTTTTATGGTTTAAAAATAAATTGTGAAATGATTTAAAATGAAAATACATTTCATGAAGTGTTTTAATTTAAAAACTTTTTAGTGATTAATTTAAAAATGGGACTCATGGATGTTTTGGATTAAACAAACTGGTTTTATGATTTTTCTTGACTTCCACATAATGCTTTGAAAGTGTTTGATTACCTTATATAATTTGGGAAATGATTTAAAACGAAATAGGATTTCATAATTTTTTTGGCCTTATGATGAAATTCATGAGGTGTTTTGAAAATATAGGATTACTTTATGAAGTTTGAGTGAGATTTTATTTTAAATAATTTCATGATTATCAAGTTTTGTGTTAATATTTTTGAAAATTATATACTTGGGAAGTTGTAATTTTACCCTATGAAATCGATTTTGTATTTTTTAACAAAGTGAGATTATTTTCAATGTTCTTTTCTTTTTGAAATGAGTTATCATACTTTTTTTAAAATGTGGGGTTTTTTTAAGAAAGATATTTTTATAGTTTGATATTATTTAAGTGATTTTAATTAATCCAATAGTTCTAAATGAGATTATTGTTTTTAGAGGTATAAATAATATATGAGTCGGAACCATGGCTTGTGATATTTAAATTAATTCTCCCATAATGGTATTAGAAAAAAGTATAGAGTGTGTCTCTTTGGATGACGATGATAATGATTCTTCTCATCATTGGTTGTAGATATTCTAGTTCTAAACTAGTCCCAGACATTTAATGGAGTGGTAAATTTGAACCATTCCCTATTTTTGGGTTTCTTGAATCACTTTCCTCTGTTTCACAGTGATTGAGGTTTAGAGTAGTTTGAATCTAATTGGACATATTGGAGAGTGATTTCCTAGCCCTAGTATTTTTTATGGTTATCAAGATTTTAATGATCAACTGTGTTAGGTCCTATTACAATCTTAACATTGGATATAACCTGAGAGGGGGGATCAGGGTATGCCAGTAAAAACCAATTTAAACAATTTACCATAAATTTCTCGCCGACTTATTTGGATCTTGACCTCTTAAACTTAAGGGTAATTTTTTTTTATCTTTTTATTAAATTGATCCAATTATAAATTCACTTGACCCCTTATTACTATATATTCATTAAGTTTTATTAACTCGATTTTTGTGTGCATGAAGTGACCCATGTTGTTTGAGGATGCCTACGGGGATACTTTTCAAAGACAATATCTTGAAAGAGGGGGAGGATTGTGACACATAAATTATATTATATGAATCTTTATATATTTTAGATATCCTTGGATCATGTTTAAGAAATAATTTTGGTGTGTTATAGGTTCTTGATTATCTAGAAATGGATGGTGGGAAAGGATTGAGGGAGAGGTGCAAGGTGGGTGTGCAGGGGGGGATGGGGTTGTGAAGGGGGGTGGTGCTGGGGAAGGGGGTAGGGGGTGTACAGGGTGAGGGGCAGGGGGGGGGGTGCAAGTGGTAGGGGGGCTGGTGCTGGGGCAAGGGGCAGGGGGGATGCGGGGTGGGGGGTGTACAGTGGGAAGGTGGCAGGGGAGGTGGGTGTGCGGTGGGGAGGGGGAAATGGGGGGTGTAAGGGGCAGGGGGAGGGGTGTAATGTGGGGATGGGGTGTGTTAGGGGAAGGGGGGGGGGTGAAAGGGGGTGGGGGTGGTGTAGAGGACTGTTGGTGCAGGGGCAGGGAGGGGTGAAATAACTTCTTGATAAAAATTTTAAAAAACATCATGAGTTTTTAAGAATAATATTGATGTTGTTGATTCGATTCTTGGGTTATTCATCATGGCTTAAATCATTATGATTTGAGCTGAATGAGTGATGTTTGAAAAATAAAGAGCTTTATTAATGATCATTTTATTTAGTATTGGGATGTAAATATCCATATGAATATTATTTTTTCATTGTTGGTTATGGATTCATGTATCATTTATCATGTATAATTGACACAATGATCACATATATAGAAGAAGTCATTATATCTCATTTCTTTTCCCACTATTTTCTCATAGGTGGATTATTATGGTGAGTCCGACTCTATCCACCACCATCCAAGACAATGAGTTCAACATTGGATTTTTGTAAGGTTTGTTCCGTTTTTTTTATTTGGCCCAATTTTAATTAGACCTTTTTTGATTTTTGGGTTCCTTATATTTTTGTAGTGCGTTTTGGATTTTGTTGAGGTGGATTCGAGTTTCCGTTGACGAAGGGTTATATGTGTATGAATAGGTATACATATACATATATAAGTTCCCCCTTTATATATATATATATTTACTCATGTCATTATGAATATATATATTGGTGATAGGTGTGCTTATATATAGATATGAAAAATGCATACATGTGTAAGTGTAAAAGGGTATAAAAAAGTATAAACATATATCTAAGGAACCCATCATGCATATTTGGCCATGAAAATATGTACATAAGGGCTAGGTGTTCTTATATATATATATATATATATATATGTGAATTTGCATATGCATGAAAATGGAAAAAAGGAATATTCAAGTTTTTGTTGTCAAAAGAAAACATGCCTTAAGGTTGAGGTAGGTTCCCACTACATAAAACTTTAATTTTAATTCTATAATTTCATGATTATTTTGAAAAATTGTTTCCATAATTAATTTATTGATTTAGAAAATGGTTTTCTAATAACCACAAGCTTTGTTAAGGAATAATATGAATATAGCCCTTGAACATATTTATAGACCTTGTTCGAAGAGGTTAAAAAATGCTAGCCGCTTCTAGATACTAGAGCAAGAGTTATAAAAACCATACATTTATCATATTTATATACATTAATTATATAATTCAAATTCCCATTAAATTCATCATAAAAGACAACTACTTAATTTAAGGATCTATTAGTTCCAATACCAATCTTCCTGATATCTTCTTTGGTATCATATAACTCATCCTTAATATTCCTCTTAAAATTTGCATAAGGAATGGTGTGAACATATCACACTGTAGGGAATGAATTTTTACAGATACATAATTCAATTTTGAGAGAAATTCATCAACTACACTCTAAAACACTGGAACAACTGAAGGTTCTGAGGTGGAATTTATATAGGGTTGAAAAATTTTAATGAACTCAAACTAGCTTAATACAACACTTTATAAAGTGTATAATATTACCTTAATTTTAGTCCTGAAAGACTTAATCTCATCAAGAACATCTTGAGACATGTCTAATTGCACCATTGAAAGATTTTGGAACATTACCTTTGAGATACAACCATAACACCAAGATCATTGAACCCAGACATGGTAGTATAAACATGAGGTTATTCTTAACTTGTGTTATCCAATGCTTCTGATAGAATTAAAAATGGACGCCGGAAGGAGTAGTAAAATATCCCATCATGGAGGAGGAGTAAGCTCTATGGGAGTATAAACCCCTTGAATATCCACTGTAGGTAAGGGAAAATGATAATTGTTTTTTACAATTAAAGAAGGGAAAATGGTATTTTTTCCCATAAACCCCACTGCACATGGTTCACAAACTATGGGAAAACAATGATAAATGGATATTCCCCCCATCTGCAATAGGCACCATGGCAGTGCACTTAAGCCTACATGGTTGTAGACAAACTTTTTGTACTTTTAGGTTCCCCTGTCTATAGCTGCATTGTTTAAACAAACTGAACGACCTGGGTTACATAGTTTCCACTATTCATTTGGGCCAGAACCCTCCCACTCAATGAGAGCCCCCATAACAAGTTATGATCTCATGTTTTATTTCTTACGTACACCCTCCCACTCTAGGTGAGGTCTCATAACTTATCTAATAACACCCCACTCAATTAGAGTGACTTTACATAAAACCACTCAAATGGAAACCATATCACTTTGGGTGAGGTCTTGTATCTTATCTTATACCACAAACATCTCACTCAAGGAGAGGTATTTCTTCTAGTCTCAATATATCACCCAATCACATAGTTTGAGGTCCTATATCTCATCTCATATCACCAATATATTCTTTAGGTCAGGTCTCTTATCATATCATTTACCACTACTATCACATTCAAGACATGGAATACTTGAATATAGTAAGGGAGTATGAAATAAATAGAGAACACAACTATAAACCTAGCACATGGATGTCTAGTAAGCCATACCTAGTTTCCCACTAGAGGATAAACCACTATAAAACTCATAATTAACTATTTTTTCCTTTATTAGACTTAGTACCTAGTGTACCTAGACATGGTAATTGATGGGTCTTAAAATTAAGTGTAATGGACTAGAAACCCTCTAAATTTTACTTGATTACCCCATGAACCAACTGAACACCAAAATAGGCATAAAAAATCCCCAAGAGACATCCCAACACCCATATTTGTTTTCTTCTAAATACAAATTCTTGAAACTCTCACTACTTAGAGACTAAAAATTCAATCTCATTTGAATTATGAGACTCATAATGATATAGGTAATTATAAACTCCCCACAAAATGGATACAAATCCTTGGAAAGTATTCTGGATTATATAACCAATCAAGATTTATTAATCATAATGGAAACAACTACTCATTCCAAATTCAATATTGGATTCATGAAAACCATCCATCATCCTGATCTAGGGAAAGATATTTTTTTTCTAAAAAAAAACATCACAAATGATCCTTTATACAAATATTTCATAAAGTGGAATGAAATGTAAAGGGAGGAATGGGGTGGGTAGGGGGTGTGGGGTGGGTAGGGGGGTGGGCAAGGGAGGGGGCAGGGGGTGTGTGCTGGTGGCGGGGGGGGGGGGGGTAGGGGGCATGTGTTGGGGGCTGTGGGAAGGGGGTAGGGGGAAGGGGGGTGTGTAGGTGGGGGGGGGGGGGTAGTGGGAAGAGGGTGTGCTGGGGATGGGGGGAGGGGGTTTTCAGGTGGGGGGGGGGGGACAGGGGGTGTGATGGGTGGAGGGGGAGGGGGGGGGGTGTGATAGAGGGAGGTGGCAGTGGGGTGTGTTTGGGGAAGGGGGTGTGTGCTGGGGGTAGGGGGAGGTGTGCAGGTGGGGGGGGGGGTAGGGGGTGTGCTGGGGGGAGGGATGTGAAGGTGGGGGGGAAAGGGTGGGGGAATGGGGTGTGATGGTGGGGGGGGAGGGGGGCATGGTGGGGGTAGGGGGAGTGGTGTGTACTGGGGGGAGGGGGCAGGGGAGGGGGTGTGCAGGTGGTGTGGTAGGGGGAGGGGGGTGTGCTGGGGGTAGAAGGGGGGTGTGCAGGTGGGGGGCAGGGTGGTGTGCTGGGGTTAGGGGAGGGGGATGTATAGGTGGGGGGGGGGGGGGGGGAGGGGGTGTGCAGGTGGCGGGGGGGGGGGGGGGGGGGGTTGTCCATGTGGGGGTGTGATCGGGACAACCAGAACTCTTTGTGTCTGAAACTGTAAGTCTTTGAATCTTATTTTAAAGTTGTAGTTTTTTTTATCATGTTGATGTTTCTTCATCATCGTATACAATAATTGTTTCATACTTTTATATTATTAAAATACTTGAGTCTTGGTGGTGTTTTTTCTGTACATGTAGGGTCCAAATGGACTGAATAACATAAATTATGTGTTCCTTACTTCTTTCATTAAATTATTTCAACTTGAATATTTAGATTCCTCTTTCTTGGAATACTAATTTCAAATCCCCATATTAGTCCTTAGGTGTTTGTATGTTATTAATTTTTCTTTTTTCACCCTTACCCCTCACAAAGTTGTATCAGATCCAGATTTTTTTCCTTTTCTATCAAACCCATTTCTTTTGTCAGTAATTGATTTTGTGTATTTCTGCATCGTGATCACTTTATAAATTTCCTCTATTTATCTACTATATTTGATTAGATCCAATATTACATTCATAATTCCTCTACATTTCAAATCTATTTTGATAAACAGAGTTTATGCTTGAGATTGGTCATATTTTAGGGGTGTACACTTTGCGTTTTATGCAAGAACTAGACATATAATATTCTTGTAAACTTTTCAAAAACTAGGTTCAAAATCAAAAAATTTGATGGTGATAATGAATTTAACTTTTGAAGAAATATGATGAGATCCCTGCTAGTTCAGTAGGGCTTAATTGATCCCATATGTAGGCCCATGAAACCTATTATTACTATAAATTAAACTGGAAAAAATATCATAGAACTAGAAGGGAATATGGTCGATTTACCTTTCCTTACTATAGGGTTGAGAGTATTATCTGAATAAAAAATCACTGTTCTTGTTAGCTTCATCTTTCTTCATGTGACCACCCTTTATTATCCAGTAATTAATCTTCTTATGCTTCATAGACTTCTTTTTCTATGTTTTATTTTTTTACGTGGGGTTTTCTTCTTCATGTACTCTAGAAATGAACATTCATCATTATTTTCACTTTCATCCAACCTCATTGATTCCTCAAATTTTTCTGTTTATATATCCATGAGAACCTTTGGAATTTGTTTATTTTTCTTCTTACATCATTATTTTTATCTCATAGTAACCTTCATATCTTATTAAAAAACAATCTTTTTATTTATCAGTTCTTCTTACCTAGGTAATCATGTCATTCATTTTTTAGAGTGTGGTTAACATACTTACCACATCCAAAATGATCATTTTCCTCTGTAATGTTACCCATCAGTGGGGTGTGGGGAGGGGGGGGGTCTACAGGGCATTGGGTAGGGTGTAGGTGGGGTGCAAGGGGGGCAGTGGGGGGAGGAAAAAATAGTGTGTGTGTGTGTGTGGGGTGGGGGGGTGTAGGGGGAGGGGGGTGCAGGGGGAGGGGGGAAGGGGGGTGCTGTAGGGTGGTGGAGAAGGTGCAGTTGGGGTGTAAGGGGGCAGTGGGGGGAGGGTGTAAGGGTAGCGGTGGGGGGGGGGGGGGGTTATACAGGGCAGTGGGGAGGGTGTAGGTGGGGTGAGGGGGGGGGGTGAAAGGGGGTAGGGCATAGGTTAATGATGAATCCATTCATGAATAACCTTTATATATTCACCCAATAACATATAGTGTTCCCCCTATATGGTATAATTTTTCATTTATTTTTATGAATTTTAATAATTTTACCCTTTTATGAAATCCATACATAAATGAACATATAGAATAATATGATCATTAGATTTATATGATTTAATATTTTAACCATCTCCAAACTTTATTAATCTCTCATTCTTATTTTGTCCTATTTTGACAATAAGACTCTCAATATTTCTCTATATTCTAAATATAATTCTTATTTATCTTCAATTTTATATTCACGAATCATTATACACAAGAATATTTCAATGTTTTCATTAATTATATGCGTTATTATTTTTATGCATTATGTTTATCAGAGTATTTTATTTGTAACATAATGATATTATACGAATCACCATATAAACATTGAATGTTTTCATTAATTAAATGTGTTCTCATTTTTATGCATTATGTTTATCAGGATTCTTCACTCCTTCCTCTGATTTAAGTGTATAAAATAATGAATATTTCAATGATCATGATGATGGTGGTGGTGTTGGTGGCGGTGGTCTGAGAGGAAGTGATAATGATGTTCGTGTTTCTATAGGAGATGAAGAGGTTCATGATGGTTTTTGTGATGCTGATATTGAGTTACATTTCAGATGTAAATTTTATTATTGGTTTATAAATTTAATTTTATCAAATAGTTCTTTTTATTATGATGATATTGATATTGAAATTTTATTCTATTTAAATTGGAGAGAGTTTGAATTCTTATGATATATATTGTATTATTCTTGAGTTCAGTTTTATTTGGAAGGTGGTGTTTTTTTTTTGCTCGTAGATAGATGATGTGAGTAATAATATAAGGTGAATCTATTATTTAAGAATTTGATGATTAAGTATAGATGGGTAGAAATCAATTTACATGGTTATTAACTATGGCTGTAGGGTCTATTTTCCATGGTTTTGAATGTGTTATTAGGGACCAAGATCCATGGTTTAACCACGGGGGGCTGGTAGGTGGTGGGGTGGGGGGGGGATGGTAGGGGGGACTGGAAGGGGATGCATGGGGAAGGGAGGGTGGAGGGAGGGTTTGGGGGCAGGGTGAAGGGGTGTCCTAGGTCTGTGCTGGGGGGGACTGTCTGGGGGGGGTGTCCAGGGGGGGTGTCCAGGGTTTGGTCGGGTGGGTATCCTGGGTCTGTCAGGGGGGGGGGGTGTCTAGGGGAGTGGAGGTCTAGGTCTGTTCTCGGGGTTTTTCTAGGGTCTGTCCAGGGGGGCGTCGAGGGTTTGGGGGGGGGGGGGGGTCTATCTAGGGTCTGTACTGGCGGGGGGGGGGGGGGTCTGTATAGGATCTGTCTGGGTTGGGTGTTTAGGTTTGGTGTGGGGGGGGGGGTCTGTCTGGGGGGTGTTCAAGGTCTATCTAGGGGGGGTGTCGAGGGTCTGGGGGGGGGGGGGGTCCTGGGTCTATCCAAGTGGGTGTCCAGGGTCTATCCCGGGTGGGGTGGGGGGTGTCCAGGGTTTGTCCTGGAGGGGGGGGGGATTACTAGGGGAGTGGATGTCTGGGCTGTCTTGGGGGGTCTGTCTGGGGGGTGTCCAGGGGGAATGGTGAGGGGGTGCCCAGGGTTTGTCCTGGGGGGGGGGGGGGGGGTTGTCTGGGGGGTGTCCAGGGTCTGGGGGGTGTCTAGGGGAGTAGAGGTTTGGGTCTGTCTTGGGGGGGGGTGTCTATCATGGGGGTGTCTAGGGTCTATCCATAGGGGGTGTCCAAGGTCTAGGGAGGGGGGGCGGTCTATCTAGGGTCTTCTTGGGGGTGTCCAGGGGAGTGGCGGTCTGTATCTATCCTCGGGGGGGGGGGGGTGTCTGTCTAGGGTTTGTCTGGGGGAGGGGTCCAATGTCTGTCCAGGGGGGGCTGTCCAGGGGAGTGGAGTAGGGGATTTTCATGGGGGAAGGGGTGCTGTAGGGGGGTGTTTTTTTTATGAAATGGGAAAACTATATCCATGGTTTTAAACCGTGGATATAGGCTAAATTTCCATGGTTTCAAACCTGGTTATAGCTTTATATTCATGGTTTAAAACCATGGCTAATGCCCTTTGTGCCTTAAGATGCTACCACCATTTCAAACCATGGCTTTAAGTATTCATCCATGGTTGAAACCATGGATATAGACCTATAACCATGTCAATATCATCCATAGTTCATAAAAATGTGTCTATAACCTATATCCACAGTTTTTGGACTTGTAGCTATGGTTTTAAACCATGGCTATAGGCTAAATTTTCAATAGTGTGACCATTTGAAATTCTGGAAAGGATTGGAGCGGTATCTTGCTATTTAGAAATTCCACCAACTATATCCAAAGTTCATAATGTGTTCAATGTGTCATTGTTAAAGACAACACTTCTAGAAAAGGTTCTTTGGAAAAACCATAAAATAGAGGAAGCAATGTGGGAATATGAGTATGTTATGAAGAATAACCACCCACATCTTTTTGAAGGGATTTATACATGAAAAATTTCGAGGATGAAATTTATGAAGGAGGGAATAACATAACACCCCAAATATTTTATGATCTTTTTCTCTTAAATATATTCTATTCACAGTCTATATTTCATAAAGCACTGAGTTTATTTGAAACAACACTTGGTTATTTAGGAGATAGTCATAACCTAGCCATTAAACTTAAAATTTTCTCTTCTGTGTTTTGAATTTTGATAAATAGACATACACGATTGTGATCAGGGTTATATTTGGGGTTTGATAGAATCAAGTTAATTTTCAGTGAATAGTAATTTACCCTTATGAATAGTAACATACCCTTTTGAATAGTATCCCAACCTTAGGAATATTAACATGACCCTTATGAATGGTAACCTTACTCATGATTGTATAAATAAAATTTATGCCCCATAAAAGCGAAGATGAATATTTTAAGTGTTAGTATTTTTTGATTAAATAATGATTTAAATTAAAAATTAATATTTTTATATTTAGAAAATTATTTTTGAAAAATGGAGTTCATTTTTGGATTCTACACATCAAATAATTTTTAGGGTGAATTTTTGGTATTTTTCTAAAATTCTTGAATTTTTGATGAATAATAAAATATGATAAATTACGATAAATGCTAAATACTTGATTTACTACATCATAGGTGATTCAAGGATGATCTAAGACAACTTGGTTCAAAATAACATTCCATTATTAATATTTTTTATCACATGAATCAATAATATTCATAGTCTTGAGAAAAAATATTAAAATAATGATTAAAATAATGTAAAATCCCTCCTCCCCTCCACTATATAAACCACTTATCACCCCTCTTATTCCCACACCACTCAAGCTTCAAGCCTAGCCTAAATTCTACTGAAATATCTCCCTAATATTATCTCCCACTTCCATGACCTTCTGGTTTAACTAAAGGGCAAAAAACAAAGGCCTTAAGGAGTTTCTCAAGGAGGAGTACTCAAGAGGTGAACTTCTCTTCTCTTCTCTTTCAAATTCTTTTACAAGTTCCATTTTTTGTTGCTCTCTCCTAACCTCCACACATAAAAATGATATGATAATTCCAGTAACTTACATTGAATTAAATTTTATTATTCTAATGGAAAATTTCATCATCGTATCTCTTTTTCCCACCTCTTACATTAAAAATGAAAATACTGTCTGAGATGTGTTAATTTATCACATTCAAGGACGACAGGTTATCAAGTATTATTACCATATTAAAATGAAATCCTAAAACAATTTTTATATTTGAAATAGATTAAAATATATTCATTTCATCTTGTTAAATGTTCTGGAATCCTTACATAATCATAATATAAAATAATAACACAATACAAGTTTATTATGCACAAAACCGCCAAGTAAACCAAGAGTTTATCATTATATTTTATCAAACAAGTCATCCAAATGGTATGTAAAAAAATCATTCTAAGATCATTTATATCTCTGTAAATTTCAATAATAATATATATTAACAACTATAGATTCTTAACTACATTACAAATGAACTTCCATTCATGAATACAAGTAAATAGATCTTGAAAACCAAGGAAGATAATGTTCTCAAAACCATAAAATTGAACCTATTAAACCCATAAAAAAGGGAATGTATGAATATAATAAGGTTATAATAAATCAATTAAATGTTGAAAATGTTCTGTAATTATTAATTAATGAATCTAAATTTTATTATTCAGGTCATTCATATCAATCGAGAACATATTTGGGCAGAAGGTAAGGGGTTTCTTATCTCACTTTTAATTCCATGAGATTTCCATTGTTCACCACTTATTTCATGAATGTGGTGTATTGTGTACTAAATTTTGATAATATTATCATGATTATATTTATATTCATGGTTTTTATTAATTCTTTTTGTGGTTATTAACTTTTTGTCATACAACTCGATTGATTATAATATGGTAAGGGACTTTGTCTCTATTTCATTTCTTTTCCATTTACTTAGTATTGTGCACCTAATCTTTATTATGTGGTGTACCCAATACCCATTTGAGATCATTTTTCATTTTAAATTGTAAATATATTATATATCCATAGTCTAGTTTCATGTATATCAGTATTTTCTTAAGCCGTATACCCTTTTTACATACTTCATTTATTTGGAATGTTGTTTTAACTATGGAAATATTGATGAATATGTATCCTCTAATCTATACGAATACTATGAAGGCAGAATGTACTTTTATTAAATCTATTTATAAATAATTATTTGGACTTTGAGTGATGGTATGGGCCTACTATATCCCCTCTATGCATCGACAAGTCTCATGATACAAATCAGTTGGTGACAAACCCTTCGAGTTTGTTTCCAAAAATCATATGGATTTTTATCCACAAACTTAAACTATTTTGATGGTATAGTGGTATCTTGTGTTGGATACATGGCGTTCAATTAATAATAAGTATCTTTAGTCCTTTTTATCTATTAATATCCATGAGGTTTTCACTATGACAAAACCTATGGATGTAGTTTCATTCTCTGTTTATTAATGGCGTGTGTTTTTATTTTATTCACCATGCCATATTGACTATACCAAATTGTTTATGATTTATTTATTTTTGATTCATGATTCCACTATTAGTAACCCTTGCTGATCATTTGATATCACCCCTTTCATTTGTTTACCTTCAACATGTTATGAGGATGAGATCATATATTTAGTTCTCATGGATACAGTTTATGAGTTTTGTTATATATTTTACTTTTATTACCTTTTCCAATGTAATATGAGTTACATGTATGTATTTGGTTTCTTCAATACTAATGAACTAGTCATTAATTTAGTATTTCATTCCTTTTAATCATGCCAATGTAATCAGTAATGCACCGGCTCTGGGCTTATAGGGTTGGGGAGTTATACTATGACTACTAAAAATTAAAAATACATGGGAATAACTACTCAAATCAGGATCTTGAATTGGATATAGTGATATTCACATTGAATATTTAGTGAAATTATCTCTATAGAGAAATGTGAGAAATATATACATATCATAAAATCCTCTAGTATATATTCACAGAAAAGGAGCTTAATATTTTACAATGAAGGTGGTTTTAGGTGAAAAAATTTATGATTTTTCAATCCATTACCATTCTAGGAAAGTGAAAAAATTGGCATATTCATTGAGTAGATAATATCCTGCAACCCTATCCATAATGAGGATTGAAAGGGATCCAATATTCTTAGACATGAAAAGGATGGTTATGGGAATAATAAAAGGATCTTAATACCACACTACTGAAATAACTACCCAACCATACATTCATGAGAGGATCAAGGTAGTATATAAAGATGATGAGGTGATATAGAAAAAATTAGAGAATATTCCTAAGTTAAAATTTGTTTCCTTCTGAAATGGGTATGACCTTGTTTGTTTAAGGTTCAAACTTTCCAATCGGTTTCTAATGGGTTTTTTCGTAGAATCAGAAACACCCAATGATTCTATATCCATTTGCACCTACTTTCCAAAGGTAGGTGCTCACTAGTTGTGAACTAATGAGACTTAAGAATTTTCATTGGTCGAGAGGATCGGAGATTGGACTCATCACACCTTTTTTGGGGGAATTATTGCCTAATCTAGGACTCTCTTATATATTTGAGTTATTTTCGTGAATCCTTATTAAATTACCATGCATGAAAACGAGTCCTTCCTTTATATCTTGAAATCAATAATTGATATGTATAATATTCAGAGAATATTTTATATTTATTTAAGGTTTTTCATCGATAGATAATCATATGTATTTATTGGATATTCTTAGTCAATGTTATCCTTCAACACATTATAAAGAAATCTCTTAGTTATTATGATAACCATACTAGTTTTAAAGATACTCAGTGGGGCACTTGAAGTTTATTGTCGTTCAGAAGGACATGGATTATTTTAGAGTTGGGATCGTACCCGCGGATTGGCTACCTATGTATCCTTGTTTAGAAAAGGAATCAGAACCCACATAGTTTGGGAATTAAGATATAGTTTAAAGTCATATGGGACATATGAGAATTAATGGGTGATGGGATTAAACCTTTAGAAAGGCTTCCTACGTACTCTACTTTTAAGGAAGAGATCCAAGTCCACGTAGTTCGAGATAGAAGTGTGAGGTTTATGTATGATTATTGGCTCAAAGAGAGATTTCATATTTACTTTTACACTCTAAGATCACGTGAGTCATGCTCAGTGTGAGAAATAAGAGGTATTAGTAAAACCTGACAATTATGCCATGAAAGATGCAATCATAAGGAATGATGTGGGGAATATATATGCATGACTGCCCAAATAGATAAATACCGGGACTTAATTTAGAGAAGAAGCCCTGAAACAGGGTCTATAAATGTATATGTGCTTTATGGAGATTTGGATACTCTAAGTCAGGGCTTACTCCTGACTAAGATGCCCAAATTAAGAGGGGACTTGTGATTGGGTTTTATTCCTGAAAAAGAAGCCCAAATCAAAAAGGGATTAATACTGGGGATTACTCCAAAAGAGGAGGCCCAAGTTAGAAGAAAATTATGATTGGGGATTACTCTTGAGGAGGAGGCCCATATTAAGGGAACTTGGATTGGGGATTACTCCTAAAAAGGAGGCCTTTGTTAGGGAACTTTGGGCTTACTCCTAAGGAGGATGCCCAGATTAAAGATTTTCTCATCTTAAAGGATGAATTTTAATGAATGAAATATTTAAACTTAGTGACATAAAGATATAAAAATAACTAGGTTTTGGGAGAGGCTTGGCTAAAGCCCTTAGTATTATCCCTAAAGTCTTCTAAAAGGGTGGTGCGCTAGTTCTGTTGAAGGAATAAGGCGGCGCACAAGTGTCTTCATTTCCCTTAAGGGTTTGACACTTAGGTGCGCAAGTGTTGATGAGTTTAAAAACTTAGGCCTTATTCCCTCTCTTTAGATCTTCCATTCTAGGTAATAAATTACCTTAGAAGTGTTCATAAGACTTCAAGTAGAGACTAGGTCACCGAGAGCTTGAATATGACCTTTGGAATTTTTCATCCCCGAAATGGGGGGCCCACAAGTGGTATTTATAGGCTACTGAAGACCTTAGACGAAAATCAAACAGGGCACGCAAGTCACCTGTGTGGCCTATATGTGGCGTGCAAGTATACTTGCGTGACCATGATAAAACTTGCATGGACCATTATTAAACAAATCCCTTTTCATGACTTTGTCAATTTTTGATGTTTCTTCAAAGTATGAATCTCTCTATGCTAAGGTATTCCCCTTTTTTAGTTGTTAGACTCTGTGACAGAAAGGAGCATCAAAAAAAGTCCCCACTCAGAGTTGGATTTGGAAGGAAGAAGGATTTTACTCTGATGTAAAGGAGAAAACCAAGGAACTATGGTGCGTAAGTTTTGACCGTGCAAGTGGAGGCGCGCATGTGAGAGCTGCGCAGGTAGGACGTGCTGGGTACAACCCTGGCCTATAAATATGTGGCCATTCTCGCATAAGGCAACCGGATTTCAAACTTTCCTGCTCTCTTCATGAATTTTTATCTCATCGTGAAAGTATCTAGAAATTCAGAAGTTCATTGCTTCTATTCATGTCACACTTCTGCAGAGGTAGTTTGAATTGCGCGATGATACCTGCATGCCCGAACTTGGGTGACACAATTACACTTGCATGCCGACAAGGGACTTGCGCGCCTTAATGCCTTAGTTATTTTTTCACTTTTATTCACAAATTTTATGAAAAATAAACTTACTTAAGATTTAATTATTCTACCTTTGTGAAGATTCAATGGCTCCTAGAGGAATCGGAATGGCTAATGAGGTGGCTAGCAAGAAAATTGATGATATGATGAACATTGTTGGCCATGATTACTATGATATTTGCGACATCACTCTCCCATATTTGGAAAAGTACTTGAATAAGTATCATCTTAATTTACCATAGAGTATCTACCTACCTCTGTATGGCCATGGTCATTTGTAAGAAGTCAACATTCTAGAGCCAAAGAACTATCTTCTGCATTCTTGGTTTCAGACTTACACTAATTTTTCTTCAGAAAATGTCTCAATTGGAGGATCGTTTGTTAATACTAGAATAGTGGAGAAGGCCTACATAATTCATCATAGACCTTGTTCCCCAGATCTAAAACCTCACAAGCCTGAGCTGCAACCACATTTTTATCCCTCAATCTTCTGAAATTATTAGATGGATCAATCCAAAGGCTGAAAGAAGAGTTGGGACTTCTGTCCTAGAGGCTGTGTGAAGCCAACTTGGATGTGGGCATATCGGGTGTGACAAAACTGTGCAGATTTTTTCGAGGATCTGAAAGGAGCTACAATATATGAATCCATCTGGGCTAGGCAGACGTATTTCTACAGGAATTATGACTTTGTACTGGAGCTAATCAGCCGCTGGAGCCCAGAAACCAATTCTTTTTATCTGACTCATGGAGAAGTAGGCATTAGTTTGTGGGATGTCTAAAAGATCTTGGGGGCTCCAATTTTGGGTGATATGTATGATGAATTCACCCCCCCAAGGTGAATTGGAATGATTCGGAGAAGACTCTGGTTTTGGATCGGGAATTATTGAAAATTTTCTACAATATTAATAACTCAAAGACCTCCAAAACTCATTCTAGAAAGTATATTCATCTAGAGGAGTGGATGGATATGTTTCTTACCTAGAAAGAGGGGAAGGGACCCACCTATACTCGTCCTACTACCTGCCCTAGAACAGAGAAGAGGGGTGATTCTGGCACATTCTAGCCGACTCTAGAAGCTGGAGAATTTGAGAAGTGGGGGTATGAAGTCGATCAGAGAATCCCAGAAAAGTCCCATCTGGAAAGCTTCTTAGCCTTGTGGCTCAGTGTTTATCTTTTGCTAGTCAGGGCTTCAAAGGGTGGCGTCAGGCCAGAGACCTTTGTTGTTGCATCCAAGTTGGCTGAGAAGAAAATGGTTGGGTTGGCCACCCCTATTTTGGAAAATATTCACAGGAGCTTACTCCGTGTATTTATGGGTAAGTATCCTTTGAGAATAGTGGGACCATTCTAAGTTTTTTGGGGATGGGTTTCCACTCACTTCAGGACATACACTGTATAGAACGGAGTATAGGTTCCTGGAAGTTCTTTCAAGCCATCAATGTAGGAATATTCTAGAATTTTTCCATTAGACCTCAACCCCTATGACATGAATCCGAGGCTGAGCATGTTCAAGGAATTTAATTTCTTTCCTTAAGGAAACCTGCCAACTGGGCAGTTTGTTGATGACGGAGCAACCGGCCTGGAATTGAGGTCATACATGCTAGCTTGCAGAGATGGTGTATTGGCTACCATAATTGACGGAGAAATTATATGCAAGGCCTATGCTTCAAACATATTTGCTCGCTAATTCAAGTGTCTGCAGCAGACTGTTGTATCCCTTCCTGTGCATGTCAGGTCAGAGCAGCATCCGATGGTTGCTCGAGAACAATGGTTGCAGACATCTATGGAGAAGACCAGAGCAGTGTTTGATCTACCAGTTGCTAAAACATCAATTACCTTGAATACATGGTATGCCGAGAACATGGTAGCATAATACCCTAAAGGGGTACTGAATCATCCAGTTCATTGGGTGGGGAAGAAGAAGAGAACTATTGAGAAAGAAACCCTTCATTTGGAAGGTGAATCTTCCACACCCGGAGCTGATTCACCGGGTTCCTCACCCAAGGATGACTCGTTGGATTCTCAGGATGGGTATGACGAGGCATGACATGTGTTAAAGTGGCCTCGTGCTAGATATAATCCTCCTGTCAGAATCAAGATACCCACTCCATCGACTCCTAGTGAGTTACATCATTGAGGAAATTTAATTGCCATTTTTTTATAGAGCAACAATTTTTATTTTCTTAGCCTTTATCTGTGATTGCCAGAGTTGGAAAGAAACTGAAGTCCAAGATTGTAGGACCCTCCTCATAGCCTTCTGGTACACATGCTGAATATCTATGACTAGAGGATGTTCACACATGGAGGAGTTTATATTGCGATGCTGAAACTGCCTGACTGGATCTATGCGTGGGGCTACACATCCCTGGAATAGGGAATCTTTGGGATTCTATATATATCTGTTTTAAGGATAACCTCGATGAAGTGTGGGATTACATTAGAGAGATGGAGATGCTCATATATTCCACCGATGATTCCATTCCTATCACCAAGTGGGTGAAGGAAATGATATATCGTGGCAACACTGAGGGGACTGGTGCTTCTGGAGATAAGGAGTGGCACGATTACGTGGCTCCTAAAGATGTAAGTCTCTTTCCTTATTTTCTTTGTAACTTGATTCTAGTTAAATCTTTATTACTCAAGGAAATTACTTTCTTCATCCTGTAGCTTGCAAAGAAAGGAACTACTGAGGTTCCTTCACCACAATATAGCCCTGGTGGTACTTATATTAGAGATAATGAATCCCCTCACGAGCCAGGAAAGGTATCTCTGGGCCAGAAAGCCATGGATGAGGAGTTAGACATGGATTTTCATTCTCAAATTCCGGTATTTTGAGATGATGATGTCAATACTCCCAAAAAGCCAAAGAAGCAAAGACATCAAAGGAAGAAGTCCACAGTTAAAAAATTCATCATTAATGGTAAGTCATTCGGATAGTTATGAGTCTTAACCCATGAAAAGATTGATTATAAATCTTGGGATTGCATGGGATTATTCAATTTCGCCTTTGAGGGAGAGGATTGACCCTCCTCTAAGGAAGACGTAGGGTGCTGTTGAACAGTCAAAAATTCATGCTAACTTGGTTACTCCTGAAGAAGAGCCAGCGTCTATTCCTAATACAACTCCTACTATTACTGCAAGGACAGAAGAGCTTGGTTTTTTTAATTTAACAATGCTTTATAAAATGTTTAATGAAAACATCAAATGAAATCCATTCTATGATACTTTTAGGTTCAAAACTTTCAGCAGAGCATTTGGCGTCCACTGCAAATGCCTCTACAATTTTATCTGAAGAATCTATTCAGGGTCAAAGGCTACAGGATGAGGGTTGCCAAGAAGATACATTGAATGCTTCCACTGGTGAGACTAACCAGGAATCTGAGATATCATTGGATGAAATGATAAAACTTGGCGCATCTTTTGAAGACATTTTAGATCATGTTAAATTACCAAGTAATTTATAAGATTTTGGATGTGAATGTTATCGTTCATTTTGTTAAAAATAATCCTTATTACATCTCTGAACATGATTGGTTGAAATGTGAATTTCCATATGAGCAAGCTGCTGAATTGCCAATGCCAGAAGGGGGAATGGACAAACCAACTATTGCAGAGACACTAGCTCAAGTGGAGCTAAACCCGGTAGAGCTTCCTGAAACTCGTCTTGAAAATCCTGTTGAAGCTAGGAAAGACAAGGAGGATCCTTCTCATACTGTTGATCTAACGTTGGGTAAGAGATAACAATATTTGTTGCTGTACTTAATTTACAGGACAACTTAATCAACTTTTGTTATCCTTTGAAACTAACCAAAACTTTCAATTAACTATGCAGGGCCGTCAATTTCAGTGGTTAGATCTGGAGATGAAACCTCAGCCTCCACCCCAACAGGAATAGAAAGTGAAGTAACACGGGTTAGGGGGGAAGGAGCAGAACATGGGACTTCACTAAGTGCATTAATCCCAGATTATATTCCCCCTGTGACAGTGATGCTGAGTTTGACCCAGAAGTACAAAAGGTGCTCCAGTTTTCACGATAAAAGGCATGGAAGAACATATGGAAGATCATATCTGAAGTGTCTCTTGAAGAGCTATCTTCGAAGATCCCATGACTGTCATCTCTATTTGTCATGTTGGGACTTGGTGGTTTTGGATATCAAAAGATCCATGTCATAGTGAAACAAGTCCTCTTAATGAGGGATCAAGAGAAAAAGTACCATCAAGACTTGATCAGAGTGAGTATGTTGATCAATATCAGAGAATTTGAGGCTGTAGTGTCTTGAGCTGAGCCTGATCATACTGCCAAATTGAAAGAGCTGAAGCATAAGATAAAGGAGAAAGTTGTCTAGCAGATGCACCTTCAACAACAGTTAGATGCTGTTACTGGGGAACTTGACCAGCTTAATAATTCATTGGAAGGAGTTCTAACAGATGGTTTGAAATCCATCACAGATGCCAAGAAAGCACTCCATCAAGCTGAAAAATGTTAATCTGGTCGAGTTCATGAACTTCTAGTGGCTGCTTATGAAGCTCGGGATTTTGTAAATCATATGAAGAGTTATGTTGAAAGCCTCTTGTAATTCTTGGAAAATATAAGAGAATCCAATCTGTGGATGTCCTTATAACTCTTGTGCATCAATGAAAAACACTTTAATCTACAATCATTTGTTCTTGCCTTCTTTTTCTACCTACTTAAAATTTCCACTAAGCCAATGGGCTTAGTAAGTATTGTTTGATTTTTTTTTCTAGGATTTTAAGAAATTAGCCTACAAACTTTGAATCTTTTTATTACTCAATATTACCTAAATCATACAAAATGTACGTTTAGTGAGCTGGGACTTGACTTTTGTTGAGAGTTCCGTTGTATTTTGTGGGAAGTTTAAAGTCATGCACGTCGGACATAAAAAGGATAATGTTTAAGGTCGAAATAGATTTGATGAAATGGATTAAAATTGACTCAATTCCTTGATAATTTATCTAAAAACTTATTACCATATTCAAGTATGGGGGAAAAATATGTAAATTATGACTTAAGAAATTTTGAATCTGAGGAATGATATGAAAAAAGGGATAAAAGGAATTAGAAGAAGTATTTCCCAAGAATGAAGTAACCACTATTTAACAAACCCGTTAGGGGTTTGAATTATGCAGGGCCACTTAAGGGCATTGGCTGCATAGTCAAATAATAGAATATTTTGGCCGACAGGTCCGTTATTTAGACTACTTATGCATAGCCGCCTAAGGTCACGTGCTGCATAGTCAGGAGAAAGAACTCTCAGAAATATTACTTTTCTATTGCTAAAAAGCCAGTGAAAGTTTACGGAGATTCAAAATTTCTGAAGCAAAGAGTCTGCTGTATAGAGAGAAGTACTTCAATATGAAGAGGATATTTCCAATCAAGATTATCAAAGAATCGAATGAATGTCCCTCATGTGAAGGTCTGGACCAAATGAATGTAAGGGAAATATAAACCATAGATTTTAATACTTTCAGATCATGAAAAAGAGTATGGGGGAAATATGTTAAGGATGGCTTTTTTTTTTGCAGATCCCTACATATTGTCGTTAAGACAAACAAGTAAAAAAGAGGTTTTCCTCCCAAGAGTGAAGTTACCACTATTTGAAAAACATGTTAGGAGGTTGAATTATGCAGGGCCACCTAAGGGCATTGGCTGTATAGTCAAATAATAGCATATTTTGGCTGACAGGTCCATTATATAGACTGTCTATGCAAGGCCGTCTAAGGGCACGTAATGCATGGTCAAGAAAAAGAACTCTCGAGTATTAGACATTTTGTGACCAGAATTCATGAAAAGGGTTATGGAGATCTGGAATTATTTAAGGTTAGAAGTATGACACATGAAAAATGGGTATTGTTCAATGAATGAAAGAGATACATAGACCAATGTTGACCATAATCATGTTGTGGCTGGGTCCTAAATTGAGGTGCTGGACTTCACTACGTATCCTATAAGGATGGGAATAAAGACTTACGTAGTTCTTGAAATATAGTTTAATGTCATGTGGGACAAGAGTGTAGGAGATATTAGTTTTGGGTCATAGATCTCAGACCATAATGATGAATACACAGTGTGTGTTTTATAAACCTGATGTGAATGAAGACCAGGGTTTTCATACCACATTCATGTTTTCAAAGGAGGACATCTCAAGGGACTGAAAGTGGAATTTTGGGTTAGGCCCAAAGACTTGGGGCTGGATTCAGGGGACACTTGAATGTTCCTACGTATCCCATAAGTATGGGAATCAAGCCACATGTATTTCTTGAAATATACTCTATACAGATTTGGCTCGTACAAGTGAAGGGTGAAAGGGGAATTTAGCGCAATGATGGTTTGACTGAAGATTAAAGGTTCAGAAATTTCTATGTATGTACATAGTCTTTGGAATAAGACATGATTGGAGATCAATGTCAATGATGATTCCCTCTCACAAATGTGAAAAATAATGTTGTAGTTTATTGTCGTACAAGACAAAAGTTCGAACAGTTTAAGGTCATATGCTTGGACCGTGGTTAACCATGAATGGTTGCCTATGTACCCAGCCTAAAAGGTGAGGATCAAAGTTTTCATAGTTCGATTAAGAATGAATTTGTGATCAAGTTGTACTTGAGGACAACCAGAAGATGGTGTTGGGACTTACATGTGATTAGCATCCCAAAGAGGGTGTTATGGTTGAAGTTTACTCTAAGCTCACGTGATTCATACTCGGTGTGAGAAACAAGAGGTAGCAACAACCCTAACGATGCATAGTTTAACATCATGTTGGACGAAAGAGGGACTGCACAACTTAAAGTCTTGCAGTAAGGAATTAGGGGGGGACTATACAGTTTAAAGTCTTGCAGTAACGACTAATGGTGCTGCACAGTTTAGTGTCATGTAGCAGGGAAAAAATATAGTTTAACATCATGTAGGATGTATTAAGGGACTTTTTCAGTATTTAACATCATGTGGGACAAAGAAGTGCATAGTTTAACATCATGTTGGATGGAAGGGTGCTGTATAGTTTAGTGTCATGTAGATAGGACGTTGATTATGTAGTTTAACGTCTTGCTGGATGTAAGAGGGATTGTGCAGTTTAATGTCATGCAGTAAAGACTTAGGGGACAAGTTCTATACAGTTTAGCATCATGTAGCTAGGAAAATTTCCAGTTTAATGTCATGTGGGATGAACAAAGGGACATTTAGAGTTTAACATAATATAGGACGAAAGGGTGCTGTATAGTTTAGCGTCATATAGTTAGGATCAAAGGGTCGTGTATTTTAATGTCTTGATGGACGTAAGAATTTGTGTCACACAAAATACTTATTAAAAAACCTGGAATTGGTTGGAGTTTTAATGAGTTCTCCATCAATTGAGATTAAATAATAAGCTCCATTGGAGTAGACCTTATGTATTGAGTAAGGTCCTTCCCACTATGGTTCAAGCTTATGAGGTTTCTTTCCTATTATCATTGGAGTTATGAGAACCAATACCAATTCTCCTTGAATGAATTAACGAAGAATTTTTTTTATTAAAAGATCATGCTATTCTATTCTGATAGACTTCCAAGTGGTACAAGGTGCACAATATTTTCTCATCTAATCATTCCAATTCATCCAATCGCTTTTGAGATTGTTCATCTGTAGATGACTGATCACAAATGGCCACTCTGAATGAAGGTAATTTAACTTCAATGGGAAAGACTGCTTCTATTCCATATACCAATGAATATGGAGTTGATCGTGTTGTAGAGCAGGTGGTGGTCCGATAAGCCCATAAAGCATGAAAAAGTTTATCAGGCCATGATTTCTTATCTTTATCCACCATATTTTTCAGTACGATTGAAAGAGTCTTGTTGAAAGCTTCTATTTGGCCATTAGACACTGCATGATACTGGGATGAATGGTTGGATTTGATGTTGTATTCTTGATACAACTTCCTTACCTCAGATGAACAGAAGTTGGTGCTATTGTCTGTCAATATGGTATGTGGGACACCGAATCTAGTAATGATGTTAGACTTGATGAAGCTAACAATGCTTTTAGAACTAACTTCTTTGAGAGGTATAGCCTCTTCCCATTTGGAAAAGAAGTCAGTAGCACTAAGAATATACTTAAAATTCTTGGATGTAGCCTAAGGGTAAGGTCCTACTATATCCATTCCCCATGTGGTGAATGGCCATGAGTATTTAGATGTATAGAGCAACTATGGGGGTTGATGAATGAAGTTGGCACATACTTGACACGAATGACACTTCATAGTGAAATCAACACAATCTTTTATCATTGAAGGTCAAAAGTATCCAAGCCTTTGAATTTGATTATACATTCTATGTCCAGACTGGTGGGCACCACAGACTCCTTCATGTACTTCTTTCATGATAGCCATTGTCTCTTCACCATCAATGCATCTGAAGAGAATTCCATCAAAGCCTCTTTTTTAGAGAATTTTTTCTAGGTGATCTGGTCTATCATAAAGATTAAAATTGACCACACATTTCCAGACTTGTTCTTTCCCCGCTCTATCAGTTGGGAGTGTTCCATTTTGAAGGTAATCCCTGATAGGTGTCATCCATCCTGTTGTATGACCATATGGTTCATAAATGGGACTAATTTCATTTATTTCCTATATTTTGATTTTAACATAAGGTGAAATTGTATGACATTGGGCAATACTGATGATTGTCTCGTCCTGATTTGGATCTGCTAGAGCTGTAGCTATATTAGCCAATGCATCAGCTTGAGTATTTTGTGATCATGGGACATAAGAAAATGACAGTTCTAAATGAAATTCCGCCATTAACTCTCTAACATAATCATAAAAATGGATTAAATCTTCTTTTTTGATTGCATAATCCCCATTGACTTGTTTGATTACCAGGTCTGAATCACCTTTCACTTTTTGGTGATTTACTTGTGCCTGAAGCACCAACTCTAATCCTGTGACGAGAGCTTGATATTATACTTCATTGTTTGTACCGCCTTCCCAGAATAAGAAAGAATGAGGTAGCACTTCCTTTTTTGGGGAAATAAGTAGAATTCCCAACCCAACATTGTTGAATTTAGGATCTTCCATTTTCTTCCCTGTTAGACTTCTAGAATCACCGTCAAAGTACATTTCCCATATTTGAAGACTATCTTGAATAGAGAAGACTTCCTCATCAGGAAGTTCAATATCTAAAGATGTATCTTCTACTGATGGGTATTAAGTAAGGAAATCAGCCAGAGCTTGGACCTTTATTGCCTTTTGAGACACATACTGGATATCAAATTGCTGCAAAATAACTGCCCACCTTGATAGATGTCTTGTAAGAATTGGACGAATAAGGATGAATTTGAGAGGGTTATTGCGAGATACCAAGTGGACCTCATGATTTTGTAGATAGTGTCTCAATTTCTGAACTGCAAATATTAATGCTAGGAAGCACTTTTCAATACTTGAATATCGGGTTTCTACTTCAAGCATAGTCTGACTGAGATAGTAAAGGCTGTTTTCATTCCCAACATCATTGTTTTGGACAAGGAAGGCTCCCAATGATCGCTCTAAGTCTATCACATACAGAATAAGTGGTCTTCCTTCAACAGGTGGCATTAATACCTATGGACTCAAGAGATATTTCTTGAGAATATTGAATGCTTCTTGACATTCTTCAGTCCACTAGTAAGTGACTCCATTCTTCATCAATTTGGTGAAGGGTAAACTTTTGCCTGCCAAATTGGTAATCAAACGCCGAATATAGGCCAAGTGTTCTTGAATTACTCCCAATTATTTCAAATTCCGAGGAGGTGACATACCAAGGATTGATTTTTCCTTCTCAGGATCAACTTGGATACCACGATGGTGTACAAAAAAGCCAAGAAATTTTCCTGAGGTTGCCCCAAAAGCACATTTCAAGGGGTTCGTATTCAAATTGAGTTGTCGAAGTTTGTGGAATATGATTTCCAAATCAGCTGAGTGTTTAGAATGTTGTCTGGATTTAACCACCAAATTGTCCACATAACATTCTACAAATTTCCCTAAAAAGGGTTTGAAGATACGGTGCATGGCACATTGATATGTTGCACCCACATTCTTCAGGACAAAGGGCATTACCCAATAGAAAAACACACCTTGAGGAAATCTGAAGGCTGTAGATTCTTCATCTTCTGGTGCCATTCAAATTTTATTATATCCAGAATATCCATCCATGAAAGAAAGTGCTTCATAGCCAGCTGTTTCATCAATTAAGAGTTCTGTAATCAAGACTGGAAAATCATCTTTGGAAAAATGCCGATTATGATCTCTGAAATCAATGAAAACTCTAATTTGTCCATTATTATTTTTCACAGGGACAATATTAGCCAATCATTTAGGATTTTTAACTTCTCTAATGAAGTTAGCTTTGATGAGATTATCTACTTCAGCTTCAATTTTTGAAGCATAAGTTGGGTGTGTTCTTATTTTAGATTGTTTGAATCCTCGATATTCTTCTGGAAAACCCAAATGATGGGTAGAAACTTCAGGACCAAGCCCTAACATTTATATATAATTCCAAGAAAATATATCTTGATTTTGCCTTAAAAATGAAATGTACATTTCTTGCTCTTTAAGAGTCATGGCTGCACTAATTAAAGTGGGGTGTGGATCTTATTTTGTACCCATATTTATTTCTCTAAGTTCATCCATAGTAGTAGAGATACCCTCTTCAAATGCTGGAGGATCATCCCTAAGATCTTCCTCTTCTTCTTCAACACGTGTAATTTATTCTGTTTCTACTTGCATAGTAGATGATGAAGAAGAACTTCCGTGATCAGGAGAGATGTTAAAATTTGAACATCTTGAAGAAGAGGCTTTCATTGTTGACCCTATTGATGATTAAGGGTCTTCCTTGGGTATTAAAGAGGAGATGATGGATTGAGAATTGACATCATCGTTCATATCTAACATTTCTATAACTTCTTTTAGCCTAGTTGGAAAAGTATAGAGTTGCTGGATTTCAGCGGATGAAATGAAGACATCTCTATTTGAGCTTTCATCATTGCTTGGTGAATCACCAATTTCTCGCATGCTATCTGGCTTGATTTCCATAATTGAAATTATGGAAGTTTCCATAAGAGTATTTGGATTTGGGTCTATCCAGTTAATTTGACTGATGGGAAACACATAATCTGTACTCACATGTATGAATGGGTTTACTAGAATGATTTCCAAACCATATAGAGCATTAACTTTGGTAACCTCCTTTGTTGTGGATATCTCCTTACCCTCCATGTGATAGAATTATGCCTCAATGTATTGAGATTCACATGTTTTGAATGGGGCTTTATCGCCATACAATTTCCCAGTTTGACCATTGAAACAATATTTGAGACATTGATGGTATGAAGAAGGGATAACTGCATATTGATGTAGCCATGGTCTTCCAATAAAAATGTTGATGGCTGTATCGTGACCAAAAACCATGAAATATGAATTGGATACGAGTTCTGAGTGTAATCTTTCTAAGTGGTTTTTGTTCATTTTTATCATATTATTGTAACATCAAAGTAGAAGGAGATAAATCAGATTCTGTGAGGCCCAATCGACAAAGTGTACGAATAGGGATGATGTTGACTCCTGAACCATTATTAATGAAATCTCTTAGGATGTCTATAACATTGAAATTTCCAGATAAATACAATGGTCTAATATGTCCATGCACAATGTCCTCTTCTTCTTCATCTGTAAAAGATATCACTGCACGAAATTCTGTAGGACCATTCTCTACATGGTAGACTTCAGTCGCAACAATTTCAATTTTGAATTCCTAAGGACTTGACAAAGCCTCAATGAGTGCCTCCCGAAGATCCTTTGATAGATTCAAGGCATCCAGAATTGATAACTTGGCTGGTACTTGGGTCAAATGGTTCAAGACATCATATTTTTGGTCCAAAGGTCTGAATTTCCCAACAGAAACATGTGGTTTCACAGGTGCCTTATAAGTTGATGCTCTAGAAGTAGATGAATCTTGTATCGGGGTAGAAGTTGGAAATACTCTTAGCTTTGGAAGATTAGACTGACTAGGTCTATTTATTTGTTGAGAGGAAGAAGGTGTACCTTCTAACTGATCTTCCAAAATAACTGTGCCAGGACTGAATCTGGCATTGGTGGAAGAACTTGCTTGTTCTTGTTGAGCCCACTAAAGGGCTCTACCACGAGTTTTTTCTGCATATACAGTTCTAACAGGGGTAGGATTGAAATAGTGGTTTCTGGAATATCTAAGTCATCCTCTGTATCCTAGCCCTTTGGAACTTCCTCTAATTCCTCTGTTTGATACAGGGAACTGAGGCTCATCAGGATCGAAACTGTGACTAGAATAAGGATTTGTTAAATGAATCATGTTAACAGAACCAAAGATCAACTCTTCATCTGAGGAAGACTCTACCAGATTATCCAGTTTAGGCTGTTCTGTTTGGAGGGTCGGTGCCCATGGCTTTGAAGTAGATGGCATAAAATCTTCCAGAGTCAAAGACAACTTGGGGTTTAAAATGAGCTCATCTTCTTCTGACTGCTCTTCTTTCTTTGAATTATGCCACTTCTTTGAGTATTTTCCCTATGATGAAGAGGGTTTTTCTATGGCATTCATGGAAGAAGGCACAATTTGTTTCTTCAATTGCATTAGTAAAATGGCATGAGTTCGGTTGATCATTTCCTTGACCATCAAATCATCATATTTCTGCACATTTTTTCTTTTTGACTTCTTACCATTTTCCATATTCCTCTGGATCTGTAGTAGTAACACATGATACCTGGGCTGAATAACCTTTCAATTTTACTTGTCCTGATTCCACCATTTTTTACAGAATGTATTTGAAGACAAAACACTCCTAAATGGGATTCCCCAACATATAATGAAATGAGAAATAGTTGGGAAGTTCCTCATGTCCTTCCTTTTTAGGCATTTTGGGCCTTGTAAACTGAACCAAATTATTTTACAGAGCTGAAATGAAGTAACCAGGAACTTGTTCATTCTTGAAAGAATAAAATTTGTTCTCAAACTCCTCAAATTGTTTCCGTATTTGATCTATTTGATCGTCTTGATGAAACGACCTCTATTGTTGAAACTCAGGAGTTGAAGCCCTTCGATAAGATGAAGTCTTTGATGTAGAAGTAGGTACAGGTGCTTGTTTAAGTGTGAATGTAGCAGTCTCTGCTTTACCCATTCTCCTTCCTAGAGCTGATGGAATTACACGAGTTTTATCCTTAGTCTGTACAAGAGAATCTTCAATCTATTGAGAGATTTAAGAAAGGTCTTGAAACCCTCTTCTATATTTCACAGGGATCAACGGTGTGTGTAATTCATCACGAAAAGTTTCCACACAGATTGGCAACAATTCTTCTTAAGGTAGTGCTAATCTTAAGGAATATGTTCATCCCTTACAGTGAGCATTGAAATCAAAAACTCATTCATTCTCCCATTTCTTACAATGTTTAAGATAAAAAACTTTTGTCTTTGGCAACGTTGAGCTGAATTGAAGAAGGTATCATTGATGGAGATCTTTGCATCCAGTAATTGACTGAGATTGCAAGATTGTATACTAGACAAAAGCAGACCCTTGTAATGATTGTACAAAACACTTGAGCTTAACTACTTCTTGTTGTTGAGGAGTTCCCATCATAGGATCACAATGAGAAACAAAATGTGTTATGTATTGCTCTGGGTCTACCGAACCATTAAATATTGGGAATGTGGTACTTGAAAAATTTGATGTGGGAGGAATTGCATCAATTCATTCAGGGTAAACTCTCTTTTTTGGTTGAATTTGTGCAAATTTTCTCTCCATAGCTTCCAAATGAGCTGTTAATGACTCAATGGTAGTTATTAGATTTTGAGAAACATCCAGTTGAGCTTGGACCTGAGTAGGTGCAATAACTGGAGCTTGGATAGGTTTGCCGGCTGGTACTGTAGCTGATGGTAGCACCACCAATTGTTGTTGCACATGACCCATAGGATTAGACCTGTTAGGGTGTACTTGTGAATGAGGGTATTATTGATCCATGTTAGTAGCTACAACAAATTCCCATGGCTGACTAACTCCATCATGCTTAGGAGGGAGAATACCTTGAATTAGTTCGGCATTCAACCTCCTTAATTCCTTAATTTCTTCCTCTTGTTGTGTGAACCTTTTCTCTAGTGAGAGTGATTGGCCTTCTCTAGAGGATGGGTGGAATGTAACTTGACTTTTTTCCTTTCCCCTTGTCGGATGCCTTTCAGAGAGGGGGAAGTTGGTTATTTGAAGAAATACCTGGATTCTGGGTAAGCCTTTGATTTCGGGTACGCACACCTTCTTCATTTACTTATGTTTGTATAGCCTCTTGATCAGGAACTTCTTCATCTGATCCCTCTAAGTGAGCCTCATGTTCTGGAGGATTAGAAACAATGACATTGATGACATTTATTGATGCATAACACATTGCATCTCTTTTATCATCATTTATGCGATACTATCTTCTTCCATGTCCTTGATGATACATTGCCTTTTATTGATTTGATCCCCTAGGAACTTCTTGACGAACCGTAATTTGGAGGGAATATCCTGATAATTCAGCTCTATGTTACTCTTGTGGATTCTTCCTGAATCGAGAGAAGACTGACTTCCGATAAGGAAGAGATTGAGGATTTGAAAAAGTCCCCAGTCTAGTGGACTAGGGCTGTTCTTGCTGTTCCTGCTCAACTCCTCGAAACCTATTTGTTGATTTCGAGGGTTGGGTTAAAAGAGTCCCCAGTTTGGCAATCTGGGGTGGTTCTTGAGCTGCTACATCTGAGAATTTCTTAAAAGCTCTCCTGATCTTGCGGACTTTAGTCTGGAAATTGGCTGGATGCATCAACCTACATCCACTCAAATCACCTGTCTCAAATTACCATTGGATGATTTCTGAAACTTCTGTCACCAGATGATGTGATCTCTCTAAACGAGAAGCATGTTAGATATTCTCATTTTCCTGATGCAAGAGTAATTCGACAACTTGTTCTTTGTATGCCTGACTTTGGGAAGAACTAGTTGAGACCTATTCTTGAGCAAGCCTTTGGTTAAAAAAAATCCAATTGGCTTTGTCTGGCCATAGTCAATAACATTGCATGAGGCCGTTTTTGGCGGGATTTTTTGATTGGAGAGTACTGTGAAATTTGGTTCTACATGAACACCCCATCCCCTGATATGAATACCAGATGGGGCATTGGAACTGGCACAATCTTTTTAGTGCACCAAGGCATGAACGCTGAAGGGAATTCTACTGCTTTTTACCCTTTGAATATCAGAAAACTAAGAGAGAGGCCAAATCAATTTGGCATTTTAACCCTTATATTTTCTTGACATGATTTTCGTATTCATCATAAGATAATATTTTCTTTTTCAATTGAAAGAGAGTTTTCCGCATGTTGAGATGAATATCATGAATACAATATTCTGTCAACATTTCTGGAATATCATACTGAGAGTCAGCCAAAGGCCAAAAGATGACTGGTACTTCACCTTTTTCCAGTAATTTTCTCATATTAATCCTTTCCTCTTTATAATTAGTTGAAGATTCTTCTACATGATTAGACCAAAACTGGTGCTTCCTTGTTGCTTTATCAGATTCAAAAATATTGGTAGAGAATTCATTTATCAAACTAGATGATGAATGACCCAGGGGTGGTTCAGAGAATGACCTACACCCCAGGCTATCTTTTGATTGAGAAAGTATTTCACCTGCTAGTGGTAAAGCATCAGAAATGATTGGCTTCACATTCGAAAGTGCCTCAAGATAAGAGGGCTTTCTCATCACTGCATTATCCTTTAAAATTTTTTCCAGGAAATGAAAATTAATACTTTGGAGAGGACTTTCACAGCTAAATTCATCGTCATGTGGAGGACCACCATGGTGGGTTACAACAAAAGATGGAACCTTGTGCTCCTTTGTCTTTTGGCCACATAGAGGGTTATCATGGCTCTCATCTGAAGATGATACTTTGAGATCGACCGAACTGTCATAAAGAAATACTTCATTAGGAAGTGTCTAATGAAGACCTTTGGGATTAATGTTCCCAATATTGGGAAATGAGAGAGTAGAATATTGAGTTGCAACAGACAATTGTTTGCGGGATTCAAGAACTCCAGCATCGAGCAAGGCCTTATTATAGAGAAGCTCTTAATTTCTTGACTGTGCTAAACGAGTCTTTTTCTTAGATGCCTTATTACTCATTTTGGGAACCACTTGTTGAAAAAAGTGGTTATTATGGGCAGGTGTGTGTTCCTGCTTAGGAGAAATAGTCAGGTTATGCTGATTATCTCCATTCAAATCGGGTGTATGTGCCTGACTTGATTGTCCATATGATATTGGGGAGTATGCACCACAACCCTCTTGGACTGGAACAAAGGTTTGTATCTTTTCTGGAGTGATATGTTGATGTTTCACTCCACTGGTAGGGACAAATTTTCATTTCATTCCCTATGATGCTACTGAAGCTGTTATAATATTCTGACAAGCATCCAGAATATGAGCAGAGATTTTCTTCTACTCTTTCACCATTGTCAGAATGTTTTGATGAATTCAGCTGCTGGAATGGGAATATACTTACATTCCATGCTTGGAGTAGGTGTTCATTCCTACTCTTATCGTCCTTTTCCTATTAGTGAATTCTGACAGTACTCACGTGTGAAGGTAAAAAGTTTAGTCTACTCCAAATTTGTCGCTGGGGATTTCCAACTGACTTCTCCGAGTGCAACCAAATGAGACTGTTGGTAGGGTTGATGAACATTAGCTGTTGTATGTGCTTACTGTGTATTCTATTTCAAGTATGGTTGACTAATTTCCTTCAATATTGGTAGACGAGACTGAAGATATAATTGTTGATTGTAAACAGGTGTATGTCCCTACTTATCAATTTTCACCATATTAGATTGGCGAGCTTCTATGGTTGTAGTCAGACAAGCCTGCTGACTAGATGATGAGTTATAAACAGGTGTATATGCCTGCCTATAATACTATGTTGGAATTTCCTGACGAGATTAGTGGGTTGCTGCTAGATGAGTTTGCTGGACAACGGGATTAGAACAGACGAGTGTATGTGCCCGCTCGTTGCATTCCATCAAGTTGGCTTGATGGACTTCTCTGGAGGGGGAAGAGATATAAACCTGCTCCCTGTTGACCAGATTTATCCTCTGGCGATTCGTCTTGTGTGCTCGGGTCTGAGGAACCTGAGTCGAACCTCTGAAGGCGACACCCTCATCATGCTTAGGGAGCACTGCCGCACGAGTCTGGTGGCGATTGTTGGTGGGATCCCTCGGGAGGGACTCTTATGTATTTGAATTAAGGCCTTGAGTGACCTTCTAAATCACCTCCCCATAATATGGGAGGGATTGGTGATTGTGTTCTGGGGATAAAGACCCAAAACGGTTGGAAACGGTGGTTGGAACCACCTGCTTCTTGATCACTTGTCGTCGCTATCCAGACAACCAGGATAAATTATTGACTTAGAGGGCTTATCGAGTGGCCTCTAGAGTCAGAATGGTACCGTGTTGTCGGTATTACTTAACTGGTGCATTTGAGACCCAGTGTTGAAGACACAGAGTAGGTGATGTCATCCTCAGAGCGGATGAAGATCCAACAGGAGTAGCGACATATGCATTCACAGGTGTGAACTTTAGAGAAGCCATTTCTGTAACGCCGAGAGATCTTGGAAGCGAGTTCCTGTTTTATATAACAGACATAATCACGATAAGTTCGGCCACTAGCTTTTTTGGATGAGCACATATGTTATTGATTGCTTTGTTGGCCGTCACATTGAGTTAAATATGGGCCTAACAAATAAGTAAAACATCATTTAAATTGGTTAAGGATTTACGTCGAGTTCACCATTTTTTTTCCTCTGGAAATGGGGATGACCTTGTTTGTTTAAGGTTCAAACTTCCCAATCAGTTTCTAATGGGTTTATTTATAGAATTGGAAACACCCAATGATTCTATATCCATTTGGACCAACTTTCCAAAGGTAGGTGATCACTAGTTGTGAACTAATGAGACTTAAGAATTTACATTGGTCGAGAGGATGGGAGGTCGGACTCATCACCCCATTTTGGGGGGAATTATTGGCTACTATGGGACAATCTTATAGATTTGAGTTATGTTTGTAAATCCTTATTAAATTACCAAGCATGAAAATGAGTTCTTCCTTTAGATATTACAAACAATGATTGATATGTATGAGATTTAGAGAATCTTTTATATGTATTTGAGGTTCTTAATCGATAGATAATCATCCGTATTTATTGGATATTCTTAGTCAATGGTATCCTTCAACACATTATATATAAATCTCTTAGTTATTATGATAACTATACTGGTTTTAAATCCACTCAGTGGGGCACCTGAAGTTTATTTTCATTTAGAAGGACATGAATTATTTTAGAGTTGGGATCGTACTCGCGGATGGGCTACCTACGTATCCTTGTTTAGAAAAGGAATCAGAACCCACATAGTTTGGGAATTAAGATACAATTTAACATCATATGGGACATATGAGAATTAATGGGTGATGGTCTTGAACCTTTAGAAAGGCTTCCTACATACTCTACTTTTAAGGAAGATATCAAAGTCCACGTAGTTCGAGATAGAAGTGTGAGGTTTATGTATGATTAATGGATCAAAGAGAGATGTCATAATTACTTTTACACTCTAAGATCACATGTGTCATGCTCAGTGTGAGAAACAAGAGGTATCAGTAAAACCTAACGATTATGCCATGAAAGATGAAATCATAAGGAATGATGTGGGGTTTATGTATTCATGACTGCCCAAATAGATAAAGATCGAGACTTACTTCAAAGAAGAAGCCTGAGAATAGGTTACATAAAGGTATATGTGCTTTATGGAGATCTGGATACTCTAACTCGAGGCTTACTCCTAAGGAAGATGCCCAAATTAAGAGGGGAATTGTGATTGGGTTTTATTCCTGAACAGGAAGCCCAAATCAAAAAGGGATTAAGACTGGGGCTTACTATTAAAGAGGAGGCCCAGGTTAGAAGAAAATTATGATTGGGGCTTACTCCTGGGGAGGAGACCCATATTAAGGGAACTTGTATTGGGGCTTACTCCTAAAAAAGAGGCCCATGTTAGGGAACTTGGGGCATAATCCTAAGTAGGATGACCAGATTAAAGATCTTTTCATCTTAAAGGATGAGGTTGAATGATTGAAATCTTTAACCTTAGTGACATAAGGATATAAAAATCACTAGGTTTTGAGATATGTTCCACATAATTCCTTTTAGATAAGGATTACAACAAAGGAAACATTCCAAAAAATGGCTTTGAAGTGGGTTTTGAAGGCTAAATATTGAATATGAGAGGTGGATTTGAAGAAAATAGTTGAATAAGTAGAAGGGGAACCCAAAAATAGGTAGGCGCGCAGGCCTTGCTAGGGAGTGAAAGTACTGGTCGCGCGGGTATACTTGCACGACAAATGTATACTTGCGTGACGGTTAATCTATAAGGTAATACTTGTGTGGGGCTTGGCTCAAGCCCTTAGTATTTTCCCTAAAGGCTTCCAAAAGGGTGGAATGCATGTTCTGCTTAAGGGATAAGGTGGCACGCAAGTGTCTTTATTTCCCTTAATGGTTTGACACTTAGGTACGCAAGTGTTGATGAATTTCAACACTTAGGCCTTATTCCCTCTCTTTAGATCTTCCATTCTAGGTAAGAAATTACCTTAGAAGTGTTCGAAAGACTTCAAGTAGAGACTAGGGCGCCGAGTGCTTGAATATGACTTTTGGAATTTTTCATCCCAGAAATGGGGGCCCACAAGGGGTATTTATAGGCTACTGAAGACCTTGGGTGAAAATCAAAAAGGGCACGCAAGTCACCTGCATGGCCTATATGTGGCACACAAGTATACTTGCATGACCATGATGAAACTTGAGCGGCCCATTCCAAAACAAATCCTTGTTCATGACTTTGTCAATTTTTTATGTTTCTTAAAAGATTGAATCTCTTTATGATAAGGTATTCCCTTTTTTTCAGTCGTTAGACTCTATGACGGAAAGGAGCATGATCAAAATTTAATGAAGATGAAGTTATATAGACTGGAACCTAGATATGTGTCCCATAAAAAACAAAACTGAAGAGGAACATGTTAGATGATATGTATAACTCACAATTATATATTAATATAAGAAGCATTAATATATACATATATATGAAGAAAAAATTATGACGGGATATCATGGAGATAGGTTGTTGAATTTGTATCTTGATTCTTGGTATGACAACAAGTCAAGGCAAAATGACATAAGCCTAGTGGTATGATGAAACAATTTCCAATACCAGTATGGTAATGAGAAATAATAACCATGCATTTCTTCATAGGACTCCCTCAGACATCTAAAGGTAATAAGTCAATATGAGTGGTATTCAATCATCTTATAAAGCCAACACATTTCATTACTATCAAGTAATATTTCTCTCTTAACCAACTCACCAAGATATACATAAGTGGTAATATTTCATGGATTTCCATGCTCTATTGTATTTGATTAAGATATAATATTCACCTCAAGATTATATATAATCCTTCAAAAAGTGTTGGATATAGAGATGAGTTTCAGTAATGCTTATCACCCTGATAATAATGGTCAATTTGAAAGAACTATTCAGACTCTAGAGGATTTTCTAAGACTATGTTCAATGGATTTCGAAGTATATTGGGATTAACCCCTTCCCCTGTCAGAGTTCTTGTATAAAAAATATTTCTATTCTAGAATTCAAATGAAAAATTATGAGGCTTTATATGGGTAGTTTTTCTAGACTTTGAAATAATGGGATAAAGTAAGAGAGAGTAAATTTATGGGACTTGATCTTATCCAAGACATGAAAAATAAGTTTCAAACTATTCAACATCATATAAAATCAATGAAAAGTCCATAGAAAATATGTACATAAAATCATCAATGAGACTTGAAGTTTGAGGTCGGATATTTGGAGTTCCTTCATATATCACCATAGAATAAAGTCATGTGGTTTGGGAATAAGGTAAACATTAGTCCTAGATACATCATCCCCTTTGATAACCTTGATTGAATCAGAGAAGTGGAATATCAACTAAAACTACCAGCTAAGCTATCTCAAGTATAACAGGTGTTCCATGTATCTATGTTGAGAAAGTACATACTGGACCCCTCACATGTACTACATATTGAAGTGGTACTTGTTGGAGTTGGTGGCCTAGAACCAAATACTTTGTACTTTATTCATTAATAAATACCTTATCACGTCTTTATTGTTCTTCTGTGTGAAAATGCATGTGATAATGTCATAAGAATAGCTATTTCACTAAAAGGTCATAACAGATCCTTGGTATGATGAGAACCCGAAAGTGCCACAACATTGTTCTTGAATGTATTCTCTATGGCCGAATGATGTTATTTGAGGGACACAAATAATATAGGATATTAGGGGTGATGATTTCTAAAAATTTGAGTCACCTTATCCTGGTGTGTGTCCTTGGTAATATCTAGGAGGATATTATGAGAATGAGACCCACCAGTAGGAAATCCCCATTTCATAGTGTCATTGGATGTTATTATCTATGGACTTTTGTATTGGTCCCTAGATTTTAAGATTGTTATTAATGGGTATTGAAACTCACTTAATTACTTGTATTGACGAAAACTGTGATTACGCACTATTCAAATCGAGGTAGGATATGTTGGGTGGGTCATGAGTAATAATGCATTTATAGATAATGTGAGAAAGGATTTGTCCCTTCTGTTCCATAGTGGAAGTAAATATCTCAAGACCTTTGATGGAATTGATATAACCCAAATAAATCCATGGACATGGTAAGGAATTGAAAAGTTAAATTTTGGGAAGTCAAATAAAGAATAATCGAGTACATGGGTTGATGACACCAGCATGCAACCTTCTTTATTCGAGATATTGAGAAAAAGGGTTTACATTACACGGTAAGCATTCATAGGAGGTGACACGTCATTGCGACATTAACATCTTTATCTATGGGTGCCTTGGTGTGTTTCTAGATGCTAACCTTGGAACATAGGTAGGATCTAACTAATTCCACTAAGAAATAGTCTTAGAGGCTCACACACTAAGTGTTTCTACGTATCTCAGTTAAATATCAATTTAACAATTTGAATAAAGATTATTCCCGATTGTGGTTTAATAATTATTCGAGGATTCCTGATCGCATTTATTTCGACACTAGTTATTAGGGAGAATATATTGTGGGTGAAATAATATATTTATTTGTGAATAATACAGTAATATTTATTTAATAAATAAATATCTATTAATCAAGGTCTAATAAATGTGGTGGAAGAAATAAAGAAAATGGAAAAAAGTACACACCATTTATATTAATATATATGCTGTATAGTTTTTCTGGGGATATGTGAGAAATAATATTATATAATTAATTAAATAATATTAGGTGTAATTCTCTGGGTTCATTTCAAGTAATAATAATTTTCAACTATTATTATATGACATGGGGTCTTACTAAGAATTAAATTAAATGAATAAATTATTTTAGGTAATTAATTTATTTTATTATTCTAAGTAATTGAAATCCCAATTATATAATTATCATTTGCCTAGATATTTTTTTGGGGTTTGTTCACAACATATCTAAAAAATATCTCAATCAAAGAGAGAATTATTTTCTTCGAAGAACGCTCTCAAGCTACGAGAGAGATCCTCCTCCGCCGGATCAAGGAGAATGCTTTGAAAGTAGCTCTCATGGAGATCTAAGGTGGACGTCACAGGCGAAGGATCTTCTGCGAAATAAATTGAAGATCCCTTCAACGACATCTAGAGATATGTGGAGCACATGTGTATCACCGCTAGAGTAATCCTACACTTAGATTTTACAACACAAGGGTAGATCTCCTCAGATCGTGACCGAAAACATCAATGGAAAGAGAATTCCATCAAGGTAATTATTGTCTTCTAATTAAATTAATTATAACCAATATATGATGATCCTCTCTATGATTCTAGGACTCCCTTATTTTTTTTCATTCTTCATTCTACTCTGAAGATCCAAAATTTTATTATCGTGACAGATCTTAGATTGATCGTTGTTAACGGTAAAAATTAAAGTTGGGTACACCCACCAACGCACTTCCGCTGTGCTTAGAAACACAAATTGGTATTAGAGGGGTCATATTGTTGATTATAATTATTTATTTTTTCATTGGTGATTTATGGATTTAATAATTTAGATGTTTCAATTCATGTTAATCATTATATAAATCTAAATCTCAAGATCTATTCCTCATCTTTCGTTTCTCATTCACCTTATAGAAACAATTTTTTCTTTTTATATTGATTAAATTAAAACAAAGGATCTCATCAAAAGGTGCCAATTATTCCTAGACATACAACACTAGAACACTCTCTGTGTATTCGGTAGTACACACCGTGTATTATAGGTTCCATGCACTAGGACAGTCTGCCAAACCAGGCCATGTCATTGGATTCTATATAATTCTTTAAGACTCCATGTGTTGACCAGGAATAGGTGGCCCACAGTTTCTGGATTACATGCTGTGTGGGATACTGAACATGGCGTGTAGTCCATTTGGGTTGGGAATGGACCGTGTAACCCTTATATGGATTTCCCGATTGGAAATTGTGTGACGTGGATACTACATAGCCTGTGCCCCACTGAACACACCATGTACTCCAAAGATTTCTGAAGTAAATCTACCTACCATGTCCCCGGGCGTGTACTTCGGATGGACGGTGATCAAAATTACACATTGTGTAGTCGAAATTACACACCGTGTACTCATCCAAATTACATAGATTTATTAAAATGTATTATTATATTATACAAACCCTTGAGAGGTGTACCCTTTGGCGGCATAAACCTGCGGCACAACACGTGATAAGTATTTTATATATATATTTTTATTTTATCTTCTGCATAATGTTCATTTCTACTCATTGGGTAGTTGTGAATGAGAATTCAATGGGTTGCCTCCAAGGTACAAGTTACATACAAAGGTAATTTTAAATGAATTTATTTTTTTACAATTAGAATGTATGAGAATCACAAGGAAATTCAGAAAAAGTGGTTAAGATAAAAGGATTGATTAATTAAAGATAATTAATTTATTCGAGTGTGATTTATCTTAAACAAGAACAATTTATGAATTAAATTTTAGTTTTATTTATGTGTAAATATCGTTGCATGTATGGATGATCATGAGATAGACCAAGACCTTTGTTTGTGAATGGTTTTTTTTAATTTATTTGTTTAAATTGAATTTTTTGGCATGTGATCCTTATCCTCATTAACATGTAGGGACTACATGCTCAATGTTTCTTCTATGTAAATCCCCCTTTTTACCCCTCACCTGTGTGTGAGATAAAAGCATATATAATGGATTGAGCTCCTGATCTAGTGGAGGTGGCTCAAGTTAGGATCCAAGGTGAAACCAATCTAAGGAGATACAAAGGTGGACAAGTGGAAAAATATAAACACAAACCCAAAAGGTTCAAGGTGTTTTTCCCCTAGGTCATGGGTTAGTTTATTTTCTACTAGATAAACTAACCAATATAAAAATCTCACGATCATACCATTTATTTTATTTCTCTCAGTTTCATGGTTTATTTATTATGGGTGTGTTTCCATGATCACACAATTTATGAATTAAACAAGCATGAAAGATAGAACTAAAATAAGACTGACTTATGCATAATTGTTATCTTAGACATGGTAAATAACTTAAGTATATCTAACTTAATATTAACAATAATGTAATCAAATAAAACAAAATGGAAATTTATGTATACGGATAAAATACCTCCAGGAAATATTAAATCGGTATAGCCTTCAATAATCTTGGTTAGAATCGAACCATAGTTTAAAGTGCTTGACCAACCGTAGTTGTGGTTCTTTTAGTTACCAAGGAATTATAATTCAAGGTTTTGGGTTGAATTGACTTGGTTCACATAAAGGGTTGACTTCCATAGTAGGACTTGGTGTGACCAATAGGAAAAGTTTGAGGAAATCCAAAATAAAATGATTTTAGGATTGGGGAGTCCATTTAGTGGATCAAGGAGTCGCGAGTTAATGTAGTTAGCCTTTTAAATGCCTACCTAAAATCCTTCATGTTTCTTGACCAACCCAAGTTGGGTTAATGAGAAGGGAAATATAGATCCTTTCCACTAGAATATTTAAGTAACAGAATATTCTGAAGTCAATGGTGAGGGATATTGTATTTCAATAAAATAGTGGGAGATTAATAAGTATTAATTTATTTATTTGTATTATTTTTATCATGATAAAGTAATAAACCATTTCTCATCTTAATTGTTAGAAACAACAAGAAAAATTACTTCAAACAAATCATCTTGAACCATACTCGATAAGGAAAACCTTCTCACCAGCACCAATTTCTAGGAATGGAAGAGGTATTTACGCATCATCATTTTCCATGAGGGGAAATTGTATGTGTTGGAGGAGACTATTCCAATTGCACCTAGAAAAGAGGATAATGATGAGGAACTATCTATCTATATGAAACATATGGTTGATACCACATATGTCCAATGTTTAATTATATCGGCCTTGTCTAATGATCTCTTAAAGCAACATGGAAATATGGACATGTATAGCATGATGTCTCACATTAAGGATCTCAATTAAGTGAAGGTGATATAGAAGAGATATTAGATCTAAAATGTTTTGTTCATAACTAATCTTGGAGAGTTTGTGCCATCGGGCCTCATGTAGTTAAGATTATTAGCTACATTGAACACCTAAACATCTTAGGGATTATGTTCCTGGATGAGTTGCATGGAGATCTTATCCTATCATCACTACCGAAGGCCTCCTCTAGCTTTATTGTCAACTGCAACATAAGAAAAAATAATAAGAGACTATCAGAACTTCGGAACTTAATTTTCCAGGTAGATAAGGACATGGAGTGTGACAAACTTGTAGTAATTATGGTGAATAAGAAAAGTAAGGACAAGGAAAAGGGGCCAAGGATTCATAAATGGTTTGAATCCCCTGAGCACCATCCCTCAAAGATGGAGAATATCCATAGTCAGGGTAAGGAACGAGAGGCGGTATGTTTTTCATTTGGAAAGCAAGGCCACTGGAAGAGGAACCACACCTAGAAGTGTGGGGATGCTAAAGGTGATTTCATTATTGAGTGTAATATTTCCATTTCTACACATTTGGTATTAGATAAATCTTGTGGGGTTCACATGTATGTTAAAATTCAGGAACCAAGTCGATTTAGAAAGACTTCTATAGGAGAGGTGTTTCTTCAAGCTGCCAATGGTGTGAGGCTAGCTGCGTTGGCCATTTGCGATTACCATCTCTCATTGCCAACTTGAATTATTTTGGTTTAACTTAACTTACATAATGTGCCCAATGGTACCAAAAACACAATCTTTGTATCTTGTTTGGATATAGATGGATTTATTTTCAAGTTTGTAAATAAGTATTGTTTCTTTTATAAGAACAATATATGTTATGGTATGGTGCATTTATGTAACGGTTTGTATGTGTTAAATTACAAACACCAAGTTTTTGCAATCGATAATGCAACAAACTCACATGACTCATACATAACCTAGTTGTGGCATTACCATATTGGTCATGTAAATGAGAAGCACTTGACAATGATATTTCAAAATGGTTATTTAGACTCTACTGAGCTAAAACCACTTGATAGATGTCACACTTATTTACATAGTAAAATGATCATGTCACCTTTCAGTGGACAGGTTGAAAGAGCCATAGAGCTTCTAGGATTGGTGTACACGGTTGTGTGTGAACCATTTCTAGTAGAAGCCAGAGGTGGATATTCTTACTTTATTACTTTTACTGGTGATTTGAGTAGATATGAGTATGTCTACTTAATGAATTATAAGTCAAAGTCCTTAGATAAATTTAAGGAATTAAAGAATGAAGTATAGAATCATCTTAGTAAGAAGATAAAGAAACTTCGATCAGATCGAGGTAGATAATATTTTAACCAAGAGTTCATCAATCTTCTACAAGAGTCTAGGATTTTATTTTAGCTCACACCTCCTTATACACCATAGTGGAATGGTGTTAGTGAAAGGAGGAACTGCACTTTTTTGGACATGGTGTGGTCGATGATGAGTCATACAAATATTCCATTATCCTTTTGGAGAAATTCATTACAAACTATAGTATACACATTAAACTGATTACCAACTATGGTGGAAAATGGAATTCCCTCCGAGTTACAGAATTGAAAGAAACCCATTTTGTCTCACACACGTGTATAGGGATACAAAGCATTTTTTAAGGCCTTATCAAGAAACAAACTAGCACTCCAAGGAATGAGGTGTATCTTTATAGGATATCCCAAGGAAATGAAAGGATATTACCTATATAACTCTTTAAACAAGAAAGTGTCTGTCTCCAGACAAGCCATATTTCTTGAGAGTGAGAACATCCTCAAAAAAGGATAGAGGGATCAATATTGCCTTTGATAAAGTTGATGCTAAATATACAAAAGAGTTGTTAGAGGAACAAGTTCCACAGGTCCCCTTGAAAAATGGTACAAAAACACAAGTACTATGTAGGAGCTCAAGAGAGGTAAGAGAACCAGAGAGATTTGGTTTCCTAGTAACCATTGATGTTGAATCCTTATTATTGGAAAATGATGAACCTCTATACAACATAGAATCAGTAGAAATCTTAGATGCTATAAGATAGCAGGAATCTATGAATTTTGAGATAGATTCCATGTATCAAAACCAAGTTTGGGTTCTGGTCGATGACTGAATTGATGTAAATCTTGTTGGATAAAAATGGGTATTTAAAAGAAAAATAGACATGAAAGGTCAAGTTAGCACCTATAAAGCAAGGATAGTGGCTAAAGGATTCAGACAACATGAAGTAATTGACTATGATGAAACCTTATCTCCAGTTTCCATGTTTAAATCCATAAGAATCATACTTTCCATAACAGCTTAACATGACTTCGAGTTTTGGAAGATGGATGTTAAAACATCATTACTTAAAGGGAAATTTCAGAAAGATTCCTATATGACACAACCAGAAGGGTTTGTGACATGAGGTGAAGCCAAATAGGTTTTGAAGTTACAGAAATCCATTTATAGATTAAAGAAATCATCTAGGACATTAAAAATTTTATTTTATGAATCCATAAAGGATTTTGGTTTCATTGAGAACTAATGTGATCCATGTGTTTATAAGTGGTTTAATGGGAATGCAGTCATTATCCTAGTAGTATTTGTTAAAGACATATTTATTATTTGAAACGATGTACCAGTATTACAGTTAGTTATGGACTGTTTGAACAAGTGTTTCTCCTTGAAGGACTTGGGTGACACTGCCTATATTCTAGGGATAAATATCATTCATGATAGATCCAAGATGCTTCTTAGACTAAGTCAGGGTAAATATATTGAGTAGATACAAAATAGATTTAGTATGAAACAATCCAATATGGAATTGGTTCCAGTGTCACATGGCCTACATATTTCTAAGAAAATGTGTCCTCAGACACAACAAAATAAAGATAGAATGAGTAAGATCTCACGTGCTTTGGCTATAGGATCCATCATGTATGCCATGTTATATACCAGGATTGATGTTGCCTATGCACTGATCATGGTCTATAGATATCAAGAAGATACAAGAGAACAGTATTGGACTACTGTTAAGACTATCCTTATGTATCTTAGAAGAACTTAGGATATGTTCCTGGTGTATGGAGGAGAAGAGAAGCACGTCATCAGAGGGTATGCTGATTCTGGTTTTTAGATAGATCAGAATGATATGAAGTCGCAATATGGATATGTTTTTTGTCTCAATGAAGGATTTGTGAGCTGGAAGAGTTCAAAGTAACCGGTTGTTACTAATTCTACAGAGGAGTCTGAATATATAGCTTCTTCTGATGCATCCAAGGAATCCTTCTGGATTCAGAACTTTTTCTCGAATCTTAATGTGGTTCCTAGTAGTAAAGATCCTATCACATTGTATTGTGATAATAATGCAGTGGTGGATCTTGAAAAATAACTATGGTCACATAAACAGACAAAGCACATACTCTGGAAGTATCACATCTTAAGGGATTTATATCAAAGGGGTGAAGTTTCAGTGAGTAGAGTGTCCACTAAAGAGAACATTGAAGACCCCATGACTAAAGGGACTTCTCAGCAGAAGCATGAATATCATGTGAGAGCTAGTGTGTAAAAGGTTGTTAGCAGTTGGCTCTAGTCTAAGTGGGGGTTTGTTATAGTTGGTGGCCTAGAAATAACTAATTTGTACTCTATTCATTAATAAATACCTTATCACATCTTGATTGTTATTCTGTGTGAAAATGAATGTGATAATGTCATAAGGATAGCTGTTGCAATAAAAAGTCATAGCAAATCCCTTCTATTATGAGAACCCAGAAGTTCCATGACACTTTTCTTGAATGTATGTTCTATGGACGAATGATGTTATTTGAGGGACAAAAATAATACAGGATATTAGGGGTGAGGACTCATAAAAATTTAAGGCACCTTCTCATGGTATGTTCCCTTTGTAATATCTAGGAGGATATTACGAGAATGAGACCCTCCAAAAGGAAATCCACATTTCATAGTTTCATTGGATGTTCCTATCTCTAGAAGTGTGTATTGGTCCTTAAACTTTAAGATTCTTATTAATTGGTATTACAACTCATGCACTTAGTTGTATTGAAAAAAACTGTGACAACACACTATTCGCTGTGAGGTAGTTTATGTTGGGTGGGTCACGAGTAATACTACATTAATAGATAATGCAAGAAAGGATCTGTCCCTTCTATTCATTAATAGAAGTAAATATATCAAGCCATTTGATGGAATTGACATAGCCTAAATAAATCCATGGCCATGGTAAGGAATGGGAAAGTTCAATTCTGGGAAGTGAGAGAAAGAATTATCAAGAACATAGGTTGATGGAACTAACATGCAACCCACTATATTCTAGATATTGAGACAAAGGGATTACATTACACAGTAAGCGTTTGTAGGAGGTGACACAACATTGTGGCATTAACTTCTTTTTCTATGGGTGCCTTGGTATGTTACTATACGCTAACCTTGGACTTTAGGTAGGCTCCACCTAATTCTACTGAGAAATATTCCTAGAGGGTCACACACTAATCATTTCCAAGAATCTTAGTTAAATATTAATTTAACTATTTAAATAAATAATATTCCTAAATTTGGTTTAATAATTTTTGAGGATGCCTGATCGTATTTATTTTGACACTAGTTATTGTAGATAATATATTGTGGGGAAATAATATATTTATCAGCGAGTATTGTATTAATATTTATTTAAGAAATAAATGGCCATTATTCAAGGTATAATAAATGTGGTAGATGAAATAAAGAAAACAGAAAAACAAAAGTACACGCCATGTATATTAATATACACGCTGTGTAGTTTTTATGGGGATTTATGAGAAACAATATTATTTAATAAATTAAATAATATTAGGAGAATTATCTAGGCACATGTTGAGTCATAATAATAGTCAACTATTATTATTTGACATGGGGTCTTACTAAGAATTAAATGAAATGAATAAATTCTTTCGGGTAATTAATTAATTTTATTATTCTATGTAATTAAAATACCAATTTTATAATTCTCATTAGCCTAACAATTTTTTAGGGGGTTGTGCACAACAAATAAAAGAAAATATCTCAATCTAAGAGATAATTATTTTCTTCCAAGAATATTCTCATGCTACGAGAGTGATCCTACTCCACTGGATCAAGGAGAACACTTTGCAAACAGCTCTCAAGGAGATATAAGAAGGAAATCACAAGCGAATGATCTTTTGTGCTAGCACTCATAGATCATTTCAGTGATGTACAAATATACGTGGAGCACATGTAGAATACCAATATATGAATCCTACACTTGGATTCTATGGCGTAATGATGGATCACATCGAATCGTGACCTAAAACATCAACGAAGAGAGAATTCCATAATGGTAATTCTTGTATTTTAATTAAATTAATTATAACCAACATATGATGATCTTATCTATGGTTCTGGGACTCCCATATTTCCTTTTGTTCCTCTTTATATTATGAAGATTCGATGTTTTATTATTGTGATGAATCACAGATTGATCGCCATTAATGGTAAAAATTAAAGCTGGGCACACCCACCAACGTGCTTCCGCTTCGCTCAGAAGCTTCAGTACTACTAAAGAATGATATTTCACATAAGGAGAAATTGGTGAAGATCTTAGATCTTATAGAAAAAGTTCTATGAAACAAGAAAACTAACCTGGTCAAAGTATTGTAGTGGAACCACAATTTTGAGGAACCAACTTGGGAACTGGAAAAGGTGATGAAACAGAGTCACCCTCATCTATTTTAGTGTATGAAATGAAAAATTAAAAGTTTATATTTATTAATGGTGGAATAATGTAATGACCCTAATTTTTTTAAATTTAATTCATTTTTAAATGAATAAATACATTATTATGTAACATAGTTATAGAAAACACATGCACTAATTTTGTCATTTTGGATCATTATATAATTTATTAGTTTTAAAAGACCATTTTTTAATCATAACTATTGATAATATATATATATTATACAATGAAAATTAAGATTAATATATTATGGTTTATGATAGTCCAATTGGCATAGACCAAAGTGGTGATGACCTCATCCTGTAGGTTTATACCCTATGAATCCCATTTATTAGAGCTTTACAGGGAGATGACATCATTGAGATTTTATATTTATCAGACCCAAACTGATATTGAAAAACTAAATCACACGGAAAACCATTTGTGGGAGAATTCAATCTTATTGACATCACTTCCCAAACCATATTCATTGAACAACCCTAAGAAAGTGTCACCATCACACACCTTACCTACACGGCATATGCTAGTGTAATAAGGGGAAATGTATAATGACTACAGTAATACGAATTTTTATATTTTATTTTCAATAAAATAATTTTTATCTTTATTCATTTTTTCTATTAATTTTGAAATGATTAAATAATGAGTTTGAGAAAATTTATATTTTGATACGATGAAACACAAATTATAAATTTGGGAAATATATAGTTTCAATCAAGAAACTCTTTTTTTATGAATTAATGAAATTTGAAAATAAATGTTATTTTAATAAATATTCTTATTAAATAATATTTATTAAAATATAAATGATAATATAATTTAGAAATTCAAATATAATTTTTATATGATTTAGATAAATGTTATAAAAAAACCCAATATTTTTCAATAAACAAGGATTAGAAAATTAAGTGTAAATTCTAAAATATAGAGAAATATTTTGAAAAAATAAATATTATTTTTTAAATTACCATTTTAAAATTATACAATTTTTAATATTTCATAATTTTATGAGACAGTTGATTTTTTTTGTAAAAAATAAATACAGTATAAATATACGGTATATATTTGGACATTATAAAAGACAAAAAGGGATGTAATAGATAATGTTATGAGTATCCACTACCAAAATTATGTTTCCAATTTAAAATAAGGTTTTATAAAATATATCTTATTAATTTCATAGACCATTAATGAATCATTCAAAACCTATATTATATTTGAATCTTTTAAAATCAATTCTTTATATAAATTACTCACTTACACATCACCAAGGGTATTATTTTAATGAGTTCAATTATTTAACTTATAAAATAATGTAATACACCCCTATTTTACAAAAACTATGAAAAAACACATGCATGGTATTTTGGATTGGATTAATTTATTATATAGAGTCCAAAATCTATGTTTAGGAATTAATAAATAATTCCCCTCTCTTTTTCTATATAAACCCTCCCACCCTCTCGTTCATCTTCACTAGAATACCTTGGATCATGAATCTAATATACTTTTACTTCTCTAAATACAACTTAAGGTTCCCAAATCTCTTAATAATCTCCTTCTAAGCCTTTAGAAGCACCCTATCAAGGTAAGAGATCCTCTTCTTCTCATCTTTATTCATGTAATTTCAATAAATTATGTTTTTTTCTAATTTTTCATGTTGGGATATGTTTTCAAACATACCTATTATATTCATTATGATTTTCAAGTTATGAGAGAAGAATTTAACTCTCATTTAAACCTTCCATGAATCTTTATATACCCCCATTATACTTCCAAAATTACCCTGTGATTTTCCATGACAAACATTTGTGTAGTGAATACCCATCCCCATTTCCATTCAAGGGTATTCAGCTAGATGTACCTATAATTAATTTGTTGGGTACTTACATTTATGTAACCCACACTCCTTAATTGTGGATTAAAATAAATGAAATACATCCTTATTTTTTTATGATCTATGTGGAAAAATATTGCATTTATATGTTATGAATGTGATGGGTACGCGATGATTTATATAGAACACTAGTGCATGGTAATGTTGTTTATCTCATGATAGATTGTTTATGGGATTGGTTAGTGAATCAAATCCATTATTGGAATATTTCCACCATTTAAATATTTCTTGGCTATTATCCTTGACTTATTCATATATCATGTTTTATATTTTTGCAAAATTCCAATGTTTCCTTCATGTTATAATAATATATTCTATTTTGATATTCATTTTTTGGATTGTCACCACTTTTATGTCTTGTTTATATGCCTATTTACTCACATGTATTAATTTAATCATTTTATTCTTTGATTATTCCCTTATTAGTATTTATATCTCATGCCTTTATTATGTACATCCTCAGGTTATCTTGTGCAGTTTTAGAAGATCAAGTGAAATTACATGCATGTTATGAAATTTTTTTTATGTCATTATATTTATTTTTCAAGTCATTAGGTAATATACCTAGTTACCAAAATAAACTAGGACCCATGATATTATAAAGTTATATTAATCATATCTTTATCTAATAAAGTGTATTAAATATATGTATTTTCACAAAACACTGCTGAAATATTGGAATAAAATAACAAGAATATATTAAAGTGAAATGAACTCAAAAAATTATGCCCCCCTGAACAACAAAATGGGATTGTTATTTAAAACCATGAATATGAGAGGATAATAGTGGGGTAAATAAAAATGAAAAATTAAATAAATAGTGAATGAAAAATCTAATATATATTAAAAAATAACACTATTATAAAAATCAAAACCCCATATATAGATTTTAAAAATAGATAACTCATGAATATAAGTATAGGTACATATTTATAAGAAATATAAGTATCCATATTTCCTCCAAATCTTATCCTATGAATATTAAAAAAATTTCATCCCATTAAATCAATGAATCTCAAAGATTTATCTTAACTTTAGTTTTTCTCCAAAATACTAACTATTCTCTAAAATTATTTCACCTTTATTGGAAATTTATAAAATAATATGGAGAAAATTACTAAAAATGAAATTTCTATCATGGAAGAATATTTGAATTAAAATGATATACTTTAACAATCATTTATATCACTGAAAATAGATGAATATTTTGAATCTATAGTTAATGAAGATATTGTTCAATATCTTATCTATCTCCATACAAAATTTGATCTCTTTTGGACCTACATTTTTAGAGATATGAACCAAACACTAAAAATCATGCAAACTATGGATAGATTTCTTAGCCCAAAATGTATGATTTATTTGGGCCACTTATAGATGGATTCAATTTCTTTTTCAATTGAATGTAATAATGGAAAAATAAACATGGAATCCTATACAAAAGGAATTCTGAAATTTGGATCAGAGTAGTGGATGTTATGGAAAAAATATATTTTCCATTGGAATAAAAATGTAATGAAATTGAATTTTTAATGAATTTTTAAATATAAATTTTAAATGTGGATTGAATGAAAATGATCAAATTAATATATAATATAGACCAAAAAATTGTAAAATACATTTTAATAGTGAAAATGTAGGATACTTCACTATGTGATCACACTCCCAAACATAAGAATTGGAATTCTTGGGAGAAAATAATATAATATCTATATCAAATTTACAAAAAACATAATTTTTTTGATAATTTATTATATCATTTGAAAAATATAATCTAAGATATCTCATTTATGAAAAATAGTCCCCTTTCATTTTAATCTCTCATAGATAAATTTTCACAACCTCAAAATCCATAATAACCCAATCCCAACTAACCTCACATGGAATTTCATTCCAATATTCAATCAAGATAAATTTAATCTAGAGTTATGTTTACATTTAGAAAATTAATTTATCACTATTAGATTGTTGTTATTATTATCTCTTTACACCATGGAATATAAAAATTCTTTCAATCATGCAATTTTTTTAAGGTGATTTAGTGGCTAAAGGTTGGTGTGTAAAATAATTTAAAAACTAAAAGGAAGAATAGAGAAGGTAAGAATATTAAATAAAATCACATTAATATTCAATTTATAAGAAAAAAATCTAACTCACTCAATTACCCTTACATATATAAAACACCACACCCCCTTTTTGAATGGTATAAACCACGAGTCAAATAATGAATGCAATGAAGGATATCATCATATTTGTCCCATTTATATTTTTTTCAATATTTTTACTAGAATATGATATGAAAAAGAAATTTAGTGAATAAATAAAAAATAAATGAAGTATGTGAAGGTTATAGGGTGAAATGGAAGCAGTTAGGCCCTTTCCCAATAATGGGTTTTTATCAACTCCTTTTGAATTATCCGAAAAATATAGAAAAAAAGAGATCCCGGTATCCATGACACATGATAATCTTATATAATTTATAATTTATTTTTATCTTGATTAAGAAATATCACATATTTTAATTATTTCTTCTCTTATGATTTTGTTGAAACACGTTGGTGTACTATTGTAGCATTACAAGAATCAAGAATAGATTCCTCTATCGATGATGCACACGTGTTCTGCAAACCTTCAATTATCATCGTAGAATCCTCCAAGTGATAACATGGACGATTATAATGGATACACTTATTTCTATTGACTTCAATATAATCCATTAAGTGATAATTAATAACTCTTGTTGAGGAGGAGAACCACACTTCATTTTTGAGAGTGTTATAGGAAATGATCTCTCTATGGTTTGAGAGAAGTTTATGCAGATTTATTTGTGTAAAAAATACGAATGTAACAAATATTTTTGGATTGGGTTAGAGAACTACATAATTAGGTATTTATAAACCTAGGGTTAGATAAAAAATAATTGCACATGATCCCTTATTATTCTCTTAATCCCCAATGAACCCTATATCCAAATAATAATAATAATAATAATAATAAGAACAATAACACCAATAATAATAATAATAATAATAATAATAATAATAATAATAATAATAATAATAATGATTACTTGACTTGGGGAAACTCACTAAAAAATAAATATTATTTTCTTTAATAAATGAATTAACATTTATTGAAATAATATTAAACATTTAATCTCTCACTAGACTATTAAACTCAGTCTGCCAATGCTCCACAATATTTACTGGACCTTGAATAATGAATATTTACTTAAATAAATTAATACCACTATATTACTCACTGATAAATAAATAAATATTATATTCAATAAAATAGTAAATATAAATTTATTAAATATTCACATAAAAAACAAATAAATATTTTTTAGATTGCAAATAAACTATAAAAGATAAATATTATATTTACATAATTAAGTAAATAATTAGCTCTAAATTAAATATTTATCTTGTAACACCCCAATACCTTAAAATGTTTTCATTTTAAAATAAATTTATATTTTTAGTATGATTATATACTACAACATGTTAAGATTACACTACACACAACATTGAGTTTGTTTGTATTACATGCAAAACCAAGTTTTACCACCTTCTAATGACGCACCTATTTTAAAATTAAATCATGAAAATTTTATAATTTTTTTTAAAAAATAACCATATATGAATTCATAATTTCAAAATTATCTTAGGGTAAATATTTGGTATTTTTTCGAGAAGTTTCATTTTTGATGAACAGTGAAAAATACTTCATTTTAGGTAAACATTTCCTTTTCATTTAAATGATTATTAATGTTAAATTTTATTTTAAATTGGTTCTTAAAGTCCTAATAGAAACATTATAAATATATTAATCCAATTTATGTAATATAAATAATCTTTATATTGAAATTTGATATAAATACTCATTGAAATTTTGAATGTGTTTACCTCCTTTCTCAACACATCTGTGGGATTAGCATTAAACCTAATTAAGCCAATTCTGTGAATTTAATTTTAAAAAATGGACATAAAAGGTTTTAATTAGTATTATATTTTTATGATTAAAAATATAAACTTATTTTTTTACCAAAAATATCAGTGTGTGATTAAAAGTAATTACAATGATTATGGTAAAGTTAAGCTTAACAAAGGACAAAAAGCCAAACCTATGTGCCAAAATGACCTAGAAACTTGTCCAAAGGCCATTATTTGAAAATAGTTTAATGATATCCATTACTTATAATTTTATAGGATATTTGGATAATATTTGATGAAATTTCCTTATATGATAAATGAAGTGAGGAAAATGAGAAAAAGATGGAAACTTCCTGACCTTTAACATTTAAAAAACTTTGAGATATGGAAAAAATAACATTTTTAGGTTATACGTATCCTATTGAAATATAAATGGGTTATTTTTATCAAAATAATTTATCATTAATTTTTATATATTAACCAGTTACTTAAAATTCTTAAGAAACACCAATGTAGTGATTATTTAGTTAATAATTATGTAAAACAAATGATACTATAAATATTAAAAGTGAAGTAAATTGATTGAATTATTGCATTTAATTATTTTTAGATGAATATATCATGTTACACATATGTGAAATTAATATATTTTAATTAAAATATTTTTTTTATTCATTTATATTTAAATTAAATAAATAATGTCAAAAGTGACATTAATGTTATTTTATAATAAATGAAATTTCATTAAATATATTAAAATTAATAAAAAATTTATGTTCTTAAAAGTGATTACTAAGTTTCAATAAATATAATATATGGTTTATTAATGGAAAATTTTACCTTTTATAATTAACTTATTGACCCATTGATATAAAACCAATGTTAGAAGTGTCCGAATTAAAGCAGATGCACGTTACATGCATTTGTTTTAAAATTAATTTCCAAGAAACATGTTATTTTTATGTTTTAGATTATATATCATATTTATTATATATGTGGTCTATATTTTTTTTAATAATCCCTAATTTAGTCTTAATTGTGAAATTACGTAGGTTAGGAATCTAGTTTCTATAATAATTATGAAATTGATAAAATTGGGGAAATTTAAGAGTTTAGAAACTAAATTATAAAAATGAATTATTTTTATGTCTTGGAGGTTTTTATTGACACTTATTACCCTTTAAACCATTATTTTTATATTCAGGCACATTAGGTAAAGAATACCACCAATTAATGTACATCTTTTGGTATTTTCAAGAGGGCCACTCCTCCTACACTATAAAAAGGCAGTCACTGTTACCATTCCTCACAACTGTCAAGGCACTTTGTATCAACCAATATATAAAATATGTCTTCAAAAAAAAACCTCCACTCTACCTAAAAGCCTCACTTTGGTCATAAATCCATCCAAGTAATCCCTTTGGTGCGAACCCAAAGGAGTTACCTGATTAAGAGGTAACATCCTTCCTCAAGCTCTTTAGTTTTATTCCTTTATCCAATATTTAAATTATTATTATTCCATAATAATATAATAACACCAGTATCCTAAGTATAATTATATTTTTATATATATTAATTTTTATATATACACTTACACACACTTCTGTCTAATGGATAATGAACTTTCTGTTTATTTATACGGTGAAATATCGCCACACGAAACGACGTCGTTAATTTTTCTTTAAAACCTTTCATGGCTGGGAATTAGTATGGATATGATGTTTATATATTATATATATGCTTATTATTATGTATTTAGTATTCTATAAATCTTTTATATCACATAAATTTATTCTTTTTAATTTGTGTAAATATGATAACATCATTTGTGGAAGTGTGGTCTACTGCCTCCCCAAAGCGATGTGATTCATTCACACTATACATGGAACTTATAAAATATGATTTTAATTAAAAATATGTAACATAAATTACATATATATGATATTCATGAGATAATTAAATTTCTGGAAATATAATATATCATTTTCTTTGTAACCGTTTTCACACATAAAAAAAGGTGATAACATCATTTGTAGACGTGTGGAATACCATCTCCTCGTCATGATGTGATTATTTTTACATCATAATAATTATATATATAAGTATAAAATATTAAAAAACATGGTATTTATGATATAATTATCATTTTATAAATTTAAATATTACTTACCTTCTTCTCATAATGATCACTGAAAAATGGGAATGTTTTTAATGCGTTTGTACGACCTACCCTCTCCATGATTGTATCATTGGTTCATTTTTCATAACCATATTTCATTATTGATTTTAAAAGAATAATTAATGTATAAATATGATAATTATTTCATGATTATTTTTCTTTATATGCTTATATAATGAACCCTTTGACCATATTTGAGCTACCAAAGTCATTTTTAAGACATGAATTGGATTTGGTCAAAAAACACTCTGTAAACATAATTGGTCAAGTAGTTTTATAAAAAATTGTAATAAGTGAAGTAAAAGTAATGATAAACTTTAAAAAGTTTCTGAATCAAGTTAAAAATTTACCTAAGTTTATTATTAAATAATATAAAGACACACATGACAATTAGACTCAAGTTAATAGATTTCTTGTCAATTTACATTCTATTGATGATTATTTTTTTTATGAACCAATTAAATTTTATATGGTGTATATAATAAACATTGACATGTTATACCATGAATATTATTAATATAATGATATTTTAAGTTTTATTTAATGGTACTCCTTCATAGGGTTTATGATTCAAATATTTTGAAGTGGCATGGGATACTTTGGAATGTTTACAAATTATTTTTCTCAAAAATGTTTTAATAATATTTCAATTGTATTTACATTAATAAATTTTAAAAAACAATGTTTTTAATTATCCTACACTAATAAATTATTTATAAATACATATCTTTTATTCAATATTAACATTTAATGATAATGCATATTTTTTTATTAAATCGATTATTAGATATAGTAGGAATTATTTGGAATGGTATGAAAAGAGTTGTGGACCATTTTAAGAAATCCATTAGATGCATCATTAGTCTCGTAGGATGAAACTAGGTTAGAAAAACCCTTCTCATTTGTAACCATTTTCTTATAATATTTACTGTGAAGGGTCTTGACTGTAGAGATATGGTTGGCCAAACCAAATCAGTTTTTACTGAGTATATTACAAACTTTGTTTTGAAATGTCTTGATGTTAATGTTACTAAGTAACTAGGAAACATAGAGTCCAAAAATTAATAACTTCCCTCATTTATATTTATTTATTATTTATCAATGAGATTTTGTGTTGAAATATCTATCAATGTATTTCATATTTAGTTTCATTGATTAAATGGCATAAGTTATTAGTTATTTACCTTTCCATTTTGATTATTCTCATTAATTCATTATTTATTCTTCTTTACTTACCCTTGGTGAGTATTTTAGATCACCCTTATTATGTTTTTTTCCACAGGTTATGAAGAATAAATCTTTAAATAATATTTCAATGATGCTGTTTATTTCATTTTGTTATGTATCATGTTTTTAATTTCTATTTACTAATTTATTATGGGTTTCCTGTATATAATATTGAATTACAAGACATAAACTGATTGGTCCTTAGGTATTTTATTCCTTGTAATCATGCCAATGTAATAAAATAATCAACCGGATATGGAATTATATGGTCAGGGCGTTATATATCTAATATTCAACTCATATAATACTATCTTGAATTACTCATGATTTAACATTTGTAATCAACTCATCATAAATAATTATCAAATTGTATATGAGAATCATATTTATTAAACATCTTATATTCATAAATATTTAACTATGGTTTTAAATAAAGTTACTATTTAACTCTTTAGGTCTTTTTCTTAGTGGCGTATGTTTGTTACACATAAATTTCATGGATATCATGCAGAAACATGATAATAAATCCATAGATAAATGAGTTAAATGTTGCAATGACAATAACTACATAATAATAATCACTGGGTAATAAAATACCTTTATCTCAATATCTAAAATAAATAAGGTTTCATATTTGTTTCATCAACCTATGTGTTGATGTGTCTTTATTTAACTTTTCTGAAATGAACTTATTGATAAATTATTTATTTACATGTAATTAATATTCTAGTTACATTCCCATAAAATGGCATGAGATATCTACTTTTGTTAAATAACATAAGAGAAAAATTATTTCTTTTATTATTCATTAATGTAATACCAACCACGATGTGCCCAAATTATCCAAACTCTATGTAAGAATATGTTAACACAGTTTTCATTAATACATTGAAGAACTCAACTCCTGAAATTAATTAATAATAATGTTAAATTATAAGTACTAACAGATAAATCAATAAATATGAACATCCAATGAAACATATAATTGTAGATTTCTTACTAGAGTGTTATTCTCTTATAATCTTTTTACTTGAGTTTACCATAGATGAAATTCATGAGAAAATTATCAATGTCTTATAACAATACTACCCCTGATAGCCTATATCATTTTTGTCCTATAAAATTATATCATCCATCCATAGAACATATATTTTATAATAATTTTATATCACTTATAGGTTCTCATCATAACAAAGAAATGCTATGACTATTTAGTGCGATAGTTACCCTTATGATATTATCATATATAATGTCACCTAGAATAATAATAATGATAAGATAAGAACTTTGAAAATATTCAAAAACCATGAATACTTATAATCATAAAGTATATAGAGGTTGGTTCTAGGGAACTGGATCCAACAATAAGAATAATGAATAATTCAATCTCATTTTCATTTTTTTCCTTTTTAAAATTTTTTTTGGAGATAATTTTGAAGTAAATAAATTACAATAAAAAATTAATCTTGTATATTTATCTACTTCAATTACTTATAATAGATACACATTCCTTACACCACCATAAAATGAATTTATTCCCAAATAACACACATGAAAGTCTCTTCCCCTCTAATAAAACTTGAAATATCCGTGAAACAGTTTTATGAGTGAAGGCATGTAAAGAAAAACCAGTTTATAATGAAACTTTAACCTATAAAGAAATTAAGGGATTCTAAGGGAGAGAAAGGGTATATATAAAGTTAGATCTCAAGATAAAATTGTGGAATACCAAATAAGTGCCTCAATCATATTATAAACATTTCATGAATTCCAAATCTTTTAAAGTGAAATAATAATAAGATTTGGTTATCCCACAAAATCTAAGTTTTCCTCAATATAGAAATGGTCTTAGGAAGAATATATCAAAAGGGGTTTAGAATACCTCCCATATTGGGAAAAATATTTTGGGTCAATTCTTGATGGGAATAGATTTCAAAAAATGTTCAAACTCCTGAAAATTATTGATAATAAAATTCAAGGAAAAATATTCCATATCAACAATAATTTAAAAATTATCCTTAAAAATTATGTCTAATATATCAAAATAAATTCAAGATAGAAAAATATAAAAGAATATTCATTAAAGAACAATGTTTCTAAAAAATAAAAAATAGAAACAAAAATGCACAAAAACTCTTTCAACAAGTTAACACTGCCCCAAAAAAAAAATTTAAACTATCCATCATTTAAAATCAAACATATTTAAAATAATTGTGTATATAAAACAAATATAATGAGAAATACTACTGATGTTTATTTTTGATAGTGGTATCGTTGAATTAAGATCCTAGACACTTCCAATTTTAAACCTACATTATTGAAAAATAGAAATGAAATATTTAATGTAAAGGAATAAAAATATTAAAAAGAAACATTAAGGCAAAATAAGAAGTATATTTGGTTAAACCCCCAAATAGGTATATGATTTTTACTACCCCTTGTTAGAGAGTTCCACCTCCTCTTCACCACATTTAAGGTAGATGAGGTTTATAGATCATGAAACAAAAAATACATTCATATATAATTCTCATCACCATTCACTAAATTTTTAATACCCTTTGAATAATTTACTATAACTCCTTCCCCATTTCAATTTGGTTCAACTTTTATAGCACAAGAAGCAAAAAAGTATAGAGCATCCACTTCCATTGATACTAATTTTGTGGTATCTTACTAAATTTCTAAGGCCTATTAATATGATGATATATTCAAAGGTTTATACAATAAAAAATTAGTGAATAATTAAATTTTTATAAAATTAAAACAATAATAATCAATATAAAAACATTTCCATTCAAGCAGGACATCTTAGAAATTAATCTTTTCAAACAAGTCCATCACGAACCCAATATCATTAGGTGTTCCTTCTTCTTCTTCTTCATAATACTAAAAGAAAATAAGTGTTTTAACCTAATATAAAATTTTGAAATATTGGGATGTAATACTCACTTAATTTTAAAGAAAAAACATTAAAAAATAGTTTAGGAAAATATTATCACCTTGAATTGGCTTCACCAGAAATTCTTCTTCAATGGTGATTGACTCTTGGAGTTAGGCAATTAGAGATAGTGGTAGGTAGTCAATATATTCTAAATGTTCTTCAAATTACACAAATTTGGTGGTTTATTATTCTAAATTAATGGGTATACAGAAATGTGATGGTTTTTATTGTTAAAATATGATAGAATCACTTAGTGAGTTAGTTTTCACAAAATCAATCAAAATATTTTCCAAAACATAATGATCTTCCACATGTATATTAGTTGGGATATAATATTTAGGATCTAATTATAGAAATGGTTGATTAATGTATGGTAGTAGTTTTTAAGTTTCTTATATTTATATTTCTTAGGTTCTTTAACTTTTAATAAAGGTTGAACAAGACTTCATTCTTCTTTAGATTATTTTTGTTGTTTTCTAAACCTTAAAGCATTAATTTCCTTAAGAAAAGTGGAAGGGATATTTATTTGTTCTCTCAATTATTTAATGATTTTAAAGTTTTTTTCCACTTGATTCATTAATTTAACTCCCTTAATAGGCTCATTCTTTTTGATATCATGAACAATATTTGAAAAATCACTATAGAAGTCCATATTTGACCTAGGAAATGAAGGAAATGAAATAATGTTTTTTCTTCAAATTTATGTTTTTTTTGTGTTTTTGTGGAAAATATAATGTGAAATATTTTAGCCTCTCGGACCATGTAATTGAATCGATTGAGAGATTATCAAGGAATATCACTTTAATAAACTTCTTATTTACCTAAGTATGTTGTATAGTGCAAGACCTAGGGTCGATCTCTCAAGAGGCCGCTCATGCACAATTTTTCTATTGTCACTATTTATCACTGAAATTTAAAAAAAATGGTAAATAAAAATATATTTGGTTGGGGGGGGGGGGGTTAAAAACGTATATGATATTGTCAATATTATTTAAAAACATAACAAAAGTAAAATATGAAACAAAATGATTAGTAGAAAAGAAAGCAGAACTTATATCCTTAGGAGATCATAGTGATGTAAATAATTTTATTTTAAAAATAATTTAATCAATTTATTCTACTTAATTTATAGATCATTACAAAAAAACTATAAATATTTATATTTAAATTGTGAGTATCCTATAATGTGACCTATTCATGCAGGATAATCTCTCTAACATCATCACCACAACTCTAATCAACCATATGTAGCATTATAATAATGAAGGATAATAAAATATATGAACATGAAGAAGAATACTTGAGTTGGGAAAAGGGAGGTACCACATAACCTAATAAATTTAACCACTATGTAAATATTTTAATGAAATAAGAATAATATATTTAAGCATAACAAAAAAAAATACATCACTACCCTTTAAATAATAGCGAGGGTTAGTTATCAATAACCATGGATATAAGATAAGCATATAAGGGGAAACCCAAAATATAAATGAAATAAAAAATAAAAAAAATATAAATTAAAAGCTAAAATACTATTATAAAAGAAAACCCCCTTCCTTAGCTTCTAAAAATGGATAACTATTAAATAGAAATGATGGTCATATTTATAAGAAAGAGAGGTGTATATATTTCCTTAAAATTATATTATCTTAATATTCATGCATGTTTGGTCTATTAAATGGGTTAATATTTACAATTAATCTTATATGATTTTGGTTCACAACATGATATTGGTTCTCTAAAAATATTTCAGCTCTATTTGACTTGATTAGAAAGTGTTAGAGTTGAATTACTAAAAATAATTTTTTGGTCTTAAAGAATCAGTAAATTCCTATGAACTAGTCTCCTATACATTTATGAGCTAGAAACTATCTAAATATCAATAATTAATAGTAAATTAAATTATTAAAATTTAATTCATCTATATCCATACCAAATTTTATCTCTTTTAGACCATAAAGTTTGGAGATATAGACCCAACGTTAAATGTAATACAAACAATGGACAAAAGTTTTGGCCAAAATTTTAAAATTTATTTCAGAATATTATTTTTAGATTTATAATTTGGTCTATTTGAATGAAATAAATGAAAAAATATAATCCTATAACAAAATTAATGTTTCAATCTAGATAACTGTAGTGAATTTTATGGAGAATATATGAAATTGAATTTTTTCTATGGAAATAACAAAAATAAGGAAATTTATCCCTTTTAATGTATTTTTATATAATGAATGAAAAATGAGGTTTGAATAAAAAAAATATCAAATGATGAGATACTAGACACCAAAAAATTGTAAAAAACATTTTCATGTGTGAAAATATAAATGAATTAAATATGTGATCAAGACACATGATAGGTGATGATAAGTCCATAAAATGGTGTGAATCAATCCCTAAATCCACCAAAAGAAGTGAAGAAAAAAATGGGGAAAGAAAACCATCCATAAGATAATATAAACTAATGGATTAGGGTAAACCATAGGGATATTCAGGGTAATGAGGGTATGTATACTAGACCCGAACCAAGCATAATTCAACAAATAGGTAACCCAAAAAATAATATCTTTCATTGAAAATAAAAATAAAGTTTAGTAAACTAAGTATTAAATCATGTATATTAAATTAAGAGTTTACATGGAGATCCACCTTTTTCATACATGATATTTATCATAATTCTATTATGATGGATAATCCTCTTGCGATTTCAGATTTGAAGTTTGTGAAGAATGAGTTTGGACTCACTTGGAGGTCGTTTCTTTCTCATTTTTGGTCACCTCATTATGGAGGGCTTCTTTTCCTGGTTTTGGTCTTATTTTGAGTCTTTTTCATGTACCCCGAATAATCCTATGTTGGTGTAAGCTATTTGCACCTCGTGTTTGTAACGTTCCCTTTTGATTTTAATAAATTCTTTCAGGGGGCATGAATTTGGAAACCAATTCATCTCACCAATTTCAAAAAAAAAATATATTGAGGTTTATTGTATTATAAATTATGAACATAATATATGAAGTACATAAAATTTATTTAATCCTCTTGAAAGACTCATTTAATTTCACATTAGTTCACTTTATTGCTTATAGTTTTTTTGGGGACATACATGAAAGGATATGGTGAGCATAAAATCTATCATGGGATAAACAAATGAATGGAACATAAGAGATCAACATGGATAAAACATGTTTCCTAACATGAGAGAAGAATCATAATTATATGATACATATCATTAATATATGGATAGAACATAAAAATGATACATTTATTAGAATATAACCAAGGTTTATCACTAAGGTATCGTAAAACATATTAATAAGGTTATTCACCAAGGTATCATAAACATGTTATCTCTAGAAATTAATTATTTACCCAATTAATTAGAGTATTGTTATTGTGAACCATTAATATTCCTAAATTTATGATCACCACAAAGATTAATTATTATAAGAAATCACATCATCAATAACCCATGGGAAATAATGAACATGTTTTATATAAAATTACTTGAGGTCATAAGTGCTTAAAAACCCCAAATGGTCATTATTTTAAACAACGAAAAAGGTAATGTGTGTTTAATATATGTAAATAACCAATTAGTGATGTATAAATACATATATAAGTGTTCCCATCAATGAATGTTGGGTTGGGTATTCACAACATAAAAGTTCATGTAAATTTAAAGGTTGATTTCGTCAGCATATTAGGAATAAAAATGGTTTATGGAATGGGATTAATGAGAGAGAATAGAAGTCATTTATTTTTAGGGAATAAAATGGGTTGTAAATGATTTATGATAAAAACATTAGGACATAATCATTTGAAAATAGAATCACATATTATAATTAAGTACATAAAAAAAAGAGTAAGATAATGCCTTACTTGAAAAGTGTCATCCAAAAGTTGGAACGGATATTATTAGAACCTTAATAACTCCTTGGAAATTATCTAGAGAAATAAAATTAGGGTTACTTTATACTAAAAAAATTGAGAGTGGAGATGAATGGGAGAATGGGTGGGTATTTGTGGCTAAAGATGGAGGGACTCTTTATTAAATTCTAAACATAACTTTTGGACTCTAAGTTATTAAAAATGAAACACCATTGGAATTACTAGGGGTTTATCCTATGATATTTTCAAAGGGTGATTAGTTTTTCATATTTTATTAGTTTAAAAGACGAAATTATTAAAGTAATACCATTTGGTATGCGGAACAGATTCATATTCATGAATAATTGTGTTTGAAAATCATAAATATACTTAAGGTTTTGGAAGATTCATTATAGATTTTAAAAATTTATCTTATTACATTTAAAAGAATTATTTTAACGTGAAAAACTATTTTTGGTAGAAAAATCCATTAAATTATTTATTACATAAATTTAATGTCATTATGATTCCATAATACATAACATATTTTTATACTATATTTTACTTTTTAACAAAAAAATAATCTATCATATAAAATTATATAAATTTCATTATTAGATAATTTTCATGTGATTATTTAAAATATATCATCCATTTTATCCAAGAAATTCTCTAAATATGTGAAAATTGATAAAATATTTATATATTGGAAAATAATAATTTTTTTATACAATAGAATTTCTAAATATTTGAAAAACAATATAATATTATATAATTTTCTTATTATATTTTTATGAATAAATATTATTATTTACATCCTTTTAATTAAATTAAACATTAATTTTATCTTGAAATATATTTTAATAAAAAATAGAGACATATATTTTTTCCAAAAATACAATTATGGTTTATTTATATCAAAAATCCATTTTATCATATTCATCCTCTAATAATATGAATTTTATCATTTTTATAAGGGTGATACACTTAGTAAATATAAATTATTTATGAAACCATTATTTTATTTCCAACATAATTTACACCTTAAAACAACTTAATGTGTTGATATATATCCCATTATTACACTAGTATAAGCTCTATGGGAAAGTTGTGTGATAGAGATACTTTCACAGGGTGGTTTAGCTATTATTTATCTAGTGGTGATATTTACTAACTTGAACTTCTCTTATAGTCGATTATGATCGATCCTCACTTGTTGAATCTCTTCTTGGGCTTGGGAAAGGGAAACCCCTAGTGATTCTACCTCCCCCTCAAGAATTGATATATGGGTTTCATAAAGTTTGATCTTACTATTTTAGGATATTATTTCTCCCTTATGCATCAATTATCGATCTTCATTACCCTTTACATACACTATTTATAATGTTAACATTGTTAGAAACAGTCATAATTCCCAATGGTCATAATGATTAATGATCATACTAACCAATGGCCATACTGACCAACAGTCATACTGACCAATGCTCATACTAACCAATAGTAATACTTAACAACCATCATATTTACCAACAATCAGGTAATGGTTTGATCATAATGGTCATATTTTCCATTAGATGATTTATATACTACACCATTATAACAACTAATTTTTAACTATTTTACTTACAAAGGTTCTATACTTCCCTTGGTAATTTCCATCATATTTCTTTTTCTTCTCTTCTATTTTTGGATTTTTTATAGTAGGAGTGATATTCAAGGGAGAATTAGAGCCTATGAAGTTTACAATTAGGTATACATTATTATCTAGTGTTTATCAACCTATAATTCTGTTAGATATAATCATCAATCTTATTACATGATGTGAAATAATATGATGTAATGTAATAGTTTATCTATGTGAACTTAATATAATAAAAAAAAATGAAGAGTCAGTCATTTTTTTATTAAAAAGAGACAAAAAAATTCGGATGGTTACATTTTTCTTCCTTAAGAAATATCAGCCTTGAAATTAGTGTTCTAACTAAATATAAATAAAGGATATTTATCCTTCACAACTTCTTCAAGATCCTAAGTTGATTTTTAAAACATTTTATTTCTCCACATGGTTTGTATGAGTGAGGTTGTCTTGTTACTCAACACTTATATGGAGCTCATTAGCCACTCTAAGGAAGAAATTCTAGAAGGATTCTTCTAGACCAATGATCCATAGAATGATGTTGATATAATTTATGACATAATGATTCTATTTGATATTAATGATGATTAAAGGGTATGGATCAACATACATGATTGCATTTTAGCACAATGTTTCAACAAAAGGAAGATTAATTTAGAGGAACATATCTAGACAAGGGATGTGATGGCTAATCATTTTGAAGATCTTATCCAGGATGATCTATAGATGATGGTATTATCACTTCGATGAGGGTTATATAGGGGGATTAATTCCAATAATATTAGTATTATATTTAATGATTTTTGATTTCTTTATGTGTTTAACACATTTTTTGAACTGTGAGGTTTTACAATTTTTTTATATAATTTATTTTGAAATAAAAACTTAACTTTCAACATGTTCTAATTACCCACCTTGTATATCTATTATATGTACTGGGTTTTACAAATACTTTCTTAGCAGGGAAACATCGAATATATCATGGGTATTGGAAAGATTTGGAGGCTATGGTAATTGATGGTAAACTAATACGACTTGTTCTATGATCTCCAATGGTTTAATATACCATGGACTAAATTTTACATTCTTTATAAATATCATGTCTCTGTTCCATGGTGATATTTTGAGTAATACATGATTCCCAACATGAAACACTATGTATTACATCAATTTTCTTCACAAAAATTTTATAGAATCCAAGAATCCTTGATTTGTTTCTTGATCACATGTATCTTCTCCATAGAATATTTTATAATTTATGGTCCCAATGATTTTCCTTCTCCAAATTTATCATAATATGTTTGAGTTCTACACAAATTTCTATATAGTGCTTTATAAGGAGTAATTTTAATACTCTAGAAAAAATGTTGTTATAGGAGAATTTGACATGTGGGATATGGTGGTCCCAAATACCTTGAAAATCAAGTGAGATAACCTTTAACATACCTTAAAATGTTTTAATCATACTCTCAAACTTCCTATAAAACCATGTATGATAGGATATACTAATGTTTACTTTGGTATTTTTATCCTTTTTAAGGCCCCTCTATAACTTAGAAGTAAATCTTGGATTATGGTCTAAAACAATTGATAGTGGTGACTCATAAAGTCTGAACACTTCTTGAATATACATAAGAGAAAATAACTCATGGTAGGAATACTATCATACAATGATAAAATGGGAAAAAATTATTAACTGATTAATGATTAACCACATGGAACTGTTTCCCTTGGATGTGTTAGGAAGACCAATAACAAATTCCACAGTGATGTTTTCCCACTTATGTATACGTATGGATAGTGGTATTAACACTCCTATGGTAGTTATTTCTCCATATTCACTTTACGGAATACCAAAAATCTTATATTATAATCAAGAATATTTATTTTTATGTTATCACACCAATAATGATATCATAGATTCGTATACATTTTCGTGCTTCCTGGATGTATATAGAACACAGATCTATGTGATTCATCCACCAACTATATCCTTAAATCTCTAAAAAATGGTATATATAGAATTATATAAAACCTCAATACTCTTTATTGATACTCATTGAACTCATGAAACTTCCCATTTTTTATATATTTTATATTCTTTTATAACTTAGGATCATATCTTTGTGATTTTGTGAACTTCACTAGTAATGATGGTTGGTAAATCATTTGGGATAGGATTAATGATGTATCTCACATTATGAATTCTATATTTACCTTTACCAAGTCTATGATCAACTAATATCCATAAATCATTATCATTATAAGAACTCCAAGGTCTTTACTTGTCAATGTATCAATGATTTTTTTTATTTACTAGGGTGATAATGAATAAAACAATCACATTCCTTAAGAAGCTTCCACCCCTCCTTTGTCTCATGTTCAATTCCTTTTTTCTGAATATATACATAAAACTTTGGTGGTTAGTGTATATTTCACACTTCTCCCCATACATATATTTTCTCCATATATTTACTAAATATATAAACACAGTAAAATCCAAATCATGGATTGGATAATTATATTCCTGAGGCTTCAACCATAGATATGTATAAGTGATCACCTTTATATTCTCCATGAGTAGTCATCTAATACCTTTCATGGATTTATCATTATAAAATAAATATCATTCCCCATAAATGTGTAATTGTAGTGTAGGTTCAATAATCAAACTTTTATTTAGTTCATGGAACCTTTATTTACACTTATTTTTGGATATAAACTTAACTAATTCTTAAGTTAACTTAGTTTGTTGATTATAAAGTCATGATTTTTTTCACAAGCCTTTTATTATCTCCTTCTGTTCTAATGAAACTACAAATCTCAGTTACTATTATTGGATGAGGCCAGTACTCTATAACCTTTTGATTTGCTCGATTGACCAATATTCCTTTAGTAGATATAATGTATCCCAATAATTCTACTTATTGTAACTATAACTCACATATACTAAATTTAAAAAAATATTTCTTTTTTAAAAGTTTTTAGCATAAGAACCATATAATTTTCACGTTCTCCACAAATTTTTGAATATATCACATTATCATCAATAAAGACCCCAAAAAACATAACAATGTAGTCTCAAAATAATCTACTCATAAAATCTATAAATATGAAAGGATCATTATTCAACCATATAGAATGAAAACAAACTGATAGTTTCCATATATTGTTTGGAAGGTAGTCTTTGTAATATATTCTTTCATCACAATCAACTATTGATACCCTGATAAAAGGACAATCTTGGATAATAATTAAGCCCTATGAAGTTGGTTGAATAAATAATCAATACTTAAAAGAGGGTATTTTTTGTTCAATATGATCACATTACGTTCTCTATAATCAATGAATATCCACATTTATTAATCCTTCTTGTTCATAATGAGCACAAGTCCTCCCCAAGGAGAAAGTAACAGTTGAATAAAACCCTTATCTAAATAATATTTATGTTTCTTCTTCAATTCCTCTATATCTACATATTTCATTATACATGGGGTTTTTGATATAGGTTTGGATATTGGTATATGTTCAAATTAGAACTCTACCTCCATTTGTAGTGGAATTCTAAGTAATTATTTATGAAGTACATTAATGTATTCCTATACAATGGGTATATCTACCATATTTATACATTTAATTTATTTCCATTATTTACTAATAATTTCCATAAATAATGATATAGAATGTGTCCCTTGATAAGAATCAGGTTGGGATATCTCTCCTTTAAAAATAAGACTGGGTTTCCCTTTAAGATAAATAAAACTTCCTTGCTTCTACAGTTGATCACGGTATTATATTTTGATATCCATTCCATCCCAAGTATATTATAAAATTCTATAATTGGAATAACCACAAGGTTTGCAGATAGATTGAACTTACCCAATATAATATAAGAATATATATATATATATATATATTATTTTTGAAAATTTCCTTGAGAAGTTTAAATTGAAAACATTACCACTATCAGTTCAAGGTATTATTTTTTGTTCAATGAAAACTTGAATTAAGTAAATGAATGTATAGAACTAGAATCAAATAATGTACTTTCTATATTTGAGTGTATGATGAGTGTACATGCTACTACATCATTCAAATACTTGAAATAAAATGTTAGGATTAAAAAATAATGCCCTTTCTCCCTTGGTCTAAGATGGGGTTAATGGTGTTTTCCATCTATTATACTTTGAGTTGGCCACTGGGTAGTGAAATTTCCATGGCCTTGAGACTTGAAGTACTGTACTATATAGTATTCATTCAATATCTTCCCTCTTTTATTTTGTTTTGGATGTTGCATCTTTACATTTCATGGAGATTTTTGATCTATATGGCCATATTTTTTTCACTTGTAATGCTTTCCTCTTACAGAAAATTCCTAAAATTCCTATTAACAGACTTGTTTCACATGGGTAGTTATTATTTTTTTCTATTCTCTTTTATTTTCAAATTCGTCATAAAATGTAGTTCCATATTCATCTTCTTATCATTCATTAAATGAGACCAATGAACATTTATAGACTTTATTTCCACTTTTATAGAAGAACACACTATCTCTTTATAATTCCAAAAGTCTCAGATAGATAGAGCTTTCTATAGATGATATCATAGTATGCTACAAAAGTTATCTATCTTTCCATTAGAATCAAAAAATAGATTGAAGTAAATTATGAATTCCTTGTGGAGTTAATCTAATAACTTCCCATCAATTAAATTTCATTTTTCTTTAATTAAAATAATTTACCATCTATTTTTTGAAGTGTATGAGGAAAATACTTGTTGAAAAATATTTTTTTGAAGACTTAACACTATAAATATTCCACCACATCATTTGGATTTCAATTATTGATCAGTTTCCACTACTGACCAGCTTCTTATTCTAAGAAATATACTTACAATGTAACTATCTCTTAGAATAATAAAGTACATAAAATATATTTTCTACATTATTGAACCATTATTATATGATAAATAGATATGATGTTATAGTAAAAAAGTGGTCATTGATGAATGAATGATTCAACTACTATTTTTTCCTTCCTTCGTGAATCATAATGATCCACATATATTAGGTTTTTAGTCATGGGATGAGTCAACTGATTCAAAATCATCATGAATTTTTCAACTCTAACTACCATCATATTAGGAATATAATAGTTGTATTGTCCCTCAAATATATTATTTAGATGATTTTTTATATTTCAATAAATTTTTTAGAAAAATAAAACCTAAGTGGGTAATGTTTTACAATTGGAAATATCATAATAATAATTCTAAAGGAAATTAGAATCATAAAACTTTTTAACAATAATATTCTTGAATTTTATACTTAAATATTTAAAAATAATTACATTATCTAAATATCATTTATAATGGTCTATAAAAATCATGTGATTTACCAAATAATATCTATTGGGAGTGTCTAGATAGGTGTGTAATCTTAGGCCCACTCATCATCAACTAAGAGAAGATTGAGTTGATACTCAAAAAACCGTTTTTATGGTGATTAGACTTAGGTGAATCTCTGCTACAAACACATCCATTTACCAGTATCTAGATAAATATAAAATTATAGTTAGCCACAAAATTAATACTTCACCATAATATAGAATGTTTTCTTACATGTATACTTATCCCTAGGGTTCTTAATAATGTTTTATATTACCAATTTTCATTGATAAATAAACCTTGATCTAGTACAAACAATGTAGACCCTCCCATTTCACATATGTTTTTTAACATAATTCCACTTCATAATATTTTTTAGAAAAATTAAAGAGGATCTTTTGAGGTTTAGTGTCTTAGAAAATAGGAACATATTACATAAACATTATTTAATCATCTCAATAGTATCATTTAATTCCATCCTTGTTCACTTCACTGTATATAATTAACTGAGGATATACATTAAGGGAAAGGGTAAGAATAAAGATAGAAAGGGATAAATAATGGAAATAGAATATGATTGATAATAATAGACAAAACATGAGTCATAAAATTAGAGGATAATTATAAGTATATGATATATAACATGGAAATGTGTATATATTATAAAAATAATACATTCACAATCTCATCACCTAGCTTTGTCAAGAAGGCGTCATAAAACATATCACCATGTTTATTCACTGAGGTATTATAAACATGTTGTGTATGGAGATTAATTGTTTATCCAATTCATTTTATAAATTTCAGGTCACACAATTCATAATAAAAATGCATGATTACCACATAGATCAATTATCATAAGAAATCATTACATAAATTACCCATGGGAAAAAATGAGTTTCATATAAAAGTCATTAAGTTCATAAGTTCCAAAAGACAAGAAATTTTAATTATTTTAAACAAAATATAAGGGAATACGGGTTTTATATATGTAAATACTAAATTAGTGAAGTATAATTACATTTATAAGATAACCCTTCAATGAAAATGGTGTTGGGTATTCGCAACCGAAAGGGTAATGAAAAATAAAAGAATGATTCTTAGTATAATAAAAATATATAGTGGTATATGGAATTAGATTAATGGAATAGAATTTAAGTATATCATTATTAGGAAATAAAATGGTTTGTAAAAAAATAATGATAAACACATGATGACATAATTAATTGAGAAAATACTTATTAAAATGAATTAATTGAAGATAAAAATAATATTGAAGATAATCCCTTACTTTTACTTGATAGGTGCTTATTATAACCTTATGAACTCATTGGAAAGGATATAAAAATATTGATAATGTGGGTAAATTCATGATAAAAGGATTGAGAGTGTATAGGAAGGAGATAATGGGTGTGTATTTATCGAAAAATGGTGGAAATTGTTTATTAATATCTAAACATAGGTTTTGGATTCTATGTTTAAAAAAAATGAAGAACCATTGGCTTTACCATGGTTGTGGCCTATGGTATTTTCCAAGGGGGATTATTTTTTAGTATTATAATAGTTTACAGTACTAAATCCTTAAAAAACATCATTCATGATGTAGAAGTGAGCCATATTAATAAATAATTTTTTATTAAATCCTAAAACATGCTTTTGGTTTTGAAAGATTCATTATAGGTTTGAAAAATTACCCTTATTACTTCTAAATTAATTAATTTATTGATAAAACAAATTTTTGGTCAATAAATTCCTTAAAGTATTTATTACATAGCTTTTATGGAATTATGGCGTCATTAAAATTATCATATATTTATATTATATTTTACTTTTTACCCAAAAATACAACTATCACATTAAATTATGAAAATTTCCCTGTTGGCTAATTTTGACATGTTGATTTCAAAAATGGAATCCATTTTATTAAAAAAATATCTATATACGTTGAATTTAATACCATACTTATCTATAATTTTTTTTTGTATTATACCATTGAATTTATAACTCCTAGAAAAAATATACATGTTTCTATAAAATTGTTTCGTTATTTAAGTATGAATAATTAATTTTTTTATAATTTTTTAATGAAAATAATTATTCATTTCATCTTAAAAAATATTTTTAATAATAATTAGACATATATATATGTATATATTATAATTATAAAATTATGGTTTCATTGTATGAAAAATCTATTTTATCTTATTCGTCCACCAATAATGTAAATTTTATCATTTATGTAAGGGAGATACACTAAACAATATTTGGGATTGATGAAACCATTATTTATTTTATAAAAGAATTTACACCTCAATAAATTCTAGATACATAACCACTTATTACACTATCATAATCTCAAAGGGTAAGACATGTAATTATGGTACTTTGATGAGGTGGTTTAACTAACATTGATCTAGTGGTGATATCCATAAAATTGAATTTATCACATAGTTGATCCCACTCAAGCCTCTGTTATTGAATATCTACCTAGGATTGGTCTTGGGAGAACCCCAATGATTCTATCTCCCTCCCAACATCTAATAAATGGGATTCAAAATGCATGATCTTACTAGTTGATTCCATCATTTCCCCCTTCTATATTAATTGTATCTCATCATTACCCTTTACATATACTAATTCAAATGGTAATATTATTACCAATGGTCATAATTCCCAAGGGTTATAATACCTAATGGTCATATTAACCAATAGTTATATTATCCAATGGTCAGGAAATGATTAAATCCTAATTACCACTTTTCCCATTACAATCTATATATACTCCACAATCTCACACATTCTTATTCACTAATTCACTTAAAAAGGTTCTATACTTCCCTTGATAATGTGAGTCCTATTCTTAATTATTCTATTTGTTTTTATTATTTTAATAAAGGAATTGATCTTAATAAGATAATTCAAGCCTATGGAGTTTATAATTATATATACATTTTTAGATTTTTATCCACAAGTACTCTTCTTAGCTATTATCATCAATATTATTACATGATCTACAATGGTCCTATGAAATGTAAAAATTATGTATTTTTCTCTTAGCATAAATAAATAGTCATTATGAGAGAATTTTTTTTTATTAAAAAGAAAATGAAATTTTGGACTATTAGAATTTAATTAAAAAAATGGTCTAGAAATTTCACAGTTACTATTGTTTTTTCATAAATTGTTTTGTATCATAGTTACACTCCCCAATCATGTATATTGACTTCATCTGGTATTTCATCCCTAGGCCATGTGGATTCCCTATGTCACACTTCATATATGGACTTTTTTTCCATAACTCTATATGCACTCTTTATATATATATAATGCATCATATAAGTGATTGCTAGAATAAAAGAACTAAAAATTTAAAATGATTATTATAGGATGGTTGATAAGGGTGATATTTTATTTAAATTTAATATCATAGAACATATTATTTTGATTGTTCCACTCATTAAAATATGTATCATTTTAAACACCCATTATTTTAGAACCAACATGGATAATAATTTTATATGTGATTAATCAAAATTTTCTATTTTTTTACAGTTATTAAATAATCAATATAAAAATACAATTTTAATATAAAATATATGAATATCCATTGTTAATTTTAATTAAAAATTAAAAATAACATCCATGGGATACAAAATACCATATCTTTCTTCATCCAAGTGACAACTTAGTCTCATTCAAACAACATAAGACCTAAATCATATAGACTTGTCATCTAAGAAGATCTTTCACCCATTTTCACTCCTCTATCATCACCCCTTCCATTGAGTGGCTCCTTTCCTCTTTGTTTATGTTTTGATAATTAATATTCCCTCTCTATTGTTTTTATTATTCTATTTTTCTTATATTTTTTTGATGGTTACATAGATTTATATAAAAAAACGATGTTAAATTTGATGAGAATATTATTTTTATTTATTCTTTGTTATTATGTATTTATTATTTGGGTTTTATCTTTTATTATAATAGAGAAATGTGACTTAAAATAATTTCTATTTATTAGATAAAAATGTAGAATATAGAATTTAGTTTTTTTGAGAAAATTTCCTAAATAAAGTAAAAGGGATGAAGTATTTTACTTTTATGTATTGAAAAACTAGAAATTTATAAAATAAAAAACCTTTGAAATTTTCTTTAATTATTGGATAAGTTTACTCTTACATTTGAAAAGTTTAAAAGGTTATTACTATTCTTCCATATACTGTTTCCTAGAATTGACTCTTACGTCCGAGGTCAACTCAAAATTTCATTAAGTGTTGGTTAAAGGGAAGTTTGAAGTTACTTATATGTATTATCCAAAGATAATAGAGTCTTTATTTTTCTACGTTAAATAATTTTACTTATTCAGTAGAATTTGGTTTTTACTATTATGCAATGTGGAATTATTTTACACATGCTCGGGAGGTTTTTTAAATATTTCTCAACCTAGTAAAGATTGAATTTATTATTTATTTTGAATTCGATAAAGATGAAAAATTATGAATTTAGTAGGAGTTTAAAAAATATATTATGTATTAATTTTTGGAAAATTCATATATGTCTTGTGTTGAAAAATTTATATTCCTAAGGAAAATATCCGATATTTACTAAAGATATTGAAAATAGGCCTATGGAAAATTTGTTATATACTAAGGATGAATCTTACGTACTAATCAAAAAATAAATTTGTTGATGTTATGAGTTTTATAATACATTAAATATTCTTATAAAACTTGTGATATCAAAATATATAGTCCCACATCGTAGCAGACACTACAGTTATTATAAAATAGGGCGAAGATTCATGCTATGAATAAGTGATACTAAAGAATATATAAATTGTTTTATTTATCATATTATGGAAGATGGACAAGAAATTATAATGCTATCTTATCGACGATTATAAAATAATTATGTAATTATGAAATTTTCCCACCATGGTGAATGTATGTCATTGAATGAAATATTATTCAAAACTAATATTCTAAATTATGATAATAAAATTCAAATACTTTTTAATATTAAAGGTTGATGTTCTACGGTGTTCCTCAGGATTGTTATTAGTGATTAATATATGTTTATTACGGGAGTATTCAATAATTTTTTATTTCAATTATTCTAAAAAAAGATCCAAAATGTATTGATGATGTTAAGGTTTCATTTGTTATCAATATTATTAAGTGAAGGAAAGTAAATGAGTGTTAAATTTGGGTAAAGGAGAAAGAGTTGAAAATTGTATAAGATGCTACCACTATGAAAACTAGTATAGAGAAAATGATGCTATTGATGGAAGTTCTTATTTCTAACAGATTCAAGGGAGAAGACCATACGTTTGGTGATTTTTGAGATAGTTTCTATGTAATTATGAAAATTTCCATAACTACATAGTTCACTCACTATAACATATTTATTGAAATTGAGTTGATAAAAGATAGATAGTTTTAAGTGTTATGATTGAAAAACTTTCAATCATGGATAAAATAGGTGAGAATACATAGATCAGTAATTAAACATTTGGGTTATTTTATTAAATAAATAATATACATTGGATGAAGGTTTTAGTATGTTTGACATATTCCCAAATTCATTTCAATTGTTTTGAGATATTTTGAATTAGATGAAAAAGATCTGAGATGGATTTGAAGAAGTTCTAGTATTCCATGTTTATGGTAGTAATTTTTCAAAGGCCTCAATCATTTGTAATATTTTTTTGATTATACAATTTTTTTTAATTTTTTGGGAGCTAATTATATACATAATATATTCTCTTAATTTATTAGAAAATTTTTAATGGGTTGTATTTCCTTGAATATATAATATTCTCTCATAACGATACATTAGAAATTCTGAAGGATGTATACCGAAAATTGGAAAAGGAATTTAATGACTAACACATTTGATCACGTGATATATATTTATAATAATGTATAAATAAATATGATAAAGTAATGGAAATATTATATTATGAAATATTTGTTGACGAATGCATAATAATTTTACTAAGACTGAAAGGAAAACACAGCTAAGGGAAAAACTTTACACAATGCATATGTATTATAAAATATTATCCAAGATATAAGAGTTAGAGAAAACTGGAAATTTAGAAAAGTGTTGAGAAAATTCATAGTGATACATATGTTTTTATCTTTATCATGTAAGGATTATTCCTTTGTAGAAATGTAATATTTCCATAAGTTGATTTTCTAGAAAGTTTTTTTGGAAGTTAAATTAGTCGATGTTGAAGAAACTCATCATTGATTTAAAAATAAAATTATTTTAAGGAGTTGTTATTCAAGATTAGAAAATTATCTTAAAGCTATGAAAAATAAGAAAACACAATGATGAATAAGGACTATGAGATACCAGATGAAGATGGTTTTGAGTATTGAAATAGAACCATGATGTAGAGAATAAAATTATGCCATAATGACTATGAAATTAGAAAAAGTTAATGTAAATTACAAAGAAGTACGTGTTTCATTGGAAATATTTTCAAATGAGAAATGATGAGATACATTCACTCCATGGTTAAAACTATAGGGGTTTATACATGATTTATCTTAAGACAGTCACACAATGATATGTCATTCTATGTTGAAACAATTAAAAAAACTAGAGAAGATATTTCATGATGAATTCATTAATTCTATGTCAAATTCACCAAATATATTTTTATATAGACGTGGAATTAAAAGCACAATTAGTTATTTTATAGGTTTTAAGGAAAGTTTCTATGATTATTGATGCTGATCATTGGGAAGAAAATATTGAGATTGAAGTAATTTGCTATATTCAAAATATAGAAAATAAATTTTCATGAATAAATTGAAGAAAAAGTAGAGATAATAAGAGATATAGATAAAAAATCCAATACTGGGTATGATAAAAACATCATATAGTATAAAATAAAACTGAAATAGGAGAATATAATACAATATTTAGGAAGAAGAAAAATATATCTATCGAATAAGAAGAATATGATGATATTATAGTGAACAGATACTATACATAGAAGAAAAAAAGATGAAAAAAAGAAAAATAATAAGTAAGATTTAAATCATGCCCTATGATACTAATATATCATAGAATACAGTGAAGAAGAAATATAATGAAGAAGAAAATAAGTAACTTCTGGGATTTGAATATTATAGGAAACTCAAAATTCATTGAAGACCAACAATATAGATTTAGTGTAAGACCATATAGCTTAGTTATTTACAGAGGCCAATTTTCAAGTAGAATAGAATATTATTTTAAAGTATACCAAGGTATCTGTTTGAAGTAGATGATTAGATCACTTGATGTAGTGACATCCTAAATATGTTGATTATCTTATTCAATAGCTGAACACAATATTGTAAATAGGTATAAATAAATATAAAAAACACGATATAGAATTTTTAATTGGATTTTTGGGAGATTTCATTTATAGAAACAAATTATATCTACCCCTGGGTACAATATGACCCATTATTCATCGTACTAATTTTGATATTTTTGGAAATATGTTTACTATACTTGACCCAAACATATTCAAGATATATTAACCTATATCAAGGGTGGACCTCATAAAAATACCATATGTCACACTTTACTTTACTTTCTGCATTGTATGTGGTATTGTGTGTTGAGTTAAACATAATTAGATCCTTTTATATCTTAATAGGTAACATAGATTCAAATATTGATAAATGAATTTGAAATGGTAAAACTTTAAGTACAAATGAATTTAGTGAAACATGTTACCCTTATTAAATCCTCCTACTAGATCGATGTACATATCACGAGTTACCATAATTAGTATCAAAGGAAACCAAGTTCTCTCTAGTTGGATTTATTTTACTCTTTTTTGTTTCAATTATAGATATATCAAGTGTATATTTTAATATAATTCATAAGTTCCTCTAATTAAAAAATTAGTTCAAATTTTAATAACAGAAAATGTGGAGGTTTCTGTGAATAACCTAAGAAATAGAAGGAAAATATTGGCTAAGAAGTTGATAAATATTTAAAATATTTTGAAAGAGGATCCAATACTACTTTAATTTAGTCAATATAGAATTGTTTTATATATATCTATTGGGAAAGATTCTTCTAATTAATAAAGTTCAAGCTATGAAGAGCGTGTTTTTAGTGAATCATTCTTCATTTTTTTTAAAATTCAGGATTATTTTTAAATGATCCCTATTAAAGTTATCAGATATATATTGGAAATTTTCAAGTGTTTACAAGACAAAAAAATCATAGATATAGTTAGAAGCTGATGCAATATAAGAATCATTGTCTACTAGGATACAAAAGTGTAACACTCTCACCAAAATTGTTGAATCTAAGGAAAAATAATTATTAATCTATAAGGAAAAGTTTTTCTTAGTTAAAGAATAATTTCAAAGGAATGATTTTTTGAATTTTCTATTTAATAATGTTGTGAATAAAGGTATCATGCACTAAATAAATCTATCAATATTAAAGTTTATTGGTTATAAATAAAATATAAATGGGTAAAGGGGATTTAAAATTATTTAAAATAAATAAATCAAGTTCTTGAAGATCAAATTATGATGATAAATAGATATTGATAAGAAAAAGAGATATTGGTTGAGGATGATTAAAATATACTCAACATGAAGTGTATTGAACAAGAAGTAAAACTCAGAAATTTGGAATAAACTCCAGAAATATTCACCAAAACTATTGGGATAATTAGTACTTGAATAGATTTTGTTAAAAGTGGTATTATTATCAAAAGTAATTATATTAATGTAATAAAGGGATAGATATAATTCAATGAACATTGTACTAGATGATTTTAAAAAAGGAATCCCATGTTCACGTTAATCTTGTTTTTAGTAATAATATTTCAAATATGAGTAAGGGTTCTAATTTAAAATTTTTAAAAAATATGAGTGGAGGAAATGGTAAAAAATCCACCACTTAATTTGGGGTTGATGAGATCATTTGTAAGAAATGTAACTCGCCAAGAATATCCCAAAATTGTGTTTTTATATTGAAAAATAGTAATCAAGAAAACAAGGTCACACTATAGAAAAGAGAAAGAGAATTAGATTTATTGGTTGTTGTTAGTGATTTTGTAGGATTGGGTGATTGTAAATTAAATTTCAGAATAATATGTTAACTCACAACGATTATATATGTTCTGTATTAAGGGAGGTAAAAACTCAACACAAGAAAAACACACATAAATATGTTTACCTATTCTCTAAAAATAGATTTCAAAGTAATGAAAAATTTTATGGTATTTGCAAAAGAAGTATTCACTATGATGAAGAGTGATAATATAAACTATCCAAGAATGTTGCATCAGGTTTTAGTGAAAAAATACTATAAAATAAGAAAGAGAATTATAGAAAGGGATATGATTCTTCCTTGTATTGTAGACAGAAAAATAATATTAAACAAAGTTCTCCCCATATGAATTCTATAAAGGATGATGCACTAACGAATATATTGTTCTCTTGTTTTGGAAAATGTCACAAGATATTCTATTTATAATAGAACATGTACATTAATTAACAAGGAAGATAATGGAAAAGGGGACTTAATCCCAGAAATGAATAAATAGACTAGTTTTGTGGAAGATATCCCAAAATAATAGTTGGATAAGTTTCTAAAGAATGATAATTTTTAAACTGATAAGAAGATATATGGAAGGTGAAATATATCTAGAAACACTTCTAATAATTACATGTAATGAATAATATGATAGAAGGATATTTTGAAAAACAATGTAAAAGTAATAGTGGCTCTATGTAAAAAGAATTATACTATGAAAATGGAGTATTCTCATAAGAAGAGGCCTAATTGGGTTATAAAAGAATGATTTTCCACATGTCTAGTACTATTGAAAGGGTAAAATAAGGTATAGAAATCCTAAAATAATGCATTTTTCTTTCTAGGTATGGTGAAAAATAAAATTATATCTAAGAAGAAAGATAAAGAAAGGAAAAAAATTCATGCTTTCCATTAGTACATAAGTTTGAAAAATCAAGGGAATAACTAGCATGAGGAGTTCTCACCAAATTATAGTTAAAAAGGGTTTCTAGGTTTATAATTAACTCCCTACCATATATTTATAACTAATAATTTGATGAAAAACTCATATTATTTCCATATTTGTTTGTTTTTACTTATAAAATAAGGAAATTAAGTTGATATATGGACATGAAGAAATAATGAATGCTATAAAGGCAATAAAACATGGAATTTCATCTGTTATGAAATAATTTAAGGATCCTTTCATTATTAAAATTGGAATTAGATAATTATTTGAGTTCATTTATGAAGAAATGAAACCATGATGATGATTGTTAATGTGCATCCCTTAAGGGGGAGCTAGAAGGATTATTAAAACATTAGAGATTAATTATTTCATGATAAATATAGTATTATAGAAATTAATAAAAAAGTAAATATAAGGTATAGAATTTTTTTTCTTGTGTTGACCAAATCATTTCTATTTTTAAATTCATAAATGTGTTGAATCGATAGGGGATGGAAATTATTGAACTTAAATGTTTTTAATGTCTTTATTAAATTAAGTGAAGCTATTTATATTTAAAAAATACTATAAATACTCTATAAAGATAATTATGTGATTGGTATAATATATTGAAAATTTTATATACAACCTTGATCTCTGAGTTGGCACTCTTGTTTTCTACACTAAGTATTTATTACATAGTCTTTGAGGTGGTAAATTTATGACTCATTTTTAAGAGAAATGTGATGTCAAACTTCCATAAAGTATTAAATATTATTTTCATTTTAATAAGGACCAATTAAATGGGGGAATATATTAATTAAAATTCATTTTAGAAACATTAATTTGATTATGTTTTTCCCTCACACCATCACATTTTCATTTTTGTATATGGGAGACTATTATTGACTTTAGAATTGAAATGGGAATTGAAAAAAATACCAAGGGGGATATTGAAGAACCCAAATGGTTTGATGAAGTTTTTGTTGTATTAATTTGTCCATATGATTATGTAAAGGAAAGTCAATCTGTAATAAAATTGGGTGATGAAGTAAGAAATCAATTATTATAAAAGATGCCACCATTTTGAAGATTGGAACGGTGTATATGGTGTTTATTCTTACACTTATTAGTGTTAATAGATTCCACAGAGTAGCCTATATATATGATGATTTATGAGATAATTTTTAGATAGTAATTTAATGTTACATAGATTACGAGTAGACTATCTATAAGATATTTATTGTAATTGAGTTTCTTATTAATGGAATGCTTGAAGAGATTTCACTGATAAAGTATAAAGGATTTCCAAATGAAGTGATAATCCATTAATAATAAACTAAGTATTTTAGTTACCATATTAAATGAATAATATACCTTAGAATAATTTTGAAATAAGTATGATATATTTCTAAAATAATTTTTGTTGTTTTGAGATGTTTTGAAGTAGCTGGAGAAGCACTAAGATAGATTTGATAAAGTTTTGGTATTATGTGTTTGACGTTATAATTTGGAAAATTCATTGAGAAAATTTTATTTTTCTGAAACCATAAAATTGGAAAAGAGATGAAAATATACATAGTGATACGTAAATTTTTTTTCTAATGTTGTGATTTTTTTTTGAAAAATGTTCAATTTATAGAAGATAATTTTCCACAAGTTTTTTATATGTTTTACCAGTCAATTTTATATCTATTCAAAAACAATTTAAACATAAAAATTATTTAAAATAGTTGTGATTCAAGCTATAAAGGAGTTCTTCACACCATTAAGAATAATATTACACTGTGATAAAGTGTGAGTATGAGATTTAAATGAATGATAGTTTTGAGTATTGAAATATAGTCACACTATGGATAATAATACTATGTCATGGTGACTATGAAATGAGAAAAAGGTGAAGGAAGCACTATGGTAGTAGGTGTATCATTGAGATATTTCATGATGAGAAATGATGATACACATTCACACCATGGTTGAATCCATGGTATATCATGCATGATTATCTGAATAGATTCACACCATGATATGAGATTCCATGACACAACCATGTAAAAATATAAAGAAGTTATTCCATAATTAATTATTTTTTATCGAATTAAGTTAACCATATGTGATTTCATGTAGATTTTTAGGTAAATATAGAGGTGATTATTTAGAAAATTTTAAGGAAATTTTACAAGATTATTGATGGGGATAATGGGTAAGAAAATGTAGATATTGAAGGAATTTTCTATATTTAAAATATAAAAAATATATCTTCATGATTAAATAAAAGAATAATTAGGGATATATATATTTAGAAAAAATGATATTGAGTTTTAGAATAATTTCATAATGTATTCAAGATAACTATAATAAGATAATCCAATACAAGATTTAAGAAGAAGAAAACTCTTTATGAATCAAATGAGAAGTGGACAGTGATATTCTAAAGAAACAATCTTGATTTTTAAAGAATAATAATAAGAGAATGAGAATAAGGACAATAATGAACCATATATTACCCTAAAATAATGTAATACCCTCAAAATAGTGAATAATATAGATAAAGAAGAAGTAATCATGGAACTACTGGGTTCTAAAGGTCATAGGAGGATCAAGAGTTAAGGAAGACTAACATTCGAGATTCCATGTAAGATTATGTTACATGTTTATTTATAGAGACTAATTTTTATGCATATTATAAAGTTATATTAAGTCTTTATTTCACTCTTTATAATGAACATGATTAAAACAATTGATTCAGTGAAATCCTGGTGATTTTTTGTGATATTTTTTAGTAGTGAATGGAAATGTGGTAAATTGGTTGGAGTTAGTATGAAAAACAAAATCAAGTGGTTGTAATAGGATTTTCAAGAGATATAATTTAGGGAAGTAGATGATATCTAAATATAGGTATACCATTATACTTTCCCTATTATGCCATTTTTTTATATTTGTGGAAATTTTTGTATTAAACTTGACCTAAAAATAGGAAGGATGAAATCACCCTTATTTGTATAAAAAATCATAAAAATACCATAGGATTCTCTTTAATTTACTGTATTAATTTCTAGTGGTATTGTGTTATAGGTAGAATATGACTAGATCCATTTATATCATAATAGATAATAAGGTTTAGGATTTTGAGAGGGGACTTGTGAAGGGTAAAATTTTAGTTTTAAAAGAATTTAGTAAAATACATCACCCTGATTCATGCACCTCTTAAGTGACTAAAAAGATCAATAATGACCACACTATCCATGTACATTATATGATATTTCTATATCTTAGGTTAAATACATATAAACTTATCATTGAACTTTAAACAAGGAATATCCTGGAGACCACTCAAAAAGATTATAGATGTTTTAGTTTCTTCTGAAAAAGACTAAATAAAATAGTTAGAATGAATGAGCTTCATCATTAAAACATATTTTAAGGGTCAATGACCAATTTTTATTTCTAGTATTTCTTTAGCATCTTCCATAAGATTCTTTATTTTAGTTTAATTTATACAAATTATTTTTCATTTTATCATTTCACTTATATTAGTTTTATCACCATGAAAAGGTACCCACTAGTTCTATTTCTTAACCAAAAAAATAGTTACACAGGTTGTGTATGATTTTATTAGAATCCATCAGGTTAATGGATTCTCTATGAAAGGTATATGTTAGTGATTCTCCATTGTAAAATTCTGAGTTTAGTCTACACATTTTTTAAAAGGCTATATCTACAGTGGATATCCATTCTATGTGATTGAGAGTGTGAAGAGTAGACATAGAATTATTTAGATTTGAACTACCATAAATCCTTATGTTATTTTTTTACTTTACTACTTATACTCTTCACACACGCTGCATAATGTTTTTGCACAAATTGATAATATTTATTATTCCATAAAATTCCACATTATAGTTTAAGTTGCTCTAATTATTTTAAAGATTATAATTAAACCCCTTTTATAATCACCATCTCTTGGATGGGATATAACACTTTGTATCTAACCATTAGATCTTTTTTATATATTTATTTTACTAATGTTTATTCTAGACTTAAGAGTATAAGGGAATGATCTCTTTTTTAGTTATGGAAAGTCATGAGGTATAAAATTCAAAACCTCTTAGAACACCACATTTTAATTCTAATAATTATGGTTATTATATGGATAAAATAAAAGTGTTTATAAATAATATAGGTATTGATTACTGGACCATCATGAATAGACCTTACAAACTGCAAGAAGTTGAGCATGATACTTTAGTTTGAAAATATGTTATTAAATATGTTTTTAATTACAAAGCTATGAAATATTTCTCATTAGTATAAGTATTTATAATAATATTTATTATTTTAAAAATGCTTTTGATATTTGGGGGACTTTAAAATTCACTCATCATGTAATTAAAAAATTATATATAACCAAACTTTTCATTCACATAGATGAATTTAAATAATTCCGAATTTTTGAACATGAATGTTTAATGAGATATATAATATGTTTACTATGATCATCTATAACATGATTTTTATTGATAATATAATGAAGAATGAAGTGATTATTGAAATAATTCATCAAGAAATACCTAATAAATTAAATTCCAAGAAGATAGTTTTTAAATACATTTATTACTTTATGAATAAACCATGGATGAGGATCATTATTATAGTATGGGATTTATTTTAAGTATATTGGGAATGAAGATAATTATAAAAGGTGGGATATTTCTTTTAAATAAACTAAAAATATTTCTTTTTATTATTTTAAATAATGTGCATATTAATCTAGTAGAGAGTAGGGTGATGAGTTAAGTCATGCTGCGATATGCATAAAAGGATTTATAAAAAAATGATAAAGTTTATAGAATCAATGGAATGAAAAGTACATGATGGATTTTAAAATGAAAGGTAGGGATTTTAATGAATATTCAAATATTATATTTTTTAATGAAAGAATATGTTTTATACAAAATATAAACATCTTAGGATAAAAAATAAAAGATAATAAAAGAATGACAAGAAAAATAAGAAGAAAGAATTTCCTACCAGATAGAGTTTCACATATGATTCTAATTTGATTCAAGAATCTAAAAATAAAAAAGAGAACGAAAAGTATTTATTTCTTAGTATATATAAGTAGGGTTAGTAATATTTATTTTGATTTTGATTTTTATTTCTCTAATTATTTTTATCTTGAAAATCCTAGTTTCGAGGAAGTAAAAGAAATTTGTGATAAGTGTCAAAAATAAATTAAAAATATTATAATCATGAACAAAAAGTTGCATAAGGATCACACGAATGTTTTTAATGGAAATGATAATATCTTTTTTAAAAATTAAATATTAAAATATAGCACTTCTATGAATGATGAAGAGGTTAAGGATAAATTAAAAGATATGATGGATGACATGTCTAAGACAATGGAAGATAATGATGGTTTAATAAATATAGATTCATGCAATAAAGAGAAAAATATGGTGATAGAGAAGCTATATGAAAGGAGAATTATAAAATTATGGTTGAGTTAGAATGATTAAAGGAATAATTATATATGTTAATTTTTGGAAGAGAATGTCTAGATGAACTTATGATACTATAAAATATAACTAAAATAAGTAATAATATAAATAGTTTTAGTTATAATGTAACCCTTATGTTAGGACCAATAGGGGCCTATATAACCTGAGAGGGGGGGGGGGGGTGAAATTGGGTATGGATATTATTTTTCAAATTCTTCCTTCCCCACTGGATCTTGACCTCTTTATTACAAGGGTCACTCTGTTTGCACTTGTGTGTTTATTATGACCACATCTTTTCTTATTTATCTGATGATGATGCTTTAAATGCAATGCAGGGAAGTAGGTAGGCATACACAGAGATTTTTACTTGGTTCACCCTCACAGGGATACGTCCAAGGAGCATATAATGGAGATGTGACACTGTACCAAATCCACTCAATCACACTATTGTTTACAATGTTTGGGATAGATCACTTCTATTCCCAGGCTCAATGCCTTTACAATGTTTAGGGTTAGCTCACTGCTTTTCCAAGGGTCACTCCCTATTTCTCTCTCTCTATATCACTATTGGTGGAGAGGATCACCTTATTCCTCTTCCTTTTATCACTGCTCTAGAAAGGATCCACTCACAGTTTATAGACCTATAGGTATCTTCATTATCAATAATGAATACATCCTCTGTTGAAGTCCAACTTTCACCCGTAGATGAATCTCACTTTGCACCAAAGGTATCGGGAAATCTTGAAGCTTTCACGTATCCCTAAATCACTACCATGCTTCAACCATACCTGGAACCCTTCTCCAAGCCAGCGTGCAAGTCTCAGTGCGCAAGTTAAAACTGGCACACAAGTTCACCAAAACGACCTGCGTGACACTAGATTCTGTAACTCCAAAGTTGTGCGACTCACACCCTTTTATGCCCAAACCAATTTTGGCATGCATCCATCAACTGCTACACTTCTTCAAAACCTGGCATGCAAGTGTCACCAAACCACTTGCATGGCACCCCCTTCTTTATCTCAAAATTTAGATGACACTCTTCCTTTCTCACCCAAACCCCTTTGTACATGCATCAATCAACTAGCGCGCAACTTCTACTTACGCGACCACACCACCACTTGAATGACCACCACACCTACGCGACAGAAGATCTGATTTTATCTAAGTGTTGACCTCATACAAAAAGATGAGGGTTTGACCTCTATTTATAGGAATTTGGACACCCTGTGCGATGGCACGCAAGTCTCCTCTTGGCGCGTAAGTCTCGACGCACAAGTCACTTGCACAACTAACCCTAAAACTTGGGCCTCCCTTTTCCGTTTGCTATATTTTGATGTTGTGATATTGAAAAACATATGGTTCACAAGTTTCCTCTCCTTCAAGACAACGGAATTCAAGCCACTTTTCCAAAACCACTTTTCTCCATTTGTCGATTTTCTGGCCCAAAAATTTGGCAAACACTGGAAAACGACGCCACCTTGTATTTTCTCTTTTGGTATCGGCTCCAGACCATCCATTACTTTGTCTAAATTATTGAATCAAACATGGATCGTTAACCACAACCGTTGAACTCGACAAGCCACCATGAAATCCCATTTTTTAACAAATTCGTATGTCATGGTTTTCTTTTTCAACAATCACAACACAGATTTCCACTTTGTCAACAAACACAATCACCTCAAAAATTATTGAATGATGCCTTGAGGTATTTTTTTCCGAAAACCTACCAATGATATAAAAAATAAATTTTTTGAAGGTAAAAGTGACAGAATTTCTCCCATTAACTATTTTTATTACGTATTATTTGATCATTATACAATTAAATTTTCTCTATAGTTCATTGAATATCTTGATCAAAAGAAGGATTTTATTTCAAAATATGATTTCAAAAATAAATTTTATAATCCTTATACATTGTGGGTTGTTACAAGATATTGTTTAAATTTAATTAGACATAATATGCTCTATATTACTTATTAAAAGTATTTCACAATGGAAAACATGTATACACTTCATATTTTATGGTATTTTAGCATGAAATTTAATCTATATGTTTTTTTAATTATAGCCAGTTATTATGTATTTACAATTTTATTATATGGATTACCTGAATGAAATTAACTATTTGTTATTTGTTATTTTTTATCATATGTTTTATTAATTTTTTGAATATGATTAAAATTATTTAACAACTCCTTGTAGTTTTATTAATTTTTAAACAGGTTGAGTTCTCACTATTTTATAAGAGGGAGTTCATAGTGCATTATGATTAATATTCAAGAGAGACAAGCTTTGATTATGGGGGATAATTTTTTTATAGTATTTTTTATAATTTATTATATCATGTCTATTATATATGTTTTTAGGAGGATATTTTATTATTTTTATTGGAGGTGTTATTATTTAAATGTTTTTTATTTTAATTTTTCATGTTGTATTTATAGAGTTTTATATTTCTGAAGAATTTTGTGTATTATCATACTTTAATTATTATATATGATTAATTATTTAACTTGGGGGGTGGAGGGTGTATAATTATTATTTACATTTTATACACCTATTTTTATATTTTAATAATAGAGTTAATTTTTAAAATCAATTTTTAAATCTATTGTAGCTTGCTGTGTTTTATTTTGGGAGAGTTTTTTATGTTGAACATATTGTAATCTTTAGTTTATTTATGATCATGTTTGTTTATTGATTATTTAATATAGTGTGAGATGTTTTTGTTAGTTCCAATTTGAAATGATATTCACTATTTAATCATTTTTATCTTTAAAAAAGTGGGAGAGTGTGTTTGAGTTTTGTAATTATCAAAGAGGGAGAATGATGAGTGGATCCTTGCTACATTATTTATGTTATAATTACTAAGACCTATCTTTGATTATTTTATTATTATTTTTGTTGTTTTAATTATTCTCATATTTTATGCTTGAATTACGCACCTCCTATAGATGAAAATGAGGATATTGAATCTTATATGATTTTATTTTTTATTTTTTATTTGTTATTATGTATTTTTTATTATGGGTTTCTCATATTATGGTGTTGATAAATATTACTTAGAATATATATTTTAAATTGGAGAAAAAACACAAATCAATAATTTATTTTTTCTGTGAAAACTTTCCTAAATAAACTAAATGGGGGGGAATGATTTAATTTTATGTATTAAGGAACATGAAATTTTAAAAATTGTAGAGTTTTGCTATTTTTTTCATGGGTAAGTTTAATTTTACGTTTGGAAATTTTAGAAAGTCATTACAATTACACATTATAGTGTTTTCTAGAGTTAACACTTAGATATAAGGTCAATTAGAAATTTAACTAAGTGTTATTTACATGAAATCTTGATGTTACTTCAATATATTATCCAATGTTACCAGAGTTGTGATTTCTATAACTTAAAAAGATTACATATTCAGTTGAAGTTTGTTTTTACTATTATGTAATGGATAATTATATTATGTATCTATGGGAAGTATTATAAATATTATTCATCATTATAAAGAATAAATTTATTATGTATTGAGAATTCAATTAAGGAGAAAAATTTTCACATTGAGAAGGAGTTTGAGAAATATATTACATAATGATTTATGAAAAAGGAATATATCTTATGTGTTGAGAAATGTATTATACAATAATTCTATTATGAGAAATATATTTGTTTTGTTAAAGCTATTGGAAATTAGCCTAAGGAAAATTTATTAGGTACTAATGAAGAATATTATATACTAATCGAAAGATATAGTTTCAATATGTTATGAGTTTTTGAAGATATTACATTTATAGAACGTGAAATATAATTACCCATAAAACTTATTCATTTTATTTCATGTTTTTAATATAAATATCCATAAAAATTTCCCATGAATTGAGAATAATAGTGTCGTTGGGAAATTTGATACATAAAACATTACATTAAAATAAAAAATGGAAACATTATTTCAAATCTCCCTAATGTGAACCTAGTTTCCATTAAACTCTTAATACTATACATAATAACATGGGGAAATACATTGGAAAATGGGTGCATTATGAAGCACAATAATGGTATGATAAAGTAAAGAATGACGAAAGGGAATGAATTTTAGTCAAGAAGAAAAGCATTATAACATAAAAATTTGATAATCATATACCTAAGTATTGAATCATGACATGAGAGGATGATATCATAAGATAAAATCATCATAATAATGTGATAATAACATAAAACATGACATTATAAGCATAATTCATGTTTAACCACCGATAAATATTAACATATTGTGCTGAGTATAACCTCCAATTCACCATACGTGGTATCTTAACATATATTAATTTTATACAATACATTGGAGTGCTATCACAGTACAACCTTTATGTAACGACCCAAAGTTTCATTAATGGAAATCCTATTGATCTAATTAAATGTCATTTTTTTTGGTTTTTTGTTAATAATTCTTATCATTGCTAATATAGTCGTTGAACAGTGATCACAGGATTAGTATAAATATAGGGATTTAAAAAATCCAATTTACTCAGACAAAAGAAGCGATGAACTCATCCAGTAGAATTTCTCTATGCAAAGCCCATTTGTCGGAGCTTATAAAAGAGGTGGAGTCATTGGGTTTCGATCTTAACCAAGTCTAAGCGGAGCTTCATCATGTCAAGCACTAACGGGACCGTCTACGAGAAAAGTGGAAGTTGATAGAGAATACCACTCGAGCGATGTTATTCGAGCTACCCCAAGAGTCTGTCACCATCACATACCTTACCCTTATGTCTTATACGGCTGTTTTAAGGGGTTTTTTAACAAATCTCTAGTACTATGTTCATGTATATTATTTTTTGTATATAATAATGAATATACCTTCTTTTCATTATTGACACTCTGTGAATAGTTTTTTTAAAGCAAAAATAGTATTTTTTAGTTAATATTCAGATAAGAAATATATTTTGATAAAATAATGGATTTTTTAATTAAATAATATTTTAGTAAAATTTTATTATTATTATTAAATTAATTTTTATTGAATGTAAATGATCTTATAATTTTATGAATACAATTGTAATTTTTATTAAGGTTTGAAAGCCATTTTTGTCAAAACCCATGAATTTTGTATAAATGTTGGTTTTTATTTTAAAATTTAAAATTAACATATTTAGAAAATTATTTAGATAAAATAAATTTTATTTTTGAAATCAGGATGTCTAAATTATCCAACGGTGAATTTTTCATAATTTTCTGAGACAGTCAAATTTTGGGTAAAAATTAAATTCCGTTTAAATATATAATGCGTTTTATGACATCATAATGACCCAATAGTGATTTAACAAAATACTATAAGCTTTATTTTCGGCCAATATATGTTTTATGATTAAAATAATTTTATTTTGGGTTTGTTTGACTTATATTACAAAGCATTAATGGACCCCTCAAGACTTATTAAACATCTTGTCTTTTTAAATTATTTTTCATGGGAGTGTGACTCACCTCCACATAAGCAACCCCATTATTTTAAGAAGTTTGGACTTTGGACTTATAAAATATTGTTTTCCTATTCCATTTTCAAAAAACCATGGGGAAAAACCATGATCTGATTTGTGGTTTGGATTAGTTTAATGTAAGGGGTCCCAAACCTAAATAATAAAGTATTCACTAACCTTTCCTATATAAACCCACCATGCTCCCACTTCCTCCCCACTCAAAGCCTTTGGAGTTCATCCAAATGCTGACCTACTCTCTCCAGAATCCTCAAAAGGTTCCCCAAGCTCCCAAGAATCCTCTCTCAAGCCTCTCTCAAGCCTTTGGAAGCACACTTCCAAGTAAGGGGTTTTCCATCCTTTCACTTTTTTGTCCAATTTTCTTAATATTATTATACCCTTTTAATTTCAATTAAAAATGCTGGGGTATGGTTTCACACCTCCCCCACAATGCCCTATTATTGTTTTAATGAAGGGAGACCCCTTTCTCTCTCATTAAATTCCTCCCATGTACACCCGTTACTATGCCGAAATTCCGAAAGGAACTTCTCTCCCCTCATTTACATTCAAGCAATAATTTTATATCAGGAATCTAAATTCCATTACAATTGTTGGGACATGTATCTATATAACCCCCTTACATTCCATTTCATGTAGATATAATTAGACACCCCTTTCTCTCTCATCAACCATTTTATGAATTCTTATATCTCGCTGTTACGCTGCCAAAATTGCACCAATTTTTTTAAGCCAATGCCATTGTGTAGTGAATACCATGCCCATTTCTACATCAAGGGTATTAAACTTAATGCACATTTACTTATTAATTATATATTTTCATTCCACATTCCTTTGTCATGGAATAAATGATTATCCTTTATGAATCCATGTTTTATGATCCAGGTGACACACTTATGCATGAAATGAAATGTTTAAGAAGGGTGCGCCCTTATACTGCTCCAATGCATTGGGTAAAGTATAGTATCATGATACATCATGTAAAATGAGTGTTGAATCATGCTAATTCAAGTGCAATGAGGGTTTACTCGTGCTTCATGTGTAATGAGGATTTACTCATGCTTCATGTGCAATGGGCCTTGGCTCATGCTAATTCCATGTTAAGAGTTGTTGCCACATTTCCATGTTATGATTATCATTATTTATCATGCCTTTTTTCTCTTGTTCTCTATTGATATTCCTATTGTCTAACATGAATTTTAATCCTCATATATTCCATGTTTATTCCCTTACTGGTCTTTATAGCTCACACTTTTCTTATACATGTCCTCAGGTTATCCCATGCAATGCTAAATATGAGGGAATGTAGTGGTCATGTAAAGGAAGTTTTCAATAAAGATGTTGTATTTCATGTTTTAAGTTGTTATGTAATGATCCTAAGCCCCAAAGACACTAGAACTCTCGATCTTCTATTTTGTATCAAGTGAATAGTTTATATAATAAATCATGTATAATTTGGTAATAAAAGTAGGGTTGTCATACTTTATATCTATAACTATACATGTACCACACAATAATATAAAATAAGAACATATTTCATCTTTTATGTTCAATTATTAATGAATATGGCTTTCATAAATGTAATTCCCCAATCAATTATAGAATATTATATCCAGTTTAATACTCCTGAATGAAAATAATGTTGGATATTCACAACACAAAAAAATTGGTAGGGAAAATAAAGAAATAATTTAGGCAGTATACCGAGTACATGTAGAGGTTTACGAAAGGTATTAGTGTGAGAGGGATGTTTTATCTCATTATTTGGGAATAATTTAGACTATAAAGGAATGACCATAAAAATAATAAAACCTAATAAATTTAGAATAAAAATGCTTATTATAAAGTTATTTCCAAAATGGAAAAGAGGATGTAGAGAACCCTTTAACTTGATATGTTGCTTTTTAAAGATTTATATGAGATCACTAAAACCATAAAAAATAATTGGTAGGAATATTGAGATAGAAAATTAGAGGAAATTAATGCTAAAAGGATTTTGAGTAAATAAGAATGAGATAATGAGTTGGTATTTATAGAAGAAATGGGGGAATTATTTTTTAATTTCTAAACATAGGACATGAAAAACTAGTTAACAAAAAATTGAAAAACCATTGGAATTACCATGGGGTTTCCCATGTATTTTCTGAGGGGAAGGTGATTTTTAATATTTTAATATCTTAATGGCTGAGCATCTTTAATTAATAACATTTTGGAGTTTAAAGGGGTAATTTTTCACAAAGAATTGTTTTTAAAGACATTAAAACATACTTAATGTTTTTTAAAATTCATTATAGGTATGTTAAATAAATATTATCCCTTTAAAATACTTTATTTTAATGAATAATACTATTTTTGGTTGATAAATTCATTAATAGTATCAATTAAATCACTTTTAAGTCATTTTTATGTCATAATACAAACTATACATTTATACAATATTTATTTTTACCAAAAAATTTATCCATAACAGATAATTTTGAAGAAAATAACAATTTTATATTTTTAACCTATTTATTCAAAAATAAATTCTATTTTATAAAAATAATTTTCTAAGTATATGAGATTTTTTTTAAATAAAAAATTTAATTTTTTGAAAAATACTCATTTATAGTAAATATTCAACTTTATGACCCATAAAAAAGTTTAATGGGAACTCATAAAAATATATTTTCATTTATATTTAAATAAATAGTGTTTTATAATAAAATTTCAATGAAATAAATTTTATTTTGCATTCTTGATTTTATTATAAATGTGAATTTTTATAACAATCATATATTTTCTAAAAATACAAATTTGTTTTCATTTTATCTAAAAATAGGTTTATGATGTTCATATTTTATTGAAGTGATTTTTAAATAATATAAAAAATAGGGTAAAAAAAAACCAATATCTAATTAATGATAATAAAATTTACACCTTAATAATACTAAGATCTAGATAGATAACCTGTTATTAGAAAATCATATACCATATAGGTAAAGTATGAGATGATAATACTTTAATGGGGTGGTTCGGGGAATATTTATTGGGTGGTGACTTCTATAACCTTGAAATTCTTTTTTAATTTATTTTTATCAAGTATCAAATTTTTTAATCTCAGGTTAGTATTAGTTAAGGGTGAATCCTAGTGATTCCAAATCAATTGGAATCTTTGATAAATTATCTTCATAAGGTATAGTCCTACTGGGATAGGCCATCTCTTATTCATTATACATTAATTAGATTTCATTATTATATAGTAATAATAAAGGACACTTTGTAATGACTATATTACCAATGGATGTAATTTTTGAAATTAATAATTTCAAACATTTATAATATAGATTTATTTTATAATAATAATATGGTGTTATTGATTTTTATTACATGGAACATGTTTTCTACACTACTAAATTGGAAATATATTTTTTCAAAAGGTAAATTTCATTTATAAAAGTATTGGTCATTAGACGAACCCCTTTATAAATTTATCCCTGAAAATTTCATTACCTACCTTAAAATAGATGATGAAATTTCTATTTCATTGCTTCTTTAGGATCACCTATTTCATTGGACCTTTTATATAAAATATAAAATTTTCATCAACTTCCCCTCATATAAAAAATCTTTCTCCAATGGTACCACCTATAGATTTAGTACATGTGCTGTTTTTGGAATATACTTCCTCAAGATGGAGACATGGAACACATCATGTACTTTAGACATGTTAATTGGTAGTGATGGTCAATAGGCTACAACACCAATGTGATTAAGAATAGAAAAGGGGTCAATATATCTAGGTATTAGATTTCCTTTCTTCCTAAACCTCATAAATTTCTTCCTTGGTTATATATAGGGATAAACCTTATCTTCAACCTAAAACTATGGGACTCATGATTATTATCAAAATAAATTTTATATCAAATACATGCTTATTTCATATGATGTTGAATGGTTTGATCCTTCTCTTCCATATCTTAGACAATATAAAATCCTGTCATCTTACTTTCTCTAACTTCATCCTGACATATTGGAGTCCTACACCTATTTATATACATAGCCTCATAAGGTTCCATTTGAATGCTAGAACTTAAAAAAATTGTTATATGATAACTCTACTACGAGAAGTTTTTGATCCCAATATTCTTGTAAATCCATTGAACATGATCTCAATATATCATATATAGTTTAAATTGATCTTTCTGGATAACCATTAATGTAAGGATGATAAGAAATGATCATACTCTGTTTAGTATCATGTGATTTATGAAGACTTATCTAGAAACTTGAGGTAGTCCTGTGATCTTTATCAGATAAAATGGAGTGTAGTTCTCCAAACAATCTTACCACTTATATTATATATATATATCATAGAATGTTCATCAAGATTTCAATATTCCTTGATGGAGGTGAGATTTTACAACCTAGTAAGATGATCAACTATAAACCCAACTAGAGTTAGAGACTTTAGATATCTTAGGGTGTCTTATAATGAAATCCATGCTTATATTTTTCCATTTCAATATTATTATGGGTAATAATTGAATAAAAAACCTTAGACTTATCTCATTCATACTTAAGTTGTTGGAATACCATGCATTGGCATACATATTTTGAAATATCACTCTTTGTTTTATCCCAACAGAAGTTTTTATTTATATATATACACATTATTGTGCTCCTTGGAAAAATAGACAAGGTTGAGATTTTTGCGTCATCCAGAAGCTCCCTCTCAAGTTATAGTTTTTATTTGACACAAATTTATATTCAAAACATTAAAATTCCATCATTAACAAAGTTAAACTCTATAACAATTGTTACCTTTATATTTAGCTCTGTATCATCTCTCTAGGCCTCTTTGATGTTCATATAGATAGATAGTTGAGTGGTTATTTGAGAAATGAATGATAGAATTAATTCCCTTGTGATTTCTATTTCTATTATTTACATGTATAATAAAATTGGATATCTATCCATCCTTATCATAGATAAGGTTATGGGATTATTCTTACTCAGAGAATCTTTATCTTTATTTTCCTTCCAAGGATGGTAATTGATTGAACAATCAAAATCATTGATTAACACTAACCATCCATGTTTGTTCATGTTGAGCTCATTTTTCATGAATATATACTTTTAGGCTCTTATGATCCATATATTTGTCATACCTCTCTGTATATATATATATATTTATGCCAAATCTTTAATGCAAGGATTACTATATCCAACTCCAAATAATTCATCATATAGTTATTCTTGTGTATATTTAGTTTTAAAATGGTATGGGATATCACTTTATTATTTTTCATTATTACACTACCAAATCATTTATTAGGCACAAAAATATAGATAAAATATTCTTCTACACTAGTTTATAGTGTGACTAAATGTGAAACAATTAGCCACCTCTTTAAATATTTTAAGATATATGCACATTCATTAATCCAGAAAAACTTCACTTCTTTTGATTTAACTTGGTTTTTGGGTTCAATAATCATGAGAAGTTTTATTATAAATCATTGATAGTACCTAGATAATTCAAGGAAAATATGGATCATTGTTATAGATGTTGGTATGGGCCATTCCTTAATCACCTATATCTTCAAAGGATTTAAGACAACCATTTTCTGGCGATAAAACTTGCTAATAATGTTATATGCTTCATACAAAACTCACATTTATCGATCTTCACACATAACTTCTCATTTATCATAGTATTCTACATAGTACTCAAATTATCATTATGTGTATACCCTGATTTGGGGTGTATTAAAATATCATCTATAAAGACAACCACAAATTTATCAAGATAATCTCTAAATAATCTAATCATCAAGTCCATGATAAATGCTAGAGCATTAATGTGTCTAAATCTAATCACAATTAAAGATACAATGTAACGACCCGAATCTAGAGCCACTGAACTGGTGCCACGTACCTGGTTCACCACATGACCTCAAGCGCATTTCCCCAAATGCCAGAGGCTGCCGACCAGTAGTGAGGGCTTTGGTGAGTCATTTGGGAAACTATGCCCTCATTTGGTAAGGTATACAAAGAAAAGGAAATAACAGACAATAGTGGAAGCAGTAAACAACATACAACAACTGAAACTAAACAACGGAAGCAATGTATAATATAATAACGATGAAAAATGATGCAGTAGGTACAAGTATCTAAGGAAAGTAGAAGACATAACAATGTGATGAAATACAATTGAGAACAAAGTAATAAAAGTAAACAGCAACTCCAGCAGCATCGCAAGCCTAGGCTCGGTCCTATTCTCTCTATCTCCAACCACCAATCATGTACCTAAAGGAGAAGGGCCACAATCCCTATCCACACCTGCAACCATATAACCTGTTGGGGCCGAAAAGCAGGACCCAAACAGGGTGTGAGTCTAATCCTAGTAGGCTACCACCACAAGATCTGTTCCCTACTGTCAGTGAGCAATATAGCAAAAGTAAATGAAATAAATGCAGAAGAGAAACAGGAGTACACTAAATCAAACAATACTATGAATCACCATTCACATTTATTTAGTAATTTAATTCAGTCATATAATTATCACCCAAGGAGTCTAGAAACAACTCTATATTCCCAAAGCATAGCAAGTAACACAATATATATCTCATCAGACTACCTAAACTACAAGCAGTACAAAACACAAGCTTGTTCTTTGGTTTGGTGGACTCATCACAACCAACCAAAAAATATTCACACTGACTCTCTAGGTGGCTCATATTGGCAGATCCCTATAGTCAAGTAATTATATGAGGCACATACACTCTGGGAAGAACTCACTATCAATTACCCTGTGATCTTGCAAAGAAATATATAAACTCTCTGAGGAAGAACTTACCTCTAATTCCCCCTATAGTCTCGATACGTAACTAAGGACACTCTGAGGAAGCACAAAGTCCAATTCCCATAGGTCCTGCAAAGGATATCAATTTATAACAGACTCTCCAGGGAAGCCCTGAATTGTTAATCCCCTATTTAGTCTACTGCACCAGGTTCACACAACCCCGAGTAGTCTAGTCGTGCATAAACGACTATTAGTAGCCCTAAGTAAGTTCAAAAAGTACTTGGATAATAGCTACAATGCATCAAAATCATATAAATAGTAGACAATACATGAAATCAAATATCTCATGGTAGGAAAACAATGCAACAAGGTATGCCTCACAAGAAACCTAAGCCAACCGGTAGTAAACACCCAAAACAAGGGGAAACACCCATTGGGGGATCCTCAATAAGCTAACAAGCAATCATTAATCATCAAATTACCTCAAGAATACAAGAAATCTGAGGCAGATAATAATACAGGTTCAAAAACCTAACCTGAGATACCCGATACATGGGAATCCATCACTTTCACACAAAAACTCAGAGACATTAATCGTAAGGCAAAAAACCACCTACCTCAATCCTAGAAGATCGATATACTTGATCCTCAGCCCATGAATCGGCCTAGAATGGAGTAGATCTACAAAAAACCTCTAAAACGTTCAAACTAAGATAACTCTCATAAGAGAAAGAACCATGAAACGTGGACAAAGAGGAACCAAGAACTCACCGCTGTGTTTCTATTCCAATTGACGACATTCGATTCGTACAACAGGTGACAGATCGGTGGCTTGGAGATCATCCATGGTCGTACCCTCACTCTCGGTCGAAGAAGCTGGAGAAGAAGACATATTCGGGGTTAAGTCATGACCCTGGTCTGTTTAATGAAAAAAAAGAAGGTACATGGTGTGTACTTTTAGAGTACATGGCATGTACTAGGATTTTCCATACACCGCATTAAGTGGCCTCCACATCACCCCTACACACCGTGTGTGTGACCTGGAGAAGGACAGCACACGGCCTTGCACAACAACAAAGTACACGTCGTGTACTTAAAAATTTCTAGATTCATCTCTTTTTCACAAAAATGACCAGAAAAGGAAAACATACATGAAAAGAAGGTTTGGGTTCTTACAAAATTCCCCCCTTAAATAAATTCATCCCTGAATTTCCCTAACAGGGTGGCAATGAAGAAACCTCTAACAGCTCTGGCCACTGTGATTGCATATCGGCCTCCCTCTCCCTAGTCTTGTCATGTACACGGCCATGCTTCCACAGCAGCCTTACTAGAGGAACAAACTAGCCATAGAGTACCTTTGCACTATGATCAACAATCCTAATAGGATGCTCCCCGAATGATGCATCCTGCTCCAGTTCAACCTCCTCGGGTTGAAAAACATGAGATGGGTCTAAGAAATAGCGTCGAAGCTAAGAAACATGGAAGACGTCATGCATAGCCTGGTACCTATGAGGTAACTGCTATCTATAATGAACCATCCTGACTCTCTCTAGGACCTCAAATGACCTAAAGTATCTCAGTGAATGATTACCATTTCTCTTTATCCTCTTGTGTCCCAACCTCGGGGTAACACGTAGGAAATCATGATCTCTGACCTTGAACTCTAAAGGTCGTCTCCACTGATCAGTGTAAGATTTCTGCCGAAAATGTGCCGTACCATCCTCTTCTGAATCTACTCCACCTGTTCCGTGGTGTCCTGAACAAGACGAGGTCCTAGCATAGTTGTCTCCCCTGCCTCCAGCCAACACAAGGGTGATCGCCATGACCTACCATACAAGGCCTCATAAGGTGCCATCTGAATAGTTTCTTGGGAACTATTATTATAGGAAAACTCCAATAGAGATATATGTCTCTCCCCAGAACCTCCAAAATCAAGGATGTAGGATTGTAGCATTTCATCTAGCACCTGAATCGTACGCTCTGATTGGCCATCTGTCTGGGGATGGTAATCTGTAATCAGAAGTACCTGTGTACCCAAAGCCCTCTTTTGACCTTCCTAGAAATGCGACATAAAGAGGGCGCCCCTATCTAAAATGATAGTACTCAGAATCCCATGCAAGCATACAATCTCACGGATGTACAACCATCCAAGCTCATCAACACTTAAAGTCTCCTTAACCAGCAATAAGTGAGCAACCTTCGTGAGTCTGTCAATGACAACCCATAATGCGTCATTCCCTCAAGGGGATCTCAATAACCATGTAACAAAGTCCATCATGAGATCATTCCACTTCCACTCAGGAATGGGTAGCTACTGTAAAATCCCTGCTGGTCACTGGTGCTCCACCTTCACCTGCTGACAGGTGGAACATCTCATAACAAAACCATCAATATCTCTCTTCATACCTGGCCACCAATACTGGTGGTGTAGATCACGATACATCTTGGTGACGCCAGGATGAATTGCCCAAACTGAGGAATTAAAGTCTCACATTAGCTCCTCGCGTATATCTGCTAGCACCCATACGTGTCCCTAGAAACACAAGATCTCATCCTCTCCAACGATACATATGGGAAGAGGGTCCCTTCTTGACACTCTTTCTTGTAGGACTAGTACTTCAGAATTTGATAGTTTCCTCATTGAAACTCGATAAAAAAGGGTAGAGGTAACACCTAAAAATGAAAGAAATTTCTGAATATATCTTTTGTGCACCTCCAAATGAATTTCAGAAAACAGAGCCATAAGCTTCCACTCACTACTGGCCTCCTGTACTGCCTGTATCTATGTCCGCCTGCTCAGTGCGTCTGCCACAGTGTTGCCTTTTCTAGGTGTATAAGAAAGATCTAAATCGAAAGACTGTAGGTACTCAAACCACCTTCGCTGTCTCATATTTAAGTCATGCTGCGTGAAGATATACATGAGTCTCTTGTGGTCAGTATATACCACAAAATTCTCTCCCATAAGATAATTTCTCCAACAACAAAAAGTGTGAACAACTGCAGCCAACTCTAGGTCGTGCGTAGGATAGTTCCTCTCATGTGGCCTCAACAGTTGAGATCCGTATGCGACAACATGATCCTCCTACATAAGCACTACTCCGATCTCGATGCCAGATGCATCACAGAAGACTTTATAACTCATTCCTGGCTCCAGAAAAACTAGAATCAGTGTTGAAGTCAATCTCCCCTTCAGCTCCTGAAAGGATGAATCACATGCTTCTGACCAAACATACTTCACCCCCTTCTTAGTCAATCCCATCAACGTTGATTCTAAGCATGATAATTCTTGTATAAACCACCTTTAGTAACCATCCAGCCCAAAGAAGCTTCGTACCTCAAAGACATTCTTCAGATGCTCCGAGGTAACTACTGCTCTCACCTTCTCTGGGTCTATTGATACTTCTGTCTCTAAGATTACATGACCCAATTAGTGAATCTCGTCCATCAAAAAGTTTCACTTTGAGAGCTTAACATGTAACTGATGCTCCCTCAGTGTACTTAGAACTACCTCAATATGGGTAGCATGGTCGTGTCGAGAGTGTGAGTACAACAAGATATCGTCCACGAAAACCACCACAAAAGAATCCAAGTAAGGATGTAAAACTCTGTTCGTCAACACCATGAAAACTGATCGTGTGTTCGTGAGACCAAATGACATAACCAAATATTCATACAAACCATACCTGCTCTGGAAGGTTGTAAGAGGTATATCAGATGGTCTGATACGAAACTGGTGGGAGCCGGATCTCAAGTCGATCTTTGAGAACACTATGGCTCCTCGAAGCTGATCAATGAGATCATCTATCCACAGTAATGGATATTATTTCTTTACCGTCAACTATTTTTGCTTCCGATAGTCCACACAAATCCATAAAGTATTATATGGCTTTCTTGCAAACAGAACGGGCGAACCCCAAGGAGAAGTACTGGGTCAGATAAAACCCTTTGTCTGTAGCTCCTACAACTGCTTATTGATCTCCTGCAACTCTGGTGTAGCCATCCTATATGGAGTAATGGACACCGGTTCCACTCCTGGCACAATCTCAATAGAAAAGTCCACCTCACGCTCTGGAGAAAAACCTGAAAAGTCTTCTAGAAAGGCATCTGGAAAGCGAATAACCACTGGAGGAAAATTGATCTGAGAAGTCCCCTGGTCATCTAGATATAAGATAGAAATTTGGGCTGTAACACCACCCAACCCATGATGCTTTGGTCCATCTCTAATCGCCTGGACATCCCACTCGCCCTTGTAAAGAATAGATCTGCCCTCTGGTGATGTAATAGTCACCCTACGGAGATAACAATCGAAAAAGGCCTGGAAGTGAACTAACTAGTCCATCCTGAGAATGACATCATATCATGTCATCTCCAAAACATAGAGACACCACAAAAAATGACATCCACCAACCTCAAGGGGGTAGTCTAAGCCCTGACGCACACTAGCAGTTCTAATTCCCAAAGGAGTGTCTAGCGTCATGATATCCTTAGAAGTATAAATAGTGAGTCTAAGGCTTTCTACGGTATGCACAGAAATAAAGCTATGAGAAGATCCTATATCGAAAAATGCCGAGGATAAAACTGAGGCTACTAAAATCATACCTCAAACTGTGGAAGGTCCAAGATCCTGGTCCTAATGAATCTGCTCTACCACGAAAGTATGTCTTTCACCGCGGTCCTGTGTAGTAGCCTAAGATCCCTGAGCTGACCCTCCCTGAGCCTGACTACTGAATCCACAACCTCTACCCTACCCTGAATGACCTGAAGAGATCCAGCCCCCTATCTACTGTAGAACTGGTAAACCTTCTCCTGTACATGGAGTTGAAACTGATCCTCCTTCACTAGCCGCTGGAAGAATAACCTTGCATAAATGCTGCAGATAACCCATCCTGCCGCATGATCAGCACTCCAATGGGTATCTCGGGCACTGAGGCTTCTTATTCCTATTTTCCCCACACTAATAGCACACCACCTGGTTGCTTGAAGGATGATCTCATCTACCAGAAAGAATACCTTGCTTCCTCGAGTCACCTCATGTAGACTCTCGGTGGCGCTTCCAGATGTCTACCTGAAAAAAATTTACCCTGGAAGCTAAAACACCCTAGTCCGCAGCTCTAGCCTCCCTTAGTTTTCTCTCCGTGATAAGCACCTGGTTGAATATTAGAGTAATAGAAGTCAACTGAAAGACATTCACCTGCGACTGGATGTCCGACCTGAGGCCTTCCTCAAACTTCCTTGCTAAAAACAGCTCGTCATTCCCCAGAACGGGAGTGAAATGTCATAACTTTGTGAAGTGAGAGGAATAATCCATAACTGTGAGAGTACCCTACTACAGGTTCATGAAATCTCTGGCTCTGTTATCCCTCAGCATTGCTGGGTAGAAGTAGTCATAGAAGGTTTGCTGAAACTCATCCCAAGCCATAGCCTGTTGGTGCCCTATCTACGAAACCACATCCCACCATCTCTTGGAAGAATCTCTCAGCATATAGGTTTCCAGATTTACTCTCCTCTTCGGAGGCATCTCCAGGTGCGTAAAGATGGATATAATGGATTCTAGCCATGACTTAATAGCTTGTGGTCCTCCATCCCCTATGAACGTGGGATGCTACTGCTGCTGAAAAACATGCGTCAGATCTGCCATAGATGGGGTAGGATGCTGAGCTCCCTAGAAGGTCTTCATGAACCGTATGAAACCCTCTCTGAACTGAGGATCAACAATAGTGTTTGGAATCACTGCTGGTGCCATATCTGGAATGATAGGTGGAACTACTAGTAGTCCTTGATCTGCCATATCAGGTGTACGGTCACTGCCTGGTTCCTAACGTGCAACAAGAGGACGTCTTGGTGCCCTGAGTCGGCAAGATCAGAAGCACACCTTTATTAAAAATGAACACAGTTGCAACATAAGAGATTAAAACAAAATAGCAGAGAAAAACTCTAATATTTGGAAAAAACATGACTACACGGCGTGTAGTACCAATACATGACGTGTTTCCTGAAATTTTACCCTGGGCGTGTACCTTATCCATACGTAGTTGTGTAAACAACTCGGCTATATGACATGTTCTCAAACTACACAGTGTGTACTAATCCCCATTTTCTTCCTACCCAATTACTCCCACAAGACAAGGAACACAGACTGTCCTAGAAAAAAACTACACGACATGTTTGTCAACTTACACAGTGCGTCCTTAAGATTTTTCCCCCATTCATATCGTTAGCAACACAGACTGGTATATAGACCACTACTACACGGCGTGTCAACCTAGTACACAGTGTGTTTCCCTGTGGAATTCCCAACCCATGTATTCTGCTACACGGCTAGGTCACATGGCTTCTCTAAGACAAAACTACATGGCATGTTTAGGGACGACACGGTGTGTAAAAGACATGTCTTACCTGGCCTGTGTTGTTAGCGACACGGCCTGACACATGACCGACCCTACATCACGTGTTCCAGACGGACACGTCGTGTAATTGAAGGAATCCCCCACCCCGTGTTGTTGGTGACACGATCGGATACCCAAGTCATACTACACGACATGTAAACTAGTAAACGGCGTGTTCCTACAAGAACTTTCACAACCCCATGTCCCTGTCCACCCAGTAAGTGACAAGGCTAAAAACTACACTGTGCGTATTCACGAAGTACATGCTGTGTAGTCTGGGTTTTTCTAGACAGTAGCCTCAGAACTACACCGGAGCCCAGAGAACACAGAGAAACAAGCATTAAGGTGCCAAATTCTGATCTGTGGGGGCCCCTACTCCCCACGAAACAAAGCTTATCATCCTAACCATGCATATAACAAGTAAATAGTATAAAAAACTCACGACCCGCCAATTTCTGATCCTTGAGGTCCCATAACACCTCTAAGTCCAAAGTTTGGTGTCCATGATAAAGAAGCTCTAAACAAATGATACCCTATCAACTTGGCAGGTATTCTATCACAACAGCTCTCACAACAACATGCATCATCTATCACAAATTCTATCACTACAAAATGAAAATTCTAATGAAACCTAGATGGCATGGAAAAAGGCATGACATGTGATTTTCTAACACGTTCTTATATGATGCATGAAATGGCATACCCACATCTCATCGGGTTGCAACAAAATAGTACCACAATCATATAAATAGTAACATCAAAAAACAAGTGCACCACCCAACAGTGAAATCAAATAAACTGTAACATTTGGAAAACTCGAAAGTTGTAACATTCGAGGTAATCTGAATTTTTCCCTGTAAACGGGTTCTAGAACTCCCAAACACAGCTATTTACCATTTAACTATTTCATCCTATCCTTGTATAATGTCGCTAAATAGTATGTTAATAGAAAAGGAAGAACCCCCTATGATACCACTTTGTAACGACCCAAATACAGAGACACTCAACTGGTGCCCCATACCCAGTTCTCCACATGACCTCAAGCATGTTTTCACAAACAGCAGAGGCTACTGACTAGCAGCGAGAGCTTTGGTGATTCATTGGGGAAACTATGCCCTCATTTGGTAAGGTATAAAAAGAAAAGTAAATAACAGACAATAGCGGAAGTAGTAAACAACATACAAAAACTGAAACTAAACAGCGAAAGAAATGTATAATATAATAACAATGAAAAATGATGTAGTAGGTACAAGTATCTAATGAAAGAAGAAAACACAATAACGTGCTGAAATACAATGGAGAATAAAGTACTAAAAGTAAACAATAACTCCAACAGTATTGCAAGCATAAGATCAGTCTTATGCTCTCCAGCTCCTACCAGCAATCATGTACCTGAAGTAGAAGGGCCACAATACCTATCCACACGTGTAACCATATAACCTATTTGGGCCAAAAAGTAGGACCCAAATAGTTGTGAGACTAATTCCAGTAGGCAAACCCCACAAGATCTGTGCCCTACTGTTAGTGAGCAATATAGTAAAATTAAATGAAATAAATGTAGCACAAAAACAAGAGTACACTAAAGAAAACAATACTATGAATATCCATTCACATTTATTTGACAATTTAATTCAGTCATATAATTATCACCCAAGGAGTCTAACAATCTCTATATTTTCCCAAATCATAGCAAGTAACACAATAGGTATCTCAACAGACTAACTAAACTAAAAGCAGTACAAAACAAAAGCATGTTCTTTGGCTTGGTGGACTCATCAAAACCAACCAAACAATATTCACATTGACTCTCTGGGTGGATCATATTGGCAGAACCCTATAGTCAAGTAATCATATGAGGTACATGCACTTTGGGAAGCACTCACCGTTAATTCCCCTACGGTCTTGCAACGAAAGCTATAGACTCTCTGAGGAAGCTCATACGTCTAATTCCACCTATAGTCTCGATACGTAACTAAGGAAACTCTAAGGAAGCACAAATTCCAATTCCCATAGGTCCTGCGAATGATAATAATTTACAACTGACTCTCTAGAGAATCCCTGAATCGTCAATCCCCTCTTTAGTCTACTGCACTAGGTTCACACAGCCCCGAGTAGTCTAGTCATGCGTATACGACTGTTAGCAGCCCTATGTAAGTTCAAAAAATACTTGGATAATAGATAAAATGCATCAAATTCATATAAAAAGTAGGCAATACATGTAATGAAATATCTCAAGGTAGGAAAACAATGAAATAAGGTATGCCTCACAGGCAACCTAGGCCAACTGGCAGTAAATGCCCAAAACAAGGGGAAACACCCGGGGGTGATCCTCAATATGATAATAAGAAATAATTAGTCATCTAATAACCTCAAGAATATAATAAATCTAAGGAAGATAATAATACAAGTTCAAAACCCTAACCAGAGATGCATGATACATGGGAATTCGACGCTTTCGCACAAAAACTCAAAGATATTCCTTGTAAGGAAACAAATCACCTACCTTGATCCTAGAAGATCGATATAATTGAACCTCGGACCCTGAGTTGGCCTATAATAGAGTAGATCTGCAAAAGGGTCTAAAATGTTCAACCTCAGATAACTCTCATAAGAGAATGAATCAGGAAATGTGGCCAAAGAGGAACCAAGAACTCACCGCTGCGATTCTGCTGCAACTGACGGGGTTCGATTCAGACAACAGGTGACAGATCAGTGGATCAAATAAGATCCGCATCCATACCCTCACTCTTGGTCAAAGAAGCTCGAGAAGAAGACATTTTCGGGGTTAAGTCGTTACCCCAGTCCGTTTAATGAAAAAAAAGAAAGTACTAGGGGTGTACTTTTGGAGTACACAGCGTGTACTATGCTTTTCCGTACACCGCATTAAGCGGCCTCCACATCACCCCTACACACCGTGTGTATGTCCCAGACAAGGCCAACACATGGCCTTGCATGGAAAAAAATTACACGATGTGTACTTAGAAAGTACACGGTGTATACTTGGAAAATTTCAAGATTCTCCTCTTTTTCCCAAAAACGACAAAAAAGGGAAAAGATACCTAAAAAGAAGGTCTGAGTTCTTATATAGAGTCCATACCTTTTTCAAATGGAGGTCTTTGGAATATCTTCCCCATTCATCTTGAATTGATAATATCACAATCAAAGGTCCACTTTTAGGAAGTACTCAAATCTATGTAGATAATTTATTAAGTCATAAATACATGACATGGAATAATTATTCTTTATATTTATATTTTAGGGTTCATGGTTATCAATGTAAAGTATCATTGACCCATCCTTCTTCATGAAAAAAAATCAGTTGACCACATGGTGAAACACTTTGGCATATAATTATCTTATCTAGAATTTCATTTAGTTCCTTCTTTAGTTCTTCCAGTTCAATAATGGTCATCCTATTAGTTAGAGTAGAAAATTGTAATCCGGGGGGGTTAATTTCATTCTAAAAATTATATCAACAAATGGTTTTTTTAAAAATATAATGATTATGATATTAAAAAATGATAAAGGGATAAATTGAATCTGTATTAAAGATAATATCAAAGTTAATTAACTGATTAGGCATATTGGAAAAATAGATGTATCTAATTTATGAACATTGTGCATATCATGATAAGACTATGAAATTCATAAATGTAAATAGAATACAAACAACATTTTATAAGGAGTTTAGAGATAGAACATGAGGTGCCTGTACATATCCACCCCTTGATTCAAGAGATATGTTTTATTATACCTTTCTTGGTTTTTAACTAAAAACAAAGAACCAACTTTCCTTGGTTTTAATGAAAACCTAAGAACCTCTTATCTAGGTTTTAACAGAAATCTAGGAACCACTTTCCTTTACTTTTTGAAGTATTGATAAGAAACCCACTAATGTGTATCCATCACTTTTATAGTAGTGATCAACCATCCCTCACTTTGCAGTTGTGATTACCTTGAGAAGATGAGGTGATAAAATATATATTTTATTATCTCAAATTATTGAAAAATATATTCCCTTATCTCCCTAAAAATATTGATAAAATTAGGTGAGAGAGATAGGTAGAGAGAAAGAGTTTAAATCCTTTGATATGAGAAATGAATTTGGATCTTGTGTGAGGGGCCTAGAGAAAGCCAAATATTCAGTGTCGATTAGATCAAGGATATGTTGAGAATGTCTGTAGTGGAGGTCTGAAAATCTAATTTCTCTATTTACAGTATTCGAAAGAGCTATAAACCTTGTAGAATTCATTTGGGGTAATAATGTTAAATAAGACCATAATAAATATTTTTTTTACCACATTAAATGTTATATTAGACCGATATCTATAATTCAATTAGATACTCAGTAGTATCCACTAGGTAGATAATGGACTACCAGGAAGCCAATGCTAATCAAAATCCCCCACTGGTAAGATGATACCACTATATCCGGTAGCTTGTGTACTTATAGTGAAATGGAAAATTTTATCTTTACCACCTTCTATTTGGTGGGACCCCACCAATTTTTCAGTGGGTCTTATACAATTAAAAAATTCTCCCATCATGGAACTGGAAGGCCGGTGATGCCTACGTAGCTTAACCTTCAACAAGGGGATCCCCCACTTTCTTTAAAGACCTTCTAAGGTTCTTCCAACTTGAGTCTATAGAATTTAGACATAATAAGATATTTTTATGAGTGTTTATCTTGAGAAATACGTCTTCTTTGAATTGGATTTAAGTTATCCATTAGAACCCTTTAAGACAGGACGTAAATTCAAATTGGGGTGGTTGAAAATTACTTGAATGAAAACAATTTATACAAAAGAAAGTGTTTGTGATGATGATAACACCAGGAGAGAGAGAGAGGTACAAAATTTCCCTCGTTTTGAAAATAAAAAAATTAATATAAAAACATAAATTAATTGTAATTCAAGAGTTAAAAAAGTATTCAAAGTGATACAATAAATTAGAATTTTAAATATTCAACATACTTAAGAGACAAATATATTAAAAATACTCATAAGATAAATATGTTCAATATGATGAAAAGATAAATATATTTAAAATGATCAATAAATAAATAAATTCACCCCATTTGACCCAATAAAACAATTCTCCCCCCTTTAATGAAAAATTCACCCCCCCTTTGTGATTATCAAAAATGGAAAAAGTAATAGAAAATAGAAAAATTAGATAGAGGATTAAAAACACTTTTGAAATTAAATACTATCTGCCTTTTAATTATTACTTTAAACTAAAGAATCATGAAAAGGGAATACATCATTTAAATATTAGAACATGAATTAAAGATATAATATTTAATTTCAAACCATCTAAATTACAAATTAAAATATAAGAATGAATATCATGAATTAAAAAAATAATAATTTGAAAAATAATATTAGAAAAATGAAATATTGAAAAAGATAAGATAATAAAATTTTAAAAAAGAAAAATAGTTTTTTAAAAAATATGAAAATGAATTTGAAAAAATATTAATCATAATCTGGAAAACAATTAAATATAATTTTGAAAAAGTCTATTATTTTTTGAAATAGATTGAAAAACATTTGAAAAAAAACAATTTTGATAAATATTATTTGTACACTTTTACTAGTAAGAAACTATATGATAAATAAATGATGTTAATGGGAATATATTTTTTAAAAACATTAAAATAAAGTCCCTTTTAGAACCCATGAAGTTAAGACCATATTATCTAGTAAAAAAATTGATGTTTAAACAATTTTGGGTTCGCTAATATTTTCTAATCAAGATTTGGAACCCAAAATTGTTTATATTTTTTAGAAAATTAGAAGGTAAATTTATAGACTCAGGTTTTACATATATATTTTTTATAATAACACTCATAAATTAAACTCTTATAATTTTGAGAATAATTTTAATTATTATTTTTGATAAATCCCATTCTTAGTAGTTGTATTTTTCAAAGAGGTTTATTTATTTGAAAAACCAAAACCATGATTATTTCTTTTAAAAAAAGAAGAAAAATGAATCATGCTATTGTTTTATTCATCTTGGGTGAATTTTAAAAGAGATATTTTTACATATTTTATTTCAGATTTTAAAAATTCAACATATGGATGATTTTTCTATTTAAAATCCATGTCAATTTTTTTTTCTTTTTAAATAAGTTTCCTTTTTATTTAAAACATGATTTTTTTCATTAATAACACATTTTCGTTTATTATTAAGTTCTTCATATTTTGAAATGGTTTCATAAAAAACTTCTATATAAGTTTCCTGATAAGAATAGAATGAATAAGAGGATAAAAAAATATGAAGAACATGAATGATAATGATAATAATAAATTATAGAATAAACCTCTTCACCTACCTCAATAAGATCCACGATTCATTTAGGAGTAGATTATATTGATTCATTTTTTGAAAGGTAATCCTCACTATCACTCCAAATCATTACTTTTAGATACTTTTTACCATTCTTTATTTCCTTATATTTTTTTCAAGGGACATCCCATCTGGATGTGACCCTTATTTTTGCAACCGAAGAATGCTACTTCAGAACCATCAATTTGAAATTTATTTTTTTCATCATGAAATTATTTCCTATTTTTGTCCAATTTGATCGACATATTAGTCAATATTTCAATCTCATATTTATTATCTAAGTCACTTCTATAAGAATCATCATCTTTATTTTCTTTAAAATATATTTATCTTTTGGTATCCTTGGATTCCATCATTTTTTACTAGTCCATATATTAATTATTATTTCATATTTCATAAGTGATCAAATGAGTAATTTGAGAAGCATATTCTTGAGATATTTTTATTCTTTTATAACTATCACTTTAGGATTATAGAATCTTAGTAAGACCCAAAAAATATTTTTTACTAATATTTCTATAGACAAATCATCACTAAGAGACTTTCGACCATTTTAAATGTTAGTAAATCATATAAAAATATTGGTAATAAATTAAATTTAATGCATATAAAAGTTTTATAAATATTGTCTAAGCATACAAAATTTAGTGGTTTTGACTTTATCCATTACTTTATTTGTGATTTATAATAGTTTTTGAGTTTAATGACTATTTTTGAGGGAAGAAATATAATTAATGCCATTTTAGTCAATACCATAATGGAAAGAATTCATGTATTTACCATTAAGTTGAAAAGATCCTACTTCTAGAGGAGTCCATTTGTCTTATAATTATTTTATATGAGAATAAAATTGAACAACCATTTTTTATACATGATAACCTATGCTACTAGGAAACGTTAGAATGTAATTTTTCTAATAAGAATAAATTGAACAATTAATGAAATAAGATCGTACGAAGGAGAATCCTATAGGATTATATTAAAAATAATCCATTTTAAATGATATAACTTTGACATTAACTAATATTTTGAAAATAAAAACAAATATTTGAAAAAAAGGGAAATAAGGTCTCCTTTGATAAAAAATGTTGGTCGGAGTTAGAAAATGGAAAGAGGGGTGGGGGTGAATTTTTTTTTAAAATAAAATTTATATATGAAAATGAAAATATTAAAATAAAACATTATGATATGATTAAATGATAAAACAATAAATTTTATCCATATGAATATTAATATCAGAGTTGATTAAGTGATTAAGTACAACATAAAAGTAGATATATTCAATTTATGACCTTTATGCATTTTGAGATAAGATGAGGAACTAGATAAAAGTAAACTGTAGAAAACAAAAATTGATAACGAGGTCAGTAATATCATATGAAATTACCCTAATTCTCTACCCCTAGGATTTATATATACATATTATTACACCTTCACTTAGTTTTAATGGAAAACATAGAACCAAATTCCCTTAGTTTTGACAAAAACACAAGAACAACATACCTTGGTTTTAATGTAAACCCAACAATCACTTCCCTTTACTTTTCATTATTGTGAAAAACCCACTGATGAAGAAACCTTACTCTACAGGTAGTGAGCACATATGCCTCACTTTGGGCTTGTGACCACCTTGAGAAGATGAGGTGATAAAATAGAGATTTTCTTAGAGAAAACCCATTACAAAGACAGTCCATTATATCTTGTTAAATATTGATACATTTAGTATAAATAGAGAGATATAGATAAATATCTGTGATCCATTTAGATAATAAAGGAATTTGAATCTTGAAATAAGGTCTTAAAAAAACTTGAGATTCGACATCAATTTGATCAAGGAGATGTTGAAAAAGTGTGTTGTGGAGATATAAGAACCCAATACCTCTTTTTATAGGCATGAAAAAGGGATCCGAACCTTATCAAATATTTTAGGGGTAATAATTACTATGAATACTATAATAAATTCACTTTTGACCCTATTAAATTCCATCTTAGAATATTATCCCCAGTACTACAAGATATATTATAACCTTCATCAGGTAACATGTGGATTACCTAGTATCCACTAATACTAGAAATATTCAACTAACTAGCTGGTGAACCTCTACTGAGTATCCAGTGGAATTTTGAAAAACTGGGGTGATTTGTTCTTCAATATAGACTAGTTGGTGGTCCTTATAAATTTCAACGAGTATATTATATTTTCACACCTACTAGCCAGTATAGCCTATACAACTTTACCTTCAAGTAGGGCCTCCTCCACTTTATTTACTGGCTGCCTTTGTTAATTTCCACTTGATTCATTGGAAATTAAATATAATAAAAAATATGTACAATAATTTTACTAGATCTTTAAGTAAACATTAAATTCAGTATCTCCATTAAAAAAATTGATAACGTGGCTTAAATTTAAATTGAGGATTTTGAAAATAACTCAAATGAAAACCTTAGATACAAAGTAATGTGTTTATGATAATGAAAACACCAAGAATGAGTGATTTATATCATTAAAAAAATTCTATACGGTGCGATGGATATTGGAAGAGTTTCTAGTATAAGTTTGATTGACAACTCAACCTCTTATTAAAGAGTAATAATGAAAAAATACTTAGATAATACATCAAAATTTTCTTTGAAAATGAGATTGTCATCAAGGATAGAAATTTCCTTTTTTTAATTATTTGAGTTATATATTATTTATCATAGGGAAATAATATCCATGATTAAGATTAATCTTTTAAACGAGAATCATTTTCCTCCTTTCACATGTACAAAATTAGAGTATGATTCTTTAAAAAAAAATTCATTCTCATAGATATATATGTTGGATCTATATAAGGATAAGAAATCAATACCTAATACGTCATTGAATTCCACTAAAGAGATTAAAAAAATAATTTATAGAAGATTCATCCCACAAATATTGACAAGGTAGGAGTTATACACCTAACATTCAATAATTTCCACATTTCATTTTTTTTCAGAGATAACACATATACCATGTTTTTAGGTGGTGTTAAAGTAGTTATTAAAAAATTTCATGATATTAAAAAATGGGTAGAACCAAAATTAAATATCTTGTTTGTTATTATTGCATTAATAAATACTATACCTATCAATATTTATTTATCAGGATCCACCTCATCAATTTTGATAACATGAGCCTATCACTTATCTCTTGGAAGTAATTTATTTCTCCTTAATTATATTAGAAAATCTTTGGGTTCAGGAAATTATTTTCATAGTGTCCATTTTCTTTGTAGTTAAACATTTTAAAATTGGATGATGACTGATCAAGACATTATTTTACTCTATAAAATTATTTGGATTCTTTATCTATTCACAATATTAATTATCTTTATATCCTTACCTACCACACTAGAAACATTTTCTCATTCCCTTGAGGTAGTTTCCAACATTCTTCTTCCCATAATTTTGACAAGTGTGTAATTATATTTTCTTTCCTCCATGAGATTTATCCATTTCTCCCGAAGAAATACAATATATTCCACATATCTTATCTCTATTCCTATGAGACCATTGAGAATCACTAATCTCCTTTTCAACTTTATGGGAACATCTGAAATTTTAATTATTTTTATAAATTAATTGAATCAGCAATTATTTTCATATAATTGGATTTATCCAACTAAATAAGTTGACCAATTTAATTTTTGTGTCAATGAAAAAGTTGGAGGCATACTGTGAAATCACAGTGAAGATTTATTCACTTAACATAAATGATTGTCCTCATTTTTCTTGAGTCAAAGGAAGGCTCTCTCCATTTTAAGGAGTAGAGTAGAATAAAAAAAGTTATTGAAAAATATTTTCTGTAATTCATCCCACTCCATATATTTGATATCTTCATTGGGAAGAATTATTGATCAAAATATACCACTAATCAGATACTCCCTCTAGGTGATAGTAGACCAATGTGACTTTGTCATGCTAAGATCATTGGAGGATACAAAATATTTTCCCAATTAAGTTATTTTGTTAAAGTGAATTAGAATATAAGAAGATCTAAAAAAAGTAGGATTAATTTTTTTCATAAGTGAATCTATTTAAATTTTCTTCTCTTTGGAAAAGGAGTGCGTTCAATGTGGTTCCTATTATTACTCATAACATGAGTAAAAATTTCTAGTACTTCAATGAAGTTCTTATCTCCCACTGCTATCATATTAATACATTATAGGAAAATCCTTAGTTTTACCATCACATATGTAGTTTACATGATTCCTACTATTTATATCTATTTTATAAACAAATGTTTTTTAGGATACATGATTCAATAAACATATAAAAAGGAAAACTACTCAACTTAGAATGAATGACATATATACCCTAACATTTTTTTCTACGTTCCAATCTAGTTCATCCCTTATCTATTTTCTATTAAGTTATCTAACTAAAAATTATGTTCAAACCCTTCATAATAGTTTGTAAAGAGTATTTGAATATTCTAAATAATATCCCCCAAGAGTGTCTATCCATGTGTGTAGTCTTATACCCACGCATCATACACCAAGGGAAGATATAGTTGATACTCAACTATCCATTTTTAGTGTGATCATCCCTTGGTGTATCTGTGATATATCTTCCTCCTCTTTACAATATTTAGCAAAGGATGTAATTTATAGTAAACCAACCATTCTATACTTTACCAAAATATTAGGATCATTTACTCAAAATGAACCTTAGGTATTTCACTAATGTTTTCTCAATTCTAATCCAAAAAAACCCTGATATTTCAATTATACCAATTATAACAACCCATATAACTTATTTGATTTATTTTTTTAACATAAGTATCCATAGAATAAAATACCATATAATCAATAATACTAGTATATTTAAAGAATTATATACATAAACTAGTAAATTTTAATATATATATATATATATATATCCATTAATTCAAATCTATATAATGTGTTCCAAGTTTCATTTTAACTCTTAATAACACAAAATATAACTTAGGGATATACATAGGAAAATGGGTGCGCTATAAATTCCACTAAGGGAATATTCTAGTGTAACGTAATGAACAGTAATGTATATGAGTCAAGATACATGTTATAATTACATGAAAAGTTGAGATTTATAAACATTAACATTGAAGCATAATATAGGATAATGATATCATAAGATCAAGGAGTTATAGGTATGTTGTAACAACATAAAATATGATATGATAAGCCTAAGTCCATGATAAGATATAGTATTTCATAACATAGTTTTCTTATGATATCCACCTATTCACTATACATGGTATATCACGAGATGAAAACATTACCCAATACACTGGAGCACTCTCAGGGTGTATGATTCATATATCGAAATTTACACATGCCACATTGATCATATTACATTAGAACATATTTTATCATTTTAGTACCCTGATTAAGGAAGGAGATTTTTATTCAAGGAATTATACATTAAAACAAGGATAGTTACATCTAATTGAATAATGATTATTGAAAATCAAATTGTTTATTTACAACACAAAAGTTCTAGTATAGAAAATTGAGATATAATTTCAACTACATAATAGGTATACATAAAATTTTATGAAATAGATTAATGAGGGTGGAAGGTAATACCTTATTATTTGGAAATAATTTTAGAGTTATTTTTTTAATAATCTCAATACATCATAATAAATTGAAATCCAACATAATTATTATAAAGGAAGTTCTTAAATGAAAAAATAGGCGGTATAAATCCTCTTACTAGGAGAGGTTCCTTCTTAAAGGTGGGGAGGATTGTCTTAAAAAATTTAAACACTTTTTGATGGATCTAGAGAGAAAACATGAGATGGATTTCAAGTTAAAGTTCTTTTTAGGTAAGATGAATGGGATAATGTTTAGAGATTTATAGATAAATAGGGAAAATATTTATTGAATTATAAATGTTGGTCTTAGATATCTAGTTAATAAAAATTTAAAAAATTATCCTTCCCATAGTTTTCACCCCTAGTATTTTAAAAGGGGGATAGGTTCTTAATATTTTAATAGCTTACTAACTGAATTTATTTAATTAATAATATTTTGGAGGTGTGAGGTATTCATTTTAATAATAAATTATTTTTATAACCTTTAAAATATTATATTGGTTTTAAAGATTTATGATAGGGTTGAAAAATTAATCATATATCCTTAAAATAATTTATTTTAATTAATAATACTATTTTTGGTTGGTAAATACATTAATAGTATTTATTATATAAATTTTATGTTATTATGATGTAATAATACTTGTAGTATATTTATACTGTATATAAGGCCTCATCCTTAAACCTTACTTAATCTTGAGTTAATACAAGATTACACATTGAGGATCTTTTCAGGTTTAGAGTTTTAGAGAATTAGATCATAAAACTTGCATTACATTCCACATTTAAACAAAGTGGTTACATAAAAGACAGTATTCATTCTTCCCATCAACAGAAACATATTTAAAATAAAACATGGATTCTTCCTTGACACATCCTTGAAACTATCATCACATCACATACCTTTTCCTTGACCTGTGAAAAACATTTAAAAAACTTGGGATGAGCATAAAAAGCTCAGTAAGGGTTATAAAACAATATGGAAAGGAATCATTATTTCATATATACATAAGAATGAAATCATACTTTACCCATAAAACATAGGCACATTAACATACCTCATCAAATCATGAATAAATCTTAGAAATCATGAGACAGATAAGGTAACTTGAGGCATTCATAACATTCTTACGTAGGGAGTAACCCTCTTGGTTACGTTTGGAATACCCACCACAATATATTCCCTAAATCTCTTCGGAGAAACCTTAAAGTTTTACTCCTTCACATTACCCAATGAATTGGAGAGCTATATCAGGCTCACCCGCCCTTAGTTTATCACGGAACCACCCGTCTTCATAATAATGCCCAAGAACCTCAACATAATCGTATCACATAAAACATGCATAAAGGAAACATAACATTTACACCTTTCAATCAAAAGATATCAATACAACACATTGATATAAAAACATTATGAAAACCATTTTCAATACAAAAATAAAAGAAAAGTAAAACATGGTATTTATTTTTATTTTAAAAAGAAGGTATGGCTTGAAGAGGAAGCCAAAACTCAAATAATGGTCACGACGGCGGAGAAGTCGTTGTCGCCGCATACGTACGAAAAAAACATTCCCTTTTGTCATTTAATAAACACTTCATATAAATAATATTCCTTTTTAATAAACGTAAAAGTCAATGGGGTTTATACACCGTATAAAAGAAGGTTGTGTATAAAATAGAATATGCCTCAGTGAAAGGAGATTGAGACGAATTCCCTTACAAAGACGGTATCCTTGTTTTAAGGATAACTCAATTACATAATTATGTGTGACAAACGAATACACCAAATATAAGTGGATATTAAGTGTAAAATAATCAAAGGCCATTCACACATATTCAAAGGAATACATATTCAATAACTACATGTTGAACCCAAAGAAATCAAAATTGGGTTAAGAAGTTCCCTTGACAGCCTAACGACGTCACATCAAAATGAGTTGATGAGAGATAAAAATTGTATCTCATAACTTGGAAATAAAATTTACATCAATAAGGATATATGATAACATATCCCAAAATAACAATATGTAAATTAAAAGACCCAACAAAATAAGTCTTTTAAAAAGAGGAGGGTGAAAGGTTCCCTTACCGACTTGGCTATCTTTCAAAACATACACCCCATGAAAGAAGGACAATAAATAATTGATGAAAATAATCATAAATGAAATTTTATTACACAAATAGTAGAATAATGGGAAGTACATACACCACTCAAAGGTAATTGTGGCAAATGGAGCATAAATCTCACGGGAATAAAAGTGAGATGAAAAATCCCTTACGAAAACTCGGCAGCCTAAGAGCGCCACATAAAACTTTAAAAAAAGGATTGATGAGATTAAATAGGGTATCTCATCATATTAACATAATGTTTATAGAAAGAGGAATATAAAAGAACATCCCCCAACATAACAAAGAGGATCTTAAAAGAAGTGACATAAAGGAGAGTACTTAAAAAGAAAGAGAGAGGTCAGATCTCTTACGAAAATTCGGCAGCCTAACGGCGCCACTCAAAACTTCCGAAATGGATGATGAGAGAGAATAGGGTCTCTCATCACATGAACATAGAAATTACAGTAATATTAATATAAAAAATAATCCCAATAACAAGAAATATGATCTTTAAAATGAATGACATGAAAGAGTGTACTTAAAAAAAAGAGTGGAGTAGGATCCCTTACCTCGGGTCCGACTTGACTCGATCATTCTTTAACGTCCTGAATAATAAACTTGAGTTAATTTAAAATTTATTAAGAACCTTTTTCTAGTTCATTATTCCTTTTATATCACTTATTTCCATGTTATAAACATTATTTAATCATTTAAGTTAATAATGTTTGTTTTATCGATATTTGGTTCTTAAGTCGAAAGTGGACTTCTTACAATTACAGGTTGTTCATGTGGTCAAATGTTCATTATATCCAGAATTATATTCATGATTTGGATATCATATATATCATATATATCCATAATATACATGTATATATAATATTACATAATCATATAGAGGTAATAAATGAAATGCACCGTTCATGGAGACGGTAAGCCGTACGTACGCATAAACACTACTTTCATTTCTATGTCATATTAATGGAATTAAAACCAAATGAGAGGTATGTATATTTTAATTCAAGAATTATATTCATCATTTATATGTAACATACATCATATATAATAACTTTAAATCCATCCTTTATACATCCCACATATGGCATTAACGAATCAAATCACTTTGAGGGGGCGGTAGTCCGCACTTCCTAAAATGAAATTATCGTGTTTACCCACAATGGAAACCATAAAGGTATTCCAAAAAAGAAAAATACAGAAACATAAACATATTATATATCATATATAAATATAGTGACATATTAATGGCCACCTTTTAAGGTGTTATATTAGTGTTGAACAATCATCGTTTCGTGAGGCAAAAATTCTCCATCCAGAGAAACAGTATGTTCTTTAACCATTTGATGTAGGTGTGTGTAAGTGAAGCTCGAATTATTCTTATAACAACATAATAGTATATTGAAGATACTGTATTTGTTACAAAATAAATGAATAAAAAGAGTTTAGGGGGTTGGAGAAGCAAAATAAAACAAGAGAACATAAGTGAAGACATTACCTTAAAATCGGGTAACTCCCTTTGGTTTGAGCTCAAAGGCTTCCTTTGGAAGACTTCTTCCCAAAGTGAGGCTTCAAGGAGTTATATAGGGAAGTGTAGAGACAAAATGGGCAGGGTTTGGTCGAGACAAAGGCTTTGGGAGTGTGGGTAAGGAGGTAGAGGTGGGGCCCTTTTATAAGAGGAGAGGAGGGGCACTCTTGTAAAGTTACAAAATGTTACTTTATTTTCAAAAGAATTTCAGATTTTAAAGGTCACAAATTTATTTATTTCGAGGATAAGGTGATAAGGGTTCGAAATACACTCATCCAATAGGTTTTGGACATGTGTAGGTATTAGATATTACATTATATTTTTATTTTATTTAAATCGTTAAATATTGAGGTCATCGCTGCATCATCATGATGTCATAAATAATTTTATTTATTTAATGTATAAAAATTATAATAAAAGTACTATGATGTAGGAAATATTTTTATATTTCCAATGACTACTTATAGTCAAAAATATGACTTGTATAACCCTATGTAAAAATTGTTTTAGTAAAACATCTCATGTTTGTGTCATTTTTACTTTAACATTAAATAAAAAGATATTTATGTCATTTTCCAACCAAGTGGCTCCATGGGGTCCCAAAGTTGACCCATGGATTTTCATGGTCAGACATGACACATAAAATGAGGGTAGGACATGCGTCTAGGTCATTTCATTTTATTAAAACATTATTCTTACCATAAACTACACTAATTACCTCTAATCGCGATTAAAAACTTAATAAGTTACTATTCACCAAAAAATTATTTTTATCCCATTGAACCACATTTTACTTATTAATGAAAACAATGTATGTCGTATTTTTGAAATTCAAAACACAAAGATGGAAAAATTTTATTTAAACGGAAAAATCAGTTTTCATAAGTACCACTTAGTGGTTTCACTATTCATCAAAATTGAATTCTTTCAGAAAAATCCCAAAAATTCACCCTAAGCTATATTTGATATTCCGAATTCAAAAATGAAGTCTATTTTACAAAATTCAAAACATATAAGTCACATTAATTAATTTAATAATTAATTCCCGCTGTCAGAGCAAATAGCGTGTGTTTATGAAACAATAAGTATCAAAAGATTGAAACTAGTTTAAGTCTGATTTCAAGGTGACATTAATTCGAACGACCACAATTGGTTTTAATGGAAAAAATATATTCTAATTTCACTTTAAAACCAATTAAAAAAATAATCTAATCATATAAGTAAATTAGATTAAAAAGAGGTTTTGAATTAAAATACAACATTTTACACTATTCATTAAAAAATGAACTTTATCGGAAAGATACCAAAAATTTACACAAAGTAAATTTTGATGTCCCAATTCTTAAGAAGAGTTTTATTTGGTCCAATAGAATGTATAAGAGTGAACAAAACTATATTTAATGACGGTTCGCCATCAAAAGGCGATAAGTGAACCTTTAGTGAAAACTAGGGCATATACGCCTAAAATTGAATTCTTTCCGTATTTTAAGCCTTTATCTTTTATTGAATAAATGTAAAAACATTTAAAAACATATATAATAATATTTTAGTTGTTTCTATCCATTCTGTCCAATACAACGACTACATGTTAACTACCATTTAAAACAATATTATTTTATTATTAGAGTGCAATGTAAGATTCCCAAGAAACTCATTGTTGCGTGTTGGGTATGCCATCGAGAATAGCGTCCCCTTTAAAGTCATATTAAAATTTTATTCACAAATATGGATAAATATGAAAATGTCATATTCTTTATTTACCTGGGGTGTTACATCCTTCCCCCCTTTTGGGAATTGTGTCCTCACAATTTTTAAAATTGAGCTTGGAAACATCCTTCAAAGTCCCACATCAGAACAAGAGTCGGTAAAAAAATCAATTTAAAATAAAGGAAGATTAGTATAGAGGTCACCTGAGTTAACCCATACGAGGATTCCATGTATAAATACATGGACATGGAAGAAAAAGCAAAGGGTCATGTTCTTGAGGGAGAGTGATAATAAACATGTCTAGGAGAATGTTAACCATAAGAAAATTACAAACTTGTGATGGGTTAAATGGTATTCGATTCCCCAGTAGGAAAAGTTAATAGACAACATTTTTTTTAAGTTACTTTTTATTGAGGAATTTATTCATAAGGAAGCATAATCACTTATCATGTTTACTTTCAAATTTTATTAGATTCCTTACACAAACTCATATTTTCTCCAAAAGACGAGTATTTAGGAAGACTTGTTCACATTAAGAGTACTTTAATCAACTTCTAGAGAATCACCTAATCCACAAAAGAGAACTATATACTTCCCATGTCTTTCGACTTTAACCAAGACCAAAACCAAAAATGTTAGTACAAGATCAGATAATCCAGAAAAGGATAACCCTTTATAAAAAATAAAATCTATTCTTAATCTCCAAAATTTGTCCAACAAAACCCAAAGTTCAATGAGGACCATTCTATAATCAGTTTGTCCATAAAATTCTTCAAAGTAAACCAAACTATGATTGAAACCCAAATATTTGAAGGATTCAGTCACATAGTCTTCCAAGTTAAATCGTAACATTTATCTCCAAACAACATCAGTTGCTCTTAATGTCTCATATTGAAAAGTAATTAACCTAATCACATATCCTCCATGATAGGTTAATAAATATCCATAGATAACCCAAAATCAACTTACTCTTAATTCATAAAATCATCTAACTAAAAAGAATCAGTCAAACTAACCAGGGACTTCACGTAGTCCAGTGGTAGGCGATAAATACCAATTTCACTTTAGTTGTGGGTTCGATTCCTGCAGCTTTGTCCGACGCGACGGGTTGTCACACAGTCTGCGTGTTGTCATTTTTCCAAAACTATATAATTCTCAAATAATTCCCCAAAAAGAGATAAAATCATCAAAAATAACCATAACATAATTTAACATCAATTTTATCTCAAGCCTTTCACTTCCATCATAACATATAGTAACCCATAATTACCTCAAAAGTAAGGATCATATAAACCCAAATGGTTCTTTATAACTATGTCCACAGAAGAACAGATAACTATTCCTTGAATAAAATTTTCATATATTAAACATCAGGGTTACACATACTATAAAAAGTCTTTTAATGTAACCCCATCATCAAAAGAGACTTAATAATCTTAAGAATTTCACCGTAACTCTTGAAGCCCTTATATGTTGACTTCTTACTCATTCAACATTCTTCTTGATCCATTAACCATTCCTTTCCAACTTATTCTGAAATACTTCTTTCCTAAAAACAAAATCATGAATCATATCCTAAGATTCAAAAATAGGAAACCAATAGTTATGAAATAATCCATACCTTTGATTGGTCATTTTCAGTTTCTTCATCCTCAATCGGAATGGCATTAGGTATTGGTAAACAAACATTTGTACGATCTTGGTGATCCCATTCACGAAACTTCTTCATAGGACATGTGTTTGCATAATGACCATGCACACCACATTTAAAACATTCAATTGATCCCTCACAAAGAACTTCTTTCCCTTTCATCGAGTCAACTGGATGCTTCCTTTTTCCATGGCAGGTTCTTGCTTTTTGACCTTCATTTCCACATCTATAGCGTATTTCTGTCCCTTTGAAACATTTTCCTAGGTGTTTCTTTCCACATTTTTGACACATAGGTTTTTGAACACACTTACCTTTATGATTATTACCTGTAGTTCCGTAGGGATTTGTTTCTCACATATATGATGCCTTAGAGAAATCACCAAGGTTTAGGTGGTCAATCATGACTCCAGATAGTTGGTTGAGGATAATCACAAGAGTTCTCATTACAGCTCCCATATCATTCAGTTTCTTGCTCAAAAAACTGTCATAGTTTCCTTCACATCCACTGTTACTTTGGTGCCTGCTAGATCCATCCATATACTAAAACCAAAAAGGTCAGTGTGAGTATATCAAAAAAACCATCATGTACTAATGAGGAAGATAAACACTAATATATACTTACTCATTCACTTTATCTAAAACTAGGACTCTTTCTGAAATCCTAACCTTTATGGTAATTTCACTTATGCTTAAAGAATACCCTAACCTCTAAAGTTATCTAAACCAACCTCTGATACCAACTATAAGGCCCCAGCCTTAAACCTTACTTAATCTTGAGTTAATACAAGATTACACATTGAGGATCTTTTCAGGTTTAGAGTTTTAGAGAATTAGATAATAAAACTTGCATTACATTCCACATTTAAACAAAGTGGTTACATAAAAGAGAGTATTAATTCTTCCCATCAATGGAAACATATTTAAAATAAAACATGGATTCTTCCTTGACACATACTTGACACTATCATCACATCACGTACCTTTCCCTTGACCTGTGAAAAACATTTCAAAAACTTGGGATGAGCATAAAAAGCTCAGTAAGGGTTATAAAAAAACATGGAAAGAAAACATGAGTTCATATATACATAATAATGAAATCATACTTTACCCATAAAACATAGGCTCTTTAACATACCTCATCAAATCATGAATAAATCATAGAAATCATAAAACATAAAAGGTAACTTGAGGCATTGATAACATTCTTACGTAGGGAGTAACCCTCTTGGTTACGTTTGGAATACCCACCACAGTATATTCCCTAAATCTCTTCGAAGAAACCTTAATGTTTCACTCCTTCGCGTTACCCAATGCATTGGAGAGCTATATCAGGCTCACCCGCCCTTAGTTTATCATGGAACCACCCGTCTTCATAATAATGCCCAAGAACCTCAACATAATCGTATCACATAAAACATGCATAAAGGAAACATAACATTTCCACCTTTCAATCACAAGATATCAATACAACACATTGATATTAAAACATTAGGAAAACCATTTTCAATACAAAATAAAAGAAAAGTAAAACATGGTATTTATTTTTCTTTTAAAAAGAAGGTATGGCTTGTAGAGGAAGCCGAAACTCAAATAATGGTCACAACGGCAGAGCAGTCGTTGTCGTCGCATACGTACGACAAAAACATTCCCTTTTTTCATTTAATAAACACTTCGTATAAAAAATATTCCTTTTGAATAAACGTAAAATTCAAAGGGGTTTATAGACCGTATAAAAGAAGGTTGTGTATAAAACAGAATATGCCTCAATGAAAGGAGATTGAGACGAAGTGCCTTACAAAGACGGTATCCTTGGTTTAAGGATAACTCAATTACATAATTATGTGTGAAAAAAGAATACACCAAATATAAGTGGATATTAAGTGTAAAATAATCAAAGGTCATTCACACATATTCAAAGGAATACGTATTCAATAACTACATGTTGAACCCAAAGAAATCGAAATTGGGTTAAGAAGTTCCCTTGACAGCCTAACGTCGTCACATCAAAATGAGTTGATGAGAGATAAAAATTGTATCTCAGCACTTGGACATAAAATTTACATCAATAAGGATATATGAGAACATATCCCAACATAACAATATGTAAATTAAAAGACCCAACAAAAGAAGTCTTTTAAAAAGAGGAGGGTGAAAGGTTCCCTTACCGACTTGTCTATCTTTCAAAACATACACCCCATGAAAGAAGGAAAATACATCATTGATGTAAATACTCATAAAATAAAGTATATTACACAAAGATTAGAATAATGTGCAGTACATACACCACTCAAAGGAAATTGTGGCAAATGTAGCATAAATTTCATGGGAATAAAAGTGAGATGAAAAATCCCATACGAAAACTCGGCAGCCTAAGAGCGCCACATAAAACTTACAAAAAAGGATTGATGAGATTAAATAGGGTATCTCATCAAATTAAAATAAAGTTTATAGAAAGATGAATATAAAAGAACATCCCCCAAAATAAAAAAGAGGAGCTTAAAAGAAGAGACATAAAGGAGAGTACTTAAAAAGAAAGAGAGAGGTTAGATCTCTTATGAAAATTCGGCAGCCTAAGGGCGCCACTCAAAACTTCCAAAATGGATTGATGAGAGACAATAGGGTCTCTCATCACATGAACATAGAAATTAAAGTAATATTAATATAAAATATCATCCCAATAACAAGAAATATGAGCTTTAAAAGTAATGACATAAAAGAGTGTACTTAAAAAAAAGAGCGGAGTAGGATCCCTTACCTCGGGTCCGACATGACTCGATCGTTCTTTAACGTCCTGAATAATACACTTGAGTTAATTTACACTTTATTAAGAACCGTTTTCTAGTTCATTATTCCTTTTATATCACTTATTGCCATGTTATAAACATTATGTAATCATTTAAGTTAATGATGTTTGTTTTGTCGATATTTGGTTCTTAAGTCGAAAGCGGACTTCTTACAATTACATGTTGTTTGTGTGGTCAAATGTTCATTATATCCAGAATTATATTCATGATTTGGATATCAAATATATCATATATATCCAGAATATACAAGTATATATAATATTACATAATCATTTAGAGGTAAGAAATGAAATGCACCGTTCATGGAGACGGTAAGCCGTACGTACGCATGAACGCTACTTTCATTTCTATGTCATATTAATGGAATTAAAAACAAATGAGAGGTATGTATATTTAAATTCCAGAATTATATTCATAATTTATATGTAACATACATCGTATATAATAACTTTAAATCCATCCTTTATACATCCCACATATGGCATTAACGAATCGAATCACTTTTAGGGGGCGGTAGTCCGCACTTCCTAAAATGAAATTATCGTGTTTACCCATAATGGAAACCATAAAGGTATTCCAAAAAAGAAAAATACAGAAACATAAACGTATTATATGTCATATTTAAATATAGTGACATCTTAATGGACACCTTTTAAGGTGTTATATTAGTGTTGAACAATCATCGTTTCATGGGGCAGAAATTCCCCATCCACAGAAACAGTATGTTCTATAACCATTTGATGTAGGTGTGTGTAAGTGTAGCTCGAATTATTATTATAAAAACATCCTAGTATATTTAAGATACTGTATTTGTTACAAAATAAATGAATAAAAAGAGTTTACGGGGTTGGAGAAGCAAAATAAAACAAAATAACACAAGTAAAGACATTACCTTAAAATCGGGTAACTCCCTTTGGTTTGAGCTCACAGGCTTCCTTGGGAAGACTTCTGCCCAAAGTGAGGATTTAAGGAGTTATAGAGGGAAGTGGAGAGACAAAATGGGCAGGGGTTGGCCGAGCCAAAGGCTTTGGGAGTGTGGGTAAGGAGGTATAGGTGGGGGCCTTTTATAAGAGGAGATGAGGGGCACTTTTGTAAAGTTACAAAACGTTACTTTATTTTCAAAGGATTTTAGGATTTTAAAGGTCCCAAATTGATGTATTTCTAGGATAAGGTGATAAGGGTTCAAATTACACTCATCCAATAGGTTTTGGACATGTGTAGGTCTTAGATATTACATTATCTTTCCATTTTATTTAAATCATTAAATATTGAGGTCATCCCTGCATCATCATGATGTCATAAATAATTTAATTTATTTAATGTCTAAAAATTATAAAAAAATACAATGATGTAGGAAATCGTTTTAAATTTCCAATGACTATTTATAGTCAAAAATATTACTTGTATAACCCCATGTAAAAATTGTTTTAGTAAAACATCTCATGTTTGTGTCCTTTTTACTTTAACATTAAATAAAAAGATATTTATGTCATTTTCCAACCAAGTGGCTCCATGGGGTCCCCAAGTTGACCCATGGATTGTCATGGTTGGCCATGACACATCCAATGAGGGTAGGACATGTGTATAGGCCATTTCAGTTTATTAAAACATTATTCTTACCATAAACTACACTAATTACCTCTAATCGCGATTAAAAACTTAATAAGTTACTATTCACCAAAAAATTATTTTTATCCCATTGAACCACATTTTACATCTTAATGACAACCATTTATGTTGTATTTTTGAAATTCAAAACACAAAGATTGAAAAATTTCATTTAAATGGAAAAATCAGTTTTCATAAGTACCACTTAGTGGTTTCAGTTTTCATCAAAAATTGATGTTTTTCAGAAAAATCCCAAAAATTCACCCTAAGCTATATTTGTTATTCCAAATTAAAAAATGAAGTCTATTTTACAAAATTCAAAACATATAAGTCACATTAATTAATTTAATAATTAATTCCCGCTGTCAGAGCAAATAGCGTGTTTTTATGAAACAATAAGTATCAAAAGATTGACACTAGTTTAAGTCTGATTTCAAAGTGAAATTAATTCCAACAACCACTATTGGATTTAATGGTAAAAATATATTCTAATTTAACTTTAAAAAAAATTCAAAAAAATAATCTAATCATATAAATAAATTAGATTAAAAAGAGGTTTTGAATTAAAATACAACATTTTACACTTCATTAAAAAAATGAACTTTGTCGGGAAGATACCAAAAATTTACACAAAGTAAATTTTGATGTCCCAATTCTTAAGAAGAGTATTATTTGGTCCAATAGAATGTATAAGAGTGAAAAAACTATATTTAATGAGGGTTCTCCATCAAAAGGCGATAAGTGAACCTTTAGTGAAAACTAGGGCATATACGCCTAAAATTGAATTCTTTCCATATTTTAAGCCTTTATCTTTTATTGGATAAATGTAAAAACATTTAAAAACATATATAATCATATTTTAGTTGTTCCTATCCATCCCCTCCAATACAACGACTACATGTTAACTACCATTTAAAATAATATTATTTTATTATTAGAGTGCAACGTAAGATTCCCAAGAAACTCGTTGTTGCGTGTTGGGTACGCCATCGAGCATAGCGTCCCCTTTAAAGTCATATTAATATTTTATTCACAAATATGGATAAATATGAAAATTTCATTTTCTTTATTTACTTGGGGTGTTACACTGTATTTAATTTTTACTTATAAATTCGAAAAGCTTAAAAATTTATTAAAAAATTACTATTGGATAATTTCTAAATTATTCTTTAAAATAATAAAATTTATTTTATCAAAATAAATTTTTAAATATAAGCAATTATTTTTTAAAAAAATTCTTATTTATTGAGAAATACAAGTTTTTATAACATAATAAATATTGAGACCTTTATAAAAATTTCTTGGTAATTCAGAAAATTATATTATAATTTATTTCCAAATAAATTCTATTTTATAATTCCATATCATGGAAATATATTTTATTTCTTGTTTTTTATTTTTTTTCATAAAATTATATTATAATTATAATAATATGTTTGATAAAAATTCAATTTTGTTTTCTTTATACACAAAAAAATATTTATTGTGTTCATCTTATATTCATATTAATTTTAAATAACATAGAAAATTAAAAAAATGTAACCCCTATTTTATTTCTAACAATTGAATTTACACCTATATACTACTACATTTTGGATACATAACCCCTAATTTCACTAGTTTATTCTTAAGGGTAATATGTGTGATGCTAGTACTTTCATGGGGTAGTTCACGGATCATTGATTCATAGTTGGAATTTATAATCTTAAAATTATATCGTAACCAATTTCAATCAATTATAAGTTGTTGAATCTTATATTAGGCTTGGTCAAGGTTGAAATATAGTGATGTGATATTTCTTAGAAGATATAGTAAATTAGCCTCATAAGGGATGATCCCACTGGTTAAGGACATCAATTTTTCTTTATGACTCAATTAGATTTTATGATTATATTGTAATCTTATAGATCACCTTATAATGACTATATTACCAATGGTTGTGATTTTCAATGGCCATGATGACAAAAAATCATTTTATGGATTTATTTTACAATATTAATAAAGTTTTTATTTTTATTCTATAGTGCATGTGTTCCATATTACTAAATGGAACATATATTCATTACAAATGGAAATTAAATTTATAATGGTTTAGGTTGTTAAATGAAATAATATTATTATACCCATGAGAGAAAAACAAGGAGTCCCATGTTATAGAATAAGTCATGTTTGTTCAGAAATGGTTGGAATATTCATGCTAGTCCATAGTTATACTAAGACGAATTTTAGTGGATTAGTTGGATATGCTAGGGAAGATAATAATTCCATGATCACACTACCCCGAATAGAAGTTAGAAATAATTATTTCATGAGAAAATTTTCACACCATAGAGATTTTATTTTCATTGCATAAAATATTATTTATAAATGATATTGTATATTATTATATTCAAATTCAAATATTTTGAAATATAAAAGGGATATATTCTAATGTGATCTTGTTTATTATTCAGAAGGATTAATTTTATAATATTATGGGACTATTTAATGATATTTTTAATGTTTATTTTAATTATTATAATACTTTTTATTATAGAATGTTTTGATATTTTAGTCTAAATTCACATGAGGTTATCATTGTACTTTTAAGAAGTGTTATTGTAGAGAATGTTCATCATTATTAAAGCTATTATACTTTCTTTTATAAAGGATTTAAGAGATCAATTAGAAGTATATATAATATAAATGAATCATTAAATTATTAAAGTGTTTCAAAGTTTGAAATCATTATTATCATGTAAGAAAACTTTTCAAATACCAGATCATTATTATAACATCATATGCGAAGGTCCAGGGATAACTTTTAATTAACATAATTTAATCAACATCTTATAGGGTTTTTTTCTTAAGTATAATTAATATAGATTTATTTTCACTATAAAATTTTACTTACACTAGCTATACCAATGTTAAAAGTTACCAAATAGTTCTTACACATGGACAAAAAGTTGTACATAAGTTGTGTTTGTTCTTGTTAAAAGGCACCATGTTTAGGTTTTCTCCTTTAAAAGTTTTGGTTAGGGATGATATCATGTAAAATTCTGGGTTTGGACTACATCCATTGTAAAAGGATATATCTAAAATGGATATCTATAAGTATAGTTTAAGAGTGCAAAGAGTAGATGTTGGATTATTTGGATCTAAAGTCTATAGATCCCTTTGTTCTCTTATTTACTTTCTTATACACTTCACACTCACTACAACATTTATTTTTTCATGAATTTATTATATTTAATATTCCACTGAATTATGATTTATAACTAATGTTACAAAGATAATTTTAATAATTATAATTTTCCACCTCTTATATTCACCATCTCATAGTTGTAAACTAACACATTCTTTACTAATACACTGATACCTAATACCATTATGTAAGTTTACATCTGCTACACCCCATGTGAGGTTAAAAAATTCTTTTGTTTAATTTTTGTTTGATTATGTCTTTTTTGTAGTAATCATATTAGAGTTGAATGATAAATTGATTTGTCATAGATTAATCCATAATAAAGTTTTTTCAATCAATTTTCCTTTGAAAATTTAAAATATCCAGATATATATTTTTTAATTTTTTATATCATTGTGGTTTATTTTTTTACTATAATTTGTAAGTAATATGTTTTAATTTTTTTTAATGGATTTTTTGAAAATATATATATTGTTTTTTATATTTAGATCCCTACATTTGATTTTCAATGTATTTTTTTCAGATAATGAATAAATATTTTATTAATAAATTAAATCGATTAAATAAAATAATTTATGTTTTATTAATATTAATAACATTGAGAATATTTATTAAAATAATAAATTATAAAATAAATAAAAAAAGTAATTCTATACATAATATATAAAATTCTAAACATTTCAGGCATACGTGGATGTTATTTTTATTACTATTATTGTTGCTATTGTTGGTAATATAGTTATTATATATATTTTTAAATATTCTATTTTTTATTTTAATTTGTCAATGTTAATTTGAATTTATAGTTGTAATATATAGTAACTTAATGTTTTATTTAACAGTTATTATAGGTGATAATGGGTCATATTTGGATTATTGTGTAGAGAATAAGTGATAAATATGATAAATAGGTTGATGGTTTCATGGAATTTGGGAAAAAATATTGCAAAAAAATAATTGTTTTATTATAAATACCTAAAGTGTTTGAACATGGGACAACTCTGATCCTCAGAAATAATAATCATTTAATTTTCTATGGTTTTAATTTGAGAAATAATAATTGTATTATAGTTGGTGAAATAAAAGAAAATTCATGATTTTATGAAGATATATATTTTCAAGATGAAAAACTGTATCAATTTGATGAAATATTACATAATATCATAGTGGAAACCATTAAGAAAACACAGGTTATTAAGTGAAAATATGTTAACGTTGAAAAGAACTAATTATCCCGGTCGTAATTTTTTTTGACTACATTCATAATGTTCATATTTTCTAAATTGATAGATTGGAATGATGGAGTGAGAAGAGTTTTATAGAAATACTTGATCTATTAAAATAGATACTTCTAGAAGATAATAATTTACCCGATTCAAATTATGTTGAAAAAACACTATGCTCAATGTGATTGAAGTAAAATAAGATCCATACAGATACCAATGAACATATATCATATAGAATAGATTATTTAGGGATATGATAGTGTTTTAAATACGGGACATTGTGATATATATTGAAAAAAGATATCTTGTTGGTTCATCTATTATGCCAAGCGGCACACCTCATACTAAGGAAGTTTACTAACTTTAATTCCTCATTTGAAGTATTTCTTTAAAAACTAAAATAGAATAATAAAATATAATATGATACAAATACAAATTAATATCATATGGAAAACTATGATATACAGAAGATTTCCCATAATGGAATGATATTTATAAACAATTTTCATCTTTCGAAAATAAATTAATAAATAATAGACTAAGATTATGCATAGATTGAAATAATCCTTATTGAATCCCCAATAGACAAAATAGTTCTTGGCCATTTATGTTGGAAATTTAAAGCTTATCCACACATACTTGTATGAAGTAAAAAATATTATGTTGATCAGGATGAAATTTTACCAAAACTATTTGTAAATGATATTGATATTTCATTTTCACCATTACTTGATGACTTAAAACTATTATGGGAGGAATGGATAAAGTGGTTGATTCTTATAAAGAATATTTATTTTTTGAAATTTCATTCCATGATAATGTGTAATATAAAATATCTTTTGAAATATGATTTTTTGTGATAATGTGTTAATAGACATAAATCTTATCCAATTTGAGAAGAAGAGACTTCATATCATTAACAAAAACATCTGAAAAAAATAATTTACTTTGGAAATTGAGGATTTATGTGTATAAATAACTCTTATAGAATATTAAGAAAATAATTTAATAGGTCATAAGAAAATAACTTTACACCAAATACTTTTTCAATTGATAAAAATCTCGAGAGAGTGAAAAAAATTGAGTTCATATTTGTGAAGCTATAAATAATTGGAAATGGATAAAATATAAGAAATAAGCAATCAATATTATTTCATATTACTTATTTGAGATATATAGAGGAATTAAATAACATTGATTTCATGAATTATGAAAATTATATATTTGAAAATTTTATCAGAACAATTTTAGATATTTAAGAAGTCTACAGATGGATTAAATAAAAGATTTAAATTAAAATCAATTGGAATACCTATGGAGTTAACTACCATTGATATATTAAGAATATAAATATACTAATGTCATCTATTACTTAAAAGTATATTTTCTAGTAGGGGTTTTAGTTCTATAAGACAACTTTTTTGAAGTAGAGAACATAAATATCCTTATATATCTTCTTTTGAAATTCAATATTAGAGGAAAGGTGATCCATGGAATAAAAATAAAGTTGGTGACATGTGATCAAATAATGAAGTTGTATTTAAACTTCTAAAATACAAAACTCTAGTTAGATCATATATAATATCATATTTTATGGCATTGAAAAATCATTATCTGAAGAAAAAATATATGTTGGCGATGGATGAGAATAAAAAATATTTTTTGTTTAGTTTTTAGAGAATATGACTAGTGATTTAGGTGAATCAGAAACATTGAGATAATTAAAGAGTAGACCATGTTTAAATTTGATCACATGGTCTAGGTATGAAATTTGTTGTTATACATTTTTTACCATATATCATTTTATAAAAGTGAAGTTTATAATAATAGAGTAATGGTTTTTACTAAAGTAATTATTTTTTCTAGTAAAAAATACATAAACGCAATATCTATATTAATTTTATACTATAGAGTTATTGAAGATATTTCAGAGATTGATTACATAAAGTTTCGAGTAACTGTGCTCAAATGTAACTAGGATTATGGTGACAATGGTGTAAAATATGATGAATTCATATTTAATATTTCAGATTTTAAATTTTTTAAAGAGAAATATAATCCTTTTATCATAGAAACACATGCAATTTTTTTAATATTTTTGATCCATAAAATGACCAGTGGTCTATCATTTTAAAAACTAAAAAAATAGTATTTTGTTAATGATATAGTTGACTGATTTGAGATTTATCTATCCATTAAATAATTTTCAAAGGATACTAATAACTAAAATGTCTACACTATTTATGAAATATGGAATGATTATGAAGAAGGGAAATTAGAAAAAAAATCCTTTAATACTCTCTTAATAATTTAGGTGTTGTATAACTATATTTGTTAACATTTAAAATTATGTAAATTGTGATGAGTTTTTTTATTAATACGATTATTTAAAATAATTATTTTAGAAAACATGAAAATTTTATTATATAATATTTGGGATTTTATTACATATAGAGATTACTTTTATTTAAACTTTTATATCAATTTTAATTTCACGAATATTTTGATTTATTATTTATATACAATGTTGTATTCTTTATAAATAATTTTATTTGATTTTATATAATTAATATATTTAAAATTTAATTATTTTCAACTTTAATTGACTTAAAATTATTTATTTCAATTTTTATACTATTTTATTTTTCAAAGTTCATATATATATATATATATATATATATATATTTCTATTATAAACTGATTGTTTGTTAATTTGATTTGTGAGAAAATGTCTGATTGAACTATCAAGTATTATCATTTTTCTAGAAATGAAACTCCTCATTATTATTTATAGAAACTTCATTATTCTATAAGGAATGGGACGATTTTTAGATTTAGTAAATATGGTTGTATATCTTTACCTTGTTTTTCACTTTCTTGTGGCATGAACTTGAGGACAACTATTGATTCTGATTATAACGGTAATCTAATTGGTATGAATGAAAAAATTAGGAGCTTTGTTGAATTAAAAGAGTAAATACCTAGTTAATGATATAATAAATCATTTTTATATTTATTAGTATTCATGAAATAGATAGTTATATTCATTATAAAATAAGTAAGTAATTTATAAATCAAAAACGAAATAGTTTCATTAAACTATTTTTTATAAGGTTTTATTTAAAAATTTAATTGTGAAATTATATAATTTTAATTTGAAAAAATAAATTTCATTTTTTAATTCTACATGTAGAAATTATCCAAAGCTTTTTTTCTAGTAATTTTTTGAAAAATTTTATTTTTCAATGAATAATGAAAAATATTGATTTTTATTAAATACTAACTTTTATTATAATGTATTTATAATGCCAAATTATATTTGGATTAGTTTTAAAAAATTACTCTTTAATTTTTATTTAATCTAATTATGGTGTTTTAAATTAATTTTACCCTTTTATTTATTATAAAAATATTTTTACTTTAAAAATGGATTTTTTTTTTGAAAAAATATTTTTCATCGTGTTTTTCTAGATCATTTTTCAATTAAAAAATATCACTTATGTGAAATGAAGCCTGAAACTTGGATTAGATATTTTGAATCAATGGGTTTAAATTTATTAAATATTTCTCTTTTATTTTGGTTAAAATGAATAATAATTGTAGTAAATTTTATTACCACGGTAAAGGGTAATTGAGAGAACTAAAGTTAAATATAAAATGATAAAGACTATAAAATCACCCTAATACTTGAATTAATTTTACTAGATCAGTGTATCTCATCCTTAATCATTCCTAAGTCTAATATATATCATTTTTTTGACATTCAGACATGATTTTTACCTTTATAATATTTAAATGAATATGAAGCCAAAAATATCACATTATAGCTTTTAATAAATATGATATTTTTAATATAGATATTAAAAGAGTATATGTTTGGTTATAAATATTAATTTTAATTGTAAATAATTTTTTTTTCATGGTATGTTTTTTAATTTTTATTGATGAAATAGTTACTTGAAAAGCTTACACAACACTGATGGAGTAGTTATCTAGTTAATATAAAAATAATATAAATGATTTAAAAATGTTAAAAGTAATAAAAATTGAATAAATATGTGTGTTCTATGATTTTTATAGATAACATGACATATAAGAGGGGTTTTGATTCATTCTATTCTAATTACATTGTTATATTAGAGTTTTAAAAGTCAAATTAAATGAAGAGTTACAAAATCGATATAAATGGTATTTTATATTAAATAATAATTCATTAAATGATTTAAAATTCCTAAAAATACTATATTTTTCTATTGGTCTTGTATAAGGTTTAAAATATCAACCATGGTAAATTTATGAGCTATTTTTCGTTTTATGAAAAATATATCTACCTCTTAAGTGTAAAGAACTTTGATATCACCGTAATTATCAAAATGAGTCAATGAATTGTTAAAAAAATAACTGTAAAAGTGTGATCTAAACGTGTGGAATTTTTTAAGATATTATTTCAACTAATAATAATATTATATTTTAATATTATTAATTTCTATTCAATTGTAAATCAAAATTAATTTATATTTTTTTTTCATATTTAAATATACTCTATGAGTGCCCCTCCCCTCTCTTATAAAAGGGAATATATTCTTCTCATTTATTAACACTTAAAAAACATTTTTGGTTCAAAAAATAACAAACCCAATCCATTAATTATATCCCTATACATATCTTATAGGCCTTATTTGCGGAATAATACTGACCTTATAGGTCTTAAGGAGTAAAATAAAGAAGGTTATCTGGAGAAGAGGTATAGTTCTTAACCAAAAATTTATGTTTTATTTCTTATTAAATATCATTAAAATATTTATCACCTAAGATGATATAATAAAATAATTATATCTAATATAATAATATGTTATTATTTTAATTTCATAGTTTATATCCATCTCCAACCTCCATCAAATTGGAATAGAATCCACCATTCATGTGTAAGGAAAATTACCACCTTGCGGACTGATGTAATTCATTTTCTATCACCACCTCTCACATATGGTTATAATAATGTATTATATATATATATATATATATGATATTGATGAAATATTTATCATTATTTAAACATAATACAACACCTATTTTTTACATTTTCATTCCATAAAATATAATAACTTTGTTCATGCACATGTATGGACTACCACCTCCACGAAGCAATGTGATTCAATTTTCATCACCACATCACTTGGATGATATATATATATGTGTATTATAATAAATAAACTAAAATTAATGATATTATTATCATTATATAAATGTTAAGTAATACATACATTTTTTCCATAAGAATCCTTGAAAGATGAAAATGTTACTCATGCGTACATATGACCTACTGTCTTCATTATCGTAACATAGATCATTTTTCAAAACAATATTTCATGATTAGTTTTAAATATATAATTGATGTATAAAAATTATAGTTATTTCATTATTATTATTTGGTATATGATTCAATAATTAACTCTTAAACCATAGTCAGAATACCAAATTCATTTTGGACATATGAGACATATATCATCAAAACACCCGATGTGAAATTAATGAATTAAGTAATTATATATTACAAGGTAATAAGTGAAATAAAAATAATAATAAACTTGATAAAGGTTATCAAGTAGGTATATAATTAACATAAGTTTACTATTTATTAAGAGAAATAATGTACGTGATAATTCAGACTCAAGGAAATGTACTTTATTTTAAAATATAGTTTTAAAGTTTTGCTTTCAACTATATTTATTCCCTGCCCATATTTTTATGTTTTTTATGTATGTATTTATATAGTCATAAAATAATTTTAATGAAAATTTTATTTGTATTTTTTATTTCTTTTAAAGGTTTTAAAAAGGATCTTTTGACATGTTTTATACCAAATGATTTGAAAAAAATATATAAGGAATGTTCTATTTGAACATATACAAAGACAAAAACTTTTCCCACCACCATAACCATAATTTGATGTTCTTATTCCGTTAAAATATTTAATTTGTTCTTCAAATTAAAACCATATTTCCCATTTTTTTTGTTATTTATATTTTGAAAACTGGGAAAGGGTATTTTGATATCCAAAAGTAATTTTTCATCCAGGATTAAAAGAGTTCTTCAAGGGTTTTATTCTTGATATGAACCATAGAAATTGTTTATAATGGGTGTAAATGATATACATTATATAATTAATATGATCAGATAGTGCTCTAATGCATTGGGTTATGAGTTTTTCTTTGAATAATTATATTGGATGTCAACCGTATGATTATTCCAATTATAAGGTTTCTTAAAAGGATTCTATATGGTTTTAATGAAGTTGATGTCCCTAGGCCCTTATATGAATTTTATATGATTTATTATGAGTTTTCATGGAAATAATTTTATTTAAAAAGGAAATCTAAGAATTTGTTAAGGATATATTATGCCCTTATAGGGTAAAAAGGTATTTTCCTAAGAAATTATTTTTCAGGGGTCTTCTTGTTTTTAACCAGACTAAGAAATTTATTTATTTATAATCCCTAAATAATAATTTTGTATAATCCCAAATTTTAAAATGTTTTTCATAGGGTTTAAAAAATTTTTAAGATAAAAGAAGAAGTCCATATGAAAGTCATGAAATTTTTTCATGAAAAGATAACATGCTTCATTTTAAAAGTTTTATATTAATAGAAAATGGATATTAAATAAAAGTATACACTTTGTAATGGTTCTGTTATAAATGTGTTATGAACTAATTTTATAAAACTATAAACCTAAAAAGATCCTCAAATGTAGATGATTTAAATCTTGAATTAAAATTCAATATTATTTAATGTTTAATGATATGTGCTGATATTTGGTATTGGATAAAATGTTTAAATTACTTTAGAGTTCAAGATAATATTAATAACACACCCTTCAAATATTTTAGCTTATTTTTAATTTGAAAAGATATAGAATTTGAATATTACTGTGTTGATTATTCTAATCTATGTCTATTTAGAATGATTTTCTATAGAGGAAATAGGGAAGATGAAGTAGGAAGTTATAAATTGGAAAATATCTTTACAAATTACCATCCTGGAATGGTTGGAATTGAAATGGAGAAATTTTTTATAGTAATGGATCAATTTATGCATGCTATAAATGGTGTTGGCGTCTATGTTATAGAGAAAATTTACTTTCCATAGAGTAACCCATCCATTATTGATGACTTTATGAAAAAAATCATCCAATGTTATGTGGAATGTTAGACCCAGTTACAGAAAAATGATAGATCAATTCCTTATAGAAAATATTTGAAGTCATAGTGTGTTTTGAACATAAAAATGAAGACCTTACTATTTATCATTTTGAAGGTGAAGGAGATAGATGTTGGTCTTTGGTTAAGAATACTGGATATAAATTTTATCTTGATTCCATGTAATGGGAAAAATTTAATTATATTTTTATGGGGAAATATTTCCCTAAATTCTTTTGAATAAAAATGGAAAAACAATTATTGTAATTGGGGAAATAATATGAAGATAAATAACCTCAAAAAATCTAACTTTACATGATTGGTCAGGTATGTACCATATCTGATTCAAGACATTGATAATAAAAATAATAGATTTTACTTGGTATTGAAACCTATTTTATAATGAAATATATCCTTATGAGACTTCAAAATCTTAGAGAATTTTTTTTATAGTGATGAGAAATTTCATATGGATTTTACCAACACATATGTTACTTGATATAACAATATTAAGAAAAGATATGCATGAGAGATAATGGGGGACCATAAATCATAAAAATATAGAGGTAAGAAAATCAAGTTACTGTCATATGATAAGTGTGGTGTAAATAATCATGGAGAATGTTTTATAAAATTTGGAAAGTTCTAGAAATGTGGTAAGTTTTTTCATAAGGTCTATGATAGCAAGAAAAAGAATCATGAATAATTAAACAATAGGGTAACAGATAGCCATGCAATGGTTATATTTTTTAGTTACAATGAGTTGGGTCATTATGCTAACTTGAATCTGATTAAACAGGATGCAAATCATAAATATTTATAATAGAAATGTGTAGAAATATAATTTTCCACTACTACAATTGATGTTTGTCTATTAAATGAATATTTAAAAAGTATATTACTTTTTTTATTTTTATTATCACAATACCCTATTTTACTCTAGATCTTTGAATTCATCTATTTTTAAGAAATATTCAAGTAAAATGTGAATATAACCCCATGAAATGAAGATAGAACTTTTGGTGATAACTCCAGGTGGAAATATTAAAGAAACAAAGATTTGTAGTAAAATTCCTATAGTTATCAGTTAGAGTATATATCCTAAAAAACTTTTTGAACTACCCATAATAGATTTTGATAATATTTTGGATATGTATTGGATTTGAATTTATAATTCTATTTTAGATTATTGTGATAAGAGGGATTTATTCAGTGATTTCATACCTTTGATAACCTACCATGAAGATAAGAAATTGATTATAGGTTGAAGTTAAATTTATCTAGATCATGTTGTTCAAAAGAAAGAAATTGTTCAGATTAGTGATATCCCAATAGTAAATGAACTTATCAATGTATTTCCTAATGATTCTATTAGTGTTATTCATAACCATAATGTCCAGTTTACTATTAACTTAGTACCCAATTCTATATCCATTTCAAAACCCCCTTATCAAATGGATCGAGTAGAACCTTTGGAATTGAAAAATAAGTTTCAAGAGTTTTTTGATATGGGTTTCATTTTTCCTAGTACTTCCCATTGGGGGTGCTCCTATTTTATTTATTTAAAATAAATATGGTTCAAATAGACTTTATATTGATAGTAGAGACTTGAATAAAATAAATCTTAAGAAAAAGTATCATTTGACTCATATTGATGATTTTTTGACCAACGTTTGGGAGGGAAACAATTTTCTAAGATTGATCTCAGGTTGAGGTAGAATTAGTTGAAGGTGAAGAAGGAAGATATCCTAAATAATGAATTTTAGACTAGATGTGGGTATTATTAATTTATAGGTATTCCCTTTTCTTATCTAATAAACTAGATATATTTATGGATCTTATAAATATCATCTTCTATGAATATTTTAATAAGTTTTTGGTTGTGTTTATTAATGACATATTTGTATATACAAAAGGTTATAAGGACGAGGAAATATACCCAAGGATTGTTATTCAAACATTAATAAAAAATAAAATGTATGAAAAATTTAGTATGTATTTTGGTTGAATTGTTTTTTGTTACTTGGACATATAATTTCTAAATACAAGATAACTATTAGACCTGCTAAAACAAAAGTTGTTGAAGAATGGAGAAAACCCAAAAATGTAATGGACTTTCATAGTTTTCTTGTATTAGTGTGTTGCTATCAATATTTTTTTAGAAAAATTTACTTGGTTATATAGCCCCATAACTAAATTAACTCAGAAGTATTTAAATTAATTTAGAAAAAATAATGTGATGGTTTTTTTCAAGAACTAAAAAAATATTTTTGAATGATCCAGTTTTGGACCTTCGCTCTATAAATGGTGACATTTTCATCTATAGTAATGCTTCTCTGTAGGGACTGTGTTGTTTATTAATACATAATGATTAGGTAGTTACGTATGATTTATGTTAACTAAAAGCTTATGAGTTAAATTAAGATAAAAATGATCAGGAATTAGATTATGTGTTTATTTCACTAAAAATTATGAGTCATCATTATTATGACTGTAAAATTCATTATTATTATGGAAAAGAAAAAACTATTTGATGCTTTGAGTTAGAAAAATAATGCTTCATTAACCATGCTACATTTCAAACATGAAAGTTTAGTTAATTACTTGATGAATTTTGGCATAGAAGTTTTGGATATAAGAACTTACTCTATTTTGGTTTAGGTGTTAGTATGGTCATATCATTTATAAATAATAAATGAATCTTAGAAAGAGGATCAAGTTTTATATAAAATAATATAATTTTTTAGTTATAGTTGTTTATAAGACTTTAATGTAGATGAAGAATAAGTTATATGATTTACAAAGATATTATTCATGCCCTGTGATTCTTAGTTGGATAGATAATTATTATATTAATCTCATAGTTACCCATTTTTCCTTTCATTTTGGAAGTTATAGGATGTATAGAGACCTTTGGGAGTGTTACTGGTTTGAGGTAATGGAAAGAGATATTTCAAAATTTACTATAAAATATTTGAATTGTAATCAAGTTAAAATAGAATGATAATTAAAGAAAGGGATGCTTCATACTTTTCACATTATATAGTGGAAATGAGAAAATATTCCCACTAATTTCATTATGGAATTTCTGAATAAATATTGAGGTAATAATAATGAAATTTGGGTTATTGTTGACTGATTAAATAAATCTACATATTTCCTTACCTTTATAAATAAAATTTCTTTAGAGTAAATTTCAAAAATACAATTCAAGGACATTTTTAGGTCACACAGAGTTACTCTATATATTGTATCTAACCATGATCCAAAGTTCACTTCTATTTTTTGGAAAGGACTTCATAAGTCATTGGGTACTAAATTAAACTTTTGTGTTGAAAAATTTCTCAATATAATTTATTTTCCAATAAAATGATTCAAATACTAGAATAAATACTTCATGTTTGTTCAATTTTTTACAAGGGAAGTTAGGGTAAACATATTCTGTTAGTTGAATTTTCCTATAATAATGGTTTTCATTCCAATATTTAGATAGAACCATTTGAGGCATTATAAGGAAAGTGATGTCGAACTTTATTCTTTTGGGATGAAGTAGAACATATGAAGTTGATGGGACCATATTTGGTATCGGAAGTGGATTAGAAGATGAGGATGATTCAAAATTATATGAATATAGATCATAAAATATTGAAAATTTATATAGATAACCGGTAAAAGGATATTTATTTTGAGGTAGGTCATCATGTTTTTCTTAACGTATCTCGATGAAATTTTTTTATTCATTTTGGTAAAAATGGTAAGTTAATTATATTTTAATTTACATAATACAAAATCTGAGGGAAATTTGGATTAATTTCATATATTTTTATCTTTCCTATGAGTTTATCCCAAGTACACAATGTCTTTCATGTTTTGATGTTAAGAAAAATACATGCTGAATTCATCTCATGTTTTAATATTTGAAGTATTCTAGTTGGAAGAGAAGCCATATTAAGAGGAACATGATATTCAGATTCTTGATAATATTCATCAAGTGTTATTGGATAAGTTTATTTACTAGGTTAATGTTTTTTTATAAAAACCATATTGTTAAAGAAGCAACATGGGAGTTAAAAAATGATATGAGGGAATGTTATCCACTCTTATTTAAGTGAGGAATAAAATTGTGAGGACTCAATTTCAAAAATGGGGAATAATGTAATAAATTAAGTAATGGTATAATAAATCATTTCTAATATTTATTTTTATTCATGAAATTGATTACTATATTCATTTTAAAATTATTAGATAATTTATAAATCATAAAGAAAATCATTGTATTAAACTCTTTTCTTATAGTGTTTTATTTAAAAGTTTAATTTCAAAATTATAGAATCTAAATTGGAAAAATTTATTTTTTGTAATTAATAATATCATAATTATCCTAGGATTATATTTTTTATAATTTTTGTTTTTTTATTTTACAGTGAATAGTTGAAAATATTGATTTTTTATTAAAAATAATATTTTTGTATAAAGTATTTATAAATTAAAATTATATTTTTAATTATTTTTAAAATTTTTAAAATTTATTTTTATTTAACCCAGTTATATGTTTTTAAATGAATTTTATACATGAATTTAGTATAAAAACAGTTTTACTTTAAAAAGATATTTTTATAAAAAACTATTTTTCATTATGTTTTTTTGGTTTAATTATAAATTGAAAATTTTAAATTATGCGAATTGAATCTTAAAAAATTAATTCCATATTTGGAATTAGTGGGATCAAATTTATTAAATAGGTATATTTTATTTTTGTTCAATATTAATAGTAACCTCAGTATCTTTTGTTACCTCAAAAGGGTAAATCTGTTAATTAAAGTTAAAAATAAAATTTTAAGGACTATAAAATGACCATAAAACTTGAAATAATTTTATTTTGTGAATATATATCATTAAAAATCATCCAAATATATAATATATGGATTTTTTTTTTCCATTTTGGATTTGATTTTGACCTTTATAATATTTAAGTGAATATAAAGCAAAAAATGCCAGAGTCTTACATTTAATAATAATAATATTTATAATATAGAGATAAATTGAAGATATGTTCAATTATAAATATTAATTTTAAATATATATAATTTTAATTTATAATGAAATTTTTTTTATTAAATTTTAGTGAATAAATAATTACATTAAAAGCTTACACAATGCTGATGTAACAATTACTCAATTAATAGAAAAGTAAAATAAATGAATTTAAAAATGATAAAAATTATAATATTTGAAATAATATTTATGTTAAAAATTTTTTTAGATTAAAATGACTTATTATATTGGTTATGATACATTTTATTCAAATTCCACTGTTGTCTTATATTTTTAAAAGTCAAATTAATAGAATAGTTCCAATATTGATATTAATAATATTTTATTATAAATAAAATATTATTATATGATTTAAAATAAACCAAAATTAATTTTTTGGAAAGGTTATTTGGTTAAAGTTCAAATTATCAACCATGTTCAATTTATATGCTATTTTTCCTTTTATAGTAAACATATTGACCCCTTATGTGTAAAAAACATTGATGTCACCATTATTGTCAAAAGGATTAATGAAGGGTTAAAAAATGATAAGGGTAAAAATATGATAAAAAATTGTTAGAATTTTTTATGAGTGTATTTAAAATCATCTCAATCTTATATTTTGATACTATCAATTTGGATCTATTTGGAAAACAAAATTAATAAATATTAATTTAATATTTTAAGAAATTCCAAGAGTACTCCTCCTCTATTTTAAAAAAGGGAACCTCCTATTATCATTTATTCACACTTGAAAAACCATTTGGTTTGGAAAATTCCTTCCAAAATTAGTTCCTTAAATCCATATTGACTTTCTAGAGTCCTTTTAATGGAATAATACCAACCATAGAGGTCTTAAGGTGTAAAGAAAAAGAGGTTGTTTGAAGAGGAGGTATAATTATTTACCAATATTTTTTTTGTTATTTATTATTTTATCTCTTTAAAATATTACTTAACCATGATTATGTAATAACATAAATATATCCTATATACTTAGGTGTTATTATGTTAATTTAAGAACCTATATCAGTCTATAACCTCTATCAAATGTGAAATGAATCCTTCGTTAGTGTGTACAATAGACTACCACCTCCGAGACCGATGTAATTCATTTTCCACCACCACCTATCATTGGTAGTTGTAATGATATATTTAATATATATATATATGATATACATGGAATATTTACCATTATTTAAATATAATATATACATATTTTCTTACCTTTTTTTCACATAAAAAGGATAACATCGTTCGTGCTTACGTGTGGACTTCCACCTCCATGAAGCGATGTGATTAATTTCTCATTCCAACATCACATGGATTATATATATAATTGTGTTAAAGAAATAATATGTTATTAATGATTTTATGATAATTTTTTAAATTTAAAATAATACTTACATTTGTTCTATAATTAACATTGAAGGTTGGAAATGTTACTCATGTGTACGTACGACCTACAGTCTCCCTGATTATTACGTTTCACATTTTTCATAACCATATTTAATGATTTATTTTAAAAGTATATATAAAGTTTAAAAATTATAATTATTTCTTTATTTTTATGTTGTAGATGTTTTAATAATGACCACTTTGATCATAGTTTACCTACTGAAGGCATTTTGGTCATATGAGCCGAATATTGTCAAAACACTATACATGAAATTATTATTTCTAGTAATTGTATATAACATAGTAGTAAGTGAAATAAAAGGAATAATAAACTTGAAAAATATTATAAGTAAACTAAATAATTGTCATAAGTTTAATATTCATGAAGTTAAAGAACGTACATGATGATTCATACTCTATGTAGTGGACTTTCTTTTAAAAATTCCATTTTAAAGTTTCCCTTTCAAATATTTTTCTTTCATGATCGTATTTTTACAAATTATTTTATGGATTATTTTATATGGAAAAAAATAATTTTGAAGTATATTTTATGATATTTTCTATTTATTTTAAAGGTTTTGAAGTGGAATACTTTTATTTTGTTTATATAAAATGTTTTGATAAAAATAATGAAAGAATGTTCTCTTTTAATGTATATGAAGAAAATGAATTTTCCCACCACCACAACTATTATGTATACCAGGTAAAATAACCTAAGAGTAGGGGGGAGGGAGCTAAATTAGGGTATGAAAGATTAAAACTACTTCCCCTTTGGATCTTTTTTCATCATTAAACAAAACACACTTCTCTCTTTCTCCCATAGCAATATATGAACATAAATGAAATCATGCACCAGACACAATGATTTTATATGGTTCACCCTCACCTAGCTACATCCAAGGAGCATAAACTGGAGATGTGATGATTTACCAAATCCACTAAAGCTCAATACCAATTACAAGGTTTGGGCTAGATCACTTCTATGCCCAGAATTACTGCCTTTACAAGACTTACGGTTTCCTTACTACATTCCCAAGGGCCACTCCCAACCTCTCTTCCTTTGGCTCACTGCCAGTGAAAAGGATCACCGTTTTCCTCTTACTTTGATCACTAATATTTGAAGGTATACATTAATAGATTATAAACTTTTAGGGACATTCATTTTCATGAAATCATGCATCCTCAATTATTGATAGATTCTCTATTGAAGTCCTTTTTTCACCCGTATATGAAATACACTTTTCCACATACTATTGGTTAGAAGAAGTTACTTTTGAAAACTATTTTAGTGAATTTTTAACTTCCCTATGTCCTTCTCACACCAACTTTCATATTATGAAAACTGTATATTGGATATGCTTCGTAGACCACGTCTTCTGCAAACTCCCTCTGTTTCTGTCACAGAGTACCACCTTCACATACTATCTCCGTGAACTGTCTATGTATACCAGTTCCACATACTGCTACACATACCAAATTTTCATACTGCCTTCACTTAGGACTTCCTCTTATTCATAATTCCTTCTTTCATGGATTTCTTTATTTACATACCACCTTCTTCCTTTTCAGACTAAAATTCTCCACAAACACCCTTTCACGAAATCACTTCCACGAAATTTTTCACCCTTAGTGTAATCCTCCTCGTGAACCTTATTCGAACATGGCTGAATTCTCAGAGAAGAGATGTTTTCTTATGATAATATCTCTAAATATTGATGTTATTAGTGATTCTTATATGGAAAAATATATCTGCAAAATCTGGTAATCCTAGATTTTAAAAATCTTCAATGTGGAATTGCTTTCTCTATGTACTGTGATCCCATCGCGAACCGTTCTACCCTATGTGGTCCACGTACCACATCTCTTACTTCGCAGAGACCAAAATAATCATCACATTTTCTCAATGCAACCCTTTATAGCTTCTCAAATCACCACCTCATTTTACCCAACAACAAACCATCCCACATACCACAAACATTTTGTGTACCACATGCCATCCCATGAACCGTTTTTGTGAATTGTTTTCCTTCCGAGAACCGTGAACCTCCCCGCAAATCATTTTCATTATATTTACCATTTTTTACTTCCACAAACCATTCCACATACCTATTCTGTAATCCTAAAACTATACTTCATGGTCCTCATACTATTCACTCATACATAGAAATCTTCCTTTTCCAAAAACCAAACCCCAGATTTTGAGATCTAAAAATTTCGCAAACACTAGGAAACTATACCACCTTGAACACCTACTTTGGAAAACAGCAACCATACTCATTCGGAATCATTTGTCTTTGTCAACAAACACAATCACACCTAAAACATACTGAGAGGACACCTTGAGAGTTTTTTCCCAAAAATAACCATTATTTCATTTTTGTATTAATTTAAAAGATTTTATTTTTTCTTCAAAGAAAAGCCCCATTTATATTTTTTATGGGTATTTATGTTTTTAAAAATAGGATAGAGTATTAAAATATCCAAAAGTGTTTTTTCAAACAAGTTTAAAATAGTTTTTTCAATAGTTTTTATTCAATATATTTTCATTGGAAGTTATTTATAACATGTGATTATGATATAACTTAAATTATAGTTACACTCATATAACAGTCAAATTTATTGGGTAATGATAATGTTTTATAAATAATTATTTTGGATGTCAACCGTATGGTTATTCCAATTATAAGGGTTATTGTAAGGGTTCTATATGAGTTTTATGAGGATGATTTCCCAAGACACCTATATGTCATTTATATTTTTTCTTTTGTGTTTTTATGGAAATATTTTTATTTCGAATATAAATGTAATTATTTTTATTGATATGTTATGCCCCTTCACGGTAAAAAAGAATTTTTTAAGAAGATATTTCTAATTATTTTTCATTTTTTTCACCAGACTAATGGTTTTTTTATGTCCCTTACTGAGATATTTTTGCTCATCCCATTTTGTTAAATATTTTTCACAAGTTTTAAGGATGTGAAGGGAAAATAAAAAGTCATGTTAAAAGTCATGAATATTTTTCAAGAAAGTAAAATGTGTTTTAATTTAAAAGGATTATATTATGAAAATGCATGTTGATAAGAAGTGTTCAATTATGAAATATTGTTTTTAATGTATGATTTATAACCAAATTATCTAAAATTATAAACCTAAAAAGTTTCTCAAACATAAATCAATGAATTATTGAATTAAAACTAAAGATTAGGTATTTTTATGATGGTTCCTTATAATAATTTTGTTCAAAAATTATCATTTTATTTTCTAATTGGAATAATTTTGACAAGATATCATGAGATTATCTATTGAATTCCATAACATTAAAATAATTCAAGAGTATTTAATTTTTCATTATAATCTTAAACTAATTATTATAATCTATTTTTCTCTCTATTAATAAAAATATCTGATTTACCCAATACAAAAGATATTTTGTGGTAATGGTTGTATTTTAGTTAAAATATAGGAGAAATTATAAATCTATATTAAATACATATTATATTTTTGGGTAAAAAATGAAAATACATGCTATAAATATTAATTTTAAATAAATATACTTTGAATAAGTTTATTTATTTTAGAAAAAAAATTTATTTTTAGTTAGATTAATATTTTATATATAAGATGAATCTTTGTATAATGATTAAAAATATTATTATTAATTATTTTTATTTCCTAAATAACAATCCTAGGGAAGATAACACCGAGAGATATAGATAAATAGTGTACACACTTATACCTTATCTCAGGGAGGGTATGAATTTTTTCAAGATAAAGTGCTATATAAAAGTTCTAGTAGTTGAAAGGTGAGTAAAATTATAACAACCCAAATGGTTACAAATAAAATTCCCCTTTTGATTTAATTAAATGTATTATTATGTAATATGCTTATAGAAAACACATATATTTATTTTGTTTTATTATATTATGTTGGATTTGTTTTAATGGTAAACTAAGACCTTTCCCATTAGAAAGACCCATTTATTAAATGAAAATATTACACAAATATGAACATGGGAGATTTACATTAATCCCTCTTAAGCAGAGGAAGAAGATCATTCGAAACCTGATTGTCCCCTTGAAAGGAAAGACCATTGACACCTTTTCTTGCAAGACCATCAGCGAGCGAATTAGAATCTCGATGAATTTGGGTAACAATTTTATCCATAGAGTAAAGATAATCTAAACATCTAATCCATTTATTGGTAAGGTTCCAGGAAATATGAGTAGAACCTGATCGAATGGAAAGAACAACAGTAGTAGAATCAAATTTAAGCCAATGATTTTTCAAACCACGTTGTTCAGCCTGATAAATTACTATAATGACACCAATAATTTCTGCTTCAAGGGAGGTGGAATGACCACAAGATACATGAAAACAACCAAGAACACCTCCATGATGATCCATATAAACAGCCCCAAAACCAGCAGGCCCCAGATTTCCTTTTGAGGCACCATCAGAATTTATTTCAATCCAACCAGAGAACTGTGCTTTCCAATGAACTTCAATCATGTCAAATGATGGTAACAAATTTCCTTTGACCCCCAACCGAGTTAAAACTGATAGGTCATGCATGGAATTTGAACAACATACTTTTATTAGAACTAAAGTGTTGCGAACAACAGATAAAATACTATCCAGAGAGGGACTAACCAGAAAGGTTTACTAGTCATGAATCATATTTTTCCTAGAGATCCAGATGCATTGAATGGCCTCTACCATAGCCCCCTAGAAAAGACAAAGAAGATGTGGAGATAATATAATATTACTGCAGCTCTTTAGAAAATCCAGAATCATTATGAACTGAGGTAAAGACACTTCAAACATATCAGCCACAACCTTCCATATTGCCGAAGCCTCTGCACAACTAAGGAAAATATGATCAATATCCTCCCTGTGTTGATGGCATAAAACACAAATAGAACAGAGCTATATTCCACAAGTTTTCAAGAAATCATTAGTTGGAATCTTTTTATGAGAAACTCGCCAAGCCAAAGTTGACTGAGAAGGCTTCAAGAAGTTTACCCTCAAATTAAACATCCACTTGAACTCATTATTGTTGTATATGAAATGCTCATAAAACACTTTATAAGAGAGGATACTATTATAAGAAGGTTCCAAACCAAAGAAGTCCTCCCAATGAGAGAAGAAATATCTATCAATAGTGGAAATAATATGAGAAGGAATATTATCCATACTCTGAAGTTTATCTTTAATATATATGTCAAAATATATATTTGTATTTCAATATAGAGTCAAATAAATCAAAGGAACCCCAGTCCATTGGCACTTCTATAAAGTTACATATTAATCATTAGAAACAAGCCTTCTCGAATCATTATCAATAATGGAAAAAATAGACTTAAAAGCAGGCCAAACTGAAGAGGTGAGATAGTTAAAATTTCCACCTTTTAGTTTATTCACGAATCTATCCTAAAAGAAGCAAAGGGATTATGAATGAGAATTAATCATCCTCCACACAAACCCATCTTTCAAGGAATCATTAAATAATCCAAGATTCTTAATACCCAACCCACATGCATCATAAGGATTACATACGTTTTTCCAAGAAACCGTGGCAAGCCTTCTTTCCACAATAGAAACACTCCAAATATATATATTTTTTCAACACACCAATGCTCTTGATAAGATATTCCGACCATTTATACTCCATAAAAGAATACACAAATCTGGAGATGATAATTGATTTCACTAAGCAGACCCGACCAACCGAGGATAAATATTTACCCTTCCAAATTGGGAGATGTCTTTTGATATTTCCAACAATTCTAGAGAAATAGCAAGCCTTTGACCTCCCATAGAACATAATAACCCCTAAATAAATGAAGAAAAAAAAACATTATCGGATACCCAACTCAATGATAGTGGAATTTTTCCTTGTAGGAGGGAAGTTCCTCCAAAAGTACACAAAGGAATTATTCTAATTAATCTCCTGACCAGAAACCATCTCATAATGTAGAAGAGATCTCATGATGTTCCTTATATTTACCCTGTCTCTCTGAGTGAAAAGTATGATATCATCGGAATAAAGAAGATGGTAAGGAGCAACAAGACCCCTACCAGCATGGAAATACTTCATCTTCCCATTCCCATCCATAATGGAAATAAATTTTCTTAAATAATCTTCAACAATGGAAAAAATAATTACAGATAAATGATCAACTTTCCTGATGCCTCTCAGGAAACCAAAGTATCCTTTAGGAGAACCATTAATAAGAACATAAATATGAGAAGATCCCAGAATGATCTTGACCCAATTATTGAAGGTTATATCAAAACCAAAAATGGTGAGAATCTTGAAAATGAAACCCCAGTCCACAGTATCAAAATCCATCCGTACATCGAGCTTCAAGGCAATGTTTCCTCCCCAGATCAGACTTCTGAGAAGATTCACACATTCCAAAGCAGTAATAAGAGAATCTTGAATTGAAATTCCCTTAATAAAACCAAACTCATTCGTAGAGACAATATTGATTTCAATAGAGAAAATCATGTTATCATGTATCTTATAAATAATCTTGTATATAGTTTTAACTAAAGTAACAGGCCTAAAAAGATGAATTCTTTTGGCATTTTCCACTTTGGGGATATGAGCCAGAAACTAAGCATTCAGCCCATTTGTAACGCCCCAACCCCAGTTACCCAGAGTAGGTGAATTATTACATAATTTTGGAATGATCACAAAATATCATGTCTTGAAAGACTGATTAGGTTAGTTTCCTTGGAATCACTAGATACATTCATGAAGTTTACATTACATCATAAAGTGAAAAACTACCAAAACATCATTTCTCCATAGACAACACTCACATCCCCTAATATTATACCTATATGGAATTCAAAAAATAATTCTTCACATAATGGAAAAAATAAAACATAAAAAGGGGTGAGCTTAGATGCCCAGTAAGGATAATAATATAGCAGAAACTTTCAGAAATAAGCATAAACATTTAAGACAATGTATAACTAAAACAAAAGCCTTTTAAACTTTAAATTCAGAATAATATGGAAGAAATAAAATGAAATAATTCCATTTACTTGTTCACATTGATATTCTACTAATCAAATAATCACATGAAATATCAATAACCACTTTCATAATGATGGAATGCATAATGCCGGACTATCATAACCACATAGTCAAGGCCTTATACCAAGACTACAAATAAGATTTTGTCAAGGCCTTGTGCCAAGACACTAGTTTGTCTCATGAGACCTACCGATGCATTGAGGAGCTATAGAGTGCTCCACCCATCACTTACTAAGTCCAATTCATTCCTCATATGAACAGGTTTAAACATAACATAAACATTCGTATTAAAACTAGTATTCAAAATGTCAATACTTTCTTTATAAAACAAGAATGGTATAAAAATAACACATCCATAATAAAAAATATCATAAAACCTTCAATATAGTATGGAAGTTTTGTATTATAATAAATTAACTTCAAATAATCTTAAAATCTATCAAAAGATGTTGAAATAGATGAAATCAAAACTATTTGAGAGAAATATCTCTTTTTTTAAAATCATTTAAAAGCAAAATAATTAAAATATTTTCTTTTAAAATATTCTTATAAGCTTTTAAGGGAAGATTATATGATTTTATAATGGTGGAAAATAGCCACACCCGCCGTGTAAGTTAAAAAATACATTTTTACCATAATTCTATCGAAAAGGTTAAAAAAGGACCTTATTTGGAAAACAACGAAAAGATTCCTTTATAAACATCTTATAAAATGTCAAATATGGGTATAAATGACTTTAACCCATAGTATATAATATATTAATAATGTTTTGAATTATTTTTTTAAGAAACATGGACATGGATGATAAAGAGGTCCCAGTAGATACTTGCGTAAAAACAACCTCACAGAATAAAGTGATTTTGAAATTAACCCTTACCTTGTACTTTTGCTTGGTAGAAGGGTAGGTTAAACTCTTGAATAATAGTCAAATCATTGTTATTAATTTATACAAGAATCATATACATTAATATCATATCATATATGATCATTTAACATTACTCTGTTAATAATATCTTTGTATTATCAATGTTTTGGGTGTTAACTGATTCATTTTCCTTTATATTCTTTATTACGTAAGACATGTTTGTTATAGATAGGTTGTATCTTATTCATATCCAGAATTATATCAAGTCCTTAAACATTACTTTTAATCTGCAAATGAGAATTAGTCTTGAATGGATACGATGGGGAATGAATCTCACCGTGTTCATAGAGACGGTAGTATGTACTTACGCACGAGCGACAATATCATTATTTTTCTATTAAAATAATATATAATTGAATGGTTTATCATATATACATAATAATTACCATTTTATATTTATTATTTACATGAATTACACATCATTATTAAACTCATCCAAATAATAATGTATTGAATAACAATTACACCACGACGTGGAGATGGTAAGTTCTACGTACGCACGTATGATGACATGTCATTAAAGGGATGGATAGAATAATGAATTTGGTTATGCCATATTTATAATAACATCATAGTATATAGAAGATAATTTAGTTATTATTTTAGAAGTTAAACAACAAAGAAAAAGAATGTGGAAGAAGAAAGGAACTTGAAAGAGGTGGTGAGATTTTTACCTCTTCTTCGGGTTCTTCCTTTTGATTCAATCAATAGAGCTCCTTAAGTTGGATTTTTGACGAAAATAAAGGCCTCTAGGATAAAGTGAAGGAAATTGAAAGTATATTTGGTTAGGAGTTTTCTGAACCAAAATGTTTTGAAGGTATGAATTTGAGAGAAGGGGGAGTGCCCTTTTATAAGAGGCGTGAGGGGTACCTTAGGAAAAAATAGAAATATTATTTTATAATAAATTCATATTCTGTTTATAATGGCTCTGAAGTGACTTATTTCTAGGATAAGGTGGGGAGGGGTCTAAATACTTTTAACAAATAGATTTTATATAGGTTTAGGTCACTATATTAACCATATCATTTATATTTACCTCTTAGTTAAATAGTTTGACATTTACCATGTCTCTTTGTATTTTTATATTATATGGTTAATAAACTTACTATAACAAGCCAAGAGAACTCCACATGGTTCATTATTAATATATATAACCTTATCTAGGTCATTTTTCTGATCCTTATATTTTTAGGAATAGAATGTCAATTAATGAATTAATATTTGTTTTGAATACTCCTTTTTGTCAATTTTGACATTATTTAATAATTGATTTTTGATAAAGTTATAACAACTTTATTAATTCAAAAAAATTAATTTAAGTAATACTAACATTTCATATTAAACAATAAAATTTTTTTATGTCATCAAAACTGTCAATTATATTTATTTTAAAATTTATAATTCCATTTATTTGATTCATTCATTATCATAAATTAATTTAATTATTCAATGTCTAAAAATTATAAAACAAAATATCACTATGTAGCAAATATTTTTATCTTTCTAATGAATATTTATAGTCTAAGAGATAACATATATAACCTTATGTAAAAATTGTTTTACTAAAAGATATATTCTAATGTAATTTTTGTATTTACTTTAACTTAATTAATATAAAGTGTTATTATCACATACAACTGGCTCCATGGGGTTCCAAATCTAACCAAAGATTCCTAGGGTCGGACATGTATAACAATATAGGGTTAGGATACATTTTAGGGTAATTTAATATTATTATAATATTATTTTTTACCCTTGTTTACCAGATTTACCCTTTAACCATGACAAAAAAATATTTACCGAAGTAATTAATCAAAATTTCTAAAAAAAGTTACCTATTTACAAAATTTGGACATCCTAATTAAAAATATGGAAACCATTTTTCTAAATTCTAAACACAGAAGTGGTATAAATTATTTTAAAATTAATTCCCGTTGTCAAAACAAAAAACGTGTTTTTATGAAATAATAACTATCAAAAGATTGACACCTGTTTATGTCAAATTTAAATGTGAAATTATTTAAAATGACCTAAATTGTATTAAATGATAAGAATATAATATAATTATACCTCAAAACCATTCAAATGAATAATTTATCACTATTAATTATTTCAATTAAAAAATTTGTTTTTAATTAAAATTCAGTAATTTTCACTATTCATCAAAAAACTGAATGTTTTCAGAAATATACGTAAAATTCACCCTAGGATAATTTTGATACTCCGAATCCAAAAACGAAGTCCATTTTGAAAGATAAAATTCATAAAATTTTAAAAAGTGGGTATTACTATTGATAACGACTTCTTTGATTGGTCGCGGTGTATTAAAATCTCAAAGTTGCGTATAATGCAAGCTATTACATTATTCAAAGGGAAAAGTACCATGAAAGCTTGGGGTGTTACATTCTCCCCTCCTTAAAATAATTTCATCCTCAAAATTTCTAGAATATTACTTCATAAAAAGACTTGGGTGGTTCTTCATCATAAGTTCCTCGAGTCCCCACGTTGCCTCTTCCATCTTATAGTTTCTCCATAAAAATTTTACCAGATGAGTCGTCTGGTTTCTCAGCACATATTCTCTTGTATCAAGAACCTTGACATGATATTCACAATAAGATAGATCGGGTTCCAATTCTAATTCCTCATTGGTGAGTAAATGTGTTGGGTCAGGCATGTATTTTCTCAACACTGATATGTGAAACACATCGTGAACTTTGGAGAGATTTGGCAGTATTTCCAAATGGTAAGCTACAGCCCCAATTCGTTCTAGAATTTTGAAAGGTTCGATTTATGTGGGACTCAATTTAACTTTTTTACCGAAACATATAACTACCTTCCAGGGAGAAACCTTCAAGAAAACATGATCTCCTACCTGAAATTCCAAATCCTTCCTTCGATTATCGGCACAACTCTTCTGCCTACTTTGAGTTTCTTTGGTGTGGTTTTGGTTTACCTAAACCTTTTCCATCGTTTCCTCCACCAGTTCTGGGCCAACATGTTTTCTTTCACCAATTTCATCCTAACAGGTTGGTGTGCGACATCTCTTTCCATATAAACCTTCATATGGTGCCATCTGAATACTTGAATGAAAGCTATTTTTATAGGAAAATTCCACCAGAGGTAAATATTTGCGCCACATACCCTGAAAGTAAAGTGAGAAAGACATCAACATGTCTTCTAAGGTTTCATTAGTTCATTCTGATTTTACATCAATTTGTGGGTGGTAGGCAGTGCTTAAATTAAGTTTAGTATCTAGGGATTTCTAAAGACATTTCCAGAATCTTGAAATAAAAGGGGGACCATGATCAGAAACAATTGATAGGGGTACTCCATGAAGTCTCAAAAATTCACTAATATATTATCTTACTAGATGTTCAAGTGGTAGATATTCTCTTATAGCAAGAAAATGTGCTGACTTGATAAGACGATCAACAATGAACCATATTGCATCATTACATATAGGAGTCTTTGGTAGCCACATGAAAAAGTCTATCTTAATATTATCCCTTTTCCACTCAGGTATGGGAAGAGGTTGTATGACTCCTCCAGGATGTTGCCTTCCATCTTTCACTTGTTGAAAAAACATACATATTGATGCAAAATCAGAAATCTCCCTCTTCATGTCGTCCCACCAAAAATGTTCCTTCAAATCTCTTTGCATTTTGGTGCTGTCAGGGTGTATAGAGAAATTGGAACTATAAGCATCATCCAATAATTCCCTTTTTAGATCAGGTATATCGGGAACAAAAATTCTCTTCCCAAATTTCAAAATTCCTTCTTCATACACAAATTCACTCAATCTCCCATCATTCACAGCTTTTAATCTTCTTTTGAAAATATTCATCATCATTTTGAGAACTCTTAATACTTTATAGTAAAGATTTTTTTAAAGGTTGGGTCTGAAGCCTCATTTTTATTAATAAAGAAAAGAAAAGACCTCTTTTTAACTGGGTAGAGGGAGACCCATTACATAGCCCGAAGGCCCAGTGGGCTTGTAGCCCATTACATAGCCCACAGACCCAATTTTTTAGTCAAATTCCTATTCTGTGAAGACTAACCCGGCTGATACAGTACCGCACAGTACCTCCACCGCTACAGTGCCCTACCGCTGCTACCGTACCCACCGATCAACAGTATCGCCACTGCTACAGTACCGCTACAGTACTGATACAGTACTGATACGGTACCTGCGCCCAATGGGTTTTGAGCCCCCGTTTTTCATTTAGTATTACGGGGTGCTTACCACTAAGCCAAACCCCAACTACATCCTTTCTAGTAAAGATGATTTGTCATCCATTTGAAAAAGTATCGATGTTTCAACTTCCATGGTTATTCCCATATCCAACTATACTAGATCTATGAAAATTGGATCCCTTTCAACTCTCATTTTGTTCAAAACTCCGTGATCCTTTCTGCTCAAAGCATCTGCCACCTTATTTGCCTTTCCCGGGTGGTATTTTATCATGCAATAATAATCCTTGAGTATTTAAAGCCATCAACATTTCCTCATGTTGAGTTATTTCTGTGAGAAAATTTACTTCAAACTCTTGTGATCAGTATATATCTCACATTTTTCACCATAGAGATAATGTCTCCATATCTTCAAAGAAAATATTATAGTAGATAACTCAAGATCATGAGTATGATATTTTTGCTCATGAATTTTAAGTTGTTGTGATGCATAGTCAATAACCCTATCATTCTGTATAAGGACACAACCAAGTCCTTTTTTTGAAGCATCACTATAAATAACAAACCCATCATTCCCCGATGGTAGAGTAAATATAGAATAATTCACTAATCTTCTCTTCAGTTCTTCAAAAAATTCTTCACACTCTTTTGTCCAAATAAATTTAACGCTTTACTTGTGAGCTTCGTTAATGGGTTAGCCAATCAGGAAAAATTTTGGACGAAACATCGATAATAACCTGCTAAACCAATAAAACTGCGTACCTCAGTTATACTCGTCAGTGCTGTACATTCTTGGATTTCATTGGTCTTAGAAGGATCAATGAAAATTACATCCTTAAGGAAAATATGGCCAAGAAAATAAATCTCATGAATCTAGAATTCAAACTTGCTAAACTTACCATATAATTCATCTCTTCTAACAGTCTTCAGGATAATGCGCAAGTGATTTTCATGATCTTCGTAGATTTTGGAGTATACCAAGATATCATCAATAAATACCACTACAAAATCATTGAGATGTTACTTGAAAACTCTATTAATTAGATACATGAATACAGAGGGTGAATTAGTCAATCCAGAAGGCATTACTGTAAACTCGTAATGCTTATACCTGGTCTGAAATGATGTCTCCAGAATTTCTTTCTTCTTCACACAAAACTGATGGTATCCATATCAAAGGTCAATATTTGAAAAGTATTGAGCTCCATGAGGTTGGTCAAATAAATCATCAATGCGAGGTATGGGATACTTGTTATTTATTGTTATATCATTTATTTCCCTGTAGTTGATACATAACCTCATAGATCTGTATTTCTTGTTAACAAAAAGGATAGGGGCTCCCCATGGATAAACACTACGGAAAATAAATCCCTTATTAGTCAATTCCTCTAGTTGTTTCTTTAGTTCAACTAATTCCACAGTGGACGTTTTATAAGAGGTCTTCGATATGGGCCTTGATCTAGGAATTAAATCAATGGAAAACTCAATTTCTCGTTTTGGAGGATGTTTAGGTAAATCCTCTGGAAAAACATCAACATATTCTTTCACAATAGGTACATACTATATTTGAATTAGGTGGTGATGATTCTGCTCTAAAGATAAGGTGTTCTTTATCATCGTCATAAAAAATCATAACCTCCTTATTATTTCTATAAATCTTCACATCATGGTCTGAAATCCAATGCATACTAAGAATTATATCAAATTTAATCATGGGAATGATGATGAGATTAGTAGATAAAGAACATTTATATTCTCCAATGGGAACAAATTCACAAAACATTTTTGCGATGATACTTCCCTTAGGAGTTTTTTCTAACAAATCCCTTGTTAAATCAAATTGTAAATATCTAATTTTCTTTGCAAACTGGGAAGATATTTTACAATGCGATTATCTAGAATCAAATAAATCATTTGATAAACTTGAGGAAACCATTAAATTACCCGCCACCACATCTTTCGGAGCTTCTACCTTAGCAGTATTGATAGCATATACTTAGAATTGATCCCTTGGTATTTTCTGTGGTAAGTTCCCCTGACACTTAGGAAATTAATTTGAATAATGTCCCATCTCCCTGCAATTGTATCATTAAACATTGGTAGCTTATTTCTTCCCCTTGCAATCACGAGTTGGGTGGACTTTTTCACTATACTTGTAAAAGACTCCCATTCCCTTCAAGAAAGTACCGGGGTGTTTCTTCCCACATTTACTGTAGGATGTATATTCATCCTTTCCCTTATTTCCCTTATTTCCATTCCCAAAGTGATCGGTAGATCTCTTCTTTTCTTGCTTTTCTTTAAAGCCATAAGACTTAGAGAATTCCTTTTATGTCTTGATAGCACATGAACAATATCTTCGTACGACGAGAAGGATTGTTAGACTAAAAATCAATGGAGAAATGGTTTTAACCCATCAAAGAAACAATCAATCTTACTCCTTGGGTTACGTATATAATCTACCACATTCCTCACTAACCTTGTAAAGTCAGCCTCATACTTTGCGACATTCTCATCCTCTTTTTGTCTCAGACTCAGAAATTTCCTTTCTATATCTTCTTGATGGTCACGAGAAAAGTATTTTTCTAAGAAAATATCTTTTAAATACCTTTATTCCATAATTGATACTTCATCATCCTCTTTTTTGTTTTGAATCAATGACCACAATTGGTCAACATCTCCAGTGAGGCCGTAAACTGCCATGATAACTTTTTCCCTTTCACCACACCACAAGGAATGAAATATTTTCTCTAAGGAATTTATCCATTGATGAGCTACTAATGGATTGGTACTCCTATTGAATGTTGGTGGATATTTCCTCATGAAGAGATCTGACATTGATCCTCCACATTGTGGTTCAGGGTGCTTCATAAGGTTAAGGTTATTATTCATAACCTGAGTGAGTTGTCCTAGTATAGTGATTAGCTGATCTGAACCAGTTGCATCACCAGCTCCACTATAATTATCTTGAGCAGGAGGAAAATCCCTACATTGAGTGCATGAATTGATATAGTTTCCATTCCTTTCACTAGGTTCCATTTATAAACAATGGCATAAACTAGATTAGTTTATCAATTGCAATATATAAATCCAAACTTGTAAAATGCTTAACACAAATTGAACAGTTTATGGATATAATCCATAATCATAAAAAAATTTCTTTGAGGAATTATATACTCATAAACCCTTCATAATGGTTTGTAATGAAAATGAGAAATATCGTAAGAATATCCCCTTAGAGTGTCGTAACCAAGTATGCAGCAAGGCCCATTGTTGTGCACCTGTTCCCGTTCGAGTCTAGCTCAAAGTAGTGTTTTCAGGTTTTACCCCTAGGTACATCTGTGCCAGAGCCGCCTCTACCTGCTCATACACAGACAGGGATGCATTTCTTGGAAAACTCACAAAATCTCTACAATACCAAAATTCTAGGAGTTTATTCTATACTAATCCTCAAAGTCCATCTTAGGTATTTGTGCTCTAATCAGAGTTTATCTAAATCTACCTTCCAAGGTCTGTACTAAACTTCTTATGATACAAAATATAATGCCCCAACCCCAGTTACCCAGAGTCAGTGAATTATTACATAACATTGGCATGATCTCAAAAGATCATTTCTCAAAAGACCGATTTGTTTAGTTACCTTGGAATCACTAGATACATTGATAAAGTTTACATTACATCATAAAGTGAAAAACTATAAAAACATCTTGTCTATATAGACCACACTCATATCCTCTCATACTATCCCAATAGGTCATTCAAAAAACACTTCTTCACATCTTGGTAAAAATAAAACATAGAAAGGGGTGAGCGCAGATGCCCAGTAAGGATAACAATATAGTAGAAACTTTCATAAATTAGCATAAATATATAAGGCAATGTATAACTAAAACAAAATCCTTTTAATCTTGAACTTCAGCATAATATAGTAGAAATAAAATGAAATAATTCCATTTACTTAGTCACTTTTATATTATATTAATCGAATAATCACATGCAATATCAATAACCACTTTCATAATGATGGAATGCATAATGACAGACTATCATAACCACATAGTCAAGGCCTTGTGCCAATACTACAATTAAGATTTTTTTCAAGGCCTTGTGCCGAGACACTAGTTTGTCTCATGAGACCTACTGATGCATCGAGGAGCTACAGCAGGCTCTACCCATCACTTACTAAGTCCAATGCATTCCTCATATTAACAGGTTTAAACATAACATAAACATTCGTATTAAAACTCGCATACGAAATGTCAATACTTTCTACATAAACCACGAATGGTATAAAAATAACACATCCACAATCAAACATATCACAAAACCTTAAATACAATATGGATGTTTTTTATCATAATAAATAAACTTCAAATAAGCTTAAAATCCATTAAAGGATGTTGAAATAGATGAAATCAAAACTAATTGAGAGAAATATCCCTCTTTTTTTTAAAATCATTTAAAAGCCACATAATTAAAATATTTTCTTTGAAAATATTCTTATAATCTTTTAATGGAAGCTTCGATGATTTTATAATGGAGTAAAATATCCACACCCTCCATATAAGTTAAAATACACATTCTTACCTTAATTCTGTCAAAAAGGTTAAAAAGGACCATGTTTGGAAAACAACGGAAATATTCCTTTATAAACATATTATAAAAATTCAAACAAAGGTATAAATGACTTTAAACCAAAGTCTATAAAATATTAATAATGTCTTGAAATACATTTTTATGAAACATGGATGTGGATGATAAATAAGTCCCAGTAGATACTTACATAAAAACCTCCTCAGATAATAAGGAGATTGTGAAATTAACCCTAAACTTGTAATTTTCCTTGGTAGAGGGTAGGTTAAAATTCTATATAATAGTTAAATAATGAATATTAAATTATAAAAGAGTCATATACATTAATATGATATCATATATGATATTTTAACATTTCTTTGTTAATAATATCTTAGTATTATCGTTATTTCAGGTGTTAATTGATTCGTTTTTCTTTACATGATTTGTTACATAAGACTTTTTTATTATTGATAGGTTTTATATTATAAATATCAATATAGATATCAAGTCCTTAAACATTACTTTTAATCATCAAATGGGCATTAGTCTAGAATGGATACGATGAGGAATGAATCTCATCACGTTCGTGGAGACGGTAGTCCGTACATACGCATGAGCGACAATTTCATTATTTTGATATTATAATAATATATAATTGGATGGTTTATCATATATACAGAATAATTATAATTTTATATTTATTATTTACATTAATTATGCATCATTATTATACTCATACAAATAATAATGTATTGAATAACAACTACACCACGACGTGGTGACGGTAAGCCGTACGCACGCACGTATGGTGACATATCATTCAAGGGATAGATAGAATAATGAATTTGGTTATACGATATTTATAATAACATCATAGTATATAGAATATACTGGAGTTATTATTTTAGAATTTAAACAACAAAGAAAAAGGAAGTGGAAGAAGAAAGGAACTTGAAAGACGTTTTTAGATTTTTACCTCTTCTTCGGGTTCTTCCTTTTGATTTGATCAATAGGTCTCCTTAAGTTGGATTTATGAATAAAGGAATGCCTATAGGATAAATTGATGAAGGTTTAGAGGATATTTGGGTAGGTTTTGGCTGAACCAAAATGGATTTCAAGGTATGAATTTGAGAGAAGGGGGAGTGCCCTTTTATAATAGGGGTGAGGGGCACCTTCAGAAAAAATAGAAATATTATTTTATAATAAATTAATATTCGGTTTATAATGGATAAAAAGTGACTTATTTATAGGATAAGGTGGGGATGGGTCGAAATCATTTCAACCAATAGATTTTAGATAGGTTTGGGTAACTATGTTAACCTTATAATTAATATTTATCTCTTAGTTAAGTTGTTTGACATTTACCATGTCTCTTTGTATTTTTATAATACATGGTTAATAAACATACTATAAAAAGTCACGAGAACTCCAAATGGTTCATTATTAATATATATAACCTTATCTAGGTCATTTGTCAGTACCTTAGATTTTTAGGAATAGAAGATCAATGAATAATATAATATTTGTTTTGAATACTCCTTTATTTCAATTTTGACATTATTTAATAATTTATTTTTGATAAAGCTATAAAAATTTTATTAATTTGAAAAAGATCATTTAATTAATCCTAACATTTCATATTAACCAATAATTTTTTTTATTTCATCAAAACTTTCAAATTATGTTTATTTTAATATTTATAATACAATTTATTTGATTGTTTTGTTAATAAGGAAAATATCACGTCATCATTGTATCATTAATAAATTTAATTATTAAATATCTAAAAATTATAAATAAAATATCATTATGTCAGAAATATTTTTGTCTTTCTAATGAATATTTATAGTCTATGAGATAACATATATAACCCTATGTAAAAATTGTTTTACAAAAAGATATATGCTTATGTCATTTTTGTATTTTTATTAACTTATTTAATATAAAGAGTTATTATCACATACAAGTGGGTCCATAGGGTCCCAAAATAGACCCAAAGATGCCCATGGTCGTACAAGTATCAAAACATAGTGTTAGGACACGTTATAGGCTAATTTAATATTATTAAAATATTATTTGTTTACCCTTATTTACCGGATTTACCTTTTAACCATGGTAAAAAAATATTTACCGAAGTAATTATTAAAAATGTCTAAAAAAAGTTACCTATTTACACAATTTAGAAATTTTGATTCCAAATATTGAATCAATTTTTCTTAATTCAAAACATATAAGTGGCAGAAATTAATTTAAAATTAATTCCCATTATCAAAACAAAAAACGTGTTTTTATAAAATAATAACTATCAAAAGATTGACACTTGTTTATGTCAAATTTAACTGTAAAATTACTTATAATGACCTAAATTGTGTTAAATGGTACAAATATAATCTAATTATACTTCCAAACCATTAAAATTCATAATTTATCACTATTAATTATTTTTATTAAAAAGGTTGTTTTTCATTAAAATTTAGTAATTTTCACTATTCATCCAAAACTGAATGTTTTCAGAAAAATACCTACAATTCATCCTAAGCTAATTTCGATACTCTGAATCCAAAAATGAATTCCATTTTGAAAGTTAAAATTCATAAAATTTTAAAAAGTGGGTATTAATATTCATAACGACTACTTTGATTGGTCGTGGTGTGTTAGAATCTCAAAGTTGCGTACAATGCAAGCTATTGCATTATTCAAAGGGAAGCATATCATGGAAGCTTGGGGTGTTACACCACGAGGAAGAATACCATCCTTGAAAAAGTGAGTGACCAACCTACAAACATCCACATCAAAAATATCCCAAAAATATTGAAATAAGAAGTTACCAAAACCATCTCGTCTAGGAGACCTTTCACATTTGAGAATGAAAATAGCCTCGTTTATCTCTAAAGACAAAAGAATAAAAATAAGGAAAGTGTTATCTTCCTGAGTCACAAGACGGGGAATAACCCCTTACATAGGGTCCATGTAGGTAGATGATCCATTAAAAAGATCCTTGAAATTGGATACAACATTCTCAGATAAATCCTTTCTATTGTCAATGAGATTATCACCATTTCTGATCAGAGAAAGAGGCTTGGAAATTTTCTGGATTTTCTGAATAGCATTCATTTTTTTTGTTTAGATCACTATACTTTAACCAATTTTTTTAAAGGAATCCCTTTGAAAAGAATCCTTTTAGTTAAGATGTTTTTTGAGCTTTCTTGAAAACTCAGTTTTCAGCAAAATACCATCAGAGAAGTCATTAAGGGAATTGACCCCTTGCAAATTTTGAAGAGAAACCTCAACAGAAACAATTTTAGATTCAAGAGAACTAAAATGAGCTTTACTCCAAAGCTTCAAAGTCTTATTGATAATTTTGAGTTTGGTTATACATGAAAAAGCATCACTTTTACAATTTATAGAGTTCCAAGTATTCTATATAATATATCGACATTCAGTATGAGTTACCCAAGCCTTGTTAAATATAAAAGGGAACAGAGGCTTGGAATCCATTTCCACAAAGTCAACCAAAAAAGAATGATGATCAGAATTAATTATGGATAGAGTAGTACAAGAAATGGATCCCCATGCATCCCAATAAGCCTCATTTACAAAAGCCCTAACAATTTTACTAGCTAAAACACTGTTCAAATTCTTCCTGTTCCAAGTGTACTTTGCCGCAACAAGATTAAACTCTAACAGCTCATTTTTATAAATGCACAATTTGAATTCCATAGAAGAAATAGAATTGCTGGATGCACTGATTTTATCATCCAGATTCAAAATAGAATTGACATCCCCCATCATAATCCAAGGATTAATAATAGAGGATTTTAAAGAACCAATATCCGTCCAAAGATTTCTGCGATCTTGATACTTATTATGAGCATAAAAAAAAGAACAGGTAAACTGAAGAAAATGATGATTGAAAGAACATGTCACATGATGATCACTTAAGATAACAATTTAAGGGCTCTTTAAAGAAGCATGAACCAGAACCCAGAGACTCTAGACTTCAGATGAGAATTTACTAGTGTCAATAAGAAGGAATATAAGATTCTCCAATTTTGAAATACTAGAGAAGACAATATTTTTGGGTTCAGACAGACCAATGAGAACTGGTTTATGTTCTTTTATAAATAGCCAAATGGACCTGGGAGTTTCCACATTGTCCAGTCCCTGGAAATTCCAAAAGAGAATTTTCATTTAAATTTGAATCCGCATTTAGAACCCCTCTTGATTGTACCTCCTTACTTCTTTAGTGGTCACCCTAATTTACTCTTGGGAGTGGTATTGCACTACAATAAGTTATTAATATTATATATAATAGGCAATGAAATCTTGGAATCCAAAACAAATTTATCCATAGCTTTCTGAGCTTTCTGGTTGCTGTTCACTTCAACCCCAATATCAGGATTATTTGATCTTTTGATATGTGAATAATTAAAGGCATCAAGTGGGAAAAAATTGGTAGAATCAGGAATAACAGAATTCTGAACCTGCAGTAAGACAATCTGTCCAGTGCATGAATTTGTTGCTAAAATTGTGTTTCAAAGAGGTTGCTTTCATGTAGATTTGAAAAAAAAATTAGAAACCAACATTTCTAAAGATTATGTATACCTAATATCCAAAAATTTCACAATGAAAGACCGCTCTCCTTCAGTCCCACTATAAAGTTGTTGTGTGGTTATAGGATGTGAGACATGCTGTCCAGGACTCAAAACAACAACCTTATCTTGCATTGAATCATCCTTCCTAGCCTTCAAAGATATTGAAAGAACAGTATTGCATTGTGGAATTTGTGATTCAAATCTACACATATTTTCAGAATCCATCTCTATTGGAATAATATTAGAACAAATCACTATCCCACACTGCTCAATAGGGAAATTAGGACCATCTATCAAGGGAGAAAAATCAAAATCAATACGATTCACACCTTCTTGCTGGGATAGCAGAAGACCTCTTTCTGGGACAGCACAAGACCAATGATTTCCTTAGATAATTCAAGATACAAGGAACTATCTTCTTCCTCTTTTTGAAGATTCAATACCAGGGGAAAAATATTATTAAAAAGGTCAAAGAACATGATTTGATCTTCCTTGAGTTCATATTCTATATAAGGAATCATCACAAATCCCACCTTGAGGGGTGAGGAGGACATCACAACATTTTCTGTTTCCTCTACCTCAACAATATCAACCCAAGATTGTTTTGAGGTAGAGACTAGAGCAAGTGATTTCAACACATGATCTATAATCAGTGGGATGTCAGCGTGAGTCTCTATTTCTTGTGAGGGACCAAAATAACTCTTGACAAATCCCTTCTTCTCAATGAAAGCAACCTTGATTTTCCTTCCCCTATTAGGATAAATCCATTCTGAAGCCTTAGGAGTAACATCAACCTTATTTTGAAGAAACCTACAATTAGAAACCTAATGACCCACAATCTTGAAAACATCACAAAAGTGAGGCACAATCTCATACTCCACTTTCACTTCAAATTTGTTTCCATTAGCATTGAATGATATACTGGCAGAATGATTGATTTCCATTATAACATCCACCAGAATCCAAGCAAATAATCCAAACTCCCCTTCGAGGGTACTTTGATCCATTCTAATTGGGGTGCCAAGACAATAATCTATGTCATTTAGGATCTTTGGATGCCAATACACCCAATTCAATCTATCTAACCTTACCCATATTTGAGCATTAGTTTGCTGGATATTGAAGGGATTAAAATTGACATCCCATTCCGATAATCTGAGGATTCCCGGTTTGATTTGAAGATTTTTATATCTCTATTCCAAGTTCAGAGCATCATTGGATTGAAAGATTATATGAAAGTAACCTCTCCCATTGAGAATAAGCCTCAAATCCCGGCTTCCACAACAATGAGAAACCCTATTCTTGATATCAGAATAAGAACAGGGCCTGTCCCCTCTTGAATAAATCTTGCGGCCTAGGATAGATAATATTTATTGGTTGATCCCTTTTTTTAGTGCCTATGGATCCACCACAACTGAAAAACCACCATTATCAAGCCATATAATATTAGAGGATCGAGACAAATCCTCTTTGACCGGATCTTAAGAACCTGAGAGAGCCTCTGTAGAGTTTAACCCTTTATTTCTTGAGAACGAAGGTTCTTGAGATTCCTGAGTATTAATCAGATCCCTCAGTAGAGGAAAAACCTCATTAAAATCCAATTCCCACCAGGTATTGTAATAATTCATTGAAAAAATCATATATGAAACCTGAAAATCCAGATTTCACCATTGCGAGACCAAGAATCAAAAAATCCCGCTCTCTCCATCCCTCTTAACACTCTATTCAGTGTAATTCTCTATATTGGATTTAAAATCCCTTTATGTATCACTACTGTTGATTATATAACTTTTGAACAGTGATCTTATGATTAGTATAAATATAGGGTTTTAATAAATCTTGTTGACACAGAAAAAGGATGTGATGACCTCAACTAGTCAGATCATACCCTATGAATCCCATTTATTTGAACTTTCTAGGGAGATATAATCCTTGGGATTTTCCCTTGACCAAGAAAAATATGAGATCCAAAAAATTAACCATGAGCAAAATTGTTTACGAGAGAAGTTCAAGCTCATGGAGATCACGACCCAAACCATGTTCACTGAACCACCCCAACCATCATGCACCTTACCTTTTGGGAATTTTCTGATGTATTAAAGATATATGTATCAATACTCTAGAAATATGAGTATGTAAATTATTTTTTATAGAATAATGAATATATTTTCATCCTTTTATTGTTACCTTATAAATGTTTTTTTATTTTGGAAAAATAAAACACAAATAGAATTTTTGGGTAATATTCAAATTCAATAAATAATTTATTCTTTTGAATTATTTTATTTTTAAAATAAAAAATATTTTATTAAAATATTATTTTAAAATAATTTATATTAAATATAAATGATCATATAATTTTTATGAAGTGAAATGTAATCTTTTTAAGGGGTTAAAAACTATTATTATCAAAAACCTAGTATTTCGAAATAAATTTAGATTTTATTTTAAAAGTGAAGATTGAAATATTTATAAATTTATTTTGATAAAATAAATATTATTTTTTGAATAAAAATTTCAAAATTATCCAATGGTGAATTTTTTATAATTTTCTGAGATAGTTGAATTTTTAGGTAAAAATTAAATACTGTAGAAATATACTTTGTATATTATCGTATCATAATGACCCAAAAGTGATGTAATAAATACTATAAAATTTATACATGACTATATATATGTTTCAACTTTAAAACATTGTGATTTTAATTTTATTTGATTATTTTTATAAAGCCATTAGGAATCGTACAAAACCATTAATAAATTTTAATGTTTTAAAATAATTTCTTTAAGAATATGACTCAATGATACATAAGAAAAGTTATCTTTTTTAACTTAATCCCTTTTAATTATAAAATATTTAAAACCAAACCCATTTTGTAGAAACCATGGTAATAAACTATTGTAGGGTCTGTGTTTTTGGTTATTTTATTATAAAGAGTCTGAAACCTAAGTTTGAGAAATAATAAATAAATCCCCACTTATTTCCTATATAAACCCACAAAATACTCTATTTATATTCACTAAAGAACCTAGGATAATGTATTTACTCTTCCCTCCTCTCTCTAGAGTCCTCCTAAGGTTCCCCCAAGCTCTTAAAAAGCTTCTCCCAAGCATTTATAGTCACACACTCAAGTATGGGATCATCACCTTTTACTCTTTATTATATTATGTATTCTATGTCCAATTTTTAATTTAGGATATGTATTTACATTTCCCCATTACTTCACATTTCATTTAAAAAATATTAACGAACATTTTCTATCTCATCAAACGATTTTATGAATTTTATTTGACACCATTATGATGTAAAATTTTCACCATGATTTTCCATGTAAAAACAATTGTGTAGTGAATACCATACCCATTTAATATCAATGATGTTAAACTTTATAAACAAAAAAATATTTGAAATGGGACTTAAATTTATTTATTACACACTCCTTTATCATGTAATAAAATATTATTATGAATGAATCCATGTTGTATGATATATGTGGCACACTTATGTTTCATAATGAATTAAAAGTAACAGGTTCACCCAAAATTATATAGCACTCCAATGAATTGGATAATGTTTAGACTCATGATATGTTTTATTGGGATAGGTAGTGAATTATATTACATTATGGAACTTCTTTCCATCAGGTTTTCTTTGCATTTATCCTCGACTTATGTTTATGATACAATGTTTTAAGATGTTTCCACATTTCCCTTGTTATGATTATCATGCTATATCATGACTTATTATTCGTGTTCATTTAATTACCCATTGATATGACTACTATATAAAATTTAACCTCTTATTCCATGTTTTTTACTTTGTTGGTATTTATATATCACCCCTTTATTATGAATTTCCCCAGGTTATCCCATGAAGTTTTAAGTGCGAGCATGTTAATGAAGTTTTCAATGAAGATTATGTTTTCCTAGTTTAAATTGTTATGTAATGTTCCTAATTTCAAAATAAACCATAATTATTGAACTTACAGTTTTTATTATGTGAAAACTTATGTAATAAATCATGAATTAATATGTAATAAAAATCGTGGTTTTATTGTTTGTATTAAAAGAAAAGATTTAGTTATTTTTGGGATTATGATTAGAAATCTCATGAGAAAGATGTATGGATAAGAGTAAGTACAATAAAAAATCCCTAAATTTTGGTAATTATAGAGTAGTTAGTTTATCAATAAAATAAATCCCTATATATATTCTACAAGTGGGCATCATTCTGGAACATATATATCTAAGGGTAACAACTCCAACAGGGTGTATTGAGCCTGAATTTGCGTAACTTGATACTCAAAAACAGGCTTTACTGCACACTTGGTTCGACACTCATATGGGTGATATGATTTGGTAAATTCATAATTACATTTTGAACCATTATTAAGGGAAAAAATCACTATAAGAATATATGTTAGGAAACATATCATGGATAACATAGATTAAAGCGTAAAAATTCATAAGTTAAGGAAATAAATGCATGTTAAAAGTTATTCATTTAATGACATTAAATTCTTATTTACGTGTTTAATAGTTTAAAAATACTGATATCTTATTTTCCCTTTGTTATAGAAAATAAATGTAAATATGAGGAATCAGGTAAAAAATCAATTCGAAGACCAATGTGATGACTGCCCCAATAAGATTCCCACCTCAATGGGAGCAGGAATTGAAAACTTTGTGATGATAATCTCTAGGCTGACTCAGGTTCTAAATAGAAACCTCAATCTGGAGGATCACCTGAATCTCCTTAAGATAGAATTTGATATAATTGATATCTTTATGCGAAAAGCCCTATGAATTTCAATGGATCATCTGATTCCTTAGTCTCATAAAAATAGATCAACTCCATTGATAAGGTCTTTTCAATCCTTCAATGTAAAAAACAGTATAAGGTCCTATTGGTTGATTATCATATAGAGGGAGAAGGTAATCAGTTGTGTACATTGATCAAGAATACAAATCCTATGAAAGATACCAAATAAATTGTGTGGAAGGAATTCTAGAAAATGTTTTTTGATAAATATTTTCCTCACACTCTCCATCTTAAAATAAAAATATATTTCCTTCACCTAAGGAAAAAATAAGATGAATCTATCAGGGTGCATGTGAAAAAATTCATAAGTTTTACGTGATATTCCTCTAAATTTTTTGTTACCCTCAAATGAAAGGTTGATTGATTATTTGATATGAAAGAATCTAGTCTACAAAAGTACATGTAAATCCAAGACCTTGATAGATATGATGAATTTATTTGATGTTCCCTAAATGTTGAAATGGAGATCAACAAATATTAAGGGTATCATGGGGATTATAATTAGAATGTAGAGTTAAATTATGATAGTATGATGGAGAAATATAATGGTACCAGGAAATTTCAACATCCCAACTATCAAAGGTGCAGAATGAATCACCTTGTAAATTTTCTTAGGGGGGTGAGGAAATGATTTAGGTGCAGGAAGGAAGGACAACTAGCCAGTGATTGTGGACAAGAGAAACCCACTAATGAGTTGGATGAGAGGAATGATCCAGTTAACCCTCAACATATTGTTCAAAAACTATAACTGCAAATAATTAAGGAACTTTGAAAACCAATGTACTAAGACAAGGTTTTTTAGAGACAACCATCAACCTCTATGGCAGAAAGGGCCATATTTTTTCATCAGAACTGCTGAGGTGGAACCCAAAAACTAAGTGGTAGTAGGTATTATATTTATTCATTCTATAATATTGAACATACTTTTTTATTCAGGTTCTATTAATTATTTCATATCATGAATGTCTAGTATAACTATTCAAACATCACAAAAAATCATGGAAATAGAGTTGTCAATTAAAATGACAAATGAGGTAACTATTTCATCCCAAGTATATAACTCCTCCTCTTTCCAAATTTTTGGGTTTAAATTCATAATGAACCTTATCATACTCCCTTTGGTGTAATTTTATAGAATTATGGGCATGGATTCCATTTACCTTTATAGATCCAATATAAATTACCGTGTGAAGGAAATCAATCTCTGTATTACAAATAATACTTCGATTCTATACAAGTGAAAGGAGGAGGATTAATTTTTCTTTAGCACAAACATCTCAATAATGGATACAATTTACCCATAAGAAAGTGTATCTAGCTAAAATGAGTGGGTCTAAGGAATGAAACATCCTCAAAGACATGCCTATTGTGAGGGAATACACTAATGTGTTTCCCAAGGAATTACCTGGTCTTCTTTATAACAAGAGGTTGAATTTTCAATCGAACTTATTCTCAAGGAGTTGATATTATCCAATAAATTGTATAGAATGAATGTTTTTGAACTTGAGGAGCTAAAGAAACAAATGAAATAGAACGATGATAAATGATTGATATGTACTTGTGCTTCACCATGGGGTCCACCAATACGTTTCATTAAGAAGAAGGATGAGTCAAAGAACTGTTACATTTATTATTGCATGATAAAAAAGATCATGTATACGGACAAATATCCTATGCCATAGATTCATGACGTTTTCTGTTAGCTATATAGAGCATAATAATACTCCAAGTTAGATCTACGATTGAGATATTACCATGATTGGGTGAAGAAGGAGGATATACCCCATACTACTTTTCTTATAAGGTACGAGCACTTTGAGTTCATAGTAATGCCATTCAGACTCACTAATTCTCCAGAAATCATTATGGACTCGATGCATAGAGTCTTTAGAAACTACCTTGACATATTTTGGGTTATATTTATAGATTATATTATAATATTCTCGAAAACCTAGGAGGATAATTAGGAGAATATGAGCACTATGCTAAATACATTGTGAAAGGAGAAGCTTTATGGAAAGTAAAAATATATGAGTTTTGGTTGAAGGAAGTATCATTCATTGAGAATATCACCAAAAACAATGAGATATAAATGGAACCTTCAAAAATATAAGTAATTTATGGATGAACGTGGCTAACATATGTGATAGATATCTATTGTTTCCTTAGAATATTTGGCTATTATCATTGATTTGTGAAAAATTTATCCTGATTATCACCCCCTATAACCATGATAACTTAGAAGGGAGTCAAGATTTCAAAGAATTATGAATGTTAAGAGAGATTCAAAGAAGTGGAAAGAGGATTATCACTACACATGTACTCAAAGTACCCTCAAGTGGATAGATTTTAATGGTATTTAGTGACACTTAGAATAAGGGCCTGGGATGTGTGTTAATGCAGAACAACACAGTCATATCCCATGCTTCAATGTAGTTGAAATTTCATGAACAGAACTACCCAATTCATTATCAGAAGTTTGAAATTGCGATATTCACTTTGAAATTATGGAAACATTATCTATTTAGGGAGAAGTGTAAAATATATACAGATCATAAAATTATCTGGTATATATTCACACAAAAAGTGCTAAATATGCACCAACGAAGATGGTTAGAGATGATAAAGGATTATGACTGATCAATTCAATACTATCCAGTGAAAGTGAATAAAGTGTCATATTCTCTAAGTAAAAGGTTTCCGACAATTATATCATTGATGATAATTTATAGGGATATAATATTATTAGATTTAGAAAGGATATACAAGAGAATAATAATGGAGGGAACATCATTAATCCTTTCATAAGTAATTTCTAAACTATCCCTTCTATATAAGATAAAGGATGTTAAAATAAATGATGTATGAATTGAAAAGAAAGTGGAATATATAATTAAAGGGAAATACATGGAGTTCAATGATAATGAAGAAGGATTTGTGATATATCAATAAAAAGTATGTGTACCATCAAATACCCTGTTAATGAATGATTTGTTGGATGTTACATATAGCTCAACCATATCCATCCATCCAAGAATAAAAAAGATGTATCAAGATCTCTAAAAAACTATTGGTGGTACAATATGAAGAAGGATATCTCACAATATAAATCCCGATATCTTGTATGTCAGCAAGTGAAATTATAAATGAAAAAATCCAATGGGATGATGCAACCATTACCCATACCTAAAATGAAATAGAAACAAATCACTATGGAATTTTTCACTTGTCTTCTAAAGACATTTTGGAATCCGGGACTTGGATTCCACTCAACCTGTTCCTAGATCTTGATTGACCTCCTGAGCCCTAGAACATCCCCCCATATGCCAAGGTTTGCTGATTAGCAGTGGGGCTATGTATGTAGTATATATGGGAAACTATACCCCTTTATCAGAGTAATGTAGTTGATACAAAAAATAGTAAATATTAGAATAATCATAATAAAATAGACAGTTGCAGTAAATAGTGAAAGCATAAATAGATAGAAACAGAAGACTGAACAACAGAATAGAATAGTAAAAGCCTCAATAGAAGAGTCTGATATAATGATACAAGAAATGATGATAATACATAAATGTATGAATAGATACAAACATGCTATATAGTAGTACAAAAGAATAAAATAAAAAGTACCTCCATGATCATGTTGTGCCTAATACCGATCCTCTACTCCTAAGATCTAGCTAAGTAGTACAAGCCAACAACCTATAGAAGGGCCTTTATCCTTTCCAGTGCCTACAACAATATAATCTTCTTGGGTGCCAAGGGTGTCCTCAGTAGGGTGTGAGATAAAATCATAGTAGGCCACCACCAAAAATGTATAAATGTAATCCTATTAGGCACTCATAAGTAAAAAGAGTGAAGGTATAAATAAGAAAGTAAAGTGATGCTGAATATACAAATAAACTACCACTCAGTTTCCTAAAGGACACCTTGTTGGTCTACCTGATTCAACCCCTGGCTGGTATGTTTGATCATGCCACTTAATATATATATATATACATACTTATATATATATAGTATCATAATGTATATACATATATATATAGATATATGTTGGGATAGATCGGGATAGAACCCACTAACGTCCAATACCCAGGGATACTTCATGGTCTAACCCCTAGCCCAACTCCAAGAACTCTCACAATCAGTTGAAAATACAAAAGGGAGCTCCCACGGTCTTCCCTACCTCAAGGATCTCATGGTCCAAGGCTCCTCAGATAGAAGCTGACATAGTCTTCTTACTAGTGTTATCATGGCCCATTAGTTCCACTGCCAATATGATGTAATGTCTATAAATACACAGGGCATGAGTCATATGCCTCTCATTCCCTTATCACATCTATATACATTTAAGGGGTATATTCTTTATCACAAACTCACTTGGGGCACAACATCTTAATCATTTAAATTTAGAAATATATATAGGCATGGTTACATAAGTAGTTCAATACATGAGGAAAAACCATTCATTCATGTCAATTATTAGCATAAATAAGTCTTGGTCAGATATTCATTGCAAGGCATAAGGTAAATCCTCTCATGAAAGTCATTGGCCTTATACAATTATAATTAGACGTTTCGATTGAAATAAAGAAATTATTAGCCAAAATAATAATTTATGGTCCTAAACCATCATTTATTAGTGAAATACATTTAATCCACTCTAAGGAAAAACATACCTTACAAGAGAGCCGTCCTACCCAAGGCATGATATTATCTTTTCCTAAAAAGGGAAAATGCAAAAAATAAGGCACAAGTTAATGGAAATGTCATATCAAACAGTCACATACCCATTTTGGAAATTCCAAGACTAAGAAGACCAATCACCCTTGGGGTGTATTGGTTTCATCTAAATACATATGAGATAAAGGAAAAACCATTTAAAAGTCAAGCCATGATGTTTGAATGAGTCTATAGATTTTTTGGAAAATAGCCTAAAGTGGTCATTTTTGGTGGTCGACCCATTGGGTGTCCATATTGAGTATGAGTGATGTATAAAACCAAAAAATGAACCTATTTATCTCTATGAAGGCACTAGGGTCATTTATACATAAGGGATTTAATATAATATCAAAGCTCAATACTGGCCAACTTATGTCACGACGAAATAAATACCAAATGAGAAAAACTAAAAAGGAGAACAATGTGATCACCTAAATTTGGGACTTAGATGAATATTCAATTGATATTGACCATAAATTTCAATTAGATTTTTATAAATTTCAGTTTCATTATAGTTCCTTAAAAATAGGGTGAGTGATCCTGCATCTAAATAACACCCTTGATGGCGAGATTTGACAAGGAAAGAAGGGTGCGTGGGGTTAGCCTTACCCTGGGCTATCCAATGATCCCAATGATTTGAGAAAAAGATTCTAGATGGTGGAGTAGCGTGAGATAAAATATTAGATGTTTTTAGAGCTCAAAGTGGAGTAAATCCTCTGGTTATGTCCACTGGAAAACAAAGGAGAAGAAAAAAAGGGCTTTAAAGTTTAATCGGGGGGGGGGGGGGTAATTTACCCCCAAATCATACTACACAGGGTTTACAAACCATGTGTAAACAATGTTTTAAGTCTCTTTAGAAAAAATTTAGTAGGACACAAAGCCATGAACCTATTCCTACACCATTCCAGACAAACCCTATAGACATACAAGTTACTCTGTCTGTAGCTGCATAGTTTAAACAAGTCATGTGGCCTGGGTCGCATGTTTTTGACAAACCATGTGGCCCAGCCTGCTTCCTAATTTTCTAGAATTTCTAGCTCCAAACAAGCCCTGGATTCTCCTTCGGCCTTACCTAGGACACAATACACATTTACCAAGATTTAACAAAGGATTCAACACAAATAACAAAAAACTATACCTTCTTCCAAAAGGAGGGTCTTTACAACCTCCCCTATTTAAAGTGACTCATCCCCAAGTTGACCTTGTGAGGGTAAATTGATATTATTAGACAAGTGTTCTATAAATTGGTATTTTATATAATCTTCCTACTCTTAGGTCTCATCATATACTCGGCCGTGCTTCCATATCACCCGTAAAAGAGGAACGAACCTACCTCAGAGTGTCCTCATTCCCCAATCAACAATACACACTAGATAGTCCTTGAAGGATTTATCCATATTAAATTATACCCCATCGGTCTAGAATACAAGAGTTGGGTCTGTATAGTATCAGCGATGTTGAGATACATGATAGATATCATGCAAATAATAGCATCTCTAAGGTAATAAATCTGATAAGACACTTGTCCAATACACTTCGAAACCTCGAATGGTCTGACAAATCATGGTGATAGATTACACTACTTTAGAATACATCTATTCTGATGAATGTCCTGGAGGCCTTATTTATTTTATTTTATTATGGATAATCCCCCTTTTAATGGTTGAAGGGGAACTCATACATGACCTATAGGCCCATGGCATAAGGCCCAACATGACTTGAAATACATGACCCGAAGGCCGAGAGTCATACCATTCCCAATACATGACCCATAGGCCCAACCCACTAGAACTGATCCTCCCTAGCTTATACATAATTGATCATCTAGCTCCCCACCTTGCATTTCTGATCGGCTAGCATTGCCTCGAACAAAGATGCATAGTCCCTGGTCTCGATGGCCATTACCATACTCACATATTCTTCCAATCTGGTTAACTATTCTTCTGGTGACTATTATTCTTATTTCTCTGATCATCTTCAGGGGCCTACTCTACGTGAATCTGGCTACTCTATGGTCTCAATGTCCCGAAGGCCCTATGGACCAAAGGACCTTGAGACCCATAGGCCCAAACTGGTGGCCTGAAGGCCCAAATCACGTGAATAGTTTCAGCTGATACAATACTGAATATTAACTAATATAGTACCTGCAACGATACTGCTATAGTAATTGCTACAGTACCTACTACAGTACTGCAACAGTACTGCTACAATATTTCTACAGTGACTGAAATTTACCTCCACCTGGTTTTGAACCTGGGTCTCTTGGATTCCAAGTAAGAGCCCTTACCACTCGAGTATGGGGTCATTGGCAGAATACATATATGCCCCAACCTGGGAGATACTTTTAATAAAACCCAGTCTCTGAACTCAAAATTGATAGGTCACCGGTGTCTGTTGGCATAAGATTTCTCTCTAGACTGATATGTCAACATACACTTTCTGATCAATTGAACCTACTCTAAAGTCTCCTACATAAGATGAGGCCCAGGAACAGTTGCTTCCTCATCCTCTTTCCATCACATAAGTGAGAGAAAAGGCATAGAATGTATGGATTTATAGGTATCCATCTCAATGGTAGCCTCAAATGTGTTTTTATAATAGAACATGATGAGAGTAATGTGTTTATCCCAAGAACCCCCAATGTCAAGAAAAAATGCACATAGAATATCCTCTAGCACATGAATTGTATGATCTATATTTCCATTAGTCTGTGGGTGATAGTCCATGCTCATAATTACCTGTGTACCCATGAAATTCTATAAACAATTCAAGAACCTTTCCATGAAATGAGCATCTTTCTCAGAAATGATAGAAGAAGGAGTTTGATGAATAAGTACCACCTCCTTCAAATAAAACCTACCTAACTCATCTACATAGAAAGTGTCTCACATAGCTAACAAGTGCACAAATTTCATATGAAGATCAAAGAAAACCAACAATGCATCGTTGCCTTGTGGTGATCTGGGTTAAACAGTCATGAAGCCCCTCCAAACATCATCCCATTTTCACTTAGGAATGGAAAATGACTGAAGAAGCCCCACCAAACGCTGATGTTCTACCTTCACATGCTAATAGGTGGAACAACAGTTGATGAAACTGGCTATATCATGTTTAATGTTGGGCCACCAATATTGACATCATAGATATCAATACAATTTGGTGACACCGGGGTGAACCACCCATGCAGAGGCATGAAAATCCTTCATCGGCTCATCTAATATGTCAATTGGGACCCATACATTCCCACAAAATAATAGAGTATCCTTCAAATTGACCATTCGACCAGAATATGTATTGTCACCTAAGACACTTTCCTATAGGACAAGGCCTTCAGGATCAGAGAGACAATTTGACCATTATCATTCCAAAAGAGTAGATCTCACTACTTAGGTTAAGAGAATAGTCTGACCATGGTCCTCATAAACCCCAACATGTATATATGAGAATAATTCCATAATTTCCATTCATCACAGGATTCCAAAACCACTTGATTTTTAGTCTCCCTGCTTAGTTAATTAGCTACAAAATTCCCTTTCCCTAGAGTGTATTCAAGCTCAAATTCAAATGATTACAGGTACTAAACCCTCCAATGCTGCCTAAGATTAAAATACCACTTAGTGAAGATGTACTTGTGGATTTTTTGGTCTGTGAATTCCACAAAAAACTCTAGTAAAACATAATGTATCCAAAAAAAATAATCATGAAAAACAATATCAAGATTGAGGTCATGCATTGGATAGTTCCACCTATGTGGCCTCAACTGACAATAACCATACAAAACTACTCACTCATCCTAAATGAGAACATATCCAAGCCTAATACATGATGCATCATAGTATACTATATAGTCCCTTATTAGCTCTAGAAGAGTAACTATCAATGCTGAAGTTAACATACCCTTAATATCTTGAAAGGTTGCTTTATAAGCTTCTAAAAATCCCACTTTCACACCCTTATTTGTCAAGACCATAATTGGCACTAAAAGGAATGAGAAATCATTAATAAAGCATTTTTAGTATCCAAAAATCCCCAAGAAACTCTCAATATCAAATAATTTCTTGGAATGCTCCCAATAAAATATCGCTATCACTTTCTCTGGGTCCACTGAAACTCCTGACTCTAAGATGATATGACCCATGAAGTTGACTTTATCGATCCATAAGTACCACTTACTAATATTAGCATAGAGTTGATGCTCTCTCAGTGTATTCAGCATGATATCTAGATAGGTTTCATGGTCCTTCCTAGAGCGTGAATACACTAAGATATCTTTAAAAAATACAACCAAAAATGAACCTAGATATGGTTGGAAAACCCGATTCAGAAGATCCATAAAGGCAGTAAGTGAGTTCTTGAGTCCGAACAGCATAATCAGGTACTCATAAAGACCATAAATTCTCCTGAAATATGAGTAAGGTATTTATGAAGTCCAGAAATGCACATGATTATAACTTGACCTCAAATTTATCTTTGAAAACACATTTTATCCTCAGAGCTGATTAAATAGGTCATCTATTCTATGCAGTGGAGACCAATTCTTGATCTTCAGTTGATTCAACCAACAATAATCTACACAACGCCTGAGGGTACTATTCACCTTCTTGTAAAAGAGGACTGCTGAACCCTAAGGAGAAGTGCTGGGGAATATGAAGTAATTCTCCTCCATTTCCTCCAATTGATTCTTGAGCTCCATAAGCTCCTTAGATGACATCCTATAAGGAGGAATGGTCACATGTGATGCTTCTAGAAGAAGATCAACAATAAAATATACTTCTCACAATGGAGGTAGACCATATAAGTTATTAGGAAAAACAACTCTAAAATTCTCCACTACCGGAGAAAGAATTTTGGGTTCTAACATATAGTCATTGAGAAAAAGATGATGACCTACACTGTGACAACAACCAGCCTCTACTACTCAGGTCCTTCTCATGTCATACTGACACCCCGTTCCCCATTATGCATATGCATTACACCCTATGGTGATGTAAATTCTCCCTATGAGGATATCAGTCAATAAATAATCTTTATGGAAATATAAAATCCATCCAAATGATTACTTTGAAGCCTATATTTTCGAGGATGTACAAGTTCTATAAAAAAGGTAATTTCCTACCTCAAGGGGACAATAATGAAAATGGATAACACCCTATTAACGGATACCTAAGGGTTTGTCTAGCATTATAATGCTCGATAGTACTCTATGTAGAGGCCGAAAATCGCAGTGATTACCTTGGAAATAAAAGTGTGAGATTCACCTGTATCAAAAAGAGAATACACTAAAGTGTAGGCTACTAGAATTTTACCTCATACTATAGATGGTCTAGTGCTCTTCTCCTATGGTGTAGGCTATATTCTATTTAACATGCCTCCCCTCAACCTTGAGTCACTTCTTGACTGTCCTAAGCAGGCCCGCTCTACTGTCACTGAGAAACATGTGTCTAGTTACTGCAACCTCAACCATAACCCCGACCTAATTGGATGGTGGTATTCCAGCTAACTATCTTTCATGATCCTATCGAACCATCTCTAGATCGAGGAGTAGGTGCAGATACCCATTTGTTCGGAACTATCAGGAAAGTCTTATAAAAATTCAGAATATGTCCCATCCTTCCACATCCAATGAACTCTACTAGATACCACAAACACTTCACTTTGAAGTTCCCTAATTTTACACACTAGTGAAAGAGAAGATAACTATCAATGGTAGGATCCTGACTACTGCTTACTCTACAAGAAACCCCAAAGTGTCTTTTTTTCTTAGAAGAAGATCCAAAAGAAGCCTTAGCTTCTAAACCACCTTGGATCACATTGTTAGCATCTCTTAAATCCTACTATATAATTAGGGTCTATTTGATGATTTTTGAGATGGGATTCAGCCTCAACACATTTACTTGAGACCAAAAGGTATAACACAACCCATCCTCAAATCACCTTGTAGCCATTAGATCATCAAAAGCTAAAGTGGGAGAAAACTAATGAAACTCAATAAAATGGGACAAGTAATCCATAACTAACATGGTATAATGCTAAAAATTCATAACCTATCTAGATCTATTATCCCTCATAGTATTGGGAAATAATTATTCATATAATATGGTCTAAAAGTCAGCCCATACCATCTTTCTATGCTTTCCTGACTGGGTGATGACATCCCACCACCTCTTGTATGAATCACGTAGCATGTAAGACACTGTCTTGACTCTATTACTCATAGGAATCTCTAGGTAATCAAAGATAAATAGGATTACCTTAATCCAAGACTCTACAACAAGTGGTCCTCCATCCCCTGAGAATGTGGGAGGATGCCACTGTTGAAACTCATGAGTCAACTCTGCCATACTTGGGGTAGGTCACACTCTGCCTTGTATCAAATGCATCATACATGATAATCGCTCTCTGAACTGGGAATCTACGCCCATAATGGGTATAATAAGAAGATACACAAGTGGCTTAATGGGAGGGACAATTGTTTTCTCACAACCTACCACCTTAGGAATATGATCATCACCGCCTTTAGGTTGGGAATCTTGAAGACATTGTGGTGGTATAATTCTACGATGAAAAATGAATGTATCACAGGGGATTCAATGAATTTATATGATTGCATTAATGAAACAAGTAAAGTTCATAAATCCTTCCTATACAATTTTCACACCTCTTTGAATGATTCAATAACCAGGTCTAGATGATGGAACAAACCATAATAGGCCATATGAAAAAATAAACACTCACTACCCACTTCTTAGGTGGAGTTCAGGCCATGTTTCGTTGTTAGGAATGTACAAAATGGTTGTTCTCAAGTTAGAATTCATTTCTCTCTTGAATATGTTCTCATTTAAACATTTAAAACATTTGAACCGACTGAATCCAGTGATATGCCATATTTCAATCCATAAGGGCCCATATAACTCATGAACCAAAAGATTATATTCACTTGGATTTCATTATTATTTAAATTTTTCTCATCCATACAATTATACTTACTTTAAATGGATAATCTATCTAGAATGTAAGTTTCAATTTATAAGGGACCATACACCTTATGAATCCAAAAGTGACACCCACTAAACTCACGCAATATTACGATCCAAATACCGAAAGAGATTCCATCATAATTTAATAGATTATAGGGCATAATCAAAATGAAACATGCAATCCATTCCAAAAAATTTAAACATGGCATTGAAATATGCATGGCCCATAAGTCATGTTGGGTCTAAGATAATGCATGAAATAATGCATAACCCTTATTTCATTAGGCCAAGGTAATGAAATCATAATTAAAATATCATCAATATTAGTAACGTCATATAACATCTGAAGCACCTAATATTGAAATGATATAAACATTAAAAATCATAACCATAAAAATAATGAAAATATAAGAAACTTGGATTTTACCACATACATGGGTTCTCAACACCCAAGAATAGCTTGTGACCAAGCCCCAAGCATTTCCAATATCCAATATATTGTCTCCAAATATTAAAGAAATAAAGGAACCCATTTGACACCACTTTGTGATATCCTGGAACCAGATGCCACTTAACCCATGCCTCGAACCTAGTTGGATATATAGACCCTGGTGCATCACCCCATATTATAGGGGTTGCTGACTAACTACTGGGGTGTGTAGGTAGTACATCCTGGAGAATATACCCCCGTGTTAGAGTATTGCAGCATATATAAAAAATAGTAAATAGAAGTGTAAGAGTAATATAAAAGATAGATGTAGTAAATAGTGTAATCATAAAAAGATAAAAAAGGAAGACTAAACAACTAAATAACATAGTAAAATCCTTAATGGTAGAGTTTTATATATTGAATTATGACATGATGATAATATAGAAATGCATGAAAAAATACCAATAAGCTATATATTATTACAAATGAACAATAAAACAAATGTAACTCCATGAAAATTTGAAGCATAAGCCTAATCCTCTACTCCTAAGGTTTAGTTGATTAGTACAAGTCAAAAATATGTAAAACATACTGCACTCTTTCCATTTTCTTTAGCAAACATAATATTATCAGGTGCCAAGGGCATCCCAAGTAGGGTGTTAGATAAAATCTCAGTAGGCCACCATATGTGGTGTCTATGGGTAAGCCAAGTTGGTTCTCATATGTTAACAACATGAAAGTACAAAAATAAAGGAAAAGTAATGTCAAATATACAAGTAACCTCCTACTCAGGTTCTTAAAGGACAATTGGCTGGTGTAACAACTTGGATTTTACTGATTTTGTTTCTAAAAATTATTTGAGAAAATTATGAGACCAGGTGACAAGACGATGTGAGATTCTGAGGCCCTATGTGCCTGGGACAATTCTTTGAAAACTGTTCATTTTTTTAAATTGCGCATAATATATTTCCCTAAAAAAATATAATTACTCTTAAATGGGTGGTTGGATCAGAAATATGGGGGCACTTTTTGTGTTTATAGAAGTGAATTTACCTTATGTGAGGTCTAACATCAGCCGACACAGGTCGGCTGTCAAAGATAGTTTTTGGACGTAACCATAAATAAAATTATTAAATAAAATTTATTTTATTTTCAAATCCCAATAACTCATGAAGGGAGACTCAGATTAGAAATTTGAGACCACTATTGAGTTCATAATGTGGTTTTTTCCTAGGTATCACTTAACTTTATTTGGTGCGAGTATTCTATAGAAAAACCAAATAAAGGATGTAATCATCAAGAAATAATTTAAAGATAAATTATATTGTTGATTTATTGATGATTTACTTTAAAATAATACTTATTTAGAAATCCCAAGGTTATCCACATAATTTTTGGAACTCCAAATAATCATTTGGGAGATCATGGAGGATTTTAACATGGTGGATGATGACTGGATCATAGATCAATGATTTGGACGTGGCAGAATCAAAGGATCTCTCCCATGATCACAGTTCAACTTTGTTCTTTGTTAGGGTTTGAACCCAAGGTGTCAAGGTGGTTGTTTTATTATTATTTCCCCATTCTTGATTTTTATGATGAACAGAGACTATTTCACAAATATATTAGCCTATGGATCGATTGTATGTTACAGGAGGGATTTGTTGTGGGTTAGAGGGATTTTATTTAATCTTTTTTCTAACCTAATCCCCATGATATTGTTTATTGGCCAGGAATGCTTGACCAATGATGTTATAAACCTTTTATATGTTAATTTATACCTCTGTTCTATGTGTTCTTCACTTTTGGAACCTCATGTCAACAATTTGACATGGGTTCTAAATGTGATTGGACCACCATATTGGAGGAAAACCAGTAACAAAGGTTGGATCTCTGTATATTAGGTCCCGAGAAGGATAGATCTACAAAAAATTTGAAATCTAAACATAGGATGTAGCCCGGTTTTTTGTGGAAGGGACTATTAGCATGGGTCTGGTGTTGCAGGCTGGCGTGGTGAGGCTGTGGTTGTATGGAGGTGTTAGTGGCTAGAGGCAGTGGTGTTGGCAGGAGGAGGTAGTGTATTGATGTGGTGCTATGGAAAGAGGATCCGATGGGTCGAATGGATGAAGGGTTGATCCATTTGGAGGCCATGGGATGCAGAGGCCAAACCGGAGCAGAGATGTGGGCGGTGGCCACATAGTGCGGGGGAGTCAGAATGACAAGAATTTCATTCCTCCATTCCATAAATAGATCTAAATTTTTTCCTATATTTTTATGACATATTGAGTTTCGTTTTTTGGTTTTAATAATGTTTCATACATTTTGAACTTATTAAAAAATTAAATTAGTAAAAAATAATTTATATCATTTTGACCATAACACACATTTTAATGTTGCTTGTAAAGATTCTTATAGGATAAAAATTGCTGGTTAGGCTCATAACAAACAAGTATCTTGTCCGATTCAATGAATAATCTATAAGAATAGGATGAATAATTATCACTCCACATTAATATACCTAAATAATATTGAAAAATAATCTTAGAACCAATAATAAAGGAAATTTATTTTAAAATTTATAATTAATTTAATAATGATAAGAATACATCAGTCTTGAGAAATTTATTTTTTTGTAAATATTGGTCATTTAAACCCTATTTGAGTTATACCATATTTGCACTGAGTTTACCCAAAATAGTATTCCTTTAGTGTAATCCACACATGATCAAATATCTCTCAACAACACTGATGTAACTCTATGTTTTACCAGAGATGTTCCAATAATCTTGTATTGTTCACCTATCATCACAAAATATCATTTTACCTTAAGTATTTTCCATTAAATTCTCTCGATATTGATATGAAAAAAGATAGTGGTTAAATTTTATTAGACTTCTGAGGAAACCTAAATATGTTCTTCATAGAGACAAATATCTAGGGAGATCATGAATTGTGCACAAGAAAAATGATCTCACAAATTATCTAAAATGTTATAAGTGGTAATATATAAAGATAATGTATAATAATTATAATTTCAAAAACTATATAAACAAATATTAAAACTAACATATTCTCAATACCAATTGCAATAATAATAATAGAAATAATAGAAATATTATTATTATAACATGCAATAACATTCATAAATAAATGAAGGAGTTGTTATTTATTTAAATGATATTTAAGATGACATAATTTCAATTACCAGGTTCCTAACTCAGTCTATCCACCCTCTTTGATATTTACCAAACCATGAATAAAATGTTTTATGAAATAAATAAATAAATAAATTATATTTTCACCATATTTGTGAATAAATATTTTTTAATATTCATGTAACTAAATAAATAATTATTTATTAATATATATTATTTGTTACATTATGAATAAATAAATAAATAAATAAATATGTTTTTTGACGGTCATGTGAATAAATATATATTTAATTATTCAACTCAAAATTATTTTCAGACTCAAATATTATTTAGTGACTGAATAATTGCAATCAATAAATTCTGAATAAATATTATTTCTTATTCGTGAGAATACTATTTATTCAAATTGTTAAATGAAAATATAATTTATTTGAGATGGATGGACACACTAAGTTTGCAACCCTCTATGTATCTTCCTTAGTGGCATTAGGTGGAATTTTCTATGATCTAAGATCAATACTTCATAACACGTTAAGGAAACCATTGAGTAAGAAGTTAATTTCATAATGGAAATAGACACATAAAAATAATATTAGAGTAACATAATATATTTATATTCATATCTAATAACTACGGTAGAATAATATTTTTATCAAACTATATGCTCAATATATCCTTCCTTAACATCATTAAATGAAATTGTAAATTACAATTTATAAGGATTTTAGTTTGATAGTTCCATTTAAATGATAGGTCCCAGATATTATCTTTTGTATAAGAATAGATAAATCATTTATTAACAAATTAATTTGTATAATATCACTCTTGATTCACCCAATATATTCTACTTCACTGGGATCACAATTCATTAGTATTTTGGGAAATATATCAAAATACATATATCATGATATACATTAATAATAATATCATGTATATGAACCGATACACACATATGCATATAAGAATATCCAAAAATATGAAAACTATGTAATTACTACTCTATGTATAATTCATTATAATTTATATTATTTAGGATTACCATATAATAAATTCATGATATGATTCCATATTTTCTCAGGAGAATCCAACACCAAATATTCAGCATCATATGTGTCATATTAGACATCACCATCCACCTATAAGACATATATGTTCTAGAATACTGTCGTAGAATTTAAAGGTTCTCATCATAGTGGGGAACTTCCCTGACATCTTTATGTGATGAATATCCTAATAACATTATCTCATTAATGTTATGAAGAAAATAATCAATATGTGATAAAAAATCAATATTCAAGTCATTAAATATAAATACTAGTAATCTAAAGTCGAAATTAATTAGGTATAGGGAACCAAATCTAGTATAATCCCAATTTTATTAGAGATAACAAATAAATTATTTTATTATAATATCTTTAACATGATATTAATTCATTTACTGATATAGGTTTTTAGCCAACTTGTTTTCCATGTTCACTTATGTGGAAAATCTACTTACTATGACCTCACATTTAGGAAAAATCCATCCGAAAATGACACATCTAAAGTATGTGCTTCATCCACTGACATGAAATTGGATCCTTTTAATAGACACCATTATAGTATTATCACATTAAAGGGTGATAGGATATTTACTATTAGCCACCACATCAAGATCCTAGAAAATATTTCATACCCAAACTACTTATTTAGGTTATCAAAAGCCACAATATACTTGAAATCATATATAGAATTAATGGCTACTAATCTATTTGAGAACTTCTAGATCAAAATTCCTCTATTCTAGAAGAAATTTATTCCGTGTGATATTTTAAAAAATCCCCTCTTATATTCTTCCATACTGAATCTGTTTAGTACTATGTCAATGTATATATCTTTACTTAGTCAAACTAGCCTCTTGTATTTGAAATAATCCCTTCTTATATTATTCCATATTGAACCTCTTTAGTTCTATGTCAATATATATATCTTCACTTAGTCCAACTATCTGCTTAATACTAATAATGCATGTTTCTTAACTTAAGCACTTCACGGAGAATCTTGTGTTAAAAAATGTCTTAATAGATTATAATACCATTATCTCACTTCAAATTAGTTTTATTTCATCGTAATATACTGTCAAGAAAATAATCTCACTCCCACTAAACAAATTGTTGAGAGAAGGTTCATATCCATCTTTTATAAAGTAAAATTACTTTTGTGTCTTCATAAAATTGAATGTTCCTTTATCTAGACGCTTTCTTTAACGTATAAATAGATATATACAATTTTTATAATTTATTATAATCCTTTGTATTCACACAACATTAGGGTTGTGTCATATAGATAACTTTCACAAGATCCTCATAAATAAAGGCCATTTTTATATCCATTTTCCCAAATCTCATAACCATTGTTAGATGTCATGGAAAGAATAATTATTATGGATTTAAATATTGAAAATACTAAAAAAGTTTCATCATAGTGAATTCCTTGATTCTATTTAAATAATTTTAAAACTAACCAAGTTTTATAGGAACCTAAATTGCCTTCTATGTCTAGTTTGTTCTTGAAAACCCATTTCCAACTAATAATATTTTCATCTATAGGAGGATCTATCAAAATCCATAATTGGTTTTAGTATGTATTATCCATATTATAATTCATGAATTATTACCATTTGGTACCTTCTAATCCACTAATGGATTCATTTTAGGCCTAGGTTCATTATTATAATATAATTATGATTCACCATCCTCAGTGATGAAAAATGAGTATCTCTCAGATCATTTAACCTCATTAAGACTGTAATGAAGTTCTTTTTTCTTTAAAACATCCTCTTCCATGGGTCCATGTGGAATCTGTTCTTGTGCCAACTCTTATGAATATTTATCCTTGACTTCACCAAATTCTATATTTATCATATTTTATCTTTTTGATATATTCCCCTATTATAAAATGTAAAATATCTATTATCCACTATAACTTTATTTGAGGGTTCATATTGGAAACATCCTCAAACTTAACTAAAATACCCTATAACGATACACTTAGTGCCTTGGGGTGAAAGTTTGTTTCTATATATATCCTTAACAAATGTATCGCCACACCAAAGTCATGTATGAGACAACAACTGTTTGCTCCTAAACCATACAACTCAGTGAATGTAATTTTCTACTTTAATAGGAATCCGATTTAGTATGTGAATTTCTATCTGTAATGTGTATCACCAAAACAATAATGGAGTACATTCATGACTCATCATTGATCCCACAATATCCAATCAAATGTGGTTCCTAATTTTACAAGCACCATTACATTATGGTTTATAGAGAGTATGATATGTGATAATATACCAAACACCCATAGAAAATCAATTAAATATTGGTTAAGATATTCTATACCTTAGTCTAAGCATATTTTTTTTATACTAATCATGATGTTTCTCAACATCATTCTTGTATAATATTAATTTCTAAAAATAATATGATAAGTACCACCTTAGTTAGACAAATCCATTTCTACTAAAGTAATTAGTAAAAGAGATAAATTTTGAGAATCCACCCCTTTATTCAACAAGAAATAGTTCACACTCATCTGTATGGACCAATTACAGAACATCTATATCCCTTTCACACATTCCCCTAATTAGAGTTCTAGTTGTTTTTCCATTTTAAAAAGCATGAAATATTCCAATTGATTTTAGTTCAAATAAATCTAAATACCCATCTTGATAATATTTATTTCAAACACTTTTCATTTACATGACAAATACAGTGATTCCATAATTTGGTGTAAAACGAGTCATGTTGACTAGATTCATTATCAAGTTTTAAATTTTAATTTTTTATTCTAAAAAAAAATATATTATTTAGATGTACCATATTATATAATATAATATATTTTTATATGTATTTTATTTCATTCGCAAATTTGAAAATAAAACCATCTATATCAATAATGGATTTTAAAATATTTTCTTATAGTGCATAAAATATAATATGAGTTTATTTAAACCAAGATAAATCCTATTGAAAATGTGAGGTGGGAGTCACCCATATAAAAATAGTGAGTCTTTCTCTACTGGAAGTGTGTATATCCTCCTCACATCGTGAAAATCTTCTAAATCTAATTGGTTCTTGTAATTTGATATAAATTTAAGAAACAAAATATGTTTCTAATACCAAATTTATAAATTCAAAAGTGTTTCACTAAATAATTAATGAACATAAAGCCTACAATTTCTTCTTTACCATGGTGTTTTTCATCTTCCAGTGTCCCTTCCTTCCAAATGAAAAATAGATGCCATCTTACACCATTTTTCCCCTTGATCTTCCTCCTCTTTTTCAAGAATTGTGAAAAATCCTTAGACTTAGTGCTAGTAATATGAAATATATTGTTTCCCTTCCTCATATTAACCATAAATAAAACAATATTCTATAAATTTGTGTCATTATCTATATTGTGATGAAAATTTAGAAAATATGGGAGCGACATCACATTCTTTTCTTATTAAAATTCATAAGAAAATGTATATTCTTTGAGTTTTTTGAGAATGTATGTTATTAGTGTACAATGAACTTCATATGTTAAATACTATAATATATTAACACTCAATTTATCCAATCATCTTGACTATATTATGTCCAAATTGTTCACCTTCTCAAATATTTCATGAAAAAGTGTCATAGGGATCTCCAAAAACATTCATCTAGATCTCTTCTAATAAATGTTATAGAGATGTTTTAGAATGGTATATTCATCCATGATTTCATGTGTCTAGCGGAGTTTATTAAACATATATGATAGCATAAAAAACTAGAGATCAATAATATCGTCCAAGTGTTTTAAGTGGGAAGATATCCTTTGTTTACTCACCTCTTTAGTATGAATATTATAAACTAGGGACTAAAAAATTTAAAACTTTCACTCTTATTATATTAAAATGAATAATTTGCTACACCAGTCTAGAAATATACTTTCAGTTAGGTAGTTGTGTTTCTATATTATATAGAATAAAGATATCAAGTTCAATGAACTTTACATTTTTATACAAAAAATAAAATCTAATTTAAATACATCATCTTTATTAACAAATTACATAACCTAAAATAATTTTAATTATATTATTAGTGACTAAATATTTTATCAAGTCCCAATATCCCAAACAATTTGAATCAAAATTCCATGCCATGTGTATATTATAGGGGGAAGGATCATTATTTACATTTTAATTATATAGACCATGAAAATGGAAATTATAAAATGGATTTTAGGTAGGGAGTCTTACCAGCACCTAACTAAAATCTCCTTGATCTGTTTAATTGACTCCCCAATATTGAAATAAAGACTCATATTTCCTCAACACTTGCCTCCAAAATTTTATGGAACAAACTATAATGGTTAAATTTGGTACCTATTTTTATGATTTAATCCATTATTTTTGTTTAGACTCTCCAATAATTAAAAGTTCCTCTCAACAATATCCTTATCGAAAATTTAACTATACACCCATCTTAACTCAAATAATGGAAGGATTTTGACTTATTATTTACTTGAGTTATTTTTTTATTTATGAATAATTTTTATTATTTTATCCTTTAAATGTCTTATTAATAATATGTAGATTTTATGAAATTAATTAATCATGTTATGATAAAATAATTTATCCATAATATATTTATTTTAGGTTTTATTTCATTTCTTACCATATTATTTAGTATATGTAATCTAGTTTAATTACCATATAAATATACATCCATATAAAATAATGATAAATGTGCTCTAAATAAATAAAATCACTTGATTTTAAAATTTTCCAAAATTTGATTAATCAAGAAATAAATAAATCAACCTTTCACTCTAGGGAAAACCTCCTTCATCTTGGCTTAACTTGAGATATGGAATTCAACAATCGACCTTTGTGTCTTATTAGTTGGTTACACCTAAGCTTAGGTTATTAAATAATTCTTATCATTGAATATCTATCCACTAAATGTTTTACCCACTCATAGGTGATAAGAACTAGGGGCTTGGGTTACATAAAATAAACCATTGACACATAGGTATTACATTGAAAAGGTGGGAGGTATGAATTTTAGGATATCTTATTTAATTTAATAAAAAATTATCAAATATAAAACCCTTGAAATAATATTAAAATAAAATAATCGCAGCAAAAATCTATTTAGTCAAACTCATGATTAGTCACATACATGAAATGATATTTATTTTATATATTCTAGCATTCATTTTAAATTACTATATTAATTTATATAAATTTATATTGTATTAAAAATTATTGGTACTATAAATGAATTAATTATTTATCTTAATTATTAATCTAAGTATTCCTAGAGGTACATGAGTTTCTATCCACTATAATTTTAAATAAATGAATTTAAATGAAATTTATTTTAAATAATCAAGTATTCACTATGGATTGATAGGAAACATGGTGTATAACCCTTTCAACTGCCCAAAATCATTATATTCTACTTTTAATACACTATATACTCTTATAACATGTATCTTACATGTATTGTTGGGTATTGTATGGTGTGTTGTCCCATATGACATGCTAAATATTCATATTTGCATTTTTGACAGAAGACACATGTTAATAAATGCAGTGTGTAACTATTTTAATGATCGTGTGAAGTTCATGATGTGTATGAAAACCATACATGGTGTGTGTGAGAAAAATTTGTTACATTTTGTTCTTAAATAAACAAGTAAATTTAATTAATTATTTGATATTTTGTAAAAAATTTCACATGGAATGAACACATCTACATACTGTGTATTTTGATTTAAATTTTCAACTATGTTTTATAATATGTAATTAATTCACATGGTTATATAATAGATCAATGTGTAATCCACATGTATAGGTATAAATTAAATAGAATGTACAATAAAATAAATAATGTGTAATCATGTATAAAAAATTCTAATTATATTCCTAGGGACCCAACATATAATATATATAGGTAAAACATTGTTATGTAACATGTAAAATAGTTACATTCTGTTTGAACACAATTGGACCATGTTGTTTTGTTTGTATTAAACCCACGATAGGTAAATTAATCCAAACATATGTTAATTAAATAATAACCAAAAATGTTTTTTACACTACCTATATTTTTTATAGGCTTACACTACATGTATGAAAGTTACATATCATGTAACCTAACAAATGGTGTTCCACCTGGTTGTCAATACATAATGTAATTACATGTCATGCAATGAAACCTTAGAGAACTTTAAATGATTTATTCAACCACATTGTTTTATCATTTTCTAAGATTACACTATGTAAAATTATGTTAGATAGTGTGTAATCTTGTTATGCTGCCAAAATCTACAATACCACCAGTTTAAATATCCATGTGTTTTTAGTTTTTCTATTCATTTTCTTGTTCATATTATAATTAAAAGCTTATTATCTTAACTAAATAGATTTAGAATGAAAACCTAAATCAAAATATACCAAAATAATATAAATCTTTATCATAAAAATTTAGTAATTATAAATTTGAAAATAATTTCCTTGATACCACTTGATGGTTTTAGGTAAAGAGGAAGATCTATTCATGCGCATGACTAAAATTTATTTTACCATATTAAATGAATAATCCACAAGAAAATGATTAATAATCATCATGTCACATGAAAAAATCAGAATAATATTGATAAAGAATCCCAAAATCAAGAACAAAGGATTTTTCATGTTATATTTATAATTAATTTAATAAGATTAAAAACAACTCTATATTCAGATCTTTATTTGATGTAGTTGTTGATCATTCAAATCTTGTTTAAGTTGTATAACATTTTCACTAATAGAAATAAAAATATAATCCATATAGTGGTATCCAAAAATATTTAACAATCTATAAATGATTCTGATTGAACTCTGGATATTAGTGCAGATGATCCAATGTCTTACATTGTTCAAATTTCATTGCTGTATAGTCCTTCAAGATTTATAACTATCTCTTTCATTTTCTTGATCTTGAGATAGAGGAAATAGGGGAGAAATATTCTTATCCCTAAGAGGAAGCCTAGAGATGTTCTTAATAGAGAGATTTCTAATTGGAGATGACACATTCTTCATAACACATATGGTCTCTCAAATTCTCTTAAATAGAAAAAGTGGGAGTTAATTGAGCTAGAGTTTAATATTGATTATTTCACAAAGTCAACTAAACTACCATTAAACCTACTACGTTATTCATTCCATTTATAATAAAATTATTATTATTATTATACCATGTATCGACTTTCACAAATAAATAAATAATTCATTATTTATTTAAATGACTGTTAGGATTACATTATTACTGTTATCAGATTTTTAACTTGGTTCATCCAATCTCATTATAATATATCAAACCTTTAATATTAAATATTATTTATTCAATAAATAAATAAAGATTATTTCATAGTATTGTGAATAAATATTTATTTTCATATATTCATAACTATATAAATATTTATTTAAAGTTAAATAATATTTATTATGTTGTGAATAAAAAAAGTGATAAATAAATATTCCATTTGAAGGTATTCTGAATAAATATTTGTTCAGGTATTTAAATAAATTTTATATTCCGAGCCAATTATAATATAGTGACCTAATAATTAAACTTTTTAAATCACAAGTAAATATCATTTCTCTATCTTGAGAATAATATTTATTCCAACCATTAAATAAAAATAGTATTTAACTGAGGTCAATTAAAAAACAAAGTGAGTGACATGCTTGGATTCTTCCACAGTGGCATTAGATGGTGTTTCCTAAAGTCCAAGATTAGAATCTATTAACATGTCGAGAAACCAATGGAGAAAGATGATGTGGTTTCAATGAAAAAAGCTACATAGAAATAATTAAGTTTTAATATAATCCCTTTTTCTCAATAAATCATCAAGTAGGTTAAATATTTATCAAACTATATTATTAATATATATTTCTTTGACTTCCTGAAATAAACTCATCAATAACCATGGAAAGGGATTTAATTTTGAAAAGTGAGATTCAATCAATGGCTATGATATCTGCTTCTAGTATTTGAAGGGACAATTCCTTTATGGACTTATTCAATAATACTATATCATACATGACACACCCAACATATCCTACTTCATAGTGAGAATAGTTCATCATGGGTTTAGGTTATCGATCAAAGTACATGACTCATGATATACATTAATAATAATCTCAAATATAAATACCATTATACATTTTCACATATAGGATCATCCAATGACTCACAAACATGTTTAATTGGATGTTATAGGTTAGTCATTATTATATCCCATATCATAGATTACCAAGTTCATGATTCGTGAGATAAAGTATTGTCCTCCTATAATAATCTATCACAAAATAGTATACTTCATCTGTGTCCCATTAGATAATGTCATATGAACATAAGAAATATATATATTGTAAAATATTTTCATAGAATTTCATGGTTCTAATCATAGTGGGAAGCTACAGTGACCATTTGATCCAATAAACACTCTAAAGAAATTATTATAATAATGTTATGTTAAATAAAAAATGATACCTTTTAAGAAATTTATATTCTGGTATTTTAATATAAATTTTTGGAATATAAAGGCAAATGAAGTGGGCTATAGGAGACTGACTTCAATATTATGGTTTATTCTTATATGTCAAAAAATGAATCAATGACCATTTTACTTTATTTTTATGATAACATGAGATTATTTTCTAATATTTTATAATGATACATGATTATTTATTTAAAATATCTATTTTAAATTGAAAATATAGATTCTTGGTCATTTTGACCACACCATGTATAGGAATGATATGTTTCTTAGTAATAAATAGAAAAATAAATTTTAGGTCATTTTGATGACTCTGCAAGTCTAAATGATATTCAGTTCCTTCGAAGTAGTCAAAAATTTATCAAAGATAATTGGATTAAAGTTTCATTACAATCCTATATTACTTTCTCGGTTTTGAAAATGTGGTGTTTCTTTTTAATATAAATAAATGTTGTAAATTCATAACACCCATTTTCAGTGATTTAAATGACACAAGAAGTTAAAATAATGTTTAGTTTATTTACACATGTTATAAATGAAATTAATAATGTTTTCCTATATTTTTAGGTTAATAAAAAAATAACTTTCTTATTTTTGTGAATGAAACATTGTTTTGTTAACTAAATTAGCCTTTTTAAATTCAAAAATGCATTTTAGTCACTCTGGTCACACCATACAAGAAAATCGTGTGTGATTTTCTTATAAATGTGAAAATGAAATCAATAATATTTTTTCTATAGTTTCACGATAATCGGGAATGATTTTATTGATTTTAAACATGTGACACATATGTTTAATTGAAATATCAATTTTAAAAATAAAAAGAACAATTTTGGTGATTATGAATATACCACACACTAAAATAGTATACAGTTTGTTACTATATATTCTAAATAAATTTTAGATCATGGTAACAATATCTTATAAATAGCATGTATTTATTTCCAAGTTTAATTCACGTAACATGAATTGATAAATTTTAACTCTCAAAATGTAAAATCCAATTTTGAACATTGGACTATTTTTTTTGAATATCATTTTGTGAATTCCTGTAGGGTAAAAATGATTTAATGGGTTTTAAATGGTTTTTATGAAAGTATGAGATTATTTTCTTTATTTTGACCACATGGAATTAATTTTTAACTATAAAATATCTTCTAATTTTAAAAAATTTATTTTTTATATTTTCGAAAACACCATGTGTTTGAATGACATAGATTCCATTTATAAATATTAGAAGTTAAACTAAAATAATTTCCTAGGATTTTATGGTATATTTTGTGCATTTTCATGGTTTTGAAAATGTGATAAATGTTTTTAATTGAAATATATGTATTAAATTAAAAATAATCAATTTTAGGCCATTCTAATTAATATGACTGATATTTTATTTGGTCGATACTTAGCATGATGTTCAGTTTTGAGTTCTTGGACCTCCCTAGCATTAAATAAGTAAATTTAATCTAGACCAAAACCTCTAAAAAATTTATTCTTATTACGCATATAAAAACTCCACTCCTTATTACACACTTAAACAAGATTTTTTACACAATCCTACACTTAAGACAAATCGGAGGATCGAATTGCCTAGTGTCTTGGAAAATTAGGAACATTACAAAACAACATAGAATATGAAACCCAACATGTTTATTGAAAACTTCTTTTACATGTCCACAACATTTCTTCGTACTTAGCATTGCATGGGATAACCTAAGGACATGGATACGATTATATACTTGAGGATTTTATGATCTATTTATATTTCACACTTCACCACAAATAGGTAATGTCACAAAATATTCAATGCGAAGATTACTGAAGAAAAATTAAGATCATGTGTGGGATAGTTTTTCCCAAGAACATTCAATTACCTTGAAGCATAGGCAATGACTTTGTAATTTTGTAGCAACAGACATCCCATGCCCTTATTCGAGGAATCACTAAATACGACAAAAATTTCTCCACTTGTTGGTAGATTGAGCATGGGTAGAGTGATAAACCTCCTTTCAAACTACTTGAAGCAATGTTCACATTTATCACTCCATGAAAACTTGACTCCCTTATAGGTTTTCTTGGTAATATGGTTTAAAAATCATGAAAATATTCTCACAAATCAGAAATAATATCCAGAAAACCCCCTAAATCTACTAATATCCATCACTGATGTTGGTCTCATCCATCCTCATATTGCAGTTTTATTAGAGGAATCCACATATGTCCCATTAATTGTTATGATATGACCCAAGAATGAGACTTACTTCAACCAAAAATCACACTTTATATTATTTTCATAGATCTTTTCTTTTCGAAAGGTCTCTAATACAATGCTTAGATGATCCTCATGATCCTACTTGGTTTTGGAGTATATTATAATATCATCTATAAATATTACCAAAAATTTGTTATGGTAATCTATAATGACTCTTTTAATCAAATCCATGAATATTGTTGGAGCATTAGTGAGTCCTAAAGGCATTACTATGAATTCCTAGTGCCTGGACCTTGTACGAAATATAGTCTTGGGGATATCCTCCTTCTTCACCCTTTCTTGGTAATATCCATACGAAAAACACACATTGGTTATGTATTATGATCCACATATCTGATCAAATAAATCATTAATTCAAGGAAGACGATACCTGATCTTTATCAAGATTTTGTCGATCTCATGATAATCAATGCAAAGGTGCATTGAACCATCCTTCTTCTTGATGAAGAGGACTGGTGCACCCCATGGTGAAGAAATTGGGCATATAAACTCTTTATTTAGATTCTCATATTGTATTTCTTTATCTCCTCAAGATCCACAATAGCCATTCAATATAGATTCTTGGATATTGGTAATGCCCCATGTATAAGATTAATTGAGAATTTAGCATCTCTTCTATGAGCATGACCAAAACAATTTCCGAGAAACACTTCAGTGAATTCCCTCACAATATGCACATCTTCAAGGTTGGTTTCTTCCATAGAATCAATCATCTGACCAAGATAAACATGCTCATAGGGCAGTGATATCCTTGCGTGATATGATATTTCTAAGTAAGATTCATTCTCCTCCTTGAACTTTTATAGAATCGGGGGTCGATTCACTATATGGATAGTGATTTGCCTCTCACGGTAATTTATATTGGCTCTATATTGGGTAATCCAAACCATGCTAATAATTGCATCAAATTCAAACAGAGAGAGAATGAAAAGATTTTTTAGGAAATTCAAACCACAAGTTGTGATATGGGAGGAGTTATATTCATTGGATTCAATGATTACCCCATTTTATATTTTCACCGACATATTTAATTCCATGATTTGTGGTGATGTAGGGATTGTTCTACTATAAGTTTAAGATAAAAAAGAATACATATAACCAGAATAAAACAGTATGTTAACTATTATTGAATAAATAACTAGCGTACCTGTCACCACTTTGTTATTGGTGTTCTCTTCGGTGGTAGTGATGGAAAAAGACCACCCTTGCTGCCTTGGAGGTAGTTGGTTGCCTCAAAAAACCTTAGCTTAGTGCACTGGTTTGAAAATTTCCCTAGTTCTTTGTAGTTGAAGCAATGAACAATGCATTGAGAGTCTAATTAAGTATTCCTCTCCTCTGTCACAGTAGTATGTTCCTCTTGTCGGCAGTTAATTTCCAGACTCCCTTCTCTTCTACACCTAAAGCATTTCCTCTTCCCCCTAAGCCAATTTCTAGGGTGCTTCTTTCTCCACCTTTGGAAAGTGGGGTTCTATAATTTATTAGCACATTTGGATTTATCCATAAGACCACTAGAATTTAACTTCACCTTATTCTTATTTTCCCTATGATACCCCTGAGATTCGCTGATCTCTATTTTGACTTTCAGATCACATCAGACTATTTTCTCATAGCTCTCAAAGTCATGGGTTGCTTCTGCTTTCCATAGGCTAGGTTTTAGCCCACCTAAGATGTGTATAAAATTGCATTCGGGGGTAATGAAAAAGGCAAAGACATATCATTCAAGCCTTATAAAGTTTTCCTAATACACTATTTTGGATTTGTTGTATTTTTTTGAGGGAAAGGGATTCTATTTCCATCTTAAGTCAGAGGGTGTGTGAAAAATATTTATCTATTTTTTTTTCCAAAAATCCTTTCATTCCAACATCTCGATCTCCCTCTTTGGCTTCGTATTTTTGATCGATGTCCACCATTTATCATTGTCACCTTCTCTATGATAGTCAACTAAAAGTACCTTCTCTTGTTCAAAAAATTGAAGGATGGAGAAGATATTCTGAATGGAGTTGATCCAATATTCAGTGATTGTGGGATTGAATGATCCATTAAAAGTAGGAGGCCTTTTTCTCATGAAATTCTCAATTGTGGCCTTTTCTTTCTTGGGGTTGGGGGTGGGGGTTAACATTCTTCTTGACCCATGTTTCTATTAGAGAATTGAGTTAATTGAGAGTATATCATGATAGTGTTTTCAATTCTTTCTCCCATCAGTTTGGGTATCTCATTAGAAAAGTCATCACATTGATCCACACATCGGTTGTTAGTATGAGTCCTCTTATTTCTGGAAATTGGATGGAATAAAATGAAAGTTAGGTGTAACACATAAAGGTAATTCTAATGACAAAAATGGATAAATTAAAATTAAATTTAAGTCCCTTAATTATCTATTCTATCCATGATCTACTTCCTAACATATATTCTAAGGGGAATTTTTTAAATGCCCATAATAATAGTTCATAATATGATTATGAATTTAGAAAATCATATCTCTCGAGAGTGTCGTAACAAATAGTGAAAAATTCCCATTTTCGTACACTAGTTGCCATTCGAGTCTAGCTCAAAGCGGGGTTTTCGGATTTTACCCCTAGATACATTTGTGCCAGAGCTGCCTCTACCTACTCGTATCTAGAAAGGGATGCATTTTCTTGATAAACCACATACTCAATACACACCAAAATTAAGGGATGTTTTTTATTATACTTAGTCTTATCCCTATGTATTTCAATAGGGTTTTCTAATACAAGTCCCAAAAATAACAAAACCTATCCTTTGATAACAACTATAACATCCCCTCAATTTATTAGAAACTTAAACATGATTTATTACATAAAGTTGAACTTAATACAAATTTGAGGATCCAGAGGTCTAGTGTCATGAGAAATTAGGAACATTACATAACAACTTAGAACATAAAACCAAACATCTTTATTTAAAAATTCCTTTACACGACCTTAACATTATTTCGTATTTAACATTCCATGGGAGAACCTAAGAATATGTATAAGAAAAGGGTGGTCTATAAAGCCTCTTAAGGGAGTAAAAAAGGCATAAAATTAAGAATATAGTACATGTTATGAAATAGGTATTTCAATGGGAAACAAGAGAAACATAAACATAAATGCATGATATTGCATGATTATAATAACAGGGAAATGTGCAAACAACATTTTACATGATATTAGCCTGATCAATGGATCATTGCATATGGAGAATGAGTATAACCTCATTGAACCTGAATTATATTGAGTAAACCCTCATTTTAATCTAATTATCATGATACCAATCTTTAACCAATGCATTGGAGCGCTATTAGGGAGCACCCTTTATAAACATTTAATTTCATGCATAAGTGTTCCATATGGATCATACAACATAGATTCATTAAAAATCACAATGTATTCAAAGAATAAGAGCTGTCGAAAAAATAAATGGATTTAATAAATTAATAAGTACAAGTTTATAAAGGTGAATACCATTGATAGGGGAATTCATATGGTATTCACTTACACGATGATTTTGGCATGGGAAATTTTGGTTTCACTTCCATAGCAGAATGACGTCAAATAGAAATCGTATAATGGGTTAATGTGAGAGAAAGGGGTATCTCATAATTTATACATGAAACAAAATGTAAAGGGGGTGGGTAGTCATGGAACCTAATATACCAACATATTTAATTAAACTTATATGAATAATATAAAATAATTGATTGAATGTAAATGAGGAGAGAGAAATCCCTTACAGAATTTCGACATGGTGAGACGTGTACATGGGGGGAATTAATGAGAGGTAAAGGTGTATCTAATAATTAAAACATAAGTATGTAAGTATAGGGGAGGTGATAAATCATACTCCAACATTTTTAATTGAAAATAAAATGGTATACCAACATAAAGAAACTTGGACAAATACAAGAGAGGAAGAAATCCCTTACATAGAAGTGTGATCCGAAAGGCTTTGAAGAGGCTTGGGAGGGGATTATTTAAAGATTGAGGCACATTGGGAGGATAATAAAGAAATAATTTAAGGGTTTGGTTGAGCTCAAAATTTTTTTAGTGAAGAGGAATGGGAGATTTAGTGGGTTTATATAGGAAAAGATAGAGAATTATTTATTATTTTGGTTTTGGATACCACACATTAAACTAATAAAAACCATAGAACATACCATGGTTTTTGACATTGGTTTTTTCCAAAGGGGAGTGTAAAATATTATTTTATAAGTCCAATTTCTGAAATTATTAAAATATTATGGTTTCTTATGTAGAGGTGAGTCACACTCTCAAGGAAAACATTTTAAAATGTTAAAATATTTTATAAGTCTTGGAGGGTCCACTAAGGCACCATAAAATTAATAAAACAAATCTAAAATCACATTATTTTAAAGATAAAACATATATTGTCTAAAAATACTTTTTATAGTGTTTTATTACATAACTATTATGTCATTATGATGTCATAAAACACATTATATATTTAAACAGTATTTAATTTTTTTTAAAAAATTCGACAATCTCAGAAAATTATGAAACATTTAACATTGGATAATTTAGATGTTTTGAATCCAAAAATAATATTAATTTTATCTAAATAATTTTATAAATATTTAATTTTTTACTTTTAAAATAAAAACCAACAGTTATTGAAAATTCATGGGTTTTGATAAAAATAGCTTTCAAACCTTAATAAAAATTACAATTGTATTCCTAAAAATTATATAATCATTTATATTTAATGAAAAGTAATTTAGTAATAATATTTTATTAAAATATTATTTAATTTAAAAATCCATTAACTCATCAAAATAGTTTTATTAATTGAATATTAACTAAAAATACTATTTTTGATATAAAATGAATGTATATTTTTTATTATATACAAAAATAATGCACATAATAAAAGTACTAGGGTTTTGTTACATAAACCATTATAACATGCACATATGACCTTAGTGTAAGGTGTGCGATGATGATAAGCTCTTGGGGTGGCCCAGATAATAATGCTCAGGTTGTAATCTCTATCAACTTCCACTTCTCCTATAAGTAGTTAAGTTTAAGCTTAAAGTGTTGATGCTATTCTTGGTCTTGGTGAAGGGAGAGGTCTAGTGATGCCACCTCCTTTCTGAGTTATGAAAAATGGGCTTCGTACAGAGAAATTATTGTAGATGAAGCCATTGATTCCTTTGTAAGAGTAAATTGGATCTGTTAAAGCCTTATATTTATATTAATCATGTAATCATTTTTCAACGGCTATATTAGCAATGTTAACAATTCTTAATGGTATTTTAAAATACAAAAACATAAAACCAAATAAATTAATATGTTTTATATAACCATATTATATAATAGTACATTTAATCAGATCAAGAGGAATTTTAATTAGTAAACGTTTGGGTCATTACCAAGCCAATCCCCAAGAGTGGTGTTTACCCATGAGATGAACCGATTGAATATAGTGGAATTATAGAGCCTTAAAAATAATATGATAAAGATAACATATTTTTTCATCTATATATGTGTCTTCATAGGAAAAAATGATTTCCCTATTTGTTGGTCGGAGTGGATACTCAAGAGGTGGGTGAATTGAATTCCAATTTAAAATTTATGTTAAAAAATTTTAGGCTTAAACTCCCCCAAATTAAAATGGCCCAGTTAATTGAGGTAGTAGAGATATAAGTGACTTATTGTTCAACATGTTTCTCAAAGGTTGATTACTCCTCAATAGAGTCAGTATGAGAACTAATTCCACTTTTGAAACAAGTTTACTAAACAACTCACACATACACACTAACCAGAACTAACTATCAGAGTGAATGTAAAAATATATTTATGTTTTTGCTAATATAAGCACAACGGATAGTAATACAATAGAGTAATGAAATGGGAACACAAAAATATAAACAAGAGGTTCAGTCTTAAGACAAGACCTAGTCCTCTCCACTTGGTGATCACCTGCCACCAAGCAATTATATTTAAAGTGATACATATCCTGTATCAGGCTTTACAACAGCTTTCACAAGCTGTCTAGTTTTTTCAACCTCTACCACAGTTCTATATGGGCAAATAAACTTCCAATCCACACCAGGATTCTTCCATAGTTATACGTGGGAAACAAAAATAACGAAAGTTTAGAATGGGGATTTTCAGTATCCCTTAGTTCAAGTACAAGAGTCATTGTGTGTAACGCATACTACTCACACATGTAAAGTATTTAAACACATTAGATCTAAAGATAGTGGGGATGAGTTTAGAATGCTCTATTGTGTTGGAAGATCAGCTCTGGACTCGTTGGAATGAATGAGATAAAGTTTTGGTCCTTCTCTGCAAGTTGACTCTATAACAGAGTGTCGCAACATTCAGGTTGTGACTTCCAGATGTAGAGATGACCAGATTTTTTGGATGTTAATCTCTTTGTAGCACGCTAAAAAAGATTGAATAAGATTCTTTCAATTGATCATTTTGAAGCTCAGTGATATTCTGAATGAGAGCTTGAGGATTCTTCTTTAGATTGTGTAAGATTCTATCTTATGAGTGTTCTCTGTATATTCAATATCTCCACGCCACTTCTCTTGTTTTTTTATGCATATGTCAGCCACTTGGATCTGAATGTCTCTCTCATATATATATATATATGTTCTCTCTTCCAGTTCAGCCTTTTTGAATTGGTTCAGCAGGGGCCGACAGGAAAGATGCTTCACCCACGTGTGGTCTTCCTCGTACATCGTACTGTTACCTGATATGCCTGCAAATAACATTAAATAATGTCAGGTGCATTAATTTTTCCAGACATGACCATTATAATTGTATTAATAAAATTGGTAAAGGAAATAATAGAATATCATTTGACTGGTAGCAGATGCATGTCACACGGTAGACTTCAACTATGGTCTTTCCAACTGTGGACTTCATCGGTGGACTATTCGACTGTGAACTTCATCGGTAGGCTCTTTGACTGAAGGATTGTAATGGTGAAATTTGTGCTTAGTGTATGTCTTGTTACGGTAGCTGATTATTCTTTGTAACAGTGGATCCTCATTAGTAAACTTCTAATCGATAGTTCTGTAACATCAGACTACTTCAATTATAACCTTTCCAACTATAGACTTGCACAGTGAAGTTCTCAACAGAAGACTTTAGAAAGAGTCTGAAAGTGGACTTCTAACAGAAGCCTTGTTACATCCGTGACCTTGTGACAATAAATCTTTGTCTGTGAGCTTTGATGAGTAGATCATCAGTAGGTTTGTAACAGTACCCGTGTACCGGTAGCTTCCAACAGTAAATGTAAATCTTCAACGGTGATCCTCTAGAATTAGTGATTTAGAGTGACAGTGAGTTATAATGGTGACTATGAACAGAAATCTCTTGCCAGTAGACTTTAACAGTGAAATTATATTTAGATAAATATGGACTGTAAGTTGATGCAGCAAAGTCATGAGTCTTAAGAATATACATTGATCAGAATAATATAATTATAAATGTAAATTAAAAGACGAGTAACTGATTTAATGTATCATGATCAATATTTAAACATTATTTGGGATTATCAAAATAGGTGAGGCCAACAATCTCCCCCTTTTTGATAATCAAAAATTATTTCAGTATGTATTAATGATAAGTATCAGATATTAATAAGAGTGTAAAACTAGAAAATATTAGTACATGGTATCAGAGATAAATGCAGATAAGATTCAATATAGTATCATAGTAGCATAGTAGTATATTACCCCAATCACATGATTAGTCTAGAATTAGCACAATGTTTCTCAAATTAGCACAATATTTTTCAAATTATCTCAAATTAGCACAATATTTCCCAATTATCTCAAATTAGCATAATATTCCTAAAATTATCTCAAATTAGCACAATATTTCTAAAATTATCTCAAATTAGCACAATATTTCTCCCCCTTTGTGATTAGAAAAAATAAAGACAAATGAGAGAACATAGAAAGCTTGTATTAATAAACAGTTTAGTACATGACCCAAAAAAATAGTCCCTATCAAAAGATAGAAAGAGACTCAATCCACAGCATCTATAGGTAAGGGGTCTTTCCCTTTGGGAGAAGAAGATGGAGAAGGAGCTGGTGGATCAGCAGGTTTAGGAATGGCTGTAGGAATGACCGGAGGGGCAGCAACAGAAGCTCTTGTGGGTCAATAATGGGTATCTCGTTGAGGGATCAGTGGAGTAAGGATTCTAATAGATTCATCAGGAGACATGGTGGAAGAACCACTAGGTTGAGAAGCATGTAAGGCAGGAGGGATGATGAAAGGGGTGTAGTCCACATGGAGAAAGGGTAGAAGAAGGTTTTGGAAATCCATAATAATGCTTCCTCCTCTTTCCATAGCAGATAAAAAATCATCTTTATTCTACAAAAACTTATCCAATACAGGTGTCAATTCTCCCAGCTTACTGAACTGCTCCCTGAATGCCTAATTCACTGGTGGGAACTTCATATTCTAAATCAATAACTTGAAGTGGTTGGTCATTTTATGCTTGGTATAGACTTTCTCAAAGTAAGAATCCACCTTATTCTTAATGGCCTCTTGTGAAGCACTAGCTGCCCACAAGTGATCACGAAAAAAAATGATAACTTCCCTAGTGGTATCAAGTATCTGAGAATCATAGGTGCCACCGGTACTGGCCTTTGCAAGCTCTTCCTGGATCACAGTCCTGATTTGGTCAATGTTCAATGAGGAACTGGATGAGGGAAGGGGTTTTACTGAGAAGGATATTGTCTCTTTGAAAGACTGAGTCAAATTACAAATCACCTTCTGAACAAGTGCATCTTAACTGTTCAAATGTTCTTTGACTGATGTCTTAAAAGCCTAAAAAACTTCCACAAATTTCTTGACTACTTCTTTGATATATCTAATCTCCGTATTCACTTGGGTTTGAGAACTGCTCATGGCAGTCAATGAAGCAAGTGATTGTCTTAGAGAAACCACATCTCCTGTCCAACTTTCAATTTGAGTATGGTACACTTTAACTTCATCCATCATTCATTTCACTGGAATAGACACAACACATCCCAGAGATAGCTCCAGGGATTACTCCACACTCCTCAGTTCGTCAACCAGGATTTTCTTCAAATCTGCCACTAATTCTCTCAGTGCTTCTTTCATTTCAGCCTTTAATAACTCAAGGTCCTCCTTGGTTTCAAAATTGTCAGCCACAACAGGTAGGATAACAGAATCCCTTTGGGGCTGGTCTTCCTCAGCAGAATCTCCATAATTGAGTCCACAAACCTTATATCCTGGATCTGATGACCAACCTTCGATGTCATACAAGACCGAAACTGAACCAAGATTCTCCCCCTCACTTAGATCATTCTCTTGAGGAATCTCCTCTAACTGTTCTGCTCTAGGTAACTCAACAACCTCCTCTGCAACTTCAGCAGATTCAACAACCATTTACTCTCTTAGTTCAACAGTAGGCTGAGTCTTATCCTTTTCTAAGTCATCAATGACTCCCTCATCAATGGTAGTAGATTCTACTCCTGCTTCCTGATCAGGCACTATCTTGACTGTACTATCTATTAGAGGGCTCAAAATGAGCTCTTCTTCTTCATTGTACTCATCATCTTCTTCAGCAACAACCTCATTTTCTTCATGAGTAAAATGATCTGACTCAGTTGCCTCATCCTCTTTAGAAGTGTCCTTGACAACATTATGATATGCTTCTTCTTATTCTTATTCAGTGGTCTCACTATCACTGTCCTTCAGAACAATCTCTCTCCTTGGTAGTTCTTTTGGAGGGCTAGCTGCTATGAAAGCTATTGTCCTTACAGGACAATGAGGTAAATCGGGATCACTCCCATCATCAATGGGGGTGTTCTCTCTTTGAAGGTCCACAACTCCTTCAGCCTCCTCCTCATCAGAATAAACCAGTTCTGGCTCATCAGGATTCAGACCTGGATCTCTTTTGTCTTTTAGCCTAGTTGGATGAGTAATAGGGTCAAAATTTTTATACACCTTTCCTTCATCATTCACCCACTCCTTCTTCAAGGGATTCTAGCTAATTTTCATGAATTTGTAAATTACCTTGGAGATACAGACTTTGTTCTTGGACACTATCATCTCTTCTTGATTTCAAGCCACACCCTTTACCTTTAGCATAACTGAGATAAGATTGGCATGGAATAAGGCATTAGAATTTGAGCTTGCCTTGGTCATATCCTCCAATTGTTCCATCAGTAACCTATATAGGTTATTCTTATTTCCATGCTTCAGTAAGTAAATCAAGAATATGTCCTGGTACTTCAGTACTGCAAAGTCACCTCTCCTCGGACTAAGTACATGCTGAATGAATTTGAATAAGAGCCTGTCTTCTCCATTCATCTCAGCTACAATGATCCTTCTTGATTTTACATCTCCTGTCAGTTCTTCTATAGCTTTATCATATTCAAAAATATCAATGTCTAGAGGAGCTACTCCAGAGTTGTAATCAAATATTCCTTCATGAGGAACTCTCAAACAGGAAGCCCCCTCAGCAGAGGTGAAACTAAATTCATTTCCATTGACTCTGGACACTAGCTTATGCACATCCTCTTCCTATTCAAACATCAGATATTCATAGAATTATTTCACAATATTCGGGTAGTAAGGTCCATTGTTGTTGGAAAATAATTCTTCCATCCTTGGGCATCTAGTACTTTCAGTACTAATGACTTGCTCGACAGCAGCCATTCTTCACTTAACTCCTTCTTAGCAATGATTTTTCTCTTGGTCAGATGCAGGTTTACAGGTCCGGACGGGGTGTTACTGGTGCCACTGGATTCGAATCGAGTCCTCTTTGTCCTTGGCACATCCTCATTGACAGTCGGGGGTGAATTTGTTCTGGACATAGAGATTGAGAAAGGTTCGAGAGCTCAGGTGAAGGGTTAGGGTTTAGGAAATTCAAGAGCAAGGTTCGATATTGAGAGAGGAAGGTGGATTGAGATATGTTCATTGCCTTTTATTTTATCATTTAGGGATTAAAACAAAATAAAATATAAATAATAAATAAGAATAAAAATGGATCGAATTCTAGCAAAAACAAAAACAAACAGCTAGGTATCAACAGTGAGATGTACCAATGAGGTACACCAGTGAGGTGCAACGGTGAGGTATAACAGTGAGGTCCAAATGTGAGGTCTAGCTGTGAGGTTTGACTGTGAGGTCTAGCTGTGAGGTTCGACTGTGAGGTGATTAATCACACCTAAATCATGTTTGATGTAATTTAACCTCTCATAATTCAAAGGCTTTGTGAATATATCAGTTAATTGATGATCAGTGCCAATGAATTCAAGAGTGATATCACCCTTTTGATAATGATCCCTTAAAAAGTGATGTCTCACATCAATATGCTTTGTCCTAGCATGAGATACTGGATTTTGGTAATTGTTAATAGAACTTGTATTGTCAAACTTTATAGAGACATGTTTGAATTGATATCCATAGTCTAGTAAAGTGCGTTTCATCCATAGAATTTGAGCACAACATCTACCAGCAGCTATGTACTCATCTTCGGCAGTAGATAATGCAACAGAATTCTACTTCTTGCTACTCCAAGATACTAGTGACTTGCCTAAAATGTGAGATGTCCCAGAGGTGCTTTTTCTATATATCTTTCAACTGGAAAAATCAGCATCAGAATAACTCAACATATCAAACGATTTTCCTTTTGGATAAAATAATCCTAAGTTAGGAGTATTTTTGAGATATTTAAAAATTCTTTTTGCAGTATTTAAATGAGATTCTTTTTGATTGGATTGAAATCGAGCAAACATGCAAACACTAAACATGATGTCAGGTCTACTATCTGTAATATAGATTAGACTCCCTATCATACCTCTGTAGTTGGTTTGATCCATTGGTTCTCCAGCTTCATCAGCATCCAACATACAAGTGGTACTCATAGGTGTGTCACTACCTTTACTACCATCCAAAGAAAAACGTTTTAAAAGATCCTTAATATATTTACTTTGATTTAAAATAATGCCATTTTTATTTTGAAAGATCCGAAATCCAAGGATAAATTTGAGTTCTCCCATTGAACTCATTTCAAACTCATTTTGCATCATTTTTGAAAAATCAACACATAATGAATTTTTAGAAGATTCAAAAATAATACCATCCACATAAATTTGTACTATCAAAACATCTTTATAAATCCATTTAATGAAAAGATTAGTATCATCTATCCCTTTGGAAAAACCTTTTGAAATAAGAAAAGAGATGATCCTATCATACCATGCTCTTGGAGCTTGTTTTAATCCATATAAAGCTTTAGATAGTTTAGAAACATGATTTGAAAAATGGGGATTTGTAAAACCAAGAGGTTGTTCAACTAATACATCCTCAACTATATACCCATTTAGAAAAGCACTTTTGACATCCATTTGATAAAGTTTGAAATTCAGATTAACTGCATAGGTAAGTAGTATCCTAATAGCTTATAATGTAGCTACAGGTGAAAAGGTCTCCTCATAGTCTATTCCTTCCTGTTGAATATATCCTTATGCAACTAACTTGGCCTTATTTCTAACTATATTCCCAGACTCATCTACCTTCTTCCTAAACACCCATTTAGTGCCTATGGTCAAGGTGTCCTTGGGTCTTTCCACTAATTCCGAAAATTTGTTCCTTTCGAACTGATTTAGTTCTTCTTGCATTTCCATTACCCAAAATTCATCATTGATAGCATCATTAATATTTTTGGGTTCAAGCTGTGAATGAAAAGCTTGATGTTCAACCTGGTTTCTTATAGAAGCTCTAGTTTGTGTTCCTCTATTCAAATCTCCTACGACATCATCTATAGGATGATTCTTAAGAGTCCTAGAGCCTCTAGGAAGGGTTAGAATAGATTCTTCATAGTTGTCTATTGGCTCAGATTCGGTAGGAGCAGATTCTGGAAAATTTCCAGAACTGGATACTTTACAGGGGATTCACTATCCTTACCATTATGGTTCAGATTTGATAAATCTTCCTCAATATTTCCAAGAGAGGTTTTAGGCTCATGTGGACCAGTCTCAACGAATTTGATATGAACTGATTCTTCCACACATTTGGTTTTCTTATTGAACACTCTATAGGCTTTACATGAAATAGAATAACCAAGAAAAATTCCTTCATCACTTTTGGGAGAAAAGTTTTCAAGATTATCTTTAGTATTATGAATAAAGACTTTGCAACCAAAGATAATAAAATAATTAACCTTAGGCTTCCTATTATTCTAGATTTCATAAGGGGTCCTTTTTAGAATAGGTCTAATTAAAACTCTATTGATAACATAACAAGCTGTATTTACAGCTTCAGCCCAAAAACAAATAGGTAAGTCATACTCATTAAGAATAGTTCTTACAATTTCTTGAAGGGTACTATTTCTCCTTTCTAAAACTCCATTTTGTTGAGGTGTACTAGGGGCAGAAAAGTTGTGACTATAGCCATTGTGTTAGCAGTAAGATTCAAACTCATGATTCTCAAACTCAAGACCATGATCACTTCTCAGGGTCTTAATTTTAAGTCCACTAAGGTTTTCTATAGACTTGGAATATTTGAAAAAGTAGGAACAAGCTTCACTTTTGTGAGCTAGAAAGTATACCCAAGTATACCTAGAAAATTCATCTACAAGAACATAAACATAGTGCTTCCCATTTAGACTTGAAAAGCTTGATGGTCCAAATAAATCCATGTGAACCAACTCAAGTGGCTGATAAGTTGAATCTTCTTTCTTTGTTCTGAAAGTAACTTTGTGTTGTTTTACCTTTTGACAGGGATTACACACTTTATCATTTGGGAATTCCAATTTAGGTAGGTCTCTAACTAAGAATTTTTTAGATAGCTTCCTAAGTGAGTGCACATTACAGTGTCCTAACCTTCCATGCCCCAACCAAGACTCTTTATGAAAATAATTTAAGCAGGAAACATTTTGTTTGGAGAAGGAGTTTAAATCAACAACATATACATTCTCATTCCTACATGCAGTGAAAACTTAATCATTTTTTGAAGTAAAAACATTGCATGAATAAATCTCAAATTTAACATTAAGGCCATCATCACATAACTGAGATATACTATGTAAATTATATTTTAATCCATAAAAAAAAGTACTTTAGAAATTAATATTGTATCAGGGTTACCAATCTGGCCTAAGCTGATAATTTTTCCTTTTGCATTGTCACCAAAGGTGACATGCCCACCATAAACTTTAATTAGACTATTGAAGCACGAATAGTTTCCTATCATATGTCTTGAACATCCACTATCCAAGTACCATAGGGTCTTACAGGAACTCCTTAAGAAACTTCCCTGCCAAAATAGATTAAACATTGGATAATTTTGGTACCCAGATCTTCTTGGGTCCAGAAAGGTTAGCCAACAAAACTTTGGGAACTCATATTTTCTTTATAGGTTTTATAAAATCAATAAACATATTTTGAGACATAAATACTTTTTTCGGTCCTTTTGAGAAATGTTTCTCAAAATATGGTCCAGAATTAGAAGTGAATTGTACGGATTTTGGAACAAATTTGGTTATACTAATTTGCCTCTGTCCAGGCTGATATCCTAGACCAGTTGTATATTTTGGTGTAATATGTTTTCCTAGAAATTGTGTCAATGAATCCCTACTAGTAGTGAACTTCTCAATATCCTTTCTTAATTTTTTATTAAATAATTTGATTTGGGTATTCTCTTTCAACAATTGAGTATTCTTTTCTTTTTCTACACTTAGATCTATTTTAAATTTACTAGTCAAGGCATGTTGTTTCTTAAAAGATTTATATTTATCTTTTAGTTCATTGAAAGTATCTTCCAGTATATTGCAATATTCAAACAGTTCATCCTTAGACATATTTTCCTCATTATCTGAATCACTGTTATTTCCAGAATAATAATCATTTAGAATAGGGGAAACAGGTACCTCAGATATGTTAGTCATGAAGCACATGTTGGCATGATTGTTTTCAGAATTAGTGGCTTCTGATTCACTTGTGTTGTCTTCTGAAGCACTCTAGGTTGCTTTCATGGCTTTCTTATACTTCTTGTCCTTATAATCATATTTCTTCTTGAAGTTTAACTTTGGATAGTCAGCCTTGATCTGTCCTTTCCTCTTGCATTCATAGCAGACTATATCATCTTCCTTGTTAGATTTCTTCCAATCCTTCTTCCACTTACCTTGTTGATCATACTTACCCTTGTGGTATTATTTTCTGAAAAACTTCTTCTTCCTATATAACTTCTTTAATCTACTGGCTATTTGAGCCATTTATTCTGCTCTGTATGAATCTGAATTTTCAGTAGCTAAACTTTTAGTAGGTATATGTATTTTCTCCTTGTCTTTTCTATTTGAAGCAGTAGAATTGAATGCCACGTATTTTCTCTTGGGTTCATCATCTTCTTCTCTTTTCACCTTTAGTTCCTCTTCATACATAATTAGTTTACCAATAAACTCCTTAACAGGTAGCTTGCTAATGTCACATGACTCTCGGATAGATACAGAAGTGCCTCTCCATCTGCCAGGAAAACATCTCAATATTCTCATGATCTTCTCATTTTCTGGAACAGCTTTTCCCAGTGAACTCAGGGTGTTGAAAATCCCATTAAACATAAGATACATATCAGGGATGGGTTCATCAGGTATCATCTTAAAATTCTCATATTTAATAGTATAAGTATTTAATCTAATTTCCTTCAGGTTGGTTATTCCTTCATGAGAAATAGCCAAGGTGTCCCAGATTTCATGAGCTGTTTTACATGCAAGAATTCGGTTGAATTCCTCATCTCCTAAAGGGAAGTAAAGGGCATTCATATCTTTATAGTTATTGTTATAGTCAGACTTTGTAGCATCATCCCAGGTAGATCTAATAGTTTTTTGGATTTCATATTCTGATTCTATAGCAGACCAAATATCAAAACCAATACTTTACAAATGAATTTTCATTTTGATTTTCCATTGAGCATAGTTCACACCATTAAAGAAAGGTGGCCTGTTAGTAGCAGCACCTTCTAGTCTATTGTCCATAACTAGATTTTAGAAAATATATTAAAGAGAGAAAATTTAGGACTAACAGAAATTTTAGATCTTTAAAATAAAACTAAAATCACAGTTTAAAAAATAGAGGGTTTGAAGATCATTTATAAATAATAATGATCCCTCTGATACCAAATGTTGGTTGGAGTGGATACTCAAGAGGGGGGTTAATTGAGTTCCAATTTAAAATTTCTGTTAAAAACTTTTAGGCTTAAAGTCCTCCAAAATAAAATGGTCCAGTTAATTAAGGCAGTAGAGATATAAGTGACCTATTGTTCAACATGTTTCTCATAGGTTGATTACTCCACAGTAGAGTCAGTATGAGAACTAATTCCACTTTTGAAACAAGTTTACTAAACTACTCACATATACAAACTAACCAGAACTAACTATCAGAGTTAATGTAAAAACAAATTTATGTTTTTGCTAATATAAGCACAATAGATAGTAATAAAATAGAGTAATGAAAGAGGAACTCACCAATTTAAACAAGAGGTTCAGTCTTAAGACAAGACTTAGTCCTCTACACATGGTGATCATCTTGCCACCAAGCAATTATATTAAAAGTGATACATATCCTGTATCGGGCTTTACAATAGCTTTCACAAACTATCCAGGTTTTTCAACTTCTACCAAAGTTCTATGTTGGAAAATAAACTTACAAGCCACACCATGCTTCTTCAGTAGTTATACATGGAAAAAAAATAAAGAGAGTTTAGAATGGGGATTTTCAGTATCCCTTAGTTCAAGTACAAGAGTCAGTGTGTGTAACTCATACTGCTCAAAAATGTAAAGTATTTAAACATAGTAGAGCTAAAGATAGTGGGGATGAGTTTAGAATGATCTGTTGTGTTGGCAGAGCATCTCTGGACTCATTGGAATGAATGAGATGATGTTTTGGTCCTTCTATACAAGTTGACTCCAAAACAAAGTGTCGTAACTTTCAAGTTATGACTCCTAGATGTAGGGATGATCAGATTTTTGCATGTTAAGCTCTTTGCAGCACACCACGATAGATTTAAGAAGATTATTTCAATTGATCATTTTGAAGCTCGGTGTTTTTCTGAATGAGAGCTTGAGTATTGTTCTTCATATTGTGTAAGATTCTATCTTATGAGTGTTCTCTGTATATTCAATATCTCCATGCCACTTCTCTTGTTTTCTTATGCATATGTCGGTCACTTGGATCTAAATTTATTTCTCATATATATATATATGTGATCTCTTCTAGTTCATCATTTTTGATTTGGTTTAGTAGGGGCCTACAGGAAAGAAGCTTCACCCACGTGTGGTCTTCCTCGTACATCGTACCATTTCTTGATGTGCCTACAAATAACATTAAATAATGTCAGGTGCATTAATTTTTCCAGACATGACCATTATAATAGTATTAATAAAATTCATAAAGGAAAGAATAAAATATCATTTGACTAGTAGCAGATGCATGTCACATGGTAGACTTCAACTATGGTCTTTCCAACTGTGGACTTCATCAGTGGACTATTCGACTGTGAGCTTCATCAGTAGGCTCTTTGACTGTAGGCTTGTAATGATGAACTTTGTTCTTAGTGGATGTCTTGTAACGGTAGCTGTTTACTCTTTGTAATAGTGGATCCTCATCAGTAAACTTCTAATCGGTAGTTCTGTAACATCAGACTACTTCAACTGTAACCTTTCCATCTGTAGACTTGCACAGTGAAGTTATCAATAGAAGACTTGAGAAAGAGTCTGACAGTTGACTTCTATCAGAATCCTTTTTACAGTCGTGACCTTGTGATTGTAGCTCTTTGTCTTTGAGCTTTGATAAGTAGATCATTAGTTGGTCTGTAACAGTACCCGTGTACCAGTAGCTTCCAACAGTGACTGTAAATCTTCAATGGTGATCTTTTAGTATCTGTGACATAGAGTGAAAGTGAGTTATAACGGTGTCTATGAACAGAAATCTCTTGCCAGTAGCCTTTAATTTTGAACTTATATTTAGATAAATATGGACTGTAAGTTGATGCAGAAAAGTCATGAGTCTTAATAATATACATTGATAAGAATAATATAATTATAAATGTAGATTAAAATATTAGTAATTGATTTAATGTATCATGATCAATATTTAAACATTATTTGGGATTATCAAAACAGGTGAGGCCAATACTATTTAATATAGATTTAGATGGTGAAATTTATTTTGAAGTTGTATCTAGATTGTGGGGTTTACCTGGAGGTGATGTGACTTTCATTCTGATATTTGACCCGAGGGTGGACCATCACTTGTAAATCAATTAAATGAAATTACTTAACAATTAATTATTTAATTAGTATTTAGTAAACCCTCTAAAATTAATATATAAAACTCTTACTAAGATTTAACCCAAGGTTTAGTTTCTCATTTTATTTACTCAAACACTAGAGTGGGAGTGGTAAGAGGGACAATATCTTGGTGGGCATCGATATCAGATCGAGGAAATGAGACCAAATCCACTAAATAATCAATTTTTTGATCATATAATGATGATGAATAGAGTAATTCCACTAAAAAGAATTTAATAAATGATGATTCACAATCAAGGAAAGTGAATTTCTATTTTTTTTATTCCTAAATCTTTATACTCATTGATTTACAAAAATATACCATGCTATTATTTTTTGTTTCCAAAAAAATTTATATGGATAGATGTTCTATTACTATTAATTTTTGTGGTTTTTTTTTGAAAATATCACTCATCACCTTGATATTTTTTCATGTGAAGATTCTTCATGGTGCTTCTAATCATTATTCAATGCATTTCCCCTTGATAATTGATCCTAGATCTATGTATCTTGTGGTATGTTTTGAATAAATTATCAAGTTTTATGCAATAAACCATGTCGTTACGGGTTGTGAATTTCTAAGGGAATATGAATTTTTGGTTTGGAGAGCGGTTAACATTGAGAACTAGGATTCATATTAGGAATTAAAGCATTTTAAAATCTCTAAGATATAGATTTGGATGTCTTTTGGATCTTAGTAAGTGTATCAAGTGTTTGGGGGGATGATGAAGATGGGATGTGGGACTGAGGAGATAGAATTTTAGAAACTACAACCATTAATTTCATGACCAGTAGGCTTCCCTCTATGAATGAGCAAGAAATTTGGGTTGTTCCTTTTAGATCAAGGATTTCATATCATAAACCATGACACATTCTTTGAATGATGTTCATCCAAGGGAGGTTCCTTATGACTTGGGAATTTTAGGCCATAATACATATAATGAAATGGATTTTCTATGTGAACCATATTGCTCATTATGTGAGTGATTTGGATGATTTAATTTACACCTTCTCTTGGTTAGTGACCTTCTATTATAGGGGGTTTTGGGGTGTTGAGGAGAAACCATTTGGTATACTTTCTCACCCTCATTCTTCTCATTATGGACCCCTTGAGAGGGGATGGATTTCGGTGTGTTATGATATCGATTTGAGGTAGGTTTATTCATAAATTCCTCCTATATTAAATTATTTTGTATTTATCTAATTTTGATTGATTTTGGTTACGTTTGATTGATGATTTCCACCTGGTAATGGTGGAAATCATTCCAATCATGGAATATTTCATATGTATTGGCCGGAGGAGGTCCCAGAAGGTGGGTGACCACTATATTTCATAATTTTTATTGCGGCAAGATACTTCACTAATTTATTTATCATTATTAAATAAATTGGATGAAATTAGAAATTGAATGGGTTCTGGGTGCTTGGTGTAATTTAACAACCCCATAATTCTTGTTCTGGTGCATTATTTTATTATATTGGCATGCTTACAAGGAAACAAATTATGAAGGACTGACCAATTTAGCAGTATTGGAAATTCAAATTAGATACATGATACCCATAATACAATAAAAAATAGTAAATAAAAACATGATATATACTAAAAAGAAATTAATAGCATCCTTGAAGGTTTATTCAAATATTTGTTCTTCATAACACAGGTAAAGGGAAGAAATATGGGTGTGCTCCAATTCTGAGTACGGGTTAGTAAAGAGGAAGCAATAACAAATAAGTTGGAATAAATTAATATGTTTAATTGAAAAAATAATAGCACATTCCATTAAAATAACTAGATAATGGAAAATCAATATGGAAATGTATGAAACTAAAACACATGACATTTAATCAATGGACTGAAAATGAAATATATCCATCGATATGTTGATGCAAAATTTCATTGAGGAATAATAACTAAAACTAAATGATGTAAATGCTTAATTATTGGATTCCATGATTCCCAGGTACATGGTATCTTTACACTCAATACATTTCACAATACAGTTTACAACATATAGGGTAAAAACCCATTTTATTTGGCCAAATGATTCGACTCATGAGACTACCAATGCATCAATAGGCTATCTATAACCAGGCCCCAACCATGTCATACCAATCCAAAGAATTCCTTATATTAATGAACAACATGCCTTATAAAAATATCCAAATTGAATGAAATATATGGATTTATCAATAAATCCCTAGTTTAGGATAAGTAAAAACAATGGTTGTTGATATTAATGAATGGAAATATCATTTAAAGATCATAAAATCAATCTTGAGGGTGAAGACTTTTTAAACCCTCCAATGTGTCCCCATATGATATTGAAACATTTAATTCATAACCCCAATGGTGGAGTAATATTAAAATAAACATATATTATCATTATAGTAAGGAGAATCATGATATAACATTTAAAGTTTTTGTAAATACACCAAATAAAATCGAATTGGTAAATAATATTATATAAGGCTCAATGGAATAAAAATTGAAACGAAATCCATTACTTTAACTGTCCTTTTTTGTGTTTGGTATTTATCCTACTGTACAATGATTAAAATTATTTTACTAACTAAAAACATAACCATACCCATATTTATAATATCATCTATTAACTTGTAACAATATTTTATTCCCCTTTTGCTAATACTCTTTCACTATTTTAGCTATTTCAGGTGTTAATTTCCAAGTTTTTTCAAGTATGTTTTGACCTGTTACATGTAGTTCCAATTTATTATAAAATTATTTCATCATCTATATAATTTATAACATGACATAATTATATTATATATTTAGTACATATATAATTATAACATTCCATAATATTATGAGATAATAAAGTTAGTTCACTATTCATGGAGACGGTAGGCTATACGTAGACATTAACACTACTTTCATTTCTATTTCATATTAAAAGAATGAAAAATAAATGATAAATATGTATATTATAATTCTAGTATCATATATTTGTTATATATGTTACATATATTTATTAAAATCATTCTATACATGTTCCATATATAGTGTGAACAAATCACTTCACTTTGAGGAGGTGGTAGTCCACATTTTCTCAAACGATGTTACTGTATTAATGAAAAATGAGAATTATTAAAGGTATATTATAAATAAAAATTAAATAATAATAATGAAATTAAAAATATCATATATAAAAAATATAAACATATTAATAATCAAAATTTATACCAAGAGAGGAGGTAAAGGAAAAACAAACAATTATCGTTTTGTGAGTTAGTAGTTTTCTGCACACAGAAACAATATGTACATTATCCATTAGATTTAGGTATGTGTAAGGGCAGGAATAAACATTTAAAAAGAAACATACTAGTAAATTTAGTTTACTGGTGTTGTTATATAATCATAGAATAAAGATATTTGTGGGGCTGGAGAATGGAAATGAAAATAAAGAGTTTGAGAGAAGATGTTACCTCTTAATCAGGTAACTTCTTTTGGTTTACATGAAAAGGATTTTTTGGAAGGATTTATTTAAAAAGGGAGGATTAAAGGTATAGAAGAGGTATGTTATAAATATATTTGGGTAGAAATTGGATAAACCTAATTGTTTTTAGAGGTGTGAGAAATGGGGAGAGGCGGTGACCTTTTATATGCAAGGAAAAGGACTCCCTTGGAATTTTTGGAAACAATTTAGGAGTACACATATTATTACCTAATAGAATTCATAAAAAACAAAAAAAAATCAATAATTTAAGTTTTATGTCTGATATATGGATAAATAATAGTTGTTTAAAAATCTTCTAGGTCATTTGTATTCATAAGTTAATGGTTTAGTCCTTTATTAGGCTTAATTTTGCCATAATAATTATAATTAATTTAAATTACCTTCGCTAATGTTTCAAGTAAAAAACTAAGTTGACCTTATTATAAATTATAAATTATTTTCATTCCAAATATGGAATTATTATTTAAAAAATTACAATCACATAATATGTGGAAATTAATTTAAACTTAATCCGAGAGAATGGACGCCAATGCAAGTTTAAAAAAAATGTCTAAAAGTTAGCTATGTTTTAACAGTCAATTTCAAAGTGAAATTGATTCTAATTACCTTAATTTTTTTTATTTATTATAATAAATTCTAATAAAACCTTAAAAAAATTATAATTATAATTTATACTTATAAAAAAATTAGAACGAAAAAAGAGTTTTGAATTAAATTTCAGTATTTTTTACTATTCATTAAAAATTAATCTTGACCACAAAATACAAATATTTCACCCTAACCTATTTATATTGTTTTTATTTCAAATAAGATGTTTATTTAAAAATATAAAATTTTTAAAAGGTTCAAAATTTGGATTTAAAATCTTTTTTCCATCAAAAGGTGGTAAAATTATTTTAAATAAAAATATAGTATTTTCTGGGTAATATTGGGATTGTTCTTATTTTATGCCTATATAAAACATTTTAAATGAGTTTAAAAGTATTTATATAATATATAATATATAATTTTTCTATATAAATTCTATAAAAGTGTTATAATTTAATTTACCATGCGAAATGCAATTACATATTATTTTGTTTAAATCAGGTTTCATGCATATTAAATTTATTCTAAAAGGAAAATATGGTTGAGATTCATGTTCTATATTCTTCACTCTAAAAAAATTTAATTTGAAAAATTTTAGGGTTGTTACCTTAAAAAATATGTGGGTAGTTATCCTTCATATAATCCTCTAGTACCCACATTATTTCATCCATTTTGTGATTTCTCCATAGAACCTTTACCAGACATGGGATCTGATTCCTTGATTCTGGCTCCCTGGTATCAAAAATCTAAATGGGTTTTTCATAGAAGGAAAGGTCAGGTTCCAACTCTATATCATTAGAGATAATAAAATGTGTTGGTTAAAGTATTTATTTACTCAGTAGTGATATAAAGAACACATAATCTTCCTTTTACATATTTGGTAGAATTTTCAAATTATAAGCAATGATTCCAACTCTTTTAAGAATTTCTAAGGGTCTGATATACATGGGAATCAGTTTACCTTTATTACCAAACCTTATTACACCCTTTCCTGGAGAAACCTTTTCGGAAATGTGATATCCCTGATAAAACACATTTTTATTGAATACTTTATTGATAATAAATGATATAATTTCCTCACATTATGGTAAATATGTTCAATAAACATATTAACTTCTCTTACATTTCTTTTATTTTTGTCAATATTATTCTTCTTTTATCTTCCTTTTTGGGATGTAATTATTTAGTAGAAACGTGATTGGGTTATACCCATTTTAAACCGTTGTAAATGCAATCCGCTTCTACGATGAATACACCTCCAATGGAAGATTAGTATTTTTATTAATTGATATATCTCTAACCTTATTCATTAATTCATTTTGAATTAATGAGATATTATAATTCAATTAATATGATATATTAATTGAGTTTTCATGATTAATTAAATTAAGCAACCAATTTAACAATTGATACAAAAACACGTGAGGTATAGGTTTGTGTAAATTGTGAGTGTGCAATCTTAATTAGCAATACAAGACCACATGGGATAAATTTTTAGAGTTCAAATATAATCCCTAAACACAATTAACCATAATTTACCGAGTGTATATGTGCTCTAATTTACCACTTACTATAAGATAACCTAAGAACATCAATTAAATCAGGGTGCTACAACTACATGTTCTGAAGCTAGCCTAGGGTTTTAGTAATTTCATCGTTGTGGTTAAGTTAACTCCCATAGTGTTAAAGGGTTAAAAAATTAAGGGATTATAATTAATTTGATATTAATTTAAATGATAATTATAAATAATTGAGTGAATGGGTAGAGTTATATCAATCACTCCTTTTAAATATTTTCTCAAGAAAACTTCTTGTTGTACCATTTTAATCAAACTTCATTAAAAAAATTACAATCTTCTACCAGCAAACTTCTTCTAGATTTATAAACGATAAACAAACCACATCCTTTTAATCAGTGTTGTCAAATCATTTTATTTTATTTTCAAAATACCATTAGTATGTTGTTAAATTTACTTCCTCTTTTTAGAGACGACCTTTGTTAGCCACTCTGCTGCACCTATGTACCCTAAAAACAATTAATCATTTGAGGGCACCCCCAGAAGTGCCTTTCAAATTGGCATAGTTTCTAGGGAGTCAAGTAATTATTTCAAAAATATATATGTATTGATTTTTTTATATTTTATTCTCTTCTTCTATACTTTCTTCCTTCTTTACCTATTCTGAATTTTTCTTCTTTTGTTTATTTCTTCTTATTCTTTTTGGACCACCAAATCAAACTTTTCATTTTTTATTTTATTGTGGTCTATTTTATTATTTTCATTTTCATTTGATTTATGACATGAACTAATCCTGAATATCTCTTAGATCTTGATCTTGAGATTCAATGTAGCCTTCGGTCTCAAATCAGACATTCTTAGTCTATAGGAAGTTTCAATATTCAACTAGTTAAAGAATTTCTCTAACATCAGAATATTGAAATTGAAAGAAATTCAAATTAAACCATAAAATAAGAACCAATGGCTGGAAATAATGGAAATGAAATTTATATAAACATTCAAGAATTGTCTACACCTGATATTAATTATCAACAAATTGTATTTCATACCCAAATCTCGAATTGGACTTTGAACTGAAATCTGGATTAATTTACCTTCTTCCAATGATTCATGGACTCTCTCATGAGTATCTCAATAGAAAACATAAAGAATTTAATGTGGTTTTATCAACCTTAAAACCAATAAATTTTTTTAGGATCAAATCAAAGTAAGATCATTCCAATTCTCACTTGATGGAGCTGCAAAAGATTGGATGTATTATTTATAAACTGAAGATGTAACTTGTTGGAATGATTTGAAATGTCTTTTCTTGCAAAGATTTTTTACAGCATCAAGGGCCAATTCTATTCATAAGGAGATATGTGGGATCAAGAAATCCCTTGGGGAGACAATGTATGAGTATTGGGATCGATTCAAGAAGTTTTGTACAAGTTCCCCACATCACCAAATCAGTGAGGAACTACTCACCCAATACTTCTATGAAGGACTCAAAACAATGGAGAGAATCATGGTGGATTCTAGGGCTAGAGGGGAATTGGTATACAAGACACCATTATCTGCACGTTCGTTGATTGACAAGTTGCACAAAACTCCCAATAGTTTGGCGATCGAGGTACACCACATGTCATGGGTGTACATTAGGTAATTCCTTCCTCCCTTGAAAATCATTTGATTGATACTAAGTTGGACGAATTGACCACTATGGTGAGGCAGATTCCTTTGGCAAAAAATATATCCCAACCCCATATTTCAATGCCTTGTGTTATTCTCATTGAGACAAGTCACCCAGCTGACTGTTTCCCCCAACTACAAGAAACAAATGAATGTGCAGTAGTGTTTCTTAGGAGACCATTTCAGCAGCAACAACCACAATATACCTAAACAATCTTGATTCCTTTTACCCAAAATACAACCAAGGGTGTAAGGATAAATCAGACATGAGGTATGCATATGTAAACAACAAAGGTACCTCATTCAACGAAACTTCTAGCAGCCTCAACCTTACCAAAATGGTTTCTAATAACCCCAAAGGAGATTTGAAGATAAAGAATCAACATGTAAATAACAAGGGAATTCTCAACCAATGGTTTATCCTAACACTAATGATCATTTGAAGAAAATTTTTCATAATCAAAAGAATTAGTTGAAGAGTAAAGGCTTAGAGCTGAGGGAGTTGAAGAGTCAAATGATCCAGATTACCTCTTCCCTCCATGAACTGGTTAGTAAGAAATCAGTACATATTCCTTCCCAAACTACTGCGAATCTAATGGGTAATGTAAGTGCCATCATATTGAGAAGTGGGAAGTAAACAACTAATATATATGTACCCAACATTCCACCAGGATTCAACTCAACTATAGGGAATACCCATTCAAAACTGGCTAATGAGAAACCTAAGGAGAAAGATAATGGTAAGAAAAGGATTAATGATGTTCCTCCTAAACCCCTTCATTTTCTAAATAGGTTTTTTCAAACCAAGAAGATGGCTGAAGAGGAGATGAAAAAGAAGTTTTAGATACATTCAAGCGTATAGAGATCAAATCCCTCTACTTGAAGCCATCAAGAAAATCCCGAGTTAAGAAAAATTATTAAAAGAACTTTGTACAAATCAAAGATAGATTAAGGGAAATGAGAGGATAAATCTTGGAAGAAATATGTTAGATCTCATTACACCAACTCTAGAAATGACAAAAAAGTGCAAGGATTCTGGGAAATTCACCATCCCATGCACCATAGGAAAGTTTCACTTTTCTGATACTCATGGTGATTTGGGAGATTCCATAAATGTGATTCCTCACTCTGTATTCTCTTCTTTATAGGTTGGTGAGTTGAAGCCAACAAGAGTAGTGGTGTAGTTGGAAAATAGAGCTACAACATATCCAGTGGGATTCCTTGAGGATGAACTTTTTTGGGTAAGAGACATGATATTTCCAGTAGATTTCTACTTGCTTAACATTGAGTAAGATTAGGTATGTTCTCATGATCCCACTATCTTAGGTAAACCCTTCCACAAAAATGAAAAAAACTATCATAAATGTCAATTAAGGTACACTTTACATGGAGTTTGGAGATGCAGTTGTTATATTTAATGTCATGGAATCTATGAAGTACCCCCAGAAGATCATTATGAATTTGTTATCTCCCATTTTGAACCACCAAGTAAAAACCTCATGGATTTTGATTGTACTGTGATTAGGAGATTATGAGCATTGGTTCTAGATTTATATCTAATAGTACTTCCACACCTTTTTATTATGCACAAGAAACTCGTATATTTGATTTTGAAATGGAATCATATTCTGATTTTGATTAAGTGAAGTCTGATTATGGCATGGTTGTTAAGTATACTGATGCATTTGATGCTATATTCTTTGATTTTGATGATGCATATTCTGATACTGATGTTATTTGTGCACATATTTCAGTTCCTTCAATTTAACCATGCATACACCCCCCTACACTGGAAATCAAGCCATTTCCACCAAATCTCAAATACTCAAACTTGTAGAGTAGTGAAGAATTACCTGTTATAATTTCTAACAATCTCCCTTTTGAATATTAAGAAAAACTTTTGAATCGTTTGAGGGAGAATATCAGGGAAATTGGGTGGACCTTGGTTGACATATTAGGTATTAGCCCCTCTATTTTCATGTATAGTATTCTTTTGTTGGATGGGGATATACCGGTTAGGCAGCCATAACGAAGACTAAATCCAACTCTTTTGGAATTAGTTAAAAAAGAAGTTGAAAAATTGATCGAGGCGTGAATAATCTTTTCCATTTCTAATTCTCAAAGGGTAAGTCCAATTCAGGTAGTGCCTAAGAAAAGTGGTGTTATAGTTGTTAAAAATTAGAAAGATAATTTATTTTCAATGAGGTTACAAAACAATTGGATTGCGTGTATTGATTATATAAAATTAAATTATTCCACCTGCAAGGACCATTCCCTCCCATTTATTGATCAAATTCTTTAAAGAATAGCTGGGAAGAAACATTATTGTTTCTTGGGTGGATTTTCTGGATATTTTCAGGTTTCTATTACTCCATAGGATCTAGAGATGACAATATTCACTTGTCCATTCAGTAAGTTTTCCTTCCGAATGATACCATTTGGACTTTGTAATGCCCCAGGTAGCATCTAGAGATGTATGGTGAGTATTTTTTATGATTTTATTAAGACCTAAATGTAGGTATTTATGGATGATTTTACAGTTTATCGATCCTCATTTTATGAATGTCTACGTATTTTGGGAAATGTGTTGAATCATTGTATTAAGAATAATCTAGTCTTGAACTTTGGGAATTGTCATTTCTTGGTAGAGCATGGAATTGTCATAGGGAATGTAGTGTCAAAACATGGGATTGAGGTTGATATATCTAAGGTAGATATCATTTCATCCATACCATATCCTTCATGTGTTAATGATGTTATATATTTTTTAGGGCATGCTGGATTTTATCGGTGCTTCCTCAAAGATTTTAGTAAGATTACTCTTCCTATGTCACGATTGCCTCAAAAGGATTCTGATTTTGTGGTTGATGATTATTGCAGGACTTCCTTTGATTAGATAAAGGAGTGTCTAACCACTGCACCGATCATAAAATCCCCATGGTGGGAGCTTCCTTTTGAGCTTATGTGTGACGCCTCTAACTTCGCAGTTGGAGCTGTCTTGTCTCAGAGGGTGGAGGGACGTTCACGTGTGATTGCCTATGCATTTAAGACCCTAGATTCATCCCAATAAAACTACACAACCACAGAAAAAGAATTTCTTGCTGTTATATTAGGTTTATATAAATTCAATTCATATTTATTGGGATCTAATGTAGTTGTTTTTTCTAACCATGAAACTCTGAGGTACCTATTGAAGAAGAAAAATACAAAGCCCAGGCCAATCCGATGGATGCTCCTTATCCAAGAATTTTACATCGAGTTTAAGGACAAGAAGGGGTCAAAAAACCTTGTGGAGGATCACATGATTAGACTTAATCACACAATTGAGGATGACACGTTGGACCATGTATAACTTCAGGACACATTCCCCAATTAGCAGCTTTATTCCATCTCAGGTATGAAACCTTGGTATACTGATTTAGTGAACTACCTTGTTGCATATGAAATTCCTACAAATTTAAAGAAACATGAAGTCCAAAAATTAAAGAGTTAGTGAAGACTTTATTTTTGTAATGATCCATAACAATGGTGCATGTGTAGTGACCAAGTTATTAGGAGGTGTGTTCCTGATCATGAGTTTGAGTCTGTTCTAAAATTCTATCATACACTTGCTTGCAGTGGACAAATTGGACCTTAAACGACTACTAGGAAAGTATTAGACTCTAGATTATATTAGACTAGCTTAGTCAATGATAAACATGTGTTTTGTTAGACATAATCTCATTGCCAATACACTGGGAACATTTCTAGGAGACATGAGATGCCCAAAAATCCATACTATTCTGTGAGATTTTTGATGTATGGGGTATCAATTTTATGGGTACTTTTCTTATTTCCTTTGTTTTTTTGTATATTTTGGTTTCTGTTGATTATGTGAGTAAATGGGTCGAGGATAAGGCCACCAGGACTGATGATTCTTATGTTGTTGTGTACTTTTTCAAATTGTAGCATTTTTGCAGGTTTGGAGTACCGAAGGGCATCATTTGTAACCAAGGGTCACACTTCTACAATTGGAATCTTGCTTCACTTCTTTAAAATTATGGGGTGAAAAAAAAACATCAACACCATACCACCCCCTAACAAATGGCTAGGATGAGGTTTCAAATTGTGAGTTGAATTTTTTTTTGAGAAAACCGTGCATCCAAAAAAGAAATATTGGAGAGAGCAGTTGGATGATGCATTATGGGCTTACAAGACAGCATACAAGACACCCACTGGTATGTCCCCATTTTGGATTGTTTTTGGAAAATCATGTCATCTCCCCATAGAAGCTGAGCATCAGGATTTTTAACACCCCGAAATTTTATGAAAAATATTCTTTTAATTTAATTAATGTCTTGTGTTGTATGCTACACCAAGATTATCTTGCGCTATACGCAACACCGTATTAGCTTGCAGTATACGCAACACTATTCTTGGATCATATTACACACACTTTCGATAATAGTTATTCTACGCAACATTGAGAATATATATATATATATTCAATGTATAAATGAAATATTATTGGATTCTGTTATACGGAACAATGAAGGATTCTTTCACAACACGCAACCCTGACTTGGCTTGCATTATACACAATCACGACCTTCCTCGATAGCGTGTGTTGTACGCAATACCAGGTTTTACTAAACAATGATATATTATTATAATATTATTATGAACTTGCCGTTATGAATAGTATTAACTAAATTTTGAATCTTATAATATTATTATTCATCTTACACATTTTCTAGAACATGGTATAAGAACAAAATAAATATTTCGGGTAAAATAAGTATTTTTCAAAAAATGCAGTTTTGCCGCCTTTTGATGGCGCACCCACGTTAAATCTAGTTTTTGAAATGTTTATAAATTCAATTTGACAAAATAGAATTATTATTTGGAATCATGAAATAAAAATTTACTTTGGATAAATTTTTCATATTATTCTGGTAACTTTCATATTTTGATGAATAGTAAAAACACGCTATATTTTAAATAAAAACAACTTTTTCCTCGCAATAATTTATATGGTTAAATTATAATATTGAATGGTTTTAAAGTATAAATAGAATATATTTTTACCATTTAATATAATTTATGTCATTAGCATTGATTCTACCTTGAATTCGTAGGATAAATCAATTCAATCTTTTGCAATGTTTTAAAGAAAAACCCGTTTTCTTTCGACAACGAGATTAATTTTAATTTAATTTCTAAAAATTTTGTGTATTGAATTTGGAAAAATGGATTCCATATTTGGAATCAGTGGATCCAAATTATGTTAATAAGCTACTTTTTATTTTTGGGAATTATGAATAGTAACTACGGTAAATTTTATTTACCAGAGTTAAAGCTAAATCGAGTAATTAAGGGTAAATATAATATTATAAAATTACCCTAACACATGTCAAAATCCTATTGGATGACTAAACGTCGACCCATATCACCTAAGGGTCGTATTAGATTCATTTAATGGACTTTTGTCCTGGAAAATAATTTAATTATTATTAAAACCAAAGAATGTGACAACATGTCACTTTCTTAAATCTTATAAGTATAATAATTTTAATTTAGTGATAAAATTCATGAAACTTAGAAAATGAATAGTATCCATAAATCTAATACAATTATCTACATCATAGGAATTTATTTATAATTTTTAGGGATTAAATAATTATCATTTATTATGACACAAAGATGATGCCGTGATTGTCTTATTAATGAAATATTGACATAATTGATGTTATAAATACCCAAATAAATGTAATTTAAGACTTTTTATGAATTAAACTAATTTTATAGGTTAATATGACATGTTATTATTTATTTAATTAACTTTTTTTTAACTAATAAGTCTTTTATGATTTTCAAAAAAATCAATTACTAAATAGTGTCAAAATTGACATAAAATAGTTTTTAAAACAAATATTATATTATTAATTGTTATGTTATTCCTAAGAATCTACGGTTCGGCCAAATGACTTATATAAGGTTATATATATTAATAATAAACAACTTGGGGTTCGTTTGGCTTCTTATAGTAAGTTTATTAACCTTATTGTATAAGAACACAAGAAGACACGATAAAAGTAAAAGTATTTAACTTAATGTTAAATCTAAATGATAAGGTTAAAATAGGAACCTAAACTTGTCTAAATTCTATTGGATGAGATTATATAGACCCATCCCCACCTTAGCTTCGAAATAAATCAATTTTTATCTATTTAAAACCGAACTTGACTTTATAATAAAATAATAGTTTTGGTTTTTCCAAAGGAGCCCCTCTCCTCCCTTATAAAAGGGCACCTCCTCCCTCTCCTCCTCACACCAATTTGAGCATTCATGCTCGGCCAAACCCTGCCAAATTATCTTATCCAATTACCTAGAAACATCCTAGAGGTTTTTGTCGACTTTAAAGACCAATATTAGTGCCCTAAGAGGAGGTTTCAAAGAGGCGTATCGAAGAAGAGGTACTTTCTTCTCCCGATTCTTTGAGGCTTCTTTCTTCTTCAACTTCTTCTTCTTTAGTTGTTTCATTATAAAGTAATAACATCAGTATCACTAATATACTGATTTGTTATTATAAATATGAATCAAACCCATTTCACCTTCTATCCATCCCACGGAAAACAAAATCACCGTGCGTGCGTACGTACGGAATACCGTCTCCACGCCGTGGTGTAATCTGTTTTTCCACCAACACCTTACATGGATGGGTATAATGGTGTAAATAATAACTATACATATTTATTATAACATCATTCTGATTCTGATATATTGTATCATCAACTCTAATTCAATTCAATAATTATGGAAACAATATCATCGCTCGTGCGTACGTACGGACTACCGTCTCCACGACACGATGAGAATCATTCTCCATGTTAACCATTTAAAGATGATTATAAAGTATATATAAACAATAATAATGAAATATATGACATTATAAATCTAATGGATTTATTTATATATGTATGTCATCTACTTAATTCCATTCAACCCAATAAGGAAACAAAAACAGCGTTCATGCGTACGTACGACCTACCGTCTCCATGAACGGTGTATTTCTTTCCATTTATCGATCTATTATATATATGTATATTATGAATATATATTATATATAAAACATGTTTTATATTCTATAATTAACTAATCATGATCTAAGTAATCATATGAATAATTACAAGTTAAAACACGAACGACAAATGAGACGATTTTACCCAAAACGCTCTTTAACATGGAATTTACAAAAGAATAGGTAATATAAAGTCATAAGTGAACCATATATGATAACATAAAAATGAGTATGATTCTGGAATAAGTCAATGACATTATTTAAATCATTATACAGGAGGTTTGGACACATACAAAGAAAATCATACCTAAGGTAAGGGAAAATATCACAATCTCATTTTATCCGAGATTGTCTATAATTTGGTATTTACTACGGTGTATTTTATCATCCACATACATGTTTCCTAAATATGTAATATTATTTCTATCCACCTACAATTGTTTAAATCCAATTTTACCATTCGGTGAGTTTTTAGTAAAAGATATAAAATGAATCTTTTGTCGTTTTTCATACGAGGTACTTTTTGACTTTTCCGACAAAAGTACGAGAAGAATGTTTTTTTAACTTATATGGCATGAATGGATTTTTAAAACATTATTTCCAAGAAGCTTCCTTTACAAGTTTTCAAGTCAACCTCTTTTAGTTTAGAATTGTATGACATGTTAAGAAAGGAAAATGTTTTTGAAGTAGAAAGGATATTTTCCTCAAGAATGGATTTCAAGTGTTTTATCAAAATTATTTTCCATCTAAGATAATATAGGGTTCTATTTCTATCCCTATTATTACTTTAATTTGATTATGTTGTGATGGAATTATTTTCCTTTATCTTATATGAATTGTTTTATGATGTCATGTTGTTTAAGATTCCCATTTTTATTATATGGGTTATGCTATGATGTATGGTTTCTGATTTTGTGGCACCCATAAGAATAATATCATTATGAGATGGGTGGGAACTATATCTCCCTCAAATTAATTGGGTAATGATTTTATATCTCATGAGATAGTCATGGCTGGAACGGCAGGTTAAACAGGTTCAGTGAAGCAGGACTGAAATGAGGAATGAACTCGGTTCAGAAATGGAATTTGTCCACTAAGATAGTCTTGGCAATGAGTCTTGACTAATAAGAAATTATTCTCTATGATTATGTGTGTATGCCACAAAGTTTCATGTTTTAAGTTATGATTATTGGGATACATTTCACTACTATGATTTATCCCATGTTATTATATTATGATCTCTTTTGCAGGATTAAGATTTCCAAAATGTTATGTTCTTATGAATATGATGTGATTGATATTTCTTTTGTTTACCCTTACTGAGCATTTGAGCTCACCCTTTTATGTTTTCTTTTCCCCAGGATATAAAGAAAGGTTTTAGGTAACAAAAATATCTTTACGGGAGATGTTGAAGATCTTTCACCACGATTAGAAGATTATATCCAAGTTTCCAAAGACACTAAACTATTACGGTCCTTATGTGTGTGTGTTTTTGTTATGTATTAAGTATTCCACAAAAGTAATGTAATGTCCATGTACGTCAACCTTTGGGTCTCTACAGTTGGTATCAGAGGAAAGGTTTAGTCAACCTTTGGAAACTAGGATGCGAAAACATTAGTGAGATCCCTAGAGATATTTCTAAGGTATGTCTAGGGATGTCTCTAAGGTTAAGTATACGTATAGTTTATAGTCCTAGAATTGCGTTAACGATCTTAGAATTTAACCTAAGATGTTAGATATTGAGGGTACTCCCCCTTTTATTATGTTGTTTTCCCTAGCATGATTTTTTCCTCTCACACTATTCTTTATGGGTTTTAGACGATGGTTGGAACCCGAAGGAACCATGTTGATAAATGCAATGGACAATGCAATGATTGTCCTTTTGAACAAAAAAATGTTATGGGAGATGGAGTGCAAAATCTTATTGATATTCTTACACAAGATATGAATCATTCTCGACTTCCAAATGAGCAGAGAGGGGAACAATATTCTATTGAGTCCTTCATGAGGCAACGTCCACCTTCTTTCAGCGGGTCTTCTGATCCACTTGTTGCTGAACAATGGATCAGTACTACTAAAAAGATATTTTCAGTTCTTCAATGTTCTGAACATGATAAAGTCATCTTAACAGTGTATCGTATGGAAGGTGATGCTGATCAATGGTGGAATCATATCAAGAATATGAATCCAAGAGATGAAATTGAGTCCATGGAATGAGACGAGTTCAAGAACTTATTTTTCAATAAGTACTTCCCTCGTATTCTTCGAACAAAGATGGAGAAGTAGTTTCTTGAACTAAAGCAAAAGGATGATGAATATGTTGGTATATACGAAGCGAATTTTACAAGGCTTTCAAGGTATGCATCTGGATTTATCATCCAACCTGAAAGTAAAGTTGATTGATTCTTCAGTGGCTTAAAACCAAATCTTCGAATGGCATTGTCTTTAAGAGACTTCAATAGCTATGAAGAAATTGTGTGTTGTGCTATCAAGGTAGAAATGGAAGTTGGTGTTACTTATCCATCTCATAGTTTTTACAAGAAACGAAAGATAAAGTTCAAGGAGAAATCTCAGAATAATGGTGAAAAGAAGATGAATGTTTCCTTATGCTCAAAGTGTGGAAAGAAGCATGGTGGAGATTGTCTTAAAGGGACAAGTAAATGTTTCAAATGTGGAATGGAAGGTCATCGGACATTTGAATGCCGCAATGATAAGAAGAAGATGTCTAATGATGCAAAAAAAGGAAGGGATACACATAATTAACCTACTACACTTCAATGCTTCAAGTGCAAGGAAATGGGGCATTATGCTAATAAATGCCCTAATCCAAGGGTTAGTGATGATCGACATGAGCAACCACTTAAGGCAAAGGAAAAAGGGAAGTCACATGCGATCACCATTGGCGATGTTGAATATGACAACGATGTGGTGGAATGATTAAGTGTTTATGTAATGGGATTCCAAATTAATGTTGTATATAGTATCGTGGAATATTGGAATATTTATGTATTGGTCTATTGTGGTTTTCAAAAATTTTATGGTACCGATAACAATGGATAGTGATTGAGATATTTTTGGTAAGCAGATGATATGTGCATAATGAAGGGATAATAATATAATGAGATGTTTGATTGTATTCATGATCTCATGATTGATATAAGGACTAAGTGATATCGTGGTTTGAGTATAAAGAATTTTGAGGATTTTGGTATGTGGAAAGTGTTAACTTTTAACTGCATTCGTGTTTTCAATAAGGTTCAATGGGTATTCATTATTCAAGAGAATACATGATTAAGGTATTCACAAGTTTGTAATTTGGCCAACAAGATATATCTTATGATATATGGGGGATAAATGATGGCTTTCACGTGATTGTTATGTGACATTTCAAGTAATCATTTTCTTTATACTATGAGCTTGGACCAAAGTATTTTAGATAAGCCTAAATATTGGAATGGATTATGTTGGAAATAAGTTAGTATTGTTTAAGGATAGAAGTTTTTTTTGATATTATCTATGGGATGTTATAGTAATGTTGTTTTTGAAAAAGGACAACCTGTAGGATGGGCGACAGCCCATCGCGTCAGACAAGGATGTGGGAATCGAACCCACAACCAAAGTGCGACTGACCTTTATCTCCTACCACTAGCATACAAGAAGTCTCTGTTTAGTAGAAACTAGTTTTGTTATATTAAGTAGTATGATATATGAGGTATAAGTCAATTTTAGGAACCATATATGATTAATCTCACTATAGATTGACTTATGTATATTTAATAACATTTACTAACCTTTGGTTTGAGACAGATGGAATGACCTATCATTCTATCACATGATCTTCTAACACTTCACGAATAACAAATTCAACTTTATTTCTTTAAGAGATGAAGTGAAAATTGTTCAAGGCACGAACAACAGTGAGATTGTACCAAAATAAAGTAAGTATTTATTCTAATTAAAATTCTTCAACTTTAGGGAAATGATCTTGAAAACCAAAAATGTTGTCCTAGTTCCCTTATATCCTATAAATCAGATGGTACCCTAGATCATCACAAATCAATAGCTTTGTGATTGTTGGCTTTTTCATAGCCATGTTCTCTACCACTCTCCATCAGAACTTGATGGTTAGATTTTTCTTCCATATCCATATTTTCACCTATGTTATCCTACGTGGAAACCCAGTGATGAGTTAATTTGGTTAACCATTACATTTCATACTTTAGTTTTTAAAGCCATGTTTTGGTATTCCTTTTTATGATGTGGGTTTCTATTAAAAAAACTTTCGAGTAGTAAACCATTTATAACCCCGACGAATTTCGAGGGAGAAATTCATTTTAAGGGGGGTAGAATGTAACACCCCGAGATTTTATGAAAAATATTCCTTTTAATTTCGTTAATGTCTTGTGTTTTATGCTACAACAATATTACCTTGTGCTATACGCAACACCGTATTAGCTTGCAGTATACGCAACACTATTCTTGGATTGTATTACACACAATTTTGATAATAGTTATTCTACGCAACATTGAGTATATATAAATACATATTCAATGTATAAATGAATTATGGTTGGATTATATTATACAAAACAATGAAGTATTCTTGCACAACACGCAACCCTGACTGGGCTTGCATTACACGCAATCATGACCTTCCTCGATAGCGTGTGTTTTACGCATTACCGAGTTTTACTAAACAACGATATATTTTTATAATAATATTATTAAATAGCCTTTATGAATAGTATTAACTAAATTTTGAATCTTATAACATTATTATTCATCTTACACATTTTCGAGAACATTGTATAAGAACAAAATAAAATTTTCGGGTAAAATATGTATTTTTCAAAAAATGCAGTTTTGCCGCCTTTTGATAGAGAACCCACGTTAAATCTAGTTTTTGACATGTTTATAAGTTAAATTTGACAAAATAAAATTCTTCTTTTGAATCATGAAATAAAAATTTACATTGGATAAATTTTTCATATTATTCTGGTAACTTTCATATTTGGATGAATAGTAAAAACACGCTATATTTTAATTAAAAACAACTTTTTTCATCACAATAATTTATATGGTTAAATTATAATATTGAGTGGTTTTAATGTATAAATAGAATATATTTTTACCATTTAATATAATTTATGTCATTATCATTGATTTAACTTTGAATTCGTAGGATAAATCAATTCAATCTTTTGAAATGTTTTAAAGAAAAACCCGTTTTCTTTCGACAACGGGATTAATTTTAATTTAATTTCTGAAACTTTTGTGTATTGAATTTGGAAAAATGGATTCCATATTTGCAATCAGTGGATCCAAATTATGTTTATAAGCTACTTTTTTATTTTTGGGAATTATGAATAGTAACTACGGTAAATTTTATTTACCATAGTTAAAGCTAAATCGAGTAATTAAGGGTAAATATAATATTATAAAATTACCCTAAAACATGTCAAAATCCTATTGGATGACTAAAAATCGACCCATATCACCTAATGGTCGGATTAGATTCATTTAATGGACTTTTGTCCATGAAAATAATTTAATTATTATTAAAACCAAAGAATGTGACAACATGTCACTTTCTTAAATCTTATAAGTATAATAATTTTAATTTAGTGATAAAATTCATGAAACTTAAAAAATGAATAGTATACAGAAAGATAATACAATTATATACATCATAGTAATTTATTTAGAATTTTTAGGGATTAAATAATTATCATTTATTATGACACAATGATGATGCAGTAATTGTCTTATTAATGAAATATTGACATAATTGATGTTATAAATATTCAAATAAATGTAATTTAAGACTTTTTATGAATTAAAATAATTTTATAGGTTAATATTAAATGTTAGTATTGATTTAATTAACTTTTTTCTAACTAATAATTCTGTAATGATTTTCACAAAAATTAATTAATAAAAAGTTTCAAAATTGACATAAAATAGTTTTTAAAACATATATTATATTATTAATTGTTATTTTATTCCTAAAAATCTAAAGTTCGGCCAAATGACTTAGATAAGGTTAGAATAATAATAATAAACAACTTGGGCTTCTTTTGGATTCTTATAGTAATTTTATTAACCTTATAGTATAAGAACACAAGAAGACACGGTAAAAGTAAAATTATTTAACTTAATGTTAAATCTAGATGATAAGGTTAAAATAGGAACCTAAACTTGTCTAAATTCTATTGGATGAGAGGGTTTCGACCCATACACACCTTAGCTTAGAAATAAATCAATTTAGAGCTATTTAAAATGGAACATGACTTTATAATGAAATTATATTTTTAGTTTTTCCAAAGGAGCCCCTCTCCTCCCTTATAAAAGGGCACCTCCACCCTCTCCTCCTCACACCAATTTGAGCATTCAAGCTCGTCCAACCCCTGCTAAATTATCTTCTCCACTTCCCTAGAAACATCCTAGAGGTTCCGGTGTACTTTAAAGACCAATCTTAGTGCCCTAAGAGGAGGTTTCAAAGAGGCGTATCAAAGAACAGGTAATTTCTTCTCCCGATTCTTTCAGGCTTCTTTCTTCTTCAACTTCTTCTTCTTTAGTTGTTTCATTATAAAGTAGTAACATCAGTATCTATAATATACTGATTTGTTATTATAAATATTAAACAACCCCATTTCACCTTCTATCCATCCTACAGAAAACAAAATCACCGCGCGTGCGTACGTACAGAATACCGTCTCCACGCCGTGGTGTAATCTGTTTTTCCACCAACACCTTACATGGATGGGTATAATGGTGTAAAGAATAACTATAGATAGTTATTATAACATCATACTGATTCTGATATATTGTATCATCCACTCCAATTCAATTCAATAATTATGGAAACGATATCATCGCTCGTGCGTACATACGGACTACCGTCTCCACGAGGCGATGAGATTCGTTCCCCATGTTAACCATTTAAAGATGATTATAAAGTATATATAAGAAATAATAATGAAATATATGACATTATAAAGCTACTGGATTTATGTATATATGTATGACATCTACTTAATTCCATTCATCTCAATAAGGAAACGAAAACAGCGTTCATGCGTACGTACGGCCTACCGTCTCCATGAATGATATATTTCTTTCCATTTATCGATCTATTATATATATATGTATATTATGAATATATATTATATATAAATAATGTTTTATATTCTGTAATTAATTAATCATGATCTAAGTAATCATATGAAAAATTACAATTTAAAACACGAACGACAAATGAGACGATTTTACCCAAAACGCTCTTTAACATGGAATTTACAAAAGAACGGGTAATATAAAGCCATAAGTGAACCATATATGATACTATAACAATGATTATTATTCTGAGACAAGTCAATGACTTTATTTAAATCATTATAAAGGAGTTTTGGACACATAAGAAGCAAATCGGACCTAAGGTAAGGGAAAATATCACAATCTCATTTTATCCGAGATTGTTTATAATTTGGTATTTTCTGGGGTGTATTTTATCATACACATCCATGTTTCCTCAATATGTAATATTACTTCCATCCACCTACAATTGTTTAAATCCAATTTTACCCTTCGGTGAGTTTTTAGTAAAAGATATGAATCGAATCTTTTGTCGTTTTTTGTACGAGGTAATTTTTGACTTTTCCAACAAAAGTATGAGAAGAATGTTTTTTTTAACTTATACGGCATGAATGGATTTTTAAAACATTATTTCCAAGAAGATTCCTTTACAAGTTTTCAAGTCAACATCTTTTAGTTTAGAATTGTATGGCATGTTAAGAAAGGAAAATGTTTTTGAAGTAGAAAGGATATTTTCCTCAATAATGGATTTCAAGTGTTTTATCAAAATTATTTTCCATCTAAGATAATATAGGGTACTGTTTCTATCCTTATTATTACTTTAATTTGATTATGTTGTGATGGAATTATTTTCCTTTATCTTATATGAATTTTTTATGATGTCATGTTGTTTAAGATTCCCATTTTTATTACACGGGTTATGCTATGATGTATGGTTTCTGATTTTGTGGCACACATAAGAATGGTATCATTATGAGATGGGTGGGACCTATATCTCCTTCCAATGCATTGGGTAAAGATTTTATATCTCATGAGATAGACATGGCTGGAACGGTTGGTTAAACCGGTTCAGTGAAGCAGGACTGAAACGAGGAATGAACTCGGTTCAGAAATGGACTTTGTCCACTAAGATAGTCTTGGAAATGAGTCTTGACTAATAAAAAATGATTCTCTATGATTATGTGTGTACTCCACAACGTTTCATGTTTTAAGTTATGATTATTGGGATACATTTCACTACTATGATTTATCCCATGTTATGATATTATGATCTCTTTTACAGGATTAAGATTTCTAAAATGTTATGTTCTTATGAATATGATGTGATTGATATTTCTTTTGTTTACCCTTACTGAGCATTTGAGCTCACCCTTTTATGTTTTCTTTTCCCCAAGATATAAAGAAAGGTTTTAGGTAAAACAAATAAGATCTTTATGGGAGATGTTGAAGATCTTTCACCATGATTAGAAGATTATATTCCGAGTTTCCAAAGACACTAAACTATTACGGTCCTTGTGTGTGTGTGTTTTTGTTATATACTAAGTATTCCGCAAAAGTAATTTAATGTCCATGTACGTCAAGATTTGGGTCTCTACAGGATTATTGGGCTATAGAGAAATGCAACAAGGATTTTGCCCAAGTTAGAATCCAAAGGAAGCAGCAAATTCAAGAGCTTAAGGAGATTCGATTGTCTTCATATAAGAGCTCAAGGCTATACAAGGATAGATTAAAAGCATCACATGAAAAAAATGACCCATAAAAGAGAATTTAAAGTTGGAGAGAAACTCTTGCTCTATAGTTCACGACTAAAGTTGATGCCTGGTAAGTTGCGTTCCAGGTGGTTAGGTCCTTATGTTGTTACTAATGTTTTTCCTTATAGTGTAGTTGATATCTCACAAGAGGACACAAGAAGGAGAATCACATTCAATTGGAAACACTTGAAGAAATACATTGAGGTACTTACTACTGATGTAGTGAATTTCATCACACTACATGACCTCATCATCACTTGAGCATATTAGGCTGTTCCTTACCCTTTATCTTTTATATTCTTTATTCTATTTAAAATTATTTATTTCATGGGCATATATCATCTCATACATTCACATTGAGAATAATGTAATATTTTAAGTGTGGGTGAGGGGACAACATTTTGTGGTAGATATTTAGGATTTCCATATGTTTGTTTTGTGTGTATTTTCTATTAAGGTTTTGATTAAAATTTTCAAAAATAAAACAACAAAAAACTAAAAAAAACTAGCAAAAAAAAAAACAAAAAAAATCAAAAATAAAATAAAATAATATATCATGTATCATTATCACGTGAAACAAATGGAAAATGCATATTTTCAAAATTCATTGGTAGAATGATAAGAATGAGTAAGATTTCATCATTAAGGGTTGATTTTTAAAAAAATTTAAGTCATCGATGATATGAATGATTGTGTCATTATGAAACCTTTTAGATTTTGAAATCATTATTTGTGATATTTTTTCATGGTAAATTGTGTCATTGATCCCCCCCAAATTTTCACTCAACCATGACTCGTGAAATTTTTTCTACTCAATTAAAAGTATAGTCAAGTTACATAAAAAAATTCATTGGTTGATCTATACATTCATTTATCTTCCGAGCAGTTTCATTATAGTACCGAATTGACCTATGTGTGAGTAACTATTATCTAACTGTTGTACGCCCTAAAAAAAGGGTTTTGCTTTGGACATGTCAAAAACCACTCTTCATAGACCTTTGATCTTTTCACAACTATTACAATTAGTGTCATGAGGAGATCAAACAAGGGTTGAGAGTTGAGTGTGAGATTTGTTCCAAGTAAAACTTAAAAAAATAAAATAATAATGATAATAATAAATGAGGGGAGTGATAAAATGTACAACATATGGGGATATATTCGTCAGGTTTTTAAGGTTTGACTTTTGGGAATGCTTAATTGAATGGGTCTTGAAATTCGATTGCAAAGGAATGAAAAACAGGTTCAGTTAATTAAACCATGTTAGAAGAATTGTTTTACATGATTTGAATATACTGAATAACAAGTGGATTTATGAGCTTAGAATGGTTGGCACACACGCACGTGGAGAATTAGTGGCATGGTAGACCCATGACTTGTTTTTCTATGATTAGTGTTATAAATCTCACTAGAATTTGTTTTGACACAATTTATGAGATACTTACATTAAAATTTATTGATATTGACTCTTTATGTGACCTCTAATTTTCTTATATTACTACGTTGGATTGAGAAATATGAACATGCATATTTTTCACCATTTTTTCGAATACATGATATGAGGTTTTTTCTAGGAGTGAAAAAGGGTAAGTGTGGGGGAGTTGATGAAACACATTTTTATTAAATATTTTATTGATAATAAATGATATAAGTTCCTCATATTTTTGTAAATGTGTTCATTTATGAAATATTTGGGATTAGATAATTCATTTAAAAATTTGTTGAAAATTCCAGTTTTACCATTTAAAATTCACTGTAGCATTTCGGACATAAATAATTTGATATGAATTATTTGAACTTAAAATTCTTCAAATATGTTCCTAAATTAATTGGATACAACATTAATTGAGGACATTGAAGCTAAATCATCCATTTGGTTTGTGAAAATGGGCTATGAAGTCAAAGTCGGGCTGGACACGCCAGATTAGACATGTATTATGTATTTGAGAGAAATATCCTACCTCCATTCTTGGAATGGGATCAACATTCTATAGTCATTCAGGAACAAAATTTCTCACAAATCACCCTTCTTGATAGAGAGCCGGTTCACGTGCTTGGAAGGTCAAATGGGCCGTTCAAGTTGGGTTAAAATATTTTTCTGAATTTCACCATTCACACTTGAAAGCACTTATAACCTAGCCTCCCATACACTCTATAAATTGTTATTTTTCTCATTTGAAGGGTGTTTTACATGCCTTATATAATTGGGAGCATAGGTGAAGTGGTTCTTTTCCATTTTAATTAACTATTGGAGGAGGGATTCTTTCAAGGTAGGAGATCCTCCAAAATGCTATTCTCTTCCTCTTCTTTGTTGTGATGTTTTTGTTCTTTCAATAAACTTCTTATTTTATCTTACATTTCTTTTATTCTTATCAATTTTCTTATTCTTTTATCTTCATTTTTTTTCTGGAATTATAATGTAAAAGTGTGATTTGGTTATACATATTATAAACCACTGCAAATGCAATTCGCTTCTACGATGATTACACCACCCATGAAAGAGTAGTGTTTTTATTAAAAGGTATATCTATTACCTTCCTCATTAATTTATTTTGAATCCATGAGTTACTATAATTCAATTAATATGATATATTAATTGATTTTTTAAGATAAAGTAAATTAGGCAAGCAATTGAACAATTCATACAAAAACACGCGAGGTTGAGGTTTGTGTAAATTGTGACAGTGCGATCTTAATCGGTAATACAAGACCACATTGGATAAATTTGTAGAGTTAAAATATAATCTTTAAACTAAATTAATCCCCATTTCCAGAGTGTATGTGAACTCTAATTAACCATTGAACATATGATAACCTAATAACATCAATTAAATAAGGGTGATACAATTTCATGTTCTGAAGCTAGCCTAGGGTTTTAATAATTTCATCTTTGTGGTTAAGTTAACTCTTTTAGGGTTTGAGGGTTAAAAAATTAAGGGATTATAGTTATGTCGATGTTAATTTATATGATAATGATAAATAATTGAGTTAATAGTTAGAGTTATTTCTGTTATTCCTTTTAAATATTTTTTTAAAAAATCTTCTTGTTTTTTCATTTTAATCGAACTTCATTTCAAAACAAAAAACAAAAAAATATACAATCACCTTCTAGAGAAATTATTCTAGATTTATAAATGATAAACAAACCCATCATTTTAATTAGTGTTCTTAATAAATTTTATTTTATTTTAAAAATACCATTAATATGTTGTTAAATTTACTTCCTCCTTTGAGAGACAACTTTGGTCAGCCACTCTGCTGCACCTAAGTACCCCAAAAACCATTAATATTTGAAGGTGCCAACAATAGCGCCTTTCACTCCCACATGGAACTATAAATCTTTCCTCTAATTATCAAAATATTTTATTTCTTATATTGTGATGATTTAATATGAGGTTTAATATCCTTTACCTTTCTTGTTTTCTATTCAAAAATTTATGGGCCTATGAGTTTCCTCTCGCCACCTTCATCCCAACAAGTTGGTGAATGATATATTTTTTCTTATAATGCTTCATACGGTGTCATTTTAATACTTGAGTGGAAACTATTATTATAAGAAAAATCTACCCAGGTTATGTTTTTATCCAACATTCCTTGAAAGTTGAGGGATCATGGTCTCAACATGTCATCCATTGTTTGAATTATTATTTCAGACTGTCCATCAATTTGAGGATGATAGGAAATTATCAAATGAAGCTTGGTGTCAGGAACGTTCTGATGACTCTTCCAAAATTTCGATTTAAAGGGAGGGTATTTATTGGAGGAAATTTATAGAGTTGAGCCATTATGTCTTACAACTTCATTAATATAGAATCATATGAGGCATTCAAGAGGTAGGTCTTCCCTTATAATAAGAGTATCTGTAGATTTGTTTAAGTGATCAACAATAACCCATATTTCATCATTTATTTAAAGAGTATTTGGTATTCCTATGAAAAAGTCCATTGTAATTTCACCCCATTCCCACATAAGAATATATAGGGTTTTTATAACTCCTTTAGGATACTACCTCACAACTTTAACTTGTTGAAAATCCAGGAATCTGGATATATAATCAACAATTTCCCACTTCATTTTATCCAACCAAAAATTTACCTTCAAGTCCCTATACATATTTGTGATTCCAGGGTGTATAAAGAAGATTATGCTATGGGTGTCATCCAAAAATTCCATTTTTAGATCAGGTATATATGGAATACATATCCTTTTTCCAAACTTTATAACACCATCTTCACAAAAACATTCTGCCAATTTTCTATCATTCATAGATTTCATTTTATTCTAAAAGTCATCATAATTATATTTGAAATTCATTATCCACTCTAATAAATATAGTTTTTAAATCATTTGAAAAATTATTGATGTATCCTCTTATATATAAATTACCATATCCATTTTTACTAGATCCATAAACATATGATACTTCTCAATCCTCATCTAGTTTAGAAATCACTAATCCTTTCTTCTCATTGCATCTCCTACCTTATTTTATTTTCCTGGGTGTTAGTGTATTGAGAAATAATAATCGTTGAGTAGATCGAGCCTTTTACTTTTACTCATATTGAGCTCTTTCTGTGAGAATATGTGTTTTAGGATTTTATGATCTGTGTATATCTCACATATTTCAACAAAGAGATAATGTATCTATATTTTCAGAGTGAATATTATAGCTGATAACTCAAGATCATGGGTTGGATTGTTCTGTTTATGATTCTTTAATTACCTTGATGCATAGGCAATAACATTAAAATTTTTCATTAAGACACAATAACATCCCTTATTTGAGGCATCACTATATATGAAAAACCCATCAATACCAGATGGTAGAGTCAAAATTGGAGCATTGAATAATATCCTATATAGTGTTTCAAATAATTCTTCACATGCTTTTTTCCATTGAAACTTAAACCCTTTATGTGTAAGCTTGGTTAAGTGGTTATCCAATCTGAGAAAATTATGAACGAATCAATGATAGTAACCTACTTAACTAATGAAACTACATACCTTAGTTATGTTTGTTAGTTTTGAACATTATCTAAATGCCTTTGTCTTTGTAGGATTAACTGATATCCCGACATCAGTGACAATATGGAAAATAAAAAATCATATTGAATCTAGAAATAAAACTCGGTAAATTATTACATATAACTCTTCCCTTATAAGAGTCTTAAAAATGATTTTAAAGGGATTATCATGGTCCTCATAGATTTTAGAATACACCCGAATTTCATCAATGAATTTCATAACAAATCATCAAGATATTCCTTGAATAGTATATTCATTAGGTATATGAAAATAAAGGGTGCATTAGTCAATCTAAATGGAATTACTATAAACTCATAATGTCTACACCTCATCTGAAGAGCTATGTTCAGAATATACTCCATATTTACCCACAATTTGTGACACCGTATATGAAGACCAATCTTTGAAAAATATTGGGCTCTATGAAGTTGATCAAACAAATCATCAATGGGAGTTATAGGGTACATTTTATTTATTGTAATGAAATTTATTTCCCTATAATAAATGCATAACCTCAGGGATCTATATTTCATTTTAACAAAGAGGACTTGGGATCCCCATGGAGAAACACAAGAGAGAATAAATACCATATTACCAAGATCCTCTATTTGTTTCTTCAATTCGACCAATTCTACAGTGTCTATTCTATAGGAAGCCTTTGATACTAGCCTTGTATTTGGGACTAAATTAGTGGATAATTCTGCTTCACGCTTCGGCTGATATCCATGTAGATGCTCAAGAAATAAATCAATGTATTCCTGCATAAAAGTTACATCCCCAATTTTAATATTACCTCCTCCATAACTAGATGTTTTATAATATTCTTCCCTAATAATTTCATTTAGTAGAGGCACTGGCAGTGGATCTATATAAGAATCATGTGAGGAAGCTTTGACTCTACAGATGAGGGATTCTACATCTACCTCAAAAATTATAATTTCCTTCATTTTTCAATAAATATTTACATAATATTTTGATATATAGTCTATACAAAGGATTATATCAAATTCAACCATAGGTGTGATTATAATTTCAGCACATATGGAACCTTTATGTATCATAACGGGGACTAACCCAGATATCTTTGTTGCAATAACACTTCCCTTATAAGTTTTGACTGAAAAATCCCTTATTAAATTAAAAGGGAAGTTCCAAATCTTATTGAAAAAATAGGTAGATATAAAAGAGTGAGACAATAATAAATCAAATAACACGTTGACTAAATTTGAAGAAATGATTAGTGTACCTACCATCACATCATTTGGTACTTCCACCTCCACTGTAGTTATTTCATATGTTTTTCCATATCCCCTTAGATTCTTATATGGTGGATTACCTTGATGATTAAGGAATTAATTTTCATAGCGCCATGAATCCTTGGATTTGTAACAATGAATATTTTTGTTTACCTTATTACCATTGCATTCACTAATAATATGGCCTCTTTCTACACATTTATAACAAACTTTCAATTCCTTTAAGTATTTCCCAGGGTTATTATTTCCAAAATTATCATATGATGGGAATTTATTCATCCTCATATTTTTATTTGATGTATTCCCATTATCTTGGTGCTCATACAAACTATTATTATCTGGGTTTTCATTGAATGCATTAGATCATGATAATTCCTTCTCTGTCTTGATGGCACATAAAACTATTTCTTCAAATGATGACTAATTTTGACAAACTAGTTCCCTTAGAAGGTTTGGATTAATAACTTAAAATAAGTGGGTTATGTTGAACTCTATGTTGTGTATATAATATATAGTATAAATTGATGAACTTGTAAAGGTAGGTTCATAATATGCAACATTCTTTTCTTCCTTTTGGTTTAATCTAACGAAATTTGTCTTCATCTCATTTTTTGATCACGAGGGAAGTATGTATCAACTAATATACCTTAAAATTACTCTGTTCCGTGAGTAAGATTTATTATTCCTCTATTGTATTCTAGATAAGAGACCAAAACTGATCAGAATCACCTTGGAGACAATAGACTGCATGTGTAACCTTTTACTTTTCACCAGATTCCATGACTATAAATATCTTTTCTAGAGACTTAATCCTTTTCTCTTCTATAATTGGATTAGTAGTACCACTAAACGATGGGGGATTATATGGAATAAAGTGATCCATCATAAGAGACTCTCTATGTGTAATATGTTTCTCTCTTTTGGAAATGTTATTTATTATAACCTAATTAAGCTGCCCTAATATTTCTATAATTTTCTCTGTTCCAATACCAGCTGTATTGGTTTCCTCAGTGGGGAAATATCTACATTTTCTTTGAATATCAATACCATTCATCCTTCCAAGCATGATTTCTAAAAAAATTGCATATACTAGATTAGCTTGTAAAATCACGAATTTAAACATGGTATAACACTCACTATAAATTCATCTTAAATTAAAAATTTGATTACTTTTAGAGAATTTTTACATTTAAATCCTTTATAAGGGTTGGTAAATAGAATGTGAATTATCCTAAGAGTATTCCTTGGAAGTTTCAAACTAGATGCATAGTAAGGCATGTTTTCAAATACCAGGTTACTGCAAGTCAGACCCAGAACACCCTGTGAGAGTTATTTCTCCTAAGTATGTTTGTACTAGAATGACGAGCACTTCTAGAATCTAGATAGGGATGTATTTATAGGAATACCCATATAATAAACACCTTAACAAAATTATAAGATGTTATCTTAAACTTATATCATAGGGTTGTGAGCACTAATCTTTGTTTTCTAAATATAGTTCCTAAGGTCACTTCTAAACTTCCTTTGATTAAAACTGCAATTCCCAGACCCTAGGAACCTGGTGCTAGTGCATTATTATATTACATTGGCATGCTTACAAGGAAAAAAATCTCTAAGTACTGATCAGTTAAACAGGCTTGGAAATAAATATTAAATACATGATACCCACGATATATTGGGTATAAGAAATAAAAACATGATACATAATAAAAAGAAATTAACAACATCCTTGAATGATTATTTAAATATTCATTCTTCATAGCCTATAGAAATGAAATATAATAAGTGTGAGCTCAAATGCTCATTAAGGGTAAGTAAAGTAAAATAAATAATGAATAAGTTGGAATAAATTGACATTTCAAGTTGAATAACTAATAAAACATGGAATTAAAATAATTAGATAAGTAAAAATAAATATTGAAAGGTAAGAAACTGAAACACATGCCATTTAATCAATAAATTGAAAATTGAACTGTATCCATATATATGTCGATAAAAAATATCATGGATGTATAGTAATTGAAAGTAAATGAGGTAAATAGTTAATTATTAGACTCTATATTTTCTAGGTAAATGGTACCTTTACTGTGAAAAACTTTTATAAGTCTTTTTACAACACGAAGGGTAAACACCTATATAATTTGGCTAAATGATTCATCTCATGAGACTACCAATGCATTGAGGGCCGATATCTAACCATGAATAAACTATTTCATACCATTCAAAAACATTCATCATATTCATGAACAATGTGCCTTATAAAAATATTCAAATTTAATGAAGGATAAGGATTTATCAATAAATACTCAGTGGAGGCTAAGTAACAAAACCGTTTCTTGACATTAATTAATGAAAATACCATTTAATGATCATAAAATCATTATTGAGGGAAATGAAATTTAAAACATTCTAATGTGTCCAACACCACATTAAAACATTTAAATCATAAAACCAATTAAGGAATAAGAATAAAAAATAATTATAATATCTTGAGTGTAAGGATATTCATGTTATAAAATGTTATATTTTAATAAATACACCAAATAAATCTGAATTTTTTCATAATAAAAAATAAGTGTCAATTGAATGAAAATTGAGAAGAAACGCCTTACCTTAACCTACATTTTATTGTGTGTTTATTTATTCTCCCTCATAGTGGTTTAAAATATTTAAATAACTTATACCCGAACCATAATCATGTTTATAATATGATATATTAACTTCTTACTATATTTTATTACTCTATTGTTAATACTCTTTCATTATTTTAGCTATTTGTTGTGTCGATGATGATGATCATGTAAATTTTTATTTAAGGATAAAGAGAGTTAAAAAAGGTCATATAAATACACATCTATCATAGAGAATTTGGATCCTAATTATTCTTGAAATATTAAATTCTAAGGGCATCCCCTATAACTATATTGACACCCTTAGGTTTCAAGCTGTGCGCACTGTGTAATCTTATGGTATCTAAACCAAGGACATAAATTATATAACTGTGGTCTGTAAATGATGAATTAATTATCTTATATATTTATTACACATATATTTAGAATAATCCATAATATTTTAAGATAATAAATTAATTGCACCATTAATGGAGATGGTATGCCATACATAAGCATGAATGTTACATTCATTTCTTTGTCATATTTAAAGAATGAAAAATAAATGAAAAATAAAAGAAAAATAAAATAACAATAAATAAAAATTATGTATATTATAATTAAAATATAATATATATGTTATACATATTAAATATGTTTATTTAAATCATCCTTAACACGTTCCATGTATAGAATGGATGAATTTCATTTGCTTTGAGGGGGCAGTAGTGCACACTTCCTCAGATGATGTTAACATATTAATGCAAAATCAGAAGTATTAAAGGTATGTTCTAAATAAAACATAAATAAGTATAAAAAAATTATAAATGTCATATATAACATATATAAATTGGGTTTCCATCATAATGTAAACCATGATAGGTGCTAAAGGAAAAATGAACAATCATTGTTTTAGGAGGCAATATTCTATGTACACAGAAACAATATATTTTTTATACATTATGTGGAGGTGTGTTTAAGTATAGGTAAAACCCTATAAATTAAAAAAACCAATATATTTATGATACTGGTGTTGTTATATAATCATTTTATAAAGATATTTTAGAGTGTGGAGAATGGAAATGAAACTAGATAGCTTTAGAGAAGACATCACCTCTTAATAAGGCAGCTTCTTCTGATTTTTACAAAAGGTTTCCTTGGATGTATTTCTACACAAAGAGAGGATTAAAGGTGTAGGGGATGTATTTTTAAAATATATATGATATGATATTGGCTTAATATAAGTTTTCTGAGAGGTGTGAGGTATGGGGAGAGGTGGTGGTGTTTTATTGGGAATGAAAATGACTCACTCGGATTTGTTTGGAAACAAGTTGTTGTACACTTGTTATTTCCTAAAAAAAGTCATAAAAACAAAATAAACTAAATAATAAAAGGTTTATATATGATATATGTCCATGTAATAGTCTTGGGACAAGTGAATAGGTCATTTAGGCCCTTAAGTTAAAGGTTCAACCCCATGTTAAGATTAGTTTTGCCTTTATAATTTTAATTAATTTTAATTACTTTCACTAATGTTTTTAGTCAAAAACTAAGTTTAACTTGTAATAAATTATAAATTATTCTTATTCCAATTATGGAATACAATTTTCCAAATTCCAATAACATATTTGGAAGAATATAATTTAAATTTAATCCCACATACGAGACGACAATCTAGGGTTTTAAAGAAAACATGTCCAAAAGCTGCCTACACTTTAATAGTCGATTTAAAAATAATTTGATTATAATAACCTAAATGGGGTTAATTGATAAAAATATAATATAATAAAACTTTAAAACCAATTAAAATAATAATTTAACCATATAAATTAATTAAATTAAAAATTAGTTTTGAATTAAATTTCAGCATTTTGACTATTCATTAAAAAACGAATCTTCACTAAAAAATAAAAACAATTCACCCTAAACTAGTTTTTTTGTTTATATTTCAAATAAAATTTATATTTTATCATATTATATTTATAAAAGGTTGAAAATTTGGATTTAAAATGTGGTTTAAATCAAAAGTAGACAAATCTACTTTTAATAAAAATATAGTATTTTATGTGCAATATTTTTTGTTCTTATCTTATTATTATATAAAATATATTATATGAGTTTAGTTTTTTTGGATAGATAAATATATTATTTAACTATATAAACCCTCTAAAAGTTATATAATTTATTTGATCATTCAAAATTGGACTAAGTATTGTTTTGATTAAATCAGGTGTTATGTGTATTAAATTTATTCTAAAGGAAAATATGGTAACATATTGTGGTGATACACCTGGGATTTTGTTCAAGATAGTGTTGAGGGTTTTCGACAATCCTTATGTAGTGGTTTTTTATGATTTCAGTGTGCTGGGAACACCTAGTGAGTATTAAAGATATTTTGAATATTTAGTTTTTAATTAAGAAATTAATTTTAAAATGTTATAATTTATTTTCTATGGTGAATAGAACATGAAATGAGATTAAGATTTGATATGGGCTCAGATGAGGCATGAATTGGCTTGGTCAAGGCTTAGTGGAACTTGTATTGGGTGGTAACAACTTGTAAAAAATAGTTTTTCCATTTAATACAATCTCATTTTCCTATTTATGCATGATTTACCACTACATACATGTTTCATGGGAATGAGTAGAATGGATATGGACCAGCAGGGCCTTGGGATAGGGAGATATCACAATGTTAGACCTTTAATGCTTAGAAAAATTGGTCTTTGACATTTTGGGTGATTGGGATCACCTAAAGATGATATCAGCATGGGGAAAGGGCATGGGTTGATATAATGAGAGTTATTTAGGAGGTATTCAGATATGAAATGAGTTGAAGGAATATCCTATGAGGTTCCCTTGGTCTATTCAAGTTGAACTGAGGGGCATAATCCAAAAAAAGACCAAATAGATGACCATGTATCTTGTGTATAACATCATGGTACCTCATCACAGTGGAGTGACTCTTAATGATTACCATTTTTAGATAATACCTTAGATTCTAGATGTATGCGATAAAGGGTTTATTTATTAGAGTCACATGTTGAGTCATCTACCCTTGGAGATGTGAGATGAAGCCCAAGCACGGGTTGTGAGTTTTTGAATAGGGACGTGGTATAATGTTACCAAGGTGTTTGGGAAAAGAGAACATGGGATAGTACCTAAGGTATCATGATTAGGTCGGGATAATGCTCTAGAAAATAATTTTACATTACCTCATGAGTCCAAGGTCGAGGTGAGACAATATGATATAATATCTCTATGGGGTGATAGAGATGATATGGTTTTGATAAATAGAGAAACAAATATGACTAGAGGATATAGGGGGATGCGTTGAAGGATGGGATAAGGTGTGAATTAGTGAGGGTATGAGTTTTTATGGACTAATACCATAGTATCACCTAGTGAGATATATGAGGTGAAATTAGACTTTTGTTCTTTGGTGTGGGTGATTGATCTTAAGGCCTTAGCCCACTGTGAGTGAGATAACACTGGAAAGACTACTGTGAGTGGGTTGAATTCCTTATTATGAATGATGTCTAGGCCAAATATGAGTGACATGGTGTGACTTAAGATAAGTGTTTTCTCTATGAGTGTGAACGGATGTTCAAGCACTACCATGATTGAGATGGTAGCAGTTGAACATCCATTTATGAGATGGGTTCTTGGATATGACATTATAGGATCTGAGGAAGGACATCAATGAGGGAAATAGATTTGTTAGAATGATAGAAAGGGAATGATATCATATAATTGGACTTCCATGAGTGGGATAGAGTCTATTTTGGGATGAGATGTGAGTTTGGACATGGGACCCTACTTAGAGGGGGTAGTTGTCACGTTTTATATGGAACCCTACCCAAATTCTTTATGTAGAGGTTGGCTTACATGGATGATGGCATGACATGATGCAATGAGTTATGACATGTAACTGAAGTAGCTATAGTCAGGTATATTGGTGGCCTAGTTAGCACATAGGGACCCAACACACATGGTGTCATAGTGGAATTATTAACAATCGACCAGGGGGACTTAGTGAGAAACTATTGATATTTATTTTGAAAACCTTTTATGGGAAACTTATGTGAATGTAAAAACATTAAATATACTTACAGGTTGATCACATGACATTTATTTGATCATAATTTAGTGGATTGAGAGTATTTTGGGACTAGGTATATTGACGTTGATGGATGGCAGTAGTTCTAATATGTGTATTTTGTTTATTTTTTTTACTTTTTGTATGTGATCTTCCTAGTGAGTGATCAACTATATATTTTATATATACGTGGGTATATATGTTGTATTTAATTTATTATAACAGTATGTTGGTTTTATGATGTTCATTTTGAGGTTTGTGAGGGATATTGTTTTGTTATTTTCTACTATTTTGTGACTCTTATTCAATGGTATAGTCTCCCCATTGTATAGATTATTCCCTCAATGCTAGTTAATAACTGATGACATACAATGAGGCATTCTTGAGGCAATTACAGAATCTATCTTGGATGGTGGTTTTGGGATGGGGAATCAAAAAGTTGTATCATAAAATATTTTAAGATTTATGATTTATGGAGATGGTAAATTTTTGGTCTAGAAATGTGTCAATGTTTCTGAAGAACCTCAACCCAGTGAGTCATGAACACCTTTCTAGTAGGAAGTCTAGTTTCTCGGGGTATAATATTTGTACTCCTGGTTTAATTTGTAATGGATTAGATTCTTCTTCAATATGATGTGTTATTTATATGTAATTTATGGTTATGGAATTTGGACCTTTGTTTAGAGAAATAACACACATCATGATTAGAAATATTGGATAAAAATGACATACATGTGCCTATGTGTGATCAATTTCTAATGAGTGGTTAAACTGTTTAATGTGTCAAATAAAACTTATGTCTCGTTTTATCATTTAATTTTTCTATATAATTATACCCAGTTTAATTATGATATCATTTTTTATGAAAATTCATGTGGATCCTGGCGAATGTCGTCCTCTGATAATGGAAATAAAATCCCTTGATCAAGGTTTTTACATAGATATTTATTGGGTTGGTGCATGTATTTTATTCCCAGTAAATTAATTGATGAGGTCATGGTATGTTGGATATATAATCCTTGTATGGTATTGATCTTCCTTGATGATGTGAGATTAGTTACTTAAATGTTGAAAAGTAACCTATATGGTGTTTCACTATATAGATTCTTGGTGGAACTCTACTTAATCAGACATTGTGGTTTTTAAAGATCCCCCATTGGTTTGAGAAAAGGAACCTTAATTCCCTATAACTTTGTTATGTGAAGTATCCTGAATTCTTATGGAATCATGAATGGTTTTAGAGGGAAATATTAGTCGGATTCCTGACCTATTGGGTGTAGTGGTAGTGGGATCATGGGTAGACGATAAAGGTTTTTCAATAATTCCCATTTGGTAGGTGATAGTTTATTTGGATATATCATGAGATTTTTCTGAGTTTTTTTGATAAAATAATCATGTGTCTGAGGGTAATGGTCACTAGGTTAGGTATGTGATCCTAGATTATATTGGAATTGTCTAATGGTATTGTGAGTTGGGTATCATGGTTAGTTTTTAAGGGATCATGCTACTGTTGGGTTCTGGTTATGCTAAATAGAATCATGATAGATGATATTTGAGAGGGTTATTTGTGGATCACTCTATTTTTGCTGAAGGAGTGTGAGAATTGGAGTGAGTTTTTGGGGAAATGTTTTGGTGTGAGAGTGTTGGTATTTACTAGTTATGTGTGGTTCCAATTGTATTCAAGATTAATGAATGGTTAATGAAATGGTTTGTTAAGATATTTTTTTGTCATTGATAATACTAATAGGTGTTGTAGTCGTATTGTGTTGGTTTTATTCTATTCAACATGGAGGCCATAGTTTCGGTTATTAACATGAGTGTTGTCTAGGAGGCATAAAAATTGGACTCATTTGGGACATCAATCAAGGTGCATTGTAAGGGAATCCATATTTTGGGGAGAAAAATAATGATTCTTAGAGGATATAATTCAAATTTGGACAGTGATGGTAATTATTGTTGTTTTGTGCTTATTCTAGGGTTGGAGAATTTTGTTCACATCCAATCACAGAGTTTTGTAATGGATAGATCATGGGATACAAAGATCCATCATTTTGATTACAAGGAGATAATAATGATACTCCTATGGTGGGGAAAATTGTACCATTCAATAGTTATGAGATACATTTTATAAGGGTCGAGATGATTTGATATAGGTTGGTTCACGATCACGGTAGTATTGGGATTCTAGTGTGTGAATGATTTATTGTGATTTAATTCAATGTTAAATAATAGATTCAGTATTCAGATGTAATTCTGACTTGAGTCACTCCAATGGAATCAGGATTAGGATGGAATTTTGGAAATCTAGGTGTGAGTTGGAACATAGGTTTTCTAGTTCCCATGGTGAGATAATTATGGTTTAAGAAGGTGTTTGGTGATTTGACCATGGAATTAAACCATGAGTTGGGTTTGAACTTCGATTTTGATAATAAGTAAACATGTGATGCTTCTGAGAGTTAAGAAATCATGATTAGTTATTGTGAGGATGTGTATGTTAGTAAAACCAAGCATTTACAATGAAATTTTTCCACTAAAAAACCAAGTGGCCATTTAGCTCAAAGTTTGATGTAGTGAGATGGGAATAATTTTAGATATTTTTTTCTGGATGTGGTTGGTAGATAAGATAATCCTTGGAAAACATTTTTAGTGGGAAATTCCTATTCGGAGAAGAACCAAGGTTCAAAATCATTCTTATTAAAAATAACCTTATTATGGGGTGAACCTTGGGCCTAAATATGAACTAGATGTTGACACCACTGTGTATTATTATCGAAAATAATTTTAAGCACCGTATTTGTGTTAGTGTTTCTCCTGAGTGGGTGTATTGACTTTTGGGATATAGTGCTCTATGTGTTTGGAGTTGTGTAGTTAAAATATAGCTGGAATTTATATGTTTCATGTAGTGATTTTATGGTGAATTTAAGATCCATGTAGATCAAGGTAGATGGCTGAGGAATAACAGAGGATTATTTATGATGAGAAGCACTATCTTATAGAGTTTGTAATATCCTTTATTGTTACAGGTTATAAATTCCTATAGAAATTTGAATATTTGGATTAACAAGGGGTTCATTTGGAGAACCATGATTTTGATTGGGAATATAAGAAATGAAACATATGTAGGAGATGATTTGAATATTGGTAAGTGTATGGGGTGTTTGAGAGGTCATTAAATAAGATATGGGGGCGTCAGAGGGTGAATTTCATTAGCATTATATGTTCACACTATAACCCATTAGGGTTACAATGTAAATGAGTCAGGTAGGTGGATCAAGACCTCTTTATCAAATATTTCATGGAGAGAGTCATGGTTCATGTCATGAATGAGTTTTGGATGATGGTTGTCCCCTATAACATTTTCCTTTCAGGCTGTGAATACCCTCAGTTAAAGCGATTCCTGACATGGAACCTATTGGTCCTATCCTAAATGATGCATGTCTTGATCTTTTTGAATGGGACCCTTTTTCCACTTTTCTATTTAGGGGCCTATAGTTTTAGGAGATTTGGTTCATCAATGAGAATAATTATAAGTTGAAATCCCCATTCCTTGCTACTCCTTGAATCCCCTAGGAGGGGATAGATATTGGGTTTTTTGAATGTTTTTTGAGGTATGCTGATCTATTTTTGAAAAGGAACCTCCCAGACCAGTGAGGAATCACTGATTCTAGAGGGTGGGGGTGGGGTGAATGACTGAAACAATTTTTTTACATTTCATTAGTGATAGAACTATCATGATTGGTTAGAGTGAATCTTAATCACTATACAACATACACACATGAAGGGAAAAAATATTTACAATCTTCACCTCTCTTAATAAGAAAGCTAATCCTTAGGAGGATCTATATATCACTAAGACCAAATGGACCACTAGTTTCAACATGTTTGTAAAACAAGAATGCGTTATCTTTGTAATCATGTTTAAATATGTATATCAACATTTATACTGATTACCAAACTATTAGAAATATAAATATCATGATATTAATAAGAATACATCCTTCTAAACATAGGTAACATTTATTGATTCAGTGACTCTCTATTTCTTCTTCTTAAACCAAAAGAAACTCATGTATAACCTCTTAAATATCATAAAATTTTTATATCCCCTTCTCATCCTCCTAATATTATTCTCATTCTATCATCTTATCTAATTTAATTCCCTTTTTATACTCTATTGATACTTTTCATTTTAGTAATAAAAAATACTTAAAGACAATTAGATTTCATCCTTTCCCCAGGGTATGAATGAGGATATTATGAATGATTTTAAAGGATGAAGTAGTGTTTATTATTTATTTTTTTATATTTCTATTGTAATATGGGAATATAGCATGTATCTAGTTCTCCAATACTACTAAATAGATCAATTTATATAAAAAATGGGTCAAGGTTATTGGAGGTAGGGTGTTACACCTAGGGAAAATTTGGATCATTACTATTACATACTCACATTTATCACATGTGGAATACCATGTTCATCACATAATTAAAATTTTATCTTAACATATGGATTCTATGGAGATTTAACAGAGGTATCTTATTCCTAGAACACAGGGTTGGAATATTAGGTTCATCCTAAAAGGTGGTGGGGGAGACATTCTATGCTCATCAAGAATCTTCTAATACTCATCACATAAGGCATATCAATCTCATAAAATGTGGAAATAACAAAGTTTCTTCAACAAAATAAAGGGATAATAGATCCTATTATCATCATATAGGCCTATTATACTCATAAAATAAGACATCACATGCTCACCACCTAAGGTTACCTAGGAACATAATGTAGGGACGTGTTTTTGATTCATTATATGGGGGTTATAAATATGATCTTCATATAATTTAGGGTTATATTATTAGAGTCTATTGTAGTATAAAACACATATGATTGTTAAATATTGTCCAATCACATGTTTAAGGTCTACTGTGGATTCTTACCTTTTAAGGTCATTAAGTATTAGGCTAAGTAGGGGTTAATGTTTTATGGGGAAACACATGATTTAGAGTCTAGTGAGGATGGAACCATATAAACTCATCATGTATGGGATGGTCACAAGATTAAGTCCAATGGAAAAAATTACAATATACTCTAAGCTTGTACTGGGTGGGGCACATGTTAACATTTTGTGATAATATCAAAGTCCACTGAGGACCTTGGGGATTGTACAGTGAGAGGCTTGGTATACCTTAAAAAGGTGATTAGGATTCAGAGAAGGAATCTACCATAGAGAAGATGTAATTATATAAATTTCCTGATTGAGACTCAAAGATCAATCCAATATACCCTATAATATAACAAGTATCAAAATCCATATAGTTTAAGGTGCATAGTTTATGGTCACATGACATGATTGTACAATGTAGTTTAACATCTTGTGGAGAGGATAATTATTCCATAAAAAGGCAGATAACAAGCTGTGGTGTGGGGATTACTCTTAAGTCTACTTGAGATATAAGGAATAATAAAATTCTCATCACATAAGTAATCACATGATCATCAAATAGGGAATAAATGGATTTTCACATTCAACATCCTATGTTCAATGCACAGGGTAAGACAATAGTTTAACATGTTTTAGTAAGGATGATGGTTGTAGTTCAACAACTTTAATTGAAGATGATTGATATAATTTAAAATATTTTTCTATTAAAATCGTATATAGTTTAACATCTTCTTTTTAGGATGATGTATGTTATGAAAAGGGAAACAATTGGGGATGAATAAGGAATACACATTAAGCTGCCAAAGGGAGAGGAAATATTATTAAGTGAATTAGGGTAGTCTACACTGATGATTCTGTGACTAGGAATTATAATTAATAATATGTATATATTCTACTCAAGATTTGGGGGGAAATATGTAGGGTTTAATCATGTGTTCTATTGCTTGACCTATTCTTGGGAGTAATTGGAATGGATTTTTCATAGTCCTTGCATGGTGTAGAGGATATGGGGATGTTGGTTCCTATTATTAGGTGCAAGAAGAAGGGGAATTTTCCAACCCATATTTTGTGTAGAGGTAATGAGCATAAGGTTCCATGATACTGGTTGTGCAGATGTACTCTTCATGAGTAATCCAAGATTAAGTGAAAATAGATCCCAAGATCCCTAAACATCCACAAAATATTGTAGGTGAATAGATACATCAAGTATTGTTCCATGGTAAGTGTTTCATGAAAATTTAAGGTTTTTTGAAACTCAAATATATGTTAGACATGGGTCTCTAGAACAAGTATTTTCCCTAGATATCCACAATATAACTATTTTTTAATGTTAGTGGCCTCACGAAGCATTGATTTGTATAAGGAAAATGCCTCAAGAATGAATGATGTTCTTCATGGATGATAGTTTTGTGAAATTTATCTGAACAATAATCCAATACTTTTAAGGAATCATGTGAGGTAATTCAGGAAGGACCCTCACCTATTAGATTCTATGGGGAATATGGTTTTCAAAGGTAGGGGTTTTATGATTCGAGAGAATTTTAATGTCATTATATGACATCAAGATACTAGATGATGAAACAATCCATAATTCTAATCATTATTCCCCATAGTACTAGCTCAAAATATCTATGAGGTATGTTAGGTTGATGAAGGTTGTATTTGGTCATGCCATAAGGGACCAAAACCCTATAGTGTACATACTTTGTGGAATCCATTTAGGATAATTAACAACGAATAATATAATGATGATATGTATCCACTATAGTACCAGGGTTTCTTAGCCAATGGTTAATAGCCACAAACACATTAAATTCTCACCAAAGGGAGGTTGAAATTCATTTGAGGGATCCCTATTACATTATCATTATCCATATATGGGGGAAATATATGATGATTTACTTCTAAAAGATTGTTTTTGAGAGGACCAGAATCAAGTTATGGTTCTCTCAAGGGAACTTTTAAGAGTTTTCACATAGTCTTCACATTAAAATCTTAGCCTTCATACCGAAATATAGTTCAATATGATGTTTCAAATTTTCCAAAATAAATGTGAACTTTGAATTCTAGGATGACTGATTTAGTGTTAGTTGTCTTAGTGACATAGGAATATCGAATCATACATGGTGGTCTTGGATAAGGGGAAATACCATTTGTTGGTAAATAGACTTAAAGCCTATAGTATTGAGGTTATGATGTAAACATTAATAGAAACATTCCAAAGTGAATGTTTCCTTATATTACTGGATGATCATATGGGGGCGTGGAAGATAAAATTATTATCAGAGGTAACTTTGGTAAGAGGATTCCATTTTAACCTTTTCATCCTAGTACTTGTAAAGTTAGACATGGGGTTGAAGCTTATCATTATATGGAAGGCCCCATTTCACGTGTATGGTCAATTTTAGATATTGTATGAATAAATAGATGCACACATAAAAGGTTATGAATATATAAACCCCATTATCTCTTTAGATTTCAACTTATAATCATAATTGTTGAATATCACCATGATTTATCCTCGATAGCTCAATCAGGTTGGGGTAATGGACTGACACAGTGGTCCTGAACCATTCAACTTCTAGCATTTCCATACTCTAATTGGGGCGATCCTTAGAAATGGAGAAGAGGTAAATAAGAATAGATAGAACCTATTAACCCTATATGTTTGGGTACCACAGTATCACATTGATTTTAGGTTCATCTATGATTCATGAAACTGATATAAAATTTTCAACTAGTTACGATGAATTTAGAAACTGACACTGTGAGTATAAACTAGAGTATCCCATGAGTCTTATAAAATTGTTCTATAAAAAATATAATGAATACTCACCCATGAGGATATTAGGTAGTGGATCAATATTCCACTATCTAAGAATCCAATTGGTCAACTCAAGATCTATGGTCAAAGATGGTCAAAGGTGTACATCGGGGAACTATTGAGGAAATTTATGACCTGTGTAGATCGAGTAGAGGAGGCTATAGGGTAGTGGGGAAAGATATGTGGTGTACTGGGGGAAGCACATTGACCCAGGAGGGTTCTATTATATAAGGGATGATGACACTGGATGTAAATATTTAACTCCATATCATAGAAGGGCCTCTAGAGAGGGAACATTCTTGAGTGGGATGATTCCAATAATGAATGTATTAGAGAATGGTAAATCTTCTAGGAAATCCCATACTTATTTAGGAATATCTCTAATAAAGAATCCATGTCCATCTATAGAGGTTATAGAGGATGAATTATTCCCTAAAATATTGGAAAATTGTGTCTATTACTAGTGGTACTATATAGTTGATAAATGCGGGAGATTCTATAGAAATATTGGGTGAACCTTTTAGGAAATTTATGTACCAAAATACAGGTTCATCATGTCTTCAAGGGAATAAATCACAAAGCTATAGAGGGTGATTTACTATTGATGTAGGGATATTCCCCTAACTAACTGGGTCTAGGTGCTGTTAGATCTGCCTTCCCTTAGGGGTCACATAGAAACCAAACTAGTCAGAGGTATGATATAAGGGAAATATAATTATAAGGAATATTTGGGAGTTGATACAAAACAAGAGTCCCTTTAGGATGTTTATGTTTCTTTTCCTACTGGTCGATCAAAGGAACACAAAAACCTGAGGTAAATTCACTGTTATTTCTATCTAATTACTACCAATATTTATAGTGCTTTACTGACTAACTATATCTTATTTAAGTAGGGTTAAAAAGTGAGGAGCAGATGTCTCATCTATTTAGTAAGAACTTAAGACTAAGGGTGATAGAAAAATCCCTTATAACTAAGAGTTGGTTTTAATGACACCCTTAGGAGTTATAGGGGTTCATCATATTTCTTATTGATGTAAAACCCTAACTAAATCAATAAATCAGTTACCTCAGAGCATGAAAGGTAATAATATGATCCTAACATTCACCTAGAATATATAACCCAATGTGTCACACTATAACTTATGATTATCCTATTATAGAATAAGTTCAACCAACTTGAGTGTCTTTAGTTGTGGATATACAATAATCTTTCGGTGTTGGGGTGCCATGAGAAACAAAAATAGATTGAGTAATATTGGATCCCAATGATCTGGTGCGTATGATGAATAAGTCAAAACAAACTCTCTAGGTCCCCTCTCTAACAAATAAAGACTTGGAAACCCAACATTATGTCTATAAGTCCTCCCCCTCTTTCATTCCACTATTTTTTAATCATAATTCCATGAACTAGGATAACATCTCATCATTGCAACTCTACACTTTATATAATTACATACCTTAGGAGAGAAATGAAATGATATATTAACAGTTATATATTACCATGTAATAAATCTAATAATTGAAAGGGTGGATCAAATTCTTAAGGTGTTTAAATAGAATTACCTAATAATAGTGCTTTCTCATGATGAACTGATGGAGAAAGCAAATTATTAGTTTTTTTAGGGGATGATGGAAGAACTGATAGAGTATGAGACTTATATATAAGAGTATTTTAAATAATTATAATTTTATTGATGTATAATATTTATCCCCCACTACTTGAGCGTGCTCTAAATATTGAGCTACATGAGGCCTTTCCCATGTATGAACCTACTTTAAAGGAGAAGGATGACCAAAAATCAGATGTCACCAAAGAGAAATGGATGACCTCACATAGATAATGGATGATTGTCCCCAATTTTATCAAAAAGAAAACATTATATGGGGTTTTTTTCAAATATGATCCCTTCACCAGTGGCTGGGGAACCTGGGTACCAACATGTTCGTATTTTTCACTCTATTAAAATTTTCTTAGAATATATTGGGTAAGAGACAATGTATGGAGTAGAATTTAGTTCGATTCCAATGAAGATTCTATCTAAGAGGGAGTCTCATCTCTTCATATAGCAAAAAGAGTGTTTTCTTTTAAAGAGGAGAAGGTATTAAAATAACGGTCCATCCTATCTACTAGAGAAGAGACCACTCACCACATAGAGGTTCAATTTGAGAGAGACCATTCCATATCAATTCAAGTAGTATTCTAAATTTTTTATTGATAGGCTGATCTGTGGTGGTTTCATGTGTGGATAGAAAATTTCCATCAGTAGGTAAAGTAATAACAGAGAGATTTGGACATGTTATGAGGAGTCAATGAATCGACTCAATAGTGGTTGAATGAGATTGGGGATTCTATATCCTATAAAATACTATAGGGGGGATTTTTTTGTAATAAGGGAGAGACTCCATTTTGTGGATGACCGTACTCTTTATTATCATAAGAAATTAAAGTAACAACTATCTGAATTCCATATGTTGAATCACTCATCTCAATATCATTAATTAAACAACCAAGTAGAAATATATATGCACATGTGAATCATTATCAATGTTAGAAACAAGTGATAAGTAGAATATTATTCAATTACATGAAATTTTTAGAGATAGAAAGATAGTATAGGATTTTAATATTATGTTGATCACCATTAAAAACCCACATAAATATGGGGACCATGTTAGTGCAATTTAATGAGTTTAATTTCCCTAATAATGTGGTGGATACACGAGGGAATGACACCAAGGGTGTTATAATCCAACTTAAGTGAAGTAAATGTAGGGATATGTGAATTGTGAATAAGAGATTCTATAATGATGTATGGAGTTGAAATATATGTTGGAGATGAATGTTGACCGTCTTTGAAAAATAGGTTCCACCATCATAATTCTGGTGGTGTCTTATCTGGGAGATGATCCCTAGATGATAATTGTTACTTTGTAGCACTTCATCATCATTGCTGGAGATTCCATTAAAAAATAACAAGGATTTATCCTCTGATAATTTACCCTAGACGAGAGGTGGGAATTTAGAGCACTATATCATCACTATAGGTGATCCCATTTTGACATGAATACGGATGTAAATACCAATAAAAGAGGCCCCAGGTGTTTTGATGGGGGATCATGGTGTAAAAGAATAGTTAAAGAACTCTTAGGTTTATTTCATCATACATTAATCATATCAATAGGGAATACCAGACACATGGAAGGTATGAAATCCATTCGAGAAAATGAATGCACTGATAAGAATAGTGACATGATAACGAGATTAAATAATTCTCTATTGTGAATACAAAGTGTAATCAAAGGGTTTTTTTAGTTTATGATATCACATCATGGATCTAAAATGTGACAAATTTTAAGTCCACATATCTTATACTATAGGGGTGTGCCTTTTATAGTTGTGAAACTAGGACTAAGGGGTGGTTCTTTTTATGGATGTATAGATATGACCAGGAGGCTTGAGGTATTCAACCCAGCAACTGGGCACATTGAATAAGCCCAAAATGAATGAAATCCTTAATTCCATTAATGATAACCTATAAGATGATTGAACATAGTTTATGCTCAAGATTCCTGTTGGAATAATTCAACATTCAAGTCTAATTCATGCATATGAGATTGGGTAATTCTTTGGTGAGAATTATGTCCTAACATGAACATAGGAATGACCTCATCACTAGAGCATAACTAGTCTGCTCACTCACATAGATCTAGTTCATGCATGGAGAAGGGTAAATCATCATATAATTAGTCCATGTGGGGGTAGGGGTTGAATTTTTTAATAGGATAAAGTTTCAAAATGGAAGGAAGAATGAATTTGTGGATGGGACCAATGAAATGTGTCAAAACTTAATTATGTTTTTTATAAGGTGGGATTGTATCCCCACATAGTTCTAGAATGTGATCTGGTAATAGTTAAACACCAAGCGGTTTTGGTCCCCTCAGGTGAGGACCTAAGAATCATGCAATTTTAAAACATGTGATAGGGATGGAAGCATTCATTATAATCATTATAAAATGAGGGAATTTGAAACCCATATTAACATCATATGAGGAGGATTAAATGTATGGAATCTAAAAAAATAATGAAAAAACGGATTCAATAATACTAAGCGCACATGATTTTCGAGTAGTGTGAGAAATAAGGTAAAATAGAAGGATACTCCTGTCACATTAGAGTGTTGAAAAGATGAATGGGTTGAGGTCAGAATGATGTGTCAATAATATAGAGGACCCATGGATTTGCTTTATCATTTAGGTTGAATTCCACAAAGTTGGTTCAGCCTACCAACATTCCAAATTTTATAAAAGTGTTCTTCCAAGAGTTTTAAGACTCCTTATTTAATATTAGTATGGGGTATAAAGGTATGTTATGCCTTTGAGATTTAGAATATTAAATAGGAGTGAGGGATAGTGTAAAGATGAGATTTTTCTACATTTGAAACATGTATTACTCTACCATATCATGGGAAACATGTGGTTCAATTTCTAATAATTTATTTAAAATATGGTTCCCAGCATATTTCTTCAGTGAATGCTCTGGAATTTGTGCTTTAGATTGGAGGTGGGCCTTTGGGGAACTGTGATTTTCTGATAAGGGATTCTGTTTGTAAATCAAAGGTTGATGAGTTTTTTTAAACTCTAGGGAAATATAATATAAATAAATATAAAACCTAAAATAGAGTTGTGTTCACCATAGGGATACACAATCAAAAATTGGGTATATCAATAGGGTGAACCATAGTTGATGGGGTTCCATGATAGTTTAGGATAAGGAAAAACGGTCAACTGCCCCTTTGGGAGGACCAGATTGGCCTCAAATTTTATATATTTCAATGTTTTCTATCTCAGACCATTATGTGTTGTTAGTTTATATTAATGGAGTTTTGACTAAAAGGTACTTCTAGTTTTGTGTAAAGTATCTCAAAACAAAAAATGGATATTATGTCCTCCTATTGACATGATTGATAGGTATGTGAATGAATAATGGGGTTTTGGAAGCATGTAATTGTTGGGATCCTCTGGCCATGACAAATCCTTATTCATTTCGCAGATGAGGAAGATCTAGCAGTGACCTGGTATTGATCTGAAAGATCTATTTTTGGATTCCATTTTCATCTTCTTCACTAGTAGTTCGACCTCCACATAAATTAGGATCCTTCAACTACAACAATTTGGATTCAACTTCATGGTCTTCCACTAGCCTTCAAGATCCCGACTCTTCTCTTGTCTATAGGAAACTCCATTAAACGCTTCCTGTGGGATGATCAGATGTCCTCTATATTGAGGCATCCTATGGTGGTGTGCATTACTGTCAAAATGTAACTCTCACTTCCCCATGAGACGTTATGTGGATCATGATTGAAGGAGAATACAGGTATTTCCATCCTATTTTTTGTGAATATTTGGTGAATTTTTTTCTCTATCTACAAAAGGCATGGCCACTATCTTCTAGAATATCATAAAATGGTTTCAGGTGGCTCGTTGTTCGAACCCCTTAATCTGGATGAAGGACCGATGGATCTAATTGCGAATGATACAAGTGTTAATTTTTTTTTTCTGATATCCAATTTTAGATGTGGCTTAGAAGGTGTGTCGGGATGTCTCATGATGTTTGAGACTCCCCATCTCATAGCCATCCCCTATAGAGGTGCCCATAGTTTCCACGGTTCGAGAGGTCCCTGAATCCTTGGGTGATGACAAGTCCAAGAAGGACCTTGGGGAGGATTAGAGGATAATAGATCCTTCGAATTCTATTCTGTTTTGATATAGAAGGTCAAGTGAAAATCTAAAGGGGGTATATTTGTTTACTCAATTAAGGGAGGACCTGGGTGTACTTACTAATATGAAGGTTTCAGGTTCTAATGAGGAGGAGATCCTTAGATAGCCTATTTTCATTGGTATTGATCATAAAATATAAGTTAGTTCCCATCCAATTAAGAAGGAAAATTTTATAATCACTCAAGAGGCCTCTGTAAATAGTGTGGAGGCTGATCCATCGAGAAATATATTGCAGGAGGAGTCGTTATTGGATTCTATAGAATCACAATTAGAAAAAGGGAGGCTGGATGAGGTGAGTGTATTGGGGATCTTGGAACCAAACACTCTCTTTATAGAATCATAACCCCATATAAAGGTTGTAAGTGTAGAGAAGACGAATTCCTCTAAGGATAATGTAGGAAAGGTGAAGCCTTCGATCAGGTAGAGCCCCCTCAAGGAAGGCCCGATGGTTGATCCAGGAAACCATTTTGAAGGTCTGGATGTTTAACAACCAACACTAGATCAAGAGACGGATGACTCAGCTAATGAAAGTTATAGCCAATTCTCAATGGATTGTTATAAGGAATTCAAGGGAATGGTATTCACAGTCCTTGAAAGAAGAAAGGGAAAAAAGGGAATTGAGTCTCAGGGAAATGTATTGTGGTCAAAGGGAAAAAACCAAAGGGGCTTAGAGATTGTTCACACTTTCCTAAACCAATGGAAACTAGGTTGGCTAAGAAGGGTGGAAATAAGAAAAAAATTCTTTAAAGAAAATGGAGAGTGAAGAATAGTGTGAGAAAAACAGAATAGTGGAAGAAGAGGAAGGGTAGTGTTTGAAGCTCATCCTCCATTCCAAGGAAGAAATTCATGATAAAGTTGTCCAAATCAAAAACTCAAAATAGAACATCAAAATAATATATTAAAGAAGGTTTTAAGTTGATACAAATGAAGAGAAAAATGCATGGTTAGAAAAATAAGACTGAATCTTGGCTTGAGGCTTCAGCCAATGGAAAATAAAATCAGAGGAATTTATACATATAATGGATAGAATGACTATCCACCTTGAAGAGCTTATCAGTGAGGATTTAGAAAACCAGGTTAGTACTTTTCACTGGGAATTATGTGGAGTGTTTGATTCAAATAATATTAGTCTTATTTTTAATCAATTTGTGATCTCTTTTATCTTGTAGTGGTATGTATGCTTTTTGAACCAAGATTTCCCACTTTTACTTAATGTGGATTAATAAAAATTTATATTTGGTGGTAATTATAGCATAAGTAGTTTCTAGTGTATTCTTGCAGATTAGGGTCAAATTGTTTACACTAAAGTGGAAAACGTTTTTTAAAATATTCATGACCCATGAAATGTAATTTAGTGACATATGGCTAGTATAATGTTCTCTTTAATTTAACATAAAACAACTTGGAATTAAAATTTGAAAGTGGAATATACTTTCTATAACTATTTACTAGAACAATGGGGTCAATAATAATAAATAGTCATTTTCTATGACTAAACAGTAATCCTTATAAGATTTAAATTTTTTTTATTTACACTATTACGTTTTGTCAAGGCCTAATGGTTGATGTCACGGTTAGTAGAGGCTTAAATTTTTCTCAGTTATCCCTTTACATGTTTTCACCCTGAAGGGAATTTTTACCTCTTTCTTTTTGAAGTTTGAATCCATTCTTGTCAAAATATTAAGGGATGAGGTTTCTAGTTTCATATCTTTGACTTGATGGATTTTTGGGTTTAATTTTATAAATCATTGACCAATATGGTTCCACCTGTTTAGAGACATAGATCTTGGATCAAAAGGGTATTTTATATATAAATATTGGAAAAGTAACGTGATATGATAGGAGAGTCCACATTCTAAACTATAAAACCCTTAAGTGGAATGCACACAAGTTAGGGGTATGATACTTGGTCTAAGATGAATTGGCTTGTATAAAATCAGGAAGAGATAAAACTGAACATGAGTGAAGGGACTGATGATGATACCGATGACTTTAGGGGGTGAAATAATAAATATTTGGGTTATTATACATGGAATATAGAAGAGATAAAGTTTAAGATAAAATATTTTAAACCACTCTTATTAGGGTAAATCACTAACATGATGTGCATATAGGTAATGAGACACAAATAATAAGTGTATAGTGTCTAGAAAAGGTAGGTGAACTTAGTGAATTTTTGTTGATCTAGATATAATATGATTAGGTGTCACTATAAATCTGATGAAGTGGTGATCAAGGAAAACATAGTTTTATAATGTGGTGTGGCAGTATACTAACACCATAGTGGGTAATCCTATCAGGTGAGGATTTTGAACATCATGACGTTTAAAGTCATATTATGAAGACAATACCATGTAGTTTAACACCTTGAGTTAAGGATATCAGATGCACATTTTAATGTTATAAAGTGTTAAATAAATATAGTTTACTGAAGTTCAAGGTCATAGATCTATGAACAAAGAGGGTGTGTGAGGTGGTTTTTATAGCATCAAATGTAACAAAAACTCAATGTTTATGGAATTTAAAGGTCTTTTTGACACACAATAATCCTTTTGAGGAGTATGTATGAAATTTAGGGTCCTTATTCTTGTACTAGGGTGATAGACACATTCTATATTGAATAGAGGTGAGGAAATATTTGTAAAAGGTTTCTCAACCCCAATTCTATTTAGGAAACTTGGTATGTGTGGTTCATTGTTTAATGTCATGTAAAATGAACCATAATTGGGAAAATCAATGTAGAAAATGGATAATAGACACCTAACATAAATTGGAGGGCTAGGGGGCCCAAAAAAAATCAATTCTAGAATATGTTCTCTCTTAAAGAGTAGTAGTATGTGGTTTATGGTTCATGTGCTTGGACCTGTTTGGATTAGGTAATCTATATAGAAAAACATGGAATATGGAAAAACCAATAAAGGGGATACAAACACTAATGAAAAAATAGTAAATTTCAAGATGATAATTCATTTTTCAAGTTCATGGAACTTATTCCATGGGTGATATGGTCCATACATTACCAGGTGAGGGAAAACCATACATGAATTAAGGATCTCATATGCTAGTATAGACAACCTTATAGGGGTGGAGCAAGGATTTTTTTTTTACAGTCATGATTCTAGGACTAAAAATTGACCCATACCCATAAACATGGTGTTACTAGATCATGTGGGGAAATAACCAAATAAAAAAAATATAATCCTCCGTGATAAATTATATATGTATGAAAAAAGAAGTATAAGTATATTAACCATGTCACATGAGAGAATAAAAATTAGGAAAAATGTTTGGGATCAGAATAACACATCGAACATTGGAAGCATTCCAATGAATCTGAAATCCATTCATGGGAAAACCATAGTAGTTTGAATTTATTTAACAGTGTGTGTAGATGTATATTTAGGGTAACACTAAGAGTGTTGGATTTTATTGAAACAAATATTAGATAAAAAATGTGAATCATGATCTTTGATATCTAAATCAAAATGGGGAGTGACAAGTGTGTTGAGGATTACTACTGAAAATGTCTTTATATCAAAGGCTCCACAAGCACATAATCTGAAATAGGGGAAAGAGACAAGGGGGTCAATAGTAGATTATATCTTAAAAACATGGGGTATATTGTTTTGATTCTCATATCCCATGGGTAATTTACCCTAGATAAGTGGTGATCCTTTAAGGAATTGTTCCATCATTATAGGGGACCCCATTCTGATGTAGAGGGTGTTGGGGTTCCAAATTTGGGAAGTGGCTAAATGTGAAGGTGAATTTAGAGGATATTTTGGTGGATTTAAATGCTCTGAGTGTTACAATACTGCAATTTGAGTAAAACATGTTTCATATTAGAGAAATATAGGGTTGAAATTTCTACTTAATACAGGTTTTATCTCAATGTCAAGTGAGATAATTAAACCTGAAAGATGGGTATTTGTCAAAAATACCATGTAACAATGTTGATATTCCAATAGGAATAACGGTGGATGGGGCCATGATAAGTGATTTTAGAATCACTAAATATCCCATGAAATGGGAATAGGGGTATATATAGTTCCTGATATCGTTGTAGAAAGATTTTGGAACTGAATTGTTATGTTTTCCTATAACACATAGAAGATAAGTAAATTATATGTTTTAAAACATCATAAACATGATGTTAGTAATGCATTTTATTGTTTTCCAACTTAAAAAAATTGGGGTAGTTTAATGTCATGCAACTTGGATGTTGATCCAATATTTGGAGATATTATGATGAGGATATGAAAATGATCAATAATATTTAATACATATATATTAGAATGGAGAAAAATATGGAAATAGTATTTCAGTATCATGGTATGTAATGAAAACCAATGTGAATGGAGGAAAATATAGGGTCGATGCTACCCAAAAATCCATGGAATGAAATAAACATATTTCAGAGTCCTGGTGGTTGGAAAGAAGAAGCTTATTTAAAGGTTATACACCTTTTATGTTACTATCATAAATGTAGTACCACCATTAAATTGGCGGGGAAAGGGAAACCCCATGATAGAATTTGATTTGATGTTTGATAGATACAAGAAGAGATTTATGGCTGGGCCCAATAAAAAAGATATAGTTGCCATTATGTTCTAAATAAATTATGGATCAATAGATATGAATTTTTATATATGGTGGTGTAGTAACAAACTAGAGTCATAGTAAAATAGAGAATCCTCTCAACTGAGGATTTAAAGAATCATGCAGTTTTAATAAATGTTATTTGGTACTAAACTACATCTTTTATCATCTTGGAATGAGGATGTAAAACATGTATTTTTTCATAAAATGATAACGATGAAAAGTATTTTAATAATTTTTGGGGTTTTATATATTATACTAGGAGGGGTGGATGTTCATATAGAAGGAGGGAAAAGGAAAACCTATCATGAATGCGGAATATCAATGTTGTTATATGCCAGCCTTTGAAGGGGGAGATGATTCTGTATGGTTTAATCTCATGCAACCAATACCTAAATGTTTCCTTACCATGAGCTTTCTGTTCCTCAATAATTTTGAAAAAAATCACTTAAAACCCCTATTACAACATGATCCATGCTCATTGTAGGAAATAATAGTGTAGAGGAGAATCACCCATTCGACATGAGAGTGCAAATTAAGGGAAAATGAGATAATTCAAGAAAGACATGTTATCCACTCGAGGGGATGTGTCAAAAAGCGTTTAACTGGAGGTAACCACATTATCATTGATTAATCCATTAAAAACAATAAATATATAATGGGGTAATAAAGATGGCGCTGAAGTTCCACCAGAACATAGAAGGGTGGAGAGAAAGTAAATCGATACATTATAGATTTTAATAACAATGGGGGTAACAAATGAGTGTAAGATGACTAATAATAATGTATTTAAAATTAAATACCCCCAAATTATAATTTATTGGAAAATCACATTAATGTTTACCACTAAAAATTACTTTTTAATATGAGACCCATCATGTACCTTCTAGACAGTCATCTCGGGTATGTACCCTGGATGGGATGTTGGACCTTGGATCATTGTGATGTCACCATAGGGGAGAACATTCATACATGGTATATTTATAGGGATTCAAATAAACGAAGACAAAAAATGTACTGGTGAACTTAAGGGTTGTTCAGGTTTGTTTAAAAAATATAGGTTCTACATCATCGTACATTTGACACAGTGAGTTGTGAATTAAAAAGTAATATTAGATCCCATCTCTTAATAGGAGTTTCTTCCTAATGTAAAGTACGAATAATAAAAATTATTAGTTGGTATTGATACTTTAAATAAAATGGTGTAAAGATATTGTGACGGTGGATAGGGTCATGATTAGATATCATGGCATCTCTATATATCCCATGAAATGAGAATTAATCTTCACATAGTTCTTGAAGGGAATAATGAACTGGTATAATGACACTAATGAAAGTGTATTTCTCTAGGGAAAGGATGATACTCCAATATTTTAGTTTAAAACATCATAAAAAGTTGTTAACTAAGTAGTTTAAGGCCAAGTAACTTGTTCTAGGATCCACATAGTTTAGGGATGTGCAAGGAGGTCCGATTCCAAGTAGTTTAAAGTCATACGGAACAGACTTGGGTTCCTGGTAGTTTAAAGTCATTCCCTACATACTATGGCACTATATAGTTTCACTTCACATACATAATATTCTAATATTGAAGTTTAATTTAATATGGTGATAATGAGGATCATATAGTTCAAAATATTGTATTAATGATGTTGTGAACCAATGCTATGATCATGAAAAGTACTTCTTGAAAAACCTTTCATTCGTGGGAAGTGGGATGAAATCCCCATTAATGTTGATCAGTGATTATGAACCATCTGAGTAGGCCTTGTAAATGGATAATTTACATTTCCATAAGGGCTCCAATGTTAGTGGTTTCCTTCTATAAATAATTAACCTTGGATAGATTTTCACACCCACCCTTATTATTCTGGTCCACCATAATCTGAAGAGGGTCTTGTTGTATTACCGAATATTCTCCTTTGTTGATGCATGATAGTAAGATATGTGGTTAGATTGGATGTTGTACTTGTTATTTAACTTTTCCAGCTTATTGAATCTTTTGTTATCGCCTTTTCCCATGAGAATGGAATTAGGTATCCCAAACTAGTTGATCTTGTGCAATTTCATTAATTTAATCATGGATATATTTTTTATCACCTTGAGTGGAATGAACTTACACCACATAGAAAATATATTAGTAGTAGTAAGGAGTAACCTTTACTATTATTTTATCATTTTTGTGTCAGGAACCATGAAATCATATCCAAATATGACCAAGGGACAAGAATATTTAGTGGTGGGAAGAAGATCTGGTGGATGATTCATGATGTTAGAGTGAATTTATTATGCATGAAACTTCTTATTGTATTCTACGTTTTCAAGAACCAGAGTGGGCCAAAATTACCCCAACCATCAGTTCAGGTGAAAGTGATTCAATGCTGACTGATGGGCCCCACATGAACCAAATTGAACATTCAAAAAAGCAAATGGGATTTCATTTCATTAGATGAAATATATAAGGATTTTATAAAAGATGCATCGATTGAGGATTCTCTATGAGTTGGGGATGTAGTAAAGGAAATAGTGTGTGACATGTCAGTATATTTCTTCCTATTTGTCTTGGATAGATAGTATATTTCAACACTGGAGGAACTTTATCATTATAGTCATATAAAAAGGAAAAATTTATTACAGGGGAATTAAACTACCCTTCTGAGGATTTTTCAATAGAAAGCTAATTCACTTTCCATTCTTCTCATCAAACGTGACATGTCAAATAAACTTATAATGAACCATGTGGATGATAAAATTATCCAAATTAATCTTTTATTGAGATTTGGATAAGTATTATCAAGTGTTGGAACATCTATTATGGAACCATGAAACATGAAAAGCCACCCTATTAGAGGGAAAATACACCATCTACTCATGGATGTGTTCAAGAAAGTGAATTATCACATGTTTCATAACAATATAGTTTCAATTTATTTTCTTGACGAGCAATTTAAAACCATATTTTATGTGAAAGTATGGAACATTAATTTTAATGGATTGCTCAAGACCAATAATGAAGGAATGATACTCATCCTCATTATTGGTGTGATATTTTGAGAGGCAGAAAGAGCATGGCATAATAGACTTGGATGGAGTGATGAATAATACTACAAAGAAAACCCTATTAATATTAGGGTTATTTTTTTATAAGGTGATGCATTTTTCTAAAGAATCAAGGTGAATTTATTTAAAAACAATAGACATTAAATGAGTTAGTAGGGGGTTTTGTACAATATTTATCAAATAAAGGAAGTAAATCCATAAGAATTTCATCCTAACATATGATTTCGGTGTTGAATATTTTGTTGGTAAGCCCATACACCACTGAGGTCAACTCATTAAAATCATGAGTGATAATGTGGTTGATCTTTGAAATAGATTGAAAGTAATCCATACATCATGTTGTAAGAGGCAAAGAGAGACGATCCATGCCATTAAAACCAATTTCACTATGGTGGTTGAATCAATTTCAATAAATATGTTGGTCTAAACTTTTTTCATTCAGAAGATAACCCAACTGATAACACTAATCATTTCAGCTTCCAATGATGAATTTATACCACATGTTCCAAAAAAAGAATCCAAGAACTTGTCCTTTGTGGTTTTTGTAGACCGTTCTACAACCTGATGGGCCTAGATTTCCATTTTATGCACTGTCTACATTGAGTTTGATCCAACTAGGAAGAGGATATTTCTAAAAGACTTCAAATGAACCCCTCAACTAGCTATATTTTCCCTAAATTTCCAGTCTATGCAACACCATGAAGTATTTAATGGAGTTGTGGTGATTACATTTCTATATCATTCCAGATTATTTAACAACTATGTGAATCTTCACTAATAATGAATGAAGATTAAATGTGTTATTATGATTACTAAAATCCTTCACATAATACAAGATTATGTGTAGAAGTTCTACCACCATGATAATGAAAATATTATTGATTTTCGGTGACTAGTCCATAGTAGTACAACGTTGAAGAATAAGCTTAATGGATTCAACTTCCAACCAACTAAAATATAAAAGGTCAAATATATATTTCCCTTAAGCACCAACAATATCAACAGATGCAAAGAGGTGATTAGTGTCTTCCCTATGATGGTTTCACAAGTAAAATTTAGAGCATATTTGAACACAAAAAAATCAAGTTAAGAATTAGTGGGTATTCGATTATGAAAAATCCTATAACTAATAATAAATATTTAAGGTTTAATCCAAGTTTTATTGAATATTTTTTTCCATGAAAACTAATTATATTTTCTAATAAAATTTTGACTATAATAAATATTGGAACCCTTCAAGACATTTTTAGTAGGTTTCCTTTTTTTAAAAATAATCATTATTAGAAAAGGGTGATTATTGATTATATTATTAATATACTTTTGAAATTCCATAACCATAGAGTTTAAGAGATAATGTATAGAAATATTTATATCAATAGAAATATGTAGGGGATCTACCATGGAGATAAGGGGGATCCAATACAGTTTTGTAACAAAAAATTCAGAGAATAATTTCTATAAACCATCCATTTGGATTTGGAAGTAATGTTATAGAAAGATTGATTTATGGCCATCCAAATCAAGGAATCCATGTAAAGTAGAGTTCTTTTCTTAAATTTTTCCAGAAACCCACCTCTATGGAAATTAGGATCCATAGAATTATTATTTATGAGGTTCCATGTGAACCCATCCTATAGAGAATCATTAATTATCTAGAGTTTTTTTTATAAAAATTCCACAATTGAACAGAGGATTATTTAAATTAACCTAAGGAAAAGTAACTAATTTAAATTCAAGAGTGATCACACTGAAAAACAAAATTAAATTGGGACATAAATTTTTTTAAGAAGAACAATAGGCCATTTTTAAACCATCAAAGAATAAACCAATTTATAAAAAATAGTGTATTTTTAAGGAAAAATTATTCCATTAATTGATAAAGATTTTCATTTATAATACGAAAGTTTATTTTTTACCCAATCTACCATTTTAAGAAAATAACTATGTTTTTTAATTCCATAAAATTTAAGAACACCAATATAGGTAAAAGATTTTTTATATTTCTTTTTCACCTTATAAAAACTAGATAATTCAATTTGCATATAGGATATGAGAAGGACCTATCATATTTCTTGGGGAAAGGATGGACTTAATTTTACATTGGTTCACCAAAAGAGTGAGGACCCTGCTTAAATAGTCCTCAGAAATATAAAAGAGGATAATAGAGTGGGGGTATACTTATCTAAAACTTTTAGTGATATTAAAATAATCCTTAGAATATCCATTATAAAGAACCTAGATGTGAGAAATGATAAAAATGGTTTTAATGCTTTTGAAGAAAATATCATTAAAACAAAAACTAAGAAGGACCCTATATGTAAACCTATAGTCCATAGTATCAAAGGCCTTCCTAGTGTCAAGTTTAATAGAAATTTTCTATCCTCTATTAGATTTATTTATAATATTAGTGCATTCAGAGGTCAAAAAAAAATACAATCTTGAATGGTTATACCATTAACAAGACCAAACTAATTCCAGGAAAAAATTATTATTTTCAATTGTAGCAATTATATTGGTAATATGTTTAGAGATAATTTTGTATTTATTATTAATTAGAGATATAGGTCTAAAAAAATTTATTTTAAAGAAATTTTCTACTTTGGGGATCAAAGATATGAATTGATAATTAATCCCATGAGGAATATTTCCATTGGAAAAGAAGGACTTAACCTATTTTTAAACATCCAATTGGATAATATCTCTATAGTGATAAAAAAGTAATTAGTAAAACTATCTACCCTAGGAAGAATATCTAGTTTCAGAATATAAAATTAATCCATTATTTTACAATGATAGGGAAAATAGTTAAGTAACTGTTTTCATAATTATTAATAATAAAATGAATGAAATCAAGAAGTAGATCATTATTAAGCTTAGATACATTGAAAATATTTCTAATATAAGAGACTATGTTATCTTCCTATTTTTCCTATTTATCAAGTATGTTGTGCCCATATTTTAGAAAGGAAAGAGGTATACATGATTTCCTGGTTATTTTAAGGGAGTTATAGAATTTTGTGTTTATATCCCCATGCTTAACCCATTTAGTTTTTAAAATCTATTTTGAAATTTATCTTTAACAAAGAGAAGATTGTTTGTTTAGTATAGAGATCTATTTCTTTTTGAAGATCAGTGAAAAAATAATAGTTAGTTAAAAAGACTTATATTTGATTATGATTAGATTCCAAGGAACCAATTTTATTAAATATTTGTTTTGATTTGAATTTTCACTATCATTTTATATTTTTTTTATCAATTTTAGTTTCATGATATTGGCAAAGGCATCATTTCCATAATTGATAGAATTCCAATTTTCTCTAGAAATGTTACCACATTTAGTAAAAGAGGCCCAACCATTTTAAATCTAAAAGGATGAAAAGATCTAGAGTTTCTAATATAGAGGCTGATAAATATTGGATGTTGGTCATGATTTAATATTGGAAGAGTAATGTCGGATATAATGTCCCATCAATCCAAGGATTTGTCGTTAGAAAAGGATATTTCATGTCTTCTATACAATGTATATTTGTCTCCAAATAGGTTTATTTTTGTTAGGTTATTATCCTCTATGCATTATTTAAACTCTCATAAATATATTGTGGAATGAAAAAGATAAATTTTTCACTCAGACCAAAGTTATTAATAAAATTATCAATAATAATCCAAGGACCAGGAATACTGCTACTTAACACATAAAATTAATTCCAAAGATATATTCATTCTTAGAACCTCTTCTTAGCTTAAATAAATGGAATAAAAAAGAATTAATTTGTTTAGACAACATTATGAGTTAATACCTAGTCATTAATGTTAGAAACAGAAACATTTACCAAAGTGAAATGTATAAAAATACCAAGAGATTCAGTAGAAAAATTATTAGTGATAGATCTCACAAAAGCATATCCATTATGATCCAAACCATAAAAACAAAAAGAAAATCTAATATTAGGTTTATAAGTAAAAAAAAGTTTTTGTTTGTGTTTTAAGATGAATATTTTTGAATAAATTATAGCGTTAGGATTTTCTACACCCAAGTAATACAAAAAAAATTCAAATGAACCTATGTTTGGGGTTGAAACCCCCTTCTTTTTATCTCTATATCTGTTCTTACCTGAATATTGTTTGATTGGTTTTACAACTTCTTTACTTAGAGTAAAGAAGTCTTCCATCTATTTGGTCATAGAAGGAACCACATAATCAATTATATTAGAATCACATAACTTTGGAGTAGTAACTATCTTAAGTATGATGTTAAAGTCTAGAATGTGCAATTGAATATCATCCTTAGATTGAGAGATAACGAGGGTTCTAGGATTTGTAGTAATAACAACCTACACATTATCTATAGATCTATGTATGTTTTCATCTTTAATTCCATCAGAGGAGGAGGTGAGGCCAGTTTTTCAACATTTCTTAAATAAATGATTCATATATTTAATAGGGTATTCAGAAGTATCTAAAATAATCTGCTCAGCTGTATCATGCATGCCTTTGGGTGCATCATATTTTATTTTTCCCTTACCATATGAATTATCCATAGGACCATCATTATGTGATTATTCTAATATATTTTTATAGTGGTGGGGATGTGGGTTGGTAATAATATATCTTCTAAAACCAAGAGTAAGAGTTAAAATAAAATCCATTATAGTTACAACATTTTTCGGATTTTGATCTCCAAGAGTGTGGTCCTTCAGGGTATGCATTAAAATATCATAGATATACTTATAAATTTCATTACATAAAGGACCAATGGTTTCTCTGGGTTATGTGAACATTGGATGGGAATATAAAGTAGAAACTATTTTATGTTATAAAAAATGTAATAAAATTTCTCATCCCATTTCTAGGTGATTTCTTTCTTCACACTCTATGAAATAGATTTCATTTTCCTATCAAAGTATGAAAAAAACTATATTTAATATAGATGGACCTAAAGGCCTGAAAAATCACATAGATTGTGTGGAGGATCCTTTTTGAAATTGATTTTGATTTTATATAGGTTCATGTTGATGAATCTATATCTAAAAATTATTATAAGGAACTTCCCAATTGTAGTTTATAATGCACACCTCCCAGGTTCATTTTTAGGTGGTTTGCATTGAGCATGCCAACCACTTTCTCAAGATCCTGGAGGTGGTCCTATAATAGGTTTGATTTTACAAAAAAGTAATAAACATATAATTTCTCAAATGTTTTGACATGATTCATAATAATATGGTGAATATCTCCCTTGCAGTTTTCTTGAAGGTTCTTCAATCTATAAGGTTTTACTAGGTAGCAATATGTTCACAGAGGTTACCTAAATATAGTAGTTTATTACTCTTATAGGGATACCAATATTTTCTATAATTGAAATAACTATTCATAAAGAAAAGGGAATAGAAATTAGAGGTTATTAAAATCATAATCTTAGTGATTAGGATATTGAATTTTTTCCTTTAGGAAATAACAGTTCAGTTTCTATAAGTCTAGAAAAATTGTAACTTTTTCCAATCTTTTTTTTGATTGGGAAAATGTTTGACTTCCATTTGGGGCACTAAAATTTTACAAAGAAATTTTATATCATATTATGAACTTCATCCTTGACCATGGAACTATGGGATTGGTTCATTCATATGGGTGGATGGTAAAATCCATGGTTATTGATATGAAAACCTAGATGGTGGATGAAAACCTGTGGATTACACCCATAGAATATCCTTATAGTTTCACAAACATACATTATAATTCCATTTTATGGATGAAGTGTACTAATAATACTCCCTAATAGACATGGAGAAACTAATTAGTGATCACCTCAAATCTCCCATGGTGCCAAGTTTTCTCCTATATCAGGTCATCAATGGTGTTGAAGACGACTTCTTCAAAGGTAGGAGGAGATTTATCCAAATCATCTTCATCAGACTCATGAGGAATGGCTGGATGAGATGATTCCTTGACCATAGAAGATTATTGAGTTGAATAATCTTCCTATATAAGGGAAGAACCATATATGGTTGGATTTTCTTGTTCTTAACCTATGGAAACCATGATGATAGAGGTCAAGGATCTGATTCCAAGGCCTTTATTGACAGGGTTCAACCTTGATATCGAATCAATAAGGATTGGTATGTTTCTAGAAATTCAATCCTACTCTCCGGTTAATATGGTGGATAAGTCGACTATTTGTAATATTTTAGACCTTACACTATGCAATGAGAGTGGTCTCTCCAGGCTTTAATAATCCCTACCCTACAAAAGTGAAGGACATGATTTGAGAGAACTCCTTCTTCTTTAGAATAAGGAAAAAATTATTTAGGTATGGTGTCATTTCCTATAGATGGTTGATGTGACAAATAAAAACACACATAAAATCATCTCAAGTATAATCCTGGGAATATTCCAAGTCATTGGGAGCATTGAATTGCTCCAAATCTAATTTTTAGGTTTATTCCATTCTCATTTATTGTACCCAACATAAAAGTAGCAAGGTTCATATGAATAAAATGGAGTAGTATCACCAGAGAGAAATAATACTCAACTATTAAGGGAATAATTAACACAATAGTGATATAATAAATTTACGAAACATGTAGGGGAATTTAGGGCCTTCTCCATCAGGTGTTGAAGTTGGTGTCCTTTAAGACTACCATAAATTTAGTATTTGATACCAAATATCCAAACTGATTATTTAATTGAATATTTCCCTGTGTATTATTATCAAATTTATTCTAATCCTTGATTTTTATGTTGGACAATTCTATGTTAGCCTATGTGTACCAAATATTATAGTGCATCATAATTTTGAATATGTTGATCCTAGATATGGTTTCCACAAAACATACCAAAAAAGACAGGTAGAAGCAATGATTTTTACTATTTATTAAAATAGAAAAAGAGAAAAGAGGAGACAGGTGGGGTCAAACAAAGGGACTTGCCCTCATCTGTCAAATCACAAAACTACAGATCCTAATAGGACATATCGTTCCCATAATCAGAGTCATCAGCAGTTTCCCATTTAGATTGGGACTTACCCTGATTAAGAATCTTAAGAATATCAGAATTAAACTTTCCTGATAGATTAGAAGATCGTGTACACACAGTACGGGGTATATTAGAGAAATCCTTCCTCACCCTTCGCTTCGAGGGGGTAGGAGTGCAATCTATGGCCCATTTTCCAGACATGAGTGAATATTTGAAAGAAGTAGGACCACCGCTATCCGCTGCAACCCCCTCCACCTCCGTGATGTCACCCCACTTTCCAGTTATCCTGGAGGAATTCAAGAGATTCTGAATATCCTGATGACAATCAACCTGTTGACCCATATTAAGAGTCATCTCAGCAGTCTCATCACATCGTAAACCGGCACCAGGACTATCAGTGCAAGAAGGAGACCCTACAGTAGAGGAAGTATTTTTTATAATCCCAAATGATCCAGTGAGAGTAACAACATGACCATCCGTGGGTGTTGTCCCCTTGGAAACATCAATCTAAGCACTAGAGGTTCCACACATCGGGGATGCTGAGTTTTACCTAAAATTAGAAGGACCACTGTTGGCTCTCAACGGTGAAAAATTCACCATCAGTCCCTTCCCTTTTGAAGTTAGCTGATGCTCCTCTACAGACACATCAACCTTATTGTAAGATGACTTTATGTTAAGACTAAGGGGTTCTGACACATCCACATCATTACTCTTTGATTTACTTCTATAGAGATTGGATGGGTGACCCTTCATCCCACAATTCTCACAGGAAATGCGTCTCCGACATAATTCCAAAGAATGCCCAAGCTCCATGCAGTCATTACAAAAAAGTGACTTTCTTTCATACTCAACATCAATTTGAATGTCATTCTTCGGAGTGGAAAGGGTTACCTTGTTAATCAGGCTGGAGCTAAGATCAATCTCCACTAACTTCCTAGAAAAGTGTCCAAAACGAAAATTCTCAATCTCCTTTTCAAGTCGTATAGGAATCCCAATTTCCATGCCAATATCACGCAGGATCTTTGGGTGCCAGAGGACCCAATTAAGACTATGAAGACGAACCCATACCTGAGAAAAAGCATTCCTTGCATGCGAATCATTGAAGTCCAGAGACCATTCATGAAGGTGGATCCATCCAGGATTCAAGGAAAGAGATCCATTGCTCCACGCATGCATTTTAGAATCATATGATGTAGAAATGTTGTGAAAGAAACCACGCCCAAGAGATACACACCTCTAATCAGAGAAACTACACAGACATGAGATTCATCGAACCAAATCATCGAACCTCTAGGATTTTTGACCCTTAGTCAAAACAAGGTGTGCAATCAGAGAGGTTTTCCCAATTGCAATACTTTCAACAAAGACATCAGGACTGGCCTCAACATGAGCTGATGACCCATTTCGATGAATTTTTCCAGAACATGAATCATTGAGAGACGCGGATGAAAATGTCATACCATCATCTGGATAATTCCCCCACCAAGCTAGCTCAGAGGGCAGCATAATAGTGGCCCGTTTTTTGGAGCTGACACAACCATCCGAGGGAAAAACCTTCTTCACTAGCATCTTGAATTCCTGACCCCACACAAAACCATCCGAAGGCAGCGTCAGCCTTGGATCATACTTCCAACCTTGCATGCCTTCAACGCCCAAAAAAACATGAATGGAATTTATGGATCTAAGGTCAACGCCTCCATCCCGAAATCCACTGTCATATCGACCACATATAACACGCTCCTGAACAGCGCCATCCACCAAATGTGTACAAGCCGGCACACCATCCGTCCGAGCAACAGACCGAACGTCGACATCTCGAGAAGCGTCAGACAAAGACGCCAGAAGACTTAAAAGAGCTTCATGACCCTCAAGATGCTGCAGACCTTCCTTCCCAGAAGATCCAACCTCACCAGGAACAAGAATGACACCAAGAAAGTGGGGAACTGACATTAAAAACCCTAGAGAACTAGCAGACCGCCATCTCTGTGGAGCTCCTGCACCCCCGACCCGACATCCTTTCCATAAAACATAGGTTTACTTCTATGTAATTGATTTTTCTTGAGATTTAAGGGGGGTGATTTCACCCTTTAATTATGGATCCCTTGGATTCTTCAGTGAAGTATATGATTCCTTGGAACTCTTCATGATGAACATTTATTGTATGATATGCATCAATTGTAGATACTTCAGTCTTAAACTAAAAATAGATTTTGAAATCCTTAATAATCACTTTATACGTTTTCTTTGACAAATATAGAATATCTAGATTTAATAACAATGATAGAATACAAGAAATGTTTTTGAGAACATCAATCTTCTAAGCTGAGGGATTTTTTCTCCCAAGTTTCTACTCCTTGAAAAGAAGCATGGAGGGTCTATTTAAGTGTTTTCGTGGTTCCTATATATCATATACTAATTTTTTTAGTGGTTAGTTAGTTTTGTTTGATCCATCATTCCCACATATGAGCCAAATTTTCAAATTGTTGGATTGGATTTTGAATCACACTAAAGGATAATTCTTGGGAAGGTTTTTCTTACTAAGCCTTAATAAATTCTTATCATCTTGTATATTTAGCGTAGATAATATCTTCCTGGATCAAAACATAGGTAATCTAACTTCTTGAGTGGTCTTTTAACATTCCTAAAGAGTATTTTCTAGAGATAATTAATGGAGATGATTGAAATACATTATCATTGATCTCTATGAAACTGTCCACTAAACTGATAACAACGATTGAGGTTTATTTCTACCCTTAATTAGTGGAATTTTCAAGGATTAAATTGGTCATGGAACTTCCTTCCAATAAAGGGGGAATGTAGTGAATGAGTGTGTAATCTATATTTATGATGACAAAAGGATCTTTATTTTCCTATAACTACCATCAACAGACCTTCTAAACCATGGGGGACTGTGAGGATTTGGGACAAACTGAATGATAAGGTGTGACCATGAATGGAATCAATTTATTTAGCTAGTCATGATTAATCATGTGGGAATAAGTGAGGAATTTTTGGGATAACCAATCACCATACTGATGATCTACTTCATTATAGATGTGCTTCCATTTTATAAAATATTTATCATTATCAGGGATATCGGAGATGTATCTAACTTGTGCTAAAGGGTCACCCAAATCATATATTATTTTACTTACCATGTATTTGAACCAATATTTCAACAAATGCAATTCCTTGATGATATTACCAAGGAACCTATGGTAAGGTAGTTAATTAGTATGGTTCTTCCACTCATCGTCTTGTGAAAACATAATTTTTTGAATTTTGAGAAGGTTCTTCTCCATATAATAGTGAAGTAAACTAAAAACATGATCATGTTTCATGGATTAAACACTATTTATTTGTTCAATTAAAGATAACGTAAGTAATTAACACTTACATGGGTCATAGAAAATATTATCTCTATGAGACCATGCCTATTTGGGCCTATTCTGAGGGGCTAATAGAAACAAGATCAATTGAGGGGATAGATTCTAGGTAACAGTTGTTGAATATGCTCAAGAAGGATTTCATAAATTATAAGGAATAGTTAATGGTAATGGAAATTACTTGTTCAACTAAATTTATACATTGAGACACAGTTTTCTCTTAGATAATTCCTAAAATCTACTGAGATCCTTCAAGGAGATAAGAGTAAGAATCAATTCATATCATAAAATCTATAAAAAATTTCTTGAAACTGTTATTGGGAGAACTAGATGTGGAGGTAATGATTTTGTACCTCCCATGAAATAATTAATTTCCTGACATATTCATTATACCACTACTTTCATCAATGTATGGACACCTCTTTAGACTATGGATTCCCAAACATTAGGCCATACTAAAACGATAAATGAGTAAGTTATTTTTCTAGAATACCTATAAAAATAAAATTAGTGAAGCTCAGTTTACAAAACATTAGTGGTTATAGAGTTTGATAAACCTATGATATGTATATATTCCTTTAAGGTTTATACATATCCCAATTTGTCTCAACATCATTGAGTCATACAATGAGAAAATTTATTATATCATCATGGGTGGATGTCAATATAAATCATCATTCTAATTGGTTATCCAGCTTGTGATGTGTAGTGACCATGATAAAATGATGGAAAATAAGGATAATCCATTAGAGATGTAACTTTAGGGAACACTGGGCTGTGTATCTGATTAGTGGATTCACTGGAATCTACCATGGTTGGATTAATAAAACCACATTCTTATGTTTTGGAAGATCATCCAAGGATTATTTATTTATGATGTTTTAGAGGGACCATAATGGGATAATCCAAATTGTCCATTTTTTTGTGTGATATCCTCTCAGGATATTTTCATTGATCTACTTAAAACCTTAGAATAAGTAGGTTTGCATATGGTATTTCTAATTAAGGAGTCACTAAAGAGGATAACATATATTTGAACAATGTTCCTTTTAACAAGAATCCTATTCCTGAATGTGAAAAATTTAAAATTCCTTAATTTCGTCTGGTGTAACTTTGTTTTATATAAATAGAAGATCATCTGAGAAAACTTTTCTCAAAAAAATTAAGTATTCAACTACTCCTCAAGAATTGGTACCTCTGTTGGATTTAAAAGGCTCATGACCTACCTATATTGATGAGTGAGAACTCCCCTAGAGGGTATGCCTATTTTTTTAATCCTATTTTTATAGATTATAATCATCTGCCCTGTTATATGTATCATTTTCCCATTTAGTAGGAGGATTGATGTGGATGAAGTTCACTATAGTGGTGGTCAGGGATGGAAAACTACTTGCATCATCCGACTTTCCAAATAGATGAACCTATAATCACTGTATAAGATGAATAAATTGGATGGTCATAAGCTTCCCCATACTATTATTCCCACATGTTTAGATTCTTTTACTATTAATTTATAAAACACTATGATAATTTCAACACTAGTCCACTGGAAGATCTAGATATATCCATAATAATTTATGTGATAGGCTATATTAAGGTAAACAAGGTCCACCCTTAGGTATTATTTTTCAAGGTGATGGGGGTGCATTGAGATTCCAAGTTAATTTATCTAATGAATCTATAAATGACGGAGTGTATCCCAAAGGTCTTCTTAGATACATGTTGTGTGATTTAGATAATTATTAGGTTATATGTGGAAAAAATAAAACCATATGCTCATATATTGATTGAATTTTCTATAAGTTTTCATCAATATACTACTAACCTAAAAGTTAATCCCTTTCTTGAACACCCTAACATTTTTTATAATACAACAAAGAGGCTATAAGAGTAAGATATAAAGTCATTCTATTATACTAGTCTTTATATATAAGAGGAATCACATGAGACACCATTCAATGTGGGGAAGAGTAATCCTATTCTTGTTATGTAATTTTCATCAACATATCCATTAGAAAATAAAGTCCATACCTTTTGGTAGGGGAGGTAATTCATCAAGATCCTATGCCTCGAATGAACATTCACCTTCATTATAGGTATCTATATAAGACCCTTACATATTTTAAACTTCTATTATAGAGGTGGTGAGAAGTGATGAGGATGGTTGTAAGGTTGGTTACAAGATGACTTCGTGAAATGAATCTAGATAATCTTCCATATATGGGTACTTGGGAAGGGAAATAAAGAACTTGTGGACCTTGTCTTTGGGTATATATATCCCCAACAACAAGTTATTACCTCATACTATAGAATTTTATGAATGAACATATCCTTATAATCGTTGGAGTTCTAGGATTTAAGAAGGTAGTGGATAATCTAGGGTTTTCACCCATAATCTATCTCTTGTGTTGACTTGAGAGTTCCCCAAGTGCGAGATTCTTCAAATTTCATGGTATTCATCCATGCGTGTAATAGTTGGATCCATGGGAATATGACGATTATGGATAGTATAACCTATATCATAGAGACTGACATTAGTTATATGGACTTATTTGACATAGGGATGAACTTTATTAATGATGGTGGTGATCAGGATATATGTTGGGGGATTCAACCCAACACCCACGGCAGGTGGCTGGTGTCTTTGTCCTAGTCTAGCGAAAAAATTTCTCATTACTATAGTTAGAATAAAATGGGTAAGAAAATGGTGGAAGTGGTTAAGGAATATAAATCAGTTTCATTACATTGGAAATGGTTTTACAAAAGCACCTTTTCATGGGCTCTATGAAGTTTGAATCGAGAAAGGCAGATAAAGAATGAGATCAACCTGTTTGTCTATTGGTGGTACCCCTTATTCTATTTGTGATGTCGAGTGGTGGGAGCCTACCTTGGTGACTCTTGAGTGGCATCAAGTGATGCAAAAAATTTAATTTCCCCTTCCTCCTCAACATGGAGGATAGTTCTATTAGTGTATTTAGGGTAAAGTCTCATTAAATGTTGCTGTAAATAATGGGTGGAGATATTTACCCTATGTACTCTTTGTTGGTGATTATGATGATGTTTATCTATGTCTTCAAGGTCTTCATGATCCATCCCTTCAGTGGATATGACTAACTAATACTCATACCAATAGAAAAGGGAATTTATAACCTTACACAGAATGATTCTTGATGGGGAAGAATGGTTACATGAACCCAGAAGCCATGTGAGAAGTGTCCATCACAACCTAATCATACTTGTGTGTGTTTTCCACATGGTTTGATATCCCACCCCATGTCAATTATCTATGTTTGGGGTAGATTTCAGACCATTATAATTTACTATTATTCTATGAGGAACATTTTAATCCAACTATGTATACATCTATAAGAAGGGAGATGCCCAATATGACCAATAATGGAGAAGTCATTTTTATTAAATCCCAATGTTATTCACCGTCTCACTATCTAAGGAGAAGGGATTCACATTAGGATTACAATTTTTATTTTTACATTATTTATAATGGGAACCACTTTCACATCAGATTGAATCCATAGGCAGGTTAGAATCCTTAGGCCCCACATTCCATCTTTCCACTGGTGGGGGACCTTCACCACCATGGGTAAGAGTATAGGCTCATTCATCATAATGGGAATATGGGGTGTCAAACATTCCTTATATAATTGTAAATAAGAACAATAATTAATTAATTTTACTAAATTTCCATAAGGTAAATATCACATCTCAAAAATAATCACACAATCCCACGAAAGGAAGGTACAACTACTTCGAGGATTTGTTGCCTAAGAAACCTATTTGACAACAATTATGAAAATTTCTCCATAATTGAGACACACTGGACTCCCAACAATACTTTTTGTGTTTTATACTAATCTTCATAACCATTAAAAATGGAAACTTAGGAATGGGGTGATCTATGATGATTTTTAACCATAATCATAAGTTATAATAAACAAATTTCATAAGTTAACATATGAAGAGAATATGAGTATAATCAAGATACATAAGAAAATTATTATCGAACAACGAATAGATCCTAAATCATGGAATATGACTTTGGATAAAATATTAAACTAGTAAAAAGAGTGTGAAACCTGTTCCAATATACATGATACATTAGTGGTTAACACATTAATGATAATAATCAACGAGTTTTAAAGAATCTTTCAACATTGGCATAGATATTAGTATTGGGAGAACTACTTTAATGATGCACACCATTAGTTCCCATGATTATGAGAAAATAAAATATACCTGTGGATACTTTTTTCAGGAGATATAAACTATAAAACAATAAATTGGAGGGTGATGTAGGATCCCACCCATCATCATCCGTACTTATGAGTTCTACTTGAAATAAATCACTTATTAATCATTAATAGCCCTTATAAATAAAATGGAATTATTTCAACCCATAATAAAGAACCCTTAGAAATTAAAAGCATTTCATTTCCTTTTTATATTGATTCATATAATGAAAGTTTTTATATTTCCATCAATAATCATAACATGATTAACTCATGGAAAATAAATGGGTATATGATGACTTTAAATAAAATCTACGTAAATACCATTCCATCAATAAAATAAATCATATGGTATTTAATAGCATAAGTATATGGTATATGGTTATGAAAATTATCTCCCAAATTAATCAACATGTAGAATCTTGGTGAACACATTTTATTCAAAGGAATAAAAAATAAGGTATTCACATAGGAAATGAATTACAAGAGAAATTATTTTTATTCACCGAAAAAAATTATTGAATATGAAGGTTGTTGTAAATACTTTCTTCAAAAGAGAAGTAAAATACATAATACATCAAGAGAAATAAGGTTGATGGTTAAAGTATAATAATATACTTGATAAAGCTAGATATATATCAAATGAATTTTTTTTAAATGAATAATATGTTTTAAGATTTTTAGGAAAATCAATTTGGAAATAAGATATAACCTTGATATTTAGAAATAAATTTAAGATACAAACTTTATAGATATTGTAAAAATGTAATTTATTTTGGAAAACATTACGATTTAGTGAGAATGTATCATATAAAAATGCTATAGTTTGTGAAAGTACATGTTCATATGTAAATGTAAAAAATAGAAGTTTCTCACATTTTGATGAACACAACACATAAAGAAATGTCTTAATGTTTTTTAAAACTTTTAAAATAAAGTAATGTGGAATAAAATGAACTTAGTAAATTATTAAAGAATTTATAATTAACAATTACAAAATCATTCAATGAATATAGATAAAAAAATTAAGATTCCTAACCAAGAAGAAATGATGGGGTTAGTTTCTCTTATTAGAAACATTTCAAGTAAATTATGAGTGAAGTGAAAATAAAATATAAATTGAACATATAAAAAACATTTATATAAAGAGGAAATGATGAAAAGTTATATTAATAATTAAAATTCCCCCCATATATTATCTTTTTTAAAAAATATCAATTTAAAAATAATATTGTCAATAAAACCCTTATGGATGAATAAAATTATGATCCAGAACCACTTTTAATTAAGCTATATTATAAATCAATGGAAATTAAAATTATGTAAATTTTATATTTCTTTAAACCCCTTAAATATGGTAAAATAAATTTATTTTGAAATAATCACACTATATTAAATACATTATGGAGTACATTAAGAAATATATCTCATGAAATTAAATTGACAAAAACAACCACTAAATTGTTTCCCTTATTTGTCAAATTCACTTTAAACTCCTATATAACAAGAAAAAATTTATTAATCACATATTTAAAAAACATTCCTATACCTAAACGTTTATAAAATTTATTTATTATTATTATATACATTTATATTAGTTAATTATTACCAATTTTTGATGTTGGGTGTGGGTAATCTTGATCATTTTGAACTAGTTTTTTAATAGTGGAATTGTAATTCATTTTTCTCCAAAAATTAATCCTTTAAATTTAATTAAACATTCTTTAATGGAAAAATTATAATGCTTTATTATATCTAAATTTATATTCATGAGTAGTTTAATCATTATCTAAGAATATAAATTTGACAACGAACATTTTTCTGTGATTTTCAAACTATGAAGTCTTTTTTCTAAATAAATATGTTAAATTTGGATATATATATTTTTAGAGAAAAAATAATAATTGTATACAAATTTTTATCATATTAAAATTTTAATTAAATTTTGAAAATAATGCATGATATAATTTCAAGGCATTGTTCAATTCAGTGGTCTAGTTGGCCCAAACATGAATATACCATGATTATTGGATATTTTGAGTGATTTAGCCAAAATATAATTGAAATAGTAAGATAATGATATAATTTCATGTTTATTAGTGTGATGTATAATTTTTTTTAATTATTTATAAGAATAATATATTGATATGAAGATATTATATAATTTTAACTAAATATTTTCCATTTAGAACACATTTTTTAAATGACTGAATTAAGAATAATCATTTGTTCATCATATCATTACTATGTTTTCTAATTTCTCATACTATAACCTTAAAGATTTTATAAGCATAATATTTATCCCTTGAACCCATTCTAATTACATTCCTTGTATGTTATTTATGAAAATAAAAATAGAAATCAATTATCCCATAGGGGTGGTAGTACGCACATATAGAGTGTTGGTGATTTTTTTCCATAGAATGGGAGAAATAAGTAATATTTTGTTTTCATTTAAAAACATAAAACATGTTATAAATTGAAAAATTATTTATTAAATTAAACATTATGTCTTTTTTTGTAAGGTGGTTAGGGAAAAACTTGATGTTTTTTAGAGGCGGTAGTCTACCCACAAACAAATCTTGTATTCACATTTCTTAATGAAAATAGGATGTGTGGTTAAAGCATATACCATCATTATAAATTCATACCAATATAATAAGTTTAATAAATTTATCATTTTGATGTGGTGAAATTATTATTATAAATAAGTGAACATTAGGAGAAATAAAATAAGATAAATCATTTATATATATATACTACACTACTTAGGTTGTCTCATTTGAAAAAGAATTTAAACCAATGAAGGATAGTATTATCAGAAGAATATAAACTTATTAAGGTGTCTTAGAGTCTGGAGGACAGGTTTTGGATTATTTTGTGCTGATATAAAGGGGGGTTTCTATATGATGGGATGTGAGGATAGGAGAGCCCATTTAATAAGTGAAATAGAGATTCGTTTTTCTAAATACCCAAAACCTTGTAATAATGGGAAGTCAATCTAAATGGAAATGGCCCAAAAATTTAAAAATAAAATTTAAGAGAAGATAAAATGTCTTGAAATGCTACAAAATTTGAACTAAATCTGGTTTTTAGAATGTTTGACCCTTTACCACTTAGGTTACTCATTTTTACCCTTTCTGGTTTTCAGAATACTAACTTGTTTTTATCTTGGTAATTAATCCTTTATTCTAAAAAATAAAATGATTATTATTATATAAGATATAAATAATTATTCCAAATTTTAATTACATTTTTTGATATGATTTTTAAATTGATAAAACTCATTTTTAAAATACTAAGTGTATAATTTATTAGAAACAATTTTAAAAAAATATATATTTAATTATAAAATGTCAAATACGAATTTGTAAATTTAGAAAAACTTTTTTAGATTATAGAGTCACTTATGAAATATATATTTATTTTTATATAATGGTTTTATGATTTGATAATTCATACTTATATAATAATAATTTCATAAAATTCATGTTATTTTTAAAATTATTATTTGGCATTATTTACTTATAAATTGATATTTTCCGAAAATATAAAACTTCATGCGAAGAAAATTTTAAAATTATAAATTAAAAATTGAATTTATATTTATCTGATTCAAATTATAATATTTTTAAATTTATTTTTTAAATAATAATAAAAAATATATTAAAACTATATTTTATTTTAAAAATATGTTTTAAACAATTAGTGTTCATTAATTTTATTTCATATCAATATATAATTTGAAATATGTTAATATTTTTGTTTTGATATTATTATTTTTTAAATGTTTTCAATTTAATCACGTAGGATAAAAATACAATACTTAACAAAATGTTTCTTTGATAAAAAGGAACATTAATTTAAAACTAAATATAATTATACCATGAAAATTAATTATTTATAATCTAAAATTAATTTTAATACTCTAGTAATATCAAAATATTTATTTAAATATTATATATACATCATATCAAATTTTATTAGAAATAATATTAATGTTAACACACAACACACACAGACCCACACACACTCATAATATTTTAATATGATATTTTTATTTTTTTATGAGTTATATTATTTGAAATTTACTAAATAATGATGATATTTTCCATGAACATATTTCCAACAGACATATTTATAACATCCATATTTCATTCATATATATATAAACTTATTTACTAATTATTTCATTCCACTCTCACTTTCTAAGGCATTGTTTATATTTTATATTATATATTTTTCATAAATCATTCTATTTTCATGGTTATATTTCTCATTATAGGTCTTGCTTGATATTTGTTAATCCTAAAGGTTGAAGATGACCCATCCGATTTACCTGTCATGAAGATTTTATTCTTTTCTATTTATTATGACTTATTTTTCTATATTCATTTAATGAATGTATTTCATCAACGGGGAGTAATAATAGATGGTTTTCAGTACTTAGTTTTTGGTGTTTTAGTTGTAATATCTCACTAATGAATGGATAAAGTGTCTTAAGTATGGAAAATATTATAATCACGATTCAATCAATTTTAAAGTTTAGAGAAGAGTTCTTTAAAATTATAGACATAATTAAAAATAAAAAAAATGATGATGATGATAATAATAACAATAATAATAATACTAAAAATATTGAATCCTAAAACCCAGGGTGTCACATTATCTCCATTTAAATAAATTTCATTGTTGTAATTTTAATTATTACATACCAACAGAAATAACGAACATAATAAAAATAATATAGAAAAGTATGGCTATAATTTCTTGAGACATGGTCCTTAGAAACATTTTAGACATATATCTTTATTAAGAATTGGATTCTCCTTAATATTGAGTTTTTCTCCAACCATTTGGACCAAGTGTGTTCCATTATTTTTTATCAAGGCACACAATTTTTATAGATGGTGTTTTTATCATCCTATCATTGAAATAATATCATAGAATAATATGATATTTATTTTCCTTACACCAGATATTTTTTTATCAAGGTTGAAGGAACCAATACATCACTAAAATTTCATTAAATTTATTTAAATTAAGGATAATCTGAATTCCACAAGGTACATTCCTATAAGATTGAAATTAGATTTCTAAAATTATACCATCAAAATATCTCTTCAACAATAAAATTATCAAGGTGGTGATTTAATGATCTTATAAAACTTGTTAGAGAGATAAGAGTACCTAGAATCAAATTACAATAAGACATTTATAACTCAATATTGGAGGGTATATGTACATTAAATACTAGCATCAAATTTGGGAATAATTGTTGCATAGGTATTCCATCGTCCTATTGGTCTTAGAGGTTGGTGAGACTTACAATTTGGTTAGTTCTTGGTTTAGGTAATTGACTTAGATAATTCCCAATTTCTACACACAAAAGACATTGAATTATTAATGGAACTGTAAGATGAAATCTATTTATTTTAATCATGTCACATAAAATATTTATTTTTCTTTGGAAGTTTGATGCTCTATGAACCTCTATGTCATAATAAATGAATCTTTCAATTCCGTTGAAGAAATCCTCATGACGCATCTTTCTAATTCTTTGACATATAAGAAATTTTGAACATTTTTTCCTCTATCATATTTATCACTTTATATTTTATATGGATTCATTATTATTGTCTTTTTTATGTTAAGTGCATTGACAAAGTTAGCATTATTAATCATATTTCAATATAAATGGTTTTTCATAATCATAAGGTTCTTCATTATAGCTCCAATTATGATGGGTCTCTCATTGTGGTAATCTCTGCATCTTCCCTCTCACCCATGGAAACTTCTACTTCAAAAAATTAATAAAACCAAAAGGATATAATTGAGTTAAAATACAATAATAATACTACAGAATTGTCATAATTATTAATGGAATTAACACCTCAAAATAACTTTTTGTTTTATATTACCTCATTGTACTATAACTTCTTTAGTTCATACTATATAAGTATTTGTTCAACATTGGTTACTTTTATATGGTTTATGTTATACTTCTCAACCTAATCCCTCTATGTATCTAAGAAATAAATCCTTTATTATTGTTCGTAAAGTTTATATGATCAACAAAGGAATATACCTTGAGATATTCTATCATGGTGTGTAGTCTTAGGCCCACTCATCACCAATTAGGGTGAGGACTATGTTAATGATCAACTCAACCATTTTAGGGTTATTACCCCTTGGTGCATATATTCCACAACCACATCCACTTACGAGTATCCATATAAAGATTTTTCTGGGGAAACCACCTATTAAAAAACATACCAATATTTTAGGATACCATATTATACTTAGACTAATATCTAGAGTATTCACTAAGGTTATGTCACAACCCATCCCCCGAGGCCCATGCTGTGACTACCCAAATCTTATCACCCATAGGCCTAGGGATGGTGAAAAATGTCAAGTTGGAATTTCCTAGAAAGGAGAGGAATATTCCTATAAAATATCATACATGAACCCATCCCTAAGAAAGGTACTCAGACTAAGAAAATACAAAGTGAAAAGATATGCAACACACTTAGGTAACCACTAAGAGTAACACTGAAAAATAAAAGTAAAATTGCCTAAAATACAAGACCAACTAAAAAATAAAAGTACAATATCCTCGATCACACCCACAAAAAACCATACCTGAGGGGTTGGTACAATACGCTGTTTAAATGTTGCTGAAGCGTACCGTGTATATCAAGTCTCCCTCAAGAATCACCTGTCTCTGTCCGACTAAGGACTCTATCAAAGATATTGATCATATGCATATTACATGACACAGGTGGGTGAAACCTGTGAATGGGTGAGTAAAACAATACTCATTAGGGACCAAAAAACAAAAATTAATTAAACTACATAGGAAATTAAAAAGGAACACAAGAAGGAATACCAAAAATGAATAACACTGTAGGACACCATGAAGGAACACCATGAAGGAACACCAATAAGGAAAACCATGAAGTTACACCGCTAAGGAGCACCATGAAGGAACACTATAAATAAACCCACAAAGGGACACCATGAAGGAAAACCACTATGGAACAAAATGACTAAACAACATGAAGAAACACTAATAAGGGACACCATTATGAAACACCACAAAGGAATACCACAAAGGAACACCACTAAGGAATACCACAGAGGAACACCACTAAGGAAGACCACGAAGGAACACCTCTAAGGAACACCATGAAGGAAAACCACTAGAGAATACCAAGAAGGAACACCACAAAGGAATAGCACTAACGAACACCACAAAGGAACACCATGAAGGAACACCATGAAGAAACACCACTAAGGAACACCATGAAGGAACACCACGTAGAAACACCACTAAGGAACAACATAAAGGAACACCACTATGGAATAAAATGAAGGGAAAATATAAAGGAACACCATGATGGAACACCACTAAGGAACTGTAACACCTGAGATTTTTATGAGTAATATTTTGTTTTTTATATATCATCAAAGTAATATTTCACTACATACTAGCTTGGCTTACTTTACACGCAATCACGACCTTCCTCGATAGCTTGCGTCATACGCAATACTGAGTTTCACTAAACAGCGATATGCTATTAAAATATTATTAAAACTAGCCGTTATGAATAGTAATAACCACTTTTTGAAATTTTATAAATTTTATTTTTCAAAATGGACTTCATTTTTGGATGTGGAATACCGAAATTAGCCTAGGGGGAAATTTTGGTATTTTTCTGAAAACATTCAATTTTCGATGAATAGTGAAACCACTAAGTGGTAGGTTAAAAACTGAATTTTGCATAAAACATAATTTTACCACTTCTGTGAATGGAATTTTGAAAATCCGATAGACACGGTTGATATCAGTAAGTAAAATGTGGTTCAATGAGATAAAAATAATTTTTTGGTGAATAGTAACTTTTTATTTTTTTTACCGTGGTTAATAGTAAATAGGGTAACTAAGGGTAAATATGATATTACTATTACCCTAACACATGTCCTAATTCTATTGGATAAGTGTAATTCGACCAAAAAAACCTTATGAATATAATATGACCATTTAGGTCCACTTGGAGTAGATTATGACATTTAATATTATTTTATTTAATGAATAGTTAAAATAGTTAAAATCAAAGTTTAATAACTAAATCAATTTTAATATGGGTTTATACATAAGATAAATTAGATTATAAATATTAATTAGAAATCTAAAACGATTTCCTACATAATGATATTTTATTTATAATTTTTAGACTTTAAATAAATTAATTTATTTATGACACAACGATGATGCAGTAATTACCCTTTTAAGGAAATGTTAACATAATTGATGTTATAAATTCCCAAATAAATGTAATTTGAGACTTTTTATGAATTATAAAAATTTTCTAGGTTACTATGATATATTATTGTTGATTTAATCAACTTGGTTCGAACATATAATTCTGTTATGACTTTCACAAAAATCATATATCAAATAGTGTCAAAATTGACACAAAATAGTTTTTTAAATCAAATATTATATTATTAATTGTTATTTTACTCCTAAAAATCTAAGGTTCGGACAAATGACTTAGATAAGGATATATATATTAATAATAAACAATTTGTGGTTCGTTTGGCATGTTATAGTAAGTGTAATAACCATATAGTGTAAGAAAACAAAAAGACATGGTAAAAGTTAAATTATTTAACTTAGAGTTAAATCTAATTGATAAGGTTAAAATGATAACCTAAACTTGTCTAAATCCTATTGGTTGATAGTATTTCTACCCATACCCACTTTAGCTTCTAAATAAGACCCTTTGGAACCATTATAAACTGATTTTTACTTTAATATAAAATAATATTATGAGATATTCCTAAGGTGCCCCTCTCCTCCCTTATAAAAAGGGCACCTCCTCCCCCTCCTCCTCACACCAATTTGAGCACTCCAGCTCGTCCAACCCCTTCCAAAATCCCTTATCCACTTCCCTAGAATAATCCTAGAGGTCCTGGTCTTCTTCAAAGACCAATCTTAGTTCCCTAAGTGGAGGATTCGAAGAGGCGTTTCAAAGAAGAGGTAATATCCATTACCGATCTTTTCAATTTCTTTCTTCTTCAACTTCTTCTTCTTTAGTTGTTTCATGATAAAATAATAACATCAGTATTACTTACATACTGATATGTTATTATAAATATGAAACAACCCTAATTCACCTTCTATCCATCCTACGGAAAAATGAAATCACCGCGCATGCGTACGTATGGAATACCGTCTCCACGCCGTGGTGTAATCTATTTTCAAACATCACCTTACAGGGATGGGTATAATGGTGTAATGAGTAACTATTTATGATTATTATAAAGTAATATTGATACTGAAATAATATATATATACTCCAATACAATTCCACGATCATAGGAACGATATCATCACTCGTGCGTACATACGGAATACCGTCTCCACGATGTGATGCGACTCGTTCTACATGATCATCATTACATAGTAATTATATAAATGAATTTAATGAATAAATATGATATATTTTACACTAATACCATTCTAGATATAAGGTATCTATAACCTTAAAAGAAGAATAAGAATTTATTCGGCAAAACACGCATAAGAACAAAAGGCAATAAAGACCCAAGTAACAAGTAACAATGAAATATTACTAACAAGAAGCTAAGAATATGACCATATATGATATCATATCAATATGTATGATTCTGGAATAAGTCAATAACATTATTTAAACCATTATACAGGAGATTCAGACACGTACAAAGCAAATTGGACCTAAGGTAAGGGAAAATATCACAATCTCTTTTTTTATCCGAGATTATTTATACTTTGGTATTTACTGGGGTGTATTTTATCATCCACATCCATGTTCCCTCAATATGTAATATTGTTTCCATCCACTTACAATAGTTTAAATCCAATTTTACCCTTCGGTGAGTTTTTAGTAAAGAATATGAAAGGAATCTTTTGTCGTTTTTTCGTACGAGGTGCTTTTTGACTTTTCCGACAAAAGTACGAAGAATGTTTTTTTAACTTATACGGCATGAATGGATTTTTAAAACATTATTTCCAAGAAGCTTCCTTTAAAAGTTTTCAAGTTTATTTTTAATCAACTTATTTTAGTTTATAATTGAATGACATGTTAAGAAAAGAAAAGTGTTTTTGAAGAAGAAAGGATATTTTCCTCAAGAATGGAGTTCAAGTGTTTTATCAAAATTATTTTCCATCTAAGATAATAAAGGGTTCTGTTTTTATCCCTATTATTACATTGATTTGATTATTTTATGAGGGAATTATTTTTATGAAGTCATTTACCTTATATGGTTTGTTTTATGATGTCCTGATGTTTCAAGAATCCCATTTTTTTTACATGTGTTATGCGATGATGTATGATTTATGATTATGTGGCACACATAAGAAAGGATTCATTATAAGATGGGTGGGACCTATATCTACCTCCAATGCATTGGGTAAAGATTTATATCTCATGAGATAGACATGGCTGGAACGGAAGGTTATTTCGGTTCAGTGATACAGGACTGAAACAAGGAGTGAACTCAGTTCATAAATGGACTTTGTCCACTAAGATAGTCTTGGCAATGAGTCATGACTAACAAGAAATGATTTTCCATGATTATGTGTGCATGCCACAAGGTTTCAAGTTTTATGTTATGATTATGGGGATCTCATTTTCACTTCTATTATTTATTCCATATTAAGATATTATGATCTCTTTTGCAGGTTATGATTTTCAAAAAGATATGATATGATTTTTATTTCTTTTATTTTCCCTTGCTGAGCATTTGAGCTCACCCTTTTATGTTTTCTTTTGCCCAAGTCAGGAAGATGGATATTAAGTATAATATGCTAAAAGGGACCCTAGATATGATGAAATAAATGGGAGACACTATAGAAGATTTATGAACCAGTTGTTTATGTTTCCCAGTTTCTAAAGACACTATACCTATACGGTCCTTTGTGATTTTGTCATATGTTGTAATAATTGTGCTTCAATATTGAAGTATTAACAATGTATGTAAAGTTTGGGTCGTTATAGGAACACCATGGAAGAATACTAAGAAGGAACACCATTAAGGAACACCACAATGGAACACCACAAAGGAACACCACAAAGGAACACCATGAAGGTACACTATGAAGAAACACCACTAAGGAACACCAAAAAGGAACACCACTAAGGAATACCTCCAAGGAACACCACTAAGGAAGTCCATAAATGAAATTCACTAAGGAACACCATGAAAACCACAAAGGAACACCACATAGACTACAAAATAGGCACATGAAGTGTATACCTTAAGAGGTACAACCAAAAGGGTAAATAGAGTCAGATCAAACCAAGTATAAGTCTATGGTATTTAAATAGGATTGTCATAAGAATCCACAGTACCCTAAATTAGTAACACGTAGAGAGTTGATAACATAAAGAGTGTAAGTAACAAATGGATTATTGGCAACACACAATGTGTAGGTAACACAAAGAGTGTAGATAACACACATACTGTTGGTAAAACATGGAGTGTCATCATGACAAGAGGACCCATACCCTGGTGGGATAGGAGAGTACCAAATCAGTCTTGTTAAGAAACAAATTATATATAAGACACATAGTCTAGGAAAGAAAAGAAGTATAGGTAAGACACATAGTCTAGGTAATCACATAGCTTCTAGGTTGCAGCCAGTCATAATATTCCATCCTTATCATGATTGTTTAGGGATCACTTACTCCTTGAGACAAAAAGGCCATATTACAACTTCCATGGAAACTCACTTAGTGTATCTCAAAATGTTTGTGTTATCGCAAGGGTCCCAGTACCAAAAACTACTCATCAAATGGAAATATGTTTTCAGAAGTATGGGTATTTTAGTTAAATTAGGTAGCTTGGGGACGAGTCCGGTCTGATCCAGTTAGGCTGACCCAACCCACTGGGTCTGGCCCTCCCTAGATGGGTCTGGCCTATCTGTTGGAACCAGGTTCTTCAAAGCATGATTTGGTGTATGGTTTGTGTTTGTTGTCAATCCTCAGTGGAAGTTCAGGGTGTGAACCAACAAAGCGATCATACCGTTCAGGAAGAAAACAGTAGTGAAGGTGGCGCTGTTTCCCAGTGTTTGCCAAATTTTTGGGCCTAAAAATCCGTAAATAAAGTAAAGTGTTTTTGGCAAAGATACTTGCGCGCCGAGCTCTTGGAGGATGAAAGACTTGCGCGCCATATGTTTTTGAGGATCAGAACATCAAAATTTGGCTAAGGAAAGAAGGTCGCGCAAGTGTTGGTTGGGTCGCGCAAGTAACTTGCGCGACAGAGGATCTGGAGACAGGACTTGCGCGCCGTCGAGGGACTTGCGCGCCGCCACGCAGGGGGTCCAGTTTGCCTATAAATACTGGACCACCCCTCCTCATTTCTAACGGATTTCAAGGCCGAGAGATTGTTCGAGCTCTCGTCGCGCAGGTGGTTGAGTCGCGCAGGTGGTTGTTTTGTCGCGCAAGTAGAGCTTGCGCGCCGGTGTTTGGCTGTTCTCCCAAGGCAGTTTGGAAGAGAAAGGAAGTGGATCGCGCAAGTATTTAGTTCAAGAAGGCAGTGTCGCGCAGGTGCTTCAGTGACACTTGCGCGCCAGTTTTGTCTTGCGCGCCTGAGACTTGCGCGCCGTCGGGAGACTTGCGCGCCGGGCTTGAAAAGGGGACCTAGGCACTATTGAAGCACGCCTGCCTTGCTGGAGCTGCACGAAAGCCGATAAACTACTCGGTTCATTCGAGGAAAAGTGATATTCTTCTTCTGGTGAGAATCGGACTTCAATAGAGCATCTACATTCAACAAAGGATGCACTCTTATGCAAATGAAGAAGAGACCTACACGCCTATAAACTAAGTGGGACTTCACCAACGGCAGTGAGCCAGGGGGAGTCAACGGGAGTGACCCAAGGGACGCAGTGAGCTATCCCTGAACTATTGTAAAGGCAGTGAGCCTGGGACAGAGTGTCTGTACCCGAACTTTTGTATCCGCAGCTAGTGAAGCATAGTGGATTTAGGTACGACCGGCAACCTGTCGGCGTATGCTCCTTGGACGTAGCCCTTAGTGGTGAACCAAGTAAAAATGACTGTGTCTTCTCTGTGCATGTGAATGTTTTCATTTTGATCGTAATCATCATACAGGTTCAACAAGTTCCTACCAACGTGGGAACAAGATCCAACAAATTAAAAGAAAAAGTGGTCACCCTGATTCACCCCTCCCCTTTCAGGGTGTCCCGGGGTCCTTCAAGTGGTAATAGAGCGTAAAGGTTGCTGGTGTTGAATCTGACCTTCTTTATCATGGAAAACGCCGTCAATGTCAGGGGAGTCCCTCACTTCGATGGAAGCAATTTCCAGATCTGGAAGAACAGAATGAGATCTCATCTAAGATCTCTTGGAATGGAAGTTCTTTTTTCTACTATGCAAGGAATACATGTCACTGATCCAACAGGTCTGGCTATGACTGAAACAGACAGGAAACTTCTTGATGCAGATGCTAAAGCGCAGAATGCTCTCACTGCTGCCCTTTCTGATCAGATTTACCTGAAGGTGATGAATTGCACCTCAGCAAAATCTATGTGGGATAAACTTGAGAATATTTATGAAGGTTATAGAAAAGTGAAGGAGGCGAAACTACAAGTGCTACACAATCGGTTTGATGATCTGAAGATGCATCCAGACGAGAATGCAGACTCTTTCTTCAATCGAATTACTGAAGTGGTTGGAGCAATTCGGGGTCTAGGCGAAGAAATCAAAGACATTGATATTGTAAAGAAAATATTAAGAAGACTTCCACCTCTGTATAATGCGAAGGTGTCAGCTCTTGAGGAAAGAGATCTTTCCAAACTTTCTTTAGATGACTTACTGAGCAGTTTGGTAGCATATGAAATGAGAGTCAAACCAGAAGATGCTATGACTCGGGTGAGCAAGGAAATGGCATTCAAGGCCATGGATAAATTGAAAATCTCAAAGGATAGTAGCGGTGATGATGACGAAGAGAAAGAAATTCTTTCTCTCATTGCAAAGAAGTTCCAAAAGGGGAAAGGGAAATTCAAAGGGAAGTTACCTCTCGCATGCTTCCGTTGTGGAAAAGTTGGGCATATTGCCTCTCAGTGCTTGAAGAATATCAATGATGATGACAGTGAAGATGAAAACTTCAAGAAGCCTCAAAGAAGGTTCTTCAAAAAGGGAGACTTCAAATCTGGTAAGAAAATGCAAAGGAAGAGTTTTGTCTATGAAGAGGAAGAAGATGACAATGAATTCTGTGATGAAGAAGAACCAGAATTCAAAACTGGGAACCATGCTTCTATGATGGCCACTGTTGAAAAGTCAGAAGATACTGATGGTGAAAAACAACTGAGAACTTGTGTAGATCCTGAGGTGCAACTTAAGGATGCAGTTAGTAAGCTTAAGATTAAATGTAAGAGCTGCAATAAGTGGAAATCAATTGTAGAAGAATCAACTGAATATGTTGATCAACTTGAAGCTGAAATTGAACGACTGGAAGAATTTGTGAAGGTACAGTCTAAAATAATTGAAAGCAATGATGATGCAGTTGATCTGAAGCTGAGAATTGAAGAGCAAGCAAAGGTCATCAATGACCTCACATCCAGACTGGATGAAAAATCCAAGACTGTTGAGGGTCTTGAGGAGGAAGTAGTTACTCTGAGGAGTAAAATGGAGACAGAATTAGTTCCAAAAGAATCGAGGAAGAAAATATAGTTCGGAAGATTCTCAGATGCAGAATTACTTGCAAGAGCCAAGTGTGGTTCAGATGGGGTCGGAAAAGTCTTGAGTGATCAAAGACCTGCTTGCATGGGAAAGAGTGGAATTGGCTGTGAGGCTGAGTCATCAACTGCTGGAAGTGCAAAGATCCAAAAGAAAGATAAGATGAAAGTTGAACATGTTGAAATGTTACCTAGAGTGCTGAAAAAGGAACCCTCAATCCAAACTAAAAGGAGACCTGAAAATTATCCTCAAACTTTCAAAAATGGCAGACAGTCTTACTATTCTCCCAAGGAAGAAGCTATAAGGAAAAATTCAAGTGAGAAGACATTTCTTCTCATGAAGTGTCAGTTCTGTGGCTATCTGGGCCATACCATGTCCTATTGTGAAGAGGCAAGAAGCTATCTGAATGGAGAAGATATAGATGCTCAACAAAGGAGAACAATTTCATATCCTAATTCTTATAGAAGAAACAATTTCTATGGATATTGTTTTCATTGTTCTAACTTTGGTCATAAGGCCATTAATTGCAGGCAGAGAAGGGACATTGACACCTCGTACAGAAGTTCCAGACATGTCAAGTCTCGTCAGCAAGAGATGTTTCTCTTTCAAACAGGTTCTCACCTCTTAAAGAAGACTTTGACTATGAAGAACCTGGGTTTGCGGAAGAGATAGTTGAAAGGCCATCAGTTCTATATACTCAATCTAATGTCTCATGGAAGGAAAAGAGGAAGATTGAGAAATCAAACCTTGCAGAGGTAGCTCTCAAAGCCACAAAGAACAACAGTACCTGGATTCTAGATAGCGGTTGCTCATCTCATATGACAGGTAATGCCGGTCTACTTACAAATATCATAAAGAATGTTGATGGTACAGTAAGATTTGGTAATGATGGGGCTCTGAAAATCAAAGGGAGTGGAAGTACCAAATTAGCTAATGGAGAACTAAAGAAGACTGAAGTCCTTTACATAGATGGCCTACGTCATAATCTCCTCAGCGTGAGTCAACTCTGTGACTCAGGACTTGTTGTTACTTTTAATCAGAAAGGCTGCACTATCAAGGGAAAAACTGGCAATTCTCTCATGAAGGGATGCAGAACAGAAGGAAACTTGTATCAGGTTGATAGTGAAGAGAATGTATGTTACATGACTGTTGAAGAAGAAAACAATCTGTGGCATCGGAGATTGGGACACATCAATCAACAAGACATGGAGAAAATATCAAAATTGAGAATTGTTATGGACATTCCCAACCTGAAGCGTGAGCGTGAAAAATCCTGTGATGCTTGTATTCGTGGGAAGCTGGTCTGCAGTTCATATCGGCCAAAGAAGAAAAAGGCATCTCACCTTCTTGATCTGATTCATACAGATGTTTGTGGTCCAATAAATGTTGCCGGAACTCATGGAGAAAGGTACTTTGTCCTTTTCATAGATGATTACAGTCGAATGGCATGTGTGATGGTCATTCACCGGAAACGACAGGTCCTTGACTGCATGAAAACATATCGGCGAATCGCCGAGAATGATACTGGACGAACAATCAAAGTGCTGCGATCTGACAATGGAGGAGAATACACGTCCATTGAATTTGAAAATTATCTGGAGAATCATGGGATACAACATGAGGTAGATGCTGTGAGAACTCCACAACAAAATGGAGTTGTTGAACGAAGGAATCGACAGGTGAACAACATGGCACGAACTATGCTGATTGAGAGTCGTATTCCACGACATTACTGGAAAGAGGCTGTTCAAGCTGCAGTGTACATTCAGAATCGAACAGGACTTTATATGGGTGAGACAAAGACACCATATGAATTGTGGCATGGACGGAAGCCTTCTCTAAAATACTTTCGTGTCTTTGGAAGTAAGTGCTTCATCAGGAACAAAGAAGGAAATCAGGGGAAATATGGTGACAATGCAGATGAAGGAATCTTCCTCGGTTACTCAATGAACAGCAAAGCCTACAAATGTTTCAACAATCGTTTGGGAAGGATTGTGGAAAGCAATGATGTTAAGATAATTGAAGAGAAAACCACAAATGCTTCACGGACGTCATATGCTGATGTGATAGAAAATCATGAAGAATGTGAACATGAAGAACCTACAAATGCAGAAATAGAGGAAGCTGTTCAAAACACTCATCAATCACATGATGATGTTGACTCAGAAGAAGAATCTGAAGAAGAAACTATGGCTGAAGAGAATACTACTGAACCTCGTAGGAGAAATCGAAGAGCTGAGATTGATCCATCCAACATAATTGGGGATAGGAGTGCACCCACTCAAACCAGAAGGATGAGGAATACCACGCAATCTGCATTTCTATCAGTTGTAGAGCCATCCTCCTTCGAAGAAGCTGCAAAAGATGAATCTTGGGTGAAAGCCATGAATGATGAATTAGATCAGATTGATAAGAATCAGACATGGGATCTTGTCCAGAGACCTGAAGGTCACAATGTGATTGGTACCAAATGGATCTTCAAAAATAAGTTTGATGAGCATGGAAGTGTCATCAGAAACAAGGCACGACAGGTATGTAAAGGATACTCTCAGATTGAAGGCATTGATGTTGAAGAAACCTTTGCTCCAGTGGCTATACTGGAGTCAATAAGGCTTTTCCTTGCCATGGCACTCCAAAGAGGATATAAAGTATATCAAATGGATGTCAAGACAGCATTCTTGAATGGTGTACTCGAAGAAGAAGTCTACATTGAACAACCAGTGGGCTTTGTCTTGGGTACCGATGAAACAAAGGTCTGCAAACTAAAGAAAGCTCTATATGGTTTGAAGCAGGCACCACGGGCGTGGTACTCACGGCTAGATTCATATCTCAAGAAGTTGGAATTCAAAAGAGGAGGAGTTGATCACAATCTCTATGTGAAGAATTCTCCAAAAGATCAATTCATGGTTCTTGTCTACGTTGATGATATCATATTTGGTGGCAGTAAGAAGAAATCAGTGGATGAATTTGCCAACCACATGAAATCAGAATTTGAAATGTCTATGATTGGGGAGCTCACATATTTCTTGGGGCTGCAAGTTATTCAAAAGAAGGAATACACTTTCATTTCTCAGGAAAAATATGCAAGAGAGTTGCTGAAGAAGTTCAATATGCAAGACTCCAAACCAATGTCAACTCCGATTCCTGTTGGAACTAAACTTGGAAAGCATGAGGATGGGAACTCTGTTGATCCCACCATGTACAGGAGGATCATTGGAAGCCTACTGTATCTGACAGCGACAAGGCTAGATATTGTCTTTGCAACATGCCTTGCGGCCCGCTTTCAGAGTAATCCAAAGGAGGAACATATGTCAGCAGTAAAGAGAATCATGAGGTATATTCAAGGCACACATAACTTCGGGTTATTTTTTGCTGCAGGCAGGGACAGTGAATTATCAGCTTTTTCTGATGCTGACTGGGCTGGGGATGTAGTAGACAGAAAGTCCACTAGTGGTGGAGCTTTCTATATTGGGCATAAATGTGTTGGCTGGTTGAGCAAGAAGCAAGAAAGTACTTCTCTTAGTACTGCTGAAGCTGAATATATCTCCGCCACAAAAGCATGAACTCAACTTCTTTGGATGAAGCAGCAGCTAACAGATATTGGTGATAAGGTGCAGCAACCAATGGTGATTTATTGTGATAACAAAAGTGCAATTGATCTTACGAAGAATCCGGTTCAGCATTCTCGTACAAAACATATTGAAATACGGTATCATTTTATCAAAGAAAAGGTTGAACAAGGCGTGATTAAAATGGATCATGTTGGAACTAATGAGCAAGTGGCTGATATCCTAACCAAGCCATTGTCCGCGGCTGTGTTCGAGAAGCATCGGTTGAACCTCGGTGTTCAACCACCTCCTACTGCATAAGGAGGCTCCGAAAGTCCCCTCTCCCCGTTTGTTTTAACTGTTTTTTTTCTGTTCATGGCTGTGATGCAGGTTTATGGGGGAGATACTATCCAGGGGGAGTATGGATTGAGCTGAATGTTGAAAAAACTTTTCGGTCTTTGGTTTTATTGTCAATGGGGGAGAAAGGAATAAATTCAAGGCAAGAAATTCTTCTGTGATGAGAAGTGTAAGCTTGTGATGAGAAGTTTAATAAGGATAACATCGGCATGGAGGATTTCGTGTACGATTTCAACACACTAAGACCCAATTCAAGCTTTCTCTCTTGTTTTCTACACCGAGCATTGCTCACGTAGACTTAGAGTGTTAGCTGAGTTGATTCTTGCGTTTTGGATTTGCTCATGGTTGAAGATCTATTGAATTTATTCTGATTGCCAACAAACCCAAAGGGATAGATTGTTGGAACCAGGTTCTTCAAAGCATGATTTGGTGTATGGTTTGTGTTTGTTGTCAATCCTCAGTGGAAGTTCAGGGTGTGAACCAACAAAGCGATCATACCATTCAGGAAGAAAACAGTAGTGAAGGTGGCGCTGTTTCCCAGTGTTTGCCAAATTTTTGGGCCTGAAAATCCGTAAATAAAGTAAAGTGTTTTTGGAAAAGATACTTGCGCGCCGAGCTCTTGGAGGATGAAAGACTTGCGCGCCATATGTTTTTGAGGATCAGAACATCAAAATTTGGCTAAGGAAAGAAGGTCGCGCAAGTGTTGGTTGGGTCGCGCAAGTAACTTGCGCGACAGAGGATCTGGAGACAGGACTTGCGCGCCGTCGAGGGACTTGCGCGCCGCCGCGCAGGGGGTCCAGTTTGCCTATAAATACTGGACCACCCCTCCTCATTTCTAACGGATTTCAAGGCCGAGAGATTGTTCGAGCTCTCGTCGCGCAGGTGGTTGAGTCGCGCAGGTGGTTGTTTTTTCGCGCAAGTAGAGCTTGCGCGCCGGTGTTTGGCTGTTCTCCCAAGGCAGTTTGGAAGAGAAAGGAAGTGGATCGCGCAAGTATTTAGTTCAAGAAGGCAGTGTCGCGCAGGTGCTTCAGTGACACTTGCGCGCCAGTTTTGTCTTGCGCGCCTGAGACTTGCGCGCCGCCGGGAGACTTGCGCGCCGGGCTTGAAAAGGGGACCTAGGCACTATTGAAGCACGCCTGTCTTGCTGGAGCTGCACGAAAGCCGATAAACTACTCGGTTCATTCGAGGAAAAGTGATATTCTTCTTCTGGTGAGAATCGGACTTCAATAGAGCATCTACATTCAACAAAGGATGCACTCTTATGCAAATGAAGAAGAGACCTACACGTCTATAAACTGAGTGGGACTTCACCAACGGCAGTGAGCCAGGGGGAGTCAACGGGAGTGACCCAAGGGACGCAGTGAGCTATCCCTGAACTATTGTAAAGGCAGTGAGCCTGGGACAGAGTGTCTGTACCCGAACTTTTGTATCCGCAGCTAGTGAAGCATAGTGGATTTAGGTACGACCGGCAACCTGTCGGCGTATGCTCCTTGGACGTAGCCCTTAGTGGTGAACCAAGTAAAAATGACTGTTTCTTCTCTGTGCATGTGAATGTTTTCATTTTGATCGTAATCATCATATAGGTTCAACAAGTTCCTACCAACGTGGGAACAAGATCCAACAAATTAAAAGAAAAAGTGGTCACCCTGATTCACCCCTCCCCTCTCAGGGTGTCCCGGGGTCCTTCACTATCAAGGATGGGTCCAGACCACTTTCTGTCTGGTCTACTATCTCCATCCCTCCCTACTCCGATGCAGGCAGTTCTTCAGCCCGGGACATGGTAGGCACCACATCCTTGCCTGGTCAATGCGGTCGACTATTGCGTGCAACACGGTCAACCGCCACATGAACCTCCCTACAGTCTTACTAGACCACAGTTCTATATTGCATGATTTGTATTCATGATGTATCTGGTCGATCTACCTTCGTCCTTTGAGGCGAAAACCCTATCTTCTACCTACAACGGTTGCCGCAGGATCTTCCATCACAGGCTGTAAAATTTGGTGGCATCTTTCTTTCGGACAGCCACGCTGCTGCATGCCCCCACTGGCACAACTATGGGTCTCCGAACATACTAAGGTGCTACTTTTATTAAAATAGAAGCATTTCTGCAACACTCAAGTAGAGTTCTTTGTCTCGATAGACATGAAATCGTCTTTCCATTGATCTGAAGCTCTGGTCACATTTGAAAACTCTAGGAAAAGAAAAAAGAGGTCACAGGATTCCGTCAACGAAGAGCTCAAGAATAGGGAAGATGAATATGTTCAAGAACACACTTTGAATAGATCCAGGCCTCTGTTCATGTCATCCCAATCTTGTTTTTGTTAGCAGGATCACAAATAATGAATTAAGAATCACAAATATCTAATCCCCATATTAATCCCACATTTTTAACAATCCCATATAAATTATGGAACCCAAGATAATCTTGTTCGTGGCTTGGTCTACGTTCATCATTGGAAACAAGGATGGGGAAATTAATCATAAATATAAATAAATCTCCAACCTTGAGTTTGGATCACTTGTAGACCTAGATTGAATCCACATCATGACGTCGATTCTTGTTCCACCAACATTCTTCGATTCGTCATCGTTTGATCAAATACCGACCTCCAATGTGTCATTGTTTGTAAGAGAGCCTCCTCCTACTTACCCCAGGGAAACTATAGGGTTATGAAGATAATGATAGATTAAAGATTAGTCTTAGTAAAAAAAATTACACTTCATCGACAAGAAACATCTAAATAAAATATTTTATAAAAATATTTTAATAACATTCACGTCCAAAAACTAACTTCCACCTACGACCCGTGTTAGTCGAGGTTTGCCTCACCTAAGGAGAACACCCCATTACGAACTCAAATGTGGTATCATATTTTTAATATGAGTTACCTTTCATGAGTTATAAGGATTAGAAAAATAAAATAATTTTATTTAATTTTTTTATTTATGGATACAAACTTTTTGGGTTTTTACACAGAGGACCCGTGCCGACTAAACTTAGGTCACTCCTAGTATAAATATACTTCTCTGAGCTCAGTGGTTTCCTCAAATATTTTATCTGAAAATAAAAGAGTTATTACACTTTTTTAGGAAAATAATCTATGTAAACTTTTTAAAAACATACCATTTTCAACAGATCATTCCAGTTACTCCCGAACTTGGAATCGTTAGGTGTCTTATTGTCTAGTCTCGTAATTTTCCCAAGAATTTTCTAAAAATTGAATTGGGAAAATATGATCCCTTACAGTTATCTCATTCTAATCCATAAAATTACTAAACTAATCATAAAAAACAACAAAACCCTACTATGAAAATAACTATAGTGACCTGGGCAAGACACGCCTTTATTTTGCAACATTTCTATGAGGTAAACATTATTTCTCACAAGTAATCACATAATACCATAAATAGAAGTTTTATTTTTTTAGGATTATACATATAATGAACATAGTTTGAAACCCTTATAAAAATTTCTCAATAATTGATCCACACTAGACTCCCTCTAATAATTTTTATTCATTATACTAATATTCAGCACCTGGGAAAATGGAAACATAGGAAAAGTGTGATATTACATGATCAATAAGAATATTTGTAACACCCAAGATTACTATGATATATATTTTTCAAAAAAAATTTATTCATTTCAATATTTATAATTAGATTTAATACCAAGTTTAGCTTGAATTATAGTTAACAATGCGTTTAAAAAAATATAAAATACTATTGAAATATTAGTAGTTAATATGATAGTTATCACCTAGTATTTTTAATAGTGGGTATGAATCATATTAACCAAATAATGAAAATATATGGTTTAAAAATGTATAAAAAATGAATTACTTGATGACCAATTAATTAGAAATTAAAATAAGAATAATTTTAAAATAAAGGAAATTATTTTCTCAAAAATTGATTTTATGAGCAAAAATGTACTTTACATCAACAAATTAAAAAAATGAACTTTGATGAATTATATTAATAATTTTTATAAATTATATATTCAATAATTTTTTTTACATTTATATTAGTTTTTTTAGATAAGTGATAAAAATAAATCAATTTTATGCTTAAAAAACAATATTTTTCTAAAAAGAAGTTTTGTTGCGTTTTTCACACTTATTTTAAAATTATTTTGTTAAATCTTAGATTTTATTGAGAAAATAAATTTAAAATTTAAAATTATAATTTCAAAATTATCTTTTGTGGATTTTTTAGGAATATTCAGAGAAGTTAATTTTTTATTGAATAGTGAAAATAATGTTTTTTAAGAAGTTTTATTTATTTTAAAGAATTTATAAACATTAAAATTTCTTTAATAACGTTTTGAAAGTAAAATTATTTCAATTATGTATCTATTAATACAATTTAATTCATTTTAATAAATTTAATATTTTATTTTGGTAGAATTTGTTTTAAACTTCTGAATATTTTCCCTTTGGAAAACCGCTTTCTCATCATGGATGCGTGATTAATTTTAAATTAAATTTTTTTATGTTTTTTGAATGGAATCTTTTAAAATGGATTCAATTTTTTGATTAATAAATATTTATATTATAAAATAAGGTAAACATAGTTTTTTACCATTATTTATCATAAATGTAGTAAAAATTAATTACCGTCATTATGGTAAAAATGGGTTTACCAGTGGTTAAATTAAAAGGACAAGGTGTAAAATGAATTATAAACTCATCAAAAACACATTTTATTGAAAAAATGATAGCTTATAACCTATAATTATATATAATAGATCATTTTTTGTCCTTTTGGCATGCAAATAATGTCAGTAAACCTTTTTATTTTCAAAAATTGTAAGTATGTCACTCATCTCACTTATAAAAGGCCACCCCTATCCTCTTTCTAATCACACTTCCCACAAATTTGTGTTTGTACAATACCTAACTAAATAACTTACTTAATTCCCTAATCCCATCCTATAATACGTTTATTGGTCATAAATTTAACCTATGAAGCCTTTTGGGGAAACCAAAAAGAAGTTGTTCGAAGAATAGGTAATATCCCTAACCGAGTATTCTAATTTATTTATTACTCCACAAAAATAAATTTTTATTTAAACATAATGATAAAATATTCTATGTATCCTAAATATAATTATATTTTATTATGTTAATGAAATAACCAAAATAATTTTCTTCTTCTGTCAAAAAGGACACAAAATCATCACTCGGGTGTATATAGAACTACAGCCTCGCGAACCAATTTTATTTATTTTTCATCAATAACTCTCACAGATAGATATAATTATAGATTTAATTGTTAAAAACTATATTTATGATATTATTATGCCTCTATAATTATAATAAAAAATATGTTATCTTACCACCCAACCTGTTGGAAAACAATAACATTGCTCATGTGTACGGTGAAATAATGCCTCACTAACAGCCGTGATGTGTTTTCCATTTATATTTTAATAGTATAGTAATAAAGATTAATTAAATAAATATATATGATATTTTTAAAATAATTATAAATCAATAATTATTATATCATATATATTTTATATTTTTTTCTAATCTATGGGGGATACAATAACTTTGTTAACGTGTACAATGTACTATAGCCTCGTGAAGTGATGTGATCCATTTTTTCACTAACACTATAGATGGATGTTAATATAGGAAAATTAAATTAATATATGTGATATTTATGACATATATGTTATTATTTAATTTTAATATATTTTTTAACATTCTAATGTATCATCCCTCGAGAAATTGGATACATCATTCATGTGTACGTACAACCTACTATCTCCATGAATAATTAATTTCACATTTTATATCGGGGTTTTAGGGATTACTATAAATACATATATAATGTATATATATTATATTTATATCATTTATAATATACTGGATATTATTGAACCATGATAAAATTCATAGGACCAAAAATAAAAAATCAAAATACATATGAAAAAGAAAGTGATTATGACCTGAAAAACATTTAAAAAAATATTAATAAAAGTGTAATAAAAGGTCATAAGTAAATCATATAAAATATGAAATGTATAATTATTGTTATTTAATTGAAATATAAAAAATTATATTTATTTTAGGAGAGTTTCAAACTTGTACAAATGGTGTTGAGACTTAAGGTAAGGGATTTCTAGTCTTTCTTCTATTTTCGGTAGACATATGACATATTCATCAATTGTTTTTTTTGGGTGTATATACTAACCCTAAAACATGTTATATGATTAATATACTTATTTTCATGATATTTAAAGTCTCATTATATGTTATTATTTATTGGAATTATGATTCAATAGATTACTAAAGAGGCCATAGATTTTTGAATGAATTTGTCTTCGCTGGAACTATGTTATGTTATGTGCCTGTTTAATTTGAAAAAAATCCAATTTTACAAGTAATATCATGAATTTATTTTCTCTCAAGATATTATAATTTTCATTTAATTTTATTCTTTAATTAGCCTTATGATTTAATGTTATCGAAGTGGTAATGGTTTTCTGATAAAATATCATTGTTTATCTAGCTTGTTTATATTTATACTTTAGATACTAAAATATTATGATATATCTCGCAATAAAGTATGAAATTTTCTTATTATATAGTTATTTAATTAGAATATTGTTTTTAGTTTCATTTTCCTATATATAGGTACTCAATATTCTAGAATAACGTTTTTAAAGAAAAATGGATTTATTTATCTCTTCGGTCGAAAACCGTTTTTAGAAAATGTTTTAAAATTATCCAATGGATTTATTATAGAAAATATTAATCATGTTTTAATTTTTAATTTTTTTGAAAACTAATATTCATTTTTTTTCTAAATAAATATCATTTTTATTTTTCCAATAATGTTAATGGAATTTTTATTTTAACGTGTATGACATGAATGGTATTTTCTTCCATCATGAAAAAATTATTATTTTTAAATATTCATTTATAAGTTTCACAGTATATTTTCAAAAAAAAAAGGATTTAAAAAATGTTTTATTAATATTTTTTCTTTAAATAATGATTTTATAAATGTAAAGGATATTTTCCTCAAGAAATGATTTAAATGATTATACAGCTTACTCTATAATCTTCCAAGGTGTTGTAAAGAAAAGTATTTTTTTTATGTTTTGTGTTTTAAAAAGAGTTTTTTAAAGCGGGAATTTATTTTACTCAATAAATGATCCAAGGGATCTTTAAAAATATTTTCTATCTAAGATTAAATCCTTTGATGATAATTATGATTTAATGGGGATATGATCAAAGATATCATTATTATTCATTTTCTATATGGTTTATTTTTACAATGAAAATATTTGTATGAAGCCCATTTCTATTCCACAGGTTATACCATTAGAAAATGATTATGAAATATTTTTTTCCCTGGGATGTGCTTTGATGATATTATGAAATAATTATGAAACCTATTTCATTTACAAAGTTTATGTTATAATGAAATGGTTTTGAAACCCATTTATTTTCATGGATTATGCTATATGATATTTTATAATATTTTGGAACACATATTTATGATTTTTTATGATACGGTGGTTACGTTATAAACAAATATAGTGGTTATGATATAACCAAGAAAAGTTGGACATATATATCCCTCCAATTAATTGGGTAAATATTTATATCTCATGAGATAAATATAACTTGAATCAGGAGTAAACCTAGTTTAGTAAGGGAATTTGTCATCTATGATAGTCTTGGGAGATAACCTTGAATTATATAATGGTTTGAGGAGTAACCCTATTCCACTATGACAATCATGGAAATGTTACTTGAACTAAGAAGGAAATGACTTTCTATGGTTATGTGGAAACCAAAAATCTCTACCTTATTCCAATATTATGTTCTCGTGGTTAATTTTATTTGATCACATTGTGATTCATTCCTTATAAGAAACCAAGATCAATTCCATGGATCATGTTTATGATCTATCATATTCCATGTATGGTTTTCAAATTTTATTCTCATGTTCTGAAAACCTCATGCTCATGATATATTTCTTTCTCCATATTTAAGCTTACTGATTATATGATATAACCCTTTATAATTTTTTTTCTCCAAGTAACAATGAAAGGTTTTGTGTATGATATATATAAGAAAGGTACTGGATATAAAGAACATAGTGGTGGATGACATAGGCTAATTATGTTCTAATTGATTATGTGTCCATGTTTTCAAAGTTACAAGACCTAAATGATTTTGGAATGGATTGTTTTGTTATGTAAGGAGTATTTATCTATTAATATGTAATGTTTATCTATCGAAAGCTTGGTTATTTACAATAAACATACCATATTACTATATAATTTTATAAACGTACATAAGATGACCATATGAGTATAATAGGTATAGAAGAAAATTCATTCAAAAAAAACATAGATCTAAAATAATGTCACTTAAGTTGTCATAAAATTATACATGAATCAAAAGAGCATATAAAAATTATTTAATGAAAACTTTCTAGAGATATTTGTATATTCATGATAATAAGCATAAAACTATGAAACATATTTTAAATTATACAAGAACATTAGTATAGGGAACAATGCTTTTATAAGCCACACCATTAGTTCCCACACTTAAGAGTAACTAAAATTCACTTAAATATACTTATCTCATGATGTATAAATTTTAAACTAATTCATTGGAGAATTATATATTACCCCACACACTATAAAAATACTTATGAGTTTTACTATAAATTAATAAGCTACCACATCATAATAAACCCATTAAAGTAAAATGGGGTTCATTCAATGCATCATAAAGAACCAATGGAAATAAATTTTATTTTTCTCCATTTTTAAATGATATCCAATAAGAAAAACCTTTATAATCCCATAAATTATCATAACATGATAAACCAATAGAAAATAAATGGGTATCCATTTAATTCAAGTAACTTTATAGTTAAATATTATACCATACAGATAATAAACAATATAATATTTACATAATATAGATATAGAGTATACTATTAAGAAAATTATTTTAGCAGTCAAGAAATGTATGGAATCTTAGAGAACACCCTTTAATTTAAGGAATAAAAAATAATGTATTTACAATATAAAATCATAGGAAGAAAAATTATGATTACACACTGAAAACAATTAGGAATGAAGAAGTTAGTGATGGATAAATTCTACCAAAGAGAAATACATTACATAAGATAACTACAGAGATTTTTTGGATGATTACATTTTATGAATATCACAGATAAATCATAAGATATGACAAACGAAAATAATTTAGTTGAAAAATAATTTTTATGAGTTTTAATAAAATAAATTTGGAAATAATAAATATACTTAATATTTTGAAATCATTTTAAGAATGATATTTTTTAAATATAAAAGAGGAATAAATATTTTTAGAAACCATGATAATGTGATTCAAAATTATCATATAAAATTAATAATTTTTAGAAATTACTTGTTTACACATAGACATTAAAAATATAATATTTTAATATTTTAAATAATATAACACATATAATGACATTAAAAATTTATTTAAATTATTTAAAATACGGTAAAGTTGTAGAACAAGAAATGAAAAAATTATTGAATTAATGATAAGGATAATTAAAAAATAATCTGGTGGATACAGTTATGGAAAAGGGAGGGTTTGATCGAGCTAATATTTTCAAACATTTTATACTATAATTAAATGTTTTTAGTCTCACCAAAATTTTATTTTATGGGACACTTTTGTAGTTTTATTTTTTAGTAATATATTTATAGTAAATGATAAACATAATAATTTTGGACTTCAAACTATTTTAATTTAATCCATAACATTTTCTATACTAATTGAAAATATGAAATTACATCTTTTTGGATTCCATACATTTTGGGAGTCATATAATTCATTCGGAACCAAATCCAAACTGAAACTCTTGAGCCCAAAAACTATCTCAGAATATAATACTTAAACTATATGGATAAATATATAGAATTTATCATATGGTTCTATATCAAAAAAAGGAATAACCCAATTGAGATAAAAATTGACATGAAGATATAAAAGAGGCTACAAAAAAACCTTATTAATTATGGACATGATTTATTCTTCCTCCGTGAAGGTTAGAAATGCATGGGACCTTGGATAATGGGAATTTAAATAACCACCAAGAAAAAAAATTAAATTCTGAAGTAAATCTTCCACAACTCTTTCATATGGAGGTCAATTATGATTAATTTTATTAGATTCACAATTAAGTCATATAAGAACAATTTTATATAATAAAATGTTTCCCAAATCATCTATTTATTTTGATTATAATGTGAATATTTTACAGGAAATATTTATAGTGAAAATGAGCCACCATTATAAATATAAAAATGTATCTTCTCTCCATTTCAAGGAGTTAACACTTTGGATAGAAAACTTATATTTCCATTATCAATATCTTTTTAGTTTTTTTAATTGTCTTAAAATTTTAATATATATTATCCATCATATTTATTTTCAATTTTACGATTTTATATTATTTTCTGTGTTCTCCCACCACATTCCATTCTCAAATCCATTAAAAATAGAGAACAAATATAGGTGTTTCTTCAAGGTAGGGAATTATGGTTTTATAGATACTAATTTCACTTAAATTTCATTTTATTTATTCAATTTGGAGAATTTTTGTTGTGGTTAAATTATTTATGGTGAGTGTTCATATTGTTTTATCGACCACTGAGTTGTTAATCTTTATTATCATTTTCCCCTCCAATATTTGTTTTATTAATATGATTGTGCCTGTAATAGATTGTTACGATGGATGAATAAGTCTATTATATGATTTTTGGAAGATAATTTCCCTATATTTATAGGTATCTTTGTATAGGGTAATCACTATTTAAAAATTAAAGTGAGGTGTGATAGGTCATTATTACCTAATTTGATTAAATATCGATAACCTTTTGAGAACAATTATTTCAATCACTGTAAACGCATAAGAAAAATATCCTCCCTGTTTTATTCTAACTTCATTTTGCATTAAATTAAATATATATAAATATAAATATATATATTTATATTACATTTTTTAGAGTTGGTGTCTGGGGAGAAACTATTTGTACTTAGACTACAAGTATATTTTATGTATTCAATATTAATAAAACTTATTATTACATATCTATATTTCTTTTCATGAATCAAATCTAATAATTTCATAGTGTATATATAACATTAAAAAATACATAGTTGTTCCCCACTATGATGAGAACCTAGATGTGCTATGATAATATTATTAAATAATGTTATGCAATTGGATAAATTACTATGATGGTAGACATAGTTCATAGACTTTCAGGTGTGAGTGATCATAAGTAAATGATGACACTTTTCATAAATTTTTCACTTAGTAATCTCCAAAACAGATTATTATGAGAATAAAAATCTCAATAGGAATTACAAAAATTATGGTTTCCTCATATATAATTTTCTAAGTGTGTGTGTAATGGTCCTTAGACTGTAAGATTATTATTAATTAATGTTATAACTCACGTACATAGATATATTTAGTAAACAATGATGATAATAGTTCATGGAGATGTTGGACATGTTGTGTTCATCATGAGTCACATGTCATCAATGGATAATTTGGGAAACGGTTTGTCCCTTACATATTTATTGAAGCTAAAACCTTGACACTTTCATTGGAATGGAACCATCACCCTAAATATCATGGATATGGTGTAATGATGTGTTTATTTCAGATAGTCAAAGAAGGACATATTGAGCATATAATTTGGTGACACAGATGTGAAACCTTATTGATGAGATATTGACACAATTAGATTATATTACATATAGTGTATTCATTTGTGGTTGTTATGATTGTGATATTAAGTTCATTATCTTGGGGCGCCTTGATCCATTTCTAAATAGTAATATTGGATTTTTAAAAATCCTACCTAATTTCAGTGAGAAATAATCCTATAGGGTCACACACTAACTATTTCCTTTGATCACGATTATATTATATTTTGAGGTAATTATTGAAATAAATATTAGTCTCAAGGCAGAGGAATAATTTTATTCAAGTTTTATTGATCTATAATATTCACAAGGAAATAAATAATAATAATTTTTATTAATAATTAATTTATTTTTTTATGTGAATATATATAAAATATTTATTTTATGGATTGTGAATAAAACATATATTTAATTTATTGAATATTCTTATAAATATTTATTTTCATGATTTTGGATATAATATTTATCGATGAATAAAATTTATATTTGGTTGTTCAATAAATTTAGATGAGTTTGAACAAACCAAGACCGATTTTGATGAAAAAGAATAATTAACGAGACTATTCCATAATATTTTATATTGTGCAATTTGGGCCTCACCACCAAATAATAACAATGATATTATTGTTACGTGGAAGAAGGTTTATTAAAGGTTTAAAATTTTATTTTATGGCCAAAATTAAATTAGAATATATTTTAACCTAGTCCCAGACTCTATAAAAACATAGTTATTTATATTGTGTATTGTATTCAAAAATTGAGAATAGAGAATTGCTGTGTAGAATGAATTCTCACTCACCTCCTAATGCTCTCTCACTTTCAATAAAAAGTAGTACAATAGATATTTATTCAAGACCAGGAATGAGTGATCATGGATTAACAACACGAGTCATTCGATTCACCATGCTAGCACCCAATGATTGAGTGGTGTTTCTCAAAGATCATTAGAGAACACGTGGAACACTGTTAGAGGGATTCTATCATTCAATCATCATAATACAAAAAAAGTGAACTAAAAAGGAATTTTCAGATAAGAAAAAAACACTAGGGAAGAATGTTACTAATATTAGGTATTTATTTCTTTATATATTAAATGAATTAATTATAAATTTGACCTGCAAGATCCTCACTTATAGTTTAAGGTAGTTATTATTAAAATAAATTTTAAATTATTATCCAACACAGTATGCTTCCACCATTCCCTGAACCAACACATGGATTTTTCAAAACCCTTATTTATATTAGTTTATTAATTTTATATTGGTTAAATTATAATTGTGATAATAGAGATTAAGTACGTTTTTAGAGGCCTATATGATATCAACACTAGTTTGTGACATAATGGTACATTATTAGAAAAATAAAAATGTAATTGAATAGATGATCAGGAAAAACCGCTTCCATCATTTTTCCATCATTGTTGGGGAGGCCAATATATAACATAAAGTGTTATTCATAAGAAATACTATAAAATTTAAAAACTAATAATAAAAGTATCTTTATTTCATTTTCTTCTTTCAGAGGGTTAAGCTGGTTTATATTACTGTTTTTTATTATTCATTTCCTGATGATTAATTTTTTTAGCAAGGGTGATTTTCCTATTAATCAACGTGAATACAACTTTAGAATAATATAGAATCTAAGAGATCAATTTAATAAACTTTCTTTGTCTATTCAAGAATGCGGAGTCCAATGGTTGGAACAACAAAAATAATATAAAATTGAAGTAGAATAGATCATTCTTATTCCACATAAATTTAAAGTTGAAGAATCCAAGGAAGCATTTAATATTAAACATTATTATCCAATAGTCTTTCCTTTTCCATTATTGTAAGACAATTCAAAATTAGACATTCCAAATGATACAACTATAGGAGAACAATGTGATTATGAAGAACACTGTTTAGATTTGATTTTTATAGAAAATTTAAGTGGTTCTCTCGTATTTAAAAATGAAAAATAATATTCTATTAATATTTCTTTAAATTTTTAATAATATGAAGAATACATTTTTATGATATAATTACTAGTGTCCTAGCCTAAAGAGATGAGTGTTCACCCTATTTTACTAGAGAGAGAAGGTTTCCTTATTAATTCATCATGATTTAATATTATTAAATTTAAATTATTTTCAAACATCCTTTATGTTAAAATTTATAATTCCATATAATATAATTATTCCATGGATTAAAACGAAAAATCAATTTAACTTAAGTCTAATGAAAAAGAGGAACCATTCTTCCTCCTTCACCCATCATCAAAGATGCACAACTTTTCAAAGGGGAAGGACATGACGTCCTCTATCCATGGGTTCCATTTTGTCCATTTCTAGTTTATGATAACTAGATTAAATAATTTTTTGTGGCATTAAGAATGGTACCCCGAATAATATCAGATTGGGGATAATCAAATACAACTTCTTGAGTGGGGGAAGTAAAAACTTATCACCAACACGGGGTGTCAAAACCATGTTTTATAATCTTTTCACTTTATATTTATATATCTTTATTTTTATTATTTTATGTATTATTCTTAATTTATATTTATAAATTAGAAGTATATAGGATCCTAAATCAAGTAATTCACTGGAAAATAATCCTAGGTATATCTTTCATTCTCTATGGTTTTTCTATACATATTTTTCTTTTATTGAGTTGAAATGAGGGGTAGTTAAATTTAAGAGTGGGGGAATGCCAAATTAGATAGTTGTTTTTGTGAATATTTTTTCTCTTTATTTTTTATTTTTATGAAAATCGTTCTTAAATGAATATTTATATGATTGTTTCACACTTCAATTGATTTTTAGAGAGTTGATTTTTTTTGAAAGAATGTATTTTAAATTGTTTTTTAAGTGGAAACATTTTCCTAGTATTTTATTATCAAGAATTTTTATCAGTTTAAATGATTTTTAAAATCCATTCCCATGAAACATTGAAAGAAAATATTTTTATTTTCCCATGAGATATTTTGAACCATTTTTATATATTATTCTTAAAACCCACACTTTCTTGAGAGAAACATGGATTTTTTTGTTAGAACCAGAACTTGTGAATTTTCTCATTCAAATATTTAGAGTTTATAATTTTTTTTAAATGATTGGTACACTTATTTGGAATGAAACATATTTAAATCGATATATGCCATTTAATTTACCCTTTATTAGGCCATAAAATCTGTGTGTTTCCTTATACATTTAATCAACCTTACAAGCTATTTTTTCTTACCTACCCGCACTCTTAATTTTTTCTGAGATATTTCAAGATTCAGTGTTGGGGAATAGACTTCCATGTCTGTTATTTGGGATGTTCTTCATTTTTTAGTGATGTGAGGTGTGTTTCATAATTTTGAGTTATGGATAGAGTGAGAATTAATCACGATTCATCATTATATTGTTTTTTATTTGTATCATCTGGTTCTCCTAAAGAAAAGATACAATTGAAAAATAAAAAAATGGAGATAAGATTTAATTATTCATTATGATTATTTTTTTATTCACACCACCTAAAAAATAATGGGTATTAATTGAAATTATTTAATTTTATTCAATTTTTGTCAAATATTCCAAAAAATATTAAAAAAAGATAAAAGAAAATAGGGAGAATTTTGATGAAACTATTCAATATAATAACTTCATCACTCATATACCTTGTCATTAAAAAGAGTATTTTTTGTGTTTTTTTATTTCTAATGGAAATATAGTGACATTAATCTTGGGTTTTAACTTGAATATTCATGAATTATATTTACGAGTTCATGCTCCTTTTTTCAGAATTAAATTTTAAAAATATTTTCCCTAGCAATCCTAACCAATAGAAATAAATTTGAAAAATCTTCATGATTGAAAATATTTTCATGTCTCACGTTTTGGAGAGATAAGATGTTTTAAAATCCTAAGTTGATTCTTGTAATATCCATGTAAGGGAATAAATCCACATTAAATATCTTTTGAGTGAAAAGGGAAATAAAATTTATTGTGAGAAAGGATGTGATTGGGACATGGATGGATTTTTGAATTACAAAAAATTTAAATATGAGTTTTGAAAATTAATTGGAATTATCTTTCATATAGGTGAAAAGATTTAATTATATTTTGGAGAAGATAATGGATGTTTTCTCATTTGTTCTTCGGATATGAATTTTGATGTGTATTTTTGATAATTTCTAGAGAATGTAATGGTTATGTGTGGGGGATTGAAAAAGATACTATTTATAAACATTTTATTCTATAATTATATTTTTTTAATCCCAAAATGTTGTTATTTTTTAGTTAATTTTCACTTTTGGAGTTCTTATTAAGATTTTGAGCTTAATTTCTACACTTAAAAGAGAAAATTTCATTTTCTAAAATATTATATATCATGTGTATGCACATTCTAATACTTATTGATAGATAGAATGAAATTTACTTCTTAAATTTGAACTATAAATTTATCAATACAAAATTTTAGAGGATATCCCTCATATCATAATTTAATAATGATGATAAGTTTGTGCTTAAGTCCTAAATCTTATAAAAAATTTGAAAAAAACATTTTTTTGAGAAAAGGAATATTATCGATTTAGAAGATTTCACCATGTGTGGTATCTCTAAAAGTGAAACATCCTTCCTTAAATTTTTTAAAATTTAAATAGTTTGACTTTTAACTTGTCATATATTAAGAATGAAAACTATCCATATGTCAAATTTTTCTATTACTTTATTCATACCCGTTTCCTAAAACCAATATGCCAATGTAATTGGTACCCTATCTTTCTTGGTTGTAGTTAAATTAGGATATAAAATTTTAGGAACCCATATATTCAAAATTATTTTATATTTAACAAATAATAGTTCTTTGGGAATAAAATATTTATTGAATCCCAAAAATTGATATCATTTTAAATATGTTTTTTACAGTTACCATTTCTTTTTCATTTAATAAAAAAGGTTTAAATTTTAGAAAAAAATAATTTGATCTATAATTTTATTTATTGAAAGTGACACCCCTTCTATTAGAATCTTTATAAGATCATATTTTTATATAAATTTTGTCAAAAGTTTCTTTAATGTAAGTAATGGTATCATTAAAATACTAAATTTAAATCCAAATTGGATATCCAAATTGCGATCTTCTAAATATTAATGTAAACAATATTTCAAATCAAATTATAATGAATATTTATAAACTTAAAAATCTTATTTTGAATTTTTATTTTTAGTTTTAATAAAATTTTCCTCTAAACAATCATATTTTCTAGCTTCTTGTTCTATTTCACCAAATTATTTACATATCTAGTCATTTCTCCAAGATTTGGGGTTTTTTTCATCATATGATGAATTAAATTATCCAATATATGATAAATTATCTTTTTATATTATGATAATGTCTAATACTCATTATCATAAGTTTAAGTAAATTTAGAATCTATAGTTAAAGTTATTTGAGATTCAACTATTACCTTATTGATGAAGAAATTTTCATCTTTCAGAGTGTTTGTATAAAATAAAACATCTTTTAAAAATCATATCCCTATTTTCCTATATATTTTTGAATTATTATCCCCTTAACATTCACTCCAGGTATCCAAATATTTCAAACTATCATTTCATTTACTTTAAAATAATCACTTAGATTTCATATTTTTCTTCATTAATGCTAGGAAATTTGGTAAAACATGACATATATACTAACATTCATAAAAAATGACATATGAATAATTCTTCCTATTTTGTCTTCCCAATATATAACTTAAAAAAGTATACTATAAATATTATTTATTGGAATCTTATTCATTCTTTTGAAAATATAGCTAGTTCCTTTCTCAATGTTAATTAAAAAAATTTTATTTGATTGATGCTTATAATTATTTTTTGAAATAGGATACTTAGAGGAATTATTACATGAATTAAAATAATTGGTTGTAGGATTACTTAAATTATAAGAAAAATAGACCCTATTGTACCTTTAATATTTTACATAATCTATTTTCAATTTTTTTTATATTTTATTAGATCACCAATAAAGTCCTTAAAACTTATCTTAGTCAAACATTTAGTAACATGGATTGTTGTTTTTTTAGATTACCACTCCTTAGGATAATATAATTAATATTTTAAATATGATGGTATTTTATTAATTATTTATGTGACAAAGATGTTAATATATTAATGATATTTATGAATTATTAATTCGTTTGTATTACTATTTTATTTGATATAAAATCAAAAGGATGATATTATTCTCTTAACATAAATCCACAAGTTTCTTTCACATTAAAAGTTACAAAATGTTTAATATCTAACTTATTTTAGTTTTTATTTTCCATTTATCCAATTGATATCTAACTATATTTATTCCTTCTCATAGAACATAACAAAGTTTTATGAACTTTGTGATTTATTTGATATTCTGGATTATTTTATAAAAAAACTATTTATTTGAAAATTTTTAATTTATTGTCATCATGAAAGAATTTTCAATCCATTATTAATCCCAAAAGTATTCATATGATCATGCCAAATTTTATAATCCAGTCCATCAAAAAATGGGTTTCTACTTGGAATTAATTTTTCAGGGGTTTCACTCGAATGACCCTCCATTAAAAATAAAATGGAAAAGCTAAACCAATAAATTTATTATAATGAAAATAAGATGAAATTATGATAAGATAATGAAAAAAATTAAGTGAAGTTCATAACCCAATAGAGTTGGATAGAATCAGAAATTTTATCTTAGATATATGATGCATGTAAATATATAAAATGTGGGTATGGGTGAGTTGTATTTTAAAATAAAATTATAATTTTTTAGTACCCTTATGTTTTAAAATTATATGATATATGATCTTATAATCATGTTATTCTCTAGCAGAGTTAAATGTAAAAAATCAATTAAAATTCAAATGATCAAAAATTCAATAACATATAACGAAGTTATAAACCATAATGGTAAAAGTATAAAAAATGTAGATAGTATTGGTGTAAAAAAATCATTTAAAAGTATATATTTTAAAGTAAACACCCTCCATTCAAGGAGATTTCAATTTAACCTTAAGAAACATTAAAGATTATGAACCAAAAGTTTTGTATACCTAACCTTAATCTTACCAAAATGTCTATCAAATTGTACCTATATGCCCTAAAATTTAACTTTTTAGACAGCATAGTGTTCTAGACTTCAAAACATCATTTTCTTATCATAAAAATCTCCCAATACAAATGATAAGATTCATCTATTCATTTTTATACTTGTAATCCCTCATCTTGTAGGTTAGCTTCATACTTCACACAAAATCCCCATCTTTCATATTGGAATCACTAAATCTTAACGATTAGTAAAAGAATTATTCAAAAATTAACTAATATATTTTTAATGATTACGTCACATAATAATATATCATAGTAAAAAACATGGAAAGAATGAATTATAATAGTTAGAAGTACTATACTAGAAATAAAAAATTGAATAACTTCAAGATGACTTGAGACATTAAAAATGATCATTTTACCTCATAGAACATTTCTAAAATTCTACAGATTCATTTATAAAAAAATAAATATCAACTTACCAAAAAAGTAGATCAAAAGTCACTGTATAATCCACTCCCTTTCATTAATATGATTCTTTGAACCCATAAAGTAGATATTTTAGTTCTAAGTTAGAGTAGTCAAATTGAAGAATAATAGAATGAAGTGGGGAAATAAAGAACATAAATATTTAAAAGAGGCCCCTAAAATATTTTCACCCAAATCAACAACATTAAAATAAACTATTCTAATCAATATGTAGTCAAAGGTCCAACATAACATTCTAAAAAGCTATATCACTACCACATAGGGTTGTAAATCAGTCATACAGATAAAAAAACCAAATCCCCATAGAATTAGATATTCATTAAGACATATTAAGAACAAGAAATCCGCAAACATGATTACAAACAATGTCCCAGCACATACATGAATAATAAATGAAAAAAACTCAAAAACAATTGTAGATAGATATTCACAAAAACAAACTACTCCCATGTAGAGAAACATATATATTAAACTCAAATAAGTACATCATTTCAAAAATCTCATAAATAATCAAAGTTCAACTTAATGGAAAAATTTCATACCGATCATGTTATTAATCAGAAATGAAATTCAAAAAATTAAATGTTTTAAATGAGAGAAAAAGAAATAATCATTTCCATGGAATGCCCCTAAATTTAAAATCAGGATTTTGTTTTAATTCCTCCACCATCTATATGAACATTGTTTATCAAGTTTTAAGGTAAGTATCAATAATAATTTCACAATATTATTATTTTTAAAAAATAGTTGCATCTTCATCACCAATCCAGGGGTCCATTTCTTCCCCTAACTACTCGTCGAACTGATTTAAATCCCTCATAGCATGATCATATACATTGTCATTATTGATTCACCTAAAATTATAGGGATAAATAGAATTCACAACAATAGTATGTTATGGGTTAATGACTATTTTTCAATCCTAGAGGCCTCTAATTTCCTATTAATTATTTTTCCACCATATTTAGAGTAATATCTATGTTTTCGAGTCTTCTTATGATTCAGAGTAATTAAACCATCCAAATAAACCATTGTATTTGACCTTTTATAGCGCTAGATTTCATGTAAGAATCCTAAATATGAAAATATTTCACATAAGATTCATATAAAGATTCACTATAGTCAGAGTAGACACTCTTTTCGTCCTCATGAATGGGTTGAAATACATTTTTGATATAAAAATTACATGGAACAAGATTATTAAGATGTGCCTCATCCTTATCATTATATTTAGAATTATAGAAATAATACATGAGGTTATAGAGATATATATGATTGATATGATTTTATAGGGTCTAGTCATATTCTAATTAACTTCCTTAACAACAGGATCCTTAGGATGATTAGATGAAGCAACAAAAATCCCTTTATGATCTCATTTTCAACATTAATTTAATTATGATGTGTAAGGGGTAATAAAGTATTAGTCATACTTCCACATGACCTTGTAGAATATACAATTTTCAAATATTTATAACAATTATCTGAAATCTAATACAATAAATAATAAAAATCCAAAGTCACCATTTTGAATTCAAATATGGGGTGGTTCAGGCTGTGAAATATTTATTTATGCACATAAACTAGCGATGAAAGGAAAATATATATTGTTAGTAGAAATATATAGTTTGATAGGATTTCTAAATAATCTTGAAATTGTGTAAATCTCATTTTGTTTAAAAAAATGAAATTGAAAACTAGAGAACCCATGCCAAAATAAAGTAATGATAGGCTCAAAATCAGTGATTAAATATGGGTACCATTTAACAAATTTCATGGAACACTCACCAAAGGACCACAATACTTTCATCTAAATCACATAATAATAATTTTTAAATGTGAATAAGAAAACCAAAATTAAAAGGAATTAAGTAGTCCCACATAAAAGAAACAAATACAGCAGCTTCCAGTTTATTTCTAAAGAACAAAAGTGATGGTCTATGCTTGATAATATTTCAAACAAGCACAAGGTGTAGATCAGAATAGAGAAATTATACCTGTTCCTCTAAAAAATAAATTCTTGAAATACCCATATGGTGGTATTTATTCCTTTTTATGACTGAATTGTTTTTGGAATTCTCCTGAATTTTCAAAAGATGATCACACAGAAAAATAATTTCTATAAAGGATCGATTATCAGTGGTATAGTTCCTACATATTTTTCACAAGTATTCACCCTATAGTGGACTCATATTCTTCTCTAAGACACCATCGAATACTATTATATAATTTTAATAGACCATACATAAAATTTATTATTATTTGAGGTCTTTTTATTTTTACTTCAAAGAAGACTGAGATAAACCTATTTTTTTACTGGGATCTCAATCAACAATATCTACCTACCAATTATTTTGATTGATACATATTAGGTACAATATATAAATAAGTGCATAAATCCAAGTTATATAGAAGAAGGTTGAGGACGTAATCTATTTGGACCTTAACTCGCTGAAAAAATGGTATAGAATGTGAAAATCAATTCAACAAAAATCAGAGTAGCATAGATGAGACATGGAGTTTGAATTTGTAAATAAAGTGTTTCTTCATATATCCCCATGGAAGAGATTCATTATGTTTGGGAAAAAGAGAATGCTTAGTCCCTATGACATTAGAAACTTTGAGATTATTGATTACATTGGATTAGTGGCGTGCTAGCTGGAACTCACAAAAAAACTATCTAAAGAGCATGAAATGTTTCATATATATTACTTTAGGATCTACATACAAGATCCCTCACATTACTAAATTCCTAGTGGTACTATTGGATAAAGATCTCACATATGAAAAGTTTCTAATAAAGATCATATGCTGCAGAGGAAATGTTCTATACAATAAGAAAATAGACATTGTAAAAGTAATTTGGAGAAAGAATAAGTAAAAAAAGAAAATATTGGAACTCGAGGAAGTAATAAAATAAATTTACCATCACATACTTTCATATTAGTGTACGAGAAAATATTTAGGATGAAATTCCTAAATATGGGAAGAATGTAATTATCAATACTTTTTTATAAGTAATATATTTTTGATGTAGAATGTATCATATTTTTTAAAATATTTGAGTATAAAAAAATTCACTATATAATAAAAAAATCCACCAATATTTTAATTTATAACATTATTGTTTCAGAATGAAAATATAATAAATTTATATCTGATAAAAATTTAATAAAAATTATTAACAATGACAAATTTATTAATTTATATGAATAAATCATTCTTTTTTTGATAAATCCTACATATAAAAATATATTATTATGATAGATTAAAAAATTTAAAATACAATTTATTTTCATAAAATGGTTTTAAGAAATAGTAGTTATTTTAATATAAGTTATAATTATTTTTTAAAAATCATCAGTAATTTTTATTGGGGTTAAAATTTTGATCTTATCATTAAAAATAATTTTATTCAGTAAATAATGGTTTTATTTATAATTAAAATTTTCAAATAGAGAAAATTATTTTGGTAAAATGAATTTTTTTATATTACTATCACGTTGAATTTATAAAATGGTTAATTTTTGATATTTTTTCTGAAAAATTGTATTTGTTGTTTATAGAGAAAATATGGTATTTATAAACACTATAACTTTTATGACATCATCAGGATATAAGCATGACGTAAAATTTTATAAAACTTTTTTTTCAACTAAATGTTTATTTAAAAACTAAAATAATGTATTTAAAAAAATAATTTCATCTTAGAAAGCTATGATTTTCATTTTTGAATGCTAGTTATATTTTATTCAGAAAAAACAATTTTGTTCTTTTTCTTTTTATTAATAATTTAACTGATTCCATTGAAATTTATCCTTGTTTTAAAGTATAATAACACACCTATGTTTAATAATAAACTAATAAATTTTATTTTAATCAATAATATTCATAGAATTTGGCCTAAATGATAAATTAATCATGATTTTATTCTAAAAGAATCTATCACCTCCCTTCAAAAATTCCACACATCACCACCTCATCTATCCCCACACATTGAACTTATTATCTTGACCAAAATTTGAAAAAATATCTTCTAATATCTATTATATATTTTTGTGATGTTATATTATCATGAAAATAAAAACCTTTTAATGGAATAATATATCTAGAAAAGGAGTCATCCAAAGGGGAATGAAAATAACTATTAATCACTAATTTTTTATTTCTATTCTGTTTATTCATATTCTACATCCCCCAAATCTATTCTAAACATCCAAATATAATTACATCAATATGATTATTAAACAAAAATTTCATTATATTTATTTAATAACCATTATTTAGCTTCCACCCATCTATTTTATAATGAAAACGTCACCCATGTTTTGGTAGGATCACCATTTCCATTGATGACTTCTTTCATTTTTCATTAGCACTTTACATGGATGTTTTTAAAGATATATTTTATTGATAAATATAATATATATTACATGAATAATATTCTCGAAAGATAAATTTGAAAATATATAATTTATATTAAAAAATAAATGATTATAATAAATTTTATCGCCTAAAATGACCATACCAAGATATATTTTATAATATCAATATATTTTGAATATTTTGTTATACTATATAACATTTTCAGTACTAGAATGATAAATAACATATATTTTTAAAATTATAGAGACTGTTACTACTTAATAACATCTTCGACCATGTTTAACCAACTAAATAGGTTTCAGATAAATTTACAAAACAATCCCAACTGGACAATGACATAAAAGCCTATAAAATAAATGAATGAAATTTGAAATAGTTTTTACTTAAAAATGAAATATACATGAAAAATATTATTAAAAAATTATTTAATAAAATTATTTTGGTTATTCAAAAATAGTACATATACCATTTTATAAATGATAAAACAGATCTATGATTCATAGGGGTTGAAAGTAATGTTTCTTGGGTGAAAATACTATTAAAAGGTCACCAAATATGAGGATAAGGTAGATAATAATAGTAAAAGACCTGAAAATATCATCATGGGTTTCCCTCGAAGCCAAATAATCTCCATCCCTTTACCTTCATTCAACGAGTGACTTAAGTAAATATGATTATTAATCAGGGATATGAATCTAAGATTCTGATAAGAAATGAATCAAGGAATGTGGGTCTTTCATTGACTATAGTTGAGGATAAAATTTGAATTTGTTTCAACTGCATAAAATTCAATTTGTTATCCCAATAGAGATCAAGGATGTTGAGAATTGTACACACCTGCGCGATGATAGAGTCTCCTTGCTAGTGGAGAATAGTGAATGTGATGACCATCAAAACCAATTGGGTATATCAACCCATTACTTTAACACTTATTATTTAATGATTTTAACATAACTATTCATTAATACAAATCAAGGATTGAAAAGGTGTAGTGTCTTTGTATGACATGGTTCATAATGCATCTAATGGAAAAAAAACTTGATATCTTTATTTTATTCTCCATAATGAGTTCCTAAATTCAATTGAGACAAGAAAATAGTATAAAATAATATATAGAATACATTGAAGAAAGGGTTAAGATAAAAGTCCATATAAAGGAATAAACATGATAATAAAACATATTGTGTGAGTTAAAGGAATAACATGATATCTTAAAAGATAAGGGTCATGAATAATCACATAGAATAATTAAATAAATAACATGGTTTCATAAGATCATAGAAACATGTTAAATATGCTATAAACATATAACATTACATAAAAATGAGTCAAGTCTAACTACATAGATAGTATCACACGGTAGAAAAAGTCTAATAATGGATTACCTTTACTCTCTAATTCTAGACATAATGTGTCAGGATATAAAATGATTTACATAATGCTTTATAGTGCTATTTGGGCGAACCCATCATAATATGATTATTATTTATGTGTTCCAAAAAAGGAAATAAATTATTAGTCATAAACAAAATACTTACCCAAGGAAATACAAAGGATTTTATAATCTTGCCTCATATCATAACCAAATTAAATTTCATAATGATAGCATTTGAGAAATAAACCCATGGAATTTATTACCCCATAAAAATAAAGAATAATAAGCTATTTATATATGTGATATACATATATACTGAATTTATAATCATTTCATGACCATAAAGAGAGAGATAATGTATGTTTGAGAGAGAAATGTCATAAACTGTAGAAAACAGTGGTTTAGAGAGACCCCTTACATTGAGAACGATTCATCAGGTGCATTCATTATAATTTGGAATAATCAAATTTTGTTAATTATTTACTTTATTATAAAGATATTTTATATTTATTATTCATTTTATTTTATTTATTATCTTTTTATGTTCAATTAATTAATCATTTAGGTTCAATTCAAAATTTTGGAAAATGTCCTTTTCATATATCCAAAATCACATTGGAAAGTTGAGTAACATCAAAGAGATTATTTTCCCATAATATCCATAATAATAATCAATAATTAATTATAATTTTTATTTTTCAAATATATTTTTAAATCCATTCATGAAATATGGTTATGAAAAATGAACTTCATTACGATCATTGAGATGGCAGGTCATATGTATGGATGAGTAATGTTTCCATTTTTCAACGATCACGATGTAAAGAAATTAAGTGTTAGTTAATATTTAAAAAATATTATTATATCAGAAATATCATATTAATTATTTAAATACACTTATATATACCGTCTATTTCATGAGGTAATGAAAAATGATTCACATTGCTTTGTAGAGGTGGTCATCCCCATATATGCACGAATGACATTATCATTTTTCAATGAATGGAAATTAAAAAAATATACAGTCTATTAATTTAATATAATGATATATATATATATATCATGAATATCTTATATATACATTAAATCCAGCATCATAATAAATCATGAGAGGTGATGATGGGAAAAAAATTACATGGGTTTGTGAGGTGGTAGTCTACTGTACGTATATACAATTTTCCATTTCCCATTTATATAAGAGGATATGGGTTCAGGTAATTCCATTTAAATAATATAATATTAGTATATGGAATATATTTCTATTATTATAACATCAATATTGAATAGGATTGGGAGGGGTGGATGAATAATGAAAACAAAAATAGTTGATTATGGACTATACATATTCTTCAGAATACCCGTTGAGGTTTACACCAAAAGCATCCATATGGATTTTTATAGGTATTTTCCCAATGATAAGTATTTTGAAATGTAGAGAGGATTGGAGAGTAGATGTACTTTTATAATTGGGGGAGGGAACCAACATGGAAATTTCTAAAAATAATAAAAAATGATAAATTATTTCTCAAGATAAAATCTTCCAAATGGAAATATATTCGCATATGGGGTTATTTGAGGTTTAAATATGAATATAAAATATTATTTGGACATATTTTATTAAATAAATTACTCTTAAATTTTGGTTTAACCCCTAGAAAACCTATTTTTGACTTTAATGTAGTAATCAATTATTACTATTTTTACTATTCATTATGACTAAATATTAATTTGAACTTATTACGTAATATTCTGGTTCCAAATATGTAATCTATTTTATCATATAAAATTAATTGAATTAGTATAATTTAAATTAAAAAATAACATAAAAAACATGTTCAAAAAAAGTTTTCAAGAAATTTATTCTTCACATATAAGATGAAGTTATATTAATTATTTTCCATCATTATTTGAATTTGAATTAATATATTCAAGCATATAATCTAAAACATTCATTCATATCATTCCTCATTATGGTTTATTTTTTTAAATAAAACTTATAAAAATTATTCACTTTAAAATAGTTTTCATAGAAACACGTTTCTAAGGATAAAGATAAACTTATAATAATATTCAGTAGAAAGATGATTCAAATGTAATTAATTGGACTATATATAAATAAAAAAAATATGTGTTTATTTAAATAAAATTCATTTTTTAATGTTACTTTAAAATTTAATATTTTATGGGAAACAAATGACAACTTTACAAAAACTATTATTATTCACTATTCACCTATAAATTAATATTTTTTGAAAAATAAAAAAATTAAACCCTATGATAATTTTGATATAATTTATCACAAAATGATGTAAATTTTATGAAATATATTTTCTTAAAATCATGAAATAAATTATGATATTTTCTCCCAAAAAAAGTCATTTCTGGGGAAAATTTATTTTTGAAAAATAATATGAGTTTACAAAATAATGAGTGATTATTTACTCTAAATTTACCAGTAAACTTATATTGAATTGGAAACTTATATATATGTCATAAAATAGTAAATCATATTCATACCCATCATTTTAATAGCCAGGTTATAATGGCCATTTTTATATAATTATGGTCTATTTGGGCTTGGTGGTGTATGTCGCATATGCTATCGAACATAGTTATCTATTTTAGAAATTTTAAGAGTTATATTATTTACCCATAAGGAATTTTTCCATTTAAATTATATATTATATACTATGGTTTAAATTTGGGAGGTTACATTTTATTTCTAACTTTCTCCAGTTCTGAAGTTTCCTCATAGTATTTATGGTTTCGACATAGTACTTTGACCACGTGTGTTATCTTGTTGAAAAGAATATAACTCTATGGTGTAAGATCATTACTAGATACACCTCATAAGGGTGATAATTTTTTATCTGTACCTATTTTGAATTTAGGTCATGTGATGAATCTGGTATATAATTATTCAAGAGGGATACATGGAAAATTTCATGTTCTTGAGAAAGGTTTGGTGGGAGTACCAGTTGATAGGATACAAATCCAATGTGATTGAGAATCTCAATGGGTATTATGTAAATAGGGAATATATTTCAATTATTGTCACGACCCATCCTCGAAGCTCATGTCGTGACTACCCCAAGCCCGCCTTCTATAGCCCAGTGGCTTGCGACTAGAACCAAAGGCGTAAATCCTGATAAAAATGGAAGGAATTGCCTTTATAATGTAAACAAACACCACAGACTAGGCAAGCTAAATAAAACACTAAGTAAATTGAGTACAAATACAAGTGCTGGAAAGTAAATGGGCCAGAATACAAACTCAACTAAAAGTAAAGTACAACTGAAAAGAAAGTACAACAGCTGAAAAGTAAAGAAGCAACCCCAAGCCGTCCTCTGGAAATTCCACATGAAGGGTGGGTACAGATAGTGTCCTCATCTTTTCCGGTCCAGCCATCCGCTCCATGTACGTCCCGTCCAGTGATCCTCCTCCAGGTATCGTCCAGCTCCATGATACTCCACCTCAATCAGTGTTGTCCATCGTTTGCATCCAACACAACGTAGTGCGGGCATAGCCCGTGCAGTGGTGAGTATACGATACTCAGTAGGGACCCCGAGACTCCCGAAGGTATCCCAGAATCCATGAAGGATAAACCACAATGGAAAAATACAATCACGGAGTATCAACCAACTATACTTAGGTATATGACCATACATATACCTAAGTCATCAATTCCAGTAATGCTCCAACTCACAAACCCAAGTTCAACCCAGTCCACATAGGAAAGTACAACCCAATCCACACAGGAAAGCACAACCCAATCCACACAGGATAGAAAGATATATCATATCGAAGATAATGATTAAAAGTCAAGAATCAGCTCACACAGGTATAATACTCACCAAGATGGGTGGAGATGATAGATGTAGCCTCTGAATCATCTCCCCTGGCGAACCCACGTAGGATCCAAGTATAGATATCGTCGCTGTCGAACCCACGTAGGATCCAAGTACAGTAACCATTGTTGCCGAACCCATGTAGGATCCAAGTAGAGTCATCATCACTGCCGAACCCACAGAGGATCAATGTACAGTCTTCCTCGCTGCTAAACCCACGTAGGATCCAAGTACAGATATCGTCACTTCCGAACCCACGTAGGATCCAAGTACAGTCGTCGTCATCGTCACAGTCGCAACCAGGTCTAGGGTTCCCGCACACAGCATGCTCGATTCCGGGAGGGTCCGCTCCATGAGCCAAGGGGTCGATACATCAACTATCACAAAGTCCAGAGTTGATGTATCACAAAGTTCTGTCTTGTCAATAGGAACTCGACGCAACAGACGGCGCGTCAATCGGACGTCCGGTCTGAGAGTTATTGGCCTTTTCGTCCGAGGGGCCCGGTTGGTTTTTAACATAAAACCAACTCGACCATACTTCATCTACGTCCAAACCACGAGTGGATTAATCCAAAAGAACCGTCTCACTAAGAGGAATCCAACAAAGTCGACGACACATCAATCGGACGTCCAAAGCTCAAGTTATAAGCGTTTTTGCTCCGAGGGCCAGGTTGGTTTTGTGATCGAACCAACCCAGCCTTACCAAAAGTTCTCCGAAACCTTGATTGTAATATACCTAAATGACCATCTCGATCCAATGATCCCTATGCAATAGACAGTGCGTCAAATGGGGGTTCGTAGCCGATGTTATGGTTATTCGAAAGAAACTACCCGAAAATAGGGGGTTCGGGCCCGGTACGACCTGGCCCGATACCCCTTGGGTCGGCCCGAACCGGGGTGACCCGTCCTGTGTCTGGGTCCAGGCCGCTTGGGCGCGGCCCGACCCAGTTGGCCCAGCCCGGCCCAGAGCTAGTGGCCTGGCCCGACGCGAGCGGTCCGACCCGGCACAGAGTTCCGGCCCGGCGCGGCCGGTCGGGCCTGGCGCGGGTGGTCCATCCCAGTGCGGGCGGCTCAGCGCTGGCCGAGCGGGGCAAAAAGGGGGGGTGCTGCCCCTTGCGCTGGCCGGGGGTTTCAACCCCTGGATTTTTTGGAACAACTGACCATTAAGGCCAACCTTCTGTAACTTCGAGACCCAAGGGTGTCTTGCCTCCATGTGGCGCCGACGGCTGGCTGAGCCCGGCCACCTCCTGCTAAACCGTCGCAGCCTAAGGCCACAACTCCCATCCGACCGGTGCGGCGCGACGATGCCACGCCCCTCCGCACCAGCCCACCCTGGCCGCGGTCCCTTTCGGCCTCACCGGCGCGGCACACCGGCGCTGAGCTCCTCCACCGCCGCCCGCTCCGGCCGCGGTCCTCCTCATTCTTGCATGATGCAACAGCACCACATTGCCTCAGTTTCAAGCCACATTAAAGATCAAAAACAAAAGGGGAGGAGGATTTTACATGTTTGTGCGGTCCGAACTCATCCCGTTATATCGATAACAAGCGTCCAATCATTTAACAATGAAGTTTGTTAAATAATGCTTTAACAAAGAATTAACCCCTACCCCGAATCATGTTTTCAAACGATGATCATCGTGGAAAACGATGTCATGGGGTGAAGCTCTGTATACCTTGATGGAGAATTCCTGAGGGGTAAACGACGTCTCCTTCCATTGACGCGGAGAGAAGATTGAAAGGCGACGTCGATGGCGAGTTTCCACATCGGTGCCTCCTCCTTGGTTGTGGAGGAAGAAGATGACGGAAGAAACCGAGTTGCCAGTCGATGCTCTCCCTCGGTGAAATAGCGTTCTTCGTTGAAGTGGGGACGTTCTTCGCCGAAGAAGATAAAGTTCTTCTAAGGGACAAGATCTCTCTCTTACCCAATATCTTCACACAACTATCCAAACTAATAAAATAAGGCCTCCCCCTTATTTTATTATGTTTTACATGTGATTCAAACATTCAAAACACTTATTCAAATTAATTTAAGTGATTGAATTCATTAAATTAATGGGTTGGCAAGTGTTTATGAGGGAGAGAGGAGGAGGTTTGTGGTTTCACATTAAAGGGGAGTTAACAAAAAAAGGGAGTTATGGAGTTTAGAAATGTGAAAAGGTGGGGGCCTGTGTGGGGCCCACCTCCCTCATAAACAAACATTGGAAGTTTGGTTTTAGTGGGCCCACCATCAACTTCCAATGAGAGAATTTAACTTCCATGTATTAAATAAAATTGTACACAAATTTATTTTAGTTATCATTTAATCCACAATTTTTTTATAACTCCTCCCAAGAAAACACACCTTCGGTAAAGGTCTTCTTAAGCAAATACCGGTGCTACGAGTTCATCGGTGCCCTCAGATTACAAATCCAAGCACCGGTTCAAAAGATAGAAAAACTCACTCGTTCGTTCACTGAACGTACCCGAGCTAAACATTGGAAATTGATTTCGGACACTTCGGGCCTCAGAATCAGGTGCCGTCAGAAACTGCGTACTCATAAAATCTCAAAATAATTAAGAAAAAATTTTCCTTGAAATTTACGAGACTTTACATTACACCCACCTCAGGGCTTTACGTCCACGTAAAGATACATCACAAACTAGGGAAACAAGAGGAATCCACCATACACATAGGACCCTCTCCTGTCGATCCTCAATCTACATCGGGACCTCCACAAAAGTCACCCCTTCATCAATATCCAGCTCCCCATGGTCGATGATATGTGTCCGGTTGTGCATGTATCTCCTCAGCTGAGATATGTGGAAGACTTTGTGCACCCGTTCCAACTAAGGTGGAATAGCCAGGCGATAAGCCACCTCGCCTATCCTGCTAAGAACCTAGAATGGTTCGATGAAGCGCGAAGATAACTTACCACCCCGGACAAATCTCCTTAATCCACGTCGAGGTGTAACCTGTAAGAAGACATGGTCACCATCCTCGAACTCTAGTGGTCTCTGCCTCCTGTCAGCATAGGACTTATGTCGGCTCTGATTAGTGCTCATCTGCTTTTCGGTGATCTGTACCTTCTCCGTCGTGGCCTAGACCATCTCTGGTCCTACAAGTGCTGACTCCCTAGGGTCTGCCTAGCATAGAGGTGATATGAAAGGTTGTACATACAATTCCTCACATGGTGCCATCCCGATGGTGTAGTGGTAGATATTTTTGTACGCAAAATCCACCAAAAGAATATGATCCTCCCAGCTACGACCAAAGTCGAGGACACATGAACGGAGCATGTCTCTGAGAGTCTCAATGGTCCTCTCTATATGACAGTCCGTTAGTGGGTGAAGGTGGTGCTTAGGTGTAGATGCATCCCAAATTCCTCCTGCAACCCCTTCCAAATCTGGGAATTAAAGTGAGCGTCCTGATCGGAAAGGATAGACGATGGCACACCATGAAGCTATATGATCTCCTAAACGTAGAGGCGTCTCAAGCCCTCCACTGAGCCCTGCTCTTTGATAGGTAAGAAGTGGGCTGACTTGTTGAGTTGGTCGACAATCACCCAGATGGAGTCATGTTCTCTGAAAGTACGTGGGAGTCCCATCACGAAATCCACAGATATCCCGTCCCACTTCTACTCTGGGACCCTTAAGGGTTATACCAAACCTACTAGTACCTGGTGCTCTTCCTTCACCTGATGGCAGGTGAGGCATCGTGAAACGAAATCCTCTATAGCCTTCTTCATACCCGGCCACCAGTGCTATTGTCTAAGATCCGGGTACATCTCCCATAGTCCTTGGGTATACCGCTATATGGGAAGTGTGAAACTCTCTCAGACCCTCCTCTTGTAATGCCAATGGTACCATGGTACGTCCCCTGAAAAGGATGAAGTGCTCTCCTCCAATAGAAAATCCATCATGTGCCTGTTTAGAGGATAACTGTGCACGTCGCTTCTCACAGTCAATATCCCCATGTTGTGCCTCTCTGACCCGCTGAAGTAGTGGAGGTGTGACTATGAGCGACTGTAGAAAGGCTGCCCCATCTCATTCCACATAGGATATCTGCAAAGATTCTAACTGCTCTGTCACCTTCCCAAGTAGCTAAATTCCCATCCTCCTGTTGAGAGAATCCGCTACCATGTTCCCCTTCCCAGGAGTATAGAGTATCTCAAAGTCATAGTCCTGGAGGAACTCAAGCCATTGCTGATGTCTCAAGTTCAGGTCCTTCTGCGAGATGATGTACCTGAGACTTTAGTGGTCAGAGTAGATTGTAAAGTGCTCACCCATCAGATAGTACTGCCACATCTTCAAGGCAAAGACCACTACTGTTAAATCCAGGTCATGGGTAGCATAGTTTTTCTCAAGCTGCCTCAACTGTCGTGATCCATAGGTGATCAATTCCCAATCCTACATTAGGACACACCCGAGTCCGGTCCCTGATGCATCACAATAAACTACGTACCCTACGACCTCCTCTGGCAGCCTCAATATGGGTGCACTGGTCAATCTCTGTCTCAGCTCCTGGAAGCTCTACTAACATCTATCTGACCACATGAAGGGTTTCCCCTTCTTCATCAAAGCTGAAAGTGGTGCTGCAACTCTATAGATGTCTGGCACAAATATCTGATAGTACCCAGCCAAACCTAGGAAACTCAGCACCTTCGTCACACTCCTAGGTGTCTCCCAAGGTAGCACTACCTCGATCTTCATAGGATCCACCACAAACCCCGCATCCGAGATGGCGTGTCCCTTGAAGTGGACCTCTCGAATCCAAAACTGGCACTACGAGAGCTTACCTAAAATCTGGTGCTCTCAGAGTGTATCCAGTACAACTCGCATGTGGTAGTCATGATCCTCCTCAGCAGTCGAGTAAATCAATATGTCGTCGATGAAGACTACGACAAATCGATCAAGGTAAGGCTGGAAGATCCTATTAATGAGACTCATGAACATTGCTGGAGCATTGGTTACACCGAAAGGCATAACCAAGAACTCATAGTGGCCATACCGACACCTGGAGGCCGTCTTCTGCACATCCTCATCTAGAACTCTGAGCTAATGATAGCCTGACCTGAGGTCTATCTTCAAGAACCATTGTTCGACCTTGAACTGATCGAAGAGGTCGTCGATACTCAGAAGTGGACACTTGTTTTTCACGGTCCCCTAGTTCAGGAAACGATAATTGACACACAGTCGCAAGCTCCCATCCGCCTTCTTAGAAAACAATATCGGGGAAGCCCAGGGTGAAACACTGGGTCAGATAAATCCCTTGCCCTGCAAGTCCTCCAGTTGTACTTGTAGCTCTCGAAGCTCAGCGGGAGCCATCTGATATGATGGAGTAGATATCAGGGCTTTCCCTGAGTACATGTCTATATAGACGTCTACCTCTCTGCGAGGAGGTAGTCCTAGAATGTCCTCTGGAAAAACATCTGCATACTAATCCACCACAACATTTAAAATATGACTCTGCACTTCAACTACTCCAAGAATGAGACTAGCCAAATGATGAGTGATCGGCTGTCCTCTCCTCCGTGTGAGTCTATCCTATGCTGAAAAGGCTCCCTTCTCACCGGTAATGGTGAAACTACTCCCATCAGTGTGAACACATCGCACCTTGAACCTAATACAGACGATATGATCATGGACCGTAGATAACCAATCCATGCCTAGGATGACGTCGTAAGGCATCGACACTGCTAAAAGAAGATCCCAGCCGAATCTCTCACCTCATTGAGTAAGCTCACTCTACCGACACAAGTGCGTAATGGTCGAGTTTGCTCCCGTACGAGTCTATAGCCATAAGGATCGAGCCAAAGACTCTGTCAGAATCTTCGAGCTATGAACAAGGGCAGTGGCAAAGAAATAATGACTCGCACCTATCTCTATAAAAACTGCAGCAAGGGTGGAGTAGAAACAGATAATACCTCGAATTATCTCAGGTGCGCCGTGGTCATAGGCCTCTGCTGCCTGAAGATGAGCCTGCCTCTGTCTGCCAGCTCCCTGTGGTCAGGGTGGACTTCCTAGTGGTGGTGGTGGTAGAGTCTCAAAGCATCGTGCACCACCCGCTACTTGCCCAGCACCTCTGCCTCGTCTGCCTACTCCCTGAGGACCGCCACGGTCGAACCTCTGCCTCTACCTGGGTGGTCCCTCAACTGTCTGCTGCTCCTCTGCATGGCTAGTCGGGCAGTCACAAGCCATGGGGCCCTACCCACCGCATGCATAGCACTGTCTGCCTCTCGAATGACTGGCTCTACTACGTGTGACCCGCACCTCCGAACCAGTATCCTGAGGTCGCCCACCTGATGGCCTGGTCCGCTTGGACCACTGCAACATCTGTCTACTTCCGGCTGCAGAAGACTCCGCTACGTGCCACCCAGTGGTAGGTCTCGCTTCTTGTGAATGCTCAACAAGAAAGCTCTCCACAAGAAGGGCTCGCTCCAGTACTCATGCTTGTGTTGGAATACTGGTGGAGATCATCGATGCCTTGATCTCATGCCTCAGTCCCTACTCAAAGGTCCGGTCCGGAAGAATGGGTCTCGTACCATGTCCGTGGAATAGCACGAGAGGTCCGTAAACCTCTCCGTGTACTGGGCTACTATCATGATGCCCTGCCGTAGCTATAGTAACTCGTTGATGCACACTGAACGGAGGGTGGCTAGAACGAACTCCGAGCAAAAAAGACTCTCAAAGTCCAACCAAAGGAGAGATGCCTCGTTATGCAACTGGAGTATAAAGCTCCACCATCTACCTGCTTTAGCGTGCAGGAGACTCGCGACAAGGATCACCATGAGGTCTTCAGGTGTCCCTACCAACCTAAAGACTCGAACGACAATCTCTAGCCAATCCTCTACTGCCTGAGGGTCCATCTCCCCTCGGAACCTGGGTCGTATCTGATGCTGAAACTCATATATTTCACATAGTTAACGTTCACCCTCAGCAGCTGGGGCTGGTGGCATCGGTGGCTTGGCGGATAGAGGTACTGTTGGTGCCTCTGTTGTAATGGGGCCCTGCACCGAGGCCTCGCCAGTCGGTGGGTTGCCGTCACACACAAAACTCGGAACCCTAGCTGGATGCCGTCATGGGGCCATCCTAAAAAGAAACAGGTGCGACATGGTAAATACAGTATACCTGGTGAGCTGACACAATGTAATCACAAAGAAAACTTTGAAACAAACATGAAATCAATGTTTTCATGCACTGAGTCGGAAATCAAGAGTCAGGGTCCTGGTGTATGGATACGCCGGCCACCGCACGAACACTGGAATCCTTGGACTGATAACCACACTTAATACCCTTAACACTATTGTTTCACATAGTAGAAATTATCATATTTCTGAGTTCTGCTGTAGGACCGACTCCTCTGATACCAATTTGTCACGACCTGGCCTCGGGGCCCGTTCCATGACTACCCCAAGCCCGCCTTCCATGGGCCAGGGGCTGGTGACTAGCACCAAAGGAGTAAATCCCGATAAAAAGGGAAGACATTGCCTTTATAAAGTAAAAAAAACACCACAGAGTACACAAGATGAAGTAAACACTAATTAAACTGAGTACAAATACAAGTGTGGAATGTAAATGGGCCAGAATACAAACCCAACTAAAAGTAAAGTACAACTGAAAAGAAAGTACAAGAGCTGAAAATTAAAGCAGCATCACCATGTCGTCATCTGGAAATTCCACCTGAAGGGTGGGTACAGATAGTCTCCTCAGCTCCTCGGGTCTAGCCATCCACTCCGGGTACTTCCCGTCCAGTTATCCTCCTCCAGGTACCGTCCAGCTCCACGAGCCTCCACCTCGATTAGCATTGTCCGTCGTCTGTATCCAACACAACGTAGTGCGGGGCATAGCCCATGTAGGGGTGAGTATATGATACTCAAAAGGGATCTCGAGACTCTCGAAGGTCTCCGAGAATCCATAAAGGATAAACAACAAAGGAAAAATACAATAACGAAGTATCAATCAACTCTACTTCGGTATATTTCCATACATACACCTAAGTCATCAATTCCAGTACTGCTCCAACTCACAAACCCAAGTTCAACCCAGTCCACACAGGAATGTACAACCCAATCCACAGAGGAAATCACAACCCAATCCACACAGGATAGCAAGATCGATCATATCGAAGATAATGATTGAAAGTCAAGACTAAGCTCACACAGGTATAATACTCACGAAGTGGGGTGGAGATGATAATGTAGCCGCTGAATCGACTCCCCTACCGAACCCACGTAGGATCCAGGTATAGATATTGTTGCTGCCGAACCCACGTAGGATCCAAGTACAGTAACCATTGCTGCCGAAACCACGCAGGATCCAAGTACAGTCATCATCGCTGTCGAACCCATAGAGGATCCAAGTACAGTCGTCCTCACTGCCAAACCCACGTAGGATCTAAGTACAGATATTGTCGCTGCTAAACCCACATAGGATCCAAGTACAGTCGTTATCGTCATCACAGTCGCAGCCATCTCTAGGGTTCCCGCACACAGCATGCTCGATTCCGGGAGGGTCCGCTCCACGAGCCAAGGGGTCGATACATAAACTGTCACAAAGTCCAGAGATGATGTATCACAATGTTCTGTCTCGTCAATAGGAACTCAACGCAACAGACGGTGGGTCAATCAGATGCCCGGTCTGAGAGTTATTGGCCTTTTCGTTCGAGGGGCCCAGTTGGTTTTTAAGCTAAAACCAACCCAATCGTACTCCAGCTGCATCCAAGCCCTGAGCGGAGTAATCCAAAAGAACCGTCTCACAAATAGGAATCCAAAAAAGTCTACAACACATCAATCAGACATCCGGAGCTCATGTTATAAGCATTTCCGCTCCGAGGGTCCGGTTGGTTTCGTGTTCGAACAAAACCCGCTATACCCAAAGTTATCTGAAACCTTGAGTTTAATATACCAAAATGACCATCTCGATCCAAGTATCCCTACTCAACTGACAGTGAATCGAACGAAGGTTCGTAGCCCAAGTTATTTGTGGGGTGAAGCTTCGTATACCTCGATTGAGAACATCCAGGGAGGAAACGACGTCTCCTTCATTTGACGCGGAGAGAAGATTGAAAGGCGACGTCGATGGAGAGTTTCCACATCATTGCCTCCTACTTGGTCGTGGAGGAAGAATATGACGAAAGAAACCAAGTCACCGATTCAATGCTCTCCCTCGGTGAAATAGCGTTCTTTGTTGAGGTGGGGACATTCTTCACCGAAGAAGATGAAGTTCTTCCAAGGTACAAAAGCTCCCCCTCACCTAATATCCTCACACAACTAGCCAACCTAATAAAATAAGGCCCCCATTATTTTATTATGTTTTCCATGCAATTAAAACATTCAAAACACTTATTCAAATTAATTTAAGTGATTGAATTCATTAAATTAATGGGTTGCCAAGGGTTTATGAGGGATAGAGGAGGAGGTGAGTGGTTTCACATTAAAGGGGAGTTAACAAAAAAGGTGTGTTATGAAGATAAGGAATGTGAGAAAGTGGGGGATCGTGTGGACCCCACCTCCCTCATAACCACACATGGGAAGTTGGGTGGTTGTGGGCCCCACCATTAACTTCCCATGAGAGAATTTAACTTCCATGGATAAAATAAAATTGCACACAAATTTTTTTACTTATCATTTAATCCTAAATTTTTTTATAAATCCTCCCAAGAAAACGCACCTCCGATAATGGTCCTCTTAAGAAATACTTGTGATGCGAGTTCATCGGTGCCCTCATATTCTAATCCGAGCACCGGTTCAAAAAATAGAAAAATCCGCTCGTTCGTTCACTTAACATACCTGATCTAAATTTTGGAAATTTATTCCAGGCACTCCGGGCCTCGGAATCAGGTGCCGTCAGAAACTGAATACTCGTAAAATCCCAAAGAAATTAAGATAAAATTTTCATTGAAATTTATAGGCCTTTACAATTATTACCAATTAATTTGACTCTATTCCACAGTGATATGTTGATAATAACACTATCTTCAACCTCACACTCTAGGTTACATCTACAATTCTCATCACAAATCTTTTATCGATTACGAGCAATCCTGATGTGCTATTTAATGTTCATTACCTTTTATATTATTTCCTTAACCATTTTATGTCCCAATTGCTCATGTTCACCAGCTTTATCCCAAAAAAAATGTGTTTTACATCTCTTCCTATAATGGGATTCATATGGATCCATTTGGATTCGTTAGTGGAAAGAATTATTGTAAAAAACATGAATGTAGTAAGATTTTGATCCCATCATCCTTTGAAGTCCATTGAGTATGATCTCAATATATATTCAAGTGTTTGAATTCTTCAATCATTTTGGAAGATATTATGAGGGTTATAATACATTCTGAATTAAAACATAATATCTAGAGAATGTTAGATACTATTCCTGAGCTTGGAGGTAAATCTTGAGTCTCAGTTAGATACAATAGATTATGGTGTTCTATACAGTCTTACCACCTCTGTGATATATATTGTTGCATGTTTATCGAGGGATAAGTCCTTTAAAATTTTAATGAATTGATAAGTGTTTTTAAGATGATCCACTAGAACCCATTTGGAATTATTTCCTATTGATGTATATGGAATAATAATGAAAAAGTATACGTTGATGTTTTCCCATTTTTATATAGCAATGGGAAATTGTTATATTATTCCCTTAGACATTTTGTTTTCAGGCTTCACTTCTTAACATAATAGACACTTTGCTGTATAATATGAAATCTCCTTCTTTAAATTGTCCCACCAATAGCATTCTCAGAGATCTAGATACATCTTTATTCTCCCTGGATTGATGGGGAATGTAGACCTACGTTTATAATACCACATCTCTTTCTTTATCTCAAGATTTTGTGGTACACATAGTTTTTAATTGAAACTTAAAAATAAATCTTCACAAATTATGAAATCTGGTGATATACATTTTCTTATCAATTTACCCTTCTTATGAATTTCTACATTATCCCTTTGAACATTCTTTATATTATCTAGAATGGACAGTTTAACAATAATTTTGGAATGGAATGATGATGTTCCTTACTTCATTATTTCGATGTCCATCCTTTGTGATTAAGAGAAGATTGGATCCATCTTATTTGTAATATTTGATAACTTTGTCTGATACATTATATTTATAGAATCTTCAACATTGTTTCATTTCACATGATAGTAATAGATTGAGAGGTAATAGTCTTCAATCATCTCTATATATATTCTCTAATGAATATTGAGATCCTTTTGTTTGAATATATATTTGATTCTCTTATGATCCATATATATGTCTCACTTCTCCCTATATAGGTAATGTCACCATAATTTCAATGCAATGATCACTCAATATTAATATAGATCATATATAGGATAGTTTAGTTCAAAAAGTTTCAACTTCCTTATGGAATAGGATATCTCATTATCATTTTTCATCAGTACACAACCCAATCTCTTTTGGAAGCATCACTATATACCTTGAAAAGTTCAACAGTTGAGGGAAGTATAAGGACTGGTTCTGTGATAAGCCTCTTTTACAAAACATTAAATCTATCTTCACATTCACTTGTGGATAACAAATTTACACTTTTGAGTCAACTTAGTTACCTTGTTTTTCAATCTGAAATTGTTTTTTTTAAATCATGGGTAATATCTCTCTAGTTCAAGGAAACTATGGATCTATATTGAAAATGTTGGTCTTGGAAAGTTATAATTTTTTTGTCTCAGAATCATTCAACTATATCCATTTTTTGGTAATATTATTACCCAATAATGATACTTCCTTCATCCATAAATCACATTTGAAATATTTTTCATATGGTTTCTCCTTTTGAAAAATATTCATCATGTTATTCCAATGATTCTCATGAATCTCCTTTATTTTGGAGTATATCCACATATCATCTATAAATACCCCCAAAATATTTTCAACGGAATCTATAAAGACTATATTGATTATGTTTCTAAATAATTTTAGAGAATTAGTGAGTATGAAAGTAATCAGTACGAACTCATATTGTGCAAAAATTATTTGAAAGGATGTTTTGGGAATATCTTCCTTGTTCATAATTAATTGTTGATACCCTATCCAAAGTTTAATATTAGAGAAATATGGGGAACCATGTATTTTATTAAACAAGTCATTTATTCATGGCATGAGAGCCTTTTTTTACCCTGAATTTTTTGAGTTCAGGATAATCAATGAAAAGGAACATTGAACCATCATTCTATTAGATGAAGTGGACCGACACACAACATAGTGAGTCACTCAAACATATAAAACCCTTTTAAATATTTTATTTGTAATTTTTTTCCAATTTCACAACTTGATAGTTTCCATTATATAAGGGTTATTTAATATGTGACTACACCTATTTATAATTTAAACTAAGAACTCTACCTCTTGGCCAGGAAGATGATTGTGCAACTCTTTGGGGGAATAAATCAATATAATTGCTTACAATTTGAATGTCTTAAAGAATTATTATTTACTTTGTATCAATTATTTTTGCATGATGTTCTTCCTTTTAAGTCCATAATATTCATGATTGAACAAAATATTCCAATATTGATTGATCCTCCTCATTACACTTGTATAGAACTAGAGGATGAATTATGACATGAAGAGCGATATCCCTATATTGATAGTTCATGTTGTATTTATATGAGGATGTCCAATAAATGTCTAATATAGTATTAAACTCAACTAATGGAGGTAAAACACTATTTTTTGATGATATATTCCAAAAAAATTGATTGTGGAGAATATATATTATAGGGATGCAACAATTGCTTAGTTTTCTATTATCCCAGATTGCTTAACCACCATGTTTTGTAGTAGTGTTTGAATAGTTATACAAAACATAAAAGATATGAAATAATTTCTATAACCTGAATCAAAAATTAAATTTTATATTATCAAATTAAAAACTAGTTTACCTATCACCACATCATTATTGGGATCTTCCTAATATGAAGTGATAATATATACCCTTCTTTATTCTCTAGGACATAGAGAGTGTTGTGGTTAATTGTCTCTAAAAAACCTTAAATTAGAGAAATGGATTTCATGATGCCTATGTTTCTTATAGATTAAACATTTCAATGAATATTTTGTTTTTATCTCTATTAATATTTTATATAATATTAATGGGTTTCTTCATTTCCTTTTGGAACTAATTAGCATAATTCCCTTCTTTCCAACATTTGAATAATATCCCAGTTCCCATAAGTTTTTTTTCTAGGATGCTTATTCTACAAAATTTTGTATCACACCCAGTTTCACGTATTTAACCATTATTTTATTTATTTTATGTATATAAAGTTGTTTGATGAATTTTGGGGGAGTTTGTAAGATTTTTGGAATATTTTAGGGATTTTATATGGGTAAACAGTTTGGGAAAACCATGAAACATCTAAATTAAACATTGAAACTTGAGATAGTGGTATTTTTCATAATTGTAACTTGATTTAAAAACCATGTGAGGATCGTGCTTGAGGTAGTAGATGGATCACAATTTACACACGATTTATCTAAACGTGCACATTTTAAAATGTTGATAAAAAAGTGGATCTTGGTTTAGGTTTCTTTAACCCTATTTTCCCCTCATAAATCAATCATAACCTAATAATTATTCCTATAATGGATAATAAGGCTTATCCCATTGATCTGGAGGTGATATGAAGGATTATATTGGTGCATAGAAGCTTGATTTTCAAAGTAAGTCATCGTTCTTGGTGATTTTCCTGGGTTTTCCTTTGATCTACTTCTCCCTCCCTCCTAGTTTCATAGATATACTTCCATTTTGGATATATATAAGTTATTTTATGAATAATATGATTATATTTTGGATTCATTCTTATAGGGGAAGAGATATAAAGCCAGTTTTTGGAGTTTAAACCCATATTTATAGACGTTTTCATGTTTTTTTCCATTTTTCCAAGTTTTCTAAGGTAGTTGGTTTTAATTTTGGCTCATATATTTAAAATATGAAATATTTATTTCAAATTAGAAGTTTCACATGATTATTTTTTGTGAAATTGTTGTTCAAATCATAGTAGAAACCCTCTTTAGTGATGGTTTTTGGTTTTTGTGGAGATTGTGGAATTGTTTTGCAAAATAATTTTTGGTTTGATTTTAAAATGATGTCTTAAAAATCAGTTGTTTGATTTCATTTATGTAAAGGGTTTCATTGAATGGTTTTAAATAAAATTATTATTATATTGAAATGGATTTAGAAAACTTTGGCTGGACATGGTATGTGGCTTGTGTTCATTTTCATTGGGATGGATGAGTGTGTAAAGTATCGACATAAAAATGTTGGGAAAGATATGTTTGTGAAGTAACCATGTCAATATGGGTCCCTAAGTGGTGAATTAGTTAATGGATGACTCATCACTCATGATTATTGGAATGTACATGTTTCATGCATGGTTGTATTTTTGTATATGTGGAATGGAATGGATTAAGAAAAATTGGAATTTATGAAATGGTTTTAGAGATTTTTTTTTTATTTCCATGTAACTTGATATCATTTTGTGAAAACTGCTTGGTTATGGAACTTGTTTATATTGTAATTTAAACTATTTTAGAATTTTTTTTCTATAAACTATTTCATATAAATGTGCTAACATGTTCTGTCTTAGTGGTGTGATTAAATAATTCATTCTAGGAAAACCTATTGAGTTTAATAACTCACCCCTTATTTGGAACTTTGGTGATTTTGTATATGTTTTATATGATGACACAAGAAAATGTAAATTATAAAACTTATCTATTATTTATTAGTGATAATTGGAATGCCTTGTGGATTGGATCATGGAATAGGTTAGAGCTTTGGAGTTTGGTTGTCTTTGAGTTTTGTTGGTTTTTTAATCTTCTGTCATATTTGGTTGTTTTTTAGTCTTCTTCTGTGGTACTTTTTAGTTGGTGTTGATATAATGAAATGTTGACTAGAATTTCATTGCTATCATGCATCGTGTGTTGGTTTATTTGGTTTTGTCTTGTTTAGTTGGTTATTTTATATTCAAATAGAAAATCTTCCCCCAATTATAAATGAATCCCTCAACATTTATTGGTAGCCTTTGGCATTTTGGGGATGTCACTTAAGGCCAATAAACTCCCCCATGCCTTCTCAATCTAATGGGGAGGTGTAGGATGTAACAAGTGATATTAGTGTCCATACTTCTAAATATCATTGTGGAACAAGTTCTCGTTAGTTATATCAGTCTTGGAGATGAAATTAATTCTAATATATTCCTTACATTGGGTTGGAAGAAATTATTAGGATTGTTAAGACATGTAGGTATAGAATAAGATGACATATCTAACATTTTTATGGTGAACTTCAAGTTACCTGGGAGTTGCATACATAATTGTTTTAGAGACACTTATAGGATTTTTAATATTAGTGTCATGGGTTTATCCAATGATACAAGAACGACCTGGATTTTATAAATTACTTCCTAGAAGGGGTTAATATTTCATTTTGAGTAATGATATATGATTTGGTGCAAAGTGTTGTATTTTTAAATTTTTTTATATTGTTTGCAAAAGAAATATTTTGAAAACAAGAATGGTTGTGGTATTTTGAATATGTTTTGATTTTAAAAGATGAGAATTGTTTTTAAAAATTGTATAAACATGTAAAAAATATATTTTGGAAAATTGATTTGATAGTATTATGTGATAGAATTTAAAATGATTAGACTTCAGCTGATAGAGAGTGAGGATTATGATTTTTTTGTTTAGAAAATCGAATCAGGTAGACATCAAAGGAACTTTCCAAAAGAAGCTACTGAGAATGTTGTTGCTCCTAAACCACAGTTGAACCGAACATTGGTTAAGAGTTTGGTACATGGTTTTCAAGTATTTGAAAATGGGAATGAAAGGGATGATGCAAGAAAATTTGATCATTCTGTCCAATTTTAGAAGCATAATCCACCCATCTCTTATGGTGATTTGGAACTAGAGAAGGTATAGGTGCGACTGAATAGGAAGAATAAAATATTCAATTTCATTAGCACACAATAAGATCTAAAACTCAATTTGGAAACATATTTTATAGAATATCTTGTACACCAATAGTGGTATTTATCTGTGTAGGCTAAAGTAGATCAATGAATTGGTTTGGAGGATTTTGAATAAATTCTCAATAAATAATTCTATCCTCACACATTCAAAATTCAGTGAATGATGAAATTATTTAGATTAAAGTAGGAAAATATTTATATCATAAATTATGTAGATAAATTAATGATTTTTTGTGTTATTTTCACCTAAGGGTTCTTCTAGTGCATCCTTGAATGTACACATCTTTGAATTGGGGATGATAGAGGAGAATTTCTTGAATATTATTGTGATCTATTTTATAGATTACACTAAGATGGTCAATAGAGATACAGTAGATAAAATGGACATTTAAAAAGCTATTAAAGGTGGGAGTATATTGATACCCCTGGAAAATTGTGGGAAATTTAATTATTGAAGAAATCAGAAGAGGGAGACCAATTTCCAAGTTAGGATCATGAATCAAAATCAGACGGTTGGATTAATAAATTTTCCTATATGACCTCAGAAAAAATTTGGATGTTTCCAATGTGGTTCACTAAAACACATAAAGTAATAGTGTATGAAACAACCTATAGAATTCCACTACTACAATAATATGGGGCATCTTCAGCACAATTATCCTAGTCCTCCAATGTTGGGTGTTCAGGACACTTCTTACATGTCATTGATGTCATATGATTTTATAGTATGAGGGAATTAGAATCAATCTCATCAGAAAAATATACCTAGACATGTGTATTATAAAAATAGCATGACTCCTTGGTAGTTCAATCTAAATAGGGAAATAAAGAACAAAGTGCAATGAATAAGAAATTATATGAAGATAAAGAAGTTATTATAGATGATCAATTTGGAACATTGAGGGGGAGAGGTATAATTGTTTTGAATTATGCCATTATGAAATAATTAGTTGATATGGGTTAATAGATTCAATTTATTTCTTCCCAGGCTATTAATTTAATGAGTTTAAAATTTGAGATGGTGTATTATATTCTAAAACATTAAACTCATCTTGGTCAAAGAGAATACTGAGCCTTTATGTGTAGAGTATGTTCTATAACAATTAATGAAGACAAAACAGAATGGGATTTATTTGTTCTTGAGATTGGTGTCTATGATATAATCTTAAGTGTGGATTATTAAACAACATCAAAGGCTCACATCGACTAATATACGAGAAACGTCAGTTTCAGAACTAAGGATTGCATCAAGCATCTCTTTTGAAGAGACCGGAGTTTAAAGGTAGGCGAAACAAGATTTTTTCCGCAACTAGTTGGAATGATATCATACTAATTGGTGGTGCTATATTTGTAATTGAGGGAATAGATTTATAATAGTAGTATCCAGTAGTTTTTGATCAGTTTCAAGATGTTTTCTTGATAATTGATATAGGTTACCAGATATAAGGTAAGTAGAGTTTACGATTAATCTACTTCTAAGGAACAGTCCCATTGCCCTCCAATATTATCTAATGTCACCAAAATAATTGAGTTAATTGAATATAGATTTTGAGGTTATAGAAAGTAAAGGGTAAATTCAACTGAGAAAATATCCATGGGAAATAATAGTCTTTTTATCAAAAAGTAGAATGGAACACTTCAGTTGTGTGTGGATTATCAAAAGATTAACCAATTTATAAAAACATAGGTATCTAGTTCCATCTATCTATGATCTATTCAATCAATTCAAGGGATCCCTGTGGTTCTCCAAAATTGACTGGTGATTAGGATATCACTAATTTGAGGTTTGGTTGGAGGATATTCTGAACACAAATTTTAGGAGTAGATATAGCCATTAGGAGTATGTGGTACTTCCTTTTATTCTAACGAATTCCCCAATATTAATTATAGAATTAATGAATCCAATATTTCAATCATATCTGTATTATTTTATGGTGAAATTTATGGATTACATATTGGTGTATTAATGGACAATGGAAGATCATGAAGAACACTTGGAGAAAGTGTTGGGAATGTTAAGCGATCATTGTTAGTATTCCAAAAAATCACAGTGTGTTTTTTGGATAGAATTATGTTTCCTTTTCCATGTAATTTCTGAAAGATATGTTTTTGGGGATCCAAAAAAATATATAAGAAACTACCTCTTGAAAAATTCCAAATAATGTCTTTGGGATACAATGTTTCCTTGGTCTGGCTAGTTATTACAAATGATTTTTCATGATTTCTCACAACTATCCTCAACTATAAAATATCTGAAAAAATAACATTCCATTGTAATGGGATGCAGAATGAAAGAAGTCTTTTAAAGAGATAAATGTCCACCATACATCCAAGCTGACCTTGGCTTTTCCAAAATCAAGAAAATGGTATGTGGTGTGTTGTGAGTCCTTGGGATCTGGGTTGGGATGTGTTCTCATGCAAGGGGATGATGTTGTTCCTTATGAATTGAGGCAATTATGAGTGAGTGAGAAAAATGCCCAAAACACTATTTTGAGTTATCTGTAGTAGTCCATGCTTTTAAGACTTGGTGTCAATACATTTTTAATGGGAAATTCAGTGTATTCACAAGTCATAATATCTTAAAAAATATTTTGTGTAAAATGGATTTAAATTTGAGACAAAGAAGTTAGATGAAGTGTTTATAATTTATTGACATTAGATTGATGTATACATTGGGAAAAGGCAATTTGATGGCTGATGCATTAAGAAACAAGTTATATGCCCATTTATAAAAAAATCTTTAGATGAGTGGCAGTTGATGTGAGTCCAAGGAAACATGAACTTCTAATATGAATACCAAGGTGAATTTGAAATATTATTTCCAATTTTGTTTATTACTTATTTGGAAAGATGGTAAACATGCATAGAAATCATATGCATAATGTGTGTACATATGAAAAAAAACAGTGGGGGGGGGGTATAGCAATGAGGAATGGATGTGAGATGGGAGTTTATATTTTTTGTTCAGAAATCAGATAGTCATACCTATTGGTTGTTAAGAAAAAGTTCTTTATTCTTACCCCATACAATGTGGGTTGTTCATCATGGAATAAAAAAAGATGTATAAGGCATTGAAAGCATAGTTTGGAAAATCCCTATCAAAATAAAGGTGGGTGAGTTTGTTTCAATATGCATAACTTATCCGAAAGTTATGGAAGAGAATCAATGACCAGTATGTTTGTTGAAGTCATTAACTATTACAGTGTAGAAATTGGAGAATATAGCTTTATATTTTGTAACAGGTCTCCCAAGAATGGTTTGGAAACATTATTCCATATGGGTGATAATGGATCCACTCACAAAGTAAAACCATTTCATCCATATTATTGAATCTAATTTAATATAATAATTAAAAAAAACTATATCTATGAATTTTTAAATAGGAACGTTGTACTAGTTTCAATAGTGTCATATAGAGATCCAAGGGTTATGAATCATTTACAGAAATCATTCTAGAAATAATTTGGTACTTAGTTTATTATGAGTATGGATTATCATCCTTAGATGGATGACCAATCTGAATAGATGAAAAAACATTGGAAGGCATGTTTTAGGCTTGTTTAATGGATTTGGGTGTCTCATGGGAAGAGAATGCTTCCTTGGTGGAGTTCTCATATAAAATTAATTATAAATCCATGATACAAATGGATCCCATTAAATAATTATAGGGGAGAAATTTTCATTATACAATTTGGTATGTTGAAATAGGAGATAATTCACTAGTTGGGTTGATCCATGTCCACAAGGCAACAGAGAAGATTCAATTGATCAGAAAATAGATAAAGATGGCTCAGAGTCATCAGAAATCATATGCTGATGATCATCAGTTTCCATTTTCATTCCTGGTGAGTGGTGATGTGTTCTTAATAATCTATCTAAGAATAGGCCATCATCATTATGGGAAGAAGGGAATGTTATATCCTTGGTACATATTCCGTTTTGAGATACTTGAATTGGTTGGTGAGGTGGAATATTGGTTTGAATCGACTCAACTATTCTATTCTATGCATAATGTGTTCCACATATCTCCATTGAAAAAGTATCAGTATGATACTTTCCATGTGATTCGATGAGATCCCATTGACCTAGAGACTGATACTTCATTGGTTCACTTACTATTACAGATTGTGGATTAGAAAGAGAAATTATTGCATGTCACGACACATCCTGGTGGGGCCCGCACCGCAACTCCCCAAGCCAGCCTCCAATTGGCCAGGGGCTAGTGACTAGAACCGAGTTGGCATATTACTAACATGGGAGGCACTACCTAAGTACTTGTACACATGAACTCATATCCAAGCCCACAATACTGTAATGTAAAAACCACTAGGGAACAAAATGCATGCATAAAACTAAACCCGACCAATAGAGTATGACAAAAAGTAAAGTGCTGAAAGTGAAATGGGCCAGAATACAAGCCCACCAAAAAGAAGATCCATAAAAATAAAAAGTCCAACATGTAAATACAAAGAGGTACTGGGAATGATACTCATAGCCATAGGATCACCTCAGACTATAGGGAACTTAGAATCCTCGGTTCGGTCCTAGTCCTCCCTGGACTCTATGAAAAGGCTACTCATCTACACAAGACACGACACGTGCGGGCAAAGCCTGTGCATCCTTGAGTATAAAAATACTCAATAGAGGACCCCCAAAATGCAAATAAATACACCATGGAAAGGTACAGTCAGCTCATACACAATATATGTCTACTGAACATATAACAAGTGTAATAGAAATAATCCAAATATACTCACAACCCAGAACCTCGGTTTAGGGACAAGTCACACAAACACATACCCCCCACTAGGGATTCCGTTTGAAGATTCCACGAAGAACTCATCTAGGAGAACTTACTCTATTAGACTGATATCTCTGATAACGTCCATCCGAGAATTACTGTTCATCCAGAAAATCCACGATAGATAGATACACTCATTACGGGAGAACACACTCCTAGGTAGGGAAAGATCATGGTAGATAGATAAATCCATTATGGTAGATCATGATACTAAGTGAGTAAAGGTCATGATACATGGATGAGGATCACTACTAGGGCCTTGGTGGATACCTCGATTCATTCGAATTCACCCGATAGGTAGAGGATTGATGCCTGGTGGAGTTAGTCACATTGATGACTGACTCTACCTAGGGTAAAGAATGGATAGTGGATCTCGCTCTGGGCCTCTTGGATGGATGCCAAACTCTATCTCAGAAAATCCTATGGAAGGGATCATACTCCTGTAGAAGGAAATGATACCTGAAATTTAGAGGAATGAGAAAAAGGGGCACTCACCCAAACAAAACATTTCCACGATACAGTGGACTAGAAGATTAGGCCATGTATGAAAAAGTACATGGCGTGTAGAAAAGTCACACGATGTGTCCTCTTCCCCTGGTTACTACCCATGTATACTGGCTTGGGTTAGAAGGCTCGTCATGTAAAAAGTTAGTACACGACGTGTAGTAATGATCACACTCCCTGTCTGAGTAACTGGTGTCGACTTCGTGTACGTGACCGTGTGCTTGTACATAGCTGTATCCTGTGTTTTCTACCTCGTGTAACTGATACATGGGGTGACCCATGTGGCCGGCCTGGTCTAGCCATGTGGTGGAGTAGATTTCCATGTACTCTATCCTGTGTTTTTGTATCCCCTAGATACACACTGAGCCCCACATAGTCGCCTCTTCCAAGCCGCGTAGGGTCTACACGCAGTGTTTCGAAGCCGTGTAGTGCATCCCATGTCCGTATACTTTCCAAAACATACACCGAGAATTGATGAAATCCCAACCCACTGTGTGACCACGGTCACACACTGGGTCATTCATATTTTACCCCTAAAACCCTAGCCACCACTGCTAGTACTACTAGGCATGTTCTTCGGAAGTACACGCCGTGTATGTAAAAAATTTCCAGAATCTCTAGCCACTGCGTTGTGTCTCCCATGTCACCCAATCTTCTATCTGGCCATCTGATCACCACGAAACTCCAGATCCAAGTTCACCCTGATGTCCTGAAGTCATCTTTGTTGTTTTCGGGCCTCTTATTAGCCCTAAAAATGTGTTTTCGTCCACTGCAACAAAGAACAGTTGAAGATAGATAATTCCAGAACCATGTTGATTCATCCGCCTCCATCACTGTCACTCCTCTGCTAGGATACCACATTGTTGGATCTGTAATTTGGGATCATTGCACCACAAAACAAAAGCTCAATGATCAGTTGTTCGACGCACCATGAAGAACACAAGGAACAAAATACAATAAGGGGTAGGAAATCCAAAAAAAAAAGAAATTAAAGTACAAACCTCCACCATCATTCATCATGTCATTAATCCGCTCTCGTTAGAAGGATAAAATGGAGTTGGATCAAAAGAATAAACAATAATCATGGATTTAATCTCCAAGATCAACCCAATAATCCCTCCCACAAGAACGTGTGAATCCAAGGATCAACCTGCTCATGGGTTGATCCATGTTCATCATTTAACCGAAAAACGGGTAAGAAGAAATTGAACTAAGAAACCCCTACCTCGATTCAGTTGATGAATGATCATCCTGTCGTGTCGTTGGTGATGTTTGTCATATCCGAGATGATTCATTATTCTTCGGCGAGTTCTCCTCCAGAGCTCCAAGTTGATCCCTCTCAATTCACAGGGTTATGAGGCAAACCCTACGAACTTACCATACACATGTATTTAAAAGAGAGGAAATTAGGTCACTGAATAAAAAAGGAAACTTTAAAAATAAAAGAATTTATGATTTTAATTTATTTTCATTCGGAATCCAAAAACTAACTTTTACATCCAACCTATGTTGATCGAAGTTAGGACCCACCTACTATAAACAAATTGCTCTGAATGCAATAGTTAACTCAGATTTCTGATCCGGGAACCCATTTAAAAGATATTCCATTTTTTAGAAAAACCCCTCACCGGTACTGTTTAAATTTCAATTTATTTGAAACATTAATTCTGGGCACTCCGGGGCTCAGAATCACACATCGTCAAACGGTTTGGTCTTGAAATAACTCTATATAATATTTAAAAAAATAATACATTGAAAATATGAGATATTACATTCTCCCCACCTTAGGGCTTTGCATCCCCAAAAAGGAAAAACCAAGACTACTCAAAATCATGTGGGAACTGGGCATGGATCTGAGCCTCACGCTCCCACGTGCTCTCTTGAAGATTCCCGTGTTTCCACCGAACAAGTACCATGGGAATTTATCACCCAAAAAAGATACTATCTTGATGATCCTCGATCTGCATGAGGTACTTAGCAAAGGATATCCCGTCCTCAACGTCCAGATCACCCTAGTTGATGATGTGCGATGGTTCATGCACGTACCTCCTCAGCTGCGACACATGAAAGAAATCATGTACCCGATGCAACTGCGGCGGTAGATCTAGGCGGTACCCCACCTCCCCTATTTGGTGCAGTATCTGAAAAGGTCTGATGAACCTCAGAGATAACTTGTCGCCTTGGAAAAATCTCCTCAATCCTCGATGAGTTGAGACCCAAAGAAAGACGTGGTCTCCCTCCTCGAACTCCAGAGGCCCCATCGTCTGTTTACATAAGAATTCAGCCGGATCTGTGCAGTCTTAATCCTCTCCCTGATGATCTGAACCTTCTCGGCGGTATCTCGCACCAACTCTGGACACATGAGTGCATTCTCTCTGGGGTCAGTCCAAAAAAGCGGTGATCAATAGGGTCTCCCATTCAAAGCTTCGAATGGTGCCAGAGAAATGGTGGAGTGGTAACTATTTTTGTACACAAACTCCACCAGTGGTAGGGTGTCCCCCCCAACTATGATAAAAGTCCAAGATACATGCCCATAACATATCTTCCAGAACCTGAATAGTTCTCTCTGTCTGACCCTCGATTTGGGTATAGAACATTGTGCTGAAGCGTACATGAGTCCCAAAAGCCTCCTACAATCCCTTACACAACTGGGATGTGAACTGGGAATCTCGATCTAAGACTATTTTCAAGGGAACTCCATGAAGCCGAACTGTCCCCTACACGTAGAGGCATCCCATGATCACTACAGAACTCTGCTCCCTGATAGCTTGGAAGTGGGATGGCTTGCTGAGTTGTTCAAGAATCACCTAGATGGAATCATGTCCTTTTAACGTCCATGGTAATCCCACCACGAAGCCCATTGATATTATATCCCACTTCCACTCTAGAACTTATAGGGGTGAGCAAATCCCACTGGAACCTAGTGCTCAGCCTTCAACCGATGTCATGTAAGGCATCGAGAAATAAACTCTACTACTGCCTTCTTCACGCTTGACCAGCTAAACTACCATCAAAGATCTTTGAACATCATTGAAAATCCTGAATGTACCACCAATGGGAATGTATGAAACTCCCTTAGGACCTCGTCCCGCAACACCACTGGTTTAACAGTGCGTCCATTAAAAATAAGTACGTGCTCCCTTCCTAGTAAATATCCATCAGAAGAATATCCTGTGGATAACTGAGCACATAAAGCCTCACAGTCAACATCATCAAGCTGTACCTTAGCCACTCGATGTAAGAGTGGAGGGGTGACAACCATCAATTATAGGTATGTGGTATCCCCTCTATCCATGAGGTATAACTACAATGTGGATAACTGTCCTGTCACCTCACTCAACAACTACGAGCTTGAAATTCTGCTAAGAGCATCCACCACCTTGTTCACCTTCCCAATAGTATAGATGATCTCAAAATCATAGTCCAGGAAGAACTCTAGCCAAATCCTCTATATCAGATTCACATCATTCTCTGATAAGATGTACTTGAGGTTCTTGTGGTCAGAGCATATTTTGAACCGCTCACCCATACGGTATTTTCACCACATCATCAAATCGAAGACTACCACTTCCAACTCAAGATTTTGGGTCACATAGTTCTTCTCATGTGGTCTAAGCTGGCGCGAAACATAAGCAATCACTTCCTGTCTCTATATTAGGACACAACCAAGCCTGGTCCCTGATGCATCACAGAAAACTAAGTACTCGACATCCTCATTTGGGAATCTCATGATCAGGGCACTCGTGAAGCTCCACCTCAACTGCTCGAAAGCCTACTAGCCTTCTTCAACCATATGAAGGGTTTCCCTATCCTGGTCAAGGTTGTCATCAGTGATGATATTTAGAAGAAATCAGGAATGAATCTCTGGTAATATCCTGCCAACCCAAGGAAGCTCTGCACCTCCATCACTCTCTGAGGTGGCTCCAATGCTAACACTGCCACCACCATGGCTAGGTCCAAAACTACACCATATTCTGAGATAAAATGTCCCAAAAAGTGTACCTCATAAATCCAGAACTGGCACTTCAAATCTTACCATAATTTCAGTGCTCTTGGAGTACGTTTAGAACCATCCGTAGGTGTCTTATGTGATCCTCCTCTGATTCCAAGTACACAAGGATGTTGTCGATGAAAACCACTACGAACTGGTCTAAGTACAACTGGATGATCTGGTTCATCAGTCCCATTAATACTGTGGGGGAATTTGTCACACCAAAAAGAATCACCAAATAATCATAGTGACTTTAGTGGCATCTGAAGGTCATCTTTGGTATGTCCTCACCCCATACTAGTAACTGGTGATAACCCTCTCAAAGGTTAACATTTTAGAACAAATGTTCCCCTCTCAGCTAGTCTAAGAGGTCGTCGGTCCTCAGTAGTGGATACTTATTCTTAACCATTACTTGATTCAGGTGCCGGTAATCTACGCACAACCTCAAACTCTAGTCTGACTTTATAGTAAACAAAATTGGGGCCACCTATGGTGAAATTCTAGGTCTTATAAAACCATTTCTCTGGAATTCCTCCAACTGCACCCTCAGCTCGCGAAGTTCTGCAAGAGAAATCTGATATGCTGATGAGTAAATCAGAGTTTTTCGAGGGTGTAAGTCAATTCAATAATCGATTTCTCGACAGAGAGGTAGTCCTAAAACTTCTTCAAGAAAGACGTACATGTACTCCGCCACTACTGATGGGAACTGGGAGCTCACAACATCTACTAATCTGAGGTTAAGGCTAGCCAACTCATGAGTGATCAGCTGTACCCTCCTATGCATGATACCATTCTATGCTGCATGGGTCACCTTTTATCTCAGAAAATAAAACCTCACCCCATCACTGCAGACTCACTGCACTCATCCCCTAAAACAGTCGATCTTGGAATAGACCGAAGATAACCAATCCATACCGAGAATGACGTCGTAAGGCCTCGGCTCTACCACCAAGAGGTTTCACCTGAAACCCTCACCCCCAAGGGTAAGATCAAATTGTCTGTAGAGGTGAATGATCATCGATTATCCTTTCGTAGGTGTCTCCAAGTTTAAGTATCGAGTCAATGAATCTTCTGAAATCTCAAGGTTTCGCACAAGACATGAGGAGATGAAGTAATTACTAGAACCTGTGTTTATAGGTATGTAAACTAAGGTAGAGAAGACACATAGCATACCTCAGATCATCTGTGGATTCCCTAGGTCATATGCCTTGACCACATGCAGCTGTCCTTGCCCTTGTCCCCCATCTCCCTGACCCTGGTGTGGAACTCCTGGGGGTGGTGGTGGTAGTGAATCAAAGAGTTTTCCACCACCAGAAGCTCTCCTTGCTCCTCTTCCACGTCCCCCACCTGGCGGGTTTGTCTTCCCCATTATCTCCCTTTACCTTAGTGGGCTATACACCACTTCCCTGGTAGCTGATCGATGGGTCGGAAAATGCCTAGTGAGATGTCACCTTAAGTATCACGAGTAAAACTGCTTCTCCCTAATATGACTGGATCCAGCCTGATATCCCTAGACTATTGACCCCCTATCCTGGGTCCTCCTCTGACATCACCCACGTCCTGATCCCTATGTCCGACATCTGCTCCTCGTTGCCGAGGTCTCCGGACCTATCTTCATACTGCTGACTTTCGTCAGCTGTCTCTACTCCGTCAAAAAGCTGTCGATCACCAAGGCCCACTCGATCACTCTAGAATATGTCTAAATGCACAGAGGCACGACACTAGCTCAGATGTCTCACTGTAGACCTCTCTCAATGTTCTGAGCTCTAATGTACTGATCCATAACCATATCCATAGATTACCTGGTGAGGTTGGTGAAACATGATGAATAGTCATCTACCATTAAACTAGCCTACTAGAGCTGAAGAAGATCTTGGATGCCTACTACTCTCAGCATAACAAGAGAGAACTCCTCCCTGAAGTGTCACTCAATCTTCATCCAAAAAGAGTCTCCTCATCGTGAGTCTATGTGGTCAGACTCCACCATCATCCCACCAAACCCTGAAGAGGGATCACTTCTAGGATCACCATATGGTATGTTGGTGTACTCACAAGATGGAAGACTCTGGTAACCCCCTCAATCTAGTCCTAAGCCGCTAGAGTGTAGGACTCTCCTCAAAACACGAGGGGTCTCTGTCTCTAGAACTCATGGAGCATGCTCATCCTGCGCTCCTCGTCGGTCGGTACTGCGGGTACCATGGGCCGCTCCACTGGTGGTGGTATAGAAGGTGCACCAACTTGTGGAAAAGCCCGGGGAACTGGTACCTCTATAGAACCCTCAACACTGAGGGGGTCATCATCATGATCGTGATGCTGAATCCTAGTGGGTATGTGTCGTAGAGGCATCCTGTATGGAAACAAGATGTACCATGGTCAATGAGTATATCTGGATAGTTAACACAAAGAAATGGAAAACACAACCCATTCCTATATGATTTATGTACCATTATTTTATTTCAAAGAAACTATTGTTCTCATGTAATGAGTTGAAAGGCAGGTCATCATAGTCCTAGTGTACAGATATGTCAGCCACCCATACCAACACATGAGTCTCTAGTCTAAAAGCCGAGCTCGAAACACTGAACACTGTTTCCCCAAACCAATCTCACAGACTATTGATCCTACGGTATAACCGACCACCTCTGATACCAATCTATCATGAACTGTCCTGGTGGGGCCCTCACCGCGACTCCCCAAGCCCGCCTCCAATAGGCCAGGGGCTGGTGAATTGCACCGAGTAGTCATATTGCTAACATGGGAGGCATTGAATAAGTATCTATACACCTACACACATCTCCAAGCCCACAATGATGAAATGTAAAAATCACAAGGGAACAAAATGCATGCATACAACTAAACCCGACCAACAGAGTGTGAAGTAATGTAAGGCGATGAACGTAAACTGGGCCAGAATACAAGACAAAAAAAAGAGTTTGAAAACTACAAAGTCCAACCTATAAACACAAAGTGGTACTGGGACTACTACTCATAGTCATAGGATCACCTCGGCCCATTGGGAACTAAGAAAGCTCGGTCATTTCTTGGTGCACCCTGGACTCTGTCAAAAGGATACTTGTTTTCACAAGACATGACATGTGTGGTCAAACCCCGTGCAAGGGTGAGTATAACCATACTTAGTAGACGACCTCAAAAATTCAAAGAAAAAAAAACAAAGAAAAGGTACAGTCAGCTCGTACACAATATATGTCTACTGAACATATAAAAAGTTTAACAAAAATAATCCAGATATACTCATAACCTAGACCCGTGGTCTGGGGACAAGTCGCCCAACCGCATACCCCCCCTCAAGGGATTCCGTTCAAAGATTTCATGAAGAACTCATCTAGGAGAACTCACCCCATAAGTAAAATAGTTGTGATGGCATCTATTTGAGAAGTTCTGTAGATCAGGAAAATCCCCAAGAGATAGATACAGTCAATACGAGAGAAAACACTCCTGAGTGGGGAATGATCACAATAGATAAATACACTCATTATGGGAGAACACAATCATAGGTGAGGAAAGATCATGATACATGGAGGAGGATCATTTCCAGTGCCTTGGAGAATACCACGACTCATCCGGATTCATGTTCTAGTCATATTATTGGAACCTATTGGAGTTGTTCACATCGATGCTTGACTCTACCTAAGGTCAATAATGGATAGAGGATCTCACTCCGGGCCTCTCAGAGGGATTCCTAACTCTATATCAGAAAGTATTGCTAAAGGGATCATACTTCTGTAGAAGGAAATGATACCTAACATTCCGAGTAATGAAAAAAGGGGGACTCACCCAAACAATAAATGTCCAAGATATAGTGGACAAGAAGATAAAGCCACATAATAAAAAGTACAAGATGTGTAGAAAGGTTACACACCCTGTCCTCTAATCCTGGGTACTACCTATGTTCAATGACCCAGGTCACAAGGCTCGTCTTATAAAACATTAGTTCACGACGTGTTGTATTGATCAAATGCTATGTCTGAGTAACTGGGGTCGACTCTGTGTACGCGGTCATGTGCCTATACACAGCTATATCCTGTGTTTTCTACATCGTGTAACTGATACATGGTGTAAACCGTATGTATGGGTTGGTCTGGCTGTGTGGTGGAGTACACGACCGTGTACTCCATCCGGTGTCCGTGTATCCCATGGATACACGCTGAGTCCCACATAGTATTTTCTACCATGCCACGTAGGTTCTAGACGCCGTGTTTAGAAGCTGTGTAGTCTATCCCGTGTCCATGTTCCTTCCAAAATACATTCCGAACATCAGGGAAAGCCCAACATGCCATGTGATTCCTATCTTACACCCAAAACCTCGGCTGTGACTCTTGGTACTACACGACATGTTCTTTGGAAGTACATGCTGTGTATTCTGGAATTTTCCAGAATCGTGAGCCGCAGCCTCACGCCTCCTATATCGCCCATTCTTCTGTCTGACTATCTGATCACCACAAAACTCCAGATCCAAGGTAGCCCCAACATCCCGAAGTCTTGTCCATTTTTTGGGCCTCTGATCGGCCCTGAAAATGCATTTCGGTCGACCTGCACAAAGAACGATTGCAGAATGATAATTCTTGAACTGTGTTGATTAATCTGCCGCCATCATAGTCACTCCTCTGATAGGTCTCCACGATGTCAGATCTCTAATATGGGATCTTTTCCAAGAAAAATGGATGCACAACGATATGTTGTTCTTCACCCTACAAGGAACGCAAGGAACGCACTACAAGAAGGGTGAGGAAATCCAAAAAAAATGAAATTTAGGAACGAAACTTCACCTTCTTTCGTCATGGAGTTGATCTACTCCTGTTAGTTAGATCAAACAGAGCATGATCAAAACAATAAAAAATAATCATGGATTAACTCCCCACGATCAACCCAATAAACCCTCCCACAAAAACGTGTGAATTCACGGATCAACCTGTTCATGGGTTGATCCACATTCATAATTTAACCCAAAAAAATGGAAGAATAAATTGAAATAACAAAATCCTACCTCAATCCAGTTGAAGAAAAATTGTCGTGTTGTATCTTTGTAGTGGTTTTTCATATACAAGATGCTTCGTCGTTCGTTGGAAAGTTCTTCTCCAGAGCACCAAGAGGATCCCCCTTAATTCGAGGGTTATGAGTCCAACCCTGCGAACATACCATATGTAGGTATTTAAAAGAGACAAAATTAGGTTTCCAAAGAAAAAAAGAAACTTTTTAAATAAAATAATGTATTGTTTTACTTTATTTACATTTGACCTATCAAAACTAACTTTCATGGCCAACCCACGCCAATCAAAGTTAGGCCCTGCCTAAGGCAAAAACATTGCTCTGAATGTAACGTTGACCTCATATTTCAGATTCTGGCAACCATTTAAAAGATATTCCACTTTTTTAGGAAAACCGCTCATGCACGCTATTTAAAATTTCAATTTATGTCAAAAATTTATTCCAGGCACTCTGAGACTCATAATCACATATCGTCAAAAGTTCTTGTCTCGAAATAACTCCATATAATATTTAAGAAAATAATACAGTAAAAATCTGAGGCATTACATTTCCTGGGAAAATTGATATGCTAGTCAGGGTTTTTTAGAAACAGGGTCAGATCATCGAAGGGAATTGGGAATGGGAGAAGGAAATGAATAAGCAATGGATATAAAAATTTTAGGTAATGATGATTTTATACATTCTAAGAACAAAAAGGAAAATGGTGGGGAGAATTTAGTACCCCTAACTTCAGGTATTTAACCATTCTATTATTTATTGTAAGTGTATAAAGTGGTTGGGTTATGTTTGGGAGGGTGTGGAAGAATTTTGGAATGTTTCTGGGGTCTTTATAAGGGTACACAGTTGGTGTAAGATTTTGGAAAACATTGACACATCTATATTAAACCATGCACAATGATATAAGGTCCATTGATAAGGTGCATGGCCAGCTACACATTTTCTCCAAAGCATGCAACAGCCTAAGAGAAATCATGAAACTTGAGATAGTGGGATTTGGTATGGTTGGAACACGGTTTGAAAATAGTGTGTTCCATCTATGTGAGGCTCCTTCTTGAGGAAATATCTAGTTCATGGTTGGTGCACATGTTTCCTAACCATGTGACTAACCATGCATCATTTAAAAACTTAAACCACTAAAATTAGATCTTGGTTGTGATTATGTTTTAACCCCTCCTTTTTCCCCAAACCAATCCCAACTCAATAATTTGTTCTCTTAATGGCTAAGGAGGTCTCTCGTATCAATATGGAGGCGATCTGAAGGTTTCTATTTTGGAGTTTAATCCATATTCTGAATGTAAGTTATCATTCTTGGTGATTTTCATTTTTTTCTTATATCTACATCCCCTATCTCCTAGTTTTTCATATCCACTTCTGCTATAGATTGATATAATGTATTTGGTTCCAAATATGATTATATTTAGACTTTTTGTTTATAGGGGAAGAGATTAGAGGATGGTATTCAGAGTTACAATCCATTTCCATTAATATTTTCATGCTGTTTTACATGTTCTCCAATTTTTACAAGGTAGGTGTCTTGACTCTCATATACTATATTTATAATATGAATGATTTATTTCAAATTAGTTGTCTTACATGAAAATTTTTATGAAATTTATGTTCAAATAATGGTAGAAACCCTCTTTATTGATGGTTTGGAGTTTTTGTGGAGATTTTGGTATTTATTTTCAAAATTAATTGTGGTTTGATTTTTATATGATGATTTTAATTTTTTTTTTCTCGTTTGGCCTATGAAAATTGTTTCATGGAATGAATTTCCCTAAAAAATGTTTTTTTATTGAAATGGATATGGCACCCTTTGGTTTGGAATGGGTTTTTCATGGTTTTTTGGTGTGTGTTCATATATATTGGGATGAATGAGGGAATGAAGTAACCCCATGAAAGGTTGGGATGGATGGTGGTGTGAAGTACCCCCATCAATATGGTTCACTAAGTGATGTATTATTGAAAGGATGACTCACCACTCATGAGTATAGGTTGGTCCATGATTCATTCATGGACAGATGCATGGATATGTGGAATGAAATGGATTATGTAAAATTGGAATTTTTGAAATGGTTTTAGATCATTTTTTTTGTTTTCTTTCCTTTGATATTGATATCATTTTGTGAAAAATTCTTGGTTACGGAACTTGTTTATATTCTAATATAATCTTTTTAGAAATTTTTTTATATAAACTATTTTATATAAATGTGATAACTTGTTCTATCCTAGTGGAATTAGTATAGAATTCACTTGGGGGGAAAGCCTACAATGTTTCATTACTCACCCCTGATTTAGAAATTTAATGATTTTATAGATGTTGTTTATCCAGAGATGGGGAAAGGTAAAGTATAAAAATTATAGAGTGGTTCTTAATGATACTTGGGTTGTCATGTGGAGTGGATCATGGAGCAGTTTATATCTTTGGAGTTTGGTTGTCTTTGAGTTTGGTTAGTTTTGTAGTCTTTTGCTATGTACTCGGTGGTTTTAAAGTATTCTACTATGGTAATTTTGTAGTTGGTTTCGATATAATGAAATTTTAAGTTTTATTTAATTATTATCATGCATCATGTAGTGTTTTATTTTGTTGTGGAATGTTTGGTTGGTTTTTATATTTTTATAGAGAAAATAATCCCCCAATTGTAAATGAATCCCTAAAAATATATTTCTAGCCTTTGGTATCTTGGGGATGTCACTTAAAGGCCAATTAATGCCCTATAATCTTCTCAATACAATGAGGATGGGTGGTATGTTACACTTTTTATAAGTGTAATGTTTGGTTTTCTTTTATCCATTTGAATTTTCAATTGATCATTGTAACACCCCAAGATTTTATGAGATATATTATTTTTACTTTCTTTGATTTCTTCTATTATACACTACACTAAGATTAGCTTGTAGTATACACAACACCATATTATCTTGCAGTATACGCAACATTATTTTTGGCTCGTGTTACACACAATTTCAAGTTTGTTTTGTGGAAATTATTCTACGCAACATTAAGTATAGATTTTGTTTAATGTATAAATGAAATAAGTTTTGATTATGTTATATGCAACACAAAATAGAGCTTTTACTACACGTATCCTTGACTTGGATTGAATTACATGCAATCAAGACCTTCTTCGATAGTGTGTGTAGTACGCAATACCAAGTCTCACTAAACGAGATATTATTATAATATTATTATAAACTAGCCATTATGAATAGTAATACCCACTTTTTGAAATTTTATAAATTTTATCTTTCAAAATGGACTTCATTTTTGGATTCGGAATATCAAAATTTTCCTAGGGTGAATTTTTGGTATTTTTCTGAAAACCTTCAATTTTTGATGAATAGTGAGAACAATGGGTTACTTTTTAAAAACTGAATTTTTATTTAAATAATAATTTATTTTATTTAAATTTATTTTAGGTAAAAATGGATACATAATACTTATATAAGTTCAATTTAATTCATTGGAGTCATTTTATAATAATTTTAGATATATAAAAAATTGTATTGAACTTTTCACCGTCTTTTACCCACCTCTTAAGAGCTTTTTGAAAACTTACATGAAACTTAATTTTACCGCTTATATGAGTGGAATTTCAAAAATCCAAGAGAAATGGTTAATATCAAGGAGTAAAATGTTGTCCAATAAGGCAAAAATATTTTTTTGGTGAATAGTAACTTTTTACTTTTATTTACCACGGTTAAAAGTAAATTCAGAAATTAAGGGTAAAAATAAAATTATTATTACCCGAACACATGTCCTAATTCTATTGGATAAGTATAATTCGACCAAAAACAACCTTAGGAATATAATATTATCATTTTGGTCCACTTGGATTAGATTAGGACACTTATTATTATTTTGTTTAAAAAAGAGTTAAAAGAGTTAAAATCAAAGTTTAATAACTAAATTATTTTAAATATAGGGTTATTCATAATATAAATTCGATTATAAATACTCATTATAAAGATAATAATATTTCCTACCTAATGGTATTTTAGTTATAATTTTTAAACATTAAATAATTTCATTTATTTATGACACAAACGTGATGCAGTAATTACCTAAATAATGAAATATTAAAATAATTGATATTATAAATAACCAAATAAATGTAATTTGAGACTTTTTATGAATTAAACTAATTTTATAGGTTACTATGACATGTTAGTACGGATTTAATTAAATTGTTTTGAAAAAATCAGGCTATTATGAGTTTCACAAAAATCAATTACCAAATTTTGTCAAAATTGACATAAAATAGTTTTTAAAACAAATATTATATTATTAATTGATATAATATTCCTAAAAATACAAGGTTTGGCTAAATGACTTAGATAAGGCCATATATATTAATAATGAACTACTTGGGGTTCGTTTGGCTTGTTATATTATGTTTATTAACAAAGTAGTGTAAGAAAACAAAAAGACACCGTAAAAGTTAAATTATTTAACTTAGAGTTAAGTCTAAAAGATAAAGCTAAAATATTAACCTAAACTTGTCTAAAACCTATTGGTTGAGAGGATTTCGACCCATCCCCACTTTATCTTCTAAATAAATCAGTTTTGAGCTATTATAAACTGAATATGACTTTATTATAAAATAATAGTTTATGTTTTTTCAAAGGTGCCCCTCTCCTGCCTTATAAAAAGGGCACCCCTTCCCTCTTCTCTTCACACCCTTTTGAGCCTTAATGCTCAGCCTAACCCTGCCAATTCCAATTCCCAACCTCTCTAGTTACATCTTAGAGGTTTTGGTCTTCTCAAAAGACCAACTCTAGTGCCCTAAGATGAAGTTTAAAGGAGGTGCGTTGAGGAAGAGGAGGTTTGTATACATATGAAGCATATCAGACATAAGGTAAGGGATAACTTTTCCAATCTCGTTTTTATCCAGGATTGTATATTCGTAAGTATTTTTTGGGGTTATATTTATCATCTATGTCCCTGTTTTCTTAAAATGTTTTCATGTATGTTTAAAGACCTTTTTCTCATTTTTGACTTTTACTACATGGTTTGTAACAAATATTTCTTTTGTTTACCATACAAGGTACTTTTTGACTTTTACGGAAAAAGTATGAGAAAGAAGGTTTTTTTTAACTTATACGGTATGAATGAATTTTTATGGTTTCATAACGCCTTATTTTCATGAAGCTTACTCTACAAGATTTAGTGAATATTTTCAACAAAATCATTTTCATTAAAAATTGCATGGAATTTTGTGAAAAGAAAATGATTTTGAAGAAGAAGGGATATTTTCATCAAGAATTCATTTCAAGTGTTTTATCAAAACCATTTTCCTTATAAGATGGAATTATTTCATATGTGTATGTTTCAATTATAATTTCTCTATGATTTACATGGTTTCACTTTTCTTATGATGAAATGATATCTATTTTTTTGTATGGATTATGTTATGATGGGATGATGTTTATAAAACCAATTTTATACATTGGGTAATGATGAATGATTTATGTTCATGTTGTGGAACATGTAAGAATGATTTCATTATGAGATGGGTGGGACCTATATCTCCATCCAATGCATTGGGTAAAGATTTATATCTTATTAGATAGACATGGCTAGAATGGTATGTTAATCAAGTATAGTAATACAGGACTGGAGTGGGGAGTGAACTCGATTCAGAAAGGAACTTTATCCATGAAGATGGTCTTGGAAGCAATGCCTTTGCTATTATAGAAATCATATCATGTGCTTAATGGTTTCCACAATCACATGTTTTATTCCCATGCTATTTTATCATTATTGATGTTCCTTTATGATATATTCCTTATGTACTTCTATGATTTATGTCTTTGCTCAGGATTTTGATGTTTAGATTTTATGTTCAGGTTTTTGTATTCAAATGTTTATGGATTTATTTATATTCTCTATGTTTACCCTTACTGATCATTTGAGCTCACCCTTTTTATGTTTTCTTTTCCCCAGGATATAAAGAAAGGTTTTAGGTAAGAAAACCAAATGGGGAAGATCTTTATGGGAGATGTTAATGATCTTTTACCATGACTAGAAGATTACATTCCGAGTTTCCAAAGAAACTAAACTAATACGATCTTTGGGCGTCTGTTTTTTTCATGTATTAAGTATTCTTCAAAAGTAATGTAATGTTCATGTATGACAGGTTCTGGGTCTCTACAGTTGGTATCAGAGTGAAGGTTTAGTTATCCTTTGGGAACTAGGATGTGAAAACTTTAGTGAGATCCCTAGAGATATTTCTAAGGTATGTCTAGGGATGTCCATAAGGTTAAGTATAAGTATAAGTTATAGTCCTAGAATTTTGGTAACGATCTTATAATTTAACCTAAGATGCGAGATATTGATGGTAATACCTATTGATTATGATTTTGTCCTCTCACACTATTCTTTTTGGGTTTTAGAAAATGGCTGATAATGGGAAGATTCACGATAATGGGGGATATGATGGACAATGGAATGATATTCTTCATGAGAAACCGAATGAATTTGGATCTGGAGGTCCAAATATCCTTATTATTCCTGATCAAAAATCTCATAATATGATCAATAATCTCAACTTTGGTAAGTTTCCCGACTCAGCTAATAAGAGAAATATGGAGTTTCATGATGATGATAGAGGAAAGAAAGTTCAACTTATCTCATGTAAATCATGTGGGAAAATGTATCAAGGAGAATGTTTCAAAGGAACTGGAAGATGCTTTGGTTTTGGAAAAGAAGGATACAAATCCAGTAAGTGTAAAGGAAAAGGTTCAGTTAACACCATGGAGAAGGATAATGGTATTGATATGACATCAACGATGATTAGATGTTTTAAATGTGGAATGTACAGGCATTATGCAAACCAATTCCCTAAGGGAAAATCTCATGAAGAGAATCAGCATGGTCATATGGGTAGTACTTATGTGGATGATGATGAAGAGACTACAAATGATATATGAGATGAATGAAATGATGAAGCTCAGTCAGTGGTTTAAGAAGTTAGTGGAATGATTGTATGTTTATCAAGAATAATGTACGGTACTATGGAATAAAGAATCATCTAAGGATTGTTGCACTATTGTTTTTTTAAGTATTTGAATGTATATGAAGAATGGTACTGGTAACCATGAAAGGTTATTCATATATTTTTGTAAAGAAGATGATATGCACATAATGAATGGATAATGATAAAATAATATGTTTGACAGTATTCATGAGCTCATGAATGATTCAAGGACTAAGTGATATCATTGTCTGAGTATATAGAATTTTCGGGATTTTTGGTACGTGGAAAGAGTTAACTTTTGACAACATTCATGTTTTTAATAAAGTTCAATGGGTATTCAATTTTCAAGAGAATACATGATTAAGGTATTCACATTTTTGGAATGTTACCAACATGATATATCTTATGATATATGGGGGACAAATGAAGGAATTCACAAGCTCGATAGATGAAATTTATAGTAATCGGAAAGAATTATTTTTGATAAGACTAAAGGTTGGAATAGACATCATATAGTGTTGGTTAAAGATATAACTTTTTATTTCTGAAATGTTATGATAGTATAGTTTTATAAAAAGGACAACCCATAGGATGGGTGGCAACCCATCGTGTCAGTCAAGGTTGCGGGAATCGAACCCACAACCAAAGTACGACAAGACTTTATCACCTACCACTGGCCTGCAGGAAGTCCCTGGTTAGTAGAAACTATTTTTATTTTATTATTCGGTATGATAGATGAATATTAAGTCCATTGTTGGAATCATATACGATTTATCTCACCATAGATGGACTTATGTTTTTTTAATAACTTATGCTAACCTTTTTATGATAGAAACAGATGGGATGACTTATCATTATATCACAAGATCTACTAACACTTCAAGAATGAAAAATTAAACTTCATTTATTTAAATAGAGATGATGTGGAAATTGTTCATGGAATGACCAACGATAATATTACACTGAAATCAAGTAAGTATTTATCCTCATGTAAAAGTTCATCAACATTAGGGAAATGATCTTGAAACCCAAAAACGTTGTCCTAGTGCTCTTATATCTGATGAATCAGATGGTACCATAGATCATCACAAATTTATGGCTTTGTGATTGTTGGCTTTTTCATAGCCATGTCCTCTTCCACTCTTCATCAGAAGTTGATGGTTGTATTTCTCTTTTGTATCCATATTTTCACCTATGTTGTCATATGTGGAAACCCAGTGTTGAGTTACATTGGGTGACTGTTATGATTCTAACTTCCCTTTTTAAAATGAATTTTTAGTATTCCTTTTTACGATGTGGGTTTCTTTGAATGAAACTTTCAAGTTGTAAACCATTTATAATCGTGATGAATTTCGGGGGCGAAATTCATTTTAAGGGGGGTAGAATGTAACACCCCAAGATTTTATGAGATATATTATTTCTAATTTCTTTGATGTCTTCTATTATATATAACACCAAGATTAGATTGTAATATACGCAACAACATATTAGCTTGCAGTATACGCAACACTATTCTTGGCTCGTATTACACACAATCTCAAGTTCATTTTGTGGAAATTATTCTACACAACATTAAGTATATATTTTGTTTAATGTATAAATGAAATATGTTTTGATTATTTTATATGAAACACCAAACAGAGGTTTCACTACATGCATCCCTGACTTGGATTTTATTACATGCAATCAAGACCTTCTTCGATAGCGTGTGTTGTACGCAATACCAAGTTTCACTAAAAGAGATATTATTATAATAATATTATGAACCAGCAGTTATGAATAGTAATACCCAATTTTTGAAATTTTATAAATTTTATCTTTAAAAATGGGCTTCATTTTTGGATTCAGAATATCGAAATTAGCCTAGGGTGAATTTTTGGTATTTTTCTGAAAACATTCAATTTTTGATGAATAGTGAAAACACTGAGTTACTATTTAAAAACTGAATTTTTATTTAAATAATTATTTATTTTATTCAAATTTATTTTAGGTAAAAATTTATACATAATACTTATATCAGTTCAATGTAATTCATTGGTGTAATTTTATAATAAATTTAGATATATTAAAAATTGTATTGAACTTTTCATCGTCTTTTACCCACCTCCTAGGAGCCTTTTGCAAATTTACATAAAACTTAATTTTACCGCTTCTGTGAGTGGAATTTCAAATATCTGAGAAACATGGTTAATATCAAGGAGTAATATGTGGTTCAATAAGATAAAAATATTTTTTGGTGAATAGTAACTTTTTACTTTTATTTACCACGGTTAAAAGTAAATAGGGTAATTAAGGGTAAAAATGATATTATTATTACCCTAAAACATGTCTTAATTCTATTGGATAAATATAATTCGACCAAAAACAACCTTTGGAATATAATATTATCATTTAGGTCAACTTGTATTAGATTAGGACATTTATTAATATTTTTTTTAAAAAGAGTTATAATAGTAAAAATCAAAGTTTAATAACTAAAACATTTTTAATATAGGGTTATACATAAGATAAAGTCGACTATAAGTAATCATTAGAAATATAAAACTACTTCCTAACTAATGGTATTTTATTTATAATTTTTAGACATTAAATCATTTAATTTATTTATGACACCATGGTGATGCCGAAAATTACCTAAATAATGAAATATTAAAATAATTGATATTATAACTACCCAAATAAATGTAATTTGAGCCTTTTTTGAATTTAACGAATTTTATAGGTTTATATGACATGGTATTATTTATTTAATTAAATATTTTCTAACTAATCATGCTATTATAATTTTCACAAAAATCAATTACCAAATAGCGTTAAAATTGACAAAAAATAGGTTTTAAAACAAATATTATATTATTAATTGTTATAATATCAATAAAAATCTATGGTTCGGCCAAATGACTTATATAAGGTTATATATATTAATAATGAACCACTTGGGGTTCGTTTGTCTTTTTATAGTAAGTTTATTAACCATATAGTGTAAGCAAACAAGAAGACACGGTAAAAGTTAAATTATTTAACTTAGAGTTAAATATAAAAGATAAGGTCAAAATATTAACATAAAACTTGTCTAAAACCTATTGGTTGAGAGGATTTAGACCCATAACCACATTAGATTCTAAATAAATCAATTTAGAGCTATTATAAACCGAATATGACTTTATTATAAAATAATATTTTAAGTTTTTCCAAAGGTGCCCCTCTCCTCCCATATAAAAAGGGCCCCCTTCCCTCTTCTCTTCACACCCTTTTGAGCCTTGATGCTCAGCCAAACCCTACCAATTACTCTTCTCAAACTCTATAGTTACATCATAGAGTTTCTTTTATTCTCAAAAGACCAACTCTAGAGCGCTAATAAAAAGTTTAAAGGAGGTGTGTCGAGGAAGAGGAGGTTCGTATACATACGAAGCATATCGAACATAAGGTAATGTATAACTTTTCCAATCTCGTTTTTATCCAAGACTATTTATTTGTAAGTATTTATTGGGGTTAAATTTATCATCCATGTCCCTATTTACTAAAAATGGTTTCATATATGTTTAAAGTCCTTTTTTCCCATTTTTGACTTTCACTACATGGTATGTAAGGAATCTTTCTTTTGTTTACCATACGAGGTACTTTTTGACTTTTCCAGAAAAAGTACAAGAAGAATGTTTTTTAACATATATGGAATGAACGTATTTTTAAGGTTTCATAACGCCTTATTTTCATGAAGCTTAATCTACAAGATTTAATGACTATTTTCAACAAAATCCTTTTCTTTTAAAATTGCATGGTATTTTGTGAAAAGAAAATGATTTGGATGAAGAAGAGATATTTTCCTCAAGAATTCATTTCAAGTGTTTTATCAAAACCATTTTCCATATAAAATGGAATAATTTCATATGTGTATGTTTCAAGTATAATTTCTCTATGATTTACCTGGTTTCACTTTTCTTATGATGAAATGATATCCATATTTTTGTATGGATTATGTTATGATGGGATGATGTTTATGAAACCTATTTTATAATTTGGGTAATGATGAATGATTTATGTTCATGTTGTGACACAAGTAAGAATGATTTCATTATGATATGGGTGGGACCTATATCTCCCTCCAATGCATTGGGTGAAGATTTATATCTCATGAGATAGACATGGCTGGAACGTTAAGTTTATCCGGTTCAGTAATACAGGTCTGGAACGAGGAGTGAACTCAATTCAGAAAGGGACATTGTCCACTAAGATGGTCTTGGAAGCAATGCCTTGGCTACTATGGAAATTATATCATGTTATTAATGGTTGACACAATCACATATTTTATTCCCATGATATTTTATCAGGATTGATGTTCCTTTATAATATATTCCTTACATACTTCAAAGATTTATGTCTTTGCTCAAGATTTTGATGTTTATATTTTATGTTCATGTTTTTGAATTCAAATGTTTATGGATTGTTTTATGTTCTCTATGTTTACCCTTACTGAGCATTTGAGCTCACCCTTTTTATGTTTTCTTTTCCCCAGGATATAAAGAATGGTTTTAAGTAAGAAAACCAAAATTAGAAGATCTTTATGGGAGATGTTGAAGATCTTTCACCATGATTAGACGATTACGTTCCATGTTTCCAAAGACACTAAACTAATATGATCATTATGAATCTGTTTTTGTCATGTATTAAGTATTCTGCAAAAGTAATGTAATGTCCATGTACGTCAGGTTTGGGGTCTCTACGGTCATCTTGAAGAAAACTCTATTTTACACTTATCTCTAGGACAAACAAACCAATGAGATTATATAATGTCCATCATGACCTTTATGAAAATATGAACAATACTTACATTCCTATAAAACTCTATAATAACTAAAAAAATTTTAGACTTGGATTTAATCAACTGAAGAAGTGGTCCACCTTACTTTCAACATTTATGATGAAGCTATAGGCATAACATTCCATCCTTGTGATGTTTTCCTGATATGCCTCAAATAAAAACATATTCTATTTGATTCAATATGTGAAACTACCTCTCAATTTTAATATAGAGAGTTTAGGAAAAATATATATTACAAAATATTTTCATAAAGTTTGCCTATTCCATTGAATCATACTCAACTTTTGATTTTTTGGTTCTTAATTGGTATCCACCATTGATCTAATACCCTCAATGTGGTAAATTTATAGCACAAAATTCTCTTAAACTGAGAATTATAGGATATATAATATATTTTCAATTTATTTTATCCATTTTTATATGGTAATTAGATCAAAAGATCCACTATAGGTGGGAGACAATTTTCTCGTAAAATACATTACTTCAAATTTCTCTTTCTTAGGAGGAAAGTGTTCCACATGATTAAAGTTATTATTCACGACTTGAATGATTTGAACTAGTAATTCCTTGTAGTTTTCATACCCCACTTTCATAAGGATAGGAATATTATTGGAAAAATCATCACATTTTTTATTATTTAAGTTGTTATCATGCTTTGTCATATTTACTACTATTAACTAAGAGAAGAACAACAATATGAGAATACAATAACTAATAAAATATAAAATTAAACTTAAAAAATGAGAGAAATAAATTATAAATTTTAATTATATCGTGATGTAAGATTATATAGGTTTAAATTTAGGTTATACATGGTAAATTTTACAATTATGTTTTCTAATCTAAATTTTTTTTTATTTCCTTCGTAATGGTTTGTAAAGAGTTTGTGAATTTCAAAAACATGTTCCTTGGTAGTTTTTAACTAGGTGTTCTAAAAGGATCATTTTAATACACTAGGTGACGGTAAATTCAAAGATCGATGTATCCATTTTATATTTTTTACCCCACGGTTAAACTGTTCCAGCACCACATCCACTTGTAACATCCATATATGAATGTAATTTTTTTGAAACCACTCTCTCTATACGTCACTAAAATTCCAGGATATTTTTATCTACATAGAACTATCCTTAGTGTAGATACCCAAATATTGAATTACTTATACATTACATTACTTTTTTGGAATACTTAATACATAACAAAAACAGACACCCATAGACTGTATTAGTTTAGTGTCTTTGGAAATTCGGAACATAATCTTCTAATCATGGTGAAAGATCTTAAACATCTCCCATAAAGATATTCCTATTTGGTTTTCTTAACTAAAACCTTTCTTTATATCTAGGGGAAAAGGAAACATTAAAAGGGTGTGTTCAATTGCTCAGTATGGGTAAACATAGAGAATATAAGACAATCCCGAAACATTTTAATGTAAGAAAATTAACATAAAACATCAAAATAATGAATAATGACATAAATCTTTGCAGTTCGTGAGGAATAGATAATAAAGGAACATTAAACATGATAAAATAGCATTGGAATAAAACTTGTAATTGTGGAAACCATTAAGCACATGTTATGATTTCCATAGTAGCCAAGGCATTTCTCCTAAGACCATCATAGTGGACAAAGTCCATTACAAAAATGGTTTTACTTGCTGTTCTAGACCTGTATTACTAAACCAGATTCACTTGACATTCCATACATGTCTATATCATGAGATATAAATCTTTACACAATTCATTGGAGGGAGATATAGGTCCCAACCATCTCATAATTAAATCATTCTATTGCGTGCCACAAAATAAACATAAATCATTCATCATAACCCAATGAAAAAAATGGGTTTCATAAACATCCGCTCTTCCTGAAATAATCCATATAAAACAAATTGATATCATTTCAACATAATATAAATAAAACCACATAAATAATAGGGACATTATACTTGAATCATAATCATTCTAAATAACTTCATCTTAGATGGAAAATAGTTTGGACAAAACACTTGAAATGAATTCTTGAGGAAAACATCCTTTCTTCTTCAAAATCATTTTCTTATCACAAAATTCCACACAATTTTAAAAGAAATGGATTTTATTGAAAATAATCATGAAATATTTTTGAGTAAGATTCATGAAGAAAAGTCGATATGAAACTGTAAAAATCTGTTCATGCCGTATAAGATAAAAAAACATTATCCTCGTACTTTTACCTAAAAATTCAAAAAGTACCTCGTATGGTAAAAAAAAGAAATATTCCTTCCATAACACAAAGTAAAAGTAAAAAAGGGGTAAACATGACTTTAAACATACATGTAATAATGTTAAAAACTTTATGAAAACATTTTTATGGACATGGATGAAAAATATAACCCAGGAAATACATATGTATAAGAAATCCTGGATAACAATGAGATTGCAAATTTTTCCATTATCTTATGTCAAATTTCTTCCGTATGTGTCTGAGACTCCATATAGTGGGTTTAAACATATTATTAACTTGTAACAGAACCATAATTTTTATTATATCATATATGATTCACTTATGACTTTATATTACCCGTTCTTTCGTTAATTCCATGTAAAAGCCGCGTTTTGGGTAAAATCGTTTCATTTATTGTACGTGTTTGGAATTTTTGTTCTTGATATTATTATTACTTATATCATGATTTAATTATTTCTAGAATAGAATAAAAATTATTTATATTTCATATATATTCAATTTATATATATAATAGATAGCAAAATGAAATGAAATACACCGTTCATAGAGACGGTTGATCGTACGTACGCATGAACGTTGTTTTCATTTACTTATTGTATTGAATGGAAGTAAGTAGATGACAGATATATATATATATATATATATATATATATAAATACAATAGAATTTTTCTGTCATATATTTCATGATTATTTATTATACATATAATTTATAATCATACTTGAATGGTTAACATGGAGAATGAATCTCATCTCGACGTAAAGACGGTAATCCGTACGTACACACAAGCGATGATATCATTCCCATAATTATTGAATGATATTTTAGAGGATGATAGAATATAACATAATTAATATCATGTAATAATAATCATATATAGTTATTCTTTACACCATTATACACATCCAAGTAGGGTAGTCGTGGAAAACAGATTACACCATGGCATGGAGATGGTATTCCGTACGTACGCACGCGTGGCGATTTCATTTTTTATAGGATGGATAGAAGGTGAAATATGGTCGTTTAATATTTATAATAAGTGATACTGATGTTATTAATTTATTATGAAACAAAAAAAGAAGAGGAATTAGAAGAATAAATGAATTTTAAAGAATCAGTAAAGGAGATTGCTTCTTCTTCGACGTGCCTCTTCTAAACCTCCTCTTGGGGCACTAAAGTTGGTCATTTAAGAAGAACAGGACCTCTAGTATGTTTCTAGGGAAGTTTTGAAGAGAAATTTATAGGGGTTTGCGGATCCTGAAGGCTCAAAATGTTGTGAGGAGGATTGGGAGCAGGAGCTCTTTTATAAGGGGGGAGAGGGGCACCTTTGGAAACATAAGAAATATTTATTTATAATAAATTCAAAACCCACTTAAAAACCTCCCAAAATGGATCAAATCAAAATATTAGATGATATTGGGTTGTTATATAATAAAAAAAATAAAATTTATACATGTTGGGAAATTATTTTAAACCTTATCAACTTGATTTATCCTTATTTATTCTATTTAATTTTATTTGTGGTAATAATATTCTAAATTTTAAATTGTTAAAAATAATTACTTATGTGTTGTGAACTGTTTATAATTGGATACTTTATGACATTTTAGGCAATATAAATTTCAATTTTTAATTTTTAATTTTCTTTGTGTTTTTAAACAATTTTATAATATGTTATTTTTATAAAATAACAATAGTGTTGATTTTGACACTATTCATTTATTTGAATTTAAATAAACTCCAAAAAGAAGATATGTTCGAAATAAAAGATTTAATAGATTCATAAAATGACATATTTATCTAAAAAATTATTGGAGCACATTAAATAGTTCATATAATATTTATTTTAATATTTTTAAAACCATTTATTTGATATTTCAATCAATATATTAATTTCAACATCACTATTGTGTCATAATTAATGATAATTATTTAATCCCTAAAAATTATAAATAAATTCACATGATGTAGATAATTTTATTATACTTATTGGTACTATTAATTTTTTAAGTTTTATGAAGTTTATCAGTAAATTAAAATTATTACACTTATAAGATATTAGAGAGTGACATGTTGTCACTTTCTTTGGTTTTAATAATAATTATATAATTTTCATGGTCAAAATTCCATGAAATGATTCTATTCCGACCCTTAGGTGATATGGTTCTAATTTTATTTATACAATAGAGTTTTTTCATGTGTTAGGGTAATTTTAAAATCTTATTTTTACACTTAATTACCCGATTTACCTTTAACTGTAGTAAATAAAAATTACCGTAGTTCATATTCATTATATCAAAAAAATAAAAGAAACCTATTAACATAATTTGGACCCACTGAATCCAAATATGTAATCTATTTTTTGAAATCCGAAACAAAGAAGTTCCAGTAATTAATTTAAAATTAATCTTGTTGTTAAGAAAAGAGGGTTTAAAAGTTAAAACATTGTTAAAGATTGAAATGTTTTTACCTTTGAATTAAATTTAAAATTAAATGAAATGAATTTAATTATATTAAATGGTAAGAATATAATCTATTTATACTTTAAAACCATTAAATATTATAATTTAACCATATAAATTATCTTGATAAAAAAATTTGTTTTTATTTAAAATTTAGCGTATTTTTACTATTCATCAAAATTCGAAACTTATTAGAAAAGTATGAAATATTTATCCTATGTAAATTTGTATATCATGATTCAAAATAAGAAGTTTATTTTTTAAAATTAAACTTATAAACTTGTCAAAATTTATATTTGAAATGGGTGCGCCGTCAAAAGGTGGTAAAAATGCATTTTTTTTAAAAATAATTCTTTTATCGAAAAAATTTATTTTGTTTTCATATCACATTATAGAAAATGTGTAAGATGAATTATAATTTTATAAAATCTAAAATTCAGTTAATAATATTCATAACATCTATTTCATAATATTATAATAATTTATCATTGTTTAGTGAAACACAGTATTGCGTACAACACAAGCTATCGAGGAAGGCCTCTCTTGCATGTAATACAAGAAAAGTCAGGGTTGCATGTAGGGAAAGCTTCCTTTGGATTTGTGTATAACATACTCAAAATATTGTTCAATTATACATTGATCAAAAGCTACAATCAATATTGCGTAGAATAATTTGAACTAAAATAACTTCAAATTGTGTGTAACACAAGCCAAGAATATTGTTGCGTATACTACAAAATAATACGGTGTTACGTATAGGACAATATAATCATGGTAAAACATACAACAAAAGATATTAAAAATAATATATCTCATAAAATATCGAGGTGTTACATTCTAACCCCCTTAAAATGAATTTCTCCCTTGAAATTCGTCAGGGTTATAAATGGTTTACTACTTAATAGTTTCTTTCATCGAAACCCACATCATAAAAAAGGAATACTAAATCTTCATTTTAAAAACTAAAGTATGAAACGTAACGGTCACCCAAATTAACTCATCACTGGGTTCCCACAATGGAAAACATAGGTGAAAATATTGATATGGAAGAGAAATCTAACCATCAAGTTCTGATGGAGAGTGGTAGAGAACATGGCTATGAAAAAGCCAATAATCACAAAGCCATAAATTTTTCATGAACTAAGGTACCATCTGTTTCATCAGATATGAGGATTCTATGACAACATTTTTTCTTTTCAAGATCATTTTCCTAAAGTTGATAATATTTTTCATAATGATAAATACTTACTTGATTTCAGTGTAATATAATCATTGGCCATTCCATGTACAATTTCCACTTCATCTCTTATTTAATGAAATAAAGTTGAATTTCTCATTCTTGAAGTGTTAGTAGATCATGTTATAGAATGATGGGCCATTTCATCTGTCTCAAACAAAAGGTTAGAAAATGTTATTAAATAAACATAAGTCCATTTATGTTGAGATTAACCATATATGATTTGAAAAATGGACTTATACTTCAATTATCATACTTCTTAGTAAAATAAAACTAATTTCTAGTACCTAGGGACTTTATGTAGGATAGTGATAGGGAATAAAAACCTATCACACTTCAGTTTTGGGTCTGATTCTCACAGCCTTCGCTGACGCGACGGGTTGTTGCCCGTCATACGAGTTTTTCTTTTTCTAAAACTATACTATTATAACATTTCAGAAATAATATCAAAAAGTTATATCTATAAAAAATATTATCTGATGTCTAACTTAATCCATTCCAATCTTTTGGATTATCCAAAACATTTCTGTCCAATATCATTGTATAAAGAAAACTATTACTAGAGAGTTCATCAACCAAGAATGTGAATACCATCATTTATCCCCCATATATCATAAGATATATCTTGTTGATCGCATTCAAACATGTGGATACCTTAATATTGTATTCTCTTGTAACATTAATTACCATAGTACCTTATTGAAATCATAAATGATATCGAAAGTTAACTCTTTACACATACCAAAATACCAAAAATTATTTATACTCAAACCATGATGTCTCTTTGTCCTTATATCAGTCATGTGCTCATTAATAATATCAAACATATTATTTTCTCCTTAACACTTCATTATGCGCATATCATCTACTTTCTAAAAATATTTCAATCACTTTTCATGGTTAGCGGTACCATATTCTTATAGAAAACCACAATGAACTAATACATAGATATTTCAATATACCATAAAAGTACTTCAACAACATTATTATTGAATTTTGATACATTATCACTTCAATCCATCTTCTTCAATGATTTATATGGATTAATTACTTCCCCGATTTAGAAGTTACCTCTTAAGTAAGTGCATTGAGTTGGGTAATTCACATGTTCTCCACAGATAATACATTAAACTCTGTAACAGTCTGTCACTCTATGCCCATTTTCCACAAACAGATAATATCTTCCCATCCATTTGAGGTATTCCTCAAGGTTCTTCTTTCGTTCCTCTTGATATGTAGAAATATTAATCTTACTTCCTCTATTTTCCTCACCATTCAAACATGCATAAAAGTCAATCTTCCTCTTATTTTATGACTTAGGAATACAACTAAAGCTCACCTTACTAATAATATATTGAAATTACTGATTTGACATAATCACGATATCATTCTCTTCAGGAATTGCACAATTTTGTTGATCATATTCACCAATTTGTCCATTGGAATCAATGTTAACTTAATTCCTTGTCGTTACCTCTATTGACTAAAACTAGAAACCAGAGTTTAACAAACAGTTAAAATTAAAAGGAACCACATAATCATAAAATGAAACTTAAGGGATGTTTAACTTATCAAAAATTCTTTAATCCATGATACCTTAGGTTCAACCTAGTTTATTCGTGATCGTCAATATAATTCAAGGATTGTAACCTATACTTCTACTTAACCTTATGGACATCCCTAGACATACCTTAGAAATATCTAGAGGGATCTCAGTAAAGTTTTTTCATCATAGATTACAAAGGGTAACTAAACCTTCTCTCTGATACCAACTGTATAGACCTAATGCTTGACATATATATACATTACATCACTTTTTTGGAATACTTAATACATGACAAAAACAGATGCCCAAAGACTATATTAGTTTAGTGTCTTTGGAAACTTGGAACATAATCTTTTAATCACTGTGAAAGATCTTCAACATCTCCCATAATGATCTTTCCAATTGGTTTTCTTACCTAAAACATTTAATTTTTTATCCCGGGGAATAGAAAAGAAAAAAATAGTGAGCTCAAATGCTCAGTAAGGGTAAACATAGAGAATACAAAACAATCCCTAAACATTTTAATGTAAGAACATGAACATAAAATATCAAAATCATGAGTAATGACATAAATCTTGGAAGTGCATAAGACAAAGATCATAAAGGAACACTAAATATGATAAAATAGAATTGGAATAAAACATGTAATTGTGGATACCATTAATCACATGTTATGATTTCTATAGTAGCCAAAGCATTGCTGCCAAGACCATCATAGTGGACAAAGTCCATTACTGAACCGGGTTTACTTGCTGTTCCAGCCCTATATTACTGAACCGAATTCACTTGCCGTTATAGCCATGTCTATATAAAGAGATATAAATCTTTATCCCATGCATTGGATGGAGATATAGGTCCCACCCATTTCATAATGAAATCATTCTTTCGTGTTTCAAAAAATAAACATAAATCATTCATCATAACACAATGAATAAAACGGGTTTCATAAACATCATCTCATCATGACATAATCCATATAAAACAAATGGATATCATTTCATCATAATATAATTAAAACAATTTAAATAACAGAGACATTATACTTTAAACATAAAAATACTAAATAATGTCATCTTATATGGAAAATAGTTTTAACAAAACACTTGAAATGATTTCATGACGAAAATATCCTTTCTTCATCAAAATCATTTTCTTTTAACAAAATTCCATGAAATTTTAAAAGAAAATGATTTTATTGAAAATAATCATGAAATATTGTAGAGTAATATTCATGAAGAAAATTTGATATGAAACTTTAAAAATCAGTTCATGCCGTATAAGTTAAAAAAACATTCTCATCGTACTTGTACTGAAGAAGTAAAAAAAACAATTGTATGGTAAACAAAAGAAATATTCCTTCCATAACATAAAGTAAAAGTCAAAAAGTGGTAAAAATGAATTTAAAAATACGTGGAATAATATTAAATAATTTAGGAAAACATTTTTATGGACATGGATGAAAAAGATAACCCTAGTAAATACTTACGTATAAGCAATCCCGGATAACAATGAGATTGCAAAATTTTCCCTTACCGTATGTCCAATTTCTTCTGTATGTGTCCGAGACTCCTATATAGTGGGTTTAAACATATTATTATCTTGTAATAGAACCATAATATTTATGATATCATATAATATTCACTTATGACATTATATTACCCGTTCATTTGTCAATTCCATGTTAAAGCCGCATTTTGGGTAAAATCTTTTCATTTATCGTACGTGTTTGGACTTGTTGTTATTGATATTATTATTACTTATATCATGATTTAATAACTTCCATAATGTTAAAATATTATTTATATATCATATATATTCAGTATATATATATAATAGATATACAAATGAAATAAAATACACCGTTCATGGAGACGATAGACCATACGTACGCAAGAACGCTGTTTTCATTTCCTTATTGAATTGAATAGAAGTAAGCAGATGAAATATATATAAATATATATATATATAAATCCAGTAGAATTATTATTTCATATATTTCAGGAATATTTATTATATATATACTTTATAATTATTTTTTAATGGTTAACATGGATAATGAATCTCATCGCGTCTTAGAGACGGTAATCCGTACATACACACAAGCGATGATATCATTACCATAATTATTTAATGAAATTGGAGAGAATTAAAGAATATATAATAATTAGTGTTGTGTTATAATAATGATATATAGTTATTATTTACACCATTATACCCATCCATGTAAGGTGGTGGTGGAAAATAGATTACACCATGGTGTGGAGACGTTATTCCGTACGTACGTACGCACAATGATTTCATTTTCCGCAGGATGGATAGAAGGTAAAATAGGGTTGTTTCATATTTATAATAACATATAAGTATATGAGTAATACTTATGTTATTAATTTATTATTAAACAACACAATAAGAGGTTGTAGAAGAAGAAATGAACATGAAATAATTGGTAAAGGATATTACCTCTTCTTCGACGCGCCTCTTCTAAACCGCCTCTTAGGGCACTAAAGTTGGTCTTTGAAGAAGAAAGATACCACTAGTATGATTCTAGGGAAGTGTAGAAGATAAATATTCAGGGGGTTTCCTGAACTTAATGGATAAAAATAGTGTGATAATGGGAGGGAGGAGGTGCCCTTTTATAAGGGAGGAGAGGGGAACCTTCGGAAACATAAGAAATATTAATTTATAATAAATTCAAAACCATTTTAAAAACCTCAAAAAATGACTCCAATATTAATAGTAGATGAGATAGGGTAGTAATATCATCAACAATTAAAATTTAGACATGTTGAGAAATTATTTGAAACCTTTTCAACTTGATTTATCCTTATTTAATCTATTTAATTTTATTTGTGGTAATAATATTATAAATTTTAAATTGTTATAAATAATTACTTATGTTTTGTGAATTGTCTATAATTGGATACTTTATTACATTTATGACCATATAAATTTCAATTTATAACTTTTAAATATTATTTTTATTTTTAAACAATTTTATAATATGTTATTTTTATAAAATAACAATATTACCGATTTTGACACTATTCATTTATTTGAATTTAAATAAAATCCAAAATAAATATATGTCAGAAATAAAAGCTTTAATAGATTCATGACATGTAATATTTATCTATGAAATTCGTGTATCACATTAAATAGTTCATATAATAATTGTTTTATATTTTTAAAACCATTTATTTGATATTTAAATAAATAAAATAATTTTAACATCATTATTGTGTCATAATTAATGATAATTATTTAATCCATAAAAATTAAAAATAAATTTACATGATGTAGATAAATTTATTAGATTTATGGAGATTATTAATTTTCTATGTTTTATGAAGTTTATCACTAAATTAAAATTATTACAGTTATAAGATATAAAAGAGTGACATGTTGTCACTTTATTTGGTTTTAATAATCATTATATAATTTTCATTTTTAAAAGCCCATTAAATTAATATATTATTACCCTTAGGTGATATGGGTCTACTTTTATTCATCCAATATAATTTTTTCAGGTGTTAGGTTAATTTTTTAATCTTTTTTTTACCCTTAATTACCTGATTTATCTTTAACTGTAGTAAATAAATATTACCGTAGTTACTATTCATAATATCAAAAAAATAAAAGTAACCTATTTACATAATTTGGACCCACTTAATACCAATATGGAATCCATTTTTCAAAATTCAAAACTCATAATTTGTAGTAATTAATTTAAAATTAATCCCATTGTTAAGAAAATGGGTTTTAAAAGTTAAAACATTGTCAAAGATTGAAATGTTTGTACCTATGAATTCAATGTAAAATTAATGTAATTGACTTTAATTATATTAAAAGGTAAAAATATATTATATTTATACTTTAAAAAATTAAATATTATAATTTAGCCATATAAATTATCTTGATGGAAAAAGTTGTTTTTAATTAAAATTTAGCATATTTTTACTATTCATCAAAATATGAAAGTTATCAGAAAATAATAAAAAAATTATCCAAAGTAAAGTTTTATATCATGAATCCAAATAAGAAGTTTCTTTTGTAAAATTGAACTTATAAACTTTTCAAAAATTATATTTGAAATGGGTGCTCCGTCAAAAGGCGGTAAAACTGCATTTTTTGAAAACAATTATTCTTGTATCGAAAAATTGATTTTGTTTTCATATATCATTCTAGAAAATGTGTAAGATGAATTATAATGTTATAAAATTCAAAATTCAGTTATCACTATTCATAACAGCTAGTTCATAATTTTATAATAATATATCATTGTTTAGTGAAACTCGGTATTGCGTACAACGCAAGTTATCGAGGAAGGTCGCTCTTGCGTGTAATGCAAGACAAGTCAGGGTTACATGTAGGGAAAGCTTCCTTTGGATTTTCATATAACATACTCAAAATATTGTTTAGTAATACATTGATCAAAATCTATATTCAATGTTGTGTGGAATAATTTCTAACAAAATTACTTGAAATTAGGTGTAACATAAGATAAGAATATTATTGTGCATACTGCAAACTAATACGGTATTGCATATAGAGAAAGCTAATCTTTGTGTATCATACAACACAAGATATTAAAAATAATATATCTCATAAAATCTCGGGGTGTTACACTTAGGGTACTTACAAAAAAATAAATCTCCCATCCTCTGGCACTAACTATATCAACCCATGCCTTTTACAAATTTATATCACACGATTCTTAACATAAATATCCAGTAAGAAAAATCAAGGATCAATAAGGAATATTGTCATTGGGATTTTAGGTTCATAATAAATAAAAATTAAACTAAAAATTACATCATTATTTTATTCTCTATAAAGATATATTAATATTATTTAACCTCTTAAATCTAAAATTTATAACTTGGGTAATACATATAATAAAGGGTAGAACAAAAAATAACAGTAATAGAGTAAATAATATAATTAAAAATAATTTGTGTGTCAAAGATATGACCTGATATCCTAAAAGATAAATATCATGGGTAATCAAATGTAAGAATAAAATAAATAACTTAGTATCATACGATCATAGGAATTTAGGAAATGTGGGATCAACATATAGAATAAAATAATCCAAAGACAAGGAAAAATTCCTTGATAATATCACATGGTAGAAAATGTCCCATAAGAGACTAGGTTTACTCCCTAATCCAAAACATGACGTATCATGTGACAAAAAGATTTAACCAATTCATTAGAGTTATATATTGGAGAACTAATAATAATATATTCACGATTTATGAGTGGAATATAAAGGAAATCAATAATAATAAAAAAATATGCATTACCCCAGAATAAAAACATGTCTCACAATATTTCCTTATATTATAGTTAAAAGAAATTTTATAATGAAGTTATTTGACATAGGAAAATAAGGAATGTATTACCCCCTAAAATGATGGGGTGATATGATAGGTATATATGTGATCTAAATAAGTACATAATTTAGAATCATTATATAACTGTAAATAGAGAGAGAAAGTGGGTTATATATAATGGTCCAAACTCAAAGAAAAGGTCGGTTGAGTGAGATCCCCTACCTTGAATCTGATTCGTCAAGTGAATTATTTATATTCATAAATAATAAAATTATTTTAATTATTATGTTGGATTAATAAAATTTTGTATCTTTATTATTACTTTATTTATTTATTATCAAGTTTTATTTAATTACTTAAATAATTTAGGTTCAAGTATGATGTTTTGATGATGTTCAGATCACATATCCAAAATCACATTGGAATGGTGACTATGGTAAAGGTGATTATTTTTTCATCCTATTATGAATAATAATCATGAAATTATTATAATTTTTTGCGGTTAACAATATTTTTAAAAAAAATCATTAATTATGGTTACAAGAAATGAACTTCGTTACTATCATAGAGACGGCAGGCCGTACTTATGCATGACTAACATTTCTAATATTTAGTGATCATGATGGAAAGGTGATAATATTTATTTTATGTTTAAATAATGATAAAAATATAATTACTATAATATTATTTATTTAAATTTTATTATATATACCATCCATGTGATGCGGTAATGAAAAATGATTCACATCGCTTCATTGAGGATGCAATCCGCACGTATGCACGAACGATGTTATCATTTTTAATGGAAATGTGAGAAATTAGATGATATTTTTATTTTAAAAAAATGATAAATATATCATTAATATCATATATATACATTAAATCCTTTATCATAAATATTTTTAGGAGGCGACAATAGAAAATGAATTACATCTGTTCATGATGCGGTAGTCTGTCGTACATATGAAGGATGGATTCATTTTGTATTTTGTTGAAGAAGAAATGGATTTGGGACATTAACTTGAAATATTATAATCTGATTATATGGTAAAATTTGGTGTTATTATATCTTCATGGTTGAATAATATTTTGAGGTGGAATTTGAAATAAAACACAAACACTTTTTTAAGGACTATACCACTTCTCCAGACAACCTCTTGAGGTTTCCCCCAAAATATTCCCTAGGATTTTTTTGAACAAAACCATGCCTCTATTAAATTAGGAGGGATGAAATAAATGTATTTTATATTGATTTTATAAAATATAAGGATCGTGATGTATAGAGAGGATAGGAGGGGGTGTCCTTTCATAATTGGGGGAGGTAACCCACATGGATCTTTCCTAAAATAATACAAAATGATAAATTGATTCTCAAGAAAAAAGAATAAAAATATCCCTAAAATAGGATTTATTTAATTTAAATTGGTAAAATTACCATCATCCTTTGGTTTAACCGCTGGTAAACACATTTTATCCTCGACTCTGCTAAATAGTTTTTACTGTGTTTACTATTCATTATGAAAAAAATAATGTTGGAATTATTATCTAATATTAATTATAATTATTAATAATATTTAATCTATTTTAAAAAATTTAATTCACCTATTTTTCAGAATTTAATAAAAAAATGAACATTCAATTTTTTTGAAAAATGGTTTTAATGAAATTTATTTGTCAATTATAATATGATATTATATTAAGTCTATGACTAGTAATACTCATTATATGTATATAAATTAATATTTAAGTATATATAATCTATATATTTTATTTAAATTATTCTTAATTAGGGTTTAATTTAATGAATTTAATTGGTGAAACATTATTCACTTTAATACAGTTTTTAGAAAACATTCGTTTTTAAACCTAAAAACACTCTTGTCTTGATATTTTTTATTAGTATGATTTAAATTTAATTAATTAGATTAAATTTAACTGAATAGTTGTTATACTACTTGAAATCAAAATAAAATTATTATGAAACTTTCTAATTACTTAATTTATCAAGAATAAATGATATTTTTACATAAATTGATATTTTCACTATTCATTAAGAAATAAATATTTTCTAAAAAATTTAAAAATTTAAACATAAGATAAAGTTGATTAGATGATTTAAAAATTAAATTCACTGAATTAAATAATTTTTATAAAAGTTTATGAATTTCATCATAATATTTTCGAACAAAATTTAATGAAAATAATTTTTGAAGATAATGTATTTTTGAAAAATAAAATGTCTTTACTAAAAAATGTGTGATTATTTAATAAAAAAATACATTCATATTGAGTATCATGTTTATATATATTTCATATATTATTACTATCATTCATACATGTGAATTTAACAGCTATTTATAATGGTCATATTTAAACAATCATAGCTTATTTGGGATTTGTATTTCATGTCACATATGCTATAAAACATAGTTTTTGATTTTGAAAATTTGGGTGTTATATTGGTTTATGAAAAATAACTCCCCATATTTTAAACTAAGGTCTAAGGTTCCATAAACATTTATTTTTATCCACAAGGGATTGGAATGGACCTTGTGAACTTGTCAAAGAGAACATTTAATGGAAGGGTATGAATCTCTATCAATAAAAATCTTCATGATAGAGGGAATCGACTCCCAATGATCTAGAGTAAAGGTGAGGTTGAAAACCAAACATCATTTCATGGTTACCAATCCCAACCATGTACTTATGAAGGCTTCAGAATAATCCATATTACTCACCTCCTTGATAGTCCAATGTTTAGCTGTGAGAAGTGTCACACTCACTTTAATTTTAGGGTTATTGTTTCCCACAACATCGAACCAGAGTTGGAGTAACTCACTATGACAGAGACTGTGGGATGTTATCCCTATTATCTAAGTCAATAGTAACAACTATCAAGCCTTTCAATTATCCTGATTAAAAAAATGGGTGGATGTTTCTTCACTTCGATTCCTAGAGTAGTATAACTTAGAAACTAACTTGATAACCTTGTGTTTGATCTCATCATTTATAGAAATTTAATGGCTAAAAATACTATGTAATAAGAATTTATACTTCGAGGGGATATAATTTAATCCTTGTATTTCACCCCTTGTATCTCATTCTTTATTTTCATCCAAAATATGATGATACACATTCCACGATAATACACCTAATGTTTAGATGATGAACACACAATAGCCATGTTTATCTCTCATTTGGATACTAAAAATAAATATCATTACTTATGGGTTAAGAAGGAATAATTTAAGGTAAGATAAATACTATATTTATTTAAATTTAGATCCCAAATCAGTCACCCTAGGAAACCATGTGTATCTCTTTCCTAGTTAAGGTTCCATAAATCAATACCACTATACCAAAAGAACATACATGAATGGATTAGGGTATCAGGGATATTCCCTTAGAGTGATTTAAAAATATTGGAGATTCTCACCTTATGATTTTTCAAGTGTTTAATAGAGGTTTTCACTATATTTTTTTCCCAAAAGGGACCTTACCTGTTTATGTTCAGATGCCTACTTTTCATGAAAGTAGTGAATCATTCTAGAAATTCTAGTCCATAAATCCCCTTTATAGATTCCATGTGAGTGGGAATCTGAGAACAACAATGAACTGAGATAATAAATTCCTATTGGAATCTAATTTGGAACCTTATTTATTGATGGGAAATTGATGGGAATAAAGGTGCCACTATTATTAATTAGTGTGATCTTTCCCCCAAAAGGGAGAAAGTGTTATTTCCAGTTTTCTATATAGTTGGAAATTATATCTACCACCCATTTGAAATATTGGATGAATAGATTACCTGAATAGGTCATGGAACCCAATTATTTCCTTCAAAATAACCTCCTTTAAATTCATATATTATTTTTAATCATGTTTGTGTGCCTATATGAACATGAGTTCTAAATGTAGAGACTGCTCTTCTCATGGTTAATGAGTTGGCTTCTTGACTTGTATTACTCTTGCATGAACCTGTTGAATCCACATAGTGATATTTTACATCAACAACGAATCACATATCATCTGTAAAAAAGGAATGTGATACTATAATTATGTTATTTCTATAAATAAATGGAAGAATGTTTCCATTATAGAAACATATTTTCATGTATCTATAGATGGAATACTGAACCAATATAAAAAAACTAAGGAGAGAATGGTTCCCCTACTTCAACCCTTTTAATTCATTTAATAAACCATTTTTCCTACCCATATAATTAATGTTGGTCCATGGGTAATTATATCATCTAAAAAAATAGGTCAATCACATATATAGAGAACCCCATGCAATTCATTTCCTTGAGAAAAATGTTCCACTAGATCATGTCATATGCTTTGTAAATGTACAAATTGATGGTAAGGTTGGTACCCAAAATCTTATTTATTGATGTTAACAATAATTTATTGGGTAGTTCTAATAACCCACTAGATTTGATGAACCTTGATGAAACCATGCGACTCATAAAAAACCGAGTAATAGATATGGAAAAACAATATCTTATTGAATAAAATAGTAAATAACTTTTAAGGGAAATTGAAGATGAAAGTGGATATAAAATACCTCAATGATGATGGGAACTTAACTTCTATAATGAGAACAAGTGCGGTAATAGAGGCCACCATATGGATGTCTTCTCCATAGAAGAAATATTGGATATCTTTTGTAAGGTCTCTCTTAATGAGTTCCCAAGATGACACATTAATAGACAACAGGAAGCCATAATGACCTACTGAACATTCATGGTTAAGGGATATGACTTGATCCAATACATCCCTCTCCCTATTAATTGTTCCAAATAAGGAGTTAATTTTAATAGTTCCCATGAAAGGAATAGTGAGAAGTATATATACATATCCCCTTGGGTACCCTTCCTATATGAAAGGAATATCTTATGATAGTAAGGATATAAATTTCCCCTTGACCATACCTCCCAACACATCTAGGTCTTTAGGGAAGTGGAGATCCTCTAAAAAAATAATCAGGCTCCAAACCCACCAATTACCATTAATGCAGGACTAGGAATACATAAAGTAAATATCCACATCTATATGTCTGGTAAGCCTAGACTGTTTATAGAAATTCCTCTCTTTATCTATTAGTATTTCTATTAGCTAGTTTTTATTTGGAATTATATCTTTAAATAAGTCTCCATCCCAAAAATATTCAAATATCTTTTTGGTTGGTTTTTTTAAGGATTTTATAGAGTCTATCACATGGAAGTGAGAATTCTTGTTAATGTTAAATTTCTATATCTCACCATTCATATGGCTTAATTTTTTTTAAAAGCGTGACCCAAGATCATCCCTGTATGGGTTTTTTCTAAGAGATATGGTCCAAAAAATGTTCCCTAGAATTATAAGACCACTGATAGGATAGTAAAAAATGGCTTCCAAAAAAATTCATGAATCATAGTTAATGGGAAGTGGGGATTGGTCAAAGAGGGATTGAACGAGTTGGGAATCAATGGAATTTGGGAACTTGGAAATTGATTGGAGGTTCTGAAACTACCATCAAGATGACACCACATCTAGCTACTCCCCTTATAATTGTTACACTATGTAAATTTATCACAAGATAAAACCTTTTATATGATACTAGTGTGAGATGTGAATGCAAGAAGTATTATCAGGCCTTTTTAGGTATAATACTCTTCCATTCTTTACTGAAGTGTCCAAAATGACATTAAATTCACCACCAGATAACTAGGAAAAGTCCCCTAGGTTAAAAGAACCAACAACATTTTATTATTATTCTCTATCCATCACATCACACATAGAATTTACAAAGGAAAAAAGTAATAAAGGGTATGATAACTAACCTAGATAGTGATGTGTTGGTCAGAGATATCTTTCATTTCCACTGTAATAGTGTTTCTAAAAAAAATGATAATTGGTGGGATACTATGAATATAATATCAAAAAGTAATCATATTTGAAAAATCCATAATTCTTGATGGGTGTGGTTTTGGTTAGAGGTATTTCATGGGTGGGATTTTGTTTTGAAGGATATTAATAAAAAGGAAGTTAGTTTTCAATAGGGAACCTATTCTATAGGAATTCCATATAACAAGAGAAGTAATCACTAGATAAGGAACCTATATTTTGAACCGGAATTTGAGAGTCCCATCAGATGAGATAGGAGAAGGGCCTACTCATATTTGGAATTAGATTTCATGTAGAAGCATCTTGGAGGAGATGAGAGTGGACATGTAACTGGATTGAATCACCCATCTACCTGATGTGATGATATCTCTTTTCTTGGAAATGGTATATGGGGAATGAAAAAAATCAATAACTTTACCATTGATAAGGGATGTGATGGGGTCAAGAGAAGATCTTGGGGGGGGGGGAGGGATGGGAAGAAGGAATCTAGGGAGCTGAATGATGGCCTCAACCACTAAACTAATAAATAAAGAATGTTTTCTTCCTTAAACCAAGGAGGATTCTTAGAATTGGGATCAAACTGTTGAAAATTAGGATTAATATAAGGAGGAGGATTGGGAGGATAAATAGTATAGTAGTCACTAAAATATTGTTACTTGAACCCCCAAAACTAAATAGGCCTGAATCACACTTCACATCAATGATGAGAATGAAATATCATCTTCTTAGACCACTGAGAGTAAAATATTGAATCTAAATGAATTCTATCCATAGGATGAAAATGAGTGTACATTGATTTAAAATTCCAATTATAACATAATAGGAAAGTCATAACAGATACACTTCCACCATAAGATCATCCCTCGGCATAGAGGAGGATGTGAGAAAGTAAGGGTTAGGGGATGTAAAATTTTATGAAAAATTCATAAATTTATGCTTCTATTATTTAAAGATATTGGTCATAAAAATAAAAAATAGATTCAATAGTATCTATTATACCTTAGAGGGAGGAGATGTTGTGAATGGAGAGAGGTGATACCAGAAGGTTAATTTAAACAAACTCTCTGTGTGAGTCTGGTCCTGAGTGAACCTCTTTCAACAATTTTAATATATTGAAGATCCATTTACCTAATAATCTGGAGCTTTGGGACCAAGCCTTCAAAAAATCATCCCTGTAGGTGAGGATCATGTAGAAAGACTTTAGATTTATCATAGCCCCTCAATAAAGAGGATAACCCAACAGGTCCCAATAATATCCTTAAACACTTGGAGAGGAGGTATTTCTTGACTAAATATTCCACCAATGCCCACTTTTTGAGATCAACCACAGTTTCAAAAGTGCTTCCCAAGATGTTGAGAACAAGAGAACCCTCCACTATGGGAGAACATAAATCAAACATCATGACCTCAGGGAGAACCAAAATAGGGTCTAACATTAAAAACATAAGTTTAAGGTGGAAAATTTAATTGATACATCAACCTTTTTGAACCTTCTAGAAGAAAAATAAGGAAACCTAGACAAGATATCAGGAAGGCCATCAAACGAAAAAGTAGGGTTGGGGGATATCAAGCACCTGAAACACTCTCATTTACTATAGGTTATGAACTCTCTCACATAAACTAACTTTATTTTTAAATTTTATTAAATTAATTATTATATATTATATTTTCAAGTGTCTTTCATATATACCAATTTGATTTTCTCTTTCTTTTCCAAGTTTATAAATGTTTTTAAAGATCCCATCTCAATATTTCTTAAACAAAACCAATTTAAAGGGAGAACTTGTGTTAAATATTCCATTTGAAATGTAGATATTTTAAATTTATTCCCTTACATGAGTTCCAATGAAAGAACTATTTTCTAGAAAATGATTTTTTTTATTATTTATAATGAAAAAAAATTCACATTCATTAGAGGTTCTTTAATATGCCCTTAAAACACAGTTTGAAACCTTTAATTTTTTCCATGTTTCTGAACTTGATTATTATGAATTTTCATCATTTGAAATATATATTTTAGTACTAAAACTATTTATTCAAATGTGAACATAATAGAAAATAGAATTCATTATTTTACTGGTAATAATCAGGATATATTATTTGGTTGTGATTTCCGATAATATTATGCAACTCATTCCATTTTCCAAGATTTTTATTTTTCTTATTATTTAGGTATAAAGTACTTATGTGGCATAAAAATTCATGTAAATATAATTATGTTATGGGTGGTTTAGAAATTATAAATACCTTGATTCATTGTTTAATGTTTTCTTCTAATGAGATATCATGTATGATGTGAGAGTAGAAAGGCCAACACACTTTCTTATGTCATATTCGAAGTGAGCCTTGATTTATGCTTATGATGTAATTTTTTGTGTACTTACCATATTATTATTATTCCATTATCTTTATATATATACTTATTTATTCAATGAATATGTTTTATTATACCCTCTTATGATATCAAGTTATGCCTCTTGAATATTTTTTTATATTTCTTTATCATGTTTGTTCAATTATTTTCCTTTATTCCCCACCAATTTCTTTTTGAATTTATCGAGGGAATCCTATACCATAATAGAAGTTTAGAGTAAGTCAACAGAAACTTATCATGATAAAAATGATTTTTTTTTCTATTTTTCTATTTATGTTTTGTGTATCATATATCTCAGATAAATTACATCTTTGTATTTATGGGTTGTGTTATCTAAAATTTTATATTAAAATTCCTGAAATAAATGTGTATGAGACATAAGATATTATAATCTCCAGGGATAAATTTTTTAAAATTTAATTATTTAAATTACTTATATTAAAAATGTAAAAGAGTATTGAGGTGTTTGTTATAGTATGAAATTAAGTAATATAGGCCCATATTAGTGGTTTGGTAAGCATCAATAGGAGATGTGCATAAAAAGAAAAAATATTTGGTTTTGTGGCTCAAATGAGAATTATTGTATGTGTAGGGATTTATTTAATTTATTTATATTTACCATTCATGAATTCAAATATTTGTTTCTATAAGATTCATTCAATCATCCAATTTCTCTCTCAAGTTTTCTTTCTGCTTCTTAGTGAAGTTATTGAGGTACAATGGTATTGGGTCAAGCCCACTTAGAAAAATAGACTTCATCCATTTCAATTAATATGTTTTCAAAACCTGATTATAAAAAAAGAAAAAATATTAAACGAGTGGATCATTTTACCCATATAATTTTTTAATAATAATTACTTATTCATAAAATTGCCTCCTTAACATCAAATCAGATTACCATTATTTTCATACTTTCCTTATAGAAAAGTATCCAAGGTTATGATATCTCTAAAGGTGATCCAAACATTCTTAAAAAACCTCAAAAAATCACCAAATATTATTTTAGTGTAAGAACCAATTATTTTAAATGATATTATCATTAACTATTGATCATCATAAGATTCTCTTATAGAATTAAAGGATTATTCTAGTTCTCTATAGGATTAGGGGGGAGGAGATGGATCAATTATCAATTATTTTAAGTGTTTTATAAATACCCCTCTCTATAATTGAGATTATTCTATAGATATTATTTATTATGTCAAATAATATATAAACCAATTAAATGATATAACCTGGTTTAAATATAGAGGTATTAGAATATGATAACACACATAATCCCCTAACCACTCTTTAAATTCAAATAGAACCTCGCATCAAATAACTACTACAACAACAAAAATAACAACAACTAAAGAAAAAACAAAAAACAAAAAAACAACAACAACAACAAGAACAACAAGCACAACAACATATCTAAAGAATAAAAACCTTTCAAATACTAATATTTCCTTAACATGTGAAAAACACACAGATAATATTAATATCGATTCATAAATAAATAAATAAATATTTATTTAGATAATATTAAATATATCAATCCCACTATACCCATATTTGATCCATCAATCATCCTAAATATTTATTGAACCTTATATAATGACTATTTATTTAAACAAATTATTTCCAACAAATTATTATTTAGTTACAAAAATAAATAATGTAGTCACTATCCTATGAAAAACTATTTCTTTTAAATATAATTCATATATATATTATCTGGAATAATTTATGACTAAATATATGCAATAATCGTAAATTGAATAATTTGTATTCCTCTAAACATGATAATAATATAGATTCTAATATTAAATTAAAATTAAATTTAAATATTATTCTAGATACACTTATTTTATAACCCTCTATTTATCTTTCTCTGTGGAATTAATCTAACTCGCCTAAGTTCGAAGATCAATTTCTAACCACACATCATGAAACCCATAGAAAAAATATTAATAACTTAATGATAATAACATATTATGAATACAAACCATCTAATATAATATATTATTCTCAATATATAATCTAGTTTGTTTAATTACAGGTATTCTTAAACTATATGACCAATATATCTTTCTTCAAACTTACTAAAATAAAATCGTGGATAAATATGTTAATGGTATAGATATAATTAGATATTTCTATTAAAATTAAAGTGCCTCTGATATTTATTTCGATTAACTCATAATGGAAAAAATTTGTTCTTGACATATTTACTAATGTCACGTCACTTGTGATGTAGCCAACATATTCTACTATTCCATGAGAAAATGCCATCATGGTTTTCATTAATACATCTAGGTGGTTGAAACATAGTGAACATTAAAAATAATCTAAAATCTTTGAACCAATTATTGTAGCCTATAAACATGACCATCTTATCCACATAACATAATGATAATATTTCATTAACATAAATCCAAAATAACTCTATGGTTTATATTCTTATATAATCAATATGAAACATTAACTAACCAAACACATGTTTTTTATCAATTGGAAGTTTTCCTATTATATAGGAAACCACATAATCTTTGATGAGTCTTCTAAATCTCCAATAGATTCTCCAAATTTGAAATATTTTCTATAAATTTAAATGTTTTCTTATCTTCATAAACCATGGAAATCAGAACTTAATAAAGTGGTTATCTTTTATTATCGATAAGGGTAAACATTATCTTTAATAATATAATTTCACATAAGATCATAATATGAGAATATGAGTAAAATCAGGATACATATGTAATTGATACCTAACAAATAAATGTACATAAATTAAGGCATAATGATTTTAATAACACGAGACATGAATCACAAGTGTATCAAAACATGATTCAATAAACATAACCCAAGATATCATAACATATTTATGAGAATAATCATAGAACTGTGGTAAAATATGGAACACATATTTTTATAGGGAAATATTACGTTCATGAGCCACACCATTAATGGAAAGACTAATAAGATACTAAAATTTAATCATGAATACTCATCTCATGAGATGTATACTTTTATCCAATTCACTCTTGGTTGATATAGGTCCCCACCCATTATTCATCAATCCTTATTAGTTCCACATGAAAATAATTCACTTTTCACATCATAAAGAACCCTTGAAAATGAAAAGGTATTAAAAAAATTTCAATTGAAAACAATCTATTTTTATATTACAAGGAAACCATGGAAAGAAAATGAGTTTTATTATTAAAATAATAAATAAAAAATAGAAATAAAATGGGTTTCATTTAATTTTTAAATGGATTCACATTATTATATAATTTAAAATTCCATCAATAATCAAAACATAAAAAAACCATGGAAGATAAATGGGTATCCTATGACATCATGTAACTTTCAAGGTAAATTAAATTTAATCAATATAATAAGGAATATTATCTTTCCATTATATATATAAATGATATATTTCTAAGTAAATAATTTCCCTAATCAATCGATTTATGGTATCTAAGTGAAAAACCATCAATAAAAGTAAGGAAATTAAGAATGTCCACAAAAGATTAGAAACATTATGCCTATTCATAGAGGTGGTTATAAAAGAAAAATACAGTGATATATCATATATATGATATAAATTAATAAAACACAATCCATATAGTGAAATAAGGGGCATGATTTCAAAAGAATATATCCCTAGTGTAATAAAGGAAACTCATAATGATGATGACATAGATTAAAAACATCTTTTCGAAATAATGATTCGAACAATATCACACAAGAATGGATCATCAATTAAATTGTTTGATGCCACCAGTTCAATCACCAAATAATAAATAAATATATATATATATTTATTTGAGAATATATTATATTTCATAAATATTTTGAGGGAAAATAATTTTTAATATGAAAATTAAAATTGATATTAATACATAATAGAGATTTTAGAAATCTTTTTATATTATTGTAAAATATAAACTTACACATTACATTAAAAAGTAAATTTTTAAAAGGTAAAATGAAATATTTTTAATTATTTTAATTTTTAAAATTAGATCTACCAATGGATAACTAAAAATGAAATAATTTTTTCTGTATAAATTTCATAGGAATAGATAAAACAACTGATTATGGTAGGAATCTTTTTTATCATTTAAAATGAACTTTTTTGAAAACCCACATTGTAAAAAGATCAATAAAACCTTATTTTAATTAAAAATTTATTTTCCAAAATAGTATTATAAAATAACATAACATATAATATGAGTTTCCTTGAACCAAATAATATAACATCACTACTGAAAATTGATATTAATAACCCAAAGAAAAGAGTTTTTAGATATTAATATCACTTATGGAAACATACTGTACAATTTAAGACATATTAGACAAGGATTTTTGAGGAAGGAATATAAATTCATATAAAATATGGAGATAATACCATATTTTACAATAAATGGATTAATCTAAAAAAATTATATGAAATAATTCCAAGTAAATGATCATCACTATATGAACATCACTTGAGTTAACAAAAATCCTTAATGCTTGTGTAACAATTGAATAAATTGAATTTTGATAAGGGAATATTATTTTTCGTAGATTCTTCCATAAAATATTAAAAATTATGTTATAAAAACATGTAGTGGTAGTAAATACACCAAATAATAAAAACATGGTTCACAAAATGTATTATTTCTCAAAGAATCCGAATTGAGACCAAGAAAACCCTTATAGATTTTGTAATTTTGGAGTAAAAATACCATGAGTGATAATACTTGGAATCAATCCCTGGAAATCATGAAATATAAGGGATTCATGATACAAAATATTAACTATTAGTTAACATAAAATTCTAAGTAAAACATGGTGTATAATAAGATGCATGTATCGGGGGATTATATATTGATACAAGAAACACTTACCTCAATTCCTCGTTATTCAAAGTGTGAAATGACATCCTATATAAAACATTTAATATCTTAATGACGAATTATAGAACCATTTTTATATCAATATCAAAGTATAAACTCAATTTATTATTATTTTCTCTATGTATATCAGTTAGTTATTTTCTATTTTCGATGTTGGGGGTTAGATATCAGGATTATTTTGTACAAGATTCCTAACAATAACATTTTTATACATTATTCTCCAAAATTTCATCATTAGAAGATCATTGATAATACTATAGTTAATTTTTTATAATTATCCATATGATTATAATTTTAGACTATGGGATTTTTGGTTACAATCAATAATGATGAATTTGATGATGAGCATGTTTTGGTGATTCTTAGCGGATACAATATATTTTATAAAATAATGCGTTATCTTTTTTAAATTAAAATTTAATTTAATTTAATTATTTATATAATGTTTTATCATAAATTAAATTCCCATTGTGATCCTGGATATACATTTATATCATTTTTCAAGTAGGTGGTTAAACCAACCTAGAAAAGAACATACCATAATTAATGGATGATTATGAATTGATGTACTTGTAATGTCATTATAATAAAATCCTAATGATATTATTTTAGATTTATTAGTGTTTTATAAAATAATTTTAAATTGTTATAATAATAATAAAAACTATATGAAGTTATTTCAGGGTACAAAGAAATCATTTTTCCCTTAGAATTCTCTTTTGACGATTGAAATTACCAAAATTATTTTTTACTCATATTGTTAAAAGGTTGTCTAGTTTTTGTTTTCTGAATATTGATAATTTTTTAAAAAAAGGTATTTATACATTAAAAATTTTATCATGACCATACAAGAAAGGTAGTGATGAAATGTAAATAATAAATCTATCATTCATCGAGGTTGTAGTCCACAAGGACACATGGATTTTGATTTTATTTTCCATAGAATGAAGAAAAGGTGTAATATGTTGTATAATTTAAGAATATAAAATATTACATAAACATAATATTTATATATTAAATTTCCTATTTGGAACTATTTTTATTGATATTAATGAAAATGAAACATGTTGCATCATGGAGGCGGTAGTTTGTAGAATACATGTATGGTGGTTTTTTTCTTAATAGAAAAAGGAAAGGTGGTTAAGGTTTGGGAAGTAATTATAATAAAACCCCACTATAATAATAATTCTATTGCGGTAATTATAAGGTGGTGTAGTGGAATTTTTGGAAGAATAAGTTCACATAAATAAATAAAAAATTTGAAAGGAGCGGGTATAATGTTTACCTCATTTCTTGGGTTATCACCTTTAAAAAGGGGTTAATAATTTTTGGTATTGCATTTTAATAAAAACATATTACCTTTAATGTGGTTTAGATTTTGAAGGATTGGATTTGATATAGTTTTCTATAAACTAATGGGTTTTTTGTGTGTGTAAATTATGATTGAAGAAGTCCTTTTATAAGAAAATAAGGAATGAAATATTTGTAAATACCCAAAACTTTTCAATAATTTGAAATAAATCTCAAGGAAAGAAGCACCAAAATTAGGAAATAATGGATCAGTGAATAGATAAGGTTGAACAAGTCATCTAATATCCATTATTACACATGTTTTAAATATGTTATTGGTTTTCCACTACTAGTTATACCATTGTTACCCCTTTTCTTTTTACTGATTTAAGTAGTTTTTATAAATGTAATTTATCATTTATACCTAATAATAAATTTATCCTTTTTAAATAAATTGGAACTCATGATTCTTAATTTGAAATAAATTTTACTATATTAATTTTCAATTAGTAAGGAAATTAAATATAAATAATAAATTTATAATATATTAAAAACAATTTTTTTTGGAAAATATAACTTTTGTTCTAAAATTTTAAATACCGATATTTAAATTAAAACTATCATTTTTTTCAGAATCTTAAAATAAATTATAAAATGAACAATTGGCCTTATAAATTTATTCTAATAATAGAAAATATAAAATTATATACTAATAATTTCGTAATGTAATATTATATATAAAAGCATCATTTGAAACTATTCATTTAAAATATATTTTTTTTGAAAAATAAAAAAATTATACAAAGATAATATTTTTATGTTGAATTTTTTTTCATTTTATCAAAATAAAATTCAAATTTTTAAATATTTATTCATCTAAATGAAAATATATAATATAAAAAAATATTTTTATTCAAAAATGAATTTTTAAAATTCATGTATCTTATTTCATTGAAATTTATAAATAATTGAATACTAACATTTTAGTTTATAATTCTAAATATTAACTATTATTATAAAATTTTAATTTTTATTAATTTAATTTATTAATGTCAAATGTAATACCATTTTAAAGTTTTTCATTGAAAGACACCATTCAATAAAATTAATCAAATAAAATAATAATAATAATTAACTACTTTAATTTATTATTAACATTTTATCTAGTAATGATTATTGTTTTCGGTGAATTTTAATTTATTGTGTTTTTTGCTACGATGTTGTGCTAGTCCAATGTGGCATGTGAGACATTCCATTGAATATAATATTAATTTAAAGGGTCCAAAATTTTGGGTTGTTACACCAATACACTAATATGCATATATAATTATCCAATAAAACAACTAGAATGTGGAATTCTGATAGATGGGTATACTATCATAATATATTTTTTTTAGGGTTAATAATTTTGAAATTTATGATAAGATGTCTCAATATATTAACACTTCAAGGTTCTCCTCATAACAAGGAACTAATTTAACCATTTATTTCATAAGCACTCAATGGAGATTAACACATTAATGTAATGAATAATAACACTCATCATGTTATAAGATATTTATTAATATTCAATAAATTAATTATATGGGTAATTGAAAGTATAAATAATTTATTATCGGGAAATTTTTTTGATAGGATCAGATAGCCATTAGAGATAATTAATAACAAATTTTGTTTTCCCTAGATCTCTTCTGATATTATTTCTTTTTCTAATATGATTTTTTAGTCAACTATTCTACCACATTCTCCTCCATTGAAACCCTACTCATAACAACCACACCCCCTTGAGGAAAATCTTTTAGGAGGTAATACATATGAAATATATAGATTTTCTATTGATGTGACCGTGGATACATAGTGAAAGTATTTATTGTAGTATTATAACAATATAATATGTTAGGATTTTTATTGTTATACCACACATCATGTTACTAGAAAAAGTTATATATTCAAACTATTTATTTAGCTATAATAAACAAAAAATCTATCATATCATTAGCAACCAATGCTAGTTTTGAGCTTTTTCAACCCAAAGATCCTCCATTTTGTGTAAATACATATCTTGATAGTGATTTTAGATCATCTTGATCTATATAGAAACTATAATTTGTATAACCCCAAATGATTATATCCTTATATCCTCCATATACAAGGAACATATCCTTGACATGCCTAATGTACTTTGGGATAGCCTGGAATTCCATCGAATAGAGATATCCTAGTTCTTATAAATCTATTCAATATATTGTCAATGTAAAAAAAATTATTCAAATAAGCCTCTTAGATCTATCACAAAATTTATTTATCATTAGAATGTAGTCCACTTCACATATGTCTTTGATGAAGAAGTATTTGTTCCACTATATTTTAGCTTTTTGTATGACTAGTTTCATGTTTTTAATTAGTGATATGTTATAAACATAAACTACTCCGAAAATGGTTTCAATCACCTTAAATAAATTGTAGATATAGGGATTAAATTTTTTCATTATGAAACTAAATTTTCTTATGGATTTATAAAAGAAAATGGTTTATTATTTTGATACTAGATAAAATACATAAATATATCCCTGTAAATTTTGTACTTTATTGTCATCTCTTGTATTAAAAACCCCATTTTATTTTTTTAAATTGATATATTCTATAAGGATTCCATTCAGGAAATAAATTTTTACATTCATTTACCAAATATCATTGTCATGGTAAATAGATATGGAATTCCTAATTTTGATAGATTTTATAATATAAACTTTTAAAAAGGTTTTTTCATTGTCTATACATTGATGTTTCTTATAACCTTTAGCGAAAATATAAAATGTATAGTTAATATCATTACCTCCCATGACTAGATTGTTCTTGAATATCCATTTTCACCCAAAATGTTTTCCATTTACAAGGCAATCAATAAAAACCAAAATACTGTTTTAGTATACATAATCCATCTTAGTAATCATCTATTCTTTCCATATTTATACTTATGAACTTTTTACTAGAACTTGATAAGGATAAGGTTCATTATTAACAAATAATAATGAGTCACCATCATCAGTGACTGGAAACCCATATATTTATAGCTTCCAAATCACTGTGGTGTTCCTACATTATAACAGGGACTCTCGAAACAATATATTCCATGGTTTATTATGGAATTTGTTCCTTTGAAAACTCTTGTGTATCTCAAGTATCATTTTCATTGAATTTTATATTTGTAAAACTTTCAATTTTTTATATGTTCTCCCTATTAAGTAATACACTATTTTATTCCATTATTTCCTTTATTCTTGAGGGGTTGTATAGATAATATCTTCTTGTTTTCTTAGGATATCCTATAATGATACACTTAATTCCTATAGTTCTAGATTGTTTCTATAGGTAGACTTAACAAAATTGTTACAACCATAATCATGATTACATGAAAATGATATTTTTTCACATAGATTAACTCATATGTAATACCATTTTCCTCTTTAGTTGTCACTCAGTTGATTATATGTGTCATAGCCTATAATTAACAACCCTAAAAGGATAATGAAATTTATTCATGAATCATCATGAACCTCACCATGTCAAACAAAGCATGGTTCATAATTTTAATAACACTATTAAAATATAGTGTATATATAGTAGTCAATTGAGATATAATAAAAAACTCCTAGATATTATTGATGAACTCTTTGTTAAGACATTATACAACTCATTTTGATCAATGTTTCTTTATCTTTTTAGTATGCTGATTCTTTACATTAATATTGAACTCCTTGTATACATAAAAGGATTCATACTTATACCTCATTAAACCAGCATATAAATGTTAGCTATAGTCATCAATAAAAGTTATAAATAATTATTTTCTACTTCTTTCATCAACCAGAAAAGTTTTACTCACTTTTATATGAACCAATTGAAGAAGACCGATGTCCCTTTCACTCTTTCCACCAAATGGTGGATTGTTTATTTTTATTTAAAAACAAACATGACATAGTAGAAGTGGCCTTAGTTAAAAAGAATTTAAATACCAACCTTGATATAGCTTTCTCAGGTTCTTCTAATTTAAATGAACAAGTTTTTGATTCGACATTTGGGTGTGAAATGAGTCATATAAACTTTAGTTGTTAATGACTTCCAATTTTTTTTAATATTAGTATGTAAAGACTGGTATTAAGATATGGAATACAATAAATAATGATATCTTTATAAATTTGAAAATATTTATTCATAATATTTTATAAAAAACTTTCTATGTTTGAATTAGTTATCGATATATATTTTTGGTAACACTAGGCTTGTAATGACAATTATTTAAGACCAAAATCAATCTCATTAGAAAATTAAATTGGTATTGGATTATATAAATGGAAGTTTGTATATCTATATTTCTAAATAAAAGTTCAATATTATATCTAGAAACCTACTTGAATATACTTAGTTTATATATTTTGTTTTATAAATTTCAGAATCCAAAGCTATATCTAATATGCAATTGGGAGATAAAGAGAGGTTACATTTGATAACAAAATACACTAAATATTTATTTTTCTTCTTCTCCAGGGTGAATTTATTCTTCTAATGGCCCTTATTTTCACATGAATAACACTGTACATCTTATTCCCTATCCCACCATTAGATATTACTCCTCTAATTAGGGTAATGTAACGAATAATTTGACTTTTATTTAGTCTTAATGCCCTTTTCCTCACCTTTCCTCTTATTCACCATAATAACTAATAGTTTTTCATGCCTAATATCTTTGTTTGAATGGATAATATGGGTAAGAAGATCAAGGAGAGGATTAAAAATATTGTTCATCTTAAAATTCATAATAAAACTAGAGAATCATGGAGGGAGTGAGGCATGTATGAGGTATCTATATAAATCATCAAGCAACATAAAACCTACAATATCCAAACACCTAATATAGAATATCATATAGAATATAAGAGGTTTGGGTAACAATCCTTCTCTAATATTACATGTAAATAGTGACATGTAGATCTCATACAACTCTTTTCTAGCCTTCTCTTGATAGATAACACATAGGTAATAATCAAGGTGTTAGAATCCATGTTATCATAATACTTTTAGAGAATACTATTCATCAATGATAACATCAATTACTCAAAATATTGTAAATCGCTCATGTGTAATAGATATATAGAAGGATATGGCTCAAAAAAATACTTAGGATTAAGGGACACCAACATTAAATACACCCTCTCTTAGCATTGCATAACACACAAACTCTTGTAGCACACCTAGATGTTACTGATGGATAATAGATTGTATTTATCTAATATGGATCTTAGTGATATTTTGAAGGTTGATTATTTAATATTTTTTTTTAAAAATATTTTTAGAACATTATCTCGATTAAAAAATATGTTATAATAAATTTTACATATTATTGCTCTAATATTTTATTAAATCCCAACTATATCACCACAAAATTTCTAAATTTGAACATCATGTATGATAGCATTTATGACACACAAAAAAATGTATAGAAAGTAATATAACAACCTAAGAATTTGCTGTAAATTTAATATTTTAAATAAACTTAATATATTATATATCTTCTAATTCACAGAATACTGAGTTACCTAACATTACAAATAAGATCATGTATTAAAGAAAAATGATATAATATTAACATAATTATTTAATATGATAGTTTCCACCTAGATGTTTTAATAGAATGTATGAATATGATTAACTAAATTATAAAAATATGGTTTCAAATTATATTGAAAATGAATTATTTGGTTAATAATTAATTATAAATCAAAATAATAATCAGTTGAATGAAAAAAAAAGTTTTCATAAAAAACAATATTTTCTTAAAGAATAGTTTAATCAAGCATTTAACACATAATTCTATTTTTGTACTTTTTTTAAAAATTTTAGGTCAAAATAAAATAAATTTTATAAATTGAAATATAAAAATTATCTTAGGGTTAATTGTTAATATTTTTGTAGAAATTTTAATTTTTGATAAATAGTTAAAATTACTAGATTTTAATCGAAAAATGCATTTTCATCTAAATAATTAATAATTAATAGTTATATTTAGAATTGGATTTAATGACCCAAATAGTTAAATTATACATATATTAATCCAATTTATGTGTTTTTAATCGATTCTATCCTGAATTTTGATATTAAAACATCTTAATATTTTGAAAATGTTTACTTTAAAAACTCATTTTCTTGTCACACCTACATGGATAATTTTAATTTAGTTTTTAAAAATTATGTGTATGAATTTGGAAAAAATGGATTAAATATTTTTAATCAGAATAATTTATAATTTATAAAAATCTCAAATTATTTTTTTGAAATAAATTCATAGTGAAAAAGTTAATGTTAATCCTAGTGGATATGATAAAAAAGAGTTTACTTTGTGGTTAACTATAGAAAAGAATTCACAAAATTACCCAAACCATGTCCAAGTCCAATTATGTAGACTTATTTAGATATTATACATTATATAATAAATAAAAGATAATTATTGGGACCTGGTTACATTAAAAAAACATTGGAATAATTCATTTTTCAACAAATTATAAGTTTACCACTCAAACCAATTATAAAAGGCCATCTCTCCCCTCTCCAATTCACACATTGAAAACAATTTGGTTCAAATATGACCCAAAAATATCTTTTTAAAAATTAACTAACCTCATCATAGAATAATTATATTGGGAATAAATCTAAATTATGATGGAATTATTGAAAACCTAATGAGGATTAATGAAGAAGAGGTATTATTCTTCTTAAAGTGTTTTAATTTTATTTACCAACCCACATCCTTTAATTCCTATTGTTCCATTATGAGAAAATAAAAAAATTATCTAAAATATGCTGTTATTTTTTGTGTGTTAAGGGTATGATATAAAACATTATAGACTTCTATCAAATGAGTTTTGAAACCATCAATCTTGTATTCGGTAGGCAGTCGCCTTGTGATCCATTGTAATTTATTTTTCTGTAACAACCTTTAAATGTTCAGAATAATAATGTATTTATAGTTTATATAATATAAATATGATATTTATTATGTTATTATTCATTTTAAATTATTATATCACACATAAATTCATTTTTTACAAATTTTGTTTATACAATACTTTCGTTCATATGTATAGAGGACTGCCACCTCACGAAGCAATGCAATTCATTCTATCTTTAGATGCAATTTTCTAATGATGAGTTTAATAAAATTATATGATATATATGAAATAAAAATAATACAATAATATATATATATATATATATAGTATTCAATTTTCTATATTTCAAAATAACATGAAAAATGAAACAATGTTCTTACATATATACGAATTATCATTTCCATGAACGGTGTATTTAATTTTCTATCCCCAAAATTTATGGATTGATAAGAATAAATATGTCCTAAATATATATAATATTTAAATCATGGTTAACATCCTAGATTTTACTAAATCATGATATAAGTAAGAGTAACATACAATTATAAGTTAAAACGTACTTGAAAAACAAGGGAATTAACACTCGAAGCAATGAAAAAAATGAAATATTATTAACAAATGGGGGATAATATGTTAAAAAAGAATAATAAATGATATCATAGATATTAAAATGGTTCTTATATAAATTCATAACATGTTTAAAACTACTATACAAGATGTCTATTCAAGTATGAAAAAAGGAAACCATGATGTAAATGGTTTCATATCAATTTCATTTAATTGAGGCATATTGTATTGGTATACACATAATTAATTTTATATGATGTATATAAATGACATTTAAATATAATATCATTAATAATTAATTACTAATTTTATTTTCAGTTTTTATTTTACTTTTATCATATAAGTGGATTTGAATGAAAAGTCACCAAGAGGAAAACAATTTCATAACTCAATTAGTTATCATTTGGTTATATTACTTACTCACTATCATCAATATTATATGACTATGTGAATCATTTATTTTGAATATTTATTGTTTTATTTACACTTTTTTATGTGTATTTATAGCTGATACCCATAATATATTCATTAATTAATTTACACTTCATCATTATTATCATTTTTTGGTTTTATTTGAAAAACTCATTCGAATTGATATTATTTATTCTTGAATTAAATTAAATGAAATTATATAATAATTTTTGAGTATAACCATTAATTTAATTATGCTATGGTTATTTAGTATCCTTTTTAACTGATGGTATAATGTTTTTTTATTCTTTGGAACTTAAAATTATTTATAATTTTTTTTAATAAAATATAACTTCATTTCTATTTTTATTCGGAAATACGTTTTCATAAGAAACACTATTTTCAAAGAATTTTTAAGAATTTTTCATCTATACTATTTACAATGATTTATGAAAATACATTTTTACACATAGTCTCTTTTTATAAAATTATTTTAAAGGAATCGTCTTGTATATTTCTGAAGAGAGAACTATTATAACTTTTTCCCATGCAAAAGGAATGTAATTTTTGACATGTATATAATTGACCAATGAAATGACCATAATTTATTTGATTCATCCTCAGAAAGTTTACTACTATATTATTTATTAATTTTTTAAATGATATTTTAAATTAAAATAATTTTTAGAATGTTTTTCAAAGTGAAAATGTTATTTTTCTCAAGAATGTTTTAAAGTTATTTTTATTGAATTTATATTAATCAATGAAAAAAACCATTTATTTTTAATCCAAAGCATATATGTAATGTTGATACCATCTTTATTTATTCTCTAGATGGTGTAAGATCAATTTTTCAAAGGAATTTATTAACATTCACTTCTTGATTCATTCTTATTGTTATTAAGTTTCCCATGAATTATTCAATATCTATTGGACATTAAATTTCCCCTAAATAACCATATTACTTATAATAAATATTTTTATATCCTAAAACAAATAAATTTTTTACATATGGTGTTCAATTTGAATTTTATTTGATTAAATGTGGAAATATTGACGTATTCCCTTTCATTACTCGATATTGATGTTTGATAATTCATATTATTTATTAATTTTATATATTAATCAATATATGGGGAATTATTTGGACTAGTATGACATGGTTTGGGGACTATTTAAATTAAGCTACTCATTGCATCAATAGTATCACAGAATGAATCAGTTTTATAGCTTCTTCTAAATATGTTTATACAAATTATTTTTTAAAATATATTATGAAAGGTATTTATGATAGAAGTTCCATGTACCTAGGAAACATGAAGTCTAATATTTAATAATTTACTTCATTTATTATTTAGTAACTACTTTCCATTGTATTTTCACTCTGACATTTTATATAGATGCATATCATTTTAATTTCATTGATTAAATGGCATTATTTTCAGTTATTTACATTTCTATATTTATTTTTCCTTATCAATTTATTTTAATGGAATGAGTTCTCAGTCATTTTCCTTTCCAAATTTATTTTTTCATTGTCTATTTATTTAAATGGAATGTGTGATTTTTTATTGAAATTTACTTTTTTTATTAGGGTCATTTATTCATTATTTATTCTACTTTAAATAACCCTTACAGGGAATTTGATCTCCCCAATATTTGGTTGCCTTTTCCTAGGAATCAATTAAATTTACTATGGATTATATATATGGATTTTTTAGATGGAATAAATTTATTCTCAAAAAAAATTATGTTGTATTTTTTGTTTTCAAATGTAATATGTGAGTCATGTATGTATTTATTTTACTTGGACAACTAAAATGATAAGTAATTTATAATTTGGTTACGTGTGTCTTGCTCTATTTTAATGGTAGCGTACAAAAACTCTGGGATATTAAGGATGGGTTTACTACAATTGGTTTCAAATAATAATAATTAGAAAAATAAAAAACTATATTTAGGAAAAAATAGGTGATGAAACATAACCCTATGATACACTTTGATGATATGTATAGAAGAAAATAATAAAATTTTATTAAGTTCGATATTATATGACTTTTCATTACAATACATCAGTATAGGGACACTAAAAGTGGGTGTGATTCTAGAACTGATGTACCTATGGATAATAACTCTGAAAAGGGAACATTATGATTACCTTGAGTGTAACCAGGAACATAACAATGGGCTTTACTGCGCACCAGGTTTGACACTCTTAGAGGGATATACTTAGGATAATTCATATTTTCTTTACAAAACATAATAAAAGAGTTGAATAATTGTTGGAAATCATTAATATGGATTAAAAATATGTTTCTTTAGATTAAATATAAGGTGTCACAGTTTAGACATCCTATAAATGATTATTTGATTTTATCACTATGATTATTGCTACGCACACTGTGTTTTTTGGTTTTAGTCAATAACTAGATCCAAAAGGAATCATGTTAACATTTATTATAATGGAAAAACGGTAACTATTAGAAACCAAATGATATGATTATTGGAGTGAATGATATTGTGATTATGCTAAATATTTTTTCTAGAAATCTGATTTATATCATATACCTTAACCAACTCCTAAACTCACCAAAGAGTAGGAGGAAGGAGTTTTCTATGAGCACAAGTGGTGGGGACCATGGAGAAAATAAGGCTCACTTTCTTTCAAATCTGGTATATGAAATGTGAAACATAATAATGTTTCTCAAAGGATCACCATAATTCTATATTTATAGAAAATCTGTAAAAAAAGCAATGACTTTTTGCAGAAAATTGAAAAGTACTAGGGAAGGAAAAAAATATTATCTGAATAATAAATTTATAGTTCATTGTATTAAATGAAAGGAACCACATAATTACCCGAGTCAATGCCCTATTTAAAAGGGTAACCCATAGAGCATGGATGTATATATGTGGGAATAAAATAGAATAAGATTTTATGTATTTCAGTTCAAGAAATAAATAATTGAAGTGTTGTACCAATAATAATTTGGATAAATGAACCAGGAAAAATATAAGGATTCTATTATGTTTTTAGAGGAATTATTTATTTATTAAAAAAAGTGTTATGGATGAAATCACGGGTTAATGAGTTTAATATTGACCATAAGATCAAATTATTAAACCCATCTTTTAAGGCCTTATGTTTTTGGAATATCTCAATTTATAGGACATTTTGGGATATATTTAGGGAGAGAATAGGTTATAGTGGAAAAATTATTTGATCAATAATACCTTTACATTTTAAAGACATAAATTTAAGGTATTGATAACCATTAGAATTCATATGATCATTAATTATAATAATATTCTATTTTGATTATTATACAATATAAATAAATAAATAAATTCTTTTGAAAAAAAATATTAAAAATTTTATTTCATGATTAAATATATTTCAAACGATGTCCAACCTATTTTTTGGAATTTTTTTTGAAATTTTATTAATATAGTTTATAAAATGGACAATCCACATGCATGATGAAAACCTATCACATTTGGAAAAGATGGAGGGCTTGAACCCATGACCGAATGATGATATGGGTTTGAAACCTAGCATTGGAATTTTCAAGTTCCTAGTTAATATGTCGTTGTTTCTAGGTAAACAATTCTCTGAATAACTTACAATGGTGAAATAATAATATTGGTTACAGGGTTTAGAGATTAATGTATTAACCATATTGGGTTTGGAAAATATTTAGAGATAGTGGAAAATACTAGTAACTTTTTATAGATTTAATGATTCGTTAAAATGAATTTTAGTGATTCATGCATAATAAAATAATTTTTTGATATTTCTTTCATGGAATAAGAAATGAATTAGATATTGATCAAAGGACAAGAAAATGATGAAATTGATATTAAGAAATAGAAATGTACCAGGTAAGTATATTTCATCATATTATTAGATAGTAATTTAATTACACATCATTTTCTAAAGGATATTGAAATAAAATTCTATCTTATTTCCGTCTTTTCTTATGATATCAATGAACATTTCACACAATTTAGATTTATCGATATGAGGCCATAAGCTCTATATTGATCATAGAATTTCACATTCTCAATTAGTTCAATCAATCTCTATAATTATTTATTCTTTTACTCTATGTCTATATCTTCAATTTCTAGAAATTCATTTCTAAATCGAAACCTAGCTATATGTTATTCCATAAGAAATTTTTTAATTATCAATTATCACAAACCAACCTGGGTCGACCCATAAATTGTAACCGAGCTGATCCACAACAAGCCCCAAGAGGTGTTCCAGATCCTCCCGGGCTGGCGACAGGTGCCAAGGGAATCAACAGAGTGATGATGGGAATCATTTCACCAAATATAAATAAACAAAAGTTGAGGAATAATAAATGTATAGCCCAAAAACAAATAATAAAAATAGAATTATTGTGAAAGAACTGAAAATTATAAATAACCAAACTTGATGACCACTAAAACTAAACATAACCCCCAGGGTCACACTATGATCACAAAAATCAACACCACCCATAGTGATTGAGATTAAGCTAAAAGATGCACGAGAGACAAAATAGAAGAAAAATATATAAGCCTGAGTATTAAAACTCAGTAGGAATTCCCATGAAATCTATTCCAAATTAATTTATTTTAAATAAAGAAACTTCAATTTTAGGTTCATGCTGTAGTGTCTAAAAGTAATATTTCCCACATTTTCCTATAAAATAAATTCTTAGTCCATTTCCCTTTTTTTACTTAAACCATTTTATTTTTCAAGATGGAATCTTTAACCTTTTAATGAAATAGGTATAGTGAATAAAAATGTGTAAGGAATTTATAAAACCACTTTCCACAATATTTTAAAACATTAAATCAATTTTGTTGTGTTAGGGCACACTACTCAGAAAGTGATCACAAGAATCATAACAAATGAAAATGGAAAGATATCACAAAAGAGTGACCAACCAAATGATACACCATCATATTCTATCAAAGATAACTAATTTTTGAAATATATGGGAGAACATAAGTTCTTATTAATAATATAGAATATACTATACATGTGACTCATCCCAAAGGTACATCCTACCAGATAACGTTATAACCCCCATGTTCCCCATCATTTTCCTACCTGGCCTGATTGAGGGGCCCAATCCTATACTAATAATAACAAAATATCTTTCTTCTATGGGCCACCATCTAGTTCAATAACACATACTAGTGAAATAATCATTCATCGATAATTTACTCACTATGATAGTTTCCTATGTTTAGACTAAAAATAGAGGATGCAACAATGTCAAATAAGTATCCAGTCATAAGTACATTCAACACACATCATCGACACACACCACAAGGTCACCCCCCAGTCACCCCAAAGACTATCTCCCTCACCTTTAACACATTATTTCATAAGGGAAGTCCCAAACCAATGGAGATCCCATATTTTGTAAACCAAAAAGGTGGGGAAACTTTTAAAGGAGTGTTTTTTAGATAAATATTTCTACCAAAATTCTAATATAGCCTCACATTATTTTTCTCATGCCATACCATTTCTTAAATAAGCGCACACCCACCTATATGAATACCCAAAATGCACTTGAAAACACATTTAAATAACAAAATTCACCACTTTAAATCTTATTCACATTTATAAGGTCCAATGGGGAGTTTCATCAAAAAATTACTATGAAAATTTTAAAAAACAATTCCATAGAATTCAAATATAGAGGAAATAACTCTATTTCATAAAAATAATTTATTCTAAAAGACTTACATTTCTATTTAACATTAAATAACGGTGTGAAAATAAATAAAACTATAATTATTTGATTTTAAGGACAATGGAAAGGGATCCAACCTCAAAAGGATAGAACCGATTTGAAAAATTTGTCACTCGACTCCCTGAAGAGGCTTTCTCCACAATTTCATGCTCATACACTCATATATATATATATATCTACACACTAATACAATGAACATATTCCCCACACCCTAAGGGAATATGTTCAAGGAGGATATGTATATGAATATATATGTATATATATATACTTATTTATATGTGTGAAACCATTCAAGGATCCGCTAATCAATATAATTAACCTATAGAGACCACACCAAATCCACAAAGGCTCAAAATAAAATTTAAAAAAAACAAAAGAGGGTTGAGGATATTAACCTCAAATAAAGGAAAATGGAACAGAAGGGTTGAAAGTTCTTCTCCTATGGTAGTGGATGCCAAAAAATAGATGAAGATGTTTCGAGAGACCCATTGCACACACAAAAATTGTAATAAGATAAAAAACCTAGTTAATCTCGGGACTTGGATTTTAGAAGAATGAGATTAGGATAAGGGGGAGAAAAAAATTGCCAAAAAATGTGAGAAGGGGGAGAACAGACTGTACCTCAATGAATCGAACAAGAAACCAATAGAAATCGGGTGAAACTGGTTGAGGAAGAGGGTATTTCAGGAGGGTGTAACGTGTTCATCGGGAGGGGATCAGCAGGTGGGAGGGTCTACGTCAAATGAAAGTAGGATAGGGGGAACGTGTGGTCAGTGGGGAGTAGATTATTTTGTTTTTAGTTTTTTTTAATTAAATTGGTTTAATTAAAAAAACACTCGTAAATGAATAATATTAAATAGGAAATCCAAAAAAGATAACCTCAATGTTTTAGATCAAGGTGTGACAATTCTCCCCACCATCAAAATTTCTGCCCCTAGATAGTCCCAAGATATTTAGTTGATGGAGATGAAAGAAAAGAAGAAATATGACCCATGAGAAAACCTAAAAAATCAAATAAACAAGAACCAATGCTCACTTCCATTCAAGACACAAAACTTTAGATTCCCAAAAGAAAATAAAAGAACATCCTTAAAAGAAACCAACAACCAAGGAAAACATCAAACAATCCCAAAGAGATATAAAAAAATTAATAGTTTAAAAATAGGGTACGTACTATTTTCTAAACTCAACCCCACAAGTAACACCAAAACCCCTAACATAGAAACCATCAAATAAACTAATCTGGGTCTATTAAATATTTTTTGTGTTCATCTGTTACACTATCCAATATTATAATCAACCAAAAACTATGATCGGGGTCTGACAGAGTGGAAACCTGAAATTATTCTTCCATGAACACTTAGAAGTTTGTTTCATCATGGTATCATCCCATGGTGGCTTCCCCACCATATTAGGACTCCATAAAAATTAATTTATCAAGATGAAATAACTCTTGAATCTTAATGAAGGATATAAAAAACTAAAGAATTGACACTTGAGAAAAAAACTGCAATATTATATATCAAAAACATTAAAAATTATTTCTCATTAAAAAATAGTTCCAAAAGACCTGCAACATCATTCTACATAATTAAAAGAATAAATCCCCATAGATTAAATTAATTACAACAAAAAGGGTATTTATAATGAAAGATGCTTTTGATTGACCTTGATCCAGGGATATGTTCATCCAAATAAGCTGGAATGTTCTCTGAGGGAGTGGATCTGGATTCATGTAACTTCCTCATGACACCCTTGAAAAACCTTTTGAAATGAAATAAATTGCCCTAGGTACGACTGATATTACGTGCTTTGTGACTTGAAAACTTCCTAAGCCCAGACATCCCATACTAAAAACACACCCATAACTTACTCTCGAATGAATTTGTTGAGGTGAAAAATAATGGATTTTTTGTACCTCTTCTGAAAAGGCTGGCCACTGCTAAATCAACTTCAACCTAAAAATATTACCTCATGACTTCTTCATAATCATCAGTAAATAAATACACTACCTATGATAATTTTGATCTAAGACCCCTTTCAAATAATTGATCTTTCAAAATTTCATTCCCAACAATGTTTGGGAGATACAAAACCAGCTCAGTGAAGTTCTAAGAATAATACAAAACAATGGAATATCAATAATTAATAATGTACAATATTGAACCCATCAGTATATTCAAATAATCATGGTTGACCTACTATATGGATTAGTCTTTAAACTATTTATATGAGTAATTCTTATGTAGTTTGGCTTGAAGAAAAGATTTAGACTATTATTAACTTAGGACATCCAACGTAGAGGTAGAAAGATCAAGATTGATAGGTTTAAGAGATTTAATTAGAATAAACATATCCTCAATATTTTTTATCCATTCCTCCACTTTCCCTTATTCTTGACTGCCCAAATAAATGAGGAGGCTTCAACACTCTGATCCTCTGGACGAACTCCTAATATTGAGAACCACCAGGATCCATATCTGAAAAAGATAAAACAAAAATATTAAGAACAAATTTATCAATTAAAATACATGCGATGAAAGAATCACCAAAAACTGTTTTTCAAAATCCCTTAGAACTCAGTGGGGATGTAATCTGAAAACACATAGAATGAAACCAAATTAAAAAAGATCGTAAGTAAAAATTCTATTTCTTATTTTAAGATCGACAACCCCAAATGAAAACAACATTTCAATGACACCCCAAAACATAAAATCCATATCCTAAAATAAAGGAAAACTCTGAACACAAAAAGGTAGTATCACACACACCCAACTTTTTAAAGCATTAAAATCCCCCTTTTTGAAAGAAAGTTTCCTAAAGAATAACAAGCCTTGCGAACCGAACACCCAAAATTAGTATTTAATTTTTCCTCACATATATACATTACCATGCTCGCTCAATCACCCATTCACTTACCACATACATGCATCCATATAACTACATGTGAGAACTCATAAGATTATTATGAGTTAGATAAACGAAACATTATTTTTTTCAAATCCAATTCGAAATACCCCAAATTTTTTAAAACCACTATATCATCAAACAAAAAAAATTTCAAAAAAAACATTCATGTTCTATTTTCTTATTTCACTAAACCATTCAAAAGCTACCAAGATATTTTCCAAAATAACTCTCATTTTCAAAACCACCCCTTTCACTCTAATAATGATTCAATATTTGGTTTTGGAAAACTCATTTCTAATAAACCAATAACAATTAAAAAATTTAAAATTTAATTAAAGACACCCCCAAATAATCTTAGTTCAAAAATATGTACAAAAAAATGAAACCTATGAGGGAAAACTAGTGTCGATGGGCGTCTTGGCCATATGGTCAGTGTCCATATACCAATAGATCCATTAACATAGAGAGTCATTTAGGTCCATGTCCCCGGTTACACATGGCTTTCCAAGACCTGAGAGCTCACTGCGACCATTATCTCGACTCTCACTTCATTTTTCTAAATACCTAGCAACCCATAAGAACCAAATTAATCAGGAAAAACTAGGATTCCCCTAGAAACTTGTTGTTCAGTCCAAAAAGTTTTGGTCAAACACTCTCCCAGAACATCACCCCAAAATCACATAGTCCTTCTATATCTACCTTGAAATACAAAATTATAAAGGGCACTTTGATAGCTAGGTCTTCAAAAGAACATATGCTATGATACCAATTTGTCATTAACCAAACTGACTCAACCTTGTACCATTCACCCGATCCACACAGCAATAGGACCTAAGAAGAATTTCTGATCCTCTTGGTTGGGTGAAAAGCTCCATGGGCATCAATAGAGTGACGATTTGAATGATTTTCACAATATAAACAAACTAAAATGGAATAATAGTAAAATATCAACCCAAAAATAAATAAAACAAATATAATGACTAAGAATGAAATGAAAAATAGAACTAACTGAACATGATGACCTCTGAAACTTCATATGACCCCATGGGTTACACACCAATCACTATACTCAACATCACCCACAATGATTGAGATCAAGTTAAAACCTGAACGTGATACTAAAAACTTGAAAAAAGTCTAGTCATGAGTATTAAAACATAGTAGATGTCCTATGTAATCTATTTCCTATGCATTTAATTGTAATAAAGAAACATCATTTTCAGAATTCAGGTACAATGTATAAAATTATTTTTTTCACACATTTTCTCATAAAAGAAAATAACATCCAGATCCCTTTTTATTTAAACCAGTTGCTTTTCCAAGAAAAATATTTAACATTTTAAAGAATGAAGGATATAAAAGGACGTTTAAGGAATTTTTACAACCATTTTCCACAAAAATTAAAAAAAAATCATTTTGGCTTGTAAAGCCACAATACTAAGAATGTAAGCACAAGAGTCATACAAAAAGTGTCACGAACCGAATCTGGTCACCACCAAAACCGGCACCAAAACCGGCCCGTGACATGACCCGAGGGGCGTTCCCGATCCCCATGGGCTGGCACAAGTGCCTGGGTATCATAAAATGAAAATTGGGAACGATTTACCCGAGTTTATAAACATAAAACAACAAAAGAATCCAATGAAACAAATCTGGATTTTTCAAACCAAACAATCTTTTACAAAAATTCAGAAATGAATTACATGGATTAAAACAAATCAAAAGCTCTATACCAAAGTTAAAAATCCAAATAATGACAGCCCAAGAACCCTCATGGCAAGGGGCACCGCCCACAAGCCACCTCCACAAGACTTCACCACCAAGGACCCGCTAGAAACCCGAACCACTGGAACAAAAAAACTGTACCCAAACTGCGACAACAAAAACAACCATGTCTACTTACACCCAAGGGTTTAAGTAGGGTGTGAGCCAATGCCCTGTAGGATACCACCACTAAGAGATTCCATGTGATAAACATTTAAAGACGAAAAGCATGCATGTTTTCAAAAACATGAAAAGCTAGTTACAATTTCTAAAAGATGCTACTTTGAATACAAACAGTTTTCAAGTGGGATAACATTAAGAATCAACACTTTTAAAAATAATGTCAACAATACTGAATTTTCCAGCCAACTATACCGTGTGCCGACGGTAAGTACAAAGTAAATAATGAGCATAAGAAATAGGAAGTAACCCCTAGGCACTAGCTAGCTGTGGGTCCCAGGTACCTCGTATCTCGGTGAGAGTAACCATCACAAATATCCATTCTCGTGCATGAGCCACTAGTAGGGAACATACCCATAACCTAGTGGTCCCCAATCATCATCATCATAGTTTAGTTAGAGTTGTAAGCGTCAATCTTGCTAAGTGAAATTGAGGCCAAACCCCACGGATTCACTAGCATACTAGTACACGTCCACCCACCTAGATACCCAGGTTTTCCCCTTGTGCTCAAACAAGTTCCACAAGTCGAGAAATGTACATTGAACATGAAAATATCATTTCCACATCACAAATTCACCAAATATCCCATATGTATACCACACAAGTCACAAAAATCCATTTTTCATTCAAAATGATTTTGAAATCCGAATCACACCAAAATAGCCCACAACACATTTCACATTTCTTCAACACTTCCAAAAAACCATTAAAAAATTTTATAAAACAATTATAAGATATTTAAACTCATATAACAGCCCACACACATGGAATATAACACTTCTTTCATAATCAAAAATTCAATTTTTCACATCACACTCACACAAAACACTCCACATCACTTTCACATCAGTTTCACTCTAAAATATCTCCTTCAAACAATTTAATAAAATATTTCCAAGATGATACATATCACATAACAACCTTTTCACAAATTAAATGGACCTTTTAAAAATATACTTCTACCAAAATAGTTTGCTGATATAGTTTCACCTATTACACAACCCAATAAGGCATTCAAAACTTTCATAAAACAATTATAAAGAGTATACCCAAACTTTGCACATAAAATCCATTTCAAAAATCTCTTTTTCAGCAAAAAGCACACCAAGACCCTACCAAAACAGAATTGTCAGCCCAATAAACATGAAATAATCCTCATTCAAATGTTATATAATCACGTTGAATAATATCACAAAAGATACCCATGAGAATACACAAATCCATAAAACACTTTCAAGGAGTATAACAAGGTTATACAAATAAAACCATTCAAATACACCCCATTTTTAGGCCCACATGGAACTATATCATTACCTAACCATAATTGTCAGCCCCTTTCAACAACTAATAAATCACTTCCACATTTTACAAAACTACCACAAGATATAACACATGAAATACATTTGAAAAATACACACTTCAAGAAAAAATGTAACTTTAAAAAAAATGCATTACTATTGAAACCAAAAATGGTTTTCTCATAATTCACAGCACATAAGAAACATGCAAAATTATTTAATCAAGCAAACTAACTCATCATTAAATGGTTACCCACGGAATCACCTACCGAACGTGTCGAAACCCTCAAATATTGGGACGAAACATCAACCGCATGACCGCCGCACCTCAAGGTAGTTAAAAGAAACCTAAAACCTCAATATTTCACCCAAAATACTGTAATTTAGAACCTATTCACGAACCCTAAATTCTGGAATTTTTTATAATTCAAGAATTAGGGAAGAAACCCTAAGCAATTTGAAAGAGGAAAGAAATAGAATCACCTACTTGAAGCATCCTGAATTAATCAATCCAAAAGCAATAGTTTCTGAAATTGAAAACATCCAAAATTTAGGGATTCTTTGAACAAGATATAAGAGGTAATTTGGGAACTGGAATGGAGGGAAAAGATTAAGAATTGAGAGAGTTAAGAAGGTATAAAGTTACCTCTTCAATTCTGGCCGATTTGAGACACCCTATGAAGATCATCCCTAATTAACGATATCAAAGAGTTCCAAGGAGAGGGGGAAGACAATGGGAGCGCGCCCGGGTTTCCTAGGGTCGAGTGGGAGGTGGAAGCACCGAAAAAACGCAAATATTGAAGGAGATATAAAATATTTAACAATTTTTTTTAATGCAGGAAATGGGCCTTCGGGCAGGCCCAATATCTTAAATAAAAACCCATATCCACCATGATTATGGATTTATAAAGGATCCAAATTTAAATTTTGGTGTTAATAGTTCAGAGGAGACCATTTAGGAATTGGAATTAAGGAAAAATATTAAAAAATGAAAAAGTTATAAAGGAAACAAATTTTATTTTTAAATCTAGAATTGGGCTCACGGTTTGCCCCAATTCATGAAAACTCATCTATTTCTCCATTAAAACTTTGGAAACCATCCAAAACAAAAAATGAAAGGAAAATAAATGAAATTTAACTTCAAAATAAGTCATGTATGTGACAATTATCCCCACCATGAAAACTTTCCGTCCCCGGAAAGCTACAGAAAGGCCAGATACGAAAGCCAAACCGAACTGATAAACCAAGATGTACTCCCTTTCCAGGTTTCGCCCCCAAAGGCCAAAACACCTCCATTGATCAATTAAGGAAGGAATAATTCACAAAAAAAAATCATACACCACTTTCCTGAAACAATCAATCACATTCAGGCTTTATCCCAAAGGAAAACACCTCAAACACTATCAGAACAAAACTCAAGCAATTCACTCAAACGAACAACAACATCGAACAAGGTTACACATACCTTGCTATAACTAAACCATTGGGCACTCTACAATCTCAATGGTTACTCAAGGAAGATTTAGGTAGATTGATAGATCCAAATGATACTACCTACCACCAATCCTTGACCATTGATAAGTCTAAGTTATTGGTACGGGGGAAAAAAAGGCTCCCCACCATAAGAACCAACAATCTTAATCGACCAGCATGGGCCGGTACAGAAAGACCCCAAAATATAAAGTGTTGGGACGACCACATGGTTAGTCTGCATGGTTTGGGAAACCATGAACTAACAATGGAGATTCTTCTATCTACATGGTTTTTGGGGGGGGGGCATGGTCACTACTAACCAAGTGTAAACCGTGTGGTCAACCTGTCTAGCCAAACTTCATACCTTTCTCTAAAGACTCAATGGAAACCAAAGTGGGAGGGAATAACATTGTGTGATGACATGGGTACAAGACCCTCCACCTATTTCCACCGAATGGGAACAACTGAAGAAATATGATGACACCATAGGTTTAAACTCTTCTTATCTTTCATATTGAGGATAGGACTTTGAACAAGGGTTTAAATGACACTGGGGTTTCCCCTGACTATGCGACAGCTTCTCTCCGGGACCTATGGCTGGAGCTCAAAATATTGAAGCATCTTCGGCCTCGCAGTTAGGCTTTGGAAACCACCTGAATGAGAATTCTTCTTTCGTTTCAAACAGCAACTACACCGCAATCCCCCCGATAAGTTTTTTTTTCCAAGACATAACACATTCAAATCTCACTTTACCCTAACTCGATATTTCACTGAAACAAGGGATTAGAAGATATACACACATCACACCTTGTTTGTTCAGGTGAGAAACAATAGAAGTAAAGAACACTTATACTCACCTTCCTCTAAAATGGAATATTTTTTTATGTTTTTTTAAGGGAGACATTCTCCCAACATAATAGAGACTCTCAGATGATTGCCCAACTTTCACCTTTACAGTCAATCGAGCACATGCCATCACAAGGAATCACCGAACATGACCATTGCGATTGATATAAACAATGAATAGAGAGGGAACTTGTACAACATCCCAAAACAACACAGAATTCTAGAAAGTGGCCATAATATCCTCTCATGACCAGATTTCCCACAATAGTAGTTTAACATAAACTCCTTCTTCGAAGAGACTATGAAGGACTGAGAGTTCCTCTTAGACACTATCCAAATACTCATCCATGCTAACAAACCCAGAACACTTTCACCTTCGAAAAATTAGGAAAATTAAGAGGCTAAGGTCACTTTCAACCATCCATAATCAATCTCCCACTACAAGAAGATACAAAAAACCAATAAAGGAAAGGGTGTATACTCAGTTTAAAAAGCTCAAGAAATGGATTCCTTATATTGATCAACTGGAGGATTTTCCAATGGAGAAACAATCTGGGTTGCGCTTCAATTATGCATTAACCTTTAATGGGGGTGTACCTTATCCAATGAGAGAACCCAAGGACCCAACCAACCTGGTATATTAGTCAAAACAAGCCATAAACCAGCTCCAAACACATGAAGGGAACTATCGTAAAGGCATCCCAAAACATTTTTCAAAAGAGACCACTAACCGTCCCTACAACACAGCTTACCGACCAAACACAAACCCAAAACACAGTTCAAACAGAAGGGGTTCTTGGAATCAAAACATCCCACAACATCAACATTTTCAAAAAAATACATAATATAAACCATTCCAAATAATTCATCAAGTCTTCATGTTTCTCTTTAAAAACATTTCTTTGAAAACAAATGGTTCAGCGGTTAGCGCATCCACCAATGGTACCCCATGAGCCTTACACATGCATGTTTCAGTGCCACACCGAGCACCCTCCTCATATCCATCTTGACACTCATCGAGTCATGTCATAAACCATCCATCTTCCCATATAACCCCATGCATGTGGTTGCTCATGAAAATACCAAAGGTTAAAACAAAAATTTGTTCCACTTTTCAAAACCAAAACTGTCAACAAACACATCCTTTTTTCTCAAAACCGCTAACCACGAGATCAAAATCCCAACTCACATCTAATTTTTTTTTTTCATAAAGTCACAACCATTTAGAAAATAACTCACTTTCAAGATATTCACATGAATTTAAAAACACCTCATCCCATTAAAACACACTCTGATTGTTTAGAAAACTCTATTGGAAACACTTTTCAAAACCAACTTCTATATAGTTCCTGCTTTCAAAGAGGTTTAAGCACACCATTTTACATTTCAAAACAATTCTGAAAATTCAGTTCTGCCATTTCATAAACCAAACCATTCCCTCTTTATTTGAAAATCATTTCATAAAAACTTTACGCTCCTTAAAACCAAGGTGCTAAGGTTTCAAAACCTAAGCACAAAACAGTGCAAGAGGAAACTAGTTTCAGTGGGTGACTTGGAAATATGGTTGGAAGCCATATTCCAATCACCTCACTGTCACAGAGAGTGTTCTAGGGTATATCGTTGGCTCCACATGGCTTTCCAGGCCTTGCGAGCTCACTAGGACCCTTAACCCAACTCTCTTTTCATTTCCCTTAATCATCATCGAACCAAGAAAACCGAAGGACTTAGATAAATACCGACTTCTCTTGGAAACATGAATCCCATTATGAGGTGTGGTGATCAGGCACACTACCCATAACTATAATTCCATGTCCCAACAATCCACACTCCATACTATCCTAACTCTTCCCCAAATAACATGATCCAAAGAGTTAACCTGAACCTCCCTCTGATACCATTTTGTCACGAACCGAATCTGGTCACCGCCAAAACCGGCACCAAAACCAGCCCGTGACGTGACCCGAGGGGCGTTCCCGATCCCCACGGGCTGGCACAAGTGCCCGGGTATCATAAAATGAAAATTGGGAACGATTTACCCGAGTTTATAAACATAAAACAACAAAAGAATCCAATGAAACAAATCTGGATTTTTCAAACCAAACAATCTTTTACAAAAATTCAGAACTGAATTACATGGCTTAAAACAACTCAAAAGGTCTATACCAAAGTTAAAAATCCAAATAAAGACAGCCCAAGAACCCTCATGGCAAGGGGCACCGCCCACAAGCCACCTCCACAAGACTTCACCACCAAGGACCCGCTAGAAACCCGAACCACTGGAACAAAAAAACTGTACCCAACCTGCGTCAACAAAAACAACCATGTCTACTTACACCCAAGGGTGTAAGTAGGGTGTGAGCCAATGCCCAGTAGGATACCACCACTAAGAGATTCCATGTGATAAACATTTAAAGACGAAAAGCATGCAAGTTTTCAAAAACATGAAAAGCTAGTTACAATTTCTAAAAGATGCTACTTTGAATACAAACAGTTTTCAAGTGGGATAACATTAAGAATCAACACTTTTAAAAATAATGTCAACAATACTGAATTTTCCAGCCAACTATACCGTGTGCCGACGGTAAGTACAAAGTAAATAATGAGCACAAGAAATAGGAAGTAACCCCTAGGCACTAGCTAGCTGTGGGTCCCAGGTTCCTCGTATCTCGGTGAGAGTAACCATCACAAATATCCATTCTCGTGCACGAGCCACTAGTAGGGAACATACCCATAACCTAGTGGTCCCCAATCATCATCATCATAGTTTAGTTAGAGTTGTAAGCATCAATCTTGCTAAGTGAAACTGAGGCCAAACCCCACGGATTCACTAGCATACTAGTACACGTCCACCCACCTAGATACCCAGGTTTTCCCCTTGTGCTCAAACAAGTTCCACAAGTCTAGAAATGTACATTGAACATGAAAATATCATTTCCACATCTAAAATTCACCAAAAAGCCCATATGTATACCACACAAGTCACAAAAATCCATTTTTCATTCAAAATGATTTTGAAATCCGAATCACACCAAAATAGCCCACAACACATTTCACATTTCTTCAACACTTCCAGAAAACCATTAAACAATTTTATAAAACAATTATAAGATATTTAAACTCATATAACAGCCCACACACATGGAATATAACACTTCTTTCATAATCAAAAATTCAATTTTTCACATCACACTCACACAAAACACTCCACATCACTTTCACATCAGTTTCACTCTAAAATATCTCCTTCAAACAATTTAATAAAATATTTCCAAGATGATACATATCACATAACAACCTTTTCACAAATGAAATGGACCTTTGAAAAATATACTTCTACCAAAATAGTTTGCTGATATAGTTTCACCTATTACACAACCCAATAAAGCATTCAAAACTTTCATAAAACAATTATAAAGAGTATACCCAAACTTTGCACATAAAATCCATTTCAAAAATCTCTTTTTCAGCCAAAAGCACACCAAGACCCTACGAAAAAAGAATTGTCAGCCCAATAAACATGAAATAATACTCATTCAAATGTTATATAATCACGTTGAATAATATCACAAAAGATACCCATGAGAATACACAAATCCATAAAACACTTTCAAGGAGTATAACAAGGTTATACAAATAAAACCATTCAAATACACCCCATTTTTAGGCCCACATGGAACTATATCATTACCTAACCATAATTGTCAGCCCCTTTCAACAACTAATAAATCACTTCCACATTTTACAAAACTACCACAAGATATAACACATGAAATACATTTGAAAAATACACACTTCAAGCAAAAATGTAACTTTAAAAACAAATGATTTACTATTGCAACCAAAAATGGTTTTCTCATAATTAACATCACATAAGGAACATGCAAAATTATTTAATCAAGCAAACTAACTCATCATTAAATGGTTACCCACGTAATCACCTACAGAACGTGTCGAAACCCTCAAATATTGGGACGCAACATCAACCGCATGACCGCCGCACCTCAATGTAGTTAAAAGAAACCTAAAACCTCAATATTTCACCCAAAATACAGTAATTTAGAACCTATGCACGAACCCTAACTTCTGGAATTTTTTATAATTCAAGAATTAGGGAAGAAACCCTAAGCAATTTGAAAGAGGAAAGAAATAGACTCACCTACTTGAAGCATCCTGAATTAATCAATCCAAAAACAATAGTTTCTGAAATTGAAAACATCCAAAATTTAGGGATTCTTCGAACAAGATATAGGAGGTAATTTGGGAACTGGAATGGAGGGAAAAGATTAAGAATTGAGAGAGTTAAGAAGGTATAAAGTTACCTCTTCAATTCTGGCCGATTTGAGACACCCTATGAAGATCAGCCCTAATTAACGATATCAAAGAGTTCCAAGGAGAGGGGGAAGACAATGGGAGCGCGCCTGGGTTTCCTAGGGTCGAGTGGGAGGTGGAATCATCGAAAGAACGCAAATATTGAAGGAGATATAAAAAATTTAACAATTTTTTTTAATGCAGGAAATGGGCCTTCGGGCAGGCCCAATATCTTAAATAAAAACCCATATCCACCATGATTATGGATTTATAAAGGATCCAAATTTAAATTTTGGTGTTAATAGTTCAGAGGAGACCATTTAGGAATTAGAATTAAGGAAAAATATTAAAAAATGAAAAAGTTATAAAGGAAACAAATTTTATTTTTAAATCTAGAATTGGGCTCACGGTTTGCCCCAATTCATGAAAACTCATCTATTTCTCCATTAAAACTTTGGAAACCATCCAAAACAAAAAATGAAAGGAAAATAAATGAAATTTAACTTCAAAATAAGTCATGTATGTGACAATTCTCCCCACCATGAAAACTTTCCGTCCCCGGAAAGCTACAGAAAGGCCAGATACGAAAGTCAAACCGAACTGATAAACCAAGATGTACTCCCTTTCCAGGTTTCGTCCCCAAAGGCCAAAACACCTCCATTGATCAATTAAGGAAGGAATAATTCACAAAAAAAATCATACACCACTTTCCTGAAAAAATCAATCACATTCAGGCTTTATCCCAAAGGAAAACACCTCAAACACTATCAGAACAAAACTCAAGCAATTCACTCAAACGAACAACAACATCGAACAAGGTTACACATACCTTGCTATAACTAAACCATTGGGCACTCTACAATCTCAATGGTTACTCAAGGAAGATTTAGGTAGATTGATAGATCCAAATGATACTACCTACCACCAATCCTTGACCATTGATAAGTCTAAGTTATTGGTACGGGGGAAAAAAAGGCTCCCCAACATAAGAACCAACAATCTTAATCGACCAGCATGGGCCGGTACAGAAAGACCCCAAAATATAAAGTGTTGGGACGACCACATGGTTAGTCTGCATGGTTTTGGAAACCATGAACTAACAATGGAGATTCTTCTATCTACATGGTTTTGGGGGGGGGCATGGTCACTACTAACCAAGTGTAAACCGTGTGGTCAACCTGTCTAGCCAAACTTCATACCTTTCTCTAAAGACTCAATGGAAACCAAAGTGGGAGGGAATAACATTGTGTGGTGACATGGGTACAAGACCCTCCACCTATTTCCACCGAATGGGAACAACTGAAGAAATATGATGACACCATAGGTTTAAACTCTTATTATCTTTCATATTGAGGATAGGACTTTGCACAAGGGTTTAAATGACACTGGGGTTTCCCCTGACTATGCGCCAGCTTCTCTCCGGGACCTATGGCTGGAGCTCAAAATATTGAAGCATCTTCGGCCTCGCAGTTAGGCTTTGGAAACCACCTGAATGAGAATTCTTCTTTCGTTTCAAACAGCAACTACACCGCAATCCCCCCGATAAGTTTTTTTTCCAAGACATAACACATTCCAAACTCACTTTACCCTAACTCGATATTTCACTGAAACAAGGGATTAGAAGATATACACACATCACACCTTGTTTGTTCGGGTGAGAAACAATAGAAGTAAAGAACACTTATACTCACCTTCCTCTAAAATGGAATATTTTTTTATGTTTTTTTTAAGGGAGACATTCTCCCAACATAATAGAGACTCTCAGATGATTGCCCAACTTTCACCTTTACAGTCAATCGAGCACATGCCATCACAAGGAATCACCGAACATGACCATTGCGACTGATATAAACAATGAATAGAGAGGGAACTTGTACAACATCCCAAAACAACACACAATTCTAGAAAGTGGCCATAATATCCTCTCATGACCAGATTTCCCACAATAGTAGTTTAACATAAACTCCTTCTTCGAAGAGACTATGAAGGACTGAGAGTTCCTCTTAGACACTATCCAAATACTCATCCATGCTAACAAACCCAGAACACTTCCACCTTCGAAAAATTAGGAAAATTAAGAGGCTAAGGTCACTTTCAACCATCCATAATCAATCTCCCACTACAAGAAGATACACAAAACCAATAAAGGAAAGGGTGTATACTCAGTTTAAAAAGCTCAAGAAATGGATTCCTTATATTGATCAACTGGAGGATTTTCCAATGGAGAAACAATCTGGGTTGCGCTTCAATTATGCATTAACCTTTAATGGGGGTGTACCTTATCCAATGAGAGAACCCAAGGACCCAACCAACCTGGTATATTAGTCAAAACAAGCCATAAACCAGCTCCAAACACATGAAGGGAACTATCGTAAAGGCATCCCAAAACATATTTCAAAAGAGACCACTAACTGTCCCTACAACACAGCTTACCGACCAAACACAAACCCAAAACACAGTTCAAACTGAAGGGGTTCTTGGAATCAAAACATCCCACAACATCAACATTTTCAAAAAATACATAATATAAACCATTCCAAATAATTCATCAAGTCTTCATGTTTCTCTTTAAAAACATTTCTTTGAAAACAAATGGTTCAGCGGTTAGCGCATCCACCAATGGTACCCCATGAGCCTTACACATGCATGTTTCAGTGCCACACCGAGCACCCTCCTCATATCCATCTCGACACTCATCGAGTCATGTCATAAACCATCCATCTTCCCATATAACCCCATGCATGTGGTTGCTCATGAAAATACCAAAGGTTAAAACAAAATTTTGTTCCACTTTTCAAAACCAAAACTGTCAACAAACACATCCTTTTTTCTCAAAACCGCTAACCACGAGATCAAAATCCCAACTCACATCTAATTTTTTTTTCAGAAAGTCACAACCATTTAGAAAATAACTCAATTTCAAGATATTCACATGAATTTAAAAACACCTCATCCCATTAAAACACACTCTGATTGTTTAGAAAACTCTATTGGAAACACTTTTCAAAACCAACTTCTATATAGTTCCTGCTTTCAAAGAGGTTTAAGCACACCATTTTACATTTCAAAACAATTCTGAAAATTCAGTTCTGCCATTTCATAAACCAAACCATTCCCTCTTTATTTGAAAATCATTCCATAAAAACTTTACGCTCCTTAAAACCAAGGTGCTAAGGTTTCAAAACCTAAGCACAAAACAGTGCAAGAGGAAACTAGTTTCAGTGGGTGACTTGGAAATATGGTTGGCAGCCATATTCCAATCACCTCACTGTCACATAGAGTGTTCTAGGGAATATCCTTGGCTCCACATGGCTTTCCAGGCCTTGCGAGCTCACTAGGACCATTAACCCAACTCTCTTTTCATTTCCCTTAATCATCATCGAACCAAGAAAACCGAAGGACTTAGATAAATACCGAATTCTCTTGGAAACTTGAATCCCATTATGAGGTGTGGTGATCAGGCACACTACCCATAACTAGAATTCCATGTCCCAACAATCCACACTCCATACTATCCTAACTCTTCCCCAAATAACATGATCCAAAGAGTTAACCTGAACCTCCCTCTGATACCATTTTGTCACGAACCGAATCTGGTCACCGCCAAAACCGGCACCAAAACCAGCCCGTGACATGACCCGAGGGGAGTTCCCGATCCCCACGGGCTGGCACAAGTGCCCGGGTATCATAAAATGAAAATTGGGAACGATTTACCCGAGTTTATAAACATAAAACAACAAAAGAATCCAATGAAACAAATCTGGATTTTTCAAACCAAACAATCTTTTACAAAAATTCAGAACTGAATTACATGGCTTAAAACAACTCAAAAGGTCTATACCAAAGTTTAAAATCCAAATAAAGACAGCCCAAGAACCCTCATGGCAAGGGGCACCGCCCACAAGCCACCTCCACAAGACTTCACCACCAAGGACCCGCTAGAAACCCGAACCACTGGAACAAAAAAACTGTACCCAACCTGCGTCAACAAAAACAACCATGTCTACTTACACCCAAGGGTGTAAGTAGGGTGTGATCCAATGCCCAGTAGGATACCACCACTAAGAGATTCCATGTGATAAACATTTAAAGACGAAAAGCATGCAAGTTTTCAAAAACATGAAAAGCTAGTTACAATTTCTAAAAGATGCTACTTTGAATACAAACAGTTTTCAAGTGGGATAACATTAAGAATCAACACTTTTAAAAATAATGTCAACAATACTGAATTTTCCAGCCAACTATACCGTGTGCCGACGGTAAGTACAAAGTAAATAATGAGCACAAGAAATAGGAAGTAACCCCTAGGCACTAGCTAGCTGTGGGTCCCAGGTTCCTCGTATCTCGGTGAGAGTAACCATCACAAATATCCATTCTCGTGCACGAGCCACTAGTAGGGAACATACCCATAACCTAGTGGTCCCCAATCATCATCATCATAGTTTAGTTAGAGTTGTAAGCATCAATCTTTCTAAGTGAAACTGAGGCCAAACCCCACGGATTCACTAGCATACTAGTACACGTCCACCCACCTAGATACCCAGGTTTTCCCCTTGTGCTCAAACAAGTTCCACAAGTCTAGAAATGTACATTGAACATGAAAATATCATTTCCACATCTAAAATTCACCAAAAAGCCCATATGTATACCACACAAGTCACAAAAATCCATTTTTCATTCAAAATGATTTTGAAATCCGAATCACACCAAAATAGCCCACAACACATTTCACATTTCTTCAACACTTCCACAAAACCATTAAACAATTTTATAAAACAATTATAAGATATTTAAACTCATATAACAGCCCACACACATGGAATATAACACTTCTTTCATAATCAAAAATTCAATTTTTCACATCACACTCACACAAAACACTCCACATCACTTTCACATCAGTTTCACTCTAAAATATCTCCTTCAAGCAATTTAATAAAATATTTCCAAGATGATACATATCACATAACAACCTTTTCACAAATGAAATGGACCTTTGAAAAATATACTTCTACCAAAATAGTTTGCTGATGTAGTTTCACCTATTACACAACCCAATAAAGCATTCAAAACTTTCATAAAACAATTATAAAGAGTATACCCAAACTTTGCACATAAAATCCATTTCAAAAATCTCTTTTTCAGCCAAAAGCACACCAAGACCCTACGAAAACAGAATTGTCAGCCCAATAAACATGAAATAATACTCATTCAAATGTTATATAATCACGTTGAATAATATCACAAAAGATACCCATGAGAATACACAAATCCATAAAACACTTTCAAGGAGTATAACAAGGTTATACAAATAAAACCATTCAAATACACCCCATTTTTAGGCCCACATGGAACTATATCATTACCTAACCATAATTGGCAGCCCCTTTCAACAACTAATAAATCACTTCCACATTTTACAAAACTACCACAAGATATAACACATGAAATACATTTGAAAAATACACACTTCAAGCAAAAATGTAACTTTAAAAACAAATGATTTACTATTGCAACCAAAAATGGTTTTCTCATAATTAACATCACATAAGGAACATGCAAAATTATTTAATCAAGCAAACTAACTCATCATTAAATGGTTACCCACGGAATCACCTACCGAACGTGTCGAAACCCTCAAATATTGGGATGAAACATCAACCGCATGACCGCCGCACCTCAATGTAGTTAAAAGAAACCTAAAACCTCAATATTTCACCCAAAATACACTAATATAGAACCTATGCACGAACCCTATCTTCTGGAATTTTTTATAATTCAAGAATTAGGGAAGAAACCCTAAGCAATTTGATAGAGGAAAGAAATAGACTCACCTACTTGAAGCATCCTGAATTAATCAATCCAAAAACAATAGTTTCTGAAATTTAAAACAGCCAAAATTTAGTGATTATTCGAACAAGATATAGGAGGTAATTTGGGAACTGGAATGGAGGGAAAAGATTAAGAATTGAGAGAGTTAAGAAGGTATAAAGTTACCTCTTCAATTCTGGCCGATTTGAGACACCCTATGAAGATCAGCCCTAATTCTCGATATCAAAGAGTTCCAAGGAGGGGGGGAAGGCAATGGGAGCGCGACTGGGTTTCATAGGGTCGAGTGGGAGGTGGAATCACCGAAACAACGCAAATATTGAAGGAGATATAAAAAATTTAAAAATTATTTTTAATGCAGGAAATGGGCCTTCGGGCAGGCCCAATATCTTAAATAAAAACCCATATCCACCATGATTATGGATTTATAAAGGATCCAAATTTATATTTTGGTGTTAATAGGTCATAGGAGACCATTTAGGAATTAGAATTAAGGAAAAATATTAAAAAATGAAAAAGTTATAAAGGAAACAAATTTTATTTTTAAATCTAGAATTGGGCTCACGGTTTGCCCCAATTCATGAAAACTCATCTATTTCTCCATAAAACCTTTGGAAACCATCCAAAACAAAAAATGAAAGGAAAATAAATGAAATTTAACTTCAAAATAAGTCATGTATGTGACAAAAAGGAAAATAGAAAGATATCACACAAGGGGTGACCAACCAAATGATGCACCATAGTCACCCGCTATAGATAAATTAGTGAATAAATACATGGGAAAACCTAGTATCTCCTGAGCAATCTATATTGTAAAATAAATATGACTCATCTGGTAGTAATGCCATACCTGATGACTTCATAATACAGAAATGACCGATCATCTTCCTAACTAGACTAATCAACGGTCCCAATCCCATTAAAATAGTAACAATATACCCCTTTTCAATGGGAATCTATCTCATGGAATATCCTATTTTATTGATGAAATAGTTCACTAAGAATTAACTTTCTAGGTAAGGATCCTATGTTTATACTGAAGAGGGGGTAATATAAAAGTTTCAAAAAATTATCCAGTCACATGTATATTCATCACACACCATAAACACACACCAATAAGTTACACTTAATTCATCCCAATGAACAAGTCCCCTCCTTTAAACCTTAATTTCCGAAGGGAAGTATCAAATTTAGGAAAATCCCATATTTTATCAACCAATAATAGGGGGACCATTCCATGGAGTTTTTTAAGATAACTTGTCTTACCAAAATTCCAACTGGGCCTCACATTATTTTATCATGACAAAACCTTTATTAAAGAATCACATGCATAAAACCTTGAAAATAAAAAAACACTTTGAAACCCATTTCACAAACCCAATTGAACACATTGAATATGATGAAAATTTATAAGGGACAAAGGGTTATTATTAAACACATATTAAGAAGATTTGACAAATAATTCCATAAAATTCAAACATATAGAGGAAATCACTCTATTTTAAAACAATATTTTATTCTAAAATCCTTACATTACTAAGATGAATTAAATATAGGTACGAAAAACAAGAAATATATAATTCTTTAATTTATGGAAAATGAAAAGGGATCCCACCTCAAAAAGAGGGAACCATATAGAACAATTAGACACTTGATGCCCCTAATGATGATAACTCCACAATTTCACTTACATACACACATATGTATATATATACCCCTTAATATAATTCAAATATACATTATTTCATGTGGGAATACGTGAAAGGATGATATATATATATATATATATATATATATATGTACCCATGTATGAGTGTGAAACCCTTCGAGGAGCTACCGATCAATCTAATTAACCTATAGAGACCCAAAGAATCACAAAAAACTCTAGATAAAATTTAAACAAAGAAAAAAGGGAAGAATAAATGAATATAAAATGTTGGCGAATGAACTAGAATGAGGTGAAGTTCTTAGAATTTTGTGGAGGTTGTCTAAACATAGATGGTGATGTCCTAGTAGACCCATTGCATGCCCTAAAAATGGAATAAAATCAAAACCCGATCAATCCATGACCTAGGGTTTCATATGAACAAGACAGCATGATGGGGGAGTAGAAAAATCACTGAAAACATGAAAAGTGGGGAGAATAGACCATAACTTGATGAATAGAGTGAGAAACCCAGAGAAATCTAGTGAAACCAGTGTAGGAAGATGGGATCTCTAGATGGTGTCGTGCTAGTGGCTAGAGGGGATCACAGGGGGCACAAGGTAAAGGGGGAGGAGGAGAGTAGAATATGTTATTTTTTACATTATTTTTATTCTAATTAAATTTATTTATTTAAAAAAAATACCAGGAAATGAATAAAATTAAATAGGAACTGAAAAATAAATAAAATAACAGAAATGTGTCGGGTCGGGGTGTGACATCAATATCAATTATTAACGGAATTTTTTATCAACCCTTTTACATTATGGGTTTTTTCAAAAAATTAATGTTCAAATAACAAACCCTAGATTACCAATATAACGTCTAAATTGAATAAATGAAATTTATTTACTATAGGGATAATGTAAAACCCCAAAAATTTAATATATAGACACCATATTTGATAGTGTGTATGAAAAAAACACTAAGAATTGGTAGGAATATAATATCCTGATAATTAATGAAATATTTAATATTTTAAATAAATTCAATATATTCTATATCTTACAATTCATGCGGTACAATGTTAACTTGAGTTACACACAAGACCGAGTTTTACCGAACATCAATATACTATTAATATTGTTATTTTATATGATATTTATCGCCTACCTATTGGAATAATTTTTATGAATATGAATAATTAAATTATTAATTTGTTTTCACTTGTATCAATATTTAATTAATTTTTAAACAATTAATTATTAATGATAATAATAACAACTTAAAAAATGAAATGTTTTTGGAAAAAACTATATTTTGCTAAAAGACTTTTAATTATGCTCTACGAACATAATTTAAAATTATTTTTCAACAATTTTAGAAACTTAATAAGAATAAATAAACTTTATTTTTAAAATTCGAGTATTGAAATTATATTATAGTGTATATTTGGGATTTGTTTTGAGAAGTTTCATTTTTTGATGAATAGTAAAAAATATTAGATTTCAATTGAAAACTTCCTTTTCGTCTAAATAATTTATAATATGAAATTATATATTTAATTGGTTTTAAATTCACAATTGTTAAATTATACACATATTAATTTAATTTAGGTCATTTTAATCAATTTCATACTTAATTTGGATATAAAATCATTGAAAACCTTTGAATATTTCTTGTTAAAAAACCCACATTCTCAACTTGTATGTGAGGTTAATTTTAAATTAATTTTTTCTGCTTCTATGGATAAAATTTAGAAAAATGGATTCCATATTAATAATAAAAATAATTTCTAATTTCTAATAATATAATATTATGTCTTTACCCAAATGATTATTGAAAATAGTTTAAGTTAATCATAGTGATTAAGATAAAAATAAGTTTACTTAGTGGTTAAAATTTTACAATAAAGTGTAAAAATTACCCAAAACATTTAAAAAACCAATTTTACAATCATATTTAAATATTAAACCTTCAAGTATCAATAATTAATCATCATCAGGTCTTTTTTAGATGAAATGTACGTGGGTGGAATTCACTCTTTAAAATAAATACAAGTGTACCACTCACCCCACTTGTAAAAAGCTACCCCCTCTCCACTCCACTTCAAACCTTCAAACCAATTTAATTATGTCTTGAACTAAAAAAATCACTTCGAAAATCCCTTAAATTATTCGATAATACTAATCTTTTGAATAATTACAACTTAGGAATGAATTAGTTCCAACCTAAAGAGGATACCAGAAGAAGAGGAAATATTATTCTGAAAGAATTTTTATTTTATTTCCTTCTATATCTTTTCCAATTCCATTATACAGTAACTATATATTAAAATAATTACATTAAATATTATACATCTAGTATTATTATATCACACATACCTTCTTGTTTTCTATTTTTGGGAACATGATAACGTTCCTCATGTGTAGGGCAGACTACTGCCTTGCGTAGCGATATGGTCCATTAACGCTTTACATGGAATGTATTAAGAATGTGTTTAATTAGAATATGTGATATATATGATATAGAAAATATAATTTAATGATAAAAAAAATCTATATCATTTAGTTTTCTTTCATTCGATAAGATAATGAAATGGAAACAATGTTCTAATGTACATATGGCCTACTATTTCTAAGAATGGTGTATTTCTTTTAGTTTAATTAAATTGTATGAATTAATAAAAATAAATAAAAAACCAATATATATGATATCAATATAATGATTTATATTCTACATATTATTAAATAATTATTTAGGTAAGAGGTAAAAAAACTACAAGTCAAAACATACTCTAAACACAAGGTAATTAACACCAAAAATAATAGAAATAAAGAAGTATTGTCTAAAAATGTGCTAATGTGTGATAAAAGAATAATAAATAATATAATACATATTAATATTGTTATGGTATTATTTAATAAAAATTTTAAATCAAATATTCATTAGGTTAAATAAATAACAACCAAAAGAAAAGAGTGAGTTAATAGATTTTATCTCAATTATATTTCCTTGAGGAATATTGTATTGTTATAAACATAATTACTTTTTATATGGTTTAAATTATTCTTGTTGATATGTAATATTGTGAATAGTAAATTATTCATGGTATTATAATTTTCAATTTTAATTAGTTCATTTAAGGTGATTTGAATTAATATTTACCAGGTGGTAAAGAATTCCATAACTCTATAACTTTTAATTGGGTTATATTAGTTTTTATTAATTCTTAATTGTTTTTAATATTATTGTAATATTTATATTATGAACATTTAATTTATATTACTGTATTTAAATTTTTTATTTTTGATTTATAGTTGATGTAAATTGTTGATTGATTGATTAATTCACACATCAACATTATGATCATAAAAGGGTTTATTTCACAATATCATTCTAATCGAGAATGTTCATTCTAGAATTCTATTAAATAAAATTTTATGATTATTACTTAATAAATTTTTTAATTTATAATAGAATGGTTATTCCTGATATTTTCCAAGTTATAGTACCATTTTTTCACTTTTTGGTATGTGTCATTATTTAGAAAATGTTTAAATAAAATAAAAATTAATTTATATCTTTATTCGAAAATCCTTTTTATTAGAAAACTTGTTTTCTAAAAATATTTTCAAAATTTTTTATTTATAATATTCCAAATTAATGATTAAAATTCAAATTTTCCCATTTTTCCTTTTTACAAAAATAATTCAAAGGTATTTTCTTATCACTTTTCGAACAAGTCACTTTTTGAACCCTTTTTCCATGAAAATGGAATATTCTCTTTGGAGTGTACAAAATTAACCAATGACATGAAATTAATTTACATGGAGATTCATTTAAAATTTTATGATGGTATTTTTTATGAAAATATTTTTAAATGTTATTTTTAAAGAAATGGATTGTCAACATAATTTTCAAAATGAAAAGGATATTTTCCAAAAGAATAATTTTAAATATATTTTTATTATATTTCAATTAATCAATGAAAAAGGCCGTTATTATTACTCAAATGTGTATATGTTATATTTATGCAATAATTATTCTTTTTTACGTTTGTTTTGAAATCATTTGACCAAGTAAATTAAAGAAATTCATGACTTTTATTCAATCTTGAAGTCAGTAACATTACCTAGAATTATTCAATTTCCATTAGAAATTTAATTTTTTTTATAAATATCTATAGTATATATCTTGAATTTATTTAGTTTTCCAATCCTTATAAGATTTTTACATACAATTTTTACGTTTAATGTTATTTTATTAACTGGGGAAATTTTGATGAATCATTATACTTTTCTCGGTACATATATTTGATGAAGAGCATTATTTATTAATTAAATTGATTATTTGATACATGAGAAACTATTTTGACTTGTATTACATAGGTTGGGGATGATTTAATGTAAGCTACTCAATGCATAAATAGTCTCATGGGATTAATTAGTTGTCTAGCCTCTGCTAAATGGGTTTCTAGTTATTATATTTTACACGGCCTTATGAATGGTCTTAATAGTAAAGGTTCTATGTACATGTGAAACATAGAATCCAATATTTATGTATTAGTTTTGTTTAGAATTCATTTATTACTATCCATGGTATTATCACAATTATTTTATTTATAGATTTATTTTATTTTTAGTTTATTGATTAAATTGAATTTATTTTCAGTTATTTATCTTGGTGTATTGATTTTTCGTCATCCAGTTTTTTAAATGGAATGCGATATTAGTCATTTTCTTTTCCATATTTATCTTTACTTATATATTTATTTAAATGTAATGTGTGGTTAGTTTTATACCTTTCTATATTTATTATTCTCATTTATTCATTAACACTTCCACTATAATTTTGCCTTACTGATCATTTTAGCACACCATTGTTTTACTTCCTTTTCTTAGTATTCAATAAAGTTTACTATTACTCATATTCATGGTTATTGTAGATAGAATAAAGTCATTATAAAAAATAATTATTTTGTAATTTTTTATTCAAATATAATATGTGAATTGTGTATATATCTAGTTTACCAATAATACTACACTGATTGATTATTTAGGATGTGATTTCATTCATCATATGATAATTCAATGTAAGTGGGCACTGGCATTGGGATATCGGGGTCGGGGTCGCTATAGTTGGTATCCCTCACTAAAAAATTTAGAATATCTTATGATCTAGATATTATAGTTTAAAGGGTCAATATATCTGATATAATAATCTAGATAAGGGTGGAAAGTTATTCAATGATATTTAGGATAATAGTTCTTCCCAAATATATTAACTAACAACTGGATGTTCCATTGAGTAGACTCCACAATCCAAAAAACATATACTTGGATTTCCCCAACACACTCCTCATCATGACAATAAGTATCATATAATAGATTATTCCTTTATGAGAAAAAGGATAATTAAACCAAAAACCTTTTATAAAACTCTAGGATAATTGAAAGTGCCATAATCGAGTCTGGACAGGTACTTTGAATGATGGGTAAAATTTGAGATATGTAATGGATGGCTATACCCACATAATATTTTATTTTAGAAAATTTTACCTTTATAGGTAAAAATACGTAATTTTATATTTTCACATGATTTTTAATATTATTTATATTATAAATAATTAATTAACCATGTCTTGATGGAATAAATATGTCAAAATTAATTTTGTTATTAAATCCTATGATCTTGTTTATATTTTTTCTAGGGATCACATTTTATATTCTGATAAGCATAAATAAATAACAAGGGTCTAGAAATAAATAAAAACGTCTGGAAGGTTCAAGATATTCTTTTTCCATTTATCTAGTTTATAATTAAATAACCCTTGACCACAGAGGAAAAACTCTTTGAACCTATCTTGGTTTGAGTTATAAGATTCCACATACTCATGGATATATCTAGATGATTGGTTTCACTATAGATCTACCCTGATCTATTTACATCACCAAAAATCACTATACCTTATATATGTTTTACATACATGTTGTAGTGGGGAAAAATGATATGGGCATGCATAAAATAAAATGATGACATGTAGACCAGTCATAAAAAGAGGATTTGATGATTCACTTATAATAATTTTAATTTAATAATTATTATATCAAAATAAAATTAAATAATAATAAAATTAAATTAATCCCAACACATAAATACGTTGATCAAGCTCATGATCATTTACTCATGTAGTGACTTTTCATTTAAAACAAGTCAAAATTTATTTCAATTAATTATTTATTAATATAAAACTCTAAACTAAATAATTTTATTATCTTATAGATCAATAAATTATTTTATTATAATTTTCAATTAAAAATGTCATGGAGATTCCCATAAAAATTCATTTTAAAAATGTTAAGTAAATTTATTTAATTTAAAATTAATAATTACAAAGTGTGTATAGAGAAGTCGCAAAAAATTTACTCATCTGGTATGTTTTAAATTTTATCTAGAATTTAATACAATATATACTAGAGTCTATGCTATGTGTACCCTTCTATACTATGAAGAATTTAATATCACTAAAATGGATTGTGAATACACTATATATAATCCTTATTATATAATATATACTTATATGGAATGTAGTGCATATGATGGGTCACGTTATCACACAATTAGTAGTTCCATGAGTAAAAATGAGTTATTATCTCAATGTTTAATGTTGGAGTTGGTACCATAGATCCAAATGACATTATACATTTTATTACTTATATATTAAATGTGATGAATAATAATTAATAAATTATCACATGATAATTATTCTTTATCCTAACAACTAATTCTATAATTCATTTAGATTACATGTCACATCGCAAGGATATAATAGTTCTCCACTACGATGAGTGGCATGAGGTTATATAATGATATCCTAAAATATATGTCCTATAGTCATACGACATCATATTCTTTGATACATATGATATAGGACACAGAGGGAAGATGTTTATAATACATTGATACTTATTCTCACAAAGTACACACTTTGTAATCTCTATGAGAGAAGATTATGATAATTGAACAACATGTTGGAATTCCACATGTTTTTTGTGTCATTGTATATTTCCATCTATGTACATGTGTATTGGTTTCTATATGTCTTATTGTTATTAATAAAATTTTTGAGTATCATACTTTAATGTGTTGAAAAAAACCATGATGATATATTCTCCCCATGAGGTAGGTTATTTTTGGGGAATTGTGAGTGATATGGAATTAACTAATAAGTCATGATAGTATTTTTCCTTTTAATGTTAATGGAATTTTATTTCACTAACCCTACAATGAAAATAAATCCATTTTATTAAGACCAAGACTATGGTTGTTTTTACCCAAGTTAATTTCTATAATGTTAATGGAAAGATATTTCAAGTACATAGGGTAATGAAACAAGTGATACAAAATGGTTGACGAGATATTAATAACATGAGATTATATTACTTTTTACTCAATCCAATAATGTAGTCATAACTATAATATATCCTTATATCATTAGTGGCTATGGTATTTTAAGTAGCATTGTTCGGTTTTCATTTGGATTTGATACTCTCTAGATGGGGTCTCAGAGGGTCACACACAAAGTGTATTCATAGGGTACCCAAAGTTTTATGAATTAGAGTTCAAGATAAAATGGGATAAATGTATAGATACCAATTTATATATAAGTTAACGATTTGATATTATTTAATTAAAATATATTGTTTATCTTGAATTCGATTCTGTGGACCTGGCCCATTAACCAAATCATATTATGACATCGCATGAAAGGAATTTATGACCCCTATGATTGGAAAACTAGTCCGTATGCATAATGCAAACATTCTTCAGAATGGTTTTGACACAATGAAAAAAACCAACTATTGGACTCATAACCAAGAAATTATTTATAATCTTCCATATATCAGACATCCACACACCAAACCAGTAGAAAAAATAAAAGAAATCCAATCAGAGAGATAAAAAAATACATGAATAAAAACAACATAACCAACCATAGAAAAGAAACTACCATAAACGACTTAATATCATCACACAAGAAAAAAAGCTACAATAGAGGACCAAATTAATACATTTGATATATATACACAAACAATAAAAACCAAAATCAAAACCACTATTGAAAAGATCTATGTTACCCACAATCACTCACCAAATCCCACTACTAAAACCCAAAAAATATAAACACTAACAATGAAAAAAAAAGATAAATCAAAGGAAAGAACTTGAAATGAAACATGAGAGACTAAATAAACCCAATAATGTATGTTTTGTGTGGGAAAAACATATACAGTAGGATTTTACCAAAGTGTTTTTTAAATTCCATTAAAAGGGATTTCTAGTGATCTAGTTTAAAATACAATATTAAAAATTGTCTTTCTAGAGGATAAATTAATAAAATAAATTTTCAATAATTAACTTTTTATTGAAAAAAACAATTTACTTTATAAAACATAAAAAGAAACCATCCATTAATAATATATTTTTTAAAAACATTATTCAAAATTACCAATGACATATAAAATAACATAATTTTTGTTTTTAAAAATATCTTAAAACTATTAAATAAATCCTTTATAAAACCCACCAACACAACATAACTTTTTATAATAAAGAAGGAACCATGTAAAAAATATATAGGTTTCACATATATCAATTAGGAAGTGTAATAAAAATAAATCCAAATAATTACCATATATAAAACCAATAAATAAAGAATAGGTTTCAGGGGATCTAACCTATTTTATAATGCGAGATTGTCCTAGGCTTTGAAAAACATAGAAAAAATGTCATCCAATATTGAATTCATACTCATTATACATGACTAGACTATACCCATCCCCATTGGGGGAACTCTTACCAAGACCTATCACAAATATAGGGATAATAATATTGTAATGCTATCTATTATAAAATAAAAAATACTACCAATTAACTACCCAGGTTCCCATGAGTAAAACAATGTGAAGGATATCCAAACAATAACCAATACAATTATTATAAGAAAATATTAATTACTCAACCTCACCTCTAAATCCCTAAAAAGAAAAATACTATTCATATCCATCACTCATTATCCTTAAAAATGAGAGAACACCCATAAAGGTAAATAAGTATAAGGGGAAGAAATAGTATTTTCCAGACTCACACCTTTTAAAAACCATTTGAACGTTCTAAATGGTCCAATTTGAAAAATAACATAAAATTACAAGTATTTTTACACTAATATAGAAACCAAATATAATACATTTTAAAAAACATTACACTTGAATCCACAATTGAAATCAATTTCGGAATCATCTTCTCTTTTTATAATAATTATTATGAGATTAAAAAAATACATCTGTAATTAATCCAATGACCCAAATTGTTTAAAATTCATTTATTTAACCAAAAATCATTAAATATAACCTTTTATGGATTTTTTTACATTAATTGGAATCTTAAATAACCATTTAAGACTAATAAAACCATAATGTTGAGTGAGAAGTTTCCTTGAAACTAATTTGAAAAAATTTAGAACTGTAATGTATAATTATAATTTAAATTATGAATCATTTAAAACTATAAATCACACACTAAAATATTCAAATAAAAGAAAATAACAATGAATACCTTGAACCATGGGTAATTACATCACAATTAGTCAAAACGTGTCACCTTCAATAGTAATTTCCCAACGAACCAAGAAGAATCAATCTACAAGCCCTATAATTCTAGAAACCAATATAAAATCCACCCTAAACCACAAATAAAAAATACCCAATAGATGATAGGGTTTGAGGAATAAGGAAAAAATTATAGAACTGAGGTAGGGTGGAAAATGAGGTGAAAAACAAGTAAACATATGGAATTAACTTTAGATATCACTTGGAATTGATGAAGGAGAAACTAAATATCTAGATAAGAGAGGATGAAAGGATGTCACCTCATGTGACCTGACATGGTTAAAAAATAGTGTAAGGGTAGAGGCCTTATGAGATAAAACAAGTAAAATTTAACAAACAAATAAATTTAAAATATAGGATAACCCATTCACAGCGTAAGCTCATCATTCATAGTATGAAAGACCCTAATGCAAGACCATTTCTCATGAACCATACATTGGGTATCATAGTTCGAACCCCCCTTTAATGGAAGGAATTACCTCCAAATAGGAGACAAAGGACATTTATGTATGTGTTTAGGGGTTTAAGACCATAATTCATGGTGTGAATAATACCTCCCAAAAGGCAAACATTCTGCATGGACTATTCATGGTTTGGAAATGCCTTATCATGGAATGAACTACTACCGGTTCTAACCTAAAGCTTAACGAAGTCCCTTGAGCCAAAAAGAAAATAATAAAAACACTATATAATATAAAAAAACTAAAAAACTAATATAAAATACATCAATAATTATATATGGGGTGTGAAACTTCTACCCACAATACCATTTTTTATCCTTAGAAATATCTTTATACAAATTGAATGGGCCAGAAATATGACCACCCCAACACCCCACATTGAGAGATGGTTGGGTGGGAAAGAATACAAAAAGGTTCAAACAAACAATGGTATATAACACAAATTACATGTCAAATCCCACAAAATAAATCCATATAAATCACTTAAGATCCCCAAGAACAACACAATTTTGATCACTTGATACATTGGCTAAAGGAGAAGGATAATAAGAATATATTTCTCAACAATTTCAAATTTATTAAAATTGGTGAAATTAAAGGAGGAATAAATTACCAAATTAAAAACATCAACCATAAGAATTAATCTATAGGAATTGCACAAGATTCAAAAAATTCCATTAATTAGAGATGAACACCTAGAAAACTACCTCTAATTCTAAAAGAAATCATGAACGAGAGAGAGAAAAACATTCAAAAAACCACAGCTAAGATCCCAACACATATCTACCCAGAAAATAGAGAAAAATGTGGAAATATGCCTCATCAAGAAATTACATGGGCCATAAACCCAAGGAAATTGTACTATAGTGGGTAAATTAGGATATTTAACACAAAACACCATATCATGCAGAACTAATAAAATTTAAAAATAGAACCATAGAATTATAATCTACCTATGGAAACACCCATTATAGTTACCCAAGTACTAGCCTAATGGCCCCCCATGTATGACCTATTAATAATTATACCTCAAAATTGAAATAATTCAAGGGCAAAACCTAAGAAAATAAAACCCAAATAAAAACTCATAGAAAAATGCACAATTCATCACTGTAAAGATGAGATAAACTAAGAAATCATTGATACATTCTAAGATATGGCCTCCACAAAAATAACCACCTAAATACAAATTATATATATAATATTAAGTTTTTATTATTCAGATTAAAAAACTTATGATGGTATCAAAAATAGGCAGACCAATGATAGACACTCATATCATTATTTATATACAACATAGAATTACTAGGTTATCCACACCAAGAAATTATGATATGACTATTTTTATTACATTGTGGAAAATTTACATTATAAACCTACTATTTATTCTCCGTCTCAACCAAATCTCACCCCCCGGATGGGACATCTTCACTCACATTAGCTGAAACAGCTTTACTAACCTCCACTGATTAGGAATTATAAACTACCACCCCATAAGATAATAGACTAGATTTTGCGACAAAAACTATAAGATAATATAAAGAAAACTTTGATTCAAGAATTTATGAATAAATAAAAAGGGATGGGAAGATTTCTTCTTCTCCAATAGACCTTGAGTCTTGGTGGGGTTGACAAGGGGAGAAACCACACACACATGATGAAAGGATCTATCCATAATATACAACTAAAAAAAATACCTTATTTTCTTTCAAGACTCCCAGGGTGGAGTAATCTTAAAAACATAAAGTATGAACGTAATTATTCCATGTTTCGCACATCAAATCACCAAACACAACCACATACCAGGATCATTTCATAGGAAACTCATCCTAATAAAACCTATGAAACTGTTCTCTAAAAAAATCTATTAACCATTGTATAATTTTCCAAAAACTTATACACTTATTTATAAAATTACATCTCATATTAAATTTTCCAAATAACCAAATTTTCTAAACACCTTCTAAGTTACCATTTAAAAAACATTCCACATTTTTATGTTTTTTTCAAAATAAAAGATAATACTAACCCTAATTAATAAAATATGGGTTTTTAAAAAACCTTTATCATATAATTAAAGTATATATTAAATTAGGAAATTTATAAACCAATTCCACATTTATAAAAAAACTAAATTTTCAACAATAAAATAAGAAAAAAACATAACATACCATCCCATACATCTTTATATGATATAAAAGACACATGAATAAACTCAAATAGATTCTACTAAAAGGAATTATATAAACTATCAAAACCCATTAAAGACATGAAATATATCAAAAATTAAATTCTAGGTTATGTAAACTGATACATGTTTCAAACAATGATTTTTAGACAATGTTCAAACTATGTGTTAGCCTCCATGAAAGTCATATAACCAAGTTCATGAGTTCCACATTATTTTCAAAACCATGTAAGCTACCCAACATACATTTTCCATCCTTCAATTTCAACTCCAAATCAAATAATAATCTCAAAACAACCCTCAAATTGTTAACTAATTGTTAAAGCATCAAATACAAAATCCATCTCAAAATAGATGCCCCATCAATCAATGAAAATTCAAGTTTCATCATGATTGGCGGTGATCTAGTAAATCTTTATGACCTACCAGTTGAGTCCTAACAAAATCACAACATTACTTATTACCTATACACACCCAAATAAAAATAATTGAAAAATACCATTTTATCATGAATCGTATTAGGTCTATCCAACCCATCTATATACTCTACTCGAAACATGTTTTGAAGGGATTTCTCATTCCCCATAGGCTGAAAACTAGTGTCTCAACATTAGTAAAATGTACCTAGAAATTGTTTTTCCAAACAAAAATAAGTATATTGATGGTAATTACTCCCATAAAATTTAGTATGACCCAACTATATATTTTGATTCCTTTGTTCAAATAAATAAAACATGTAATTGACATGAAATCCAAGTAATACGCTGTAAAAATATCACCACACAACTAGACATTGATCATTAACTTAAATAAATAAACTAACTTCCCCAACAACTAAACCAAATTTGTAAAATAACATTATAAGGTATTAAATTTGATAAATATACACTTAAAATAAAAATCATAATCCAAAACACTTCTAAAAATTACAATGTGACACAGAGTCCTTCACCACATCCCGCTATTGCTACATGAACAATCCAAACACCATCCCAGATGGATGAGATAAAGTGAATCTAGATGCCTAAATAAATATGAGTGAAATTATACACCCAATTATGTATTAATACTGTAATAAAAATATTCCAATTATAATTTCACCAAAGGGTTTTTCCAATTCATTCAAACATGAATTTAATTAGTGCTATTTTGAAATATAAAAAGAAAAATATTTTTCTTGGAGTAGATATTATAAACTAGTAAATTAACAATTCCCTATTACTATAATATACCATTTAAGTTATAAAAACTAGAATTAAATAATCCAATTTTAATAAGTTTTTAAAATTTTCTTTTATATTACCAACATCATATAAAATATGCACATTTTAATTTTAGACACTCTTTAAAAATGGTTTCCAAAATAATTTATAGAAACCACTAACACTACCTAAATAACCACAATCAAGATGATAATACATCATAAAAGACACATGTTCCACACACATCAATCAGTTAGGGGATAAATAATTAATCCATGGGAATATTCTATATAAAACCTCAATCCAATGAATTACTGTTAAGGGATCTACCCTAGATCATAATGTGAGACATTCATTGAACGTACCAAACAATAACAAACTAATAATTTTGGTTTCATCCTAACAAAATCAACTTATCCTTTATGAACCTAGCATCAATGTAGGAAATTCCATTTATTCGTAGCAGAATTAGTGGGACAATAATTGTGTGAAACTATATACTATAATATAAATATATACTAACCACTTAGGTACCTGGGTTCCCCTAAAAAAAATTTAATGAATGAAAACAAGTAACCAATTTAGTCATCATAAAAAATAATTAATAAATCCCACTCGCCAACAATACATCACCATAGAAAAACCATTTTGATCACTCAACCAATATCTACATACCTCAAGAACTAATTATAAATGGAAACAAACATAAGGGGAATTAATAGAGGTTCACACACACATTTTAAAAACCTTTGGAATGTTTCAAAATATCATCCTTGAACAATGACATAGAATTCTAAGTCTTTTCAAAATAATTCAAAAACCATTTCTAATAAATTTCTTAAACCATTACAGATGAAACTAACATTGAAATAAATTTATGAATCAATTCCTTTTTTTCAAATCCACTTAAAAGATTATAAAACTAATATTTAATTCATACAATGAATAAATGAGACCAAATCCATTAATTTACATAAAAACATTTAATAAAATGTATTTAGAATTTTCGACTACCACTTGTAATTTCAAAAAACCTTTCAAAATAAAAAATTAACGTATAATGAAAATACCAAGAAAATGTAAAATCATATGCCCAAAAAAATGAAATTTCAAAAAACCTAATATTAAATAAGATAAAATACCTTAAATTATGTCACAACATGTTTACTTAAATAGAGAGAACCTGATCAAGAAAAATTAATCCATATATGAGCCTTGGGCATAAAAACAAAAAAATAAAATCCATCCCAAAATTGAAATCACAACCCCAATGTTAGTTACAGTTTTAGAAATTAGGGAAACCCAAGGTGAATGAGACGAAAACAATTAAGGAGAATAAACCTAGAAACTAAGGGAATTACCTTGTAGGATCTCTTAGAATTGATGAAAAATAATCCAAAGTTACAATTAAGAGTGGAGGAGTGGTGATGTCCTCACATGAATGGGATCATTTTAATAAGTGGGTAAAAATGAGGTGTATGTCTTTAAAGGATAATGAGGGTAAAATCATAAAGCCTTTTAAAAAGAATATAGATCATCTCATGGTGTGATATTTCCATTCATGGTGTGGTAGACCCTAAGAAAGATACTTCTATGAATCCCTTACTAGGTCATCACAATGTGATGTCATCTCTCATGGTGTGAATTACATCCACATAGTAAACAATTTATCTTTATATAGATCATATTAACATGAATACTATCAATCATGGTGGAATTGTAACATCTAGAACCTGGATTCCACTAAAAAGTGCTCTGGTCCAAGTTTTCCCCATGGCCTCAAGTTTATCCCCTCAAATTGTAGAGGCTGGTGACAAGAAGTGAGGGATTAGGTGTCATGGTTGGGAGACTATTACCTCATTTTTTTTTAGTGTAAAAAAATGGAATACGATAATGGTCAATAGTGGATGTAGTAAATAACCTAAAACAGAAGTAAACCAAAGAATAATGATAGTATAAATAAACTAGTGTCATATCATACACAAGATGGTGATACATGTCACATGATCTAGAAAATACCCAAAATAGGTACACAATATTTGTATAAAATATAAGTGCCTAACGTACAAGAAGAAAAAAAAATATAGTTGCATATCAAGGCTATGCTTAGTCCCATGATATCTTGATCCTATGAATAATATCAAGTACGTATCAGAGGCAACATTCTCTTATTGACACCTACAATAATATAATCTGTTGGTGTCAAAAACATGACCTAAACAGGGTGTGAGACAAAATCCTAGTAGGTAACCACCCAAGATCTATGCGAATCTGTCAGTGAATATATATAACATGTAGTGTGAAATAATGAAAATAGTAAGCTAGGACTTACTCAAAAGTTAACATCCTATAATAACTGGTTTCTATTCATATTCCATCTCATTATCCATTTTACAATTCAATTACATTGAATTCATAGGTCTCGATATCTAGATCAATAACAACATCCCTCGTATAACTATAAGCACTACAGATGCCTCCAAAGGCCATCTAAGAAAGCCTAAGTGAAGATCAAATTCAAGTTTGTGATTTGTCCTAATAGAAGCATCATAAACCATCCCATTCTAATTCAATTTTAACTCGACCCCATCCTTCAAATTCCTATGATGGAATTCAAGTATCACTATAGGTGAAATTTCCACCAACACCCTAAAAAACCATCCTGAAGAACCCCTCCAGAACCTTGTATCACTCTATGTGATGTATAAGTTCATGTCACAAAGACCATCCATGGAAGTCCTATAAGGAATCCCCAAGTATCACGAATGACATATAATCAATTTCATCTTGTTCCGAGGCATGGAATCCCTCAATGGAAGCACAATTCACTCGTTATATAAGTACAACTTCTATGATCACGTCTATGGAATCCATGGTTCACTCACAACTTAAACATAATAAATTCCTCGAGCCCATCTAAGGAATTCAAATAGAATCCATAGTTCACTCAAGGTACAAGGTATAATAATAATATAATCCTATCTATGGAATTCTAAAAATAGTCCATGATTCACCCATAACTAATTACTACTTCACCACAAAAATTCAATTAACCATTTCATTAGACATACTATGGTCGAAACCATAAGAATCTAATATAACTCACCACAAAGGGGTGCCTCAAGAAAAAAATATTAAAAAAATATTCCTTTCTTTTAATCATAGGGAAATATTGCTTGGTGGTCATTTTATTCAAGGTATTGATTTTGAAAAACCAAATTGATTTCGCTAACATGAAACTAGTATAACGAATGTATAGGGTTGATCCACATGGAGTAGTTTTTGTGTTTGTGTCTCATGATTTGAAATTAATTAAGTGAAGATGATGTATATAAGTATGATTCATTGTTTTCATGATGATTGATTAAAAAAATCTAATTACTTGGACCTTTTCAATTCACAACAGATTAAACTTAAAAACATAAAATGTTCAAGTTGGTTCTTGACAAATGATGATGAAATGGTGTTAGGGATATGAACTTGTGTGGAATATTAAAAATATATTTCCCAATCATGTTTTATTTTTCATAATAACCAACATATCTATATTTCATTGGTGTTATAACTCCCTTTGTTTGGTGAGTTCCGACTAAGCCGGTAGAAATCAGCTCCTTGGTTTAGAAATTGAGTTCTACTAAATTTAAATTAAGAGTTTCCCTCTAAAAAAAATAATTGCACCCAATGCTCACAGGTGTACTTTCCATAATTTCCCCAAGGATCCTTTGAAACACCATTCTTGGTCCGATATGGTGTTTTGAAATGAAATTAGACAAATATGATGGGAGAATTATGAGAGGAAGTAAGAAGAAAACATGGATAGGAAAATATGATTGTTAACAAAACAACAATTCCCCCACAGCCCCAACACAATGGGATTTAGTTACTCATGTAAAATAAGATTAACAACATACTGAAATATATTTATAATTTTTTTAAAATGGAAAATAGAATAACAAAACAAAAATCACAATTACAAAGAAGAAAATGCTAAAACCAACTTCATTCTGAAACGTCTTTGAATTCCCAGCCTCCAGCCCACCAAAAATTAATTCCCATCCTCCCATGGATCCCCCAGGTCTACTCTATAAAAAAGAACCTTTTTAATTGGTCCAAATGTAGGAAGAAAATAAATCCACCAGTCAAGGATTAGGTAGAATATGGAAAATGAATGAAGAAGGTTGTAGTGATCTGCACGGTTTGGATGCTTGACCTGGTAGGCCATGAACCAACCGTACACATGGATCTATGTTAAATAAAAAAGGCACATAAAATTCCTTGTTGGGTCACATATTTTGGTAGGCTATACGGAGGCTATGTGCATGCCTCTATTCAAAAATTTCCAAAATGTGCATGGCCTGATTTCTAGTTTGTACTGGTTGATTGGCCATGCTAAGGCTGTGTGGGACTCACTATACCAAAATCTTCAAGTCTCACATGACATGGTTGTGGAGTTTCATAGGTTGATAGACTATGAAATTACTATAAAGACTCATCTATCTTCAAAAACATCACCCCCAAACAGTTTGGTGCAGAGTCGGATGACTTGATTGGCCGTGTAGAGGCCGTGTGGGGCTCTCTGCCTCAAAGGTACTCTCAACTGCATGATTGTTGCACGGTATATCAACCTATGCGGAGGACATGAAAATTAATATGTCTTTAAAATTATGAATTTTCCTGGCCTTCAAGTCATGAAACTCAGCCCGGGTGACTCCAATTCAACATGTATCTCGGGAAAAGGGTCCAGAAGCCTCCAATTCCCTTCTGAATCTCCAAATAATGCATAATCTTCATGATTCATCATATAATGACTAGAAAACATTATCAAGGCACATTAAACATATAAAAATAATGAAAAAACATCCACAAAAACTATTTTCATGATTGTAATCCAACTAGAAATGCCCGATGCATTGTAGTGCATCAAACTCCCCCACACTTTTTTTTGAAAATACAGATTCATTAATGTTAGAGATCAGCAAATGTAAAATCGCAAAGCCATGAGGGGAAATGGTCCAACCAGAGCTAGTTAACGTCATAGGGGCCTGAGGCTGCCAACTGATGGGAAGTATTGTTTCCTTCCCTTTTAGTAAAGGGGAAAGTGTACATTGAGAGGCCTTGACGGAGTGAAAGGATTCTCCTGATGAGAGATCCAAAATGCTGGAGGCCGCCATCGTTGTAATTGATAGCATTATTAATGGTGAGACAGTCTGATTCGAGGTTGATTTTATACCATCTGCAATCCTTGGAAAGCATCATACCAGCAAGGATGGCAGTAGCCTCATCCACCACAGGTTCCCACAAAACGATGTGTGATTCATGTTTGTCTGTAATGATTTTCCCTTGATGATTCTGGCCTAGGATGCTGAGGGCGACATGCCCATCCTTGGGGAGAGATGCACCAACATTAATCTTAAGAACCCCCTCACTTGGTGGACACCAGTGGGAGTGAAAATAAGGGGTTCCAAAGGGCTTATTTTGACCATTGTGGTGCTTCTAGCCCTCAATCCATGAAGAGGCATGTTCAATCTAGAATTCGGGGGTTCTGTGCACATGGTTGAAAACTACCTCATTGCGACAGATCTAGATGATCCAGGCCAGGGTGAAATGTGAGCCTACTTTAGCTGATGAGAAAGATGAGCACCATTGCATCAGGAAGAATGGGAGGTCAAAGGATATGGCCGTTGAAGTGGTTGAAGTGGAGCCCCATTTGTACCAAATTTCCTTATCCCCTGGGCACTGGATGATGTCATGCAAAAGAGATTCTGGGACGTTCGTGTTGAAAGGTCATGAATCGTCACTGGAAATGTGTCGGATGGTGAGAAGGATCATGGAAGGAAGGGTGCCCATGCACACTTGCCACTAGAATTGGTGGATTTTTGGGGGAACGTTGAGTTTCCAAATTGGCTTCTATGGTCCCCCATCCCAATCGACTGAATGGTTTCCAATGGAAAGCCGGTATCTGGACTTCACTATGTAGCCTCCTGACAAGTCGTTGATCTAGAAGAGATGGTCGGGACCTGCGTCTGGGACCCAGGGGGTACTCAGGATAATTATTTTTTTTCTATCATTGAACCATGCATAAATCTTCTCCAGACACCATCTAGGACCCTGATTGGAAAAGAGGCACCAAAAAGTGGCATCTTCAAACCCTGGTTGGGTAGGGGATGAGGCCCTTACACCTTCCTCATCAATAAACTAGGGGTTACTCCAAATGTTAATAGTTTTTCAATTCAGAATCCTCCTACCCAACCCTTTTTCTAGAAGCCTACGAGCCCCCAAAATGCTTCTCCATAGGAAGATTGGACGAGGGCCAAGATAGGAGGCGTGGAAGTCCTTGTGGGGAAATTATTTTTCTCGAAGAATGCGCACATAGATATATAAAGGACGGTTAATCAGGCACGAACCTTGCTTAGCCAGCCGTATGTCATTAAAGTGAAAGTGATTCTGGAATCCCATAACTCTCTCAGAGTTGGGTTTGCACTATTTCTCCCAGGAAATCCAGTGGGTTCTATTCCTTCCATCATTCTCCCCCACCATAAGTTGGTTGTGTGTGTGTTGATCAAGTTGACAACGGCCAGCGGAAGCTTAAATAGGGACATAAAATAACTGGGGATAGAATGTATTACAGATTTAAAAAGGATCTCCTTGCCAGCTTTGGATATTATTTTGGGCGTCTGGCCTGGGATTTTCTTCTCAATCCTATCCATCAAGGATGAAATGATTTATTTGTTGGAGTAGCCAATAACCATGGGGAGCCCGAGGTACTTATGGTGTTTCTTGACCAATTAGATGCCTGTATATTCACGGAGTTCTTCTTTCTTGGAAGGAGGTACCCTTGCAGTGAAAGAGATTTCCGACTTTCCATGATTGATTGAATGACTGGATTCCCTCTCGTACTGTTGGATCCCATGGACGATCACCTGGCATCCATTATTGGTTGCTCTGGAGAAAAGGAGGCAGTCTTCAGCAAAGAAAAGATGTGAAACTGGTGAAGAAACAAGGCACACCATTTCTCCATCTAAGGAGATTGAGGATGCAATCCTGGAAATAAGGTTAGAAAAAACATCAGCCACTAAGATAAAGAGAAAGGGGGAGAGAGGATCTCCCTGTTGAAGGCCTCAGGATGGGGTGAATCCTTAGGTGAGATCCCAATTGACCTTGATTCGGAAAGAGATGGTCGAGACACAGTGCGTGACCATATCAACTCATTTTGAGCAGAAGCCCATTTTCAGCATTACGACTCTGAGGAAGTGACATTCTACTTTATCATAGGCCTTAGTCAAATCCAGTTTCCAATACATAATCCATATTTTCTTAGTGTAGTGTGTATTCATGGAGTGGAACACTTCATGGGCCACAATTGCATTATCAGTGATCCATATCTAGGCCATGAAAGCACTCTGGTTTTCCGAGATAATGTTAGGTAACCAAGGACTCAGCCGATTAACTAATATATTTGAGAAAATATTGTAACAGACATTGCACAGGATGATGGGTGTGAAGTCAGGGACTGAAAAAGGTTTCTTTATTTTAGGAATGTGGATGAGGAAAGTTTCATTGATGGAAAAAATTATTGTTTTCCCAGCACAAATATTCCTCATCAAATTGCCGATGTCAGAACCGATAATGTGACAGTATTGTTTGAAGAAGAGGGTTTGGAAACTGTCTAGGCCCATGGCCTTAGTGGGATGGATATGTTTCAAATCCAGATGTTACTCCTCATCCGTCACATCTTTGGTGAGTTGTTGATTGATCTTGTCAGTGATCACAAGTTTAATGCAATCATCCACTTCAGTAGAAATGAGAGGAGTTCCTGCAGAGAAGTTGTTCTAGAAATTACAGTTCAAAGCATTGTGGATTCCAACAGTTTCAGAGACTTTGCTACCATCTGGTTGAGAGATGCAAGTGATATAATTCCTTCGGTTCCCAGCTGAAGATTTTTGATGAAAATATTGTGAATTGGAATCCCGTTCGGTGATGTGGGTGTCCCATGCCCGCATAGCCCAGAAGTTTTCCTGGACATGCAGGGTCACATCCAGATCTTTTTGAGTGGCACTGATATAAGAGAGATTGCAGTTAGATGTGGGTTTCTTGAGTAAGTAACACGTTTTCGTTTCAATGAAATCACAGTTCCTATCGGGATGACATAATTTCATGTCGCTCCAAGACCTTAGATCCGATGCGAACTATTTGAGATTGAGTCCAATATCCTTGTGATTAATCTTCTAGCCTGATCAGATAACTTCTTTGCATTACTGTTATTTTGCCCAAAATCGTACAAATCTGAAGGGTTTTCTAGAGTACCTGTTCTGTTCGCCTTGACTGCTATCAATGAAAATTGGGCAGTTGTTTGAGTAGTTGAGCATCAGGTGGACGATGTGTAACATACTGAAGATATATGTCCAATCTGTTGATCCCAAAAATCTGTCAAGTCGTTCTGTGATGCGGGTGCAATATATATTACCCCGTAACCATGTGAAAGGATTACCCACATAACCCTGATCGACCAAGTCCACCCTAGTGACTACATCCTTAAAATTTGACATCGACCAAGATGTTCAGATGGTTCAACCTCTTTTTTCCTTGTGAAACATAATCTCATTGAAGTCGTATCCGAAGATAATAGGGCTTGGAAGATCGTCACGCAACTTGAAGAGGAGATCCCACAATTTCCACTTCTCACTATTAAACTACCAACCATATAATCCCACTAAAGTCCATGGCAGGGTGTGGTCCGCATGAATGGATACAACCACATGGTGCGAGGAGAAGGAAAAGATCTTGACGTTAACAATATCCTTCCATAGGAGACAGATTCCCCCAGAGTGGCCTTGTCAGGAGACCGGGAGGCTGCCTTGGAAGCCACATTTTAGAGCAATGCTTGTGGTGTCCTTGTTTTATAGTATGGTTTCAGACAGGAAAACCATATCAGGGCGACTTTGGGTACAATTTCACTAGAGCATGCCGACTGTTCATGGGTTTCCAGGCCCATGACAGTTCTAGAATAATATGATCATTGATCTAGGTTGGGTTTGTGTCTTTCCCGCCTCCGCATTTTAGTCCTCCAAACTTGCTTTTCCACTCGTTAATTTCTATATTTTAGGGGAGTCCCCCACTGACAGTCTTGTTTCAATTTGTGTTTTTAGTCCCCCAGGTTTAGTGTCTTCCTGTTTACTTTCTCTTTTGTCTCGTTTCACCCTTTACTAAGTTCGACGGGTGATTGGGCCTGGTGTTGATGTTCCTGTCTTTCCATCTTAATTCTCTGTTAGGATGACTTACATGGTCATTTCTAGATCTGGGTTGGGAACTAGTGGTTCAGTGTGCATCTGCTTTGGTCTCGAGCTTTGATCTGGAAGAACATTTGGTGAATTCATTGGCTCTGAAAAAGTTGAGACGTTTTCCTTTAGGGGGGAAGGATAAATGCGGTTTCCCCCATGATTGGTTGAGCTCTCTTTAGGGAATTCAGGTGGTCCATGCATGATGGTTTTTCCATGTTCAGTTTCCACCTGTCTTGTGTGGGCCAACGTGAGATGTGCACGATCCTTTTTTCTTCTGACTTAGGGATGAATGAAAATCTAGTCATTTTGGCTCAGAGCCATGGGCCATATTGTATAATGATATTACCTGATCCATTATCATGATTTGAGACACATGTTCTTTCCAGATGGCTGAGACATCCACAGAAGAAGAAGGTTGGGAGGTTCTCGAATTCGAATGAAATCTAGTTGTTTGTATCATTGAGTTTCAGAAACATATCCCTCATCAGTGGCTCCGACACTTCAATACCAGCTCTAATCCAAACCCTGGGTCCCCATTATATAGGGTTCGAGTAATCCCATTCAAGGAATTGACCAATGCAGTCCCCAATTTCTCTCATAACACGTTCCGTTCACGCATAAAGAGGGATTCCTTTGATATGTTTCCTAAATGGGGAACATGTGACCGAAATGTGATGGATATCATCCCCCCTTTGAATTCTTCCATGAGGAGGAGTTGGTTATCAACAGACCACAGCCTACCCCTAAAGATTTTCTCTCTATCTCTACCATTGAAGAACTCGTAGACAAAGCGATTGTTCCCCGCTTCTCAAATGGCCACTCCGACTTCCAATTCCCAATGATTCTGGAGGTTGTTTTTGAGGGACCCCCAGTTGGTTGAGATATTTTCCACAAACATTCCAACAACCATCAAAGACATACGTTTCTCCAAGAGTGTATCTTCATTTCTTCGAGCCTCGATATGCACTTTATCTTTTCCTATTAGGGACATCCTCTTCCATATATTCACTAAATCCTCCTCTATTGATCAGTGCACATGGGATGGGGAAGCACTGCAAACAAAAAACTGGTGTTCTGTAAGCAGTTGTAAGTTGTCTCAACTAACCGGGAAACACAGCAGTGCGACCCTCTCTTCTGGGGAAACAACAAAAGATCACTGTAGGCACCTGTGACAAAAGAAAAAACCCAGGCTCGGGTAAGACACCCCAGTTTGCAGCCTCCTTCCATGAAGAGGTTTTTCTAGAAATACTTTGCTGAAAACCTCTGCAGAGAGGCTTCACGGTTAGTGCATCCACAAAACACCTCCCTCACAACACAAGCTCTCCGTAAATCCATTCGGCCTGTGCTGAAAGGCTCACCATAGTGGTAGATTTGCGGGCTTCCTTCATTATTCAACCATGATGCTCACCTCGGGATTCACCAACGTTCCCAGGGTCTTCGTGAAGTAGGAATCCCTCGCTTCACTCTCTGCTAATTAGTTTTCCTATGCACCACTCTCCGCGAGTCACATCAGCCACCACAGAATGGCACCACCGGCGGTAACGTCGTGGCCTCCCTTCCTGGACTCCCTTCGTGGCTGGGACTTTGTGAGTCTGTCATAGTATTCATAGTGGAAAACGAATTCATTCTGAGACCTCCACAAAACAGGTTTCCTTCGCACCGCCCCCTATTCAAAACTTTTACCTCCATTCTTGTGTGTAGCAGGAATGATTATCTCAGTCAGTGCCTTCAAGAATTAGGTGTTCAAATGAATGCATGAATTCGTGAACAAATTGAGGATTTGGGAGCAGGATCAACCCCCAAAAGCCAGATCTGGAATCGGTGAAGGAAGACTTCAGTGGGATGGTCTTCATGACATCATACTAGTACAGGTGCAGAATGATTTTAGAAGCTGGGAAAGAAACCTCGAACCCTTTTCAAAAACACCCAACCCTCTGAAAAGTAGGATGTGGGGTTCAGAATCGAGCATGGGGAATAGATTATGGAAGCCGTCCTTCCTAACCACGGAGGAACCGAAGGATAGGCATGGATCCAAAACCGGGACTCTCTGTAGAAGATGGAGCCCACCTAAAAAATGATGGATCTGGAAATCCCCCCACCACCATGAGTAGATCAGTGAGGAGGAACTCAAACTCTAGGAAGAAACCTAGGAGGGACACCCTCATGTGGGAGAGACTACATTTGATAGCTTCACTTTTTCATAGGGTAGTTCCCCCACACTTGATTGGTAATTTGTCCTCAAACAAAGGCTTAGACAAGTATTTCAATGGAATTACCAAAGAGAAAGGTAAATCCATCACAAATTATATCAATCAAATGAATATAAATTTTGAACAAATTATCATTAAAAACTACAACATTCACACTTCATGGATCTCTATGTCTATTATGTTAGCTAAAAGATTATACTTAATCCAAAACATCCAGTCATTCATTCATTAATCAATTCTTCTTAAAACTAAATTTTCCCTTTTTCATTACCAGAATGTTCCATCCTCTATTTCCATCACTTTATACACTTAGATTAGTCAAGCCTAGGTTTCGTCATCTCCAATAGGTGCGATACCACTTTTATAGGTCAAACACTCTCATTGACGTATATTTCATTGAACATGATGAAAGTTCAACCAAATTATTGGCCATGCCTTTGAATATCTCAATTTTTTTCTTTTTCTTTTCAGTGGGGTGAGATACTAGAATACAATTGAGCCCAATTTCTCATTTCAACACATGATGCAAATTTAGATCAAGCCAATAGTTTTTGAAATGAAGACTGTGTAATAGCCACTAGTATGACAACAATAATCCCTAAAACCCCACCTCTCTATATACACAAATTGACTTCCATTTTAAGGGGTTCCTTAATTCAAATAATACAATCAAAAAATCATTTTTAAATAATCTATTTTCTAAATGAATGAATAGATGTTCATTTTCAATCATTAGAACATTTATTCATGTCAATGTGAGGTTTGTCAATCTAGACATATTAGCCATTTTCATAGATAATTTATGAAATTCATTTTTATTTAATTGATATAAGGCTATAAAATCTATAACATGCCTTTAAGAATGCCTAATATTTCATCATAGGTAATTAGGGAAAATAATCAACTGTTTGGGGTGCCAATTGAGGGAGCCCTCCCCCACACTTAAAATCGATCATGGTCCCCCTGTAATGGTTGTAAGGTAGATAATGGTGGGAAAGGTATGCATGGAAGGGGAGGGAAGAAAAAAAGAATCATTTAAGAACATAAAAAATCTCATGAATGTTAGTATAAAATGTATCATAAGTGGTGTCTGAGAGCCCAACAAGTGGAAGAGTGCATGTAGCTAAAAAGAATAAATCCACCGCTGTCTAAACAAAATTACCAGATGAGTGAAGCAAGTAAAAGTAAGACAAGAATCAAGGAGATATAATTGCATCACACAATCACATGATAACATTCAAGCATAACAATTGCAAAATATAGTACAGTAACATAAGATAACGGGAATAATTAATAAAAATAAACGACATCAATGAGATCTCGTAGATGGATCAAAGAGATCGAAAAATAATGTGTGTGCAGATTCATCCCATGTCAGATCAGCAGTGGGAAGATGGGTCGGCATAGTGTCGGCTGAATCAGATGTGGCAGAAGTGTCACCCATTGATGTGGAACCCCAAGCATGAAAGGGATGTAATGGGAGGTCTCTATAGATGTAGTAAGAGGGAGTATGTGGGGGAACAACCTCATAAAGTTTGGGAGGATAAATATTGGCCATGATGTGTCCTTCCCCCTCTAATTGAGTGCATTCAAGATTCCAATGAAACATCAGATACTGATCCTGCTACTACTTCCAAAATAGGTTGGGGTCAGCATAAGGGGATCCCTATAGGTTTGGGTATGATGGGTAAGGTTGGTAGTATGGTGTCCCCATATAGTTGGAGGAGATGGTAGAGGAAAAACGTGCATCCTGGGGTATGGAATGATGAGATGCAGTAGGTGCGACATCAGAGTCCTCTTCTTTAGTGACGGGAGGTTGCGGTGTAGCTGGAGTGGCCCCAAGAAGACTAGAAAGTAAAAAATCAGGACTGTCAGGCTGAAGCATCCTCATCTGCCTAAGAAGTGTAATATCCAATATGGAGGTCATAGGAAACTCAACAAAATCTACCTCATCATACTCAAGATCCAGCTGGTGCATTAGAAAAGTTACAAATGACCCAACAATAAAATATCCCTTGGTATTGGAAAACATCGTCTTTAGGTACTGGGGGAATATAAAAACATGGTTAACTCTGCTTCAAGGATCATAGAGTGTAAGATTAACAAATATAGTTTACTCATGTTCCCCTCACTGTTAGATCCGGCAGTGAAGCACGTGGTGATAATGTGATGCAGAACATGATGATTTGGGTTAATAAATTTGAAGGCTTTGTCCTTCTAAGGCACAAATTCTTTACCAGGGTAGGTAATGGTATCCCAAAAAGGTTGATCAGAAAAGTTATCCCACTTTAATGGCACCATGACATATATGACACTCTGCACATGGGCTCTATCATAATAGCCCAAGAAGATGAAAACTTGCTCAGTCAGAAACAGACCCATTTTTTCATTAGGAAGAATGTGAAATCACCTTCAAATTCACTTCTGAATCCCCATTCATCCTTAATATATCAATATCTATATTGAAATATATCCCCAAACTCGAGAACAAGTTCCATGTAGGTTTGATAATGGACCGAAAGGGTATGGGTCATGTTTCTTCGAGAAATATACATCTACACATCTTCTGCAATCCATAATAGCTAAAGATTGTTGTTGTTAAACTCATGGTGGGTTCTAATTTAAGGATTAATTAGGGTTTTGTATAGCATAAGTTCCTCTTTATTACTAAATCTAACATAAGGGCCAAGGGATGAAGTAGAACCAAAGCCATGAGCACTTTTGGACAAAGGCATGGTAGGTTGGGGTTTTTGGGGTCTAGCACCTACAGGTAGAAACAAGCATGCAACAATAATTCACACAATCAGAAAAAGTTGAGATAGAAAATGGAATTTCAAAAATAAAAGAATCGACAAAACCTAAGGGAAATCCCTATATCTAGAAATTAAGGTTTAGAAATTATGTTTTTGGTTCAAAATCCTTTGTGTGGACATTTTTCATGATGAATCATTGAAAATAAAAACAAAATAAATCTGAAAGTAAAGTAAACAATAAGAGGAAATAAAATAAAATTAAATGGGAATGGGTTAAAAGGGCTTATCCAAACCCAAGCAAGAAAAGGAAATGAATATTGGAGAAGAGAAAGTGGAGTGGAAGGAGAGGAAGTAGAATAGAAAACATGCCACTGTTGAAGACCCGAACAAAGGAGGAGGGTTTCTGGAAGAAGAAGGTGGTGGAGAGGAGGAAGTTGTTGGCTTGCATGACTTGGACCAAGGAGGGCACACGAAATGAGAGGGGGTCTAGGGTTTTAAGAATTTTTTTAATTTGATACATGATCTGAGGATCGCAATTTTACAAACTATGCACAAACCGTGTGATCACCATTGTAATTAGGAGTTCAAGGTGCATAGTCAGCACACGATATACCAAACCATGCATCAACCTCACAGTTGGTACCATTTTATGAAATTTTGAAACGTTTCCTATTTTGAACATTAAACACCCCTTTAAAACTGAAATATTTGGCCCCCCTTGAGTTATAAGAGAGAGAAATCTATTTACATAATAAATGCAAGGCCTTCATTATAAAAACCCAATAAGATATTTGGACTTGTAGTGAGAATTTTAAACTAAAAAATAGATTAAATGAAAATAATAATAATAAGTGTTCTTAGGCACAATAAAATAAACTATTACATTGAAATATTTTTTTTCGAATGTCTGGTTACCTCCTGGTCAGTGCTACGTTTAATGTCTCGAGCTCGACTTACCTAGGCCTTGAGATTCTAAAAATACATGGTAGAGACCGTGCCCACCATGCCTTCCATGATAAAATAAGGACTTAGGCACTGCCCATTTACTTTGAATGGTAGACCATCCTCCCCATATATTTACACCACTCCATAGTGGAAAAGCATGATAACTTGATAGGGTCTTGACTAATGGGATTTCACCTTGCATGGAAAAAGTTTCAGATAATAATTAAAGAGTAAAACCTGGTCCCCTAGATAAAAAGATTTATGGGAGATCATGTGGTCTTGGACCACCTTCATTATCACCTTATATAATTTGGCATTCTTGTGGGATGACTGCCTAATCTCATCAAGCTCTGTCAACTTAAATTTACTCTTTTCTTCAGCAAGCTTGAGATCATAATTCTAATCCTTGATATCCTAATAGGCCTTGTGTTCCAAATCCATTAAAAAGTGACATGGTTTTCCATAAATCAACCTGAAAAGAGACATACCCAAATATGTTTTGTAGGCTGTACAATAGGCCAAGAATGCATCATCTAACTTCTTGGACCAATCCCTTCTTGATGTTCCCTCTTTTATTTCCAATATCTGCTTCAACTCATGGTTACAAACCTCCACCTTAGCACTGGATTGGGGATGATATGATATCCCTTAGTTATAATTATCCTCATATTTCAAGAGGACATCAAAATTTGTGTTGTAGTCACTGATCCATACTCACGGGATCCCAAACCGGTTGAAGATATTTTTCCTAAGAAACTCTACAATGACCTTGGTCATGTTATGAGTTATTGCTGCGACTTTCACCCACTTGGAGGCATAATCAACACATACCAGAATATATGTGTTCCCAAAGGATGGGAGAAAGGGGCCCATAATGTTGATCCCCCACACATCAAATACTTACACCTCAAGGATAGGGTTCTGCGAAATATCTGCATGACAGCCCATGTTTCCCTTTCCATGGCACGAATCACACCATGAAACAAAATGACGAGTGTCTTTGGGCATGGATAACCCAAAAAAATCCAGATTGTAAGATCTTTTCTATTGTTCGATCTAACCAATGATACCCTCCTTCCATAGAAGAGTGACAGAATCCCATAATGCTTTGAATCTCTTCATTTGGTAAAAAATAGTGGATTACCCCATTGACATATGAGTGAATGAGTAGGGGGTCTTCCAAAAAATAACTATTTACCTCTGATAGGAACCACTTCCTATATTGAAATGACATGTATGGATGGATAAATACCGTGATAAAGTAATTTTCAAGGTTGGAGAACCATGGTTGAGGTGGTACTTCAATAGAGAATAACTTCTTATCTGGGAAATTCTCTTTACTCTCCTGATTTTCTTCAATTTCTAAATGGGGAAGTTCCATCCTGTAGAGATGATCGACCACTACATTCTCCCTACATTTCTTGTCCTTGATATCTAAATCAAACTCTTGGAGGAGGATCACCCAATATATTAGTCATGGATTGGAATATTTCTTATCGAGAAAGTACTTAAGTACATCATGGTTAGTGTTAACGAAAACATTGGATATCACTAAGTACGAGTGAAATCTGTCGAAAGAAAAAACCATGGCTAAAATTTGTTTTTTAGTAGTGGTGTAATAAATTTGGGCTTCATTCTGTGCTTGGATGGAATAATAGATTATTATAAAAATAAGGTCTATCTGCTATTCAAGCACTACCCCCACTGCATAGTCACTCACATCACACATTTTCTCAAAATTATCCACCCTATTTGGGGAAATTATAATGTGAGTTGCGAACAGACATTATTTAGAATCAGGAAGGTAATTTTATATTTTTCATCAAACTCAAAAATAGAATCCTTTGACAAGATATTGGTTAAGGGATAATCTATGTAGGAGAAATCATGGAGAAATATTCAACAAAACCCCACATTCCCTAGAAAGCTCTAAATTTCTTAGACTGATGTGGGAATGGGAAACTATGAGATAACTTCAATTTTGCAAAAATACACATTAATTCATTTCATAGAGATCCTGTGGCCTAAGATTATTATGTGTTGTACAATGGAATGGAACTTATCCCAATTGGGAACAAGATTTTTGTGCTCACATTATTCAAGGACCAACTCCAAATTCTTCAATAATATAGTGAATGAATGCCCATATACTGATAAGTCCTCTAATAAAACCTCTAGAATCTACTCCTCCATATCATGGAATGTTGATAACATGAACTTATATAAGGTGGATAGGGAATTTCACATCTCGAATGACATTAAATGTCTTGAAAAGGTTATGTAAGGATAGGTGAATGTACTCTTTTCTTAATCCTCCAGGGCAAAAAATATTTTTTTATATCCCAAATAACTATCTGAGAAACAATAAAATTCATGAACCTTCAATATTTATATAATTTTATCCATAAATGTAACGAGAAATGATATTTCCATGTAACATCATTCAACTTGTTGTATTCGACACACACTCGCCATCCCGTGACAGTTCAGGTCAGGATAGGCTCATTTTCTCAGTGGTTACCACCGTGATGCCACCCTTCTTAGTTGCCACCTGTAAAGTACATACCCATGGACTATCAGAGATCATATATATAATTACATTATTTAAAAGTTTGATAACCACTTTCTGGACAACCACTTTCATGGGGGGATTTATCTTCCGTTGTGGTTGAATTTAAGATTTTTTATTGTCCTCAAGAAGTACCTTCTGAGTGCTAATTATGGGGATTATTCCTTTGAGATCTACAACCATCCATCCAGGGGATTGTTTCCTTCTTTGTAGGACTTTCAAGAGAGTCTCTTCTTGGTTTTTTGTACGTGAGAAATTATGGATCACTGGGAGTGTGCTTTCCCCACATAAGTAGCCATATTTCAACTAAGTTGGCAGATGATTCAAGTCAAGATGTTGAGCCTTGGGAATGTAAGGTACAATTGGCTAGACCTCATCCATCTCTAGTAAATCTAGAACCATAGATCGCTTCCATTAATGGATGCCTTAACCCACATTAAATTTTATCTCCATCAAATCTTCTTCATCCTGGTTATCCTCAATAATGGTTTCATTGCTGAATGAGCAATGTGTCATGTGATATTATTTATGGCCTAAACAATAATCCATTGTTGTCATTGCACAACAACCCACTTTTTCCCATAAGTTAAACCTATTTCACAACCTTGAGGATGTTGTTTGAAAATTTCTCATCACCCACTCAGATGATCATCACACCTTGGTGTACATAAATTAAAACATTACCGATTTCCAAAAAGGGTCTTCCAAAAATCAAAGGTGCCTCTTGAACATATTCCATGTCTAGTATAATGAAATCTACTAACAAAATTAAAATTTCCACGTTTTCCAACACATCGTACAATGTCCCTCGAGGGTATTTGATAGAACGATCATCCAATGGTAATGCCACTCGGGTTGGATTGAGATCATTCAACCCTATCTACTTGAAAACTTTGAAGTGCATAAGATTGACCCTCACCCCCAAATCAAAGTGGTCCTTTCCAAACATAAATGGTCTGAGAGTGCATGGGATCATGAATCTTCTTTAATCTTGGAGGTTAGGAGTAAGAGTCTGCTAGACCACCAACGAGCATTCCTTGGTCAAAGGAATAGTGCCCCAAGTCCTCCATCTTATTTTTATTTGAAAGTATTTCTTTCATAAACATAGTATAAGGTGGAATTTGGTTAATGCCTCTATAAAGGGAATATTGATGTGCAACTTCCAAAATACATCCATGAAGTTGGAAAATGGTTGGTCTAGCTTTCATTGATTCATCCATGCTGGAAATGTCAAGGGGGTTCAAAAGGCATAACCACTTCCATGCCCTTACATTGTGGGGCTCTGAGTTCTTTTACCAATTCATGATCTGGGGATGATTTCTTAGCTTCATCTTCTTCATCTAAGGATAGTGTGGAACGATTAGGGTTTGAAGCATAACCTTGACTCATAGACACTTTCAGGGTCATCTCCTTCCCACTTCCTAAAATCACAACATTAACCACCTCTCTCAAGTTATTTTTAGTATTTCCCGATTGTGTAATAGGCTGCCTATAAGAGAGCTGATTTTCCAGATTCCCTATCCGGTTCTTGAGTATTCTAATGGATTGTTCTCGGTTTTGAAACTGTGTTTCAGAATTTGTTATAAATTTATACATCATTTCCTTTAGCCTTGAGGGAGGTTCCTACTGATTATGTGGGGAAAATTGTTGAAGAGGTGGCTGTCTTGGTGGTTGAGCAGGATGAGGGTTTTGAAACCCTTAGTACAGATATTCTCCTTACCGAAATTTATTGCATTATTGCTACCTTTAGTATGGATTCTGAAATTGTTATTTGTAGTCCATTTTCAGGAAGTCTTTGTGTTCAAGGGGAGGATTCTTCTATTATTGTCCACAACATATATTATAATTTTATTTCCACCCCTAGTTTTGGTATTGAGGGTAATTACCCAACCCTATTTTAAATGAAACATAATTTATCTTGCTTATAGATAGTACAACACTTGCCCTTGGGCATTCACCTATAGCTTGATTATCTCCACAATCACTAAATACCAGTTGGTTGACAGTGTGAAATTGAGACACATATTTAAGATTAAAAGCATCTATTTTATTTGACATGACATCAAGTTGATCTTCCAGCATGGTGGTGGCATAAATATTATGCATTCCCCTCTTCTAGGTGGCTCTCTCTGAATTCCACTAAAAACTATTCACTGAAAAATCCTCAAACAACTCGAAAAGATCCTCTGGATATTTTCTTCATTATAGTTCCTCTAGAAACTACATCCACCACTAATTTGGTATTAGTGGTTAGGAATCAATAGAAAGTCTGAACATTCAACCACAATGGTAGCCCATGATGAAGGAATTTTCTTAGCATATCTTTAAATCATTTCCACGGATCTTATAAAGATTCTGAGTTGTGCTACTTGAAGTTTTGTATCTCATTCCTCAAGGTGACCATCTTCGAGGGAGGGAAATACTTGGAAAATAAATCTTGGGCCAATGCCTTTTATGTAATAATGGACCTTTGAGGCATCCACTTGATACAATCCTTCACCTTATCCCTTAATGATAAGGGAAAAAACTGAAGTGAGATAGAATCCTCTAACACTCCGTGGTACTGAAACATGTCACATATCGCCAGAAAATTGGATAGGTGAGAATTTTGGTCTTCACATGGAAGGACACCGAACTAATATGTATTCTGAATTAATTTCTTGATCTTTAGCCTGATCTCAAAATGATGGGCCTACACTGGTGGTCGTGCTATACTACTATCCACTCCCTGAATAAAAGGTAATGCATACTCAATAAGAGTATGACACCGAGACATCTGTTACTAAGTTGCTTGGGGAATGGACTATTGTCTTCCCTGTGGGTAATATGCCAGCTGATCTTAAGGCAGGTATGGGGCTGCTCTCACAGAATATATTGTCGCAAATGTAGAGGTCTGAACCCCATCAAAACATTCTATGAAGGTCTTTGTTTGTACCTCGACATGTTCTCCTTGAAATATTCTAGTTTATTTGGATGCATCACTTCATCAAAACATAGTGTCAGGTTTCCCTCAATGATGAATGGCTACCCAACTCATTGGACATCTGTCGGTTCTTCCTCCTAGTTCGCCATGGGGTCGTTCTGGTAGTGATCTCCCATAAGTGCCCGACTTCTCCTGAACAACGTTCATTCAATACATGGACCAATCAGATGTATCTCTGATGACTTGACACTATTGGAATGAGTGACTACGCCTCTCATGTACCTAAATTCCTGCACAAAACTAACAACTAACCCAGCATAAAATGAGAAAACCTATGGAAGAAAATGAGATTAAGAAAAGAATTTTTTTAGAACATTTTCTAAATTATTGAATTAAAATCAATTAACAAAACACCATTAAACATATTACCCAGCAATTGCGACATAATTTTGTGGTCAGTTTAGCTGAGGTATTTTTTTCGAAAAACCAAATTGATTTCCCTAACTTGAAACTAGTATGGTGAAAGTATGGGGTCGATTCATAGGGGTTAGTTTTTGTGTATGTGTCTCTTTATTTGAAATTAATCATGTGAAGATGTGTAATTTATATATTATTGATTATAGTCATGGTGAACAATTCTAAAAGGAAACTAATTACTTGGACTTTTTCAATTTATGACAGATTAAACTTTTAAATAGAAAATGTTCAAGATTGTTCTGCATAAATGATGATAAAAGGATGTTGGGGTTGTGAGATTGTGTGGACCATTAAAAATATATTTCCCTATCATGTTGTATTGTTCATAATAACCCAAATTTATGGGTTAATTGATTTCATAACTCCCTAGGTTTGGTGAGTTCTGACTATACCGGTAGAAATGAACTCCTTGATCTAGAAATTGATTTCTACAAACTTTTAATTATAAGCCTCCCTATAGAAACAAATATGGCACCCAATGACCATGGGTGTACTTGCCGTAATTTCCTCAAGGATCCTTCGAAACTTAGCTTTCTATCTAATATGGGGTTTTCCAGTGAAATTAGACAAATATGTTTGGAGAATTATGTGAGGAATAATGAAAAATACAAGGATAGGAAAATCCAATTGTTAATGAACCCCCAATTCATCCACAACCCCCAAAAAATGGGGGTTTAGTTACTCATGGAAAGGAGGATGGTAAACATACTGAAATAGATTTAAGGCTTCATTATTGTGAAAAATAGAATACTGAAAAAAAAATCACAATTACTAAGTACAAAATCCTAAATCCAACTTCCTTCCGAAAATTCTATCAATTCCCAGACTCCAGCCCACCTAGAATAGCTCATCCTCCTCCATTAGCTTCCTTAGCTCTCCTCGGTCAAAAAGAACATTTTTCATTGGTCCATTGGCAGGTAGAAAATAATTTTCTTGGTCAAGGATTAGGTAGAAAGTGGAAAGGAAAAGAAAAAGGCTGCAGTGATCCCTATGGGTTGGACACACAGCTTGGTAGGTCGTGCGCAAATCGTTCATATGGCTCTATCTTCAATAAAAAAGGCTCACAGATTTCATTGTTGGGTTACATGGTTTCATAGACCGTTCAGAGGTCATGCACATGCCTCTCTTCAAAAATCTCAAAAAATGCACATGATCTAATTTCTAGGCCTCACAGGTTGATTGGCCATGGGGTGGTAGTGCATGACTCACTATCCCAAAATCTTCAAGTCTCGCAAAACTTGGTTTCTAGGCCGCATGGGATGATAGACCATGCGGCGGCCATGCAGACTCCTCTATCTTTAAAAACCTCATCCCTGCATGATTTGGTGCTATGTCGCATGGCCTGATTGGCCATGCAGAGGCCGTGCAAGGCTCTCTTTCTCAGAGGTACACTCAAATTCACAGTTGGTACGCAGTCTATCAACCCATCCAGAGGCCATGGTAGTTGCCTATGTCTTTAAAATTATGAGTTTCCCCAACCTTCAAGTCATGAAACTCAGCCTGGGTGACTTGAAATCATCATGCATCATGGGAAAGGGTACAAAATCCTAAAATTTCCATCTGAATCTCCAAAAAATTCATTGTCTAGATGCTTGATCCTTTGGTGACTAGAAAAACCAATCAAGGAACATTACACTTACGAAAATCATGAAAAAACATCCACAAAATTCCTTTTAATGATACTAAACCAAGTGGAAATTCGATATTCAGAGTAGTGAATCATTTCTCATAACAACAATTACATGTAAATTAAACTGTTACTTGTCATATACTTTGATCAAATCACATGGGTGGTTCAAAATTGAGCAATTCATTCAAAAAAATATTAAACAATAATATGCATACAAGTGTCAAGGGAAAGTGAAAATCCCATACTCTTAACCCAATCAATTACAATCTAATATTATTTTAATTCCATTAACACCAATTTTATTTTTAATAACCCATAAAAGGGAATAAAAGTAAATCCTCATTGGAATCAATGTCTGAACTACCAAAAACATCCATATAAGGAAACACACCCATGGGGTAGACCATCATCAAGGTATATAACCTATTTAATGATTTAGAAAACCTATTTAATTACATAAATTAAAATAGGGAACAACATAGATCAATTATGAATAATGATGATTCCCAAAAATATATAGGCGACACTCCGACGTATATAAATATCTCAACAATTAACGAATGGAAAAAAACAACCTACCTTAGGCTTGTACTGGTTGTCTCATCCAGTATCAAGCTCTAATTCTTCATGGTTTTGGAGAAATATGAATAATGGATGAAGAAAATGATAGTAGATCATATGATCTTAAATACAAATAGTGCAATTGATATCCAGAAGAATCAAGAATGAAAAAAAGGAATCAAGGCCTTACTATTTTAGATACAATAGATGAACCATGTCTGAATTGAAGATCAGATGATGAAGGGATTTTAAATCCTAGAATAGGCTCATATGGGAGCTCAAAATCATGACCCTCTACTTTGAAATGATGAATAGAAAAATATTTTTTTTTATGTTGAACAAATAATATGGGAAAGATGAAAGTTCATTCATATAAATTGGGCCACATGGTTTTGGTGCATGGTTTTTCAAAACATGTGTAATTTTTCATGGTCAATGCAAGAGAAAGGGGAACTTTCATTGTTACTCTAAAAGGTTCACTAACGATGTGAAAATCATCCAGAGAGACTTTATTAAATTATGCTTCAATGAACACCATGTTGCACGGGCATGAATATCGTCCCACATGGTTTCATCAAACCATGCATCCTATAGGCCCCCACTATCTTGCCTCACACAATTTAGTAAAAAAATGTGACCATCCCCACACAGTTTTCACTAACTATGCTCCAGGCTAAAAACACCAAAAATAGGTGTTCTGGGTTCTCGAACAGCCCCATACACCCTCGATCCTTATATGACCTCTATGAGCACCAACAATAGGCCATATATAATCCATTAAATAGAGAATTGAAGGAAAACACAAGATATGTACCTCAAATAAGAACAAGGTTCTTAAAAACTTCCCCTTAAAGTAATTCTTCCATGAATATCCCTTCTAAGGGTTGTGAAAAAATATTTGAGAACAAGTCTGGCCACTGTGATCATGTGTCGGCCTCCCTCTCCCTCGTATCCTCTTACTGTCGGTCATGCCACATTAGCACCCATACTAAGGGAATATACCATCCAAAAAATCCTTCGTTCTATGATCCACAATTCATATAGGGTTATCATCAAAGGATACATATACATGTAACTGATCTTCCTTAGGTAGAAAATTATGAGACGGGTCAGCAAAGTGACGTTGCGGCTGAGAAACGTGGAATAAGTCATGCATATACTTGTCCCTCTGAAGTAACTGCAACCAATAGGAAATCAGCCTCACTCTCTCTAGAATATTAAATAGCCCAACATATCTAGGAGAATGATTACCCTGTATCCTAATCCACTTATGTCCCAACCTCAATGACATCTTTAGGAAGACATGATCCCTGACATTGAACTCTAGAGTTCATTTGTGGTGATCAGTGTAAGATTTCTGATGAGACTACGTAATATCCATCCACCTCCAAATATACTTCACCTACTTAGTGGTCTCATGGAAAAATGAGGTCCTAGCATAACTACCTCTTCTGACTCTAGCCAATACATGGGTGATAGACATGGCCTACCATATAAATCCTCATATGGTGCCATATTAGTAGTATCATAAAAGTTATTATGTTAGGAAAACTCAACCAATGGTATGTGCCTCTCCTAATAGCCCCCAAGAATCCCTGATGCATGCCCACAACATGTCCTCAAGAACTTGAATCATTAATTTTAAATATCCATCAGTCTAGGTGTTGTATGTTATTCTTAAAGGAACCTATGTACCAAGTTCCCTATATATACCTTTCCAAAAACAAGAAGTAAAGAAGCTTTCGTATCTAAAATGATAGAATGTTGGAACCCATGTAGTAATTCAATATCGTAGATGTACACCCTACCCATCCCAACAATTTAGATGGTTTACTTAATCGACATGAAATATGAAACCTTTGTGATTATTTCAACAAAAACCCAAACAAAATCATTACCTCTAGACAATATCAGTAAAACCATAAAAAAACAAATCACTCTATCATTCAATTTATACTTGGGATTGTGTAGATTCTATTGAAGAAAGACAAGTCACTGGTGTTCCACCTTCACCAGATGATAGGTGGATAAGATTATGAAAAAACTACCTACATCTATTATCATACCTGGCCACCAATATTGATGATGTAATACTTGATACATCTTGGTGACACTAGGATGCACTGCCTATACAGTGACATGAAAATTCAGTATCATATCCTCACAAATGTCTATTGAAACCCATATGCAACCACGTAAATACAGAACCTCACCCCCTCCCACAATCCAACTAGAATGAGCGTCATCACCTTCCTCACTCTCCAATAGAACAAGTCCTTCAGAGTCTGATAGCTTCCTCATCCTCACTCTATCCAATAGGGTATATTTGACATCTATGTATGAATTAAACATATTTCCAGGACTATTGCGAACCTTTAAATTTATCTTAGAGAAGAAATCCCTAAGCTTCCACTCATTACTGGCTTGCTGCACTGCCTGTATCTGAGTCCTCTTGATCAGTGCATCAATCATTACATTACCATTACTAGGTGTGTAGGTTAGCTAAAAGTAAAAATACTGAAGGTATTTGACCCACCTCCACTACCTTAGATTTATATCATGCTATGTAAATATTCACTTGGGGCTATTGTGGTCCTTGAACAACACAAAATTTTCTCCTAGTAAGTAATGTCTCCAACAATACAATGCATGAACAACCAGAACTAACTCGATATCATACATCGGGTAATTACTATCATTTTTCCTTAACTACTAAGACCCATATGCGACAACACAATCCCAATTCTTAATAATATATCCTAGATTGATACCTGATGCATCGTATTATATAGTGTAACTATTTTATGGATCTAAAAAAACTAGTGTTGGTGATGAATTAAATCTCCCTTTTAGCTCCTAAAAGGCCATCCTGCATGAATATACCCATAAATACTTCCCACCCTTTTTAGTCATGAACATTATTGACAATAAAAAATATGATAAGTCCTATATGAAATGCCTATAGTAAACATCCAGCTCAAAGAAAAACCATACCTCAAATATATTCTGGGGATGCTCCAAGGAAACTACTACTCTCACCTTATCTGGGTTCACTGATACTCCTATCTCTGAGATGATGTGACCCAGGAAGTGAATCTGATCCATCTTGAAGTGGAACATTCTGAGCATTGAATAAAACTAATACTCTCTTAGTGCATTCAAATGATCTCAAGATGTTTGGCATGTTCTTTTCTATTGTGAGAATACAACAAGATATACTTCATGAAAACCACAACAAACGAGTCATGATTAGGGTGGAACACATGGTTCATCAGTGCCATAAAGACTATAGGTTTGTTTGAAGACTGAGAAACATTACCATATACCCATAAAGACCATACGTACTCCGAAAGGTTGTGAGAGGTATGTATGATAATCCAACATGTTCCTGATGATAACCTGATCTCAAATAAATCTTAGAGAAAAACCAATATCCTCAGATATGTTCAAAGAGATCATTTATCAAAGAGAGAGGATAGAAGTTCTAACCATGAAATGTTTCAATTTACAATAATCCTGAATTAGATTCTTGATATTGTCTACTTTTTCAGAAAAAGAATGGAAACCCCCATAGATAAGTACTGGGTTGGATGCAACCATTTGCCTTAAAATTATCTAGCTACCTCTTGTACTCTTGAATCTCCATCATATAAAAATTGTAAAGAGGAATGGATACCGTTGAAGCTCCTAGGACAAGATCGATAGATAAATCTACCTCTCATAGGAGGAAAATGTGAAAATTCATCTAGGAAGATGTCCCTAAAATGATCAAATACTATAGGGAAGTCAATTTGATATATTCCCCAGTCATCTAAATATTAACTCACAATCTAGATTGTTATGCCACCTAACCCCCAATTCTTAGGTCGATTTCGGAATGCCTGGACATCTCATTAACCCTTCTATAGAAATGATCCTCCATCTGGGGATGTAAAACATACCCTATGGTGATAGAAATCAAAAAATATTTGAAAGTAAACCAACCATTCCATCTCAAGAATGATATCAAAGTCTATCATCTCGAGGAAGTAGAGTTCCCATATGATGTGACACCCACAAATATCATGGGGTAACTCCCAACACTAACACACAAATTCTATCCTAATCCTTAATAGAGTGTCTAGCATCATAAGACTATCATAAGTAAAACTAATTGAGCTCAATGCTCTCTAAAACGTTCAAAAATATGAAACCATGTGAATCCCTTGTATGAAAAAGAACATAAGCTTAGGAAGAGGCTATTAGAATAGTACCTCTAATAGTAGAAGGTTTGGGATCCTTCTTCTGCTGTGTATATTGCACTACATATTCCTGGTTTGTACCATGGCCCAATGACACTTCCTAGATACTGTATGCTAATCCACTCTACATCCTTGGTGAACCTTGGGTCTAGATAGCATGGTCACAACCACCACCATATCCAAAATAATCTGATGCACTCTTTCTCCCTATCTGTTGAGAAACTGTAGACACCACTCCTTAACATAGAGATGGTGCAGACCCTCTCCTACTGTCTACTGGAGAAAAAATTCTACAGAAGCATTATATATGTCCCATCTTTCTTCAAGATCACTACTCAAATAGGTACCATAGACATTGTGGCCTCATATTCCCTATCCTACCACACTTTTAGAACCTCAATTAGATACCTAAAGATATATTTTGACTGCCAATATCACTGCAAGGAAGCCTCAGACGACACTTCCTACTGTTTGTTGACGTAGTACCAGACCTTGGTGCCGAACCACCCATGATCACAACTCCATATTCTCTCAGGTTACACTATAATCATTACCTAATTCAGTATAGCATAAATGGTAGTCATCCTCAAGAGACTTACCTATGATCTGATGTCGTATCTAAAACCCTCCTCAAATCGCCCAGCCTTTGATACATCATCACCAATCAAAATATGTATAAAATGTGGAATCTAAATAAAACATGAAGAATATTCCATAACGAACGAAGTTCTCTACTCCAGATGCATTAAATCCCAGGCTCTATCTGCCCCCAATGTATCAGGATAGACATAATCCTAGAATATTATCTGAAAATATAACCATACAAAATCCAAATTATGCTTCATATAAGTGGTGACATCCCACCATCTCTTGGAGGACTCACAGAGCATACACGTCATGAGCTTTACCCTCCTCTTACAAGTTGTCTCTAAATTCTCTAAGATAGACAGTGTGGACTCTAGTTATGACTTCACACCCTATGGTCATCCATTCCCCCCAAAAGTGGGTGGATACTATTTTTGGAACACTCGCATTAGCTCTACCATAGATTTGGAATGATGTGGTCCTCCCTTAATGGTTTTCATGAACCTCATAAAGACATCATTGAAGTGTGCATCAACACTTGTGTCTAGTATAACTACTGGTTCAAAAAATATGAAAACTGGAGGGTCCACTGGAAGCCCATGGCCAACCACCTATAGGGAATGATCATCACCACTCTCCTAGTATACAATTGGAGGTTTTCATGGTGGCATGACTCTACAATTACAAACACATACCTCAGTTCAAGATCATTATCAATGTTTCATCTCAAAAGTGTATGTACTTAAATGGGTAGGTCAAAACCTTAATCTATGAAGTCACCCATCTACCATCCCTAAGGGTCTATTCAAGGTGACAAAAAAATGGTAGACATTAAAAAAATACCACTACTAAGGTCGATTCTGGTCAAGTTCTCAATTATAATCCATTTCAGTTTCACATGAATTCTAGTTTCATATTTATCACATCTAATTTCTGAAGTGTAATCCATTAGTGTGCTAAATTCCAATCATTGGGGGGCCATACTCCCTGTAAATAAACATATGGAGTCCACCTATAACACATAATAACATAATCAACTTTATGAATGAAACTTGATCCACCAAATTCTGATCCATGAGGGCCTATCAACATCATGTACCGAAGTTTAGTGTTCATCCAAACCACAACATAGAATTGAAGAATATAAATATCACAACAACAGGCCTATCTATCACAAAAACTATCACAACAACACCAATCAGTAATGCTCTCCAAATGGCATGGAAATTATTCATGAAATGTAATTTCTAACAAGTTCCTATTTTATACATGAGATTTCATAACCTCCTCTTATCATATTCCTACACTATATAACCCACAATACAATGAATAATAACAACACAACAAAAGTGAGTCATCCAATGGTGAAATCAATCAACTCTAATAGCTCAAAATCCAAAAAATCAACAATTCAATACTAAGAAATTTGGATTTTCCCAATTTGCGGGGTAGCTACTCCCATACACATCTTACTAAAAAATTCCATTTCCTTCTTATCCCTTTATATTATTGCCACATATAAAAGAAAACTAGAAAAAATAAAACTTCTAATTCCACTTTTTAACATCCCTAACTTGGATTCCACTAAACAGTGCACCGGGCTCGGTTATCCAAATGGCCTCAAGTGTATCTCCCCAAAAGATATGGGATTCTTACTATCATTGATAGCCTAGGTGTGATAGTGAGGAGACTATGACCTCATTAATAGAGTTTAATATACTAAATTATGATAATAGTTCAATAATGGAAGAAATAAATACCACACAACATAATTAAACAATGATAGAATGATAGTATATATAAAATAGTTTCATATCATACACAAGCTGATGATACATGTCACATGTTCTAGAAAATATCCAAAATTAGGTACACATAAATCATATACAATACATGTTCCAAAATTAAAAAATGACTAAAATTAATTCTCGTAGCTTCGCATGTCTCATCATTGTCTCATGATCTCATGATCCTAAGCAACATATAAAATACCTATAAGAGGTAGGTTTCTCTTATCAACACATACAATCATATAATCTATTTTTTCCCAAAACATGACCCAATTAGTCTATGAGACTGAGTCCCATCAGAAAACCACCCAAGGTCTTTGAAAATCTATCATTGAATATATATACAACAGGCAATGTTCAATAATGAAACTAGTGATCTAGAAATTACTCAAAAGTTATAAACCCATAGTAACTAGATTCCATTTACATTACATTCCATTATCTATTTGAATTTATATGTATCGAGATCTTGATGAAGCCCGACATCCTCTGTACAATTGTAATCACAACAGATGCCTCACAAGGCCATCTAAGTAAGAATAAGGGAAGACTGATTCCAAGAATGTGATTTGTCTTGGAAAAATCACCATAAACTATTCCATTTCAATTCAATTATAACCCTATCCTATTCTTAACATTCCTAAGATTGAATTAGAGTATCAGTCTTGTTGAAATTTCCAAAAACACCCTATAAGTCCATCTCGGTGATCATCTTAGGAACTCAATATCACTCTTTGTAATGTATAATTTCACGTCACTAAGCCCATCCTAAGTAGTTTTATAAGAAATCCCCATGTATCACTCATAACATATAGTCAAATTACTTTTGACCCCATCCATGGAATCCCTCAATGGATCCACGATTCACTCGGCATAAAAGTATATCCACTATGATCCCATCTATGGAATCCATGGTACCCTCACGACTTAACATTACTAAAACCTTTGAGCCCGTCCAAGGAATTCCAACAGAATCCATTGTTCAGTTAATGTACAAGGTACAATAGATATATGATCCCATTCATGAAATTCTAAATTGAATCCATGGTTAAACCCAGACAAATTGCTATTTCACCATAAAAAATTTAATTAATTATTTCATTAGCTATTATAAGGCCAAAACTAGAAGATTATAATATAACTCACCACCAAGGGGTGTCTCATGAAAGGACCAAACTCAACGGCTTGACCTTTCATTTAATCATATGGGAATAATTATCATAAAAATCGTTACACGAAAAATAAACTATTACGTGGAATATGCATTGATATTATTACATGGGAAGGTTCACAATTAGAGAAATTGATTCCAAAAAATATTAAACAAGCATAGGTATACAAGGGTCAAGGGTCAATTAAAACATCCCACGCAGATAACCTATTTAAGTATAATTTAACACTATTGAAATTTCATTATCAACTTATTTCATTTTTAACAATCCAAAAAAGGTATCAAAGGCATGCCTCAAAGGAATCCTAGGAAAAATGACATGGCTCAGTTATAAATTTCATTATAAAATAATTTCATTATTTAATACACCTATTCAATTACTTAAACATCGATAAGAAATTACATGGTTCAATTATAAATCGATGCCAAACCTAAAAAATGGGTCTGCGACACTCTAACATTTATAAACAGACCAACAATTAACTGAAGGCATGAGCCAACCTACCTTAGGCACATGCTAGATAGATTTTATAGTATCAAGATTTTATTCTCCTTGGGTTGGGAAAAAATAAATAACCGATGAAGAAAAGGTTATTGGGTTATATGATCCTAAATCCAAATAGCACAATTGATATCTAGAAGAATTAAGAATGGATGAAAAGGAATCAAGGCCTCATTATTGCTGATCCATGGTGATTAATCTTGTTCAAATTAGAGATTAGATGGCGAAGGGATATGAAATCCAAGAATATTATAAAGAGGGAGCTCAAAGGCATAACACTTTGTTATTGAATGAAGAAGTGAAAAGGATTTTTATGTTTAAAACACCAATGTGGCAAAAAGATTAATTCACCAAAATAAACTAGGTCGCACATTTTAGGAACACCCTTTTTCTTACCATGCACTATTCTTCATTGTCACGACATGAGAAAGGGGGAATTTCATAGTCCAAAAACTATGTTCAAATAAGGTGAAGACCCTATGTCAAAATATGATGAAATTGCAGACCATGTCCCATGGGAATTCGCCTCCACCTGTATGGTTTCATCAAAATGTGTGGCCTATTGGCCCCCACTGTCCAGCCCCACATAGATTAGTCAAACCTTGTGGCCTACCCTACACATCTTTCACTAACCGTGCACTAGGGTAAAAACACCCAGACATCTAATTGCAGGCTCTGGAAAACCCTGGCACACCCTCAAGAACTCTAAGACATAAATGAGCATCAACCATATGCCCTATTTAAATAATTAAAAAGAGAATTGGTAGAAAAAAATCCTTACCTCATAGAAGAACTAGTTTCTTACATGAATGGATCCCACAGGAATTATTGACATTATATTCAGACCATTCAAGGTGTGACAAATCCTAGTAACCATGTGAACTACTATAGCTGACTTAAGTCTTCTAGAAGTCTCTCAAACTATGAATTTTTTTTGAAAACACCCAAGGCTCTAAAATAACACTAATATAAATAAAATATGTAAATAATAACACATGATTGTGATATCATAACAATTTAAAATAATTGGAATTGAATTTATTTTTTATGGTATTCAGAATTTAAATAATTATAAATACGTAAATATGATAAATTATTATTTTTAAAATGAACATCACATTTTCAAGGATTATTATGAGGTTATGTGAGTAATGGGACATATAAATATCCTGTGGTTCCTTATGTGACATTTTATAATGTCTTTAGAGAATGATAATGTATTTGTAATTGGCACTACCCAATTACAAAGTTAATCTCAACATTTTGGGTATGTTTTAGAGGTTTAAATTAAACAAGGTTTTAAGTGAAGTTACAGAATGTTAAACAAAATCATTTAACCAAATTATTTACCCATGAATAGTATATGTGTAATTTTTATGATTTTGTAATTATTCTCTCCTATCCTTCACCTAATCTATCATATTGAGATAGAAAGATAAAAAATTGATCAATATACATTTTTTGATAGATCACATGATCGTTTAGATATCATACGAGCATTGTATGGTATTTGATTTAAAGTTCTTAGACCTAATACTTAAAATAATATATTGGCAGAGCTTTGGTATATGTGTGGATGAACTGGAGGATATCTATAATTGAGTCTTCAAGCTACAACAATCCATGAAGAACATATATCACTATGATCAAGGATTTCCACAAAGATACCATTTTGATTTGGTTTTCATGCCTAATTATAAGTACATGAGTTCCTTATAGTTAATCAGATATCAATTAGTAGAATCATGTTATTTATGATAAATGCAGTGTAAAAAAATCAAAATTTATCTATTTTCATGATTCAATGGTGTGTTTAGTTCCTTACATTGAATGAGAAAGAGTTTTTAATTATTTAAGTAAATTTTGTTTTTTAAATTTGACCAAATTCAGATAAAGGTAATTAATATTTTAAAAATTCCATTGAAAATATGTCAATATATGTGAGGACGAACAATAAATGGTTTCTCAAATATTTATAATTTTTTAGAAGTTAATTAATAATTTTTTTACTATATATATATATATTCATACTACCAGTGCATGAATTTTTGATTGGAGGAACAATATTTCAACAGTGAGATTCAGGTTATAGCGTGATTAGCTATCACGGGATGAGTTCCTGGAATGAAATAATACTCACTAGTGAATTGTTTCCCCCATTGGGGTGTCAGTATTCTTGGCATGGTATAAGGAAGATATAATATAAATAACCTGTATTTAACAATAGAAAACATAGTGGTAGGAAATCATGATTTTCCATGTTGAAATTTTCTACACCATTGATTGGGGTTTTCTTGAATAAGACAATTCCCTAAGCTGATGTTGTGATTATTTACACAAAAAATATTTTCTTCAAAAATTCAAATAGTAATAGATGGTAGCATATAGTCATCCCACACACGGTCTAAATAGGGTGGATGAACTATGCCTCACTGAATACACATTTATGTAATCCAACTTAGTTAAGGCATGGTCATTCAAAAACATACCCACTCAACTATACCAGGACCTATCTCATATCCATTTCTAGTCTAGACAGACAAGATAAAATAGAAAATACTTTTTAAAAAATAATCAGGAATTTATTAAAACTATCTCAATTTTCAAGGTATATATAAACAATTTATTAAAATTATTAATATTATATATTAATAAATTTAAAAATATCTCATATAAAATTTTAAAATTTTAAAATTTTAATTTTTCCATTATGTTTCATGTTGACTGATTAGGTTATGAGACAAACTTAGGAATATATTCTTATTTAGTTATAATTTTATTTTAGTTTTAAACTATAATAATTATTTCTCATTTTGATGATATATGAATCATCCCTCCCGCATTAAATGTAGACGGTACTATGTTTTTACATTTGAGTGAAAAAATTTAATTCCCACATCCCAAGATCCCCTTATTGTGTGTATGTGGACAATATATAGTTGAAACAGTTTTTCAACAATCCGGTTTGGGTGAAGAGTTAATGTGTGACCAAATAAGTGAAATTCATGAGTACTTTTTAAGTACTACAATATATGTTCTCTCATGTCTCACATTATTCCCATTGGGACTCAATTGAACCATTATCCACTCAATTTATTAACCAATAAGAAAACTCATGATCTTTTCATGATTTCTTCATTTTTAGTCAAGTATGGTTAACTACATCATTATGTGGGTTCTACATGATAAAAACATATTATTAAGAATAATGAAAAAAATAAATATTTTTTGGATTAATATTTCCATTTATTAATGGATAAAGATGTGAGTGTGATCATATAATATTAAGAATGATAAATAGAACTATATTTATTTTCCCAAGTGATATAAAATAAAAAGATAAAATAACTTTAGTTTTCAAGGATATACTGATAAGGTTTTTTAGACTCCAAATAGTTGTAACCCATAGGTATTATCAATATAATTAATAATTTTTACTCAAATAAATATTTATAAGTAGAATCTAGTTAAAAATATTCTATATTTAGTTTTTTTTGCACAAAAAATTATAAGGATGATATAGAGGAAAATTTAGGTACTAAATGAGATTCCTTTAAGATATTTTGAAGAATATAAAATAAAAGTAATTGATAAAATTAGTAAGGCAATATAATATTCTATAGGTTTACTTGTGTGAGAATATATTAACCATGCATTCGTCGATCACATGATTGTACAATGAATGTTTTACTAAACCCACATTTCCATATACACATCATAGTTGAGATGGTAGTATATGTTAGTTTTATGGGGGGGGATATATAAATTGCAATTATTTCATAGTTTTTTTTTCAATTATCAGTGTAAAAATTATCTACACTCTAACTACATTGACTAATTGATAAAATACAAGTTAAAATATGATGCGGTGAATAATTTTAGAGACTTAGGTGTTGGTGTGAACCATTTGTTTAAGGTTGTTTATAACTGAAAATGAACATAAATAGAACAAAATGTTAATCTTTGTTAATTATTATATAACCACTCAATATAATTACATATTCAAGATAGGAACAAATTGGTTAATTCAGATTATACTTCTATGTTGGAAGTACCTCACATTGTAGATAGTGGGTTCAAGATAGAATTCAGTGAAATCTAGGATATAGATTCATATTTGTTTCAATATGAACACTAAAATAAAAAAGTGTTTGTGGACATAATTTGTACAAACACATATAATACTTATGAAAGTTAGAATCATTATATTCACCCATCCAAGTGACATTTTGTTCAATATGGATAATGATTCCTCTAAGGTGAAGTAAGTTGTGACTAGGTGTGATTGAAAAGTTCATATGATTTAAAGAATTAATTTCATGTACCAAAATATAGTTTGTCATTATGGTAGTTTTTTTAAATTATGTAAAGCCACTGGTAGGTATTCTAGAGAATATTGAGATGGATTGTACAAGCATGGTACCAATAAGGATTGATTGGTTATGATAAGTATGCATTATTCAATCCATTTAAAGTATAATTTTCATAGAAATTTTATGTGATTGATATATTAGTAAATGGATTTCAATACCAAATTACATCCTTAAAACCGTAAAGAATATGTCTATATGATACGATGTGGTAATAAGGGTTGGGAATTCCAATATAGACAATAAAGAATGCTACTTTCTAGGATCCGTTACTGGAAAAAACAAAGAGAATGATTATATAATATTTTTTGGACTGATTTTGTGGTAGGATTTGAAGGTGGCTAGTTGGACCACTAGAGTTTTCCTTGGAAGGTATGTTTTAAAACATATGGGATATAGATAATTTTTTTATATATAAGATTGTAGAAAATGTTTCCAAGAATGAATTAAATTAGTAAGGTACATTTGAGGAACAAGACCAAAATAAGTGGATCATTGGGATTTTTACCTCATTTAATTGGACACATACTAACATAATATTGAAAAATCAAAGAATGAAAAATTGGTAAATATTTTATTCAAATTTCACCTGTAATAAATTTCCCCCAGTTTATTACTGAAAATATAAGGAGGGATTTTTTTTACTACATATAATAAAGATTATTTTAAAAATAAATGTCACCTGACATGATATGTACATAGGTTGTATGTTTCCTATACATAAATCCTAGAGACAGAATATCAAACCCAACCATAGGAACTATAAGGATGGAAGTCAATAATGTATGATAGTGCTTGAGTAATTAATGATATATTGGTAATTGGTTATTGGGGAAATGAGAAGACTTGTAAGTAAGGGGATTCAAATATAGTCTTATATTAGATCATGTAGAAATAATATTTAGTTTTAGATATGGTAATATGCAAGAGAAAAACATATTACAGCTAATGGTTTCCATGTGTACATAGAATAAGTATGTTGCAGCTTCTGATGTATCTTAAGAAGTTGGTTTAGTAATGAATTATTCCAAAATTGAGAGTTATAAGAAGATAATAAATTATCCTCATATTATGATGAAATTTAGAATATTGTATTATCCATGATATTTGGGATTATTTAGGATAAAAGGTATATAATCGATGATATCATCTATTGAGCTATTTTCATAGAGCGTAAATGTCACAATTAGAAGAATAACGATCAAATATTTTATGACCCATTAGTTGTGGCCATAATCATTAGAATCATGTTTATTATGTGAGGCCAACAACATAGATATTTAATAGTTGGCTCCATTTAAATATTCAGCCTACTCTATTTTCAGTCCTATAATTAATGGAATGTGTTGTTCCAATTTTGTAAATATTTCAAGTAATGAATATTAATAAATAACTTATCAAAAGAGAATTTTTCTTCTATAGGTCATTTAATATAATAATTTACCTTGAATATTTCTTTCATTAAAAGGTCATAATATTCCACCATTATGATTTGTTTTTTGAAGTATTATAATAATATTTTTAAATATATCTCCTATGATCTAATGATATCTTATGATTGGCTAAAAATGATAAAATCCATTAGGGTTAGGCGATATTTAGACAGTGAGAGTACTTATCATGGAGGACACCCCTGGTAAGTCCAAAAGATAAGGTTATCATAACTAATTCACCTATATGAATTATTTATATTTTATTTTTCAATGGAAATTCAAATCAATGAACATATCTACCAGTCCTTAAGATTGAAATTATTTTTAATGGATACGTTGAGTCAATACATTAATGTATTGAAAAGAACATAAATTTTTTTTATTTTTGGGAGGAAGGATACTTTGGGTATGTTAAGAGGATTTTTAAATTTGGAGTTAGTGGGATTCTATATCTTTGGTCATTTTATGGAAACATAATGTTCTATTAAGTTGATGGATAGGGTAGTTTTTCAATGATTTCATTTCTCAAAAGACAAAGAAAGACATATAATACATTTAGGTTGATTGAACTAGTGATGTAACCTATATGACAAGACATTGATAAAATGGGATTACATTACATGGTAAGAATTCATATGATGGATTCATTTATATAAATTATCATTATCCCTTTAAATACCATGATTTGTTTCTAGATAATTTTATCGATATATGCGTTGGTCCACATGTTATAGAGATAAGGTCCTAGAGGTTCACACACAAAGTGTATTCATAGGTACCACAGATTTAGATGAACTGGAGTTCAACATGAAATGATACCCATGTGTAGGGAACAATGGATGTTCATGTGGACAATAAAAGTAAATTAATTTAGTTTTATTATTCCATACAAGAATAATGGGAGTTAAATTTATTTCTAAATGTAATTGTATGTTATTTATTTATAAATAAGTGAAAATAAGATAGTACTATTTTTCAAATAAATGTTACATGTTCAAGGTCTGTAAAATAATTTCAAGATTGATGATCCAATTTAATGACCATGGTTCATGACATTACATTTTATAATGAAACGAGTGAGTGATGAAATTTTCATGATAACCACTTCAAGTTTAATTACTTATTCATGTTTTTTGGGATATTTCCAAAGTTATAACATTTATGAGGGATTAAGTAAAAATTGTGAATGTTGAACCTAAACATTTTTGCTTTTTTTGTTCCATGGATATTATAGTTGGACAATAGATATATTTTTTGGATTATTATTTTCTTTGATCTCATATATCATGATTCTAAATATAGAAATATCATGAATAAATCAATTCCCATACAAAGATCAATCATGTGATATTTTAAAAATCATAAAATCATTGTAATTTATTTTTTTCTATGTTTTCAATAATAAATTAGAGAAATTTTTTTATAGGGAAATTTTACATGTTTGTAATATCTAAAGTGTATTTACTTTTTTTCTTCAGGCTATGTTGATATAAAGGAGAGAATATACCGTTGAGATCATATAATTAAAAAAAGGTTACATCAGAATTTTGGTTTCCTATGTAAATTGAATTTCATGTGATCCTTTACATGAATCTTCCATTTCTTAATAAAACAATTTTATTTATTATTGATTCAGTATTAAAAACAATAGACTAAATTTATTCATGATTTAACTTCATTTCATGTTCCTTCTTTTATGGTTACATGGAACACCATTAATATACATGGGATGTAATGTTAGAAATTTAGAAGAAATAAATTATTTTTATGATGACCATACACCATGTTTTTTTCGATGATAATATGTAAAATATTTAATTTATATTCTGAGAAACACACAATAATCAGCTAGTATATTGTAACATCCTGGTTCTGAGTTCCACCGAAAGGTGCCCTGTACCCGGTAGGTCACATGGCCTCAAGCACATTTCCTAAAATTACCAAGGATGCTAACTAGAAGTGAGGACCTTGGGTGTGATGGTGGAAAAACTATACCCTCATTGGAAGAGTAAAGTTGTAGAAAGAAACACATAATTGTATCAGAAGAAATAAGAATACTATACAACAGTAAACAATGGATGAATGAATATAAATAAAAAATTGGAGAACATATATAAATGATACATGTAACATATGTCTAGGAAATCACCCAAACAAGTCATAATGCTCAAATATATTACTAAACCCAAGTATAAGGAAAACAAGAAAAAAACACCAACAGTATCGCAAGCCTCAGCTTGGTCACAAGATCCCGTACTCCACACCTATCAAGTACCTGAAATAAGAGGGCACTTGACCTTATCTATATCTTATATAATATAATCTGTTTGGTACCAAAGCATGACCCAAATACGGTGTGAGATAAATCCCAGTAGGCAACCACCAATTTATTTGTGACTAACTATTAATGAATATATGTGGAAATAAATAAGGAAAATGTAGTAATAATCAATGAAATATTTTAAATTAAATAGTCCTACAGTTTCAATTACATCCATTTAAATTTTTCAATTATTTAACAAAACAAAAACAAGCCACCCTCTGAGAAGTTCTCACAACCTATCCCCTATGGTTCAACCAATCGATCTGAATTAACCCTATAGTTAAGTTCTCATACCCTAAACCCTATGATTTAACTAATACAAGGATATAACAAACTACTATGTAGATCAAATGGTCAGTCCCCTTTGGTCTAATGAAAACAAAGACTCTATGATGACACACACATCATCAATTGCCACACCAACCTTTAAATAATAAACTTCAGACACACCAAGTAAGCACTCAACATCAATTCCCCCATTGGTCTCAAAAAGTTAACTATAGGCACTATGAGGGAGCACTCAACATCAATCCTCCCTATGGTATCGTAGCTCGATAAAAATAACAGACACTCTGTGGAATCCCTCAACATTAATTCCCCCTATAGTCTCACTACACATACTTTCCACATCCCTATGTAAAGTAATTGGGTATAAACAATATTCAACAGCCAATGTAAAACACAAATACTACTTGGATAAAAAACTACAAAGCATATCCCAGGATCAGATAAATCACTCCATCCTAACAAAAATAGGCATGGAAAGTAAGAATCATAATAGGATAAACTAGACCAAATGATCAATACCAAAATCAAACATGGGAAAACACCCCCATATAATGGAAAAATAACCCTAATAATAAAAAATATCCCTAACTCAACCAAAAAATCATAGAAAGAATCAACATGGTTAAAATCCCTAGACACGCAATACCCCAATCTATGGTATTGGGCACTATTGCACATAAAATTCAATGAAAAACTATGGGAATTCACCAACCACCTACCTTGGTGTTGTACGATCTATGAACTCTGGTGTCGGTCATTGAATTGACCTAAAACAGCATAGATCTAAAAAAATCTAAAAAATTCAACCAAGGATATCTAAAAAACAGGATAAATCAAGGAATAAGGATTTAGAAGAAGGAAGAACTTATCATGGTGATTCTAACACAATCAAAGAATGTTGATTCTGAGAACAGACGATTTATAGGGGGATTAGAGAAGAATCATGGCCTATGGTCTATCTGGGACAAGACGAGTTGGAAAGAAGGGTGTTATGTAAATGAGACTCAACCCTTTTATGAACTAACTAATAAAATGGAAGGTACAAGGAAAGCTCGTTTAATCTACACCCCATGTACACATCATGTACATACCTTAACCAGCTTCTGCATTAGGTAGTCTCCGGGTCACCCCACACGACCATGTACTCGGCCATTACACGGCTAGTACATGGTCACCAGGGGAAAATATGTACACTATGTGTACTCATAATTACACAATGTGTACTCCTCAGATTTCCATATTCTCATATTTTTCTAAAAAACACTATAAAATAAAAACTCATACATGAAAAAAGGTTTGGGTTCTAACAAACTACCCCCCATAAAAATACTCATCCCTGAATATCCCTATAAAGGCGGCATAGAGGAAGAATCCTCCAATAGCTTTGGCCACTGTGATCATACATTAATCCCCCTCTCCCAAGTCTCATCCTGTACTCACCCATGCTACAATATCACTCATACTAGTGGAACGTACCAGCCATAGAGAACATTTTCACTACGATCAAAAATCTGGATTGGACGCTCCTCAAATGATGCATCCACCTCTAGCTCAACCTCCTCAGTTTGAAACACATGAGAAGGGTTTGAAAATTAATGTCACAGCTGAGAAATGTGGAATATGTCATGTAGGGCCTGATACCTTTGAGGTAACTACAACTGATAGGAAACCGACCTGACTCTCACCAAAACTTCGAACGGTCCAACATATCTCGGTAAAAGATTTCCCTATATCTTAATCCTCCAGTGTCCCAACCGTAGTTTTAAACATAGAAAAACCTTATCCCCAACCTCAAACTCCAGAGTTTGTCTCCGTTGAAGAGTATAATACTTCTGTTGTGACTGTGCAGTATCCATCCTCTTTCAAATAAACTACACCTACATTGTGGTCTCTTGGACAAGATGAGGTCCCAATATAGTTGCCTCTCCTGCTTCTAGCCAACATAGGGGTAATTGGCATGGCCTTCCATACAATTCTACATAAGGTACCATCTGAATAGTTTTTTGGAAGCTATTATTATATGAAAAATCTACAAGAGGAATGTGCTTCTCCCAATAACATATAAAAAATTGGATGCATGTTCAAATCATGTCATCCATCACATGAATACTACGGTCAAACTGGATATCTATCTGGGGGTGGTAATATTTACTCAAAATTACCGGTGTACCCAAACCCCTCTATAGTCCCTTCCAGACTCGAGAAGTAAAACATGCATCCCTATATGAAAAAATGGAGTGCAGAAATCCATGTAAATGTATAAACTTCTAGATGTACAACCTTCACATATCATCTACACTGGAGGTCTCCTTGATCAGCAAGAAGTGAGAAACCTTCATGAAGATTTCAATGAAAACCCAAACCGCATCATTCCCTTGAGGCAATCTCGGTAAACCTATCACGAAGTCCATTGCAAAATCATTTCACTTCCACTATAAAATGGTAACTGCTATAAAATCCAGGTTGTTAGTTGATGCAATAAAATCACTTGTTGATAGGTGGAACCCCTCATGAAAAACCCAGTAACATATATATTCATACCTAGCCACTAATATTGATGATGCAGTTCTCAATAAATCTGGGTGACACCAGGATAAACTTCACAAACTAAGGAACAAAAGTCATGCATGATCTCCTCGCATATGTATGCTGACACCCTTACGTTCCCATGAAAACACAATATCTCATTCTTTCTTACACTCCATCCAAAAATATGGTCCTCCACCTTCACCCTCTCCCATATGACTAGAACTTCAATATGTAATAGCTACCTCTTTCACACTGGATCAAGTAGATTAGAGGTAACAGTCTTAGAAGATAGAAACCTCTACCCCTGTCTACTGTGCACTTCCAAATGCATCTCATAGAACCGATCAATAAGCTGCCACTCAGTAATGGACTCCTAAAATACCTGTATCTGAGTCCTTTCACTCTTTGTATCAACTACTTCATTTCTTTTTCCATGCATGTAGTCAAACTGAAAATAAAAATACTGAATGGACTCAACCCACCTTTTCTGTCTCAAATTAAGATCACACTGAGTGAAAAGATATTTGAGAGTTTTTTAGTTAGTGAAAACAAAAAATTCTCACCCAACAGATAATGTATCAAAAAACATAAAGCATGAACAACTGAAACCAACTCAAGACCGTTAATTGGGTAATTCCTCTCATGTGGCCTCAACTGCTGAGACCCATATGCAACAAATTCTTCTTCCAACATAGGAACCACTCCCAGCCTATACATGACACATCACAGTAAACTATATAACTCTTTCCCGGCTATATAAAAAAAAGTATCTGTGCTGAATTCAACCTCCCCTTTAGCTCTAGATAGTCTAACTCTCAACAATATGACCATAAGTTCTTCACACCCATCTTAGTAATGCTAGACTGTGGAGCTACTAAGCATTAAAAGTCCTGTATAAAATTCTTGTTGTATCCATCCATCCCTATAAAACTCCCTACCTATAAGACATAATTCATATGCTCCAAGGAAACTGCTACTCTCACTTTCTCTAGGTATACAAATACTCTTGTATCTGAGATAACATGGCTGATGAAGTGAATCTAGTCCATCAAAAAGTGGCATTTTGAGAGCATAGAATATAATTGATTCTATCCTAGTCTAGTCGAAACAATCTCAAGATGGGTATCATGGTCGTGTCGAGTGCGAGATTACACCAAGTTATCGTGCACGTAAACCACCATGAAGTAATCAAAGTATTGATGGAACACATTGTTAATAAAATCCATAAAAGTTTCAAGCATGTTCGTGAGACCGAACGATATAACCACATACTCGTATAGACCATAACAACTCTTAAAGGCTGTAATAGGTATATCAAATATTTCAACGTGAAACTAATGATAACCAGATCTCATGTAAATCTTAGATAACATCCGAGATCCTAGAAGATGATCAAAGATATCATCAATCCTTGGAAAGGGATATTGGTTCTTGATCGTCAATTGTTTCAGTTTCTGATAATCCACAAAATGTCATAGGGTTCTATTTGCCTTCTTCCCAAACTAGTAAGAAAACCCCAAGGAGATGTAATGGGTCGAATAAAACCCTTCTCTTGTAACTCCTATAACTACTTCATGAGTTCCATTAACTATGGTGAAGCCTTCTTATATGGAGGAATGAACATCAGTGCCACTCCTAGCAGACGCCCAATAGAAATGTCTACCTCTTGCTCTGAAGGAAAAACCGAACAGTCCTCTAGAAATACATCCCTGAAATGATACAACACTAGAGGAATGTCCATCTATGAAGTCCCCTGGTCACCCCAAGACATACTAGAAATATGGGATTTAACTTTTCCAAAACAATGATTCTCGGGTCACACTCTACTCGCCTTGACATCCCATTTCCCTTATATAGAAACAAACCCCCCCCTCCAGTGATGTGAAAATCACCATACGATGATAGAAGTTGACAACAACCTGGTTGGAAAATAATTAGTCCATTACAAAAATGACATCACAGTATTTCATGTCTAATACATAGAGGTCCCAAAAGAAGTGACACCCACCATCCTCAAGGGGAACTCCTTGAAATGACGTACAATATTCATTTTGGTCCCCAACAGTGTGTCCAGAGTCAAGACATCAACAGAAGTAAAGATACATAGCCCAATTTTCTCCAACAAACAAACATATATGAAACTATGGGATTCCCCATGTATCCATAATTATAGAAGCTAATACTGAGGTAACTAGAATTTTACCTCAAACAGTAGAGGTTCCAGGATCCTGCTCCTGCTAGGTCATCTCCACTACAAATGTCTGTCCTATACTGCAACCCTGTGGCCCTACTTTACCACCTTTACCTGATCCCCCCCATTCTCACAAAAATTTTATCATCTGGATACCACATCCATGACCTCCAAATCCTCTTGTACGGAAAAAAGAACACATATTCTCAGACTGATGAGAAACTGGTGAGGCTAATTTTGAATGAGGAGTTAAAGAGGAACCTCTGTCACCCACTTCTCGTGAAAATAAATGACAGAACCACTGAAGATGACCCATATTTCCTCAATATTGGAAAGTTATTTGGTATCTCGGGCAATGAGGCCCCGTATGCCCACCTTTTCCACAATTGTAGCATACCACCTTGCTACCTAAATGTGTATCCATCCTACTTAGATATCCACGTGTAGACTCCCTGCAGTGCTTCCTACTATCATCTAGAGAAGCGCCAACTCTAAATGTTGAACCGACCTATCCCATAACTCCAGAATACCTTAGGTTGCGCTATGTGATCAGCACCCAGTTGACTTTGGAAGATATGTTCATCAACATGAAGTTGTTAAACTAAGATCATATGTCATGCCTGTGACCATCCTCAAACTTATGTACTAGAAAAATCTCATCACCACTAGAATGTGTGTGAAGTGATGTAGCTCTGTGAAGAGAGAAGAACACTACATGATTGATTGAGTACCCTTATCTAAACTCAAGAACTATTAGGATTGATAGAAACTCAAAGTATCAAGGTAAAAGAAATCATAGAAGGTACACTAGAACTTATCCCACATCATAACCTGCTAGCACCCTGCCTACAAGATCACATCCAACCATCTATTGGTGGAATCCCAAAGCATATATGTAGTGAGATTAACCCTCCTCTCTAGAGGCCTCTCGAGATGATCAAATATAGATAACATGGTATCTAACCATGACTCAGTAGCCTGAGGTCCTCCATCCCCTTAGAATGTGGGAGGATTCTACTGCATAAAGACCCACGTCAAGTCTACCATAGACGGGGCATGATGAGGTTCTCCCTAGAAGGAATGTATAAGCCACCTGAATCTTTCTCAGAACTATTCCTTGACACCTGTATTTTGGAATGACAACTTGTTCTAAGACTGGCATAATGGGAGGATCTACTTGTAGTCCCTTACAATCCTTTTTCGGGGTCTGATCACTTCCCTGAATCTGGAATACAACCGGAGGACATATCAGTGGCTTGAATCTACAAGGTCAAGAGAAAACCTTATTTCGAGATTATCACGAACTGAAACATATAAGTGCAAGAAAGGAACTAGATAAGAAAAAATTCATGTTTAAAAAACTAGGGATACACTGTTTGTATGTACCCTACAAATCGTGTTCCCTTAAGCATTTACTTGTGTGTGTACTTCTTCCAAAATAGGTTGCGTAACACTCTAACCCACGACGTGTTCTTTCAAATGACACATCATGTACTTGAATCGATCCCCCCTGACCGAGTTCCTCTATACGACTCAACCAAAAAATTCTACTAGAACAAGACTACATTGTGTGTTCATACCATACAAGGTGTGTACAATAAGCGGAATGTATAACTTAATTTTCATCCACCTGTTTCATTAGTCACACGGGTGGACACACGGTCCCTACGACATGCCTTTTACATCAGATACATGGAATTTTGCTCCAAGGATTTCCCAACCCTGTGTTTTTGACCACACAACTAGTGACACGGTTTGAGACTACACAACATGTACAAAACATACACGACCTGTACTCCAGAGAAAAAGTTCCTTCCTGAACAGAAGGATACATGGTGTGTATTTAGCTATACACACTGTTTATTTTTTGTTTTTCGAGATATTTTTCCAAAAAAATACTCTGAGACCCAGTAAAACACTAAAACGAACATTAAAGTTCCATATTCCGATCCAGGGGGGATAGTCCCCATGAATCAAATCCTAGAATCATATTCATGTATTTCACAATGTACAATAGTGAAATAAATCACATGATCCACCAAATTCCAATCCATGAGGGCTCATAACACCTCAGGGACCAAAGTTTGGAATTCATTAAAATGAAACATTAAACACTAGTAATACCCTATCAAATAGTAGGTATTCTATCAAGGCATCTATCACAACATCCTGAATATCTAGAACAACATCTATCATAACAACATAAAATACGTAATGCACCTGAAATGGAATGGAAAGAATGAATGACATGTAATCTCTAGAAAGTGCCTATATGATGCATGAAATAAAATACCCTAATCTCAATGGGTTGAAATTGAAATAGAACCTCAATAACAACAAAAATCATAGAAAAAAACATGTGAATCTCCAAAATCGGAAATTAAATAAACTATAATAATTGAAAAACCAGAAAAATTGAAATATATGAGGTAAATTGGATTTTCCCCATACATAAGTTTACCAATCCTGAGCACAACTTATTACCAATTAAATATTTCATCCTATCCATGGATATAGGCTCTTAACAGTAAGTCAAGAAGAAAATAATTCCTATAATACCAATTTTTAACGTCTCGATTCAAGGTGCCGCACAAAGGTTACCCGTACATGGTTGGTCACATGGCTTCAAGTGCATTTCTCCAAACACCAGAGGCTATAGACTAGAAATTAGGGGATTGGGTGTGATAGTGGGTAAACTATACCCTAATTGGTAGATTTAAGTAGAAGAAATAAATAGATTACAGTATCAGGAGAAATAATAATACCATACAAATGTAAACAGTGGAAGACTGAAAGTAAATAAACAACTAGATCACATATATAAATGATCCATGTTACATTTTTCTAGAAAAGAATCCAGACAATCCATAATGATCTATACTAAACCGAAGTACGAGAAAAAGAAGAAAATAACTCCAACTACATCGCAGGCCTCATCTTGGTCACTTGATCCCCAAATCTACAGCAATCAATTACCTGAAGCAGAAGGGAGATTTACCTTATCTATACCTGCATCAATATAATATGTTTGGGACCAAATCAAGACCCAAATAGGGTGCAAGACGAATCCCAGTAGGCAACCACCCAATGATCTGTGCCTAACTGTCAGTGAATATATATGGCAGTAAATATGAAAAATTAAGCAATAAACAAGGATGTACTCAAAAGTAAACAATCATATATTTTCAATTACAGTCATTTAAAATTTTCAATTATTTAACAAAATTAAAACAAACCACCCTTTAAAAAGTTCTCTCAACCTATCCCCTCTAGTGCAACCAATCAATCTCAAGTAACACTCTCGGTATGTTCTCATAGACTAATCCATCTACTTCGTCTTATAAAAGGATATAAATACCTCCTTGGTAGCTCACGCGGTCTAACCCCTTTTGTCTCATGTAAACAATGACTCTCAAAGGAAGACCTCACCATCAATTCCCCTTATAGCCTTTTAATGATAAACTACATACACTATGAGGAAGCACTCAATTTCAATTCCCCCTTTGGTCTCATAATGATAACTATGGACACTCTGAGGGCTCACTTAATGTGAATACCCTATATGGTCTCACAGGATGACAAAAATAACAAACACTCTTTGGAATCCCTCATTGTCAATTCCCCATATGGTCTCACCACACCAATTTCCCACAACCCTGTGTAAAGAAATCATGAATTATTGATATTCAACAGCCCAAGTAAATCACAATTACTACTTGTGTAAGAAACTACAAAGCATATCAAAACATCTGATAAAACACTCCATCCTAGCAACCCCAGGCATGGAAAGCAAGCATCATAATAGTAAAAACTAGACTAAATGGTCAATACCCAATTCAAATATGGGAAAACACCTCCATAACATGGAAATATAACCCTAATCGCAAAAAAGAGCCCTAAATCAAGCAAACAATCATAGAAGGATTCAATAGGGTTAAAATACAATGCATGAAATACCCCAATATAGGGTATTTGGAACTTTTGTGCATAAAATTTAATGACTAACCACGGAAGGGCACAAACCACAAACTGTAGTGTTGTACGATCAATAAATCCATTGTTGGCCCATGAATCATCCTATATTGATGGGGATCTAAAAAAATGTCTAAAGAATTAAACCAATGATATATCACAAAAGAATAGAAATCAAGGAACACGGATCTTGCAGAAGGAAGAACTCACCATGGAAATTCCAATTCCTTCGACGATGGCTAATTCTGGGAATAGACAGATGATCGAGGGCTCAGAGAAGAATCACGCCCTACGGTCACTCTTGGATGAGACGAGTTGAGAAGATGGGTGGTATGTAAATGAGATGTGATCCCGGTATGACTTGGAAAATAAAAAGAAGAGTACATAGCATCTTCATTTAATGTACACGCCATGTACATACTTTAACTAGCCTCCGCTTTAGGTGGTCTCAAGGTCACCCCACACAGCCATGTAGCTATCCTTTACATAGCTAGTACATAGTCACCTATGACAACTAGGTAGGCACCATGTACTAATAAGTACACGATATGTACTCCTTAAATTTCCAGATTCTCCTCTTTTTCTCAAAAATTCACGAAAACAAAAATTCACTCCTAAAAAAAATTCGGGTTTCTACATATATATATTTTTTTTTGGAAAAAATAGTAACACAACATATACCCCTGATACATGCTATGTAGTTTGGTTTTATTATGAAAATTTTGTTTATTCCATTTAATTAATTCACATCATTACATCCTTGATCAGTGTATAAGATACAATAATGGTCACAAGTTACAAAATGCATATATCCTGATACATGCTGTGTACTCTATTTTGTGGCTATATGTGAAACATTATAAATGAGTTGATGTATAATCCATACATATGGTTATGTGTTACACAGTATTTACACTAGATATAAACTATGTGATCACAACTATCTCATGTTTCTTATATGTCATTCATAACTCTGTGTGTATTAATTACCTATTGTGTACTTTGACCAAATAGATTATATATTTTTTATCTGGTGAAACAATGTTGGGTTGCACAAATTGCACACTAGAAACATACTAGGTATCATTTAAAAATGTATTCCATATGGTCGAAAATATGTGACATTTAATAATGACACATATTATTCTCCCATATAAATATTATGATTATCCCAACATATCTTAGTGCGTTGAACATGAGAACATGATGCACATTTTTATATTAATCTTCATTTAATTTTATTTTATATACAGAATCATTAGTACTTCAAGATGGGAAAACAAATCATTATTTATCTTTTAATTACCTATTATTGATCACATGAAGGTGAACTATCAAAATTTATCTACATCTGGATTAAATATTTGATAAACTAGAAATGGAAAACTAAAAAAAAGTGTAATATGATCAATAATTTATAAATAAGTATAAATTAACTTGTGACTGAACTAATAACACTTGAAGGTTTTTAGGAATAGAGGAAGTGATTCATGCACTTTCCCAGTAATTTATTTCTTCAATTTATTTAGATAAAACCTTATAACTTGATAATAAATACCCTAAAATATTAAGATAAGTTATATTTTTGGGATATTGTTTGTAATTTATTTATATTAATATGAATTACCATTTCATAGAATAGCATTATTTTTATCAAATTGGATGACCCCTATTGTTATAACATTTTTTAGATGAAGGATATATGCACAGATTCCCTAGATGTTTATCCACACATGCTTTGCGAACCTTAGAACCTACTATTGAATCTCTGAGTGCTAACATTGACGAATCCTTCCACTTGCATAATTTTACATTGACAACAACAAGAATCCTTTATAATCTTAGAAGAATATTTTATTTTTATCTTGGATTGAGTTGGAGGAGGAGGATCAGTTGTTTCACTTCATGAGAGTATTCCAGAGGAATTTCTCTGTTGGGTTGAGAGAATTCTCTTGGGGTGATTTTTAATATAATTTCATAAAATAAAAATAGTAAACTTCACTTTAAATAAATAGATTATAAATAGACTATTGTAAAAATAATTTTAACCATTCTATAAATTCTAACTGAACCTCAGGTTGAATAATAGTAATAATAATATCATCATTATTATTTCTATTACGTGCACAAAACTGATAGATAATATCAATATCACTTATTAAGGAAATTAATTAATTTTTAATTTAAATTATATTTAGTATATTATTCACACCAAAACCATAACTCATACAGTCTATTCGTCTCAACATTTATCGAACCGTGAATAGTAAATATATATTTATAAAAATAAATATCATTTAATTATTCATTTAATAAATAAATATTATATAAAATAAATCATGAATAAATATTAATTTAACAATAAAATCACATGTATATTTTATTAAATAACTTTAGATTAAATATATGTAATCAATATAACTCAAATTATTATTATTCCCTGAAACTTGAGAATAATATTTACTATAATTCTAAATTAAAATAAAATTTAACTAAGGTTCAGGATATACAAAGCGTGTGACCCTATATGATTCTTTATTAGGGGAATTATGGTATCTTTCCAAAATTCCAATATCAATTTCTAGTAACATACCAGTTTACCCTTTGAGTAATACATTAATGTTACAACAACAACATCTTATGAATTCTCACTATGAAATATAATCCCTTTTTCTGAATATATCATTAAGAAGGTTTCATTAGCGGTGTTATAAACCTATATGTATAAAAAAAATATGATTGAATTTCCAAAAATTAACTTTTCATTATAACAACCATGCAGGTGGATACAATTAAACAATTCCCTTCGAAACAAAGTTCCATGGATATTTACTTTTATTAACATGGAAGATAAAAAATCCTTTATTAAGTTATTCATTAATGTCATATCAGTGGTTGCACACCCAAAACTTCCTACCATGTTGTAATATTATGTAATAATTTATTTAATAAATACATTTATATATGTTACAAATGATATACATTAATAATTATATCATGTATAAGGAGAAATACACATATCTACAAATAAGTATATCTAATGGGACATATAACATGTGGAATTCATATCGGTGGTTATGTTCTTATATCATTCTCTCTTTAATATTAATAAACAATAAAATCATTAAAAAATTTATTAATGTTTTTTGAGCCTATAACACTAGATATATTACATTATATTTGTCCCATTATATTGATTTTGTTTATCCATATAACATTGTATTTAAGGATATCATCATATAACTTCAATGTTTTCATCTTTGTAGGAATCTGATATGACTTTTTCATGTAATAGACACTCCAATGACATTATCAAATTAATGTTACATAAATTGAAACTCATGATGTGATTAAATATTTAACAATATTCTAGACCTTGAATATAACGGAAATCAAAAGTACTAAGTCGTTGGTTCTTTTGAACCAACTCCAACACATATAAAACCATTGGTCCCTATAATTTTTATTTTAATAACTATAATAGGTGGAATAAGATCTATGTTTTTATTGTGTTTTAGTTAATATATTAAACCACAATCATTATTTAGAAAACTAATTAATAACTCGAGTTTATAGATTAGAATTTCACTCTTGATACTCCACATAAACCTAATTCTTTATACACTTGGTTGTTAAATCAATGTACAATTAAGAATAAGAAATAATATATAATAAAGGGAGTCATTCAACATTTAGAATATATTTCATGACTATACCTCACCCAAACATCTCTATGTGTTAATATAAATATATTATTTCTACCACATTCCAAATAGAAAGAGTATGAACGTTATTATTTATAGAGGATCCTCTAGACAGATTCCTATAATGACTTGATCTCCATGATATGAGATCCCCCCATATACAATTTAAATAACTCATATATTTGTGAATTAAATGAAATCATTGAACGTTTTCACACTTTTTACAATCATTCCACATAAGTACAAATAGATAAGACCATCACATATATCACAAAAAGTTGAAATCGATTAGTTTTTTCTCCACTACTATTGCCGATGTGGGAATACTTATCTCTTTCTTAAAGTGGATCCCATATTTCTATCATGTTATATAATATGTTTGACTTATTTAGAAAATTTCATATGTGAATTCACTTATTTCCCAAAGGCTTTTCATGTGCTCCACGTGGCAATGCCCCCTTTCAACGTCCCCCAATTCCTAGTTTCCATTAGTTATTCACAAATTATATATTTAAAGTTATACCATTGTGTTTAACATATTTGTTTGTAATAGTATTATATTAATTTTAGTTGAGCTATAAATATTCTAGAAATTTATTTCCAAGCATCTTTTGGAGTCAAAAGAACTTGAATCAACACCTTATATGCTCTTGTCCAAGTAAATTAATATCATGTTAGTGGCATCTAGGAAACATTGGAGCACTGCATGATCATGGTTTTTGGACTAACATTACATTGATCTATGAATAAAATATTATGAGTGGATATAGTCCTTGCTAGTGTAAGAATACATATCTAATGTGATGTCAATGAAACCCTAGTTTCCTAAATTTTTTGGTTCCCACCATTTTTAGTAATTCAAAACTTTTTAAATTGCCTCAATTTTCAATCCAATATTAGATCCTCGTGATTTATTAGGTGATTAAGGAATCCTAAATTACCAATTTCTTGATAAAATTTGTAGAACTAGTTATTCAAGTGTTTCCCCGGGCTATGATGTGGTTGTTGTAGTCCCTACAAGTAAATTTAACACTAATTAGGGAGTGAATTTTATCTTTTTATGAATAAAAATATATTAAAATTGAGCACTATAATACTCTCAGGAACAAACGTGAGGCCCTATTATCCTTCAAGTATTATCTAGATCAATTCTATGAAACTATGTTATATTAGTCTTATATTTTTATGCAAGATCTGTTGGTGAGTTATTGGATTCTATAGTGTGGGAGTGGGACTACATTAGTTATTGGATGTAACCTTAAGGATCCCCAGACAACCTACGATGTCCCCCAATATAGTCATATTCCATTTCAAAGTAATGTTTTTTTCTTGATTCTTCATAAATTCTTTCATCTATATCATAGTCCATGGATAATTTATATATCTTAAAATTATAAAATTATATTTAATGAAATTAAAATTAAAATAATATTTTTAATGATTTTACATCAATTCATGAATGCTTCATATTGAGATATTATTCCCAAAACTACCAATATTACACAAATTACCATTAAACTAATAAATATTATAGAAAAAACGTAAAAATACAATATAAAAACCATTAAAAAAGTAATTTGTGAAGTGAAACACCCAAAACAATTGTTGGAATATTTATCCTTAAATAATTTATCTCAACCTGTTTAAAAAAAATCCCAAATTATCTCAACTATGATTCATGGGTCACTAGAATATAAATGTATAATTTTATTGAATCATAATTTAAATGTATTACTCAAATGATTCGAATAATTCCAATTTCTCATAAACTATTTTGTTTCACACTTATTTAATATAACCAAATAAAACTGTTTAAAGTCAATTTATCCATCCTCATCCAGGATAAATATTTTTCTCTCATTTTATTTATTTTTATAACTAGGAAGTCACACTAGTTTAGTTCATTTTAAGACATTGATCATGTATAGCATTTACTATTGGATTCTAGATAATTTTTAAATAAAAAATATGCTATAGTAGGAGTTTTTCAATGTTAGGGGTGATAATGTGTGTATTAAAGTTGTATAAGGAATTTAGACACATAAAATTCCATTTCATTCTTATTTTTTTAAAAGTTTGGGGATGAAGCCTCATTTATTATTAAAACAAAGAAAAGACCTCTTTAACTGGGTAGAGGAGGACCTATTACATAGCCAGAAGGCCTAGTGGGCATTTAGCCCATTACATGGCCCGTAGGCCCATTCTTTTGGCCCCAAGCTCATTCTAAGAATAGTACTGCTACAGTACCCTACACTACTACGGTACTGCACAGTACGGCTGCTACAGTACTCTGCCACCGCTATAGTGCCCTGCCGCCGCTACAGTGCCTACCGCTAGTACAGTGCCCCTGATGCTATAGTATGCTACAATACTGCCACAGTACCTAAGCCCCATGGGTTTTGAACCCCCATATTTCATGTAGAATTAAGGGGTTTTTACCACTAAGCCAAACCCCAAAACGCCATTTAATTCTTATTTATAGCCTAGATTTTTAAGAAAAACAATTATTTATAATCATATTAGAATCATTATATTGGATCGTAAAATATTATTTTACCTCAATTAAATGGAATTATATAATTGTTTTTTATTTTATACTTGTATTGTGTTATACCACTATAGAATAACATAAACACATAATAAAGTTAAAAATCTATTTTATACAATTCAAATAATGATCCACATTAACCATTATATTTTAAATTCGTTAACCAAGTTGATAAACTAGTAATTTGTTATTTTCAACATGATATTTATACTCAATAAATGATGATAAATTCTCAATATTTTCATTCACATAGTACACAAACTACTCTCCTCCACACATGATATTTTAAAAAAATATCAAAAATATATAAAAATATAGGATACTGAAAAAATATATATAACAATGACCTCAAATAATAAAAGAAATGATATAATACCCCCTTACATGAGAGCCTCATTATATGGTGTATATATTATATTTATCTTAAATATATTTTTTTATATACATACAATAAAATTATAATAACATACTTAGTGGGTGAAATTATGCTAAATAGAAATTTAATAATATAAAGGTAAAGATAATGAGATGTATCCTAGAAGACTTTTGTTGGTATCCATTTATCCTGGTCTTTGGATTCCATTATCTCTCCTGAGAAGGGTGGATTTATCCACCTTTTCCCCTTCAATGTTTAACTTTAGTATTTTTCCATTCATATTAAAATACACTCCATTTTCCTTAGTTAACTATAAAACTTTATTTGATATTTCCTCATGTAAATAAAAAGTTACAAACCCCCAAGATTTCAATTTACCTATGAATAGAATCATAATTTAATTGAATAAAAGGACCAATTTTCTAATCCTCAAATCATTCCACTTGATCAAACTATTATGGAATAATTTAGTCTTATATTTAAATTTTAATCCTTATTATAGAATTATATTCAAATTTCTTGTAGATCAGTCTGCTCAAAACTAATTTTCTAATCCACACTCATGTAATTTATTTTCATATCCTTTGTAGACCAGAAGTAATCATATCCAATATCCACATGAAAATGAAATGTACTCCATAAAACCTATCTATGTGGAGACATGCCAATGGTAAATTAAAAGGAAAATTTTAAACCAATATTTCATCTTTTAATTTTTATGTCTAATACACCCTTGACCCATAAATTATATTTTCTAAAATTAATTTTGATACATTTTTATCATTTATGATTTCTTATTAGTTTTTGGATGATATGTTTTTTCATGTTTTGTGATTGAAACCACATTTCTCCATGAGCATTTTGAATTTTAATTCGAAAAGTGCACAAAAATATCATTAAATAATTATTTAGAAATCCCACATATATATAATAGGGTTTTCATGAATTTTACCACAAATTTTCCCATTTTTTATAGAATGAAAATTTATTCAAACCATTTTGATATATATTCAAATACAATTAGTATATAGTCATTATAATGAGATTTTGGAAATGGTCCCATAATTGTAATAATCCAAAAAAAGAAGGTTTTACCTTCCAAAATCTAGTCTAAGGAATCTCATATATTTTACCCACACTCCCTATATTTATAAATGTATCATAATTCCTTATGAATTATATTGTAATTCTAAATAATGTTGTCTAGTTGAAACTACATTGAAGAACTTTTACAACTATATTCTATTTTTCATAATATTCCCCATACTATAAAGTGTATTAGTAGATTAGGATATATAATACAAAATATTCAAGTATACATTATATTATAATTCTATTAGAACATTTCATATATATATATATATTGATCCTTACAAATGAATAGCATGTCTATAATATTCTCATAAAAATATTGAAATTTTATTATAAAAAATTAAAAATTTTCCATAGACACTTTAATAGTATTCTCTACCATATTTTTTTTAAATATGAATCATACATTACTAAATTGTGGTTGTGCTCATCATAATCAAAATAGATTTATTTTGTATGAAAATTCACCATATGATAATTTAATGGTAATCTTTTCCTGGTTATAAATATCAATTAACACATAGTTGTAACCTGAACAACCATATAGAAATCAATAATGAGAATGTAATCCAAACCTATTAATCAAAAGGTCAATAATTTAAAGAGTTTAATGTTATTTCTATATTGACTTTTAAATCTTTTTATAGTCTATATAAACTCTCTAAATTGTTTATTTCCCAGATTAAATTTTCTAATTTATCTCATTTATTATCACATACAAGGAAGTATTCTTAGGAAACACATGAATATGGATTACCCTATAATTGTCAGAAATATTATATATTATCCAACATAATGTAAATTTATTATTTCTTCATTGATTACATTTTCCATATTTGGGATCTACCTTAATTTTTATTTAATAATTTGATTTAACTTATCCTTAATGAGAATTGTTTTTATGTAAAAATTGTCATAAAAATTCCTTTAATATTTTGTGATTGAAAAATAAATGGTAGTCTTATGCCTTCATTTCACTTCAAGAAATATTTCATGTTATTTAGATTATAAATAAATATACAAAATGGATAATAATTCCTCTTTCAAAAACATTTATGCATTCATCATCCTGATAATAAATGACCTAAATTACAAATTTAGTGGTGTGGTACATATGGGTGAAAAATAATGGTTTAATCATTTAGTTCTTCTTTAAAACCTTCCATAACCAAAAAATCATGTTTTGACTAGTTGTATCATGAAAACATTTATCTAATTAATCCGAATCAAAATCAAATTGGATATATAATTTAGTTTTCAATTTCATTTAAATGATATCCAATATTATGTAGTCATATAAATCATGCGTATTATTTATATATTACAATACAATAAAAATACCCATATAGTCCCCAAAATGAAAAGTGCACTTAACTTAGGGATCATTGATTAAATATCCTATAGTGGATATTAATTTCTTCCCCAATATCACTGACATCTATTTTTCAATTTCCATATCCAAAATTAAGAAATCAGTTGGAAGTAACAACTTCCCAACTCTAAATATTATCATTTTAGTAACACATGTTGTATATAAAAGGAATCTACTATACAATTACATTGCCACAATTTTGGGCTTATGTTCCGTGATCCTGTTTTCCTTATAAATTGCTTGAGGAATCAGGTTGATACTTTCTCCCAAATAAATTAATAAAGTAAATGTCCCGCTTCCTTTAAATTCACAAATAATCTAAAATATTTATAGATACTACATATTTTTCATTGACTTCCTTTAGATGATGTCACTATAGTTTTTTGTGAGTCAAATTGTTTTAAAATATATGATAATTATTTTTTTGAGATGATATTGTTTAAGAATTTGGTATATGATGACATAATGTAAATTGTCTATATATAAAACATATCAAATCAAATATTGCGCAACATTAGTATTATCCTTTTAAAATAAATTTTTATATAATTATCCATTTGTCATCCTATTTTAAAAAATATATAGTTTTTGATAAAATTTGACAACACTATTTGAAATCTTGATCATTACAATTTTATATGTTCTTTATCTTATTTTATGTTATTCCCAAGTAATTCATCTTCAAGTTTTATTTTTATTTATTTTGCACTATCTTGTTTATATCTTTCAAGTCAGTTAATTAACTTTATCTATATTTTTTACTATATATGATTCATGTTTTTCTTTATATAATTCTTTGATGACCTTTTGTAACACCCCAGGTAAATAAAGAATATGACATTTTTATATTTATCCATATTTGTGAATAAAATATTAATATTACATTAAAGGGGATGCTATGCTCGATGGCGTACCCAACACGCAACAACGAGTTTCTTGGGAATCTTATGTTGCACTCTAATAATAAAATAATATTATTTTAAATAGTAGTTAATGACTAGCCGTTGTAATGGCGGGAATGAACAGAACTAACTACAAAATGATTATATATGTTTGTCAAATATTTTTACTTTTTACAATAAATTTTAGAGGATTAGAAAATGCAAATGAATCCAATTTTAAGCATAAACATTCTAATATTCTTTAAAAGGTCGATTAACCGCCTTTTGATGGAGAACCTCTTTTAAATATACTTTTTGAAAAATTTTGTGTTATATTTGACAAAATAAAACTATTCTTTAGAATCGGGACATCAAAGTTACTTTGCGTAAATTTTTGGTATTTTTTTCCAAAAAAGTTTAATTTTTAATGAATAGTGAAAAATGTTGTATTTTAATTCAAAACCTCCTCTAATCTAATTTATTTATATGACTAGATTATCTTTTGATTTGGTTTTAAAGTGAAATTAGAATATATTTTTTACCATTTAATCCAATAGCGGTCATTGGAATTAATTTCACTTTGAAATCGGACATAAACTAGTGTCAATCTTTTGATACATTTTGTTTCATAAAAACACGCTATTTGTTTTGACAGCGGGAATTAATTATTAAATTAATTAATGCAACTTATATGTTCTGAATTTTGTAAAATAGTAATAATTTTTGAATTCAGAATATCAAATATAGCTTTGGGTGAACTTTTGGTAATTTTCTGAAAAACTTCAATTTTGATGAATAATGAAACCACTAAGTGGTACTTGTAAAAATGATTTTCCGTTTAAATGAAATTTTGCCATCATTGTGTTTTGAATTTCAAAAATCCGACATACATGGTGTTCATTAAGAAGTAAAATGTGTTTCAATGGGATTAAAATAATTTTTTGGTGAATAGTAACTTATTAAGTTTTTAATCGCGATTAGAGGTAATTAGTGTAGTTTAAGGTAAGAATAATGTTTTAATAAAATTAAATGACCTAGAAACATGTCCTACCCTCATTGGATGTGTCATGGCCGACCGAGACAATCCATGGGTAAACTTGGGGACCCCATGGAGCCACTTTGGTTGGAAAATGATATAAATATCTTTTTATTTAATGTTAAAGTAAAAATGACACAAACATGAGATGTTTTACTAAAACAATTTTTACATGGGGTTATAATAGTAGTAATTTTGACTAGAAATAGTCATTTTAAAAGCTAAAAATATTTCCTACATCATATTATTTTTTTTATAATTTTTAGACATTAAATAAATTTAATTATTTATGACATCATGATGATGCAGCGATGACCTCATTATTTAACGATTAAAATAAAATGGAAAGATAATGTAATATCTAAGACCTAAACATGTCCAAAACCTATTGGATGAGTGTATTTAGAATCCTTATCACCTTATCCTCTTAATACATCAATTTGTGACCTTTAAAATCCGAAACTCTTTTGAAAATAAAGTAAAATTTTGTAACTTTACAAGAGTGCCCCTCCTCTCCTCTTATAAAAGGCCCCCACCTCTACCTCCTTACCCACACTCCCAAAGCCTTTGGCTCGGACAACCCCTGCCCATTTTGTCTCTCCACTTCCCTCTATTACTTCTTGAAGCCTCAATTTGGGCATAAGTCTTCCCAAGGAAGCCTTCGAGCTAAAACCAAAGGGAGTTACCCGATTTTAAGGTAATGTCTTCACTTGAGTCCTTTTGTTTTATTTTGCCTCTACAACCCCCTAAAATATTCTTATTCATTTCTTTTGTAAAAATTCCAGTATCTATAATATACAAGGATGTTTTTATAAGAATTATTCGAGCCACACTTACACACACATACATCTAATAGTTAAAGAACATACTGTTTCCGTGAATGGCGAATTTCTGCCTCACGAAACGATGATTGTTCAACACTCATACAACACCTTCAAAGGTGGCCATTAAGATGTCACTATATTTATATATGATATATAATATGTTTATGTTTTACTTAAGCTTTTGTATTTTTCATTTCTGGCATACCTGTATGGTTTCCATTATGGGTAAACGCGATATCTTCATTTAAGGAAGTGCGGACTACCGCCCCCTCAAAGTGATGTGATTCATTAATGCCATATGTGGGACGTATAAAGGATGGATTTAAAGTTATTATATATGATGTTATACTGGAATTATAATATACCTCTTTATCATTATTATTTATTTCCATTAATGTATGAGATAGAAATGAAAGTAGCGTTCATGCGTACGTACGGCTTACCGTCACCATGAACGGTGCATTTCATTTCTTATCCCCAAATTTAATGTACTATTATAAGTACATATTTATAATGGATATATATAATGTATGTTACATATAAATGATGAATATAATTATGGAATTAAAATATACATACCTCTCATTTAGTTTTATTTCCATTAATATGACAAAGAAATGAATGTAGCGTTCATGCGTACGTACGGCTTACCATCTCCATGAACGGTGCATTTCATTTATTACCTCTAAATGATAATGTAGTATTATAAATACATGTATATGCTGGATATATATGACATATATGATATCCAAATCATGAATATCATTCTGGATATAATGATCCTTTGACCACACGAAGAATATTTATTTGTAAGAAGTTCACTTTCGACTTAAGAACCAAATATCGACAAAACAAACATTATTAACTTAAATGATTACATAATATTTATAAAATGGAAATAAGTGATATAAAAGGAATAATGAACTTGAAAAATGTTCTTAAGAAAATAGAAATTAACTCAAGTTTATTATTCAGGACGTTAAAGAACGATCGAGTCAAGTCGGACCCGAGGTAAGGGATCCTACTCCTCTCTTTCTTTTTAAGTACGCTCTTTATGTCATTCCTTTTAAAGCTCATCTTTTTTTTATTGGGATGTTATTTTATATTAATATTACTGTAATTTTTATTTTTCATATGATGAGAGACCCTATTTTCTCTCATCAATCCATTTTTGAAGTTTTATGTGGCGCCGTTAGGCTGTCGAGTTTTCGTAAGGGATTTTTCATCTCAGTTTTATTCCCGTGAGATTTATGCTACATTTTCCCCAATTTTTCTTGAGTGGTGCATGTACTTCCCATTATTCTAATTTTTGTGTAATATACTTTCATTTATGAGTATTTACATCAATGTTGTATTGTCCTTCTTTCCTGGGGTTTAGGTTTTGAAAGATACCCAAGTCGTTAAAGGAACCTTTCACCCTCCTCTTTTTAAAAGACTTATTTTGTTGGATCTTTTAATTCACATATTGTTATGTTGGGATCTATTCTCATATATCCTTATTGATGTAAATTTTATGTCCAAGTGATGATATACCCTTTTTTATCTCTCATCAACTATTTTTCTAAATTTTGAAGTGACGTCGTTAGGCTGTCAAATTTTTGCAAGGGAACTTCTTAACCCAAATTTGACTCTTTGGGATAAACTTGTACCCCTTGAATATGTCGTTCTATGAATATGTGTGAATAACCTATGATTTTTTTACAATTAATATCCACTTAAATTTGGTGTATTCATTTGTCACACATAATTATGCAATTCATTTATCCTTAATCCAAGGATACCGTCTTTGTAAGGGTCTTCGTCCCAATCTCCATTCATTGAGGCATATTTTGTTTTATACACAACCTTATTTTATACGGTGGATAAACCCCTTTGACTTTTACATTTATTCAAAATTAATCTTTTTATACGAAGCATTTTACTAAATGAAAAAATGGTAATGTTTTGTCGAACGTATGCAGCGACAACGAATTCTCCACCACCGCGAGTATTATTTGGTCTTTGTCTTCCTCAACAACCCATAATGTTTTTTAAAATAAAATAAATACCATATACTTTTCTTGTATTTTGGTATTGAAAATGGGTTTGATAAAGGATTCTATTATGTCAATTTATTTAAATGATATATTATGATTGAAATTTGGAAATGTTATCATTCCTTTATGTTGGTTTTATGTGTTCTAATTTTATAATGGTACTTGGACATTTTACGAGTTGTTACGTGATAAACCATATGACGGGTGCTACTGTGAATACCAGGACAGGTGGTTAAATTATAACCTCCAATGCATTGGGTATGGAAGTCGGCCGTATGTCTATTCCATTAAGTATGTATGGAAGTTGGCCGAATGGCTATTCCATTAAGTGATATGTGTGGAAGTCGAACTTATGGTTATTCCACTTAAGTATGTTTATGTCCCAAGTTACATTTATATGTCATGTGATCTTTATATGGGTTTTATGGTAATCTTTTGGTTACAGAAGGGTAAGTAATGAAATTTTATCCAGTAAAGAGTTTTTACTACTTCGAAAAGGTGAAAAGTATTACTTTGTTAAAGTATACATGATTTATTTGTTGTTTTAAGAAACTAACAGTTTTCATTCTTTGTGTATCCCTTACTGAGATTTTTATGCTCATCCGAAGTTTTTGAAATGTTTATCACAGGACTTAACGTGGAATAGGGTCAAGGATGGGATCAAGGGAAAGTCATGCTACCTAAAACATGGAACAAGACATGTTTCTTTTTAAGAGTTTTTATTTTATGGAAACTTAGTAGAAGTTTCTACTTTGTAATATTTTGAGATGTAATAGTTATGTCCTAATTCTATAAAACTCTAAACCTAAAAAGATACTCAATATGAATTATTAATTTAATTAAATATTAAGTAATGTTTAAGGCCGGGGCCTTATACCTTTCCTCCGCTGGTAATAATTTTTATACACCCCCTCTAGAATTTATTTATCTAATTTTAGGAAATTTTCCCTTATATTTCTGAGTTATTTTGTTAACGTTCTATCTAGATTTAATTTAATTTTTTTGAATTATATCATGGTTCCCTTGTATTAGATGATCAGTCCTTAAGAATTGTTATTTTTTTCTTATTAAAAAATCATTTATTTGAATGCGATTCACCTTGATCTCTCTATGTTACTAAAAAGGATTTATGTATCTCAATTAGATTTCATTACCATTGAGGCTTGGTACCGATAAGCTCATTAGATATTTCCATCTTGATAAGTAGATTATATATTATTTAAAAATTTACATATTCAATGTTTTATGAAGTATCAATTTTCTTTTAAGGAGTATTAGGGGTGATTCATTCATCCGGTGTTATTTTTGTTGGAAAGTGGATCATTTCTCATGGATTATATCTTATAATTTTCCTTTTAACTTTTTTCCTCTAGAGATGTAGCTGATTAAAGTTATATTAGAATGAAAAAATTACTGAATTTAATGACAGTATTTTCTTACACTTGAAAGTAATTTTATTGGTCCGTTTATCCTTTTTTCTTGTTAAAAAGACCATAGATATTCATGTTTAGATCTAAAATATGCGGATTTAAATAATCATTTAATATATCCTCATGGAATGTATATATTTTCTATTTATTTTTATTATTTTTTATTTTAGGTAAGAATATTTTAAATTTTTTATGCTAATCAAAATTCGTATTTATATAGTTCCCTCATACAACAATGTCTTCCAAGGTATGTGCCCCCTCAATTAATACTTTATATAATAATTTCATTATAAGTGAATGTGGGATCTAATGGTATGTATACAATTTTTTCTAGTCATTAAATCATTATTAAGCTTCACAGAGATATTATTATTCCTTTTGGAAAAAAGTGGGAAGTTTATTACTTGGATCCATAGTTTAACGAGTAGGGAAAAACCATAGATGAATGAATTATTGGTCTCATGCCATGTGTGAAAAAAATTTATTTATATTATAGAAACCATGTCTGATATTTCACATTCATATAGTAGAAAAAAATATCATTCACTAATTATACTCTGTTACTTTTTGAGGAAAAAGTATGAAATAGTTGAAAGAAACACTTTAATAAATTGTCATGTGTATTCATAAATAATCCAATTAAAATTTGTGAGTCCTACAAATGGAAATGTTTTAGTTTTTAGTTTCTGTATTATTTAAATGAAATAAAAACGAGGTTTCCAAACACCATAATATCCTTCGAGTCTCTATTCCTTTGGTGATCATGTTCACTATGGATAATTTCATATAGAAATTAAGGTTCCTCTCTATCATATTACATCCTATATAAATTAGCCTACACTATATCTTCTTTTATTCTATTTATTATTTTCTGAAGTATATTTCTATATCTGGTAATATAGGTATCAAGTCTACTCTCAGACTCTTATTGGTGTGATTTCATATATAAAAATCATAAATAATAAGTGATTTATAATATGTAATTGATTAAAATTTATTATATTTTAAAATAAAAAAATCATTGTATAAGATATTTTTTTATTTTATATATATATGGTAAAATTTAATGTAAATTGAAACTTATATTTTTAATAATTAAACAAGATATTCTTTATCAAGAATTATATAGTGGTAGTTACATTGTCTCCCTACAAAGGCATAAGGTTGTTTATCACATTATCTAGGAGTTCCCAAAGTTATTTTCATATGGTCATATGGTGTTATTAACTAATTTATTTTACGTATGGTGAGTATATAAAGAGTGTTGATATGTAAGTTATATTAGATATTTATGAATAAATGGAATATGGAACTGGTGTGGTATGATTTAAAAGAATATGAGTATAGTATAGATGGATATTAGTTTTTTGGGACAAAATAAGAATAATTGGGTGGGGATGGAATGGTTTGGTTTTTTCATATTTCCTATAAATAAGTTCATCCATTTTTTCCTATTACACTTACTCAATCATAAATGTTCCATAATGAGTCACTCTTCATTTTAAATATGTTTAAATTTACTCATAAGGTTTTCTATGTTGACAATACTAACAAGATTAAGTTCTAATATTTGTGATTGTGTGTACCTTATCCTCTTAGAATGCTCTCATAATTTAGAGAACTTGGTCACATCTATAGTGTAAATGTTAGAAATCCAATATCACTACTTTTTATAAACCCCAATGTTCATACAATTAGTGATCCAATTAGTGGTTCATTATGAAAAATATTAGAATCCAAATAAAAGAATTTGTTTAGAAATTTAAAAATACCCCATAACTACACCTCAACTAAACCGCAAAACATGCTTATCCATATATGGTATTTCTATAATAATGAAAAAAAGAAAGAGTATGAAAATTATTTTCCATGTAAACTCTTCTAGGAATATTTATATAATGGATAAACCTCTAAAATCTAATGTTATAAACTAATCCAATTACTCTATTGTAAGTTTATAAAAGAGCCACTAGATCATAGGCATTACACCCAATAAAGAAATGGATACTGACTGGAAACAAGGTTTCAAGTAGTGATAGTTAGATGAATATAACCTTATAATATAAATATCAATATTATAAAAAAAATTAAAAACATTTAAATAACAAGGATAATAAATTCTAGAATATACTAATGATATGAAAGTTAAATATCTAAAATTACAACCAAATAATAAAGAAATTATCTAGATAACTCATAACTGGATCAAATATATACAAAACCAACAAAAATATAAACCATCATCTTAACACTTATGGACCACGTGATAAATATTCAAAACCATGAAATTTATCTCATGAACCTCCTTCACTTATGTCCTCAATAAAATTTATATAAAAAACACTTAAACTTATATATTATATGAGACATAAATTATATCTGTGTCCTAGAGGTACCATGTTGTATTTTAGTATGCAATTAGTTTTCAACCACTATGTTATCCCCAGATAATATCTATACATATAAATATGCATAAAAATAAAATATATGGAAACCAAAAAACACCACACAACTTCCCATTCATACTCGACTAATCTCTAGTGTTTATTTTTCTAGCTTTACCAGTTTCATGATGTAATGTTCAATCCAATGTATTTCATATAATATAGTGACCCATACCTTTCATACATAAATATTACATCTAATAAGATTAATATTCATTACATAACATAACAATCAATGTGAAAATAATATAGGTCTATTGCATTTGGAAGCATGGATATATAAAAAAATTGTTCATAAGTGAACAACCTCATATCTGACTAATTTATTTATAAATAGAGTCCTAATTATAAATAATATTATAAAAAACTTTATTCCAAGCAAGGGGAATGAAAAAATAGAAATGGTGAGCTTAGATGATCAGTAAGAAAAAACAATGTAGACATCAATGATCATATATGCATGTCATGATAAAATGGTATTAGAATAAGATCTTAACATTTGAAAATAATACCATTCATATCATAGATCATAATATGAAGTTATTATAAAAATAATGGTAATTCTTAATAGATGAATCATAAAATTATCAAATATCATAATCCATGAGAGCATAACAATGGCATAAGGCATAAATTTATGGGCATCACATAAGCATAGAAAATCATTTCCTTAATGGTCACATCCATGTCTATCATAGTATATTGGGTTCACTCCACATTCTATGATATTATTAATGGTTAACTATAAAGATATTATTGTGGACATAGTCCCTTAATAAACTATGTTCACTCTATATTTTTATCCTATATATCTTATGAGATATATATATTTACCTAATTCAATAGAGGTATATATAATTCCACGAACACCCATAAAATAATAGATATTATACATATGTGTGGAATAAGATCATAAATCATTATTCATATCATAACCCTTTAAAAATAAAATTGTTTTATAATCATTTCATTATTTCATCATAGCAGAAACAGTTGGAAAAAATGTGTTTCAAAACTTAATTATCCCATGGAAAATTAATGGGTTTCATAGAATAATCCTTAAATAATTATCATCAAAAGACATCCAAGTAATTAAAGTGGATGTTATAATAATATCATTTCCCTATTATATAATATGTTACATAAAATGATGTCATCATAGATCGAAATACCTTTAAAATATATTTGGAATATTTCTTGATAAAAATAATCTTTTCATTTAGAAATCACTTCATTAAATTATAAAAATTTCTAAAATATTAATTACTTTTTTGACAAAAAACACAAAAAAATGTAATGTAATTTTCAATGTATTGGGTTGTTATTACTGTATGAAATTCCATTCTTTCCATGTATGTTAAAAGAACATTCCTTTCATACCATTGTAAAAAAGTCAAGAAATACCTCATTTAGAAAATATAAAGAATATTAATTTCAAAACATTTATAAAAGGTATATAATATGTTAAAATGAATTTATAAAATCATAGGAGAATATTATAAACATTATTGAAAATATGTTTTGAAATCATGGGCCTGGAAGAGAATGAATTTCATCTCAAAGAGGGATTTAAGGTGGTATTTACAAATAAAACATTGTTTCAATCTATTGATTAATTAAAGTTTTGAAAATGAAAGGAAAAAAATTATTATTAAGAAATAACCTAAGTCAAAAAAATATCATGAGTTTCTTGAGAATTATATCTAGATGTTTCATCATTTGAAACATAATTATAAACAATATTTATAAACAATGATTTTTTTTATAAAACACTTACATCAAGTTTCACTTCATTCGAATGTGATATAACCTACTATATAATAAAATGATATTTTTTATAATTCTATACCAAAATCATTTTAATAATTATAATATCATATATGACCTTCTTATAGTATTATAAAACTAATTTATTAATAATTCTTTATTGAACTTAGTGTATTCAGTTGTAAACTATTTCATTTTTTCATAATAATTTCAGTTTGGCTGTTCTAGTCCTTCTAGTTTGATAATGGTTTTATTATCTCTAGAATAAAATCATTATATATATGTATATCCATCCATAAAAGGTAATATAGTTAAATTAATTACACCATTCATGGAGATGGTAGACCATACATACACATGAGCACTATTTTCACCTTTTTAAGGATGAAATGAAATAATGGTAAATAATAATTCACCATTAAAAAATTATTATTATATAACACACAGACACACAGATATATATATATATATATATATATATTGATAAAATTTATCCTTATTAGCATCTATGTACAATGTAATTGAAAAACAAATCACATTACTTCATAGAGGTGGTAGTCCACAGGTATGCATGAGCAACATAATGATTTTCCAATGGATAGGTGGGTAAGAAGGTAGATATGAAATTGTTATTAAAGAATCATAATTATTTAATAAATATCATAAATAGACATTAATACCATCATAATAACCATACATAAATTATTGGGATAAAAAATTGATTTTTGTCATTACATGGAGGCATAAAGACATACATACGCATTAGAGATACTTTCACCTACATTTGATGGGAATGAGGGTGGATAATGGTGTATCATAATAATAAGATAATTTTATTAAATTTCAGAAAATAAAGTTATTATTTTAGGATAAACACTCTAGGTTAATAATATAAAACATAATAATAAAAAAAGTTAGTGACCAGTTAAGGTGATTGTAAGATCCCAGAGCATCCTTTCTGGTATGTTTTTTCTTTTCTGGTCGTTTTTGAGAAGAAGAAGAAATTCTTGAAATTTTGAATTACATGCCATGTACTTTATGATTACATTCCATTTAGTTCCTTGCCACATGAGACCATGTGTTGGCTGTGTCCTGGCCACACACACGACCATGTGGGGTTGACATGGAGGCCAGATAATGTAGAGTACAGAAAAGGAAATTACACGCCGTGTACTTAAAAAGTACACGTCATGTATTTTTTTTCATTAAACAGACCGGGGTCACGTATAACCCCAATAAGTGTCTTTTTCTAGGTCCCGTTAGGCCAAGGGAAACTGTACGACACCAAAACTTCTCTAATCCCCTGATCCTCAGTCTGTTCTCTGAATCGATCGTCGTCGATTGCGTTAGAACCGAAGTGTGAGCTCTTCCTTCTTCTTGAGTTTCATTCAATAGTTTCTCCTCTTTATCAAGTTATCATGGGTTTATAATTTTATACAATTTTGTATATCTTGGGCATTCTAAGGTGATTCAAGCTTCATGGTTCATGTATAATGATATCCTATCCCTAAAGTAGGTGGTTTGTGCCTTTCTGTTCGAATGTCTTTGAGTTTTATGTGCAATTGGGCCAATAACCTTGAACGAGGTATTGTGCGGTTACCATTTTGCCCCTATGTTTTTTCTACCAAGCTTTTATGCTTGAGTAGGGTTTATTTGGTTTGGAATAAGGATGGATTACAATGACTTGGATGTTCTTCCCATGATATGTTCTGTTACGATCATTGGTCCTATTTATCCTATTGCTCATTTACCTGTTTCCATGCCTTGTGGTCGTAGAATGGAGTGTTGTTTTCTGATATGCTTGAGGTTCTATAGACTGGTTATCCAGGTAGTTCTGTAGGTTTACATTGGCCATATGACATTACTATGTGTTGACTAACATGGGTCCGTGAGAACCTGGTGTAGTAGACTAAAACGTGATAGACCGAGTGAGATTCCCCAGAAAGTATTTGAACATTATAGACTATAGAGGGATAGACCGAGTGAGCTTCCTCAGAAAGTATTTGGACATTATAGATTATAGGGGGATAGATCAGGTGAGATTCTTTAGAGAGTCATTTAGCATTATATTCTATAAGGGGATAGACCACGTGAGCTTCCTCAAAGAGCCCTTGTTTTACTATGAATTACCTTGAACCACTCAAGGCTATAAGGGGAATTGACTGGGTGAGCTTTCTTAGAGAGTCTGTGAACGACCTAGAGGTAAAAGAGGAATTGACTGGGTGAGATTCCTTTGAGAGTCTCTTGACCCTATGGATATAAGGGGAATTGAACTTTTATGCTTCCTTAGAGAGTCATTGACTACCTTGGACTATAAGGGGAATTGACTGAGAGTGCTTCCTTAGAGAGTCTTTTTGAATTCTTATGTCAGAACAAGAGGGGTTAGGATGAGTGTACTTCCCAATGGGTTACTTGTACTTGTTAAGTAGGACCATAGGGGATGGCTGTGAGTAATTTCTAGAGGGTTACCTATTTGTTTTTTATAGTTTCTTGATACTGTTATTGTGGATTATTGACAGATGAGTACTTTCCTGTTTACTACTTATGTAATTTTACCTACCATATATTCAATGACTGTTAGGCACAGATCTTCAGGTGGTTCCCTACTATGATTTAGTCTCACACCCTGTTTGGGTCATGATTTTGGGCCAAAACATATTATATTACTGCAGGTATAGATAAGGGTTAGCGCCCCTCTACTTCAAGTACTTGACTTGCTATGGAGTTGGAGAGCATGGGACCAAGCTTTGGCTTGCGATGCTGAGGAGTTGTTCATCTATTTCTTTTGTAATTTGGTTTATTACTATTTTGTATTACATCATTTTTATCTGTTTGGTTTATTTTCTAGACATATATGTCATGAATAATTTATATATATGTGCTCCAGTTGTTTCTTATTTTTAGTCTTCCACTGATTTCTTTTGCATTGATTATTACTGCTTCCGCTATTGTATATTGTTTCTCTTCCACTGTGTAATATTCCAATGAGGGCATAGTTTCCCCAAAATCAATCCCAAGGCCCTCACTTCTAGTCGGCAGCCTTTGGTGTTATGGGAAATGAGATTGAGGCTATAGACCAACTGGGTATGGGGTTCCTCTAGGTGGATTCCTGAACTATAACATTACGAAGTGGTATCAGAGGAATTGTTTTCTACTAACTTATATTTTGGAGCCTCTAGTCTGGGATAGGATAGAATATGTACTTGGTAATAAGTTGTTCCCATTAGTAGATAAACCATGTATAGGGAATAGCCAATTTACCTCGTTAATATAATGTTTTGAATTTTATATTTTACATTTGATTGATTTTCACTATTGGCTGACTCACAAGCATTGAGCTATTACTGTGATGTTATTGGGGTTCTATTTCTGTCGCAACCCGATGAGATGAGGGTATGTCATCTCATGCATTATATAGGCACTTGCTAGAGATCACATGTCATGCACTATTTCCATGCCATTTAGGGTGCATTACCAATTGCTTGTTGTTGTGATAGATGTTGTGTAGAATATGCATACTGTTGAAATAGATGTGTTGATATAATATTGATGTTGATAAGTATTTCTTTTTGTAAGGCTTTATTTGGATGAATGCCAAATTTTGGTTCTTGAGGTGTTATGGGCCCTCAAGAATCTGAATTTGGTGGGTTGTTAGATTGTCTTTTCTATTTATAACATGTATAAGATTCCAAGATTTGATTCCCGGGGAGTATGGGCCCTCCCAGACCAGAATTTGGAAACTTAATGCCCGTTCTCGGTGTTTTCTGGGCTATAGAGTAGTTTCTGAGTCTAATGCCTGGAAAAACCCAGAATATACATCTTGAAATTTATGAATACACACCGTGTAGTCTATAACTGTGACACTAACTGTGTGGGTAGGGACACGGGGTTGTAAAAAGTTTACAGGAACATGCCGTGTATAGTATGTACATGCCGTGTTGTAGTGACTGTGTGTCTACCCGTGTGACTAACGACATGGATGAGTGAAACTTGAGATATAAACACCGTGTCAGGATTGAACACACTGTGTCGTATAACCTAAGTACTCAGCCTTGTCACGAACAACACAGGTTGGTGTTATCCTTTCTTCTACACGCTGTGTCCACCTAGAGCGCGTCATTTAGAGTGAACCATGTAGCTAGTCGTGTAGCTAACAACACTAGTCATTAAAACATGTCTAGTACATGTCGTGTCTATGGTAAACACGCCATGTAGTCTAGGATTAAGAGGACCACGTAGGTTAGCCGTGTTAGGAGACTCAGGTAGGGGAATAGAGTTCACGTACACACTGTGTGTAGGGGCAACACGCCGTATGGTTGGGGTGTTACACGACCAGTTGTGGCAGAAGTACATGCCCATGTGAATGGATTATGAGAACATGTCGTGCAATGTTTATACATTCCGTGTAGTCATGTTTGGTAAAACATGTATGTTGTCTTTATCCTATTACCTTCTTGTAATCTTATGTTTTCAGTCCTTGATAATCCTGATCTAAGGTGTGCATTGACATTTCAGGATTATGACATCAAGACGTCCTCCAGTTTTACAATAGTTTCTAGATGGTGACCTGACACCAGATATGGCTGATTAGGGACATCCGGTAGATCCTCCTATTGTGCCAGCCTTGGCTCTAGCCGTTATACATGGCACAGGTGCTTATGCACAGTTCAGGGAAGGATTTCTGAGGATGATAAAGACTTTTTAGGGAGCGTTGTCTCTTGCCACATCTATGGTATAATTTATGTGGGTCTTTCAGTAGCAGCATCCTGATACTTTTTCAGGGGATGGTGGACCCCAGGTTGTAGAGTCATGTCTAGAGACCACGCTGACAATTTTTTAGCATATGGAGATACCTCTAGGGAAGAGGGTGAAGATCGATACCTATATTCTCTAAGACTCAACCAAGAGGTGGTGGGAGGTGTTCTCAAAGTCAAGACGCCAGCAGAGTATGACTTGAGATGTGTTTCAGCACATTTCTATAATTACTTCTACCTGGAGACCTTGAGGTCCAATCGATCTTGAGAGTTTATGAGTCTGAAGCAGGGTACTCTTTCTGTTATATAGTAATCATATCACTTTACTGAGCTACAAAATTTCATGCCTATTCTAGGATGCAATGTGTTGTTCCTTGCATGGATGTTTGAGGATGGTATGAGGCACAACATCGGATTGTAGGTAAACATATCCAGGTTGACACTACTAGAATTTCAGGCTATATACATGGTTTAAAACTGTGGCTATAGGTCCTCAAACCATGGATATAGGTAATATCCACGTTTTGAGAAACTGTGGCTAAGTATGGAAAGGCTATATGTCTAGGCTTATAGACATGGTTCTAAATTTTGTCTCTAAGTCTATAGCCACAGTTCAAACCGTGGCTGTAGGTATACAGCCATCGTTCAAACTGTGGTAATATCTCTATAGACATGGTTTAGAACCGTGGCTATACTAGAGGAGGGATACAGTTTATTGCCACGGTTAGAAACCGTGGCATTATACCTTTGGCTATGGTTTGTAACCGTGGAAATAGAACTATAGACATGGTTAAAAAACATGGCTATAGGGTCTAGAAAACCATAAAAAATATCCCCCACCCTCTGCACACCCCCCCTACAGTAGCCCACCCTCTGAAGACCCCTCTCTCCTAAACACTGGACACCACCACCATACATAAACCCCCTGGAAATCGCCCCCTGGAAAGCCCCCCTCCTGGACTAACCCTGTACACCCCCTAGATAGACCCAGGACACCCCCCAGTCCCAGGACACCTCCCCCCCCCCCAAATAGACCCTGGAAACCCCCCGGACAGACCCTTGACACCCCCAGATAGACCCATGACACCCTCCTAGACCCTGGACACCCCCTCAGACCCTGGACAGATCCCCCAGAACAACCCAGACCTCCACTCCCCTGGACAGACACACACACCCTCTTGGATAGACCCTCGAACCCCCCCCCCCCCCCCAAACCTAGACAGCCTCAGACCCCCTACTCCCCTGGACAGACCCCCCTCCCACCTTTCAGGACAAACCCTGAACTCCCCAAACCTAAACACCCCTAGAACCAGGACAGATCCCCTTGTACACCCCCCAGAACCTGGACACCCCACCCCTTGCACCCCGTGCTAGTTACCCCCTCCCCATGCCAGTCCCCCCTACCAGTCCCATCCCCCTATTAATTCCCCCTCCCCCTGCCAGTCCTGCCCCCTCCCCCAAAACCCGGACACCCCCAGACCCCTTGGACATAGCCCCCAGATAAACCCTGCACATAACCCCCAGGACAGAACCCTCCAGACCCAGGACACCCCCCAGAACATGGACACCCCACCCCTTGGACCCCCCTTGCCAGTTACCCCCCTCCCCTACCAGTCCCCTCCCACAATGATAGTTCCCCCCTCCCCCTACTAGTTCCCCCTACCAGTCCTGCTTGTCCTTCCAGTTACGCCCATATTTTTTGAGTGGTAAAGCATACCCGAAGGAAGTGAGTAGATTTATCATTTAATGCATGAACAAGGAGATTAAGAGAAGCAAAATAAAAGGACCTAGGAGCAACAATACAGAGCTGTAGTTCATGATTAATAGGGATATTACTTCTTCCTTATTTTACAATTTATTTATTCTGTAATCGTACAGTTTTAATTTCTAAATAGAAAAATGAGTCCATGTTTAATTTCTTGAGTTTGGGAAATTAATATCCACAGTTTCATTTCTTTATATTTTTGGTTGGTTCTTTCAACAGGGTCATATTTAACAAGCGATGTAGAGTATGATTCTTAAATTTTATTTTTTTTCACTTTTAGAACTCAATTTCATAAACTCCATGATCTCTTGGAGCGATAGATCATGGAAGAATCTCTTTAATTATTAATTTAAATGTTTTTGGATTGCATCGATGAGATTAATTTCCATCAACATAATTTCTCAAAATTTATTAAAGTTTTGTGTTTCTAGTAGTGGAAAAATACTAGAATTATTAATCTATGTGATTAGTCTCCAGGTGCGGGAGAGTGATCCATCATTGTAAGAGGTTTTAAATTAGAAAAAGTTGTGAATATATAATATTGTAAACTAGTAGTGTTAAAATCCCCAAGCAAGCTCCTCGATCAATTTTATTCTCCCTCTATTCATAATGTTTTATTATGATAAGACCCAATTATATTTTATTTCTTAATAGAATAAGATCATTTTTTATTTCATTTATGCATTATATATAAAATTATATAAAAAAGTAAGTAAAAAACATTACCCCACTGGTGAAAATAGTGGGGTTTGTTTGTCTTAATACTTTAGAACACTCATCTATCTTCCCAATGCATCGACCCTACACCATTATACACTTATAGGTTAATAAATGTAATTTTAAGGGCCATGATGACCTCCGGACTTATCAATTATCATCTTATTTCTTACTTCTCATGTATTTATAAGGGTAATGCCTCCCATGTGAGTAATTATATATCCTTAGTACTTGTTTCCTAACTATTGCCTCTTAGAGGCACACTATTGGAAATTCAGACCCCCTAGACCCTAGTCACCCCCTCGAAACCCCCCAAACCATGGAAAGATCCCCCTAGACCACCCCCCAGAACCTGGACAACCCACCCCTTACACCCCCTGCCAGTTACCCCCCCTTCCATTCCTTCGAGAGACCAACCTAACAGAAAAGAAGATTTATGAATTGAAAAACCAACAGTAGACCTTGATGACATCAAGGAAAATAGAAACTATGTTAATAGTAGACCCTACCATTCCCCTCCATTTTGTAAAATTTTATTAATAATTAGACATACAATTTCCAATTGTAGGGTGGTTAGGAAAAAATGTAAATCAGCCAACTGAAAATTACTGGCAAGAAATATGGAGAAACAAAAATGAAAAAACTCACACAGTGGACATAACTGAATCCTCCAAAAATAAATATGATATCTGGGTGAAAAAATCACACATCCTGACACACATAGGGGATGATTCGGGTAAAACCTGGGAAGACGTAGTTGAAGAGGAAGAAAATTCCACGAAGGAAGAAACACTTACAGAAGAGACTCAGAATATGGTTCTAGAAACTGTTAGACTATACAATAATGAGCATGAGAAAGAAAAACTCAGTACTTGTCCATCCAATCAGGTACCCAACTCTAACCTAACCAAAAATGCTGAACCCACACTGGGTAGGAGGGATACAATATCTCCACTTGTTCAAATAAAAGGCAATGATTACAACTTAAGCACTGCAACTGAACATAATGTTGATCATTTTCTACAAGTCGTGGTTGAACCCAGCTGCTCAGATATGATTTATGGACAGAACCAAAAAACCTTCCTACTGACTTCTACTACTACTCAAGTGATAATAAATGGGACTAGAAATCAGACAAATGGCTTTGGTTCCCTTCCCTCTGTTCAAACAATGACACAATCAAATATCGGTAAGGTTAATTCTGGTACTAAAGCCTTAGAATCTTTTAAATATTTAAATGAGAACACACCTACGGTGCATGTTACTCTACAAATGTAGGATAACACTGACTCCAGTGATTAAAAAAAGTGTCCCACAGATGCTTTGGACACTGTCCAGGCACCTTATGTAACAGCTGCTTCTGCTGTGGGAGTGATTCCAGGTATGCTGCTTCCCACTTTTCCACATTCAGCTACTCAAGATGTAGGAAAATACTATAGTGATCCCTTGATTCCATGTAGATTGACCTTTATAGAATCAACACTAAATACTTCTCACCCTAATCACATTAAATCTGTCAATAGTCCTAATGAGATGGACACCACTGGTTGTCCTATAAATTCTGTGAGTCCTAATATTAGTCCAAAGTCTGTTCAGGCTAAGACAAAAAACAAACATACTAACACTGATAAACAATATTCCATAACACTGGAACCTGTAAAACATACAAAAGAACTCCCTCGGTACAGGGCCCCTTGCTTATGCAGGCACTTCCTGAATCCACCGAGTAGAGGCACCCTACATCAATACTGGAAAATGTCAAACAGCAGGATATAAATTCTTCAATGGACCCAGGTACTCATATTCCTCAATCTATTAGTTTATCTTTTTATGGTTTTTAATATGTAGATAATAATAACTGTTCTGAACAGCCTGGTATTCTATTAAATAACCCAAACACCACTTATTATATGCTATGTAATACAAAGATAATAGACTCAATTATGAATGCTTCAAGAAATGAAACTACAAAGAAGAATCCTGTCACTACAAAAAACGAATAGCAACAGACCACTAACAAAAAATATGCTCAAAAAATTAGACGGTCTTCTAGAAATAGAGGTTCTGGAAAGAAGAAAAAAAGTTGTTCTAACTCAAAAAAGTGGTTTAAATGAAGATTCATTTTTGGAATTGTCAGGGTATTTCCAACTCTGACATGTTCAATGTTCTAAAAATAATTGTTAACACTCCCTATCCCATTTTATTTTCCATTGCTGAACCAAAAATTGCTTATTATCTTAAATACTCTCACTTGTGTTAATAAAATTATATCTTTACTGGCACAAACTAAAATACCTACAAGGATTAATCTCTATGGATTTTTTCTCACTCTTACAAAATGTAAACACCATTAATGTCTCTGATCAGATCTTTACTTGCAATTTTAATACTGATGGCATTCACCTCTTTTACTCTTTTGTCTATGAAAAAAATAAATATCAATAATGGAGAAATCTTTGGAATGACCTTTCTCACCTATTAACTAATAATAATGACCCTTGGTTTATTCTTAGTGACTTCAATTCCATTCTAAACTCAAGTGAGAAAATTGGACCTTCTCATGCCTCAATTTCCACTAGAGAATTTAAATCCTCGATTAAAGAAAAAAATCTCATTGAAATTAATCTCACTGGTGCGAAATACACTTCGTACAGAAAACAATACAATAGAGTGGTCGCTTCCAAATTAGATAGAGCCTTCACAAATATACATGCTTTAGAAAGAGGTTAAGAGTGCCTTTTTTTCTCTAAATCATGAGAGTGTGGCTGGTCCTCATGGGTTCACAAATTAATTCTTTATGTTCTATTGGGACATAGTTCATGATGAGCTCCTTAATGCTATGACAGAGTTCTTTAACCATGCCTCAATGCCCTATAGAATCTACTCTAATTTTATTTCCCTGATCCCAAAGAAGGAAAATTTTGTGGATGTAAAGGATTTCAGACCTATTGCTATTGGGAATAACTTTCCAAAAATCATTTGAAAAATTATTGCTGGTGGGGATGTTTTACAAGTGGCAGAGGGATGGAACTAGTGGCTGGGGATGTTTTGCAGGTGGCAGAGGGCAGGAATGAGTGTTTTGCAGGAGGCTGGGGGTGGTGGCTGGTGTGGTGGCTAGTGCGCGCTGGATTCCATGTGGCAGTGGGTTGGTGTGGGCTTGAATGTAGGTGGAAGGGGGATGGAATGCTGGTGGAATGGGGCTGGTTACAGGTGCTGGGGGATGGTGCGGGCTAATTAGAAGGTGGTAGGGGGGCTGTTGCGGGCTGGAATTGTGGTGGAATCAGGCTGAAATGAAGGTGGAAGGGTGCTGGTGTGGGATGGATGTGGTTGGAGCAGGGCCAAATCACGGCATGACTGCGGTGTGATTGTGGTGTGACCAAGACATGACCACTACGTGTTGGACTGGTCCAGCGAAATCCGCGGGGGAGCATCTTCCAGCCAGGAGCAAAGAGAGTGGGAGGTGGCGGGGCAACATTCTGACCGTTGGCCAGCAGATAGAAATTGTGATTAGTCAGTCTCAACATTGATCACAAGACTAATGGAATACTATCACTACGAATTGCCACAGGGTGTCATTTTGGAGTAGGGCCAAATTCCGGCATTACCGTGGCGTGATCATGGCATGTTGGCCCGGTCCAGCAACATCCACAGGGCAGAATCTTCCGGTCCGGAGCGAAGGGAGTGGGAGGAGGTGGGGCAACATTCCGGTTGTCACCCCACTGGCAGAAATTGTGATTAGTCAGTCTCAACATTGATCACAAGACTCATGGAATATTATCACTGCGAACTGGCACGGGGTTTTTCCTAGAGCAGGGAAAAATCACGGCATGACCGTGGTGTGACCGCGGCATGACCGCAGCGTGACCACGACATGACTGCAGCGTGACCATGGCATGACCGCGGTGTGACCGCGGCATGACCGCGACATGTTGTCCCGGTCCAGTGACATCCACGGGGAAACATCTTCTGGCCCGAAGCGAAGGGAGAAAGAGGAGGCGGGGAAACATTCTGGTCATCACCCCACCGGCAGAAATCATGATTAGTAAGTCTGATCATTGATCCCAAGACTCGTGGAATACTATCACTGCGAACCACCGCAGGGTGTCGTCCTAGAGCAGGACAAAATTACGGCGTGATCGCGACGTGGATGTGGCATGACCGAGGCGTGACTGAGGCATGACCACGGCGTGACCGTGGCGAGACTGCGGCGTGACCTTGGCGTGACCGTGGCATGTTGGCCCGATCCAGCGATATCCGCGGGTAAACATCTTTCGGCCATGAGAGAAGGGAGCGAGAGGAGGCGGGGCAGCTCCAAACCCCTAAAACCATAAGTCACTAGTGATGCTTCGTAATGTTTCTCATGGATGATAAATCGTATAGTGGACAGTTTATAATGTCTATGGATTTCTTTTTTGGATTCTTAAAATTTAATTTTTGTGATTTCTAATTAAAATGATTATGTTTTAATTGAAATTTTATGTTTTGGGTGGATGGATTTAGTAAAGGGGGGAAGAAGTATGTGGTGTTCCTAAAAAGTAGTAGATGGGGCCACCAATTAGCTATTATAAAGCACCGTGAACATATTAATAGTTATAGTGGGGGCGGATTAGCTCTAGACTAACTACTGGATGGTTGACGGTTGGAACCAAAAAGTGTGTGGCCATTGGTCGGTTGGTGGTTTTCCACTGGGTAATCACTGCCTTTTTTGGCCTTATTTTTCATAAGGTAAATGTATGACTTTTTTATCATGGATTTTGGAGGTCGATTAGAATGGAATTGAAGTATCTGTTCTAATTAGATTCAAATAGGATGATATGGATGGCATGAGAGGATGTTTTCTTCGAAGATTTAAAGAAATGAATGCTAATCTGTGATGACTAGAGGATTGGATGACCCGTGATATTCCTAATTCAGTGAGGTTTGGAGATCTAGCAATGCGTAAGAATACCTAGAGGAATACCCCATGGGATCAAGAAAATCATAGGTTACATAACATGTAATATGACTTTACTGGTACTGTGGGACCCCTGGGCTATGGAACAGGGCTTTTGGTTGGATTTAAATACCACATACCATGTGACATGGTCACAAAACATGGGACCCATCTTAAAAGTCTAATGACACTTAAAGAGTGTCTTGGTTCAAACAAATATTTTAATAAAAATAGGGAAACCCCCTACAGGGATATAAAAAGGGTCAATTATGATGTGTGATTTATGACTAACAATGACATCAAGTATAAGGAAAACATCAATGCAATAATGTTAAGCAAGGTATACCACTGTGAGTTTTCGCAGACAGTGCACCTCCGTTGGAGGGGTTTTACTACAAAGACATGACTAATTTATCAAACGAAACAATTATCTTCACTAACACTTATTCAAGAATTGAAATTTAATATAAACATGCAGAATTCAGAAGGAAACTAAATGAAATTTAAAAATTCTTGAATTAAATAGGCTAGGAGAGGGACCCTACCTCAACCTCAAGGCACGTTTGCTTTTGACGATGATAACTCGAATCTTCCTTCTTTCCGCTTTCATGCATATGCAACTTCACATATATATAAGGACACCTAGCCCCTATGTACATATTTTCATGGCAAAATACGCACAAGGGGATCCATAGATATAAATTTATACTTTCATATACTCCTTTACACTTACACATGTATGCATTTTTCATATCCATATATTATCACACCTAGCTCCAATATATATATTCATATTACCATGAGTGAATATATATATAGGGGGAAATTATATATGTATATGCATACCTATGAATACATATGTAAGCCTTCGTCAAGGGAGACTCAAATCCACCTCAACCAAATCCAAACTGCACTGCAAAAATATATGGAACCCAAAAATCACAAATGCCCTAATTAAAATTAGGCCAAATAATTAAACTAGAATTATACTTACCCAAATCCGATGTTGAATTCATTTTCATCGATAGTGTTGGATAGAACTGACCTCATCATAAGAAACCACCTATAAGAAAATAGTGGGAAAAAAGTGAGATATAAATACTTCTTATATATATGTGATCAGTGTGTCAACTGTACATGATAAATGATACAAGAATCTATAACCAACAATGAACAAATAATATTCAGATTTATATCTTCATCCCAACACTAAATAACAAGATCATTAATAAACCTTTTTATTTTTCAAACATAACCTTCAATTGCCTATTGAAAAATCAAAATTCACCAAAATATGTTAATAAAGTAAACTTCCATCAGCACTTAAATGATAAAAATAGAGATTAGACATTGTTCTTAACCTAGAAAATACATTATTTGAACAGGAGTTCACTTTTTTGCTTTTCAACAATAATACAATAATCCCTTTGTATATTTCTTCCACAATATCATTGTTACAAAAGAAAATTCAATAAAAAGGCAGCTTAAAATACTTGTATATTTATGGCTATTGCAATCCCCTAGAGTGATAGTATTGGGAAATGAGCAGCATGGTAATTGTCTGGTGATAACAACGGAATGATTCAATTATTTAACCCCTACTTTTTGAAAAATAAAAAACAGGTCTCCTGTTTTCATCAAAATCCCTTGATGTTACAGTGACCTATAACTGATGAAAAATACACGCTCTCATAAATACTTAGTCAACCAAGGAAGCTCCTTGAATTAACCAAGCTTACATATTCCCAAATCAACCCTTTTGATACTTTTTTAGAAAATAATTTCAATACTCAATGAAAAATACAATTACTCACCCAATTCTCAAGGGCACATCCCACCACAGAAATGCTTCTACATTGACTTCACACAAGCAAGAGATGCTAACCACTGACTGCATTAAATTAACAAAAATCACAACATGCTTGTTAGTGAGACATTTTAATCAAAATAAAAAATTTTCCAAAATTCATTTGATAGTTCATTTTGTAAATATTTCTCAACCAAACTTGTCAAGTTCAATAACTTCACTTTTCGAATGCAGTCTCCCCCATTCCTATTTTTTAAATCTCACACCCCATTGCCGTTAAAAATATTATACCGAATTGGCAGTATATTTTCATTAAATACATTAAATTCAAAATAAGCGATAAGCAATTGGGAAAACATATAACGAACCATTACCATAAGTGATCAGTTTTTTAAGAATTTTCAAAATATGTTTTCAAATGAATCCTAAATTATGTACATTCAAAAAAAAAATAAATGAATGGATAGACTTATTAAAGAGAAAACTAACTTTAATATGGGGTGCCTGGAATATTTATTTTATAGCTGATTCAACCTCTCCCATGCTCATAAAGGATTTACCTGAGTAGAAAACATGAAGCAAATCCATTTTAAAATGATTTTCATTAGAGGATGATTGATCATACCGTGATGTTGTTCCATTACTACCAAAAATGTTCTTTCATTAGTGTAATGATCTGACATGAAAAGGCATGATGGCAGGCAATCTTCAACTCGGTTAAGTACAAAAAATAAAGATAAACTCTCAAAAGTACTTAAATTTTTAGGAGATTTCATTTGGAATAAAAAACAGCAAGTTCAGATATTTAAAATAAGTTATTATACTAACACGTTTAGTGTCAAAAATAGTTCTAGAAGATTGAGAGAGTGAAAATATTAACTATTGGGAAAAAGGATCACTAACAGGTTTCAATAATTTAACATAATTAGAATACAGGTGAAGCATGTTATTCTTAACAGTAAACACATGCATCAAATTTACTCCAGTTAAAGCCATGTAGCAGCATGAATGTGTCAAATTTCTAATCCCACTGTCGTGAAGCCTGTTTTAAGCATTTTATTGGTTTATTAAGTAGGAATACCTGATTTGATTTAAATTCATTAGAAAAACCATGAGGATTCTTCATGTACAATGTCTCATCTAATTCACCTTGTAAAAAAGCATTTCAAACATCATGTTCTTTGATATGAAAGTCATGGTAAGCAACAAAAGGAAGAAATAACAAAATTAATGAGTGTTTAACTATAGTACAAAAAATTTCATAATACTCAAATTTTTCACATTGAAGGAAGCCATTGGAAACTAGCCAAATTTTATACTCAAGTAGACTGTCATTGTGGTGGCACTCTTACACTAATGATTTGGTTAGACCCAAGTATGCAAGCGTGCTTCAGAACCGCTCAAGAATGCTTCTGACCCACTCAATAATGTGATGATAATTATAGATTTTGGATTAGATGTAACAAAAAATTTTGAACTCTAGCCTTATGGACATAACATTAAAAACAAAACATAAATATAAATTTTGAAAATTGACCTGATGATTGCCTTCAAAAAACTTTGGCATGGAATGGTGAATCACAAAGCGAACATCAGGTTTATTGATATCTGAAATAATATTATGAGCACATGATTGTTAACTGCAAAAAATTAATAATATAATTGTCAAAAACACCCATTCCAAATGCAACCATTGAACATATTATATTAATCTCATCTTTCCTCCACTGTTTCTAAACAAATGCCCTTCAAGAAAGATCCATTCTACCATGGTAAAATGCTACTTTGTGACCACATTCCTTAAATTTTAATATAATTTCTTAGCATCTGAAGGAAATTATTTGTATTATGATGTTATTAGGAGAGATACATTTACAGAGGAGGTTATGGTTAGACCGCCATGAGGTAGATGGGGTCTAGGTTGTAATGTAACACGGGGAATGAATATGGGAATGTCTTGGGTGAGATAGTGGGTTCTAGATACTTTGAGGGATTGGATTTTTGGATAATCCTCCTTGATTGATGTGGTTTATCCTCAAAAGATGAGATGAGACTAGATCCTAGATATAAGGTTTTAACCTGAAACATTGGATATTGTTCAGGTCTTCAAAAATATAATAACCATTTTTTTATTCATTAGATGGTGTATATGGAACTTGGGGATATGATACAATAATGTAACTAATGTAGGTATGGTCAGACATAATGGTTCTCTAGGTATCAAGTTTATGTTAAACTAGTGCATGAAATATGTCGAATGTTGTTATTGTTGGGTTAAAGAATTATGATCTAGTGAAAATGTTTATTTACATTAATTGTTTTCCTCATGCATACACATTAATATCTCAGTGTATACTAGTGGTGAGTAGTGAGACCCTACAATTTAATACATTCACTCCTTACACAAGAACCTCAGTGTGAATGTTGACGTTTTTTATATTTAAGGTTTATCAGAGGATATACAATGGATAGGGATTGTTTTGGTCGACGTGGTTTTGGAGAATTTGATGGGATGGGCCAAGACCATTCCTTTAGATATAATTATTTATTTTTATTCCTTTTTAAATTTGAAATATGTGATTATTCCTTCATGTGATTAGTTTTTTTATTTGGTTTTATGTTGTGTCCCATTTTATATGGAATTTTTATAGATTTATTATGAATACGATGATATTAATGATTTTGTTGGATGTGTTTATTTTTTATGTGGTTTTACGTAGATAATATTGAATATTCTCCCCTAATGAATGTTTTAGGAACTCACTTCCAGTAGAAAGTCGTTGACATAAGGAGAGGTGTGCCTGAGGTCAAGAATCTCTGAATCAAAATTGAAAACCATGACATTTGGGAATTTCACCTAAGTTGTTACCTTCTGAACAGAAAGTATTTATATGAAAAAAATCTATAATAACACTTACTGAGAAATCATCAACAAATATTCTAATCATTGAATATTAAATCACTAGAAATTTCAAGGGTAGAACCAAATCCCCAAAATGAAAACTTACACAATTTATTGTATTGAAAATTAGGAAGAAATACTCACATTAATTCATCAAATGTAGTCAAAATAGATGGATATATTCACTCAATCATAGTAAGAACTTAACATGAAATGAATGAATGTAATGGAATCACAAGGAAATTTGTTTTCCAGAAATTTCATCCCATGTACATGGGAGAAAAATGCTTCATGTTTATTTTAATATATGACACATGAAGATTAAAAATCTATAAATAATCACCTATGTATATCACTAATCTTAAGTAATTATGAGACAATAATGAGACTGTTCGTGTGCCTCTATTGTTCTGTAGTTAATCCAGTCACTTAATTTCACAAATCTTATGTAGTATTCCACGGATTGAACCAACCTAAAGTGTATTTAACCCTTAGGAAATGTTTTCCATCATCTTCCAAGCCCATAAAATCCAAAACAATCGCTATTAACCATACTACTACTACATGAGACCCTAAGAAGATCAACATCTATGCAAGTTATTTATCAAATAGTTATAATCAAGGAGGATGATCACCATGTGGGGGTTGCCTTGTTGGATAAACGCAGAAGAGGAGGCGGGGAGGCCACCTAAAAGCTGCGTCAACCATGGGAGGTGAAATGTCCCGCATTCGGTGGCAGCGTCGGACCGTTGGGGAAGAAGGGTGTTAGGGAAGAAGGGACGTTGGGGAAGAAGGGTCGTCGGGGAAAAAGGGATGTTGGGGTAGAAGGGTCATGTGGGTATTGTCGGGGGAGGAAGAAGGGTCATGCTGGTATCGTCGTAGGAGGAAGAAAGGTCGCGCGGGCACTGTCGGGGGAGGATCAGTGAGAGAAGAGAGGGTGCCATCAGGAAGAAGGGTCACGCGAAGAGTGGGCCCTAGATATTTGAGGAAACTGATTAATAGAACCTAATGCTATAGGTTTTATTTGAAGTGCAGATATTAATTAATTATTGCCATAGAATTTTATAAGTGTGGCTATAAATCTGTGGCTATAATTCATTTTTATTGTATTGTGACTTAGATATCTTCTATAGTCAACTAGGCGCTGATCACAGAGTGCAATCTGAGGGATTCTGGAGTAGGGGGACATGGCGGTTTGACATCCAGAGTTAGTATTCCTCCTACTGATAGCAGGAAGTGCCGTAGAGAGTCTGTATGAGGATATCAGAGTATGCGGGATGCATCTTCCAGTAGCCAGGTGGTGTGATAACAGTGTATAAGTAGTTGAAATACTAGGCCTCATTGCCAGATAGACTTGATGGAGTGCGATCTTGCGACAAGATGGGCCATATCCTCAATTTCTGTCAGATTGTTTCACTAGTAGTGGCTGACAGGGGTTCTTCTATGACCCCGCGTTGAGGAGCAGTATCACCAGATTCTCACCAGTCCTGTAACAAGAGTTCTTCTATCCTTTCAGGATGAGGTAGAGGTCACAACTATGGTGGTCGGTCACCAGGTTATCAGCGAAAACAGAGTGGATCGGCTCAGAGCGGTCAGGCAGGGTCACAAGGCCGTGGAGTGGGCCATGCCTTTCCAGTAGAGTAGACCCAGCAAGAGAAGGATCCCGAAACCTCTACGGTCATGGTACGGTCCTAGTTTCCAAAGTTTTATCTTCCGCTCTTTTTGATATAGGGCTTCCCATAGCTTTATATCTATTGATGTTGTGGAGAGTCTTGGTCTCTGCATCTTTTCTTTTGCCAATTCCTTGACACTAGACACACCGTTGGGGACTTGGATGGCTAGTGTATGTCAGTACAAGGAGTTCTCTCTAGAGGTTGGTGGGTGTCACTTTTTTTGGGACCTCTATGTCCTAGAGATGACATGCTATGATGTCATTCTTGGATGGACTGGTTAGTTCCCTTCAAGGTAGTTGTTGAATGCGATCACTGCAAGGTGAGTTTCATATCACCAGAGGGTGGATATTTTCTTCATAAGGGATAATGGGATGTCTAGGCAAGAAGAGTGGGTCCCAAGAATCACATGATATGAGGAGTTACAACCCATATTTCTAGTCTATATTTGGATGACTAGGGGACTTCACAAATGGACTTTCCTCTAGTGGTGGATCACCTCCGGGATGTCTTTCTAGAGGACTTATCAGGTTTTCCTTCAGAGGAAGAGGTGGAATTTTCGATTTAGCATGTTCCAAGAGAGGCACCAGTGTATATTGCTTTTTATAGGATGGATACAACAGAGATTCAAGATCTCAAGAAGCAGTTGGAGGAGTTTCAGGCAAAGGGTTTCATCTAACCTAGTACTTCTCCCTGGGGTTCACCTGTTCTGTTTACGAAGAAGGTAGATGGTATCCTCATTCTTTTTGTGGATTATTGAAATTTTAACCAGTTGATGGTCAAGAACAGATATCACTTTACCAGGATTGATGATCTCTTTGATCAGCTTCAGGGTGCCCGTGTGTTCTCAAAGATTTAACCAATATCTGATTACCATCAGTTACGCGTTTGAACTTCTGATATACCCCTTACAGCCTTCCAGAGTAAGTATGGTCTATAAAAGTATATGGTTATCCTATTCGGTCTCATGAACTCACCTTTAGTTTTCATGTCCCTGATGAACCAAGTGTTCCATCCATACTTGGATTCCATAGTGGTTGTTTTCATGGAAGATATCTTGGTGTACTCTCACACCCGATATGACAATTCCACACATCTTGAGATCATTCTGAGTATACTGAGAGAGCATCTATTTTATGCTATGCTCTAAAAATGACACTTATAAATGGATCAAATTCACTTTTTTGGGTCATGTTATCTCAGATACCGGAGTATCCATAGAACTAGAGAATGTGAGAGCAATAGTTTCCTGGGAGTAGCCAAAGAACATCTTTGAGGTATGAAGATTTCTAGGTCTGGATGGTTACTAAAGATACTTCATATAGGACATTTCATGCTTAGTATTACTGATGATGGGTCTGACCAAGAAGGGTGCGAAGCTCTTATGGTCAGATTCTTGTGAGTTAGCCTTTTAGGAGCAGAAAGGGAGGTTGAATTTGGCACCGATACTAGTCTTTCCTGAACCAGGAAAGAGCTACACTATCTATTATGATGCTTCAAGTATCAGGATAAGAGATGTGCTTATACCAGGTAATGGAGTCATTGATTACGGGTCGCAGCAGTTGAGGCCACATGAGAAAAATTACCCGACACATGATCTGGAGTTGGTTGCTATTGTTCATGCCTTACGCTATTAGAGATTATATCTTTTGGGAGAGAACATTGTGGTTTTCACCGACCAAAAAAGACTCAAGTATATTTTGACTCAGTGTGACCTGAATCTGAGGTAGATATGGAGGGTTGAGTATCTATAGTCTTTCGACATTAAGCATTCCTATACACCTGGAAAATGCAATGCAGTAGATATTGAATTGATCCGGAGAACTCAAATACAGGCAGTTCGGGAGTCCGGTAGTGAGTGGGAGTTGATGTCCCTGTTCTATGAGATGCATTTGGATGTACTTGATAGAATAGGGAGACATTCCTTTCTTCTGTAGCTATTACCTCTACAATTATTAATCAAGTTTGAATTAGACAACTATCAGATTCTGAAGTCCTAGTCCTACGAGAGAGTGTGTCCGGAGAGGACCCCATTCCTTGGTGGACCGTAGTCAAGGAAGAGATCTTGAATTTCCAGGGGAGAATGTGGGTGTTAGCAGATATATGTGACGAGATGATGCATGATTTTCATTCCTCTATTTGTGCAGTTCATCCTGGTGTCACCATGATGTATCGTGATCTACACTGCCAGTATTGCTGTCCTGGTATAAAGAGTGATATTGCTGGTTTCTTCATTAGGTGTTCCACCTTCCAGTAGGTGAAAGCGGAGCATCAGTGTCTAACATGGATTTGACAGTAGTTACCCATTCTTAAGTAGAAGTGGATCACCGTCACGATGGAATTCGGGACCATTTTGCTGAGGTCACCATGAGGGAATGATGTGGTATGGGTTGTCATTGATAGACTCACGAAGGTTGTTCACTTCTTTCTGATTAGGGAGACCTTCAGTGTTGATAAGTTACGATGTTTGTACATCTGAGAGATTATACACCTGAATGTAGTTCCACACTCCATCGTTTCAGACTGGGATACACGTTTTACTTCTCAGGTCTGGCAGGGTCTTCAGAAGGCGTTGGGTACACATGTACTTTTGAATACAACATACCACCCCCAGACAGATGGCAAGTCTGAGAATACGATTTAGGTGCTTGAGGACATGCTCTGAGCATTCATTCTGTATTTTCTAGGTTATCTGGAAAAGCATATAACTCTAGTGGAGTTTCCCTACAACAATAGTTTTTAAGAAACTATTCATATGGAACCCTATGAGGCTTTGTACAGTAAGTCATTTTGATCACCCCTGTGTTGGATGGAGGAAGGAGAGGCAGCTATGCTGGGACCTTGTCTTGTTCGGGAGACCACATATCATATAGAGTTGATTCAGAAGAGGATGGATACTGCACAGTCTCATCAGAAGCATGATGCTGATCAGCAGAGACGACCTCTAGAGTTCAAGTTCAGGGATTTGGTTTTCTTGTGCGTCACACTAAGTTTTGGACACATGAGGATTAAGAGATAGGTCAATCTTTCACTGAGATATGTCGAACCGTTTGAGGTGTTAGAGATAGTGGGTACGGTTGCCTATTAGTTGCAGTTACCTCAAAGGTATCAGGCTATGCACGATGTCTTCCACATTTCTCAACTCCGAAATTACTTTTTAGACCCGTCCCATGTCTTTCAACCTGATGAGGTCGAGCTCGATGCAGATGCATCATTTGAGGAGCATCCTATATAGATTGTCGATCAGAGTACAATGGTTCTTCATGGCCGGTCTGTTCCTCCGGTATGGGTGTTATGGCAACATGGGCAGCTATAGAATGACACTTGGGAGAGGGAGATAGATTTTCAAGCACAATGGCTAGAGTTATTTGATGTTTCTTCTTCTAAGAAACTCTAAGGAAGTTTGGGGATGAATTTATTTAATGGGGGAAGTTTGTAGGAACCCTGATCTTCCTTTCAACTATGTTTTTCCTTTTTGGCTGTTTTTGAGAAATGGATGAAATTCTGTAAATTTTTGAAGTACACACCAAGTACATTATGAGTACACTCCATGTACTTCCTTACCGTAGGATACCGTGTACTGACTGTGTCCGGGACCCACACATGTTCATGTGAGGGTGATATAGAGGCCACCTAAATCGGAGTATGAAAAAGGCAATTACACACAGTGTATTTTGTTTTTTTCATTAAAAGAATTGGGGTCACATCTAACCCCCATAAGTGTCTTCTTATAAGTCTCGTTCGGCTGAGAGAAACCGCACGACACCAAAACTTTTCTAAGCCCCTGAGCCTCCGTCTATTTTCTGAATCGACCGCCATAGATTGAGTTGGAACTACAGTGGTGACCTCTTCCTTATTCTTGGGTTTCCTTCCATAATTTATCCTCTTTATCTAGTTATCGTGGGTTGATAATTTTAGACATTTTTATAGATCATGGGCGTTCTATGGTAATTAAATATTTGTGGTTCACCTATACGATCTCCTGACACTGATGTAGGTGTTTTGTGCCTTTCTGTTCGAAAGTCTTTGAGTTTTCTGTGCATTATTTTCAATACCCTTGGATGAGGTATTGTGCGTTTACCGTTTGGACCCAGTGCCTTTCCTATCATGATTGTATGCTTATGAAGAGGTTATTTGGTTATGAATAAGGTTGGACTGTTATTACTTGGATGTTCTGCCCATAATTTTTGTTGTTATCATCGTTGGTCCTATTTATCCAAGTGGTCATTTACTTGTTTCCATGCCTTGAGGTCACAGGATGGAGTGTTGTTTTCTGACATGCTTGAGATGCCATAGACTGGTTAGCCAGGTAGTTCTATATTTTTGATTTGGCCATATAGCATTACTATGTGTCGACTTACATGAGGATGTGAGAACCTGGTGTAGTATAATAAAAGTGGATATACCCAGTGATAATCCTTAGAAAGTCATTGGACATTATAGACTATAGGGGGATATACCGAGTGAGCTTCCTCATAATGTCTTTAGACATTATAGACTATAGGGGATAAGCCGAGTGATCTTACTCATAGAGTCCTTGAGCTTTATAGAATATAAGGGGACAAACTGAGTGAGCTTCCATAGAGAGTCCTAGTTTTACATTGAATTACCTTGAACCAATTCAGGATATAAGAGGAATTGACTAGGTGAGCTTCCTCAGAGAGTCTGTGAACGACCTAGGGATATAAAAGGAATTGACTGGGTGAGATTCCTCAGAGAGTCTCTTGACCTTGGGAAATAAGGGGAATTGACCTTGTGTGCTTCCTTAGAGAGTCCTTGACTACCTTAGAATATAAGGGGAATTGACCAAGAGTGCTTCCTAAGAGAGTCTTTATGAATTTTTATGACAGAATTAGAGGGGTTAGGCTATGTGTACTACCCAGAGGGTTGCTTGTACTTGTTAGGTGGGACTAGAGGGGGTGGATGTGAGTACATCCGAGAGGGTTACCTATTTGTGTTTAGCTGTTGCTTGATACTGTTACTGTGGATTGTTGACTGTTGAGTACTTTCCTGTTTACTACTTCTGTACTTTTACCTGCAATATATTCACTGACAGTTAGACACAGATCTTGGGGTGGTTTCCCACTGGGATTTATTCTGACACCCTGTTTGGGTCATGCTTTTGGGACCAAACAGATTATATTGCTGCAGGTATAGATAAGGGCAAACACCCTTCATCTTTAGGTACTTGACTTGTTGTGGAGTTAGAGAGCATGGGGTCAGGCTTTGGATTGTAGTGTTGAGGAGCTGTTTATCTGTTTCTTTTGTACTTTGGTTTAGTATTGTTTTTTATTCAAGAATTTTTATCTCTTTGGTTTATTTTCTAGACATATGTGTTATGAATCATTTATATATATGCTCTATTTGTTTCTTACTTTTAGTCTTTCCCTCATTGATATTTCATGGATTATTACTGCTTTTGCTACTGTATATTGTTTCTCTTATACTCTGTACACTTCCAATGAGGGCATAATTTCAACACAATCACACTAAAGACCCTCACTACTAGTCGACAGCCTCTAGAATTCATAGAAATGAGCTTGAGGCCATGTATCCAACTGGGTACGGTGCACCTCCGGGTGGCTTTCGGAACCGGAATGTTACAGTGATTACCTATTATTTGGAAAAACTCCATTAGGTCTAATCAGACAAATCCTAAAGTTGTTTTTTTGATGAAAATAATCTATTTTATTTGTATAAAGAATTTTATAATATAATTTGGTTTGTTTTTGTTGACATATAAGGCTAAAATTGATTTAAATAAGAGAAAGGAGGGGTTCCCTTTTATAAGTGAGGGGAGGTGAACTTTTTTAATTTGTTAAAATATTGAAATTAAAAATAGATTCTCTATAAAAATCATTCCAAATGGATTGTTATCGTATGAGAAGTTATGAATTGGTTAAATTAACGTCATAAAAGAAAATTTTACTATATTTATGTGGTGTTTTAAATCTTATCATTCGATTTAATCCCTTAGTTATCTTATTCTTACCTTAACTATGGTAACATCATTTCCAATCTTAAAGGGTAATAATATTACATATAAGGATAAATTTGGATTATAAAAGGAAAATGTATAAAATTTTAGATCATACATTACTCTTTACCTATTTCAATGTTTTTATTTTTTATAAATAATTTAATAGTGTTTATTTTATTAAAATATCCTTAATTTTATTTTAAACCATTCATTTATTTGGACATTAAGGGCCTCCAAAAAAATATGTAATTCTAAAAAAATACTTAAAAAAGAAATAATATGAAATATTAATCTTTATATTTCGTGAAAAATAATAAATCCCTGAAATATTATTACTTTTAATATTTTTAAATACATTTATTTTATTTTTTTGTTAATTGAAGAAATAATGTGTCAAAGTTGTGTAAGAATTTATGGAAATTATGTAATTACTAAAAATCAAAAATAAACTACGATTATTAAAATAATGTAATTATTCTAATAATAACTGTTCATATTCATTCATAAATTTCTTTTATCTATATGTGAACACATAAGATATATTTAAAAGTAAAAGAGTGACATTGATTACTTTTATTTTCATTAACTATTATATAGGACATTTTTTGGGGAAAGTGTCCCTTCAAAAAATTAAATTTATAAGCTAAAGTGATGAGTTTGAAATTAAATACATAAAATAGTCATTAAAATGAAAAATGGGGACCTTAACACTTATTTTTAACCATGATTAATTATTTTACCATTGTCATGGTAACAAAAATTTACTATAGTTACTATTTATATTGTCAAAAATGGTAGGGGATATTTATTAATTTTTAACCTCATAATTCAAGATATATATTTTTCCATATTTTATAATTAAATTTATAAAAATATAAAAAAATTAATTTATGATTTGAGTTAAAAAACACAACTAAAAACAACTTTTTAGAAAATGACTTTTAAATATCAAAAATTATTTTTTAAAAAATTTAAACAATAAAATTGATTCTAATATACTCATTTAGATTAATAATAATGTCAAATAAATAAATTTACTTTTAAATTATTTTAAAAAATGAACTTTGAAAATTCTGGAAAAAATAAAATTTTCAATAAAAAATAGTATTTGTCACTTTTCAATGAAAAGACAAATTTTTTAGAAAATTATTGAAAATTCACTCGATGATAATTTTTATATGATGATTTCGAAAATGTGGTTAAATGATTCCATGAAATTTCATAATTGTTTTAAAATTATATATAACATTTTCACATAAAATGTTATAAATTTCTTTTTTGAAGAAAACATTTTTTGGAAGGAAAACATGTCTACAAAAAATTGAATGGTATTTTCATATGAATTAAATTATAAGTTTGTATTGAGTATGATTTTTTTGTATTTAGTAATTCATTTTTATCTATTCATACTCATTAATTAAATGATATGGTTATAATATTATGAATTAAATAATAATATTTCTTGGATGTTCAAGATCAATGTGCATGTCATATACATGATTAGACACAATTATATTCATTAAAAAACTGAAGGTTTTACATTCTTAAACCCTCAATAAATTAATTACTTTCATTTTCAAAATTTTCTTGGTAATAAATGGTTTATAATTAAAATATTTGTAGAGACCCTAAGCCTGACGTACATGGACATTACATTAATTTTGCGGAATACTTAGTACATAACAAAAACACACACACAAGGATCGTAATAGTTTAGTGTCTTTGGAAACTCAGAATATAATATTCTAATCGTGGTGAGAGATCTTCAACATCTCCCATAACGATCTTCCTTTTTTTACCTAAAACCTTTCTTTATATCCCGGGGAAAAGAAAACATAAAAGAGTGAGCTCAAATGCTCAGTAAGGGTAAACAAAAGAAATATCAATCACATCATATTTATAAGAACATAACATTTAGGAAATCTTAACCTGCAAAAGATATCATAGTATCATAACATGGGATAAATCATAGTAGTGAAATGTAATCCCAATAATCATAACATAAAACATGAAACTTTGTGGCATACACATATAATCATAGAGAATCATTTCTTATTAGTCAAGACTCATTGCCAAGACTATCTTAGCGGACAAAGTCCATTTCTGAACCGAGTTCACTCCTCGTTTCAGTCCAGTTTCACTGAACCGGTTTAACCTGCCGTTCCAGCCATGTCTATCTCATGAGATATAAAATCTTTACCCAATACATTGGATGGAGATATAGGTCCCACCCATCTCATAATGATACTATTCTTATGTGTGCCACACTACGGGAAAAATGGGTATTTGCGACGGGGATAAATCTCGTCGCAAATAGCCCCCTTAAAAACTTATTTGCGACGGGGGTATTTGCCCGTCGCAAAAGAACTGGCGCGCTTTGCATGCCAAATCGCGGGAAACATATTTGCGAAGGGCGGTTATTGCCCGTCGCAAATAACCGGCGGCGGCAAAAGGTATTTGCGACGGGAATATTCCCCCGTCGCAAATAGTATGTCGGCAGGTGCTTATTTGCGACGGGTCCCGTCGCAAATAACTATTTAACCGTTGACCGTAATAAATGATGGCTAAGGTATTTGCGACGGGTTGCGACGGGCTACCAATCACAAATGGACCCGTCACAAATAATCTAACCTATAAATACCCCCATCCGTTTTTTTCAATTCATTCTCAAACTCCATCTTCTCCTTCTCTCAAAATTCTATTTCTAGAGTTCAGCGTTTTCAAGTTTAATTTTTTTCTCCGGAGTTGATATTGAAGTTTTCAAGAACGATCCGAGATCAACCTCAGATCAATTTTCAAGGTATTTATGTTCATTTTAATTTAATATTTATTTTAAATTTTTTATTAGTTTCAATTATTCTTAATTAGTTGTAATTTAATTATGTTTACATTGTTTTGTTACTTAATAAATTTAAATTATTAGTATTGTTCATAGTTAATGGTAATTAGGAATAATTAGTAATAATTTTCAATAATTAAGAATAAATATTAATAATTAGTAATAAATACCAATAATTAGGAATAATAACATTATTACATTATTAGTATATTTTATTATTAATATTAAAATAATATAATTTTTTATATTATATACAATTCTCCTTTCATCTGTGTGTTTTCTGTCTCCACATGTATTATTTGTATGTGGAGACAGAAAACACACAGATGAAAGGTGAATTGTATATAATATAGAAAATTATATTATTTTAATATTAATAATAAAATATATTAATAATGTTATTATTCCTAATTATTGATAATTATTCCTAATTATTGGTAATTATTTATATAATTACTAATAATTAGGAATAATTACCAATAATTAGCAATAATTAGGAATAATTAGGAATAATTAGTAATAATTACCAATAATTAGTAATAATTACCAATAATTAGTAATAATTACCAATAATTAGTAATACTTACCAATACTTTGTAATACTTACCAATAATTCGTAATAATTACCAATAATTAGTAATAATTATCACTAATTAGTAATAATTAGTAATAATTATCAATAATTATCAATAATTAGTAATAATTAGTAATAATTACTAATAATTACCACTAATTAGTAATAATTAGGAATAATTACCAATAATTAGTAATAATTAGTAATAATTAGTAATAATTAGTAATAATTAGTAATAATTAGGAATAATTAGTAATAATTACCAATAATTAGTAATAATTACCAATAATTAGTAATAATTACCAATAATTATCAATAATTACCGATAATTACCTATAATTAGGAATAATTATCAATAATTAGGAATAATTACCAATTATTAGGAATAATTACCAATAATTCTTAATAATTACCAATAATTAGGAATAATTACCAATAATTACCAATAATTAGTATTAATTACCAATAATTAGTAATAATTACCAATAATTAGTAATAATTACCATTAATTTGTAATAATTAACAATAATTAGTAATAATTACCAATAATTAGGAATAATTACCAATAATTACCAATAATTACCGATAATTAGTAATAATTAGTAATAATTTGGAATAATTACCGATAATTAGTAATAATTAGTAATAATTACCAATAATTAGTAATAATTAGTAATAATTAGTAATAATTACCAATAATTAGTAATAATTACCAATAATTAGTAATAATTACCAATAATTAGTAATAATTACCAATAGTTAGTTATAATTACCAGTAATTACCGATAATTAGTAATAATTACCGATAATTAGGAATAATTACCGATAATTAACAATAATTAGTAATAATTAATAATAATTTGTAATAATTACCAATAATTAGTAATAATTACCCATAATTACCCATAATTACCAATAATTAGGAATAATTTCCAATAATTAGAAATAATTACCAATAATTAGTAATAATTACCAATAATTACCAATAATTAGAAATAATTACCAATAATTACCAATAATTACTGATAATTACCGATAATTAGTAATAATTAGTAATAATTAGGAATAATTTGTAATAATTACCAATAATTAGTAATAATTACCAATAATTAACCATAATTACCGATAATTACCAATAATTAGAAATAATTACCAATAATTAGGAATAATTACCAATAATTAGGAATAATTACAAATAATTAGGAATAATTACCAATAATTACCAATAATCAGTAATAATTACAAATAATTGGTAATAATTAGGAATAATTAGTAATAATTACCAATAATTATTAATAATTAGTAATAATTTCCAATAATTAGTAATAATTAGTAATAATTAGTAATAATTAGTAATAATTCCCAATAATTAGTAATACCTAACAATAATTAGTAATAATTACAAATAATTAGGAATAATTACCAATAATTAGTAATAATTACGAATAATTATTAATAATTAATAATAATTAATAATAATTACCAATAATTAGCAATAATTACCGATAATTACCAATAACTAGTAATAATTACCAATAATTACCAATAATTAGGAATAATTACCGATAATTACCAATAATTATGAATAATTACCAATAATTAGTAATAATTACCAATAATTAGTAATAATTAATAATAATTAATAATAATTACCAACAATTAGAAATAATTACCGTTAATTACCAATAATTAGTAATAATTACCAATAATTAGTAATAATTAGTAATAATTACCAATAATTAGGAATAATTACCAATAATTAGTAATAATTACCAATAATTAGTAATAATTAATAATAATTAATAATAATTACCAATAATTAGAAATAATTACCGATAATTACAAATAAATAGTAATAATTACCAGTAATTAGTAATAATTAGTAATAATTACCAATAATTAGTAATAATTAGTAATAATTACCAATAATTAGTAATAATTACCAATAATTAGTAATAATTACCAATAATTAGTAATAATTAGTAATAATTATTAATAATTAGTAATAATTAACAATAATTAGTAATAATTACCAATAATTAGGAATACTTACCAATAATTACCAATAATTACGGGTAAATAGTAATAATTAGTAATATTTAGTAATAATTAGTAATAATTAGTAATAATTACCAATAATTAGTAATAATTACTAATAATTAGTAATAATTACCAATAATTAGTAATAATTAGTAATAATTACCAATAATTAGTAATAATTAGTAATAATTACATATAATTAGTAATAATTAGTAATAATTATTAATAATTAGTAATAATTATTAATAATTAGTAATAATTAGTAATAATTACCAATAATTAGTAATAATTACCAATAATTAATAATAATTAGTAATAATTAATAATAATTACCAATAATTAGTATTAATTACCAATAATTAGTAATAATTACCAATAATTACCAATAATTAGTAATAATTAGTAATAATTACCAATAATTAGTAATAATTAGTATTAATTAGTAATAATTAGTAACAATTAGTAATAAATACCATTAATTAGTAATAATTAAAAATTATTAGTAATAATTAACAATAATTAGTAATAATTAACAATAATTAGTAATAATTAACAATAATTAGTAATAATTACCAATAATTACCCATAATTACTTATAAATATGAATAATTAGAAATAGTTACCAATAATTAGAAATAATTACCAATAATTAGTAATAATTAGTCATAATTACCAATAATTAGTAATAATTATTAATAATTACCAATAATTAGTAATAATTAGTAATAATTAGTAATAATTAGTAATAATTAGTAATAATTAACAATAATTACTAATAATTAGTAATAATTAGTAATAATTAGTAATAATTACCAATAATTAGTAATAATTAACAATAATTAGTAATAATTACCAATAATTGGGAATAATTACCAATAATTACCAATAATTACTAGTAAATAGTAATAATTAGTAATAATTAGTAATAATTAGGAATAATTACCAATAATTAGGAATAATTACCACTAATTAGTAATAATTAGTAATAATTACCAATAATTAGTAATAATTAGTAATAATTAGTAATAATTACCAATAATTAGTAATAATTACCAATAATTAATAATAATTACCAATAATTAGTAATAATTACCAATAATATTAGTACTATGAAAATAATAAAAAATTTATATAATATTAAAATTATCAATATTTGTAACATGTTTTTCTTTATTCTCAACATATTTAATTCTTAAAGGGTCAATTTTTAGGTCTATCTCAATAAAAAGTTTGCATCAGTCGTGTATGATGTAAAATCTATAATTATCCTAGCTTGAGTGTTTTTTCAAACAAATTATTCAAAACCAGTAATGCTTTTATATTTTATAGAAAAATATGGAACAACGAGGTCGTCAACAATCATTATTAGGTGACCGCATATGGATAAATCAACGTACAAATCCAAACGGTTCTGGTTTAAATCCATTATATGTAGAGGGTGTGGAGACTTTTTTATCATTTGCGGCATCAAATCCAGAATTTGTTTCAGAAGGCAAAATAAAATTTCCTTGCAGAAAATGTGCATTGAGAACGTTTGACACGTTTGACAAAGTGGGGGAACATCTCTTGCGTTTTGGTTTTCAACCAGATTATGTTTTTTGGTATCAACACGGTGAACGTAGTTCCAGAGCAGGTGATACTAACTTGATTCCGGATCCATCCCGGTTTCAAGATTTAGTACATGATGTTGCACGTTCATCTGTTCAACATACAGAAACTCCGGCTGATATAGCTTCAAATCCTGAGTTGGCACCGTATGAATTTTATGAGTTGTTGAGGTCTGCTGAGGATGCATTATATCCTGGCTGCAAGATAAGAAAATTAGAAGCAGTTGCAAAATTTATGGCTATCAAATCAGATAACGGAATGTCAAACACATGTTTTGACCAGATATTTTCTTTGCTTAAAACACTGTTACCCGAAGAAAATGTTTTTCCTGCAAATTACTATGAGAGTAAGAGGCTGGTTCGAAATTTCGGACTTACTTGTCAGAAGATTCATGCATGTTCAAATGACTGCATTTTATATTCTGGGGAAAATGAGTCGTTGGATAGTTATCCCACATGTGGGCAAGTGAAATGTAAAGAAGGACAACACGGGAAGTCTGGCTTGATTCCTGTAAAACAATTGAGATATTTTTTGCTTACATCCAGACTTCAGTATTTATTCATGTCTAAGAATACAGTGACAATGATGTCATGGCATAAAGAGAATATTTCAATCGATAAAAGCTTGAATCATCCAGCCGATGATGATTCATGGAAACATTTTGATAGAGTGCATCCATCCTTTGCTTTAGAAGCTAGAAATGTTCGACTGAGCCATTCCACTGATGGTTTCTGTCCGTTTGGATCTTATGGTAGTCAATATTCATGTTGGCCTGTTTTTTTAACTCCGTACAATTTACCTCCATAGATGTTGATGAAGGAGCCATATATCTTTTTGACTTTACTAATTCTAGGACATCCGAAGAAAAATATTGATGTTTATTTGAAACCATTGATTGATGAACTAAATATATTGTGGAGTACTAATGTCAGTACATATGATGTTGCAATGAAACAAATTTCATACTGAGAGCAGCATTGATGTGGACAATTAGTGACTTCCCGGCTTATGGGATGTTATCTGGCTGGAGTACACATGGTCAGAAATCATGTCCTTATTGTATGGGAGAGAACAAAGCATTTATGCTCATTCATGGAAAGAAACCTTGCTATTTTGACTATCATCGCAGATTTCTTCCAGCTGATCATCCTTTTCGCAGAAACAGATATCATTTCAGAAAAGGAACAGTTGAAAGGGATCGACCTCCAAAAATGCTATCAGGTTCGGAGTTAAAATCAGTTGTATTTTCATTACCTCCCATCACTTTTGGTCCCACAATAAACCAACAGAAAATTTCTGGTTTTGGGAAAGAACACAAATGGATTAAACGTAGCATATTTTGGGATTTTCCATATTGGTCTGATTTGTTGGTCCAACACATGTTAGATGTCATGAATATTGAGAAGAACTGTTTTGATAATTTGTTTCATTCTGTTTTGGATACGTCGAGAAAGAGCAAAGACAATGTAAATGCACGTTTAGATCTTTCCCAAATTTGCTGGCGTCCAGAATTGGAACTGTTGGAGAATGTCAGAACAGAAAGGTTACTGAAACCAGAAGCATCTTATACACTATCTAAAGAAAACTGTTTATTATTTTGTCAGTGGATTGCAGATTTGAGACTTCCAGATGGATATGCTTCCAATTTGGGTAGATGTGTAAAGAATGGTCATATTACTGGATTAAAAAGTCATGATTGTCATGTTATAATGGAAAGACTTCTACCCATTGGATTAAGAGGTCTGTTGAATTCTGTGATTTGGGATTTCATAACAGACATGTCTCATTTTTTTTGAGAAATTTGTGTGGCTACAGTAGATTATGATGCTCTAGGAAAACTTGAAAAAGATGTTGTTGTAATTATATATAAATTGGAAAAAATATTTCCGCCGTCTTTCTTTGACTCAATGGAACATTTGATGTTACATTCTCCATATGAAGCCAAATGTGGAGGTCCAGTATAGTTTCGATGGATGTGCCCATTTGAAATATTCATGCAAAAATTGAAAAGAAAAGTACGTAACAAAGCATCTGTTGAAGGATCTATTGCAGAAGCTTATTTGCTAGAGGAAATATATTTTTTCTGCTCCCATTATTTTGAATATGAGTATCCTTCAAAACACAACTGAATGGGACGGAACGAGAGGAATATTGATGAAATCGACAATCAATTATCTGTTTTCAACCAGCCAGAGCTTGGTTTTGGTGGAGTTTATGAACGCTGGCTTTCAGATGATGAACATCATAGAGCTCATACGTATGTTCTGCTCAACTGTAAAGAGATGAAATCAGTTGTACTGTAAGTGTTTTATCACTTATTCTATCATTTATGTTACAGTAAATAACTTTGGTTTTTTTAGGTTGTATGATAATCATATCAAGAAACAAATTCCACAAATTACAGCAGCTGCTCTCGAAGAACGTCGACTGAAAAATTTCTCTCAGTGGTTTCAAAAACCGGTAACATAAATACTTTATCATTTAGCAAATAATTAAATGTATAGTTTACTATATTGATAATTATTTCACAAATTTTCAGGTGTCTCGACATGCTGATAAAATTGACAAACAATTGTGTGTATTGAGTAACCCACCTTCCAAACTTGTTAAAACTTATAATGCATATGTGGTGAATGGATTTCGATTTCACACACATGCATTTGGGGAATCGAAAAAAACAATGAACTGTAGAGTTAGCTTGAGAGGATCTCATCCTCGAGAAAATAATGATGACTTTTTTGACATACTTGATGAAATCATTGAATTCTGTTATCTTGGACAACATTACATAACCATGTTCAAATGTCGGTGGTTGGATACAGAGAGAGGCGTGTGTGTTCATCCGACTCATGGAATCATCGATATTAAATGTAAAAGTGTTCTCGCAGTAAATGAACCATTCTTATTGGCTCAACAGGCACATCAAGTTTATTATGCAAAGTACTGTGCTACATCAAGAGACTTGACTGATTGGTGGAGTGTAATAAAAATAAAAATTCGAGACAATCAGTTTAGTCAAAGTGAATATGCTTTCACTGATGTGCAAAGAATTGAAGTTTTTTCAAGAGAGTACTGGAAATCAATCTTTTTTACAAAGAGACATGAGTATCGATGACGACACCCCACATTTAAGAGTCGGTGATGGCGATGATGTTAATGATGTCACATATGAATTTGAAATGGTAAGAGATGAAGCAACTGTAACTCGAATGGATATCGATGATGTTGAGGAGGAATATAAAGATGACATTGACATATATGAAGATGATGATGAAGATGAACACTGATAGAATTCCATGGTATTTATATACAATCATAATATGTATATATGTATATATAATAGTAATTATCAATTATTTGCTAACAACATTATCATTTTCTATTTCAGATGGACGACGCCACATTTCGTGAGTTGGCAGATGCTGATCTGCCTTTCGATGCAGATGAGTTGCTGGCAGATGACCCTCAGCATGTAGGCGCTCTAGGGAGTACGCGGAGGGGGCGCCGTATTGCACGATTGATGATTCCTAACCCCGTCCCCGAGCGACGTCCACATCTTGGGTTTGATCCACGCGCACGGAGGTGTGATAACCTGTGGATTTGACTAAGATTTCATTAATCTATTCACATAATAAATGTTTATTATTTTTACAGTTTTCCGCATATAGCAGTCGGATAGGGAAGCGCTATTTTGCGCAACTATTTCTCTCAGCCGTGGACCACATGGGAGCAGATTCCCATTGATGTGCAGCAGGCCATGTTCGGCCATTGGTTGGTACGTACATAAATAAATAATTTTATTTTGAAAATTATTTCATTTCTAACTTGATATTTTGATTTATTTGTAGGGTTTATGGTATCCGATCGAGGATACCATGCGTGATGCCATCCACGAGGCATGGGAGGTGTCCTTGCGTGATCGCCTTCGTCAGTTTTTGCACAATTTAAGAAAAGCTGCCATGAAGAAAGTAGGAGTGTCAGATTTTGACGAGTCATGTAGAGCACACCGACCAGAGTCATTTCATCCCATGTATGGGAAAGATTATGTGCGCACTGGTTCAGTGGTTCCTTTCAGAGGAGATCATCAGTGGGGAGGCAGAATCAGGGGAGACAGGAGGTGACTCATCGAGCTAGGAGTCGTTCTTTCAGTACTCATAGACAGCATCTGGTACGTACATTATTTATAAATATTTTATATAACTATAAATATTAACAGTTTATTTTTTATTCTTATAGGCTGTCGAGCACCCCGATATTACGGAGTACGACGTATATCAAATGATGTATAGTGATCCTGCTACTAGGGAGCTCAGAGGTGATCGTCAGCATCACATCGTGGTCAGTATTATTTGTTTTCAAGTTTAAAAATTAGCTGCATATAATATATTCACAATTTTAATTTTAAATTGACACTACAGGAGTCATATGAGGCCCCAGCGTCACAGGCCCGACCTGAGAGTCAGGCCGAGTCATCAGATCAGACCACTGGCCGTCAGTATGATGAGGCGGCATGGATGCAGGCCACCCAGTATGCCTTCGTGAAGGGCCGGGTAGTTGGTATCAGCTCTCAACTGACTCCCAGAGATTATTATGGCAGTGCTGTGATGTCGGCGTCTAGCTCGAGAGGAGCTCGTGCATCTTCTTCTGCTACACAGTATGAGGATCAGTTACAATCTCAGACTGTACTGATAGAGGGTCTCCGACAGGAGCAGGAGCAGATGCGTCAACAGCATGAGGAGGAGTGTCGATGCCAGCAGTAGCTGTACGAGGAGCAGACAAGTCGGTGGCAGCAACAGCATCAGGAGCAGATGGAGTACATGCGCCGACTCACTCATTCTTTAGGGATGGAGTTTCCTCCACCACCATCTGTAGATCCCCCCTACCCCCTCCTTCAGATTAGAGTTTGTTTTTATGTTAAAAAATTTGTGAAATCAAAATATGATTTTTTTTTTCTATTCGTAGTTTCTGTCTCATTATAAAATATTAATAATATTATATTTTGAAATAACAATATTAATATGAATAATAATATTAATTATATTTTATAATATTAAAATATATATATATATTAAAATTTTATAATATTATAATTTATTTATATTTTTTTGTAATACTTGAATTATTTTAATATTTGAATGTAAAATAATTCTATTATTTTTATATTAATTAAAATAACTTATTAATATTTTTTTATTTATGAATTATAATTCTAATATTATTATATTAATTAAATCATTTATTAATATTATATTATTTTTTGTTTTTGAATTATAATTCTATTATTATTATTTTAATTAAAATAATTTATTAATAATTTATTATTTTTATTTGTGAATTATAATTCTATTCTTATATTAATTAAAATCATTTATTAATATTTTATTATTTTTTATTTTTGAATTATAATTGTATTATTATTATATTAATTAAAATAATATATTAATAATTTAATTATTTTTATTTTTTTTATAGTATTTGCGACGGGATACTATTCCCGTCGCAAATAGTATTATTATTATATGCATTAAAATAATTTATTAATAGTTTGTAATTTTTTTTAAAATAGTTTTTGCGAAGGGTCCCGTCGCAAAAACTATTTGCGGCGGGCCCGTCGCAACAGGTATTTGCGACGGGACCCGTCGCAAAAACTATTTGAAAAGTTTTTTACAAATATACGAAGTTCTATTTGCGACGGGGAGAATCCCCGTCGCAAAAAAATACTTTAGCGACGGGCCCGTCGCAAATAATTGTTGTCGTGACACCGTTTTCAGCAACGGGCCATTTGCGACGGGCCCCCGTCGCAAAAAGCCATTTGCGACGGGATCCCGTCGCAAATGACCCGTCACAAATACCTGTTTTTCTAGTAGTGCCACAAAATCATAAACCATACATCATAGCATAACCCATGTAATAAAAATGGGAATCTTAAACATCGTGACATCATAAAATAATTCATATAAGATAGAGGAATTCATAAAAATATTTCCATCACAACATAATCAAATCAATGTAATAATAGGAATAGAAACAAAACCCTATTTTAGCTTAGGTGGAAAATAATTTTGATAAAACACTTGAACTCCATTCTTGAGGAAAATATCCTTTCTACTTCAAAAAAACTTTTCCTTTCGTAACATGTCATACAATTCTAAACTAAAGGAAGTTGATTAAAAATAGACTTGAAAACATGTAAAGGAAGCTTCTTGGAAATAATGTTTTAAAAAATCAATTCATGCCGTATAAGTTAAAAAACATTCTTCTCGTACTTTTGTCAGAAAAGTCAAAAAGTACCTCGTACGAAAAAATGAAAAAAGATTCCTTTCATATATTTTACTAAAAACTCACCGAAGGGTAAAATTTGATTTAAACAATTGTCGGTGTATGGAAATAAAATTACATATTGAGCAAACATGGATGTGGATGATAAAATACATCGCAGTAAATAACAAAACTATAAACAATCTTGGATAAAAATGAGATTGTTATATTTTCCCTTACCTTAGGTCCAATTTGCTTCGTAAGTGTCCGAAACTCCTGTATAATGATTTAAATAATGTCATTGACTAATTCCAGAATTATATTCATTGTTATGATATCATATATGGTTCACTTATGGCTTTATATTACCCGTTCTTTTGTAAATTCCATGTTAAAGAGCGTTTTGGGTAAAATCGTTTCATTTGTCGTCCTTGTTTTGACTTGTAATTATTCATATGATTACTTAGATCATGATTAATTAATTCCAGAATATAAAACATGATTTATATATAATATATATTCAGATTATATATATATATATAATAGATCAGTAAATGGAAAGAAATACACCGTTCATGGAGACGGTAGACCGTATGTACGCATGAACACTGTTTTCTTTTACTTATTGAGTTGAATGGAATTAAGTAGATGACATAAATATATATACACATAAATCCAGTATCATTATTATGTCATATATTTCATGATTACTTATTATATATACTTTATAATCAGTCATGAATGGTTAACGTGGAGAATGAATCTCATCGCGTCATGGAGACAGTAGTCCGTACGTACGCACGAGCGATGATATCGTTCTCATGATCGTGGAATTGTATTGGAGTGTATGTATACTATTTTATAATCAATATCACTTTACAATAATCATATATAGTTATTATCTACACCATTATACCCATCCAAGTAAGGTGGTGGTGGAAAATAGATTACACCACGGCGTGGAGACGGTATTCCGTACGTACGCACGCGCGGTGATTTCGTTTTCCATAGGATGGATAGATGGTGAAATAAGGCTGTTTACTACATATAATAACATATCCGTATATGATTGATACTGATGTTATTACTTCATAATGAAACAACCAAAGAAGAATAAGTGGAAGAATAAATAAAGTTGAACGAATTGGTAACAGAGATTTCCTCTTCTTTGAAGCGCCTCTTTGAGATCTCCTTTTAGGGAACTAAAATTGTTATTTGAGGAAGACCAGAACCTCTAGGATGTTTCTAGGGAAGTGGAGAAGATAATTGTTCAGGGGTTGGCCGAGCTTTAAGTCTCAAAGTTTTGTGAGGAAGAGAGGGAGGAGGTGCCCTTTTATAAGGGAGGAGAGGGGCTCCATTGGAAAAACTAAAACTATTATTTTATTATAAAGTCAAGTTCGGTTTTAAATAGATCCAATTTGATTTATTTCAAAGCTAAGGTGGGTATGGGTCTAAATCCTCTCATCCAATAGAATTTAGACAATTTTAGGTTCCTATTTTAACCTTATCATTTATATTTAATTTTAAGATAGATAATTTTACTTTTACCGTGTCTTTTTGTGTTCTTACACTATAAGGTTAATAAACATACTATAAGAAGAAAAACAAACCCCAAGTTGTTTATTATTTATATATATAACCGTATCTAAGTCATTTGGCCGAACCTTAGATTTTTAGGAATAAAATAACAATTAATAATATATTATTTGTTTTAAATACTGTTTTATGTCAATTTTGACATGATTTTGTAATTGATTTTTGTGAAAATCATAACAGAATGAATAGTTAGAACAAAGTTAATTAAATCAATAATAACATGTCATAGTAACCTTGGAAATTTGTGTAATTCATAAAAAGTCTCAAATTACATTTATGTTTGTATTTATAACATCAATTATGTCAATATTTAATTAATAAGATAATTACTGCATCATCATTGTGTCATAAATAAATTACATTATTTAATGTCTAAAAATTACAAATAAAATACCATTATATAGCAAATAATTTTATCTTTATAATGAATATTTATAGTCGAATTTATCTTATGTATAACCCTATATTAAAAATGATTTACTTATTAAACTTTGATTTTAACTATTTTAACCCTTCTTTAAATAAATTAATAATAAATGTCCTAATCTAATCCAAGTGGGCCTAAATGGCCATATGTTATTACTAAGGTTGTTTTTGGTCGAATTACTCTTATAAAATAGAATTATGACATGTGTTAGGGTAATAATAATATCATTTTTACCTTTAATTACCCTATTTACTTTTACCCATGGTAAAAAAAGAAAAAGTTACTATTCACCAAAAATTATATTCATCTCATTGAACCACATTTTACTTACTGACATCAACCGTTTCTCTCAGAGTTTTAAAATTCCACTCACAGAAGTGGTAAAATTATGTTTTATGAAAAAATCATTTTTTTAACTACCACTTAGTGGTTTCACTATTCATCAAAAAAATGAAAGTTTCCAGAAAAATACAAAAAATTAGGCCTAAGATATATTTGATATTATGAACTCAAAAATGATGTCTATTTTACCTAATTAAAAACATATCAGTTGCATTAATTAATTTAAAAATTAATTCCCATCGTTAAAACAAATAGCGTGTTCTTAAGAGATAATAACTATCAAAAGATTGACACTTATTGACACTTGTTTATGTCTAGTTGAAATGTAAAATTACATCCAATGACCATAATTGTATTAAATTGTAAAAATATATTCTAAATATAATTTAAAACCACTCAAATTAAAAATTTATCACTATTAATTATTTCGATTAAAAAAGTTGTTTTTAATTAAAATTTAGTAAATTTCACTATTCATCAGAATATGAATGTTATCCGAAAAGTACCAAAAATTCACCCTAAGCTAATTTCGATATTCCGAATCCAATAATGAAGTCCATTTAGATAAATAAAATTTAAAAATTTCAAAAAGTGGTTATTACTATTCATAACGGCTAGTTTTAATAATATTTTAATAGCATATCATTGTTTAGCGATACTCGGTATTGCGTATAACACACGCTATCACGGAAGGTCGCACTTGCGTGTAATCCAAGCCAAGTTAGGGTTGCATGTTGCGCAAGAATCCTTCATTGTTTCGTATAACATAATCCAACCATATTTCATTTATACATTGAATATATATATATATATATACACTCAATGTTGCGTAGAATAACTATTATCAAAATTCTGTGTAACACGATCCAAGAATAGTGTTTCGTATACTGCAAGCTAATACGGTGTTGGATATAGCGCAAGGTAATCTTGGTGTAGCATACAATACAAGACATTAATGAAATTAAAAGAATATTTTTCATAAAATCTCGGTGTGTTACAATATTCCTTTGTATAAAACAAATATTTTTAAATGGGTTAAAAAAATTCCTCTATAAAATAGGTATAGAAAAATATTAAGCTCATCTAGAAAATAATTGAAATAGGTTTAAATATAGTATAAAATTAGTTGTAAGTGAAAATATAGATGTGGAAAAGGAAACTAATTCCCATGAACTAGTAAAGAGTGATAGATAATATGTTAAAAAGATAGCTAACAACCACAAAAACAAAAATCCATTAGGGGTGAAAAGACTCTCAATTCATGAAAAATCAATATAAAAGTGTAACAATTTATTTCAATATATTTTTCCAAATGTTTATGGATTATTTTATTATAAAAATAGAAAATTTTGAAAAAATATATTTATTTTATTTCATTATAAAACATATCAATACATTAATATTTTGTTTATGCTTCAATCAAATTCACTTCATCTTCTACTCTAAGAAATGAATAGAGTAGATGAATTTTCATGCCTGAAGCCCATACTTTTTTTTAATTGATCATAAGTTTTATTAAATAATGAAAAATAATTCGTCCAGTCTCTAGACATTTAGAAACAAAATAGTTGTCAGAATATGGAATGATAATTCCTAAAACGAATAAAACATGAAATAAAACATTTAAGTAAAACATTTCCACAATATCAAAAAATGTTCCACATAGATCATTACAAAAAGAAATAACCCAAAATCCTTAATTACCTCAATAAACTCAACATTTTGTGTGTTTTAACCTAAAGGTGATCTCATACCATTCATATTACATCCCAAAAATTTTAATTAAATTCTTCATAGTAATAATTCATATAATCACTCATTATACATAAAGGTTTCATGTACCTAAAACCAATAATAAACTCTTAAAATATCATTAATTATGATGATAAATCTCTATATAGTCATATAATTTAGTTAAATTCACCAAAATACCATGAAAACAATTTATATTCAAAACTAAAATGTAATCATTTTCTTGAACACAAATATCTCTTAAAATATCACATTGCCAATGAATTAATTTTCATCGCACAATGTTTTATATATCCCATTATCCAATAGAACATAATTATCTTAACCACATACCAAATACTAAACCAAAAAATTATTTCATGTGATATAGATTATTCTTCCTAAAACTCAGTAAGTTTTTGTATAATGCCTCGACATAGGATCCACTAACTAGTTCCCTATATCTATGTACCTAAATAATGTACCCCAATCAAAAATTCCAGGAATGTTAGTCACTAATCTGTATCCAATATTAAAACTAATAATCAAATGTTGATAGAACCCGAAACCATAACTTAACAATATACTAGACTATTTGAACTGATACAAATGATTGAGTCTATCAATACATCAGAAAACATAACAAGTGTTCCCTAAACATCCATCCAATTTTTGTCATTACCTAACATTGGTGGAATCTAGATAAACAAGATAAACTTTCCTAAAGATGATTATCATTAATCCATCATCATATTCAACATAGTATACAGTTATCTACTACATCATTTGTTTGGAATATCATCCTTGTAGTATTTCATAAGTTTACATAGCCTTCTTATGACACAATATCTATAGTATACTACTTGTTCTTAGAGCATCCACCCATCACCAAAACCATTCCATTATGTATTTTTACTATTTCAGTAAACATACCCTGGATCCATTACTTTTATTACAAATCCAACTTCACATTTAAACAATTTAATAATTGAACACTCATATTATCCATTTTCATTTCATTTCTATATAAAACTTATCATTGTCCCAAAAAACCATTATATCTTACCATGTACCTAATAAATAACAAACCATTTTCAAAAGTCATTAGAAACAAAAAATATAACATTCCCATTTGAAATTTTGAAACCACCAGTTAAAAGTAGTTCTTCCTCGTTAAAAAACAAGATAAGGTCAAAGACCTTCATGATGCATGAAAACAATTTAAAGAGTCTCCGTGAACCCATATTAAATCATAATTAAAAATCTATTTAAAACCCACTTAAATAAACTTGACATTGACACCTCATTTCAAAATAAGAATCATTTTAACAAATTTTATTCCCCATTTTGGAAATCAAAAATTGGTGGAAACGAAATTTAGGCCTTTAAAACCATTTATAAACCCTCATAAAATTTCTCATAAAAACTTAATATATAAACCATTTCACTTTTAATGTTTGCAACACCCTATGGGTGGCCATATGTCTGGCCTTACTTTACCGTAGATTCAACAGGATCTATGGGGGGCCCAAAGTATCTACTTATATCCAAAACTAAATTATTAAATCCAATAAACAAGCATGTCACACATTGAATATAAATAATACATGAAATATAACATATAAAGAAACCATTAAGACTATGGGTAAATCTATTAGACAACATACCTCATCAAAAAATATTTCCAAAACACCTCTAAATCACAAAAGCCTTACTAAGGCTATTCTAAACATCATCCCAACATCAAGAGACCCAACCGAGCTTATCATCATTAACCAAGACCCATTTTTACACAAAAAACCAAAATTATTTATTATAAAAACTATAAATAAATAATTAATTAATTTTTAACATGTAATAATACCATAAAACTCACCAGGCCATCATTCCATACCGAAACCAAATACAATCATTACCCAGCAACCTAAGACATTACCAAAACAAAACTCCAATCCAAATACATAATATGTGATACCATTCAACTAGTAATTGAAATAAATTAATATAAAAACCCTACAAATATTAATGGTGGTCACATAACTTGAAAACCATTCACACAACAAACAGAAAAATACTTATAAGGACCTCTTCTTATGATGTTGAATGAAATAACCATGGGTAATGGATGATTCAACCATGATCTGTTTGGATCTCCATTGAATCCCTTACAAGTGAACTCTAAAATTATAGAGTAAAAAGAAGAGGAGGAAGGCAAATCACTAAAGGAAGAGAACTCACCCAAAACACTAAAAGACATCCACCAAATCACCTCCTTAGAGATGATTAGAGAATGGATAAATGGAGAATGAACCTTGATTGGTTGTTCCATTCATGAAGAGAAACAATGGGATGGTTAACATAATATATGGGAGGGGAAAGTGGTAAAAATACCATTTTAATGGAGTTCTAGCCAGATGAATGATTTGGATTCATGATTTTCCAAACCCTGTGACAACCACGAATACCCCTACAATCTAGAACCCACACCTCATATGGTTGGGATCCATGGTTTTGAAAAATAATACACCAACCATGATATCTACAATATCCCCCACCTATCAAAAGGTGCATGGTTTTTCTAGAACTAGGAACATCCTAAGTACCATGCCATAGAGGCTCCTTAGCCCCACACGATTTTCCCTTAGACCACAAATAGTTTATCCTTAACTAGGATGGAACCATTGAACCCAACTGTGATGAGTTCAAAATTAACTGAACACCTCATAAGATTCAATGTTCCACAAGGTTTCTCTTAAATCATACACACCAAACCATGCACCCTTTCCTTAGAATTCCAAAACTCATGAAACCTTACCTGAAGCATTTGAATATCGTCTAATCACATATGAAACCTTACACTCATTATCCTTTACCTCAAAACAAAAAATTTTGGAATTAAAAGACATAGAACCACATTCCATGAATTAACTATATATTTGACTTTTCTGGTAATGATAAATTAAAAATCCTTCAAACATTTTTGATCCATCTGAAAAAAATATCATATATTTTATCAAAACCCCTTCATTTAAAACCTCACAAGGATATATATTCCTTTTAACATATGATCAAATGTAAAATTATAAACCCATTATGTTGTCCATAAATCATAGACTAACCTCACATGAAAATATACATGCTTCAAAAAATTAAACAAACTCAATTAAAGATGACCTCAATTACTTTTTCCTTGGACAACAAACAAATTTCAAGGTTGTTAAAATTATACCATTTAATTCATCAATGGAAATCATATATGTATAAAAAATAAGGATTATTAGCTCAAAATTAGGTAGATATTATAGTCTGTCTTTACCTTACTGACATTTTATCCAAAAATACCACCATACCCTTAAAATTAATTTTCTTGGTTATTTGACAAATTCAAATAACATTAAAGGATAAAATATTAAAAAAATCCATAGTTATTTCATGATTCATATAACCAAAATATCATTGATTGTATACATATTAAATAACATTATTGAATAAAAATACAAAAAAACATTAATACCTTTACCACATTGAATAGAATAATATATTTAATTCTTTAGTATAGGATAATTCCGATGTTCCCCTCAAATAATACCTTGAACCATAAATGATACCTTATGATTAAAGTCATATCACTATATTGATATATTTATTTTTTCCTCTACCATTAATTTCTATATTACCTTATTTTCCACACATAAATTATATTCTCATTCCATTATGAAATTTACGCATGTGTTTCTTCCCACAAACTTTACATGTAGGAAATTGAATATTCTTCCCTTCTTAGTATCCATTAAACACTATTTGTATATTATTTTTTATTCCATTTCATTTAAATTTTGATGAATCAAAATTTCACCTAGTTATATATATTTACAAAAACAAAAATCACATTTTGAGATATAATATTAAAAGTGATAAAACAAAAAGTTATGATAAATAAATTATAGGATGTTAAAAGATTATCACCTCTTAAATCTTTGAAACCTTAGTTTTAACATTGGTCATTAATGTTCGTTATATATTCAAATACCTCATGGTGGATTGTAATGAAATTGTGATTTAATCCATGAATAACCCCTATGAGTATCAAAAAATGTTCTAGTAAGGGCCTAATCACCTTGAACCAAAATGATGTATGTGATATACTGAAAAAACTATATTTAGGATTATATCCTCTTGATGAATTTGTACCAAAACCACATCAAATTGAAGTATCTAGACAATGTTTTTTTCTAGGAAACCCACTCACCATTATTTACCATAACATAGGATATTAGCTTATATATTGGATTATACTTAGGGTCTTCACTAAATATTTCATGTCTTAGTCTCCAATGGTAATTGATACTATCATGGATACCAATAATAGCTATCAACAGATTTCATACATAATTATTACATCTTATTAGATGAATATTAATTAAATAACCTAAAAATACATGAAATAATCATATTGGTCTAGTGCCTTTGGAAAGTTGGATACATTAAAAAATGGTTCATAAGTGAACTACATCATATCTCACCATGTTCTTCATAACTGGAACCCTTCTTAGAAATGTCTTATTTTATAGCTTCCTTCCTAAACTAAGGAAGCCTAGATTCTGATTAAGGGTAAACAAGGGAGACATAAATGATCACATAATGATATCATTGGAATAAGGGTATGATAACAATATATTAACATTTTAAACCCATAACCTCTATATAAAATATCACAATCATGATAATAGAATAAATCTTGGTTGTTCATAAACATGAATCATAAATAAATAAAAAAACAGGATCCATGAGAGCATAACGTTGGAATAATATATAGATTTGTTACATATACATGAGTTTTGAAAATTATTTCCTTAGTAGTCAACGATCACAACCAAAACTATCATATTTGATTGGGTTAACTCCCCATTCCATTGTTGTTGTCAAGGTTCAATCAAAAGACTATCATAGTGTAAAGAGTCCCATGCTAATATAGCATAATTCCCCATTCCTATAAAATTTATATTAGTATATATCCATCTTTAAAAAATATTTTGGAGATCTATATAATTTTAGAACCACCCATAAAATAATTAAAAGCATAGATATATGTAAAAAAAGATCACTAATAAATAATTATATTGTAACCCCTAAAAATGAAGTGATTTTCAAAAAAATTCATCATTTCATCGTATTATAAACCATGGAAAATAAATAGGTTTCATAACATAATTAACCCATGGAAAATAGGCCTCATTGAATAATTATTAAATAATTATAATCAAAATCCATAAATATAATGAATGTTGATGATATCATGGGATTATTGACACATGCTTATCGTAAGGATTGGAAAAACAATTAAATACCCTAAAGGTGTAGTATGAATGGTAACTAGAATGTCATTACCTAAGGCACAATGTTATAATCTTGGGGTTACTTTAAAAATAACATATTTGAATAATTTAAGAAACGAAGATGTTTTACTAAGAATGTTTGTGAATTTAATATGAGAGAGATGTGATGGGATTTAGTTTAGGATTTCACATTTGTGATTTCATCATAGTTTTTAAGAAATTAGGAATACTTTGGTTTTAGAAAAAATAATAAAATAAATTCAATAACAATTGTTTCTTTGTTAACCATTCATTTAATTATTTATCAAAGTGTAGAAATCATGATGGACTAATATTAATTACTCATGAAATCAAAAATCTGGTATTTGTTTTCCCTAAATAATTAAATTAATCAATATTAATTTTTCCAAGTGATTTTTCAATCATAAAATACCTCCCTTAGTTGATTTTCTTCACAGATTAATCAATCAGTTTAAAAAATTATTAGATCAAGTAAGGGTAGAATAATATTTAAATAAAATCAATTTATATTTAAGAATAAATTATAAGTACAATCATATTAAATTTATATTTAAATGTAAATTAAATTTAAAACAATTGATTTAAAAGTAATTAATTCCTTCGAATAAAACATCAGAAACTCAAAAATCATAAAATTGGTTCCGCCTTCATTTCACCCAATCACTATGGATTCTACCCCTCCATACAAGGTGGGGTCATTTAATTAAAATGAAAAATAAACATGAAAGGAAGAATAATGATATTAGAATAAGGTGGATGAAGCACTTCTCCTCTTGGCTAGTTACCACTAGATGTATGGGATGTGAATGAATGAGTTGAGAGGTAGGAGCTCCTCTACTTTAATAAGAAGTTTTATGTACTTCGAAAGTTGACCAATTTTTGACCCATTAGTTGGCCAATTCATGTGTGGATAACTTCATAAACATTGTTCATAAATTTTTGTGTCTCAACCATCCAAAAATAAGATTAGTTTGCCTTCGACTGTATGAGTTATGAATTTTTCATTAGCAGTTTCTTTTTCTGGACGCTAGTTCTAGGAAGCTTTGTTAAAAAACTAACATCCAATGGATACCATAATTAGTTGAAAAAACCCTCAAATGTTATTTATAGGTGTGGATATGTGTCTTATTTCTTTCATAGGTGGAACAACCTTCTTCTGAAGTGTGAAGGCCGAGATGAGATTCCATTACAGTGGTGGGGTTTACATTATCCGCTTGAAAAAAACACCAACTTCATTTCTTTTTAACACCTCTAGATGGCTGAATCAGTCCCTGGTCTAAAAGAAAAAGTTTTAGGGAATCAAATTAGGATTATAAAAAATGAATCACCCAATTAAGAATTATTTTTTTACTAAATGACCAAAATACCCTTGATAAAAAAATCTTTCCTAAATACAGAATTAATAAATTTCAACAATTTATAAAATTTTCGTCTGAAAATTCTAAATTCACATTATTTTTATAAAAAAATTAAATACAAGGCTTTTGTCATTGAAAAATATTAAAAAAGCTTAATCATTTTATTAAAAATATTCACCAAAATACTGTCTCTTAATTATATCCATATAAAATAATAAATAATATCAAAGGTTTCATTATTAGATGTAAATAACATTAAAATATGTCAATATATTTTTTTGAGGAAAATAACTATTTCATTTTAAAATAACTTCATTAAATTCAAAATATTTTTCGATTATTTAGGAAAAAATATTCATTGAATAGAACCATGGATTCTTATAAGGAAAGCTTAAATATATTTATTTTTCACAATGATGGGAAATTTTATTCTTTCAATATAAGAGAAAAGAAACATTTCTTTCATTCCTTTGTATAAAAGTCAAAAAAGAAAATCATCTGGAAAACAATAAGAATATTAATTTTAAATAATTTTAAATATTTATATAATTTTCAAAAATTAAATTATAAAACATAGGAGATTATTAATAAATTTATTTACATTTTTATTGGAAATGATATATATATAATAGAAAATATTTTTGACCAAAGGGAGAAAAAAAGTCAGGTTTTGATAAAAAACACTCTTTTGGGCACTTGAGTAATTAATGTGGAGAAAATGAAAGGAAAACATGAATTATTAAGAAATAACTAGAGGTTATGAAAATTTATGGGTTTTGTTTTGTTTCTAGATTGTGAAATTTCATCATCTAAAAGTTAATCATAAAAAATCCCAATAAATAATATGATTGTAATATAAAACCCTTATCATCACTTTCTAAAAAAGCCCTAAACCCTCATATTGAATTTTTTTTTATTTTTTTATAATTATATATAAGTATTATGTAAATACTTATAATATCATATATATCACTTTTATAACATTTCATCACCAATTTAATAATAATCCCTTATTATGGTATTCATTTTTTGGTGTTAACTATTTCATTTTTTTTCACAAAAACTTCAGTTCTGTGGTTTGGAGCCTTATAATTTGATCGTGGTAACATCACCTATAGAATTTTAATAAGGTCATAAATATCATACATATTCATTATATATATATATATATATTTATATTCATATATGAAATATACAAATATAAAAATAACTTACATTATTCTTGGTGGCTGTAGGCCGAACGTACGTAAGAACATTGCTCTCACTTTTAAACGAATAAAGATAAATAATGTTAATAATAATTCCCATCTAAATATTAATTATTATATAATATAAATCATTTATATTTTTTTCAATGTATTCCTTAATACCATATATATATAATTGAAATAAAAAAGAAATTATATTTCTTTATGAATCTTGTAGTGAACATTTATGTATGGATGACATTATCATTTTCTAAATGATTTTAAGGTTGGTAGGTGGATATGATATTATAAATATGTAAAAATATCATTTCATAAATATTATTTTTATTCATTTAAACCATTATAATACCCAACCATTATTTTTTATTGAAAATGTAATTGAATCACTATGTGGAAATGATAAACTGTACGTACACATGAGTGATACTCTCACTTACCATTTAATGTGCAATATGGTAGATAATTATGGTTTAATAATCTCAATAATATTTTAGTATAATTATTATAATTACTTTCTTATTTTATGAAAAATAACAGGTATTAATAGGTGGTAAAATATAATTTAATAGAAATTGACCACTTAAGGAAATTACAAATTCCTTGAAAAAAATCGTTTAGATATTTTCATAATTATCGAAGGGTTGGTGTTTTTTGAAGACCAAATCCACTAAATTTTTTATATGGATGTTGAAGAGACAATTAACCCAGTTTCTGAGATATAATTCTTATTGTTGTTTATAGAAGATATAGGAGGGGTTACCTTTTATAAGTGAGGGGAGGGGCATTCCTATAATTTATTAAAAGATTAAAATATAAAAAACTAATTATCTAAGAAAATGACCCCAATTGGATTGATATTTGAATATAGGGAAGTATTTTGTTTAAATACCACCATAAAATAAAATATTCATGGGTTTATGTGGTGTTTTATACCTTATATTCTAGTTTTACCTATTGCATAAACTATTCTAACATTAACTATAACAATATATTTTTCAATATTAATAGGTTATAATTTTAATTATAAGGAAAATATTGGACCATAAATGGAAAATGGATGAGATTTTTGACCATATATTACCCCATCTTGCTTATTAAATATTTTAATGATTTTTAAATAATTTAATTAAATATTATTTTAATATAACGATATTAACGTAATTGTTGAAACTATTCATTTAATTTGGCATTAATGAAATCTAAAAAAATCATGAAATTTGAATATAATCCTCTAACCCATCAATAATATTTTATATTAATCTAATAAATTTATAAAACACCATAAATAATAGAAACCATTCTTCTTTTAATATATTTAAAATCATTTATTTAATTGTTCTATTTATTTAAGAAATATCATGTCAGAATTTCTTAAGCATTTAAGCTAATAAAATTATTAATGAAAATTATAAATAAAGTATTATTTTTAAAATTACTTCAGTATTTTTAAAATAATAATTTACATTCATTCCTAAAATTCTTTTAACATAAGTGAAAACATAATAGATATTTAATTATAAGGGAGTAACATTTTTTATTTTTCATTAAATTAAATGTTATATTAGTCATTTTGGTGGGAAAGGTTCCATTAAAAAAATATATTTCAAAAATAATGTGACAAGGACCAAATTAAATTTATCAAACCAGAATTTACATGACCAATGGTGATATTAACACTTAGTTCTAAACCTAATTAACCAGTTTTACCAATACTTTAGTAACAAAAATTTACTATGGTTACTATTCAAATTAAACAAATTAAAATGGGACCTATTTGAAAAATTTTAACATCCTGAATCCAAATACGGTTTCCGTTTCTTAGGATTCAATGTTTTGAATTAGTAAAAATTGATTTTTGAGAAAAATAGAAAACATAATTGGAATTTTAAAAAAAAAATTTTGTATAAAAATGTATTTATACCAAATTCAAAGATAAAATTGATTTGAATAAAAATAATTAGATTAATAATACTATAGTATAATTAATGTTACTTTTATATCATTTAAATACAAAATGAAACTTTTACATGCTTGAAAAAATACATTTTTCAACAAAAAACTTTATTTTTCAATATTTATAAAAAATGAATCTTTTTAAAAATTTCTAAAAAGTTTAACCAAACTATTTTTGATATTAATATTTAAAAAAAAATATTTTTTTCAAATTATTTTTCTAAAATTGTAGAAAATTGAATAAAATATTTTCTCATAAAAATCAGCAAAAACTTGTTTGGAAGAAAGCATATTTTTAATATAAAATATGTCTTTAATAAAAATTGAATGTTTTTTTCCTGAATAATAATAAATAAATTTGTATTTAGATGAAAAAATTTATATTAATTACATAATTTTCTTATTCCTATTTATAACCATGAATTCAATGGCTATGTTTTATTTTTCATAATAAAATAATAAAATTTTAATGTCTTTTAAGCTTAGTGTTTCATATCGTTTACACTATCAAATATTAAATACTTATTTTAAAATATCCTGATGTTTCACAAAATGAGGGACCTTGAAAATAAAATCAATTATGTGTGACATACAATCACCCTTAAAAATCAACCATGATGCCCCAATGACATTCCCAAAGTCAATATCACAAGAAACATGGTCTTTTGTTCTTTTTTAAAACCTTTTGATCAACAACCTAATAAAACAAACGAAAAACAACATGAAAACTTTAACAAGTCTTTCTCATCATACCCAACATATTCTACATATACATTGACCATTTAATTTATATATGATAGTCTCATGCACCACCAACCATGGAAAACTATTGTTTATTCTCCTTCGTATTGATGAAAAAAAATCATTATACACCCTATATAGCTCAATTACATTGGATACCCTTAACAAACCAATGGTCATATCTACCTCATGGGGACTATCCTATATTTACTTGAACCTAATATTCTTGAAACTGATTATTACAAAAATCACCATCCACTTATGTAAATAACCTAATTAACATCCTTTTATACATGTGATGATGTTTAACTCTATACTCATGACCCCAAAAAACCTCATGAAAAGGATTGAAACTATTTTAATAACATTGAAGAACCCCAATTTCCATCTATTCTTGATGATTGTAATAACTCACATTCACACGAATCACACCCCTAACATTATAATGGTCCCAAATAAACCATCACATATCTTGAATCACCTATTTACCTCATACAACATCACTCCCATTAAACTATCAAAGCACACAATGAATCAAAAAAATCCATACTTGGAAATAACCTTCATTATTTCTTGATACAACCCCAAGAATCTCTGATGTGAAATAATTACCCCAAATAATTAATTTACCAATCATCCATATGACCATCCCAATCCAAACTATCACACAATTCATATATGTTGTTATAAAATATAAAATATCTTAGTTCTATCTACCTAAAGTTTGAAGGGACCCACTCCTTGAAAATATTTATTTGATCCATCCTCAATCAAAATAAATTAAATATTATTAAAAAATTAAAATTTACCTAAAAAATGATATAAAACAAGAAATGAAAAGATAAACTACTAATAATTTCTCCAGTCTAGCTAACCTCACCAGGACTGCACACTATAACAAATAACACGGGGAACCCAAAAAAAATTGATATCCCAAAAAGGAAAGATTATTGAAAGTGCGAGTGATGGAAAAAAGGCAAATACACTATATTTATTTTAAATTGTTAAAAATTTCATTTCATACTTATTAAATCAATTTATTATTAAATTTAAAGGCATATAGAAAAATTTATTCACACTCAATTTGAAATAATTTCAGGAAAATACTTGACTCTTATGTATCTTCCCATGAGGAACATGGGTTTTATATGGTGGATACCACACTTAAAATAATATTTAAATAGTATGACCCTTATATAGGGGGTACCCATATATAACAGTTTACCCGTACATTTATTTACATTATATTTTTATAAACTTTCTGTTTCAATTAACCTTTACATACCTGGGAGTTACCCTTATATATCTTAGATAAAGACAAGATATTTTTCAAAATTTCTCCCTTCAATTAATTTTATATATCCTAGTTCGAATACTTACATATCAGGGGGAACTACCACTATAATCTGAATTTTACAGCGTCCAACAAACCTTACATATGTTGGGTACCCTTTCATATTGAGTAGTTTACTCTTACATATCAGAGAGTTGTTAGAGTTAAATTTGGGGTATCAAATAGTGAGACCCTTCTATATCACCATAATATACCTCACATATTATACAGGATAAGAAGTTACACATACATATTGCCTTTATAGATTATTTTTATTATTTATTAAAAAACATAAAGAGTTAAACTTTTGTATAAATTGTGTTTCCTTTATATATCAAAATTATCCATTTTATTCTATCTTTTGACTCAATTATTCTAATTTATGATGACTCTATCACACAATAACACTTACATAAATATTGTTTTTCAATTTCCCCAAAATCTTCTGTAAGTCAAAAATATATCCAATTTTATCCTCAAATATATAAAAAATTCAAATAAATACTAAATAATGCCAAACGTTTAGCTCAATAAATCAAAATTATTCCCATTAGAACCTATAGTAATAATTCATAACAACTAAAACTCGATCCTTATCCAACTCCTATGTTTTAGTCCATGGAATATACCAACACATCCAACACCTATACAAGGTAAAAATAACATATTTATTCTATGATTGGAACCAAATAACCTCCATTAAAAACCTAGACCATTAAGTCATACACACCATATGATATATCATCCTTAATTAATATCAGACTACAAAATAAACTACTCATTCAAGAACATGAGCCTCTTACTCATCACATTCCAGAATCATTGAGACATACTGAACACATTCATCTCAACCTCGGTTACCCAAACTACCCAATTCAAATATATCGATCCGTTCCATGGGTATTACATTCCATATGAATCACCCTCCTAGTCTTAACTCAACCAAACTACATAATATGATGACTATGTCGTACACGTCCATTATTCCAATTCTTGAACACATTAATAATCTACATAGATATGAATTATCAAATATCATCATCCCATATAAAATAGATACTCACTTTTATCCCACTGAAAAAAAAGAGATGTTTTGTGAGATTTGTAATCTGATTACGGTTTGAATAAGATCCATATAATTTTTATATAAAATTATGAAGTTTAAATTTATTCCCTTACATTTGGTATTTATCAATTGAACTAGGATTATAGAAGTTAATAAGTGGATATTTTTATTATGTGGAATATTTTTTATCTTAATGTTAATCATATATAAGATCTTAAACTATTTATTATTTTGTGAGGTAAACAAAATTTTGATGTTTGGGGGAGTTTGAAATTAGAATATATGTGTTTGAAAGTAATTTGGATATGTAATATAATTTATGCATATTCATAATGAAGAATGGACTAGTCCAAATTTTTAAGTGTCATTACGATCTTCATAGAAGTAAATATGAGAAATCTTGTTGAATTGTGGATAAGTCAAGAATTCATAATAGTAACTATATTGGGTTGTAAGTGTAAGAGTTTTTTGATCAAGAAATATTTGGCTATGTATTGGGTATAAAATAGTGTAATTAATTTATTCATTAGTGTGATTTAGAGAAGATTATTGGGAAAATTAAAAATTATGGAATTCAGGAAAATGATTACACTGAAACACAAGAGTGATACTGGTAAAAACTGTGATAAAATTTAAAAGTAAAGAGAATGTAAGATGCATTTTGATTTGTGTATGAACAACTCAAATATTTCTTAAGAGATGCCATCAAAAAAATAGTTTTATGAAGAGTAACTCATAAATTTCATTAGAATCATCTCTGAGGAATTATTATTTTATAAGATTGCATATGATTAATTTTTAATTCTTAAGATCCACATTAGAGGTGAAGGGGAAAATATAAATGTCATTTCTATCATTGGTAAGATTTTTGTAGATTCTATAAGAATAGATTATATATTATATAGTGGGATATAGAATTAGAAAAAAAATTGTTCAATTGAATTTAATAGAATTTAAAAAAATAAATGTACCACTGTTAGATCAAAATGACTCTGATTATGTCAAGACTCATCCAAAGAGACAAATAAAAACTATTTTAAGATTCAAAATGTCATGATTCCCTAAGGGATCCTAAGGGATCATATTTGAATTAATGGAAGGTGAAATAATATTTATGTAGTTAATAGTATACAATTAATATTCGAAATAGAAATTTATGTTATTATACATTGGTATTTTTCAATTCTAATAGATTAGAAGTTTTTTGTGGTTGGAGGAAGTTAAATATTCCAATTTTAATTTTAAATAAGAACTTGAGGGTGTTCACTATTTCTGTGGGGGGAATAAAAAAATATTTTCTTTAATTAATGGAATATAATTTCTTTTCAAAAAATAAATATAAATATTTTATCAAGAAGAGATATTATAAAAGGAATAAAAGGCATGTCAATGGATATTTAGAAGAATAATAAGTAAAAATAACAATACCAAAACATTATGAAAGTTTTATGTCATTAAATACTCTATTATTATTAACACCAATTTCTATATCTTTTTATTTTTCTAGTACAACATTAAAATTTTGGAAGACTATTGTGAAAAAATATTTAAAGGTTAATATTATTTTTTTTATATATTTTATGTGATGAAACCCGTGCTTTTATGTTTTATATTGAAAATAATCATATAAAGGACTAACTAATCATTTTTTATAGAAAACCTTAAAAAATATTATTTGTACCCATTGTGCGAGTTCATTGAAGTTTTTGTGATAATTGTTTACAATTAAATTTAATAGGTGATGAAGGTTATATAATAATTAAACATAAAAATTAATTAAAATAACTAAATCACCCAATCATGGTGACTTCAATCTAATATTAGAGGTCTATTTCTAAATAATTTTAGGGGTAAATTTAACTTTCATTGAAGATATTGTATCTTGATTTTAGAGATAAAGAGTCCCTCTATGTAATAATATGTAGTTTTTGAATTTATGTTGCAAATAATGGACAACTTTTATTAACGGAACATCAATAGGGTTCCCACATTATATGAAAAATAATATTATATATGGGAAATATTGAATGTTTCATTATTCTTTTACAAATTTTTAGATATATTTTAGGCCATAATAGATGGTTTTATTCCTTATGGTGATGGTTATACTATGAAAAAATCCATTATAATGAACTCTTAGACTGACTAATGAATACAAAATTATATTATTCCATATCTATTTGTTAAAAGTTTCTCAAGTTTAAAAGGATAAAGAAAACTGATGGTATATTTATTAGGTTTTAGAATGTCTATGAAGTTAATTATAATGTTGAGTAAGATAAACTATAGGCTTGGGAAAATAAATTATAAGGACCAAAAATGATGGAAGATAAAATATTATATTAATTATTTAATAGATGAAATGAAATTTTTATTATAATCATATTTTTTGAGGAAATATCTGGGGTTGAAATGGTTTTTGAGAATGTGTTACACATTCTACAAGATTGATATACTGATAAACTACAAACACTTAAAGAACCGATTTTGGGTATACTTATATTAGATATCATACATAAAATTTTTATTTCATCTGATATGCATAAGGGACGTGTCCTAAATAAGAATAGTATGAATAAAATCTAAATTGTATTATATCCTAAATCAAATATAAATTTAAGAATGTTGTAGTATTATAAGTACAATATTATGATGAATGAATGGAAGAATAAAAAAAAGAAACATTTTATGGAATTGTGCTACTAAAATGATTCAAGATTAGAGATATTATCCACTTAGTATATAAAAATCCTAGGGTTCATGAAGAATCGGTTAGTGAATATGATGAATATTGTTTAAGGATATCATCTACGATAAATAAAATAATCTTATTTATCAATGTTTCCCTAAAATTTGTATGGTAGTCTTCTTTCTAAATAGAATGTTATAAATGTAATATCAATTTATGAAAATGTTAAGAGCAGTGATGATAATGAGGAAGTTGAGTCTTCTAGTGATGTTCATAAAAAACTAATAACTGTTAACTTTAAATGATTAAGAATTCACAAGTGATAAATGTTATGATTCTATGTGTGAGGAATAAACATAAATAATGTTTTTATTTAAGGGGGAACTTAAAAATTCTATTTCAAAGATAATAATTTTTTTGAAGGATATAAAAATATAAATAATGATAATAAATCTCAATGTGAAAAATATTCATCTAATGTGGATAGAGAATTGAGGATTATAGAAGTGTTTTATGACATGAAAAGTTTCTTGTTTAAGAGAAGTGTAAAAAATTTGATATGATAATAATTATAAAATAAAGTTAAAGGATTTTAATACTATCTAATTATACTTTATTAATATTGAAAAGTAATTAGAAAATCCCAAATTTAATTTAGATTATTATATTAATGTTTTTCATGATTGATCAATGAATATGGAAATGAAATATGTTGAAGATTCATAGAACTATTATGACCAATTAGATGATAAAATATCATTATCAATGCTTGAAAAAGATCATGGACTTGTTGGCAGGGAGTTTGATTTGAATTCACAGGTATACAAAAGCCATTTCTATGGGAAAAACTGGATGACTCATAGAAATAAAGAAATTATAGGAATACAGACTTGAAGGTAAAAACTACTAAAATGGTGATTTGAACAAGGATAGAAAGAAAATTATATAAAAAACAAATTATTATGAGTCTTAAATGTTGAGTCTAAAGTTTACTTATGACTTTCTTTATTCAATTATATTTTCAAAATCACAATCACATTTTTTTAATAATTATTTCTTTCTATATGGAAATAAATATGCGCGTTATTTAACCATTTTATAACTAAGTTCAACATTTGTTTCAAAATATATAATAAATCAAATACTTAATAAAATTCATAATCCATCAGTTTCTCAATTTTGAATCATCCATAAAATTGGATCCGATTCATCTTTCTCAATTTTTATTCTCTTAATTTTGTGAATCTGATTTACATTTCTCAATTCCAATTCACTCAAAAAATTAATCTGATTCACTATTTCTCAATTCCGAATCTTCTAATTTTTTGAATTTGATTCTCTCTTTCTCAATTTTTATTCACATGTATTTGTGAATCTAATTTAACATATTTCTCCATTATGATTTTCAATAATTTTTAGATATGATTTTATAGATTTCTTAATGTTTTCTTTTTTTGTTTAAGAATAAGACATTATATATTTCATAATGTTATTATATTTCCTTTAGGGAATATTTTTATAACAGTATTAAAGTTACTATATTTCCTTAGTGTGATTTTTTTTTAAAAATTAACAAAGTTACTATATTTCTTTAATGTAATGTTTTTATATAATCAGATTCATACATACATAATGATTCTCATAATATTTTTTTATACTAAATGAATTTATCCAATCTGTTTTTATATGACCATTGTAAGTGCCTAATGTATTGGTCCGTCTAAAATTTTTAGAAAAATATTACCATTGGAGGAAAATTTGACTTTTGGAGAATACATCTCTAAATACAGTGTCATTTGGATGATCTCGTGAATTTTTTTATTTTGGGACACACTAGAGCTCTACTAAAATTGCTTTGTGTGATATCCTTGAAGTGATCATGTTGTGAACTACTTGTTAAATATACCTAAAATCTTCAAAATGATTTGTTTTGTTTTTTACAACACAAATATTTGGTTATTAAGATTGAGGGATTCGATGTTTAAGGAAGATAGAGGTTTTGATTACCTGCTTAATTGAGGGCTTCATGTTAATGAAAGATAAAGGTGGTGATCACATTACAAATCGAGGGATTGCAACAATAGCAATATAGACACTGATATTTCATGGATCGAGGGATTACTGTGGCATGGGTACGACAAAATTTCTAGAATGTATAAATCAAAAGACCTTTATCAAAGGTATTTTGGATACCATACTCTTTGGGTTAAGTGATTTTTACTATTTTATATGTATTCAAATTTCTACTTTAATTTATAACAATAATAAAAATGTTTCTTATACTTTTACTTTTTCTAAACACTGATTTAAGATTATATATTCTTTAAGACAGAATCTTATTGAAGTAAACCTATGTTTATATTTCATTTATATAATCATCTTTACTGGCCCCAACGTATTTTTCCCTAACCCTAGAAAATAGGGCTTAAGTGAATCTAATTTGGTTAACATTGTTAAAAAACGTTTCATTATGGTTATAAATGACTGTTTTTAAACATATAATTCACCTAACTCATGAAATTAAGTATCTGCATCTATATTTCGATTCCAACAATTTTTATCAACTGACGTCTTTGAGATAGTAATACTTAAACAATGAATCAATGAAATATTTTTAGAACTCAGTTTACTTGATCTTTCTTTACTTTTGCAGGTTATTTAGATTATATTTTAGATTTTTTTATAAATACATAATACATTAACTTGTGTTGTGAAAAAGATATTCTTTATTCTAAAGATGATAGGAATTAATATCAGATCCATGGATAATCTGCATCTTATAAGACTACATATCTTTTATGGGAATGATTATTTATATTGGAGAGATATAATGAATTTATTTTTCATTAATACACGTACTGAAATTTTTTTCATTATTACTGGTGATTATAATATAAGATAAAGAATTCAAGACTTTTATTAATCAAGAAAAAAATAATATCAGATTAACAATATGGTACATAATTTTCTTTGCTCAATGACCAAGAATATATATAGTCAGATCTATTCTTGTGAAGCATTTTACAATATATAGTTGAAACTGGGTAGATACTAATTTGGTACTTTAAATGTTATATAAACTATAATATCCATATATAGAGAAGATTATCATTGTTTTGTTTTTTTTTCTTTTGGAGAACCAATAGTTAAAGTTCAATAGAGATTCATGATTATCGTAAATAGTCTATATTTAATGACATAAAATGGTTTATATGATGAGATACTTGTAGATAAGATTATGGAAATCATTCCTACTGGATGGAATCAAAGAGAACAACTATTGATGAGTCAAGGAAAGTCAAAATAGAAACTCTTAATAAATTATTTGGAACTCTATTAAAACAGGAGAATAGATTAAAGAGAGGTGTTGATAATATAAAGAAGAAAAATGGAAGTGTTTATTTTAATACTAGTTCAAATAAGATAAAATCCAAAACTCTGGAGAAAGGTTTTTTAGTCAAAAAAGTCTATGAAAGTTGTTATTTTTTCAGATTCAAGTGATACTAATCACTTAGAGAACAAGTTGGACAATCTTTCTTGAAGATAGACAAAATATTGTTGGAATGGACGGATTTTCAATACAGGTATAATAAAATGGGAAGGAAAGATAAGAAATAATATGAAGTCACATGATAGGAATGAAATAATGATAGACATATCAGAACTGATTTTCCAAGGATTAAAATAAATGACAAGAAATATAGACACTATGAGAGGAATCAGAAAAGATATTACAATCCCAAATAAAAGAATGTATTGAATGAAAATGATTCTTGGAGTGAAGGTAGTGTAGAATCATATGATTAATATTTAGATAATGATTCTTCTAGAGATAAGAATATTGGTTTTTATCTCTTTAATACCTACTAAAAAATGTTTCATGGATAAGGTACACACTGATGAATCCTTAACCGACATATCATTAAGTGTTATTTATCCTAACAAAGAACATTGTACATCAATAGATTAAAATTCTTCTTCATCGGAAGATAATTCTTTACCTTCTTTTTAAAAAGTATCTAGGTTTTCCAATTTTCATGAAAATAAAAATAGTAAGATAAAATATAAACATGGTAATTCAAATTGTATAATTATGATTCTAAATAAAACAAGTATGAGATATTTCTATATTTCATGATGAAAAATACTTTGAAATTGTTTTTATTTAAAATACATTTGAGGAAGTTAATTCTATAAAGGATAAACTTTTATAACCATTTAGAGAAATGTTATTTTAAAGAAAAATGTTTTAGATAAAAACTTAAATTTTTTATTAATGACTATAAGGATAAGAATGTAGTTATTATACTAAAATTTGAAATACTTTCATTAGAGAAACTTTATTCAAACATTACTTCTGGTACGGAAGTTATTGATAAAATTCACAAGTTTATCCTTTTAATAATAGTTATGGAGTTGGTTATACTCAATCAATACCAATTTTTAGTCACAACTATTTTTTTTCTTCAAAGTGAAACTTTTTGTACTATGTGTGAAAGTGTTAAAAATTGGGACAAATTTTTTTTCTTGAAATACAATTCAATCCTTAGATTTTCATAAAGCATACTTTTATAACCAAATGTGTATTTCTATTTTTTTACTGTCTAACATTTTGGGATCTAAGAAAGTTTGAATTTTGAAAACTAAACTTCTTTATTTCTAGGAAAACAAAGATAATAACAACAATAATATGTTGTACATGGATAATGGATGTTCCCAGAACATGCTTGGCATGATAGGATACATGATTTTTTTTCAAAATGGTTATGTTAAGAGAACTACAGATCCAAACCTTTTATAAATTAAGAAAAGAGAAATTTCATAATTGTATAAATTTATGTTGATGACATTATATTTAGATCTACTTAGCAATCCTTATCTAATTGATTTGAAAATATTATGAAATATGAGTTTGAAATGAGTATGATGGGTGAGTTAAAAATTTTCCTTGATTTTCATAATTTTAAAAAACTAGAAACAACCTATATATCTCAATATATTTATATTAAATATCTTCTTAAAAATTATGGATATGAAAAAAAATAATGTATAAGTACTCCAATAGGTACCTCGAATACTCTTGATCTTGATGAAGTTGAAAAAATAGTAGATCTAACATCATTTTGAGGAATGATAAGAAGTTTACTGTACATAATATCTTGTCATCCATACATAATGGTTTTATTATTTTTATGAGCAATATATAAATCTAATCCAACATAACCCCATTTAAAACTAGTGAAAATAATTTTCCTCTATTTTAATTGAACTATGGATTTAAGAATTTTCTATTCTTCTAGAAATTATTTTGTTTTAAAAGGTTTTTCAGTTGCTGAATTTGGTGGTGTTATAATGGATTGTAAAAGTACATCAAAAAATTTCATTTTTTTATAAGATTAGTTAGTTTCATTGTCATGTATAAAAAACATATATAAGGCATTCCACATTTTAAGATGAATATATAGGAGCTAAAATTTTTGTGATAAAGTGTTGTGGAAGAAACACGCACTCACTAATTATGACAGGAGTTTTAATAAAAGTATAATACTATGAGATAACACTAGTTCCATTGCCTTATGCAAAAAACCTTCACATTACTCTTATGAAAGAATAAAAATTTAAGGTATCACATCCTTAGGGATCACACACTAAAAATAGATATGATGTTATAATTAATTTGAATGAAAGAAAAAATTGATGATATTTTTACAAAATCATTACCTTTTCAAAGATTTAAATTCATTAAACATAAGTTAGTATTGATAAGTATAAGTTAGTCATTCATATGAACTTTTTGTTAAAACTATCTCGTAACATTAAGTTACTCATTTTCATAGGGGGAGAACACTTGATTTCTTTAAATTTTTTCTTAACCTAATAAATTCTTTTTTAGAACCTAAAAAAAGTTTTTCAGAACCTATAAAAAGATTTTAGACTCAAATTAAAAATTATAAACTCTAATATTTTTTTTCAAAATCCAAGATATCTAATGGTATTATAATAAATCAGTCAAAAATAATCTGAGAAATATGAAAGGTACAACATCGTACCAATTAATTCTTAGATTTCATTCATGTTTGATGGTATTAAAATATTTTTTTATGAAACAATTCAATAGTTTCATCTATCCATAAATCCATTTATTTCCTTAAAACCTCAAAAGATCAGAATATATAAAATAATATCTGTAAAAATCATAATCGTCAGATCAAATCAGATCAATATCAATTGTCTGATCTTCCATGGAAGTTGAATCTTCATCTCTAATGACTGTATAAAAGAGGGACCACATCCTATACCACATCAATACCAAGATTTATTCTGTTGAGTCGCTACCACCCTTTAAAGTCAGTGTTTAAATTTATAGATATGTTCTCTTATGTTATGAAAGTCTCTGTAAATCTCCTCCCAAACTTCGATGTTTATAAATAAAAAAAATAAATAAAGTTTGATCTTTATAGAATGGTTAGTTGATCATGACACCATTATTATATATGTTTCTTTAAAAATAATGATAATAAAGTTCCTAGTATGGAGAATATTAGCATTGTGAAAAATAAGGGTGAAAGAGATTCTATGTATGTGGACTTGGTAATTGAATTTTATTAATCAGTAGTGTTTTGCAATGAAGGAGGAAGAGATACATTTTAGTTTAGGAGTTACAGGAAAAATAATTATTTTTCTTAAATGAAAGAAAAAAATGTCCTTGAAATACTATACGATGGTGAAACATACTATTTCTCTCAAAAGTTGCTAGATTGAGAAAGTTATTTTGACATAGTAAATTCTAATGATTGTATAGTTATTAAGGGAGTAAAGTAGCCTAATCATTCTAATATTTCAGCTTAAAACAAAATTATGTAATTATGGATGTAAGGTCTTTTAATACCAAGAAAGGAAGACAACGATACCCTAAAAATAACAAACAACTTCATGATGTATTTTATTGTTAATATAAGGAATATTAACCTAGTTAAGTACATATTTCTCACTATCAACAAGATTAAGTATGAGTCGATCAAATCAAAGATCTTGATGTATCCAACAATATTCTACAAACTTATCATAAGTTTTTTAAACTTCTTGAAAGTTCCATTCATATCAAAGTAAAAGAGGTTTAAGATTATTCATTTCTGTGATGACCAAATTAGAAGAATGAAATATTATTTTTGGGATAAGACAAATGAGTTTGTTGAACTTTAAAGAAAATCATATTAAGTTAGAGAAAAATCCAATAAATAGTTAGTTGAGACTAAGAAAAGATCATCAAAAGTCTCAATACCAAAGAATAAAAATAATGTTTTGAAACCTCCAAAGTCAAAGAAATATAAATCCTAACCAGATGAAGTTGCAGCATAGTGGAAACATGAAAAGAGCTAAAAAAATAAGGAGATACAACGTTTGGGTTTTATAGAGTAGAAGCCAAAGCATTAAAAATATGAGAAGATTAAGGACTTGTTAAAAACATAATATAAAAGAAGCTTTAGAAAAAATATAACTGAATCTGAGATAGTTCAAGATATTATGAAAGATATGGAAAGTGATACAAAATAAATTGAAGTTCTAGAAATTTTTATACAAAAAAATAAACATCCTTAAAAATAATAACCAGTTGTTATATATTTTATACAATCAAAAAAATTACAAAAAGTTGTTCTAAGATCAGTTCCAATTGTTCTTGAACATATTAAATAATATGAAGAAGAAAATATATAAGAAAAATAAATTTATGATGAGATTAAAAAAACTAGAGAAAATTTTGGGAATATCCAATCTGACAGGTTATCTTTAAGAATTTCCCAATACTCTTCATCAAAACTTTCCTTATAATGTCAATATCTCAAAACTCCATCACTCAAATAGATAATGTTATTGAAATTTATGTTCAAAAAATTACTTCTAATGATAAATATGATGAAAATGGTGACAATGATAATGTAGTTTGGTGAAAGGATGAAAATCAAGAAGATGATGGTGATAATAATGATGATAAGATTGTTAATGTTTTTGATGAAAGGTAAGTGATTAATTTTTCAAAGAGATTAGAGTATAATAAATCACTTCTTGATATCAAGGATATAGAATTTTTTTTAAACAATTGTTATATGATGTACAATCATTGGTATAATATATACCAACGATTATCCCAACCGTTGGAAACTAAGCAGTGGGGATAGGCATATCCCAAATGGTTATTAATAAACTATTCGGGTATGCCATATTATATCACATTATACCAATGGTAATCTATATACATTGGTATATGTTTTTTCAAATAGTTTTACACCATTTCAATAAAACTCAATTTATATATATAACAATGGTTTTCTGAAACATTGGTAAACACTTCTACAAACACTTTATTGAAACAATTGGCAATAATTTAGTTAATAGTTATATACCAAAGGTTTGTAAACCATTGGTAGATTCTTTAACAAACAGTTTCATAAAATCGTTGGTATAGATTATATTTTCACATCTATACCAACAGTTTTGAAACCATTAGCATAGTGTTGCTGCAACTCCAACAACACGCAGTTCCAGCCTCCCCTTCTGGAATTACCTGTAATAATAACAAAGAAATATAGAATTAAGAATCAATTACCTAAAATTACTTTTGAAATTTCCTTCAATCATAATATTCTATACATAAATAAAAATAAGGCCAATGAAGGAAAATAAGATACAAATAGTCTTCCCTCATAATAACAGTAATACAATTGCAGTCATAATTCGGAATAACACCAATACAACCAACAAAATACACCACTGGAAACCAAAACACCCAAAACACATAGATCTACATAAACTACTCACTTGAAAATTTGATCCATGGGGTTGGGGTGGGGGGTTGTCCAAGAGGGTGGGGTGGGGGGGGGGTCCACTAGGGGTGGGGGTCGGTCCAGTGGGTGGGGGGTTTCCATAGGGGGTGGGGGGAGGTCCTGAGGGTGGGGGCTGTCCACGGGGGTGGGGGTGTCCAGGGGTTGGGTGGGGGGGGGGGGTTTCCAAGAACGTGTGTGAGGGGGGGCATCTAACGAGGGTGGGGGATATCCAATGGGGTGGGTGTCCATGGGGTGGGGGATATCTATGGGGGTGGGGGTGACTAGGGGGTGTGGGGGTTGTCCAAGGCGGTGGGGGTGTGTAGGGTGTGGGGGAGGGGGGAGGTTTCTAAGGGGGTGGCGTGTCCAGGGTGTGTCCATGGGGGTGGGGGTATCCAAGGGGTGGCTATCCATGGGTTTGGGGATGTCCAGGGTGGGGTGGGTGGATATCCATGGGGGTGGGTGCTATCTAGGTGGTGGGGTGGTGTTTGGGGGTGTGTCTAATAGTGGAGGTGTCTATGGGGTGGGGTGGTGTCCAGGGGGTGGGGGTTTTCTGGTGGTGGGGGTGGTGAGGGGGTGTTGGGGGGGGGGGGGTGTCTAGGGGTGGGGGTGTCTAGGTGGGTGGGGTGGTGTCTAGGTGGGTGGGGGTGTCAAGTGTGGGTGTGAGTGTCTATTGGGGTGTGAGTTTTCCCGGGTGTGGGGCTGTCCAAGTGGGTGGGGGTGTCCAAAGGGGCTATTAGTGCCAAAGGGTGTGGGAGTGTCTAGAGGTGGCCTGCCCAATGGGTTTGGCGATGTCCATTGAGTTGGGGGTTTCGAGGGGGTGGGTGGGTGGAGGGGGGGATCTTCTGGTGGGTATGGGTGTTCAGGGGGTGGGGGTGTCCAGGGGGTGAGGGGAGTCTATGGGGGTGGGTGCCTATCTAGGGGTGGGGGTGTCTAGGGGTGGGGGTTGTTCCTGTAGGTGGGGTGTCTAGGGGGTGTGGAGGTTATCGAAGGGGGTGGGGTGTCTAGGGGGTTGATGAGTGTAGGGTAGTGGGGGTGTCTAGGGGGATTGGGGTCAGTGTATGGGGGGGGGGCTGTCCAGGGTTTGGGGGGTGGTGTCCAAGGTGTTAAGAGTTGTCTAAGGTGTAGGGGGTTTCCAAGGGGGTAGGGGTGTCCAGTGGGTGTATGGGGATATCCAAGTGGATGAGGGGTGTCCAAGATGTGGGGGGGGGGGGGGGTTGTCCACGCAGGTGGGGGTGTCTAGGGGGTGGGGGGTGTCCAGGGTGGTGGGAGTTTCTAGGGTGCTGGGGGTGTCTAGGGGTTGGTGTGGGGGTCTTTCCAAGGTGGTGGGGGTGTCCAAGGGAAGGGTGAATCAGTGAAACATATATTCAGTAACCAAAAATCATCAAGTCATGTTTTATTATTTATTGATAATGAAAAAAAGATAAAGTGACCAACTTAATGACACATACATTTAGGTATAACAAATCAGCAAACTTCAAATGTTAGTAATATCAATAAAAAATGTAATGGATCAATTTGTCTCTTATCATCATCACTATCATCACTATCATCATCAACATAATCCCTCTTCATATCATCATCTTCATCCTCCTCAATTCACTCCTCCTTGCCCTCGTAATCTGCCACATCCACCTCCTCGCCCTCCTCCATTGCCTCAGACTCTTCCTCACCCTCCTCCTCTACCTCAGCCTCCTCCTCCACCTCAGACTCCCCTTTGACATCATCTTGACCACCACTAGAACTGAGACATGGATCAACATATAAAGACTTATTTGAAGACATATATTCATCACAAGCTGTGTTGTACTTGGGTGGAAGCGATGGATAAAATCATTCATTTGTTTCCTAAATGTAGTGTTTACCAAGTAGACTATTCTGCCTTCTATGTGGACATTTTTTCATCCTGTTTTTCCAGTGCCTTAACCTACTAGAACATGGGGGCACTGCAACTCAAACTATAGGAGGGAAAATACCTTGTCGAGACTATACTCTTCCCAGGTTGACAACATACTATGCTAGGGTGATCATCTCCCAACACTTAATGTAGGTGATCATTTTTCCCAAACTATTTAGGTTCCTGGGAATCAAGGGCGTTCAAAGCAGTCTGTAAAAAATATAAATAGATTTTTAGGTTATAAAATAGATAATAAAATTTTAAATAAACAATTTAAAACATACAATATACTACTTAGTTGGTTCCTTACCCAAACATCCATTATTCTTCTTTATACTCAGTCAAAATTGTTTTGCTCGAGGAACACATGCTTCAATATTCAATGTTTTCATCTCCAATGAAATTGAATGTAGGAAAGAATGACTAAAAATTGGTTACCAAAAATTAATTTCATAACTAAAATTATTTGAAAACTTTATAAATCAAATAGATTATTTTGGAAATAATAGAAAGTTCAAGTCGTAAAGAAAAATTATAAACTTTCATGCCTACTTCATCTCATTGTATGACATTGTAGTACATCCCAATGGGTAGAGTTATGTTTTAGAATAAATTTTTTATTTATTCTTGATTATTACAAATAATATTCAATATATAAAAAATATATTATGAATGAAAAAAGTGAAATTTTTAATTTAAATACCTCAAATGTGATTAATACAACAAATTGGTAGGTTATCTAATGATTAATAATCTTATAATATTATTCTATCAAAAATGAATATTTTTAGAGTATTTGGAAAGCATCAGAAAAAACTTGGATATTGATGCCCTATTTTTTCAATGATTTTACTATCTTCATTATAGTCCACCATCAACTGCGTGTGGCGGTTCCACACCGCACACATGCGTGTATGCCTCGACCCCCTCCTCTTATCAATAAATATATCTATTATGAAGGGAAAAAAATATTTTATCATTACATGTTATAATAAAAATAAATAATTTTATAAAAACCTATTAGGGTTCAATAAATATTCCTGTGGAATTCTGATCAATGGGTGCCGCTGGGTCCACAGAAACAGAAGGAACACCTTGCACATTTGTAGTGGGTCCCATTGTATGCTCCAAATGGAAATATTATGGGGAAGAAATAGTCAAAAAATTTGGAATATATAATCTCATAGATAAGGAAGTGTATGTTAACGAAGATGACATTGATGGCTGGAAGAATTATTGACGTGGAGCGGGAATCATCATTGGATATGGTGAAGACAGGTTATGAGACTCAGATGTAAAGTGTGGTAAAAACCTCGGAGGCCTAAATATCCCACGTGTACCTAAAGACACATGAGAATTAGAATGTGGGATAGATGGTATGTTAGTGGGAAGGAGAAAGTGCGACCACTTTTCACCTATCTATCATTCAATGTTCCGATGCTCTGCTAATGTGTATTGCAGCACTCGAGTCGAATCCTCAGCGATGATAATTTTTTAATAGTCGAATTTTTTAGTTGATTGTAATTTGATTTAGGGGTTTTTTTCTAAGCTTAAATAGAATTTATTAATGACTGGTGTCTGATTTAACAATTTGATAATGATTAGGGTGAGTTTACTTTTAGGGATTTAATCTTGTGGTATTCTTGAGCTTTGTTTTTTATTGCATTCAAATTAACACACACTTCACAAGATAACGTTGATTTGAATTTCTAAGTGTTGATGCTTTAATCCAAGCCTTAACATAACATAGGGTTCTAGTACCAACCATATCTTGTTGATGGTAGTGTATTTTTGGGTTTCAATAATCCATGGAAACCACACGTTAAACAAAACAAGTCATTAATCCATGACATGTTAAGTCCATCATACACAATGTTAAATTTATGAATACTCATCGAGGAAAATATCTCAATCGCTTAACATATCTAAATAATAACTTACCCCAATGTTATATTTTTTCATCCATTAAGGTGGTTATAAATCTGGTAATATATGATTATGTTGATGAATTATAAATAGAACCAATAAAATAGTATAAGAAAAGAGTTGTACGTCAAACACATGCGATCATTGAAGAGAGTTAAAAATAAGACTTTTGATTGAATGAGGATTAAATATAAGGGAAATGGTTTTAAATTTTTTTAAACTATTTTAATAACATTAATATTACACTATAGAAGGTGGATTAGAATAAGAGATATTGAAGAAAAATTTTGAATTAAAACATAATTAAAAAACACAACCACTTACATGATTACAAATGATGAACAACACAAATGTAAATAAAAGAAGAAAGGAGTAATGGTTTCTCTAGTTGAAACATGAGTATAGAAAATCCTCCCAAGGCTTTGGTAGAGCCATGGTCATGGAAACCTATCCAATTTTTCTCTAGAATGCCAAATGTTTTGAAGGATATGTGGGGGTGTATTTATATCCCAAGTAAGTGGACTGTTTGCATTCCCCATCTATCCCTCCACTTGAATAGCCCATTTTGTTATTAATAAAGTCAAATATCGAGATAGCCTCTTTTTCAACGTTGTAGATAATAATGTTTTCCGACTTATCTCTATATTTTGAGTCCTTTGTACATATGTAGACAATGTTATGGTTGTTTGATTAAGCAACATTAAACTGTCCATTTCAATCCATACGTTTAAGAAGTCTGAAATGTGAATGGGTTTATAAATAAGAATATGCCTTCAAATATGGAAAAATTCTTTAACAAAGTGGTCCATCTATGTCTCGTCATTATCGATGAAAAATCTAAGCTTTATGTTATGATTACATCATGAGATATGTCATGAATACAATTCTGATTTTATTTCCTGGCCAGAATAGTGGGATAAGATTAAATGAATCTGTTGGGACCCTAGTGTTTATATTTGGGCCTTGAAAGCATAATCCAAGATTCCTTACATTGTTATCTAAATGTTTTTGGAGAATAAAGAATTTGGACTTCCTGATTGAGGCCAACAATTAATTTGTCCTGGCTAGTCTATTTTTTTCACAGATTCTGTATTCCTTCTTGTGTGGTTTATATGCCAATTCAAATTGAAGAATTGGACCATGATGCCTTCTAATTAAATGTTGTATATTGAATTAAGAATCCTAAAAAATAAGAACCACACAATTTTGATCATTATGGGGGATGATAAAAATAAAATTGTAAATGACTCAATTGGAATACTAATAAAAATTCTCTTAAAATATACTTAGTATTAAAACATTAATATTTCACACAAATAATGAACATTTCATATAAAATTAGTGAATGTAGTATATAATAAGTCCTGAAGACATTAATAACATAAACGTCTCCACACTTATTCTTATACATGTCCTCATGTGCAATAAATATAAAACTTGGAAAATACCATTTTCACTCACCAACAAATATTAAAATTTTTTCCCCACTCAGGGGAGGTTTATACAATATCACTAATCCATAATGAATTGCACCACAATTTGTTACAGAAAAAATCATCCAAAAACAATTTATTTTTTCATGGTTAAATTTAGAAATAGAAAATGGTGGCACACAAAACTTACTCCTCTCATGATGATAAAATTTAGTTATCGAGGTTCAATAATTCACCAACCAAATGTGAAAATCTTAGAGTCTGTAAGATCTCTCATCATCCACTCCCTATCCTAAAGTGCTCAATAATCAATTGTTATTTTTAGGGTTTTTTGTGGCTATGGGATGATAGGAATATAATGTCCAAGAGAGATAAGAAGTGGGGTAAAACACCAACATTGAAAAAGCAATGCACATTTTTTTTGAAATGAAATATTAAAGGAAATGGAAACACATATTTACCAAGGAATGATTTTGTGCAGAAAGACACAATAGAGGAAGAAAATTTTATGGGTATGGGAAGATGAAATATTTAAAAAATAATAAACTTCTCCCAATGACATAAGTGTTCATCATTTTTTTCTTTTTTTCGAAAGTTTAACTTTAAATTGATCTTACACTCATCTCCCAACACATGATTGATCTCCTTAGGATACAGATTATAATAGTTATAACAATATAAAAGGTTTAGGAAGAGTTATTTTTGACCTACCCAAGACACGACCCATTTTTTCTTTTTTCATTTGATATTTTTTTTTATTTTTCTCGAAAACTTGTCAATAATATTTATAAAATTACATAAATTAAAGCACATTACATTCCCCAAAACACATTGAATGAAAACCTCTCCCCCACACTAAAATGGATGCTTGACCTATAGCATATGATAACATGGTGAAATCAATAAAGGTTACCCAAAATTAAATCCATTCCCCCCACACATAAATTTCAAAAAATTATTCAATGAAAATCCATGTTAATATTGGGTGGGAAAAGGTATTGGGCTTTTAATGTGGCTATCAATGAAAGTGCTTTCATAGGCTTTAAGGGGTTTTCAAAATGAGGATTTATGTAAAGGAAATTTGAGGATATTTGACTATTGTGATTCTCATGTGGTTCGTAGAATGCCTCTATCATATTAATGCTCACTAAAGAATGAAATTCAACTCGAAGGTCAACAATCTCAAGACTAAAAAATGGGGGTGAAAAATAGACATTTTGAAACGTTGGACATAGGTAGCCTTGTCATGAAAGCTAATTTTGTTTCTCATGGCTAGGAAAAATCATTTTCGAAAAAAAATTGATTCTCCAAATTATTTTGACTTTGAAACAATATTCATTATCCAAATTTATGACGAAACCACAAAATATTTGAGTTGAAACCATGTCTTTTTCACTCCCCAAAATGGTTGGAAAAAATTTGAAAATTGGAAGGTGATAAAGTAAGAATATTTATTTTTAATTTTTTTTTTAAATTTTTTTTTAGGTTTTTTTATATTTTTTATAAAGACACATCCACACAAAAGAAAAGTGTAAATAAAAAAATGTGATGAGAAAAGTGTTAAAAACGATAATGAGTGAGGAAGAAAAAGAAAGAGAGATAGAGGGGGGAGAGAGGGAAGAGGAGTTAAAGGGAAAGATGTGCCCTTGGATTGTATTTGATGGGTTTTCATATCCATTTAGTGGTGTGTTCAGTATAGAAGTTATGGATATGATGGACGTCGATGTGGTTCCAGGATTGTGGGATGTCACCTAAAAAAGAAAAATCATTATTCATATAATGAAAAAACAAAATGAAATTAATATTTTATAAAATTAAAATAAAACATGTATTTCCTCCCAATAAGTGAGGAATTTATTTGTCTACAGCAATATAGTTACAGTGGACTACCCATTGTCTAACGTTGGCCATCATATTTTCCAAACCCTAGTGTGCTGCTAGAAAAACTATTCCTTTGGGAGGCCTAATGATTCATTGAATAATTTCATCCCTTCCTTATTGATTCACTTGCAATTAAACTAGGGTGGAAATTGCATATGACTATCCTCCATTTTGTCTTCAACATGAGGAATGATTTTATCCAGCATGTGATGGTTTTCTATGCTTGGAAATTTAAGAAGATTTCTCAATTCTGATGGTTCATTTATGCAAGTTTCAGATAACATGAAACTAGAGTATAGGATCCCAATTGATCTTGAATCATTTATTTCATCACTTACCGATGTAGAGTAATGAGGATCATTGGATTCATAAGACTGAATAATGTTTTCAATATCCTTTATATCAATTGTTTCACCAAGAAAGATAAATTTCAACATCACCAGTGATCACTTTATTAATTATTGAACAAATCTCACAACCTTAATTGCCATCAGAAAAATATAAACACATTGGTTCAAATTTCACCTCACATATTACATAATTTTCAAAATCATTGATAGGAAATAATGAATGTTTTATAATTTTATTTGAATCAAAAAATGAGCATTCTAGTTCATTTTCTTCATTATTATCCAAGATTGAGAAGTGGAGGTTAGAGGAAAGATGAGATTCTAATGATTTTTGAAGAACCTTTAGATCAATGGAGTTTTAATTTGTAATGCCAACATCAACTACTACATTTATTACTGGGTTAATGAGGATGTAATATTCACAAAATCCTTTATTAGTAGAACATGTAGAAAATGATGTATTGGGATTCAAGACACTCTCAGAGAGACTTTCAAAAGCATGGATAGAGAATAAAAATTGATTCTCTCATGGGTATCACATGGATTAAAAAATACTGAATGTGACTAGTTGGTCCCCAAATTCCCTGGATAAGATTCCTGAATGGACATAAATTTTGGTTTCCGATGCCAAAAATAAGGTCTTCTTAGAATCAGGGGAGATCGAGAAGAATTCATCACACATTCCATGTCAAGGACATAGAAGTTAGTAGGGAAGATAAGATCATTCACATGAACAAATACATCCTCAATTATACCCTCTGGACTAGCTGTGCTTAGATTGTCCAATTGAATGATAACACCCATTGGGTGTAAGGGACCTAGGCCAAGGTTGGATAAGATTGATTTGGGCTTGAAATTAATTGAGGATCCTAGGTCTATGATTGCATCATCAAATTTGGAAATCACAATTTGGCATGGAACCATAAAGGTCCCTAGATCCTTGAACTTTATGGGAAAAGACTACTAGGTGGAAACATTTTCGAAGGTCTTAAGTTGTCTCTAGTAGGCGCACAATTCCTTAAGAAACATTTCATACTTGGGGATTTGGTTTATTGAATCTAAAAGGAGATTGTTGACATTAACATGTCTAATCATTTCAAGAATTTTAGGATTGGGTTCAAAGGACTTCCTTGGATTAGGATCATCTTGAAGAAATGGAATTGGATTCCTAAGTGTAATGGAAGTAGTTGAGATAATGTCTTTAGATTCCTTTTCATGTTTATTTTCCTTTTCAGTTTGTAGTTCAACATTCAATGTTATTTGGAGGACTTATCTTGAGGCATAACAATTTGCTTACCCAATCTAAGTGAAATTATAATTACATTACCCTTGGTGTTTAGTAATGGTTGAGCTAGGAGTTGAGAAGAATTTGATTTTTGTTGCTAGCTTAGGTGGGATGCAAGTTGACCAATTTGGGTTGGAATGTTTTTATGGCAGGAACAGGTGATGGGGGAATGATCTTCCACAACAATGTCCCATGGTTTCCGGGAAGAAGAGGCTTCTCCCGAATTGGGATTATGTTGATTTTGGTTCTTGGGAAAGCGATTGTATTGGGGTGGGATTTGGGAAGGCTCACTAGGATAGTGGAATCTAGGAGGAGGAATAGGAGGATTTATCATTTTATTTTGAGGGAAAAAAGGATAAGGTTGTTGGATGTTAACAACACATTGACCATATTGAAACTGGTTTGGGTTTTGAGGAGGGAATTGAGGGGGATGAGAAATGGGATTCCCATATCTCAATTAAGGGGTATATGTAGAATAAAAGGGCTCAAAGTGAGGTTGGTTGAAGTTTTTAATGAACTGACCTGATTGTTGAGGGTTGGGGTTCCGCTAATAATACCCTTACTTGAGCTCCTTTGGTCCAAAGGAATTGGATTTATCCACCTGAAGTTGTGTACGTGTGTCTGTTTGATGAGCTAGAGAGTTGCAAATTCTACAATTTTTGATAGGTCAAGGAAGCATTTATTGTGGAGAAGATGAGGTTGGGGATTTGGATGCCATAAATAGTTGTCGCACAAGGCCTGTAAGATCAATAATCCACTCAATAATCTTGTTATAATCTAGGGATTTATTTTCATGGACTTGTATTATTTGAGCATGTGCCCGAGTATGGAATTGTTGTGTGTTTTCAGTCGTGTTTCTTATAAGATCTATTGCAGCTGCAAGAGTTTTATCAACAAAAGCACTGCCACCTGTGGCATCAATTAGAGTTCTCTCAATAGACAATAACCCCTAATAGAAGTGTTTAATCAAGAGTTTCTCAGGGATTTGGTGGTGTGGGTAGGTTTCTACATGCTTCTTGAACCCCTCCCAGTATTCATGGAGTGATTCACTTAGGAACTGACAAATACTATTTATTTCCGTTAGGATAGATGTAGTACGAGAAGTAGGAATGAATCTCTCTAAAAAGAGTCACTTCATGTCATTCCATGTCATTATGGAACCAAGAGGAAGGTAGTAGAGACATGACTTAGTAGTGTCATCTAGGGAGTAAGGGAATGCTCAGAGTTTGATTTGTTCCTCAGAAACCCCTTGAGGCTTCATGGTAGAGCACACAACTTGGAACTCTTTATGATGAAGATGTGGATCCTCACCGACTATCCCATGGAAATGAGGGAGACGATGAATAAAACGTGATTTGAGTTTGATGTCAGTCTCTGTGTTTGGATATTGAATACCAAAATTTCGTTAATTAATATCAGGGGAAACTTGTTCTTTATGTGTTTGTTCCCTAGGATTGGATATTTCTAATTCAACTGGTTGGATAAGGAGAGGTTCATGAATGATTTGATTATCTCTTATGTTCCTCCTAATTTGGAAAACTTTTTGCTCAATTTATAGATCAAAAAAATACGAGGGATTGTTTGGGAGTCTACAGGGAATTCAGAGAGATATTTGAATGAAGAGGATGATGGGTTTTTCTTTATGTTTGTTTTTCATTTTATGATTTTTAGGAGAAGGTGCGTTTTTATTCTTTTTTAATTTTTTTAATTTTTGATTTTTTGGGTTTTTTACAATAACCAAAAACTAATGACAACACAAAGAAACATCCCAAAAATCAGTGCCATTTTAAAGCAGGGACGATTGACGCCTATCGACCATTCAATGTTTTGATGCTCTACTAATGTGTATATCTGCACTCAGGTCAAATCCTCGGCGATGCTACGTTTTTAACAGTCGAATGTTTTTAGTTTATAGTATTTTGATTCGTGGGGGGGGGAGGGGGTTGTTTGCATAGCTTAAATGAAGTGACTAATGATTGTTGTTTGATTTAACTATTTCTAAAAGATGGGGGTGAGTCTAATTTTAGGGAGTTAAGCTTGTGATATCCTTGAGCATTGCTTTATATTGCATTTAAATTGACTCCCACTTCACAAGATAACATTGATTGGATTTCTTAAGTGTTAATGCTTTAATGCATGCATTAACATAACATAGGGTTATAATATCAATCACAGATTGTTTATTGTAGTGTATTTATGGTTTAAATAATCCATGGAAACCACATGTTAAACAAAACAAGTCATTAATCTACGACTTGTTTAATCCAACATACACAATGTTTAATTAAACAATACTCCTAGAGAAAAAGATCTCAATTTCATAACATCTCTAAATAATCACTCATCCCTATGTTATATTTACTCAGACATTAATATGGTTAATAATCATTTAATATATTATTGTGGTGATGAATTATAAATAGAACCAAAAGAACATGATAAGAAAAGGGTAGTGTGTTGAACACACACAATCCTTGAAGAGAGTTAAAATAAAAGACATTCGATTTAATGGGGAAGAAAATGAAGGGAAAAAGTTTTAATTTGATTTAAACTATTTTAAGAACAGTAATATTAAACAAAAGAAGGTGGATTAGAATAAGATATATTGAAGGAGAAACTTTCCTTAAAAGAGAATTACAAAACACAAACACTTACACAATTACTAACGAAGAACAACACAAAAGTAAATGAAAGGAAGCAAGGAGTAATAGTTTCTCAAGTAAAAACATGAGTATGGAAGATCCTACCAATCCTTTTGCAGAGACTTGGTCATGCCAACCTATCATCTTTTGCTCTGAAATTCCAACTCTTTTGAAGGAGAGGAGGGTTATGGATTTATAGCCCAACGAAGTGGAATGTTTGCATTCCCATTCTGTCCCTCCAATTCCATCGCCAATTTGGCTATTAAGAAAGTAGAATCCTGAGATATCCTCTTCTGAAAAGTTTTATAAATTAATGTTGTCCGAATTATCTCAATATTTGGAGTTATTTAGATTTATGGAGGCAATGTTATCGAGGGTTGGTTAAATAGAGTTAAATTGTACATTTCAATCCATATGTTTTAGAAGTCTGAAATGTGAATGGGTTTATCAATAGGGTAATGCCATCCAATCAGAACACATTATTCAACAAATTCCTCCACCTTTATATCCTATTTTACACTACAAAATCTCACCTTGATTTCATGATTACATCTTGAGATATTTCATAAATATTTTACTAATTTTATTTCCCATCCAGAATGGTGGGATGAGATTAAAAGAATCAGTTGTGCCCCTTGTATTTATATTTGTGCCTTGTAATTTTTATAGAAGACTCTTTACATTGTCCCACAAATATTGGAAGAGAATAAAAAAAATGTAGACTTCCCGATTGAGCTGAGAAAATAAATTTCATGGCTGGTCCAGTTTCTTCACAGATTCTGTAGGCCTTCTTATGTGGTTCATATGACCCTTCAAATGGCAGAATTGGCCCCAGATCCATTCTAAGAAAATGTTTTATATTTAATTAGGAATCTTACAAAAAAATAACCATAAAATTTGGATTAGTAGGGTAGAGTTACAAATAAAATAGTAAACTGACTCAATTGGACTACTTCAAAAAATGCTCAAAAATTAAACTTATTATTAAAACATTAATATTTCACACAAATTATGAACATTTCATATAAAATTGGTTATGATAGTATATAATAAGTCATGAAAATATTAATAACATCAGAGGGGCATATTATAATAGAGTTTTCCGACCAGATCAGTTAGCTTTCATACCACCCCTCTTACGAACACCGAAGGAACTGGGACCACTACTAGGCTGCTCATCAAATAACCGTCCCCTAAGAGGTGGATCCTATAGTTTTATTAAAAAAAATTTAAAAAAATTAAATTATATATTTTTTAAATATATATATATTTGAAATAAAATACTTATAGCGGGCACTATTGGTGGAATTCCCATCTCAACCATGCAGTGATTTTTGTCCATCATCTTTTTCCATCACCTCTCTTTAATTGGTTTCATTTTCTACATTTATAAAAAATATATAGAAGTAATTAGAAAAATATATCTAATTTTTAACCCAAAAAATAAATCATATGAGAGGGAATAGATGGATTCATGAATAATTTAACTATCCATTGTATAAGGTGAGGTTTAATGGATATATAATTAATTCAATAAATCATACAAGATACAATAATGAAATTTAATTTGTAGTAGGATGATTATTTACTAAGTGTCATTAGTCTATTAAAATCATGGAACATTGATTCTGAGGCTTTATTTCACCCAACAACCAAGAGAGAGGGCATACTGAATTATGCCTCTAGAAAATTTAGAAAGGTATATATCATGAATGTTTAAACCCTAATGATAGTTGGAAATGATGATATAAAAATACAAACTAGGATAAGATATATACCAGATTCATAAGGGGTAAATAACATGTCAAAATTAAGTAAAAAATTAATATCTTTATCCTAGGTAGATGATATAGGTTTCAATACATGTTTTGCAGAAGAAGACATAACATCATGTTCATTATCTAGTTAAATGTTAATAGTTGGTCTTAGAGTTATATTAATTGTATACATGGTCAATAAATCATTTAAATGTTCCCCATGATAGAAATTTGGGTTTCATATGTTTAAATATAGTTCAAATCCAATTTAGAAAATGAAATTCGAATAAAATTGCAACCCATAATCATTGAAAATTCAGATAACAGTCCATTAGGATACAATATATTTGTAATCAATATTAAATCAATTTTAATAGTACCAACCTTAACAGCCCAAGCCGAGCTAAACCAAATTAATTGAGAACATGGATGAAAGATTCTAAATATTTCCCACCACAACTATAGGTTCATAGTCAACTCTGAAAACTGATCTATTGGAGTCATCAAAAGTAATAAATGGATCATTTATAATGAAATTAGGGATAGATTCAATTCCATCATCATCATCATCATCATAAATATGTCTTGTAATTACTTCAATAATGACATGAAATTCAGGTCGAAGTTGGTCATTAACATAAAAAAAGTGGTTTGAAATTGATTCCAATACACATGGTTCATCAGTAGCAAGAGTGCGAGTTATACCTATTACTCAAAATACAAAATATTAAAGTAATGTTTCTTTCCTCATCATAAAATAAAACCACTAGCATTTCATAATCGTAACTCGTCTATGAGAGTAATAATAAAATATTATTATTTGTTCAACATCTCTATAGTAACCTACATTTTCAAATCTTGATCTATTATCTGATGCCCTAGAAAAAATATTGTTGTGGAAGTAACCATAACACTATCATATTGTGTTCTCAGGTTCCTTTCTCCTTCAGTGATAATAAATCTATACCCATTGATAAAAATTTACTTACAGTCAGGAACTATAGTGTTAGGACCAAAATCCAAAGCTATTGTTTCCTTAGAGAGAAATTCAACATGAAAACATAATACCTAAAATAAAAATAAATATTAAACTCAATTAAAAGTTTATTTAATTTTTTTAATAGTAATATTTTTACGTTCAATTTTAACCTAGAAGAAAACCCTTTTCTATGAAATTTATCCCTCCTTCTAAAAGATAATGAAAGATGATTTATAGTTATCATTTCTTTATGTTCTTTATAGATAGAAATAAGAATTGTTTAGTAGATAAGTAGGTAATATTTACATATTAAATTTATTTACCTTATGTATTCATCGAACATATCACAATTGAACAAAACATTGTGATGTTTCATCTATGGCTCTTCAAGATTTAATTTTGTAATTATATATGATCCATGAATTCATTCTATTTGAGTAAGTGATGAAAAAATGTGTTCAATTTTATCATAAAGTTATTCCTTGTTTCTTATTGGATTGTTCATTATTTTAGTTGGATCAGAAAAATACAATGACGAAAAATATATACATTCTTGAGCCAAGTAACCATTCACGATATAACCTTTGGGATGACTCATATTTCAGAAATAAGTCTTTAATGTGTAAATTTTATTTTAGTTGGATACATCCAATGAAAAAAATAGGTCCTCTGAGAAGTATTTCTGTTGGAATATGTACTGTAATATGTGTCATTATGAGGACCAATAGGGGCCTATATACCGTGAGAGGGGGGGGGGGGTGAATCTGGGTATATATATTGTTTTTCAATGTTCTTCTTGCCCCACTGGATCTTGACTTATTTATTACAAGGGTCACTTTGTTTTCACTTGTGTGTTTATTATAATCAGTTATTTTCTTCTTTATTAGATGATGACACTTTAAATGAAATGCAGGGAAGTAAGCAGGTAGACACATAGATTTTTACTTGTTTCACCCTCACTGGGCTACGTCCAAGGAGCATATTCTGACAAGTTTATGGTCGTACCAAATTCCACTATTCTTCACTAGATATGGATACAAAGGTTCGGGAATAGTCACCCTATCCGAGGCTCACTGCCTTTACAAGGTTTAGGGTCAGATCAGTACATTCCCAAGGGTCACTCCCTGTTTCTCTCTCTAGCTCACTACCGGTGGAGAGGATCCCCTTCTTCCTCTTCCTTTTCTCACTACACTGGAAAGGATCCACTCAAAGTTAATAGATTTGTAGGTCTTTTCATTTTCATGAAGTAATTCATATTCCTCTATATGTAGATGCTCTGTTGAAGTCCAACTTTCACCCGTAGATTAATCTCTCTTTGCACCGAAGGTATCAGGAAATATTCCAGCTTTCACACAGCTCTAAATTACCACCATGAATCAACCTTACATGAAACGCAAGTCTAATCCGGTGTGCAAGTATCGGTGTCCAAGTCACAAATAATTCACAAGTCTAACTCAATCACTTGCACGACACAATCTTCTACAACTCCAAACATTCGCAACTCAACCTCTTTTATGCCCAAGCCAATATTGGCGCACAACTACCAACCAGCGTGCTACTTCAAACACTGGTGAGCAAGTCCACCTATACCAGTACACACCACCTGTGCAACCACCACATCTGCACGATTGCAGATCTGATTCTTTTAAGTGTTGAAATGCATTGAAAATGAGGAGGGGTGGTCCTATATTTATGGGCATTTGAACAACCTACACAGCGGCACGCAAGTCTCCCCCCAGCATGCAAGTCCCGACGAATAGGTTTCTTCCCCCACAAGAAACTTGCGTGACCCTATTTACTTTGACATATTTCAAAGATCTGATCCTGAAAAACATATAGTGCACAAATTTCCAACCCTCCTAGGCTCCGGCGCACAAGTCCTTTCACGGCGTGCAAGTCACTTACTCGACCACACCAATACCTACGCAACACTCTTTCCTCTAACATATTTTTTCCTTCTGATGTTGAAAAAAATTAATCACACAACTTTCCTCTCCTTCAAGTACATGGCGCACATGTCCCTTTTCCAAAAACCGATTTACTTCATTTGTTGATTTTTGGTCCCAAAAATTTGGAAAACACTGGAAAATGGTGCCACCTTGTATATGTTCTTTTTGTACCTCCTCCAGATCATCCATTCCTTTGTCGAAATTCTTGAATCAAACATGGATCATTAACCATATCTCTTCAACTCGACATTCCACTATGAAATCCACTTTTTCAACAAAATTGTAGGTCATGGTTTACATTTTCAACAATCACATCAAAGACGTCCACTTTGTCAAAAAAAACAATCACCTAAAAAATGCTTCAATGATAACATGAGGGATTTTTCCCAACAATCTCCCCCTTTTGGTTTTTTGATAACTATTCCATAAAAAGACATATCATTAATTCTTCAGCCACCATTTTCATTTTGAGATTTTGATAGCGATCAAGGATTTAATCAACACATACTCTAAGCCCACATGAACAATGCTCGTTCTGATAAACAAGATTAAATGAAAATTTCATCAATGAATCCCTTCAAATATTACATCCACTATTGACAACAAATTTATACCAATTGTTACGAAACTGATACCAATTTTTGGAAATATTCTTACCATAGTCCAACACCACTCTTCTACTTTTATCACAATCCTCAATTGTCGTGATATCTATTCTTTGATTGATCAATTATATAATCTTCATATTTACTAAGCTCCCCCTTTCTCATTGCTCCCCCTATCTCGTTGCTCCACCTGTCAGCTTCTCCCCATATCAATCATGATGTATCAAATAGCCACAATGTCTCCCCCTTGAACAATCACTAGTTTCTCCCCCTTTGTAAAAGAACCCAAAGGTCACTCCATTGTAGTCTGTAAGAGATTAGAGAACACATTAAAACACATTTGGGAAAAAACATCATACCTCAGGGAGGAGGGGGGGTGTTCCACATCCACTCTCTTTCAAGTGCCTGGATTACACTGAACTCCCAGAGCCAGTAGATGCCTCTCAAAAGCTTCCTTGGGTAAGGCCTTTGTCAGAATGTCTGAAACCTGAAGCTCTATAGGCACATACTCCAACATCACAATTACCTACTCAACTTTCTCCTTGATAAAATGATTCTTTATCTCAATTTCATTTTTCCTTGAGTGATGGATGGGATTTTTTCTGAGATTTATAGCACTTGGGTTATCGCACATGATTTCGATCAGATACTTTAATTCAACTCCCATATCTTCAAGATACTGCTTCATCCATAATAACTGTGTGCATACTTGAGTGGCCTCAATATACTCAGCCTCCATGGTGGTCAATGAAACACAATCTTGCTTCTTTATTAGCCAAGAAATTCACAATCCACCAAGATAAAATGCACCTCTTGGCGTTGATTTTAAGTCATCTACTGATCCATCACAATCTACATCTGTGCAAGCCAATTACACTGGCTGATATTTTTCATTATAAATTAGACCAAAATCCCTAGTGCCTTTTATATACCGAATTATTCTTTTCAATGTAAGCATGTGGCTTTCCTTGGGATCACTCAGATATCTCTCTTCTTGGCATGTGGTGAAAATAATATAATGACTTTTTACGGTCAACTACAATAGACTTCTAACAATTTTCCTATATTCTATGATATTAACTACCTTTACATCCTCATGTTTTGATAATTTCATCCAGGTAGCAACCAGAGTCTTCATCTCCTTGGGATTTTCCATTCCAAACCTTCTTAAAACCTCTGTGGAATATTTGGATTAACAAATGAAGGTTTCATTCCTTCCTTATGTCACCTGTAGACCAAGGAAAAATGTTATCTCTCCAATCATTGACATTTCAAACTCATTTTTCATGAATTCAGAAAACTATATGAACTGAGCTTCATCTAATCCACCAAAAATTATGACATCGACATAAACCAACATCATCATCCTTTGATTAGTGTCATTGCTGAAATAGATATTGTAATCAACTCCTCCACGCTATAAATGAAACTTCTTCATGTACTGATCAAGCCTTAAGTTCCATCCCCTTGGTGCTTATTTCAGCCCATACAACACCTTCTTCAGTCGGCAAACCTTGTTCTCATCCTCATGAATGAGAAAACTATCTGGCTACTCAATAAACACTTCCACCTCTAAAACCCCATTCATGAATGCAGATTTGACATCCATTTGGAACACTTTGAACTTTATGCGCACTAAAATGGCTAAAAAAATCTAATTTTCTCCAGCCTTTCCACCGGTGAATATGTATCATCAATATCTATTCCTTCTTTCTAGGAGTATCCCTTGAGGACTAGTTTTTCTTTGTTCCAAATCACCATTCCATCTTCATTCATTTTGTTGCGATAGACCAATTTAGTCCCGATGACCTTCCAATCTGCTAGCATCAAAAAAATCTCCCACGTCTAATTCTACACAATCTTATCTATCTATTTATTCATGGCATGATCCCAATTTTTATATTAAAATGCATCAGCAAAGAAAAGATGTCTGATGTAGTGATTTCATTCTCCTTATCTGAGCTTGAGCAGACTAATCATCAATGATATTCTGCCGGTCAATTTCATCTTGAATCATTGGCTTTTGTTTAGATAAGGATTTTAGTTCCTCGTACTCACCATCAATAACTTCTTCTAAATCAATTTTAGCCACTTCTTCTCTCCACAAGTCTCTTCCTCACTTTCAATAGAAAACAAATCACTGTTCAATGATGTCATTTCTTTCAACTAATTTTATGCTCTTCTTGTTGAGACATTCTTGATACTCTCTTATAGCTTCTTAGTATCCTAAAAACTCTCAGCTAATACCACTGGTAAGAAAAATAAATATAAGCATGAGATGCATGATTATTGCTACTTCTCTTAGTGTTTCTATCTTCTCTCAATTGCTAACACCTGAGCTGAGTCATCTGATTATTTATTTTATGTCTCTAGCATTTTATTTTGTTATTTAGTGCTCCCCCTATGTTATGAAAAACTTCCCAAGGTTAGGCCCACCTTTTAAAACCTTATCATTCTTCTTCTCCTGCAATATCTATTCTCATCTTCCACTTGGAATTGAGCCATTAACAAAAAATCTAAGCCTACTTAGTTGGAACTCAGTGTAGTAAACAAGAGACAAAGTAAATAACACAATCACTTCCTACTGTGCTCTATTGCTCCCATTCTTCTTCGCCTTTTGTACATGATTTTTGGAAATTGAAACTCTGGAAAATATCACCTTTCACTGTGAATCTATATATTTCACTTCACCGTGGATCGTATCTCCCTATAACCTAATACACATGAATCGTCAGTTAATAACATTTATATACATAGGGATAGGGGAATTTATGGAATCCTCAAGATGAGGATTGTGGTTGATCCTGATGGGTCAACCCTTTGATTCATTCTTGCAGTGCATCACACTCCTTCCTTGCTTCTTCTAGATTCCTTTCCAACATCAACTGCTCTGCCCATATGACTAAGCATTCATTACCTGCATTCTGAGTCATTTTATGATATGATGATTCTAAAAGCTTAACCTTTCTCACAATTTTGGGTTTAAACCCATGAGTACACATTTAAATCTTTGATGTTCCACCAAAATTCCATTTCCCTTGATTACTTCTCTAAGCAGGAATATCTTTTCTTGTAATCATCCCTGGTTTCTTCCTCCATTATAGGGATCTTCTTCTTTCCTCCACTTCATGTTGTGGCACACGAATTGAAAATTTTTCAATGCATTATTTGTATATTTTCCTTTTATCATATTTCTGAGTCACCGCACTATTTTTCATTGGTGGTGGGTCCTCCACTGAATTTAAATTCTTCTAAATCACAGCTTTAGCATTTACTCCCTTTTTATTCCAGATTTGTTCATGTTATTTCATAGAGGGCAGTTGTGTGTGTGACATAGGAGGTGACTGATACACCTTTCATTCTACTCCAAGTGATTCTCCTGAGGCTCTAAGCCTATTTTCCAATTTATCACATTTTCTTCCAGTATAGAATTTCTCATTATACACAACTAGAGTAATGAATCTCCTTTCAAGTTCCTTTCCCTTTCTTGCTTTCTTCTTGCCGATATTTCATTCCAAATTCCCATAATTATAACATATAAAACATTTTCCATCAAAGGCACAATTAATTTCATCATTTTTTTGTCGAGATATTGATGCATCTTGAGTTCTTCCTCTAACAATGAGCTCATGAGATTCCTGAAACATACTCATGGTGTGTCCCATTCTTCCACAGTAATAGAATATAATGAATGATTTCCTTTGAGAGAATCTTATTTCTGATTTCTCATGACACATCTTCTTCTTCCCAGATCTAGTAACGTTTCTATTTTCACAGCCTGAGATGTACACCTGTGCCTCTGAATAGAAGCTTGATGTATGACCATGAATCCCACAGAAATATCACATGCTATCATTTATTCCTGTAAAAGCCTTTTTATGTCTATCTCTAGCACCATCAAGGTTTTTCTTATCTCTGGATATTTTCACTACACTTTTCCTATCACGCATTGGAGTGAGATCATCATATCCCATTCCTAATTTTCCCAACATGGATGGCCTTTAGGATGATACAATACTTTCATACTTCTCCTCTAATTTAGAATATTTGGCTTTCAATTCATCATCACCTACCGAAGGATAATCAAATAATAAGTTCAGTGAATCCTTCATCTTGGGATTATCTTAGGATTTATATTTCTATATTTCTTTCTTGACTAATCTTATATCTTCTTCCAACTTTTTAATCTTCATATCCTCTGATTCAAGTTGGGGATTATGTTACCTCTGGAGAAGCTTCCCTATACTCATCTCATCTTGCAATTCATGTGTCAGCTTATCCACCATGCCACCTTTCTCCTTTACTTTTAATTTTTCCTCAGCAGCAAATTTAAAAATGGATGCAATCTCTTGTTGTAGCCTTTTATTCTTCTGAACAAGCTCAGATAGCAGTGTATCAAGATCATCATTTCTAGCTTTCAGATTCTGAATTTCATTTTTGTCCATATTCTTTCCCTTAACATCAGCTTTGAGTTTTTCTCTCTTTATAGTTAGGTTTTGAAGTTCTTCTGCTTGAGAATCATTCTTCTCCCTTAGATCAATGGCCACACCAATATGACTTTGATTTAATCATCTTAGTTTGTTAAACTCAATTTCTATTTCTTGGATCTTGATTTCTTTAGATTTCATATCTTCATCCAATTTCTGATCCAGTTCATTTGCCTTGTGGACAACTTCCCCTTTTCAACTTCTTGGTGATTCATCATCAGCAGTGGTTCCAACATCACTTGGAATATTAGGTTCTTCACTCATTACTTCAGCATCATTGAATGAGTAAGTATTTTCACATTATGATTCATCGAAACCATTATTCTGTTCACTACATGACTCGTTTAATTGAATCACACTTTTCCATTGACACTTCAACACTGAAGAATTTCACCAGACTTCTTCTTCTTCTTTGAAGATCTTCCCTTTGCCATGGCACACAAAGATAAGAGCAGACTGATTATTTAACCACCCAGATCGACAATACCAATTCGGAGAAAATAAATCTGATAAAATCAACCATCCCTATGATACCAATTGTTAGGACGAATAGGGTCTTATATACCCAGAGAGGGGGGTGGGGGTGAATTAGGGTATGGATATTCTTTTTCAAAGTTCTTCCTACCCCACTGGATCTTGAACTCTTTATTACAAGGGTCACTTTGTTTTCTCTTGTGTGTTTATTATAATCACTTATTTTCTTCTTTATCAAATGATGATGATTTAAATGCAATGCAGGCATGTAAGTAGGAAGAGACATAGATTTTTACTTAGTTCACCCTCACAAGGTTATGTCCAAGGAGCATACGCCGACCAGTTTCTGGTCATACCAAATTCCACTATTAATCCCTAAATGTGGATACCAAGGCTCGGGAATATTAACACTATCCTAGGATCACTACATTTACATGGTTTAGGGTTAACTTAATGCATTCCCAAGGGTCACTCCCTGTTTCTCTCTCTCTGGCTCACTACCAGTGGAGAGGATCACCTTCTTCCTCTTCCTTTGCTCACTGCTCTGGAAAGGATCCACTCACTGTTTATAGACCTGTAGGTCTCTTAATTTTCATGAAGGAATGCATATTCCTCTGTATGTAGATGCTTTTTTGAAGTCCAACTTTTACCCATAGACGAATCTTTCTTTTCACTGAAGGTATCGGGAAATCTTCCAGCTTTCACGCAGCCGTAAATTACGACCATTAATCAACCTTACTTAGCGGGAAACTCTAATCCAGTACGCAAGTATCTATGTTCAATTCACAACTGGAACAAAATTATACCTCAATCACTTGGGCGGCATAATATTATGCAACTCCAAACTTGTGCGACTCAACCTATATTATGCCCAAGCCAATATTGGCACGCAACTACCATCCAGCGCGCAACATCAAACACTAGCACGCAAGTCCACCTGCGCGACCACACACCACTTGACCGACCCCCACATCTGTGTGATGGGAGATCTGATTGTTCTAAGTGTTGAACTCTATTTAAATTGAGGAGGGGTCGCCTTGTATTTATATGCATTTGAACAACCTACACGGTGGCGCGCAAGTCTCCCCTCAGCATACAAGTCCCAGCGCGCAGGTTTCTTCCCCCACAAGACACCTATGTGACCCTATATTATTTTTCATATTTCAAAGATCTGATATTTAAAAACATATGGCATGCAACTTTCAAACCCTCCTAGGCACCGGTGCGCAGGTCCTTTCATGGCGCGCAAGTCACCTATGTGACCACACCAATAACTGCATGAACCTCTTTCATTTTTCATATTTTGACCTTCTGAGGTTGAAAAACATTAGGCGTGAAAGTTTCTTCTCCTTCAAGTAGGTGGAGTGTAATTACCTTTTCCAAAAATCACTTTTATTCATTTATCGATTTTCAAGCCCAATTTTTTTGAAAATGATGGAAAACGGTGCCACCTTCCATCGGTTCTTTTTGTACCGCCTCTAGATTATCCATTCCTTTGTCGATGTTCTTGAATTAAACATGGATCTATGACCACAGATTTTGGACTCAATAGACCACCATGAAATCCCCTTTGTCAACAAAATTGTATTTCATGTTGTACGTTGTAAACAATCACAATACATATGTCCACATTGTCAACAAAAACAATCACCTCCAAAATTCTTCAATGATATCTTGAGGTATTTTTTCCCAACAGTCATGCATATGAAAAATAATGGAGGAAATATTTTATATCACTCACAAAAAATTAATGAATCATCTGCCCATATTTTTTTCAATATATACATGGAAAAAATATTTGTATAATGATCACTAAAAAAATGGCACAACTGATTAACAACCACCCTTACATTGTTAGAAAAAAGATGATGTATTTCTATTGGAACCAACTCGTGCAGAAGGGCGTGACAATCACGAGTCTTCAATGATTCTATCTTTAACTCTCTTATATTGACCCATTTAAGTATTTTTCTTTAATATCCATCAGGAACATTAATAGTCTCTAGTAATTTTAGAAATTTTTTTCTTCTGTAGGTGTCATCACATAAGAAGCACATGGAACTTCCCATTTATTTTTACTGATATGCACATGATTGAATTCTGGTCTGATTCCCCAATATACCAAGTTATTCAGAGAAGATAAATCACCTTTTTTATTTCTCTTAATATTTATAAAATAAAAAGAAAAATTTCATATATATTTTTTTCAATGTGCATTATGTATAAGAAATGACGTAACAAATTGTTTGACCAATAAAGAAAATAAATGAAGATAGTCCTCTTTTCCAATTGTAATAGGTTTCAGTGAAAACATTCTTTCCCTTTACATATTTCATTTCACCCTTCCAGAAAGAAAATTTGAAATCTTTCAATTAATTAAGAACATTAGTTCCAGACATATGCTAAGGTGGATTATCAGTCTCCATGGTATTATTATAAATTATGTGATTATTTCTATATAGAGGCTCCATTGAAAAGAATGGTCGATGTACCATAAAATTGAAAGTACAAAGATGCTTCAGTCTTCTAGATCATGTATTCATCATACAAGCATGACATGATAATTTTCCCTTCATGCTCCATCCATACATCATTGCATAAGCAGGAAAATCATTGATCATCCAGATAAGCACATCAAACATCTAAAATATTTCATTGAAACATGCATCGTATATGCCCACACCCACATCCCAAATAAGTGTCAAATATTTTTTTAATTGTTGAATGTATATTTCTATGTTATTAATGGGATCAGAAGGGTCATATATGAGTATAATCATTAAAGTGAATGGTTTTTTCATACAAAACCATGGGGGAAGGTTATATATGTGTATAATAATCAGAAATGTGCAGTGCGGAGTAAGAATCTACCCAAATAGATTAAAATTGTCACATAAAGAACCCAACCTCACATTATGCACGTCAACTAAAAAATCATGATATTGAGCATAAAGTATCTTCCCAGAAAATCCATCTATAAGGTAAACCGAATCATCATTATACTTCTTTCACTCGGTACCATTCCATCACATTTTTTAATTATATTTCATCAGACATAAAATGATTTTGGAGTATGGGGATCAATGGAAAGCACCATATTACTTTTCGTGGCACATGAGATGGTGTTATATTAGTTTTTTTCTTCTAGTGGGATGTACCACATTTTATAAAATCATTTTGTTATGTAGTTTCCTCCCAAAATAAACTGAAATATTTCGAGCAAGCATGAATTTTGTTTCTTGTAAATCAATGTTACCCAACTAACTTCAATGCCATATAGTGGTTCGAGGTAATATCTTCACCATCTAGAAGAAATTACTCTATGAAGCTAAGAATGTAATTGATGAAAGTATATGTAATCCCATACATAGTTTTACCCCAAAACAATAAGATTAAAAATTCCAGCTTTTTCATTTTACTGCATTGTCGATATACTGGAGTCGTGCTAATATCAATCAATTTTTTCTCCCTGACAACAACAAATTTTTTATTAGATTCACCATGTGTTCTCATATCAAAGTCCTCTTGGGTTTGAATCCTTTATTTATCAATATGATAAATAAATAGAAACTATTTATATAACAAATTCCCCAATCCAGTCCTCTCATTTTGACCATCAGTAATTTGAGATTTAATTTTCTACCAATTGTGATACCACACATAGTAGTTTTATTAAAAACCATATTTGTTTATGTGGTAGAAGACTAATTCAAGGCTCAACCAAGGTATAATAACACATTTGTAACAAGGGGAAAGTATTTGACCACTATCAGAAGCATTATGAAACAAAAAATATAAATACAACTCTATTTGTTTTGAAAATTACTTGAGATCTTATCAGATTCATACATCCAAATTCTATCCATTCTATAAAAACAGTTTTCCAAGTAATTTTTTCAAATGAAAATAAATACGATTGAAGTTCAATCGAAAATATATTTATGTAATGATAATTTTTCACTTTATATGAAACCATAACTAATGCAATACTCTATTTGAGAATAATAATTTAAAAGACAAAACATATTATGTTTATAAAAAAATACTATAAATTAATTTAAATCCATGACAATTACTTCAATTATAAATATAATACCATTCCAATTTTTCATATTGAGAGAACATATCTAATCTATAGTAGAATTTTGAGAGTGTTATAAATCTTGTGTCAAAGAGGAGGGATTTCCAAACCATGAGCCTTTTAAGGAGAATAACCCCTTTAGTTATCCATAAAGGAAGGGGTTTCTATTTTATGAAGTGAACTATTCATGGGTTGATACCTAATTATAAAAATAATGTAAAGATAAATTAATTCAGTCATGTGTGCCTATATTTGGGGTGAAATCTGTTTTGGAATTTTTTTCATTTGTCACATACAAGAGGACACCATGTGACTTATAGAATAATGTTCAAGATATTACAAAGTGAATTATTTTCATCAAAGATGAAGAATTTGTAAAGAGAGTTTGTTAAATAAGTTATTGATGATAAAAAATAGAAATATTTTGAAAATTTAAGAGATTTATTCACACCCAAAACCCAATTTCAAAGTATTTATTCTGTGGGGGTGTCGAGGGGGTGGGTTGGGTGGTGGTTTGCAAGGTGGAGGGGGTGTTCAGGAAGTGGGGTGGTGTCCAATGGGGGATACCCAAGGAGGTGGGGTTTCTAGGGGGTAAGATGGTGGAGGTGTTCAGGTGGGTGTCTAGGGGGTTGGGGGGGGGGGGGTGTCGGGGGGTGGAGGTGGCCGGGGTGAGGGGATGTCCTAGGGGGTGCCGGTGTCCATGAAGGTTGTGTGTGTGTGTGTGGGGGGGTGGGGGGTTCTAGGGGTGGGGTGGGGTCTAAAGGGGAGGGGGTGTCGAGGTGGCCTGGGGCCTGTCCAGGGGGTGTGGGTGTCCAGGGGGTGGGGGGTGGTGTGCGGGGGGGGGGGGGGGTTGTTTGTTGTGTTGTGGGTGTCTATGGGGTTGGGGTGTCTAGGGGGTGGGGGTGTCCAAGGTGGATGTCCAAGGGGGTGGAGGTGTCCAGTGGGTGGGTGAATCTCTAAGGGGCTGGGGTGTCCAGGGTGGGTGGGTGGGTTGTCTAAGGGGTGGGGGGGGGGGTGTCTAGGGGGTGGGGGTTTCCAGGGGTGGGGTATGTCCAGGTGGATTTCAAGGTGGGTGGGTGTGTGGGGTGGGGGGGGGGGGTCCAGGGGGTAGAGTGGTGTCCCAGGGGTGGGGGTGTCCATGGAGTGGGGTGGGGGTGTCTAGTGTGGTTGGGGGTGTCTAGGGGGTGGCGGTGTCCAAAGGGGGTGGGTGTGTCCAATGCGGTGGGGGTTGTCTAGAGGGTGGGGGTGTCCGGGGGGGGGGTCTAGGGGTGGGGTGGGGTTGGAGTGTCCAGGGGGTGGGGGTCAATGGGGGTGGAGGCGATGTCCAAGGTGGTGGGGGTGCCTAGGGGTGGTGTGGGTGTCTAGGGGGTGCGTGGGTGGGGGGTGGGGTGTCCAAGGGGTGGGGGGATGGGTGTCTTGGAGATGTCTAGGGGGTGTGGGGGGGTGTCTAATGGAGTGGAAGTGTCTGCGGGGGGGGGGGGGGGGGTGTTCAAGTGGTGGGGTGGGGTGGTGTCTAGGAGGTGGGGTTGTGTCTAGGGGGGGGTGTCCAAGGGGAGGGGTGTTAAGGGGGGATGTCCTGGGGGGTGTCCATGGGGTGTGGGTGTCTAGGGGGTTGGCTGTATAGAAAGTGGGGTGGTGTCCAAGGGGGTCTCAAATGGGGTGGGGTGGCCAGGGGGTGGGTGGAATGTTGAGGGGTTAGGGACTGTCCTGGGGGATGGGGGTGTTCAGGGTGGGTGGGGGTGCCTAGGGGTTGTGGGTTGTCCAATGGGTGGGGGTGTCCATGGAGGGGGGGGGGGTCCATGGGTGGTGAGTGTGTGTCCATGGGGTGGGGCTGTGCAAGGGGGTGTGGGGGTCGTGTGGGGTGGGGCCTATCCATGTGGTTGGGGTGTCCAGGGGGGTGCCTAGGGGTGTGGGAGCTACCCAATGGGGATGTCTAATGGGGTGGGGGTGTCTGAGGGGGGGGGGGGGGTCCAAGGGGAGGGGGTACTCAGGGGGTATGTCCCGGGGGGTGTCCATGGGGTGGGGGTGTCCAGGGGGATGGGTGTCTAGGGAGTTGGGTGGTGTCCAAGGGGGTGGTGTGTCTAGGGGGTGGGGAGAATGTTGAGGGGTTGGGCGACTGTCCATGTGGATGGGTGTGTTCAGGGTGGGTGGGGGTGTCTAGGGGTTGGGGGGTTGTCCAGTGGGTGGGGGTGTCTATGGGTGGGTGGGGGGGGGGTCCATGGGCAGTGAGTGTGTGTCCAGGGGGTGGTTCTGTGAAAGGGGGTTTGGTTGTACATGGGGGTGGGGGTTCATGGGGGGGGGGCTGTCCATGTGGGTGGGGTGTCCATGGGGTGCCTAGGAGTGTGGGGGTGCCCAGTGGGGGTGGGGATGTCCAAGGATGGGGGTATCCCAGGGGGTGGTGGGCTATCCAGGGGGTGGGGTGTGTCTATTGGTTATGGGGGGTGTCCAGGGGGTGGGGGATAACCAGGGGGTGTCCAGGGTGTGTCCAGGGGGTGTGGGGGAGATTTCTAAGGGCGTGGGTGTGTCTAGAGGGGGTTGGGGGTGTCCAGGGGGTGGGAGTGTCTAGGGGTGGGGTGGTGTCCAGGAAGTGGGGTGGTGTTTAGAGGGGGTTGTCCAAGTGGTGGGGGTGACCAGGGGGGATGTCCTGAGGGTTGTATAAGGGGGTGGGGGTGTCCAGGGGGTGGAGGTGTCCAGTGGGTGGGTGATGTTCAGTGGGTGCTGTACAAGGGGGATGGGGTGTCCAGGGGGTGGGGGTGTATAGTGGTTGGGGGTGTCCAGGGGGTGAGGGGTTTCCATCAGTGGTTGGGGTGTCCAAGTGGGAGGTGGTGTCTAGAGGTGGTGGGGGGGGGGGGGGTCAGGGGGATGTCTAGTGTGGGGGGGTGTCTAGGGGGGTGGGGTGGGGGTGGCGAGGGGGTGGGGGGGGGGGGGGGGGTCCTATTGGTTGGGTGTGGGGGGGGGAGGTGGGGGTGTCCAGGGGAGAAAATACCCATATAATACCTTGAATATTACCTATACCCAATCCAACCAACATCAAAATTCCAATCCATTACCCAACCAACTCCCAACTCATCCTTAATATCTCAACACTTCCCATTATTTCATTAACAAAAACTATTAATAGAAAATAAAAATCCAATGTTAAACTAAACTAATGTCTATAGTAACTACCATATCACCCCACTAAATAATGGAAAACCTCTTACACCACTACCCCAATGGTCCCAAATCCCTTCACATGGATCATATATATATCCATTACCCACCTCGAGACAATATGACTAATAAAACCCTTTCCAATATTTGATTGGGGATTCAAAAACACCTACATTAGTTCATATGGATCAACAAATCTACAATAAAATTTGTCTCTATGAAGAATGAAAATAATGGTGATTCATAAAATAATTAAACTTAAAGTGTAGAAAAAAAACAGAAATCAAATCAAAGTGCACATATTGGGTATACCATGTCATAGACCCCACAGACCTCCATTTTAGGCCAAATAAAAAAAAATACATGTAGAACATTAAAATTAAGGCAGAACTTAACAATTTGAAGTTTATAACTAAAATATTACTTGACTGAAGATTGATCTATCAGGTGGAAGGAGTTTCACAACCTTGGGTAAAGTGAGAGCTTCGGTAGAGGTTTGGTTTAGGGATAAAATCATACGGACGAGGAACTTGAGGTGCTATGTATTTAGGGGAAAACTTTTCCAATGGTTTTTAAAACTTCTAGGAAATATATTCTTTACCAACGGTTTTAAAAAACCATTGGTATACAATAGGAAAATTAATGCGTTCCCAATGGTTTACTCAAACTGTTGGGAAAGGTGGATTCTAAAACAAGTATACCGAATTTTTGTTCAATCCATTAGAAATGGTTGATCTAAATATAGTATACCAATGGTTTGAGAATACCTTTGGAATAAAACTATATGGAAATCTTTATTTCCACTAGTGAAGTCAAAGGAAATAAAGGATATGTTGGCACATTTATTCAAGATGATTCAAAATAATAATTTCTTCTTAATCTTCAAAAGAATATTTTTTTGTTCAGTCTTTAAAGAATTTTTTTAACTCTATTCCTTACATTTGTAACATTGAGTAAAGATGTTAGCTTTTTTAACAGTCCATTAATCATAAATCAGAGGCTACATAACTTTTTATAAAGAATCTCATAAATCCTGAAGCCAAATTCAAAATCATGTTTGTAGAATTTTGATTCTCATAGGAAATCATGTCGATGAATTACAAAGTGGTAAAAAAATATCATCTCTGATCTTATTTTTTGTTGAAAAGTTTGTCCTAGTCAATAATGATTTCAAATCTTCATAAGAGTCCCTTAAAAAACATTCAAATAATTTTTTTTGATTAGATAAAGAATGAAAAATTCATTCTATTTCAATAAAAAAAATATTGAAATGTAAAACTAAATTCTCTAGTTTTTGAAGATAAAATAGTGAGAGCATATAGTGAAGAGGTGGATGAAATAACTATGTCTCAGGATGAATTGATTAAGTCTGAAGAAGAGAAGATTCTAAGATAATAATAAATGATTCAAAACCATGAGAAAAAGTTTAAGTATTAGGTAGTTATTTTGGCTAATTTGAAGATAATCACAAGGATCTAAAGAATTTGATGTCAACCATAAAAAAATTTATGCGAAAGAAAAATTGATTTTATTTTATCACTGATAATTTTTTTCAAAACCCTTTATCAATGATAAGTATTGTATATATGTTTTGTTTTCAAAGAGTTTGTCTTCTAACTTTTCAAGTATATTATAACTTTTCCTATTACTTTTTGTAAATCGAAAATGGGGAGAATAATGTTCTAAAAAGAATATTCACCTAAGGAGGAGAAAATAAGGGGGATAATTCATAAAGAATACATCCTTTTATAAGGGGGATATATTTCCATAATAAATGATTACTAATACATAAATTTAGAATTTGATCCTTAGGGGGATTTCTTAACCTAAGGGGGAGTTATTTATATTCATATAGAGTCATAAACTAAGGGGTAGATAAGTTATTTTAAGTTCAAATATGAAGTATTAATTTTATTTTATTAAATAGATTGTTTGTGCTTTCCAAAAGCAAGAGATTGTTGAGTCAAATGTTTTCTTATGACATTCCTCATTCTATTATTTTATGAAAAAAAATTATTAATAATTATTTTTATCTATAAAAAAATGAATATGAATGTTATTTAACTATTTTATAACTAATTTTAACATTATTTTTTTAAGATATAAAAAATTGGATTGTTAATAAATCTATAAATCCTTCACTTTCTCAATTTTGAATCATAAAAAATAGAATATGATTCACCCTTCTCAATTTTGATTCTCTATGATTTTTGAATACAATTTATGTTTTGAAATTATAATTCAATAAAAAATTTGAATTTGATTCACAGTTCCTTAAATTCTAATTCAGTCAAATATGTGATTCCGATTCATAGTTTCTCACATATGAATAATCTAATGTTTCAAATAGAATTCTCATTTTATCAATTCTGATTCACACAGATTTGTGAATTTTATTTACCTTATTTCTCTATTTTGATTCTCAATAATTTCGTGATCTAATTTTATAACATTCATATGGTATTATTATTTTACGAATCTGATTTTATATATTCCTTAAAGTTACTATATTTCCTTAATTTTATTTTTTCATAACCTACTTAATGTTACTATATTTCTTTAATGTAATGTTTTCATTACTTTCCTAAAGTTACATTATTTATTTAATGTAATGTTTTTATATAATCGTATTCATACATTGTTAATTTTTCTCATAATAATTTGTGATACTAAATGATGTCATTAAATATATTATTATATAACTATTGTATGTTCTAGATGTAGAGGTCCATATAAAAGTTTAGACAAAATATGACCATTGGGGGAAAGTACGACTATTGGAGTCCACACCAATAAATACCAGGTCATTTGGATGATCTCATAGCCTTCAGGATTTTGAGACCCATGTGAGCTAAGCCAAAATTACTTTGTGCAAAATCCTTGAAGTGATAAATTTGTGAGATTATTGTTCACAATATATGAAATATTCAATAATATTTACTTTTCCATGTGAAAAAAATAATTGATGATTACAAATGAGGGCTTACAAGTTTAAGGAATACATAGGTTCCGATTACCTGCTTAATCAAGGGATTCTCGCTAAAGGAAGATAGAGGTGTCAATCAACTTATCGATCAATGGCTTGCAGGGATATCTAAATAGACACATGTCATTCATGGATTGTGGTCTTACCCTGGTGTGTGTAATACATACATTCTTTAACATATAAATCAAGGGTCCTTTATCCAAGGAATTTTGGATTCCCTACTATTTGGGTTGAATGATTTTTACTATTTTATATGAACTTTTAAAATCCTCTACAATTTTAAACAATAAGAAATTTCTTCTTATTCATTTTCTTTTATTGAAACTATAATTTAATATATTATATAATTGAAGGAAAAATCTTGTTTAAGTATAAAAGTGTGCTTATTTCATTTTTATAATCATCTTTATCTAGCCAAAATTATTTATCCATAACCATACAAAAGAGGGTTTACGTTAATATAATTTCATTAACATTGTTAAGGAGAGTTTTATTATGGTTAAAAACAATGTTTTTAGACTTACAATGCCCCCATATTGTTATTTAGTGTCTACAAATATAATTAGACCCCACATTATTTTTTTTCATAAAAATTATATAGAATTAATTACCAAAGGATATAACAAAGGCGGGTTTCCACATATTGACAAAAATATGGTTTCATAGGTAAATATGAATTTTATGGTAATTATTGGAACAATAAAGGCTTTAAACAAATGAAAATAATTTATTGGTTTAACTATCATTATTCTTATGAGATTAAAAGTTTTGGGACGAAATGTTTGAGGGGAATTTACCCCATTAAAAAAAATAAAATATATTTAAAAATAAAATTTATGGATTGAAGTTTAAGAATAATATTCAATAATTCGATGTATTTCAAGGAATATGTGGCCCATTGAGTCAACATGGTATATAATACCCCACCATCCTACTAAAATAATTATGTATGAATTTTAATACTAATGAGTTTCATAATAAGAATGAAAATGGTAAGGAAAAATATTTATCCACCGAAGATTGACTTAAATAATCTAAAAGTGAATTTTTATGGATTTTGGATGGTGGATGTTCATCCAACATGACAAGATATTTTTTTTGATTTTATAGAATACTAAAATATGAAATTAGGGATTGGTGAAATTTGAAAATGATTGGTCAATTAAAATCAATTGTGTTGGATAAAATTTTTTTTTTGAAAGTATAATTTTATTTTTAAGAACACATAAATTATTGATTGTATAGGAAAAATTATGTTACGTGTTTAAAGGATGGGTTCTTGTTTTAAAAGAAAAATTTCATGGTGTTCATTGACAACATGACAATGAAAAAAGTGAAACATGTTTTAGGTTAATGAAAATTAATATTTATGATACTTATGTTTGAATAATGAAAATTAATTCTGGAATAGAAGGAATTGTCATATCAACCAAAAGAGGATGTGATTGATTACACATGGATATAAAATTCATGATATTAGACATTAAAATGTCTTTTCTAGTGAATCTTATTCATTATATCATTTTTTTCCCTATGAGGAATCAACAGAAACATAGAGATGAATATTTTATAACCATTATTGATGTCTTTTCTTATATAAATTGTGTTATTTTTATAGTGAATAAGTCAATATCTCTAAAATGTTTTAGTGTTTTAGAATGGGTGCCAAAAAGGAATATCATTTATCTTAAAAAAAGATCCAAAAAGGTAGTTGTGGAAAATATAACAATAAATTTTTTAAATAATTTATTGAGAAGCATGGTATTCACTATGAAGTCAACAAACTGTGCACACTACAACAAAATGGGATATTTGAATGAATAAACATAGGTTAGGTTGATATGGATCATACCATGTTAATAAAACATGATACTTCTCAGTATTGCAGGAGACAAAAAATAGGTGAATTGTGTCACAATAAAAACCATTATTTGTATAAACCAAATTTACATACATCACAATCCAAGATTTATTATAAGATTCATTGTTGTTTGAAAAATTTAAGGGTGTTCAGTAATCCATGAATTCTCAAATTAAATGGTGAATAAATCCTGAAAATCACACCGGTGTCAAATTATCACTGAAACAATGAGAAAAAGAGTGCCGACCACCCCCTAATACCCCCAAATGAACATTGATCCAAAGCCCCAACACATGGAACTATATACCGAAATGATCTAAGACATAAGCTGTTCACCCAACCCATATCCCCATATATTTTATTTTAAAAAATAAATACAGTTTTCCCATGAGCTGCAATGAGTATACACCATGTAGAAATTAACGGGGAAAGAAAAAATTATATCGTATACACGTTAGTGAAATTCCCTTAAATGAATATAACCATTCTTCACCTGATACTGGTTCACCATTCCAAAGTCCAAAAGCAGGTTTTGATCTCCCCTTGTGTAAATAAAGACAAAAAGAATCAGCCCCAAGCCTCCTTAGATATCCTCGACACTGATATTTATACTCCAAGCATCATGATTCATAATTCCCACTAATATAAAAAATAGTATAATAACCCCAAATTACATGGATAGATCACATCACATTAGTTCAGCCACCCATTAAGTTCAACAAAAATTTACTATCCCTATGATCATAAATGAGCTCGACTACCTTTGAAGAAGGCCCGTTCATTAACCCATCATCATATTTTTGTACCTTCCCTTCAGATCATTGTCTCATTATGTCTAATGATGATGAACAATCATTTTCCTAGGATATCCCTTTTCTAGGAAAAACAAATAACTCATGAGAATCCGCTATTCTTTCATGCTTTGGTGGAATCAAAATAAAATATCAAAAACACGTAATCCAAAATAAATATTTAAGGAACAAGAGAGATTTAAAATATCAACATAGGTAGATATGTTACTTAATATACTAGGATTTTTCCTCCAAAAGAATCACCTTAATTGGTATTTGTAGGGAGAAAAAAGGAAAGTGAGGTTGGCTCACTTGTGGGAAGAAGAAGGAAGAACATGGGTTTCCCCAATTAATAATATTTAGGGAAAAGTAATTTTCCCCTTAAAATACCCACTAACTAGTAGGTAGAAACCACCAGACATCCTATGGCTATTGACCGTAGCCCCTTCTGCTGCAAGACCCTACTGACATGTTGGTTGATTGCTACAATATTGGATCAAGCAACCTCAGACCTCTCCTAAGGATTCTCAAAGCTCCAAAGACCCCATCTCAGTATCATTCATCATCCCAAATAGTTGTTTTAAGATATTATAATCTTTTAACTCCATTCATAATCATGGTTCCAAATTTGATCCATCTATTGAATTATAAAATTCAAATTCCTTCAATAATTTTCAATTCATACCGATATAAGGTATTATGGTTCCCCAACCATTGAAATTTTATCCTCGACAAGTATCAGGATGAATTATATCACGAGTATCAACCTATTGAGGTCACCAAATCATGACCAATTCATATTTACAGGATCCTAAACTCAATGTATGAACACATATAATGATTCTGAAACCACAGATCACTATTTACTATAATAGGATCCATTGCTCGTAAGCACTAAAAAATAGTGGTGGTTTATACACACACCTTTATATCCCAAGGAGGAATAAACCCAATTCTTGATTCATTACTCAACCATTGGTTCCCAATACCACATGCCCATCTCATTATATACATTTTCCCTTTAGTGCTCCATATTGTCTGAATTTACTACCAAACACAACACCAATGGTCCACTGACCTTCCTGACAAGGTTCCCCAGACACTGCACCTAATTTTACATGAATAAAATCCAAATTTTTTACTAAATACACATTTATGATTTTAAATTATTCAAATGGATTTTAAATGTCTAAGAAATCCATTTTAACATGCTGGATTTTCATTGAGAATCCCCGAAAAAGGTTAATACATACCCATTGTTTCTAAAATGATTCAACTGATTCAATTCATTTCCTACATCATTAAATATATCATAAAATCACTAGTGAGACCACCTTTTACTGACTTATCTAAAAAATTCACATCTTCATCCACCTATACACTATCAAATTACCTGATCATGATGCCTTTATTTGTAGATCTATCCCATAATCTTTTGAATATGCCTACCAAATTCTGCCCTTAAAAACTTGTGAAACATGACTATTGAAACTAGAACTATCCAAAAAAACCATAATAACCTACCATATCAAGAGCACTAATACACATAAGATCAATTGCATCCAGTACATATCAATTAATCCCAATCTCAAAGATGAATCATAGACTCAAGATGATAGATTCTTTGAATTTACATATTGCATTCACCATGTAATCTATATGGATATATGTCTAAAATGTAACTAGTATCCTAATTCCAACATAATTATCCAATGGAAAATTTGACACAACCTTAAACCTTCCATCCCGAGGGTTAACACCCAAAAATACTAGAACACCCTTCATATTAGGAGTGTTCTTATCATCATGTTATCAGGATAAAAGATGATCTATATGATCCTAATCCTATACATAAATGAACAAAATGTTTAGAAATGGGCAAACTATTTCATACTTGATAAATTACCATAAATATCAAATTACTATACATTATTAACTTATGGAAATTTCATCAACCAATTATACGAAAAACTGAATTCCTAGTGAGGGCCATTACATCAAATTGACAATGTTCTACTCACCACTAAAATGATTCACATATTCTTATCTTAGAGAGAAAACATATCTCTTTTAACCATGATTATATGCATTTTGATCCTCCAATGAAAATCTCAACATATTCTCAAGATAATACCCATATAAATAACAAAAAAATCCATTTATTTTTATCCCACCAACACCTATAACAGATTCAAAATATGACTAGAGCCCTCTTCTATGCCACCCATTCATTGAAACTTGACTTACAGTCTTGGGAGTTTCACCACATCCATACTAGGCTCATAATCCTAATTCTATAACTGACCATGCATCTTATACCACCTAGAAAACACCTCACATACATAAATCCCAACTCAAGGATTTTATGCATACTTTTTGACATATATGGTTTTCCTAATCCTAGGTTAACATCTCTCATGGGTTTCTTTATAATTTGATACTACGCACTAAATCAATAAAACACTAAGCCCTATCTCTACGGTCAATGAATCTCCCACCTAATCTAATAATTCACATCTCTTGTTGACCATGAAGGACAAGGATTACAGAAAATTTCCAATATAAAATATTAAACGAAATCCAACATGCCAAAAAATATACTATAGGGTCTCATATGCACACATATTAGGATTTTTATTTTGAGTCATCAAACTACTAGGGAAATTATTTTCAACGAGTATCCTGACCCTGGAATACCTAATCCAGAGTCACATCTCATCAGTTAGGATCTAAATATATTGTTCTTACATGTTACATAATCAATATTAAAGGAATCAAAATCACATGACATGTTAAGTAGAATATAATTTCTATTTATATGGGAAAGCACCATATAGGTTATGCTGATAGTTTAAATAAAATGGACTCATATAATCACAACATTCAAGGGGCTTACCACAGAGCCATCACGAGTATTAATAAACTACAAGGCTCACTACATTTTCTATATACTATGATAGTCTATAATTTTCATCAATGAGTGCCATGCATTATATCCCCACGAACTATAATTATAAGAATTTATATAAAAGTGTTAGAATTGATTTTTATAATTCCTAAAATAAATTATTTTAGAAAACTCCATATGGGATTTTCTTGAAACATTGAAAAACTGGGCCTATCATTAGTGACAACCACACAAAGGCAGAAATAAATGTCATGTAAATTTTATATTCCCAGGTACGATGCATGGAATGCCTCTTTAATATATGAGACAAGATTTGAAATCCAATATAAATCATAATCCTCAAATATTATGTGCATTAAATAATGTTGAAAAAATATAACTGTTACAACACATTTCAAGAATAACAATCCCATCCATGTTAACATAGACTTCCTACCAGAATAGGTATTCAGGACAAAATTGATATCCTTAATAGGCTCTGAAAAATTCATATATATCATGAAATTTTTTTCCATTTAGTAAAATAAAATATAAAAACACTAATACCACATTTTAATGTCCCAATTATGAGGTCACTAGACTGTTTTCATGACCCAGTTCACCACAGGACCTTAAGTAGAACTCCTCATATTCCAGAGGCTGTTGACTAAAAGTGTGTGTCATGTTAGTTCCATGGGTGGACTAAAACCTTGAAATATAATTCATAATCATAAATAAAAAAACAATCATAATATAGATCATAGTATACAAGAAAAGTAAATAAACTAAACAAGCTATAGTTAAATATATTTCATCCTTAAGATATCAAAGACTACTCACCCACTAATACAATCAAATATACAAAACATAATGAATAAATTAATGGGGAATTCTCTTATATTTGATTTATCCAACAAGATGATAAAAAACTAGGACTCAACCAAATATGTACCTGTATCCAAGTGTATGTTTTCTTGAGTACCCTAGTTCAGTGGTGGCTCAAGTGGGGTTTGAGTAAAACACACAATACTGAACCTCCAATGCAGGCCTATATATATATTCTATAAAGTATTGAATGTGACATGACTATTGAGAAATAATAAAGAAAATGTAAGAAATATATAAATAAATAAACCAAAAAATGTCATCTAGTCCACAACCTCGATTGATTATACTTTATTTGACTGATATTAATTTATCTGTTAGACAATAAAGATATAATTCTATCCATTTAAATATTAGATCTTAGGGATGAACAAATGCATATTTAATGATTAGGATTGAAAAAAAAGTCATCATTAAAAAATAATAGCCATATTAAAATGTTCCATAGAATATCTCTACCACATATATATCGAATGAATCTAATATAATTACTATGAATCATGGGAAATCATTGACCAAATTCATCCACCATGTATCTATTCCAGACAATTAGATCCGAGACATCCTGGGCATCTAGTTAAAGAACAAATAATATCAAATTGTTAGACTATTAGAATCATATGTATAAATCAATAATATAATAAAAATAGTAATAGTGATAGTAATTATAATAATTATTATAGTTCCAAGTTTTAATGGATAAATCAAAAACATTCTTTTCATATTATAGACTTGTGTCATATAAGGCATTACAAATAGACCTAAGGTCGAATACCTATATCCCATGAATTATTATGTGTCTGAAAAACCAGATCCTAGGAAGCACATCTAGGTATTTGAAATGATGACATCTTGGAAGTGGTAAAACACCAATATCACATGAGGCTTAAAATTTAGATAGTATGAAGAACCTCTAGGAATTTACAAAATCACTGCTACATCTCTTCGAGCCCACACTTCTTGTCCTCATAATCACATCTAGTCTTCAATAGATACATAAAAAATACATATGTGAATGTTTAAATAAAAAATATAAGTTGTAATAATTATTAATCCCCTCACCAATAACCATGTTCCCTAAGGTTCAAATGTTTGTTACCAGTTACAAGGTGAAAAACCCTTTCATATGTACCCATTTACAATAGCACCTGATTAGTGTCGATCTATGATAATGGAAACTAATTAATCCCCTTAGGTTTTAAAAATTCATAGAACCTTTTAGAGTTAATTGAAGGTATATTAGAAGTGTTAGAACATCACATAGGGTCCTTGGTCTATGTAAATCCACTCAGGCACAATCTGTCTTGTATGGATGTTACATTGCTCAATAGAGTTATAGAAATAGTAAAACATCATGGGATTAAAGGGGTAAGTCTAATAGAAATCAACCTAAAGTGATTTTTCATATCCCATATAAGAAATTTGGTTATCATATCTAGACCCAATTCTATAAATCATCGCACCTTAAAAAAACTCCTATATGGACCTAAAAATTCTGATACACCACCCACCTACAAAAGGAGGGATCCAAGGGTCCCAATACATTGGTACTATAAAGCCTACTATATTCTTCCCACTAATTCTATCATAGACCCCATCAATGAGTTCAAATTCTAAGGTATTACTATTTTTTTAAGTCTAGAGAATCGCAGACCGAGGTATCAAGCCATTGCACAGGGGAAAACAAGGCATTAGAACTTCCATTCCTTTTAAATTGGTAATTTAATTTGAAACAAACTTTTTTATTTAATTTATAAATTCAAATAATTATTCAAATGGTTCAATTACCACAATGGTGTGACGGCACATCACATGCATAACAAATAACTGGAATTAAGCTGTAGGACACGTACTAATGATTAACTTCCTCATCTGAAATTGTTTCTATTTTTTTCCCAAAGGGAAAAAATTGATATCCAAGATCATACATCCTCATCCATGATCAACTGAGCTCGTCTAAAATACCCAAGCTCCAAAATATAGGGAATACACCCAAAACATTCTGTTATTACATTTATACATAGTAAACCCATTTAATTGTAAAAGGATATCAAGTCTCAAAATATTATTTTCACTTAATAATCACTAAAACTCTAAGCAACGAGGTGTTGATCAGCACCAACATACCCTTGAAAATAAACTGATCAAAAGAACCAACATATACCACTATTTACACAATCATTTTAAATTAATTATAATTAAAACACATAGGAAAATCAATGGAGTTAGGTACCTATTTCAAAATGATGAGTGGCGATAAAAGGACATTGTCTGGTAATGTCCCTAGTTTGGACGAATCAAACCCCCATTAGAATTGGTTGGTTACACTATTATTTTTGGAAAAATTATCAAATCCCTAAGCATAGAAAATGAAATGAATTTTGAACAAATAATATGATATAGAATCTATAAATTGGTAGGGAGGTACTTCACTCCTTTAATATTACTAATAAAAACATCCATGTTAAAGGGGATTCATATGGAGAAAAAGTGAAATGGGACACAAGTTTTGCAATTGGTGAATAGGGGAAAGTATGGGTTCCCCATGTTAATACTTTAGTGTAAAATAGTCATTTCCCCCTTATAAACTCTATAATGTAGTAGATGGAACCCCCGATCTATCTGGTGGTTTGTTACAACAATCACCCTAGTATATACCATGTATTCTCTAAACCGCCTAATACACCTATTTAACATAATTAATCATCTAAAATAATTGTTTTGAGGTATTTAAAACATAAAACATTCATTCAGATTGATGTTTAATAATCCAAAAATTCCACGAAATTCCAAAAATAAAATTCCACATGGAATTCCCAACATTAATGAACACCAAATCTTACATTATAATTGAGATACTAGAGAAGAAAATAAATTGATGCATAACACCTACAATCTCAATTAACACCTATAAGTAACATTTCAATCAAAATCTAAATAAAATGATGAATGTTCAATTAATTTTTTCCAATAAATGTTTTTATACACAAACGATTATCAAATACAACATTAACTAGGTATAAGTATCAAACACTGCAGTATAACTTTTAATAAAGATTATATGTGAATTATATTGGCAGTCTGGTCCCATCAACCAAAGGGTGGTTCACCTAGGTCTCATGTTTTACTATGTATTTTACATTTTCCTAGGTTACCCACCAAAAAAAATCCCATTCATTTAACCAATGTTCCCCTCATGACCCTAGTGGCTTCAATTATCCAATGTATTCCTCATATGAATATAGTTTATCTTAATGTTTGTTTTTAATGTTATACTCCCAAAAATAAATCATTTATCATATCCATGCATACAATATATATATGACCTTTTATAATGGGAATCGTACATTAATTAGAAGACCCACCACATTATACTTGTCATTTGGAATTGTGGTAAGAACCACAAAATCTTATATGAAAAAATGGGGCTTCATAATCCATTGAGCGTAGGTTATTGTAACATTACTATAGCGGTTCTGTAATAGTGGAGGTACTGTAGATCAGCGGGGATTGTAGCCGCGGAAGGGCACTGTAGTAGCGGTGGTACTATGCAGGTACTGTAGCACGCAGGTTACTATTCACAGAGGTGGCATTGGGCCAAAATTTTTTGCCCACAGGCTATGTAATGGACTACAAGCCCACTGGAACTTTATGCATTGTAATGGGTCACCCTCTACCCAATTAAAAGATGTATTTTATTTTATTTAATACTAAAATGAAGCTTCGACCCCAACCATTAAAAAAATAGAAGACCCATCATGTGGAATTAATATTCTTATCATAGATCATCAAATGGTGGTCAAAAATATAACCCTTTGAGGAAGCGTATACTTTATCTTACAGAATCCATATCATAACTCACATTCTTATATTATAGATTATATACTGAGTTTAAAATTTTTATTACATTGATGACCCATCAATTTAAGTATTTCATATTCAATAACCACCTACTTAGACTCCTTTTACATTAATTTCTATTGGAATTATCCTTTAGTAGAGTTACATATAACATAATCATCAACCATATTCAATTAGTCCCCATTATCGGATTCCATGGTGTAAGAACAACACCTATTATAATTATGTCTAATTATACAGTCTATTATGGTATCTATCACATAAATTCTACTCTTAAGCCACTCCATTTCCAAATTTTCCAACTGGACCATATTAGAGGTACTTAAGTAAAAAGTCACACTAGTTTTGGTAACATGAATTTAAAATGAACAACATGGTACTAGTGTGAGGATATTAATTAGAAAACCTTTATCCTTTTGTATGACCTAAAACTAAAAGATAACACACACTTATATAACCCTATACTACAAGTGGTTTCTTTTTGATGAGATACAAATAGTAATCCTTATTCAGTTAAAAAGCATGTCTTGTCATATAAATTTATACTATAAAATCATTATTGTGGGTTTTTATTGAATTATAGGGGATACCAATAATTCCCTCATTAGAAAAATCCCAACACCATGACAATTTTCAACTCCTTAAAAAATATTATTATTTCATAATTGGTTTTAATATCTTGAGTGCTATTTAGTAGGAACATAAATTATAGATTACTTGAAAATAAAACATTCCCCCTGTATATTGCCTATGGGATTAAAAAAATAATATTTTTATGTAATATCGTATTACAATTTACTAGTATCAAACAATAACTCTATTTAAAATAGAAATGAGAATTTTTATCTAGAAAGATTCCACAAATACAATAAAATCTAAAAATGATTCTCTGAATTGACAAAAATAACCCTTTTAAGATGATTCAAACTCCCAAACTCTCAATTTTAATACACACAATCTACAAACCAAAACTAAAGGGATACAAAAGAAAAACATCAAAAAAATCAAAAATATAAAATATCTTTCATTAAATAAATTTTATCATTTAATAAATATATATATATATATATATATATTTAAATTTTATTATAAACAATAAATAACATAAAATGTTTTTACCACTATATTAATTCCATCAATTAATCACTCAATGTATAAAATTACCAAATATTTGAATCATAAAAAAATTATAATAGTCCAAATCGTCCCAAAATGTTAACGTGACCAATAAATATAATATTTTAAAAATATTTATTAGAAAAATTTCATTTAAAACGAGTTATTTAAAAAAAATTCAATGTTTTTTTCAAGTAAAAAATAATTAATAATGATTGATCATTTAAATTAATGACATGTAAAAAAAATATAATGAAAAATGAAATAAAATAATGTGTCTTAATTATTAATTATTTTTATAATATGATTGAGAATAATTTTTCATGATGAATAATATTATAAAAAAATTTATATAGTTGATTTTACTTTTTTTAATTTTATACACATTGGGATTACCATTTGGTAACATTATCAAGGATACTATTTTATATACATAATATCACTATCTCCTCTAGATAAAATCATAATAATAATGTTGGGGAAACCTACCGTTATATTAGTGAAATAAAAATTATTGAAATCATTTTATGAAAATTCTAACCTTCAAAAACACACTAAATCATTTCTTGAATTACATGAAACAATAATCTCCAGACTAGTCCATGAAACCTGTTGTGAAAATCAAAATTATTTTTGTGGAATACCTATACATCAATGTAATGAATCCAATGAAATATATTAATAAAAAATTGACACTAATGATATATGAAATATAGAATTGATGATGTGAAAGGATTTACATAGATTTAAGAGTGATTGAAGAGAGAAAAATGTTCTTAATGTTTCTTTTTTAAGTGAACAAGGGTTAGTATAACCCAATACTAGTGAGAAAATGAGTCACTTTTTATAGGGATCAGACTAGTATTAATTTATTATTAGTATAATTTTAAATTAATATAGTAAAAGGGATTATTGTGAATTTCTATACAAGGTTTGGATCTACAAACCATTAAAAATATGTCTAGGAAAAGAAATATTTACATAACTTTGTGTTGAGATCCTTGGAAGTCATTTCAACTTAGTGTGTCTTAAAATATCAGCGGTGAAGTAAATAATCTAAACATAGCCATTAATTTATTAGTATTCATGTTAATATTGGGATAAAACACTGTTGTATTCTCTGTAGTGCTCTATTAATACAACTGTAAGACAATATCATAATTCCATCGTTCCTCAAATGGTTTTCATTCAAGGTTAACTTTTAAATGATGTTGCATGTATTATCAGTTTTATGTATGATTCCTTTGCCTCTTGAACCTTTTGTTTATTATGTTGTAATAAATCACATATTTGTATTGTTTCAAACATTCATACATCCCTTACTATAAGAGATAATTTCATAACATGAGTATTTTGTGTATGTTCGACTCTCATATTTCGCTCACAGTAAAAATGTCTCTATAAAGTGATAATATATATATTCTCAATGAAATATGTCTGTATACACTTTCACATCATTTATACCATTTAAAATATTGCCACTATAAAACCATACAATCATAATAATTAAGGTGTCATAACAAAAAAATCGTAATTGTTTAATAGAAGAAAATTCCACTCAATTCCGTACACACAGCTATATCATTATGAATAACAGAAGAAAAATATCACAATTACTTACTAAATTAATGAAAAATGAAACAAAATCTCTATGATTTTATTAAATATTGTTCCCATTAAATGAACTTTATATTATATCCTCCATAATAAACACACAACCTTTAAGCCTTTTTTCATTTTGATTTAATTCCTTCAATGAGATCAAGTGATTATTCCCTCTAACTTTGGGTAAGCCCCACCCACACTCCCTTATTTTCAATCATGGAATGTGAAATATTTGTAACCTTATTTAGTTATGTGTTAGTGTTAAAAGTTCTCCTAAAGTTTATATTATCCATGAAGGTTGATAATGTCACAAATGGTTTGGTATTCTCTATACAGAACCTTATTAAATGTTGGAAAACTCTCATGGAATTATGATCGATTATGATTTTAGAATGGGAGGATTAATAAGTGTTGTTATTGTAATTGGCAATCATTTTGGGAAGCTTTGGATTCATTATTCGTGTCACTAAAATATATTTTCATAAATTTAGTGCTACTAATTAAAAGTTTAGAAAAACTAATATAGGGAATACCTTTATTAGTATTAACTAATAATGTTGATAAATGTCACCTTTATCCACACTTATAAAATGATACCATTAATGAAGGAATATACAACAATAATAACATATACCTTTATTAGTTCTTTTTTAGTAATGATAAAATTATTCCCTTTATATAATTTATAAAATTCTTTTTTTATGGTTGGAGCCGAATCCTCTTTTATTATTTAAATAAAATACCTTTTTGAAACTAGGTAGAGGGAGACCCATTACAAAACCCGAAGGCCCAAGACTAAGTGGTCTGAATTCAAGGCCCCAAATCCCATTTTGTGTCCCAAAGGGCCCTTCGGTGAATAGTACTCATACAGTACCGGGCTGCTATAGTACCTACTACAATACCGCCACCACTACTTCTCCAGCTACAGTGCCTCCGCAGCTACAGTGCTACTGCCAGTACAGTCCCGCCACTACTACAGTACCTGCTACAATACCTGAAAATTCATCCCTTCATGGATTTGATCCTGGGTCTTTTGGATGCCATGATGGAGCTATTACCACTTAGGTACAAGCTCGTTAGCGATAAAATACATATAGTCCTAAAATATACAAATATTTTGATAATTACGTACATGTGTGTTTAAAAAAAATTTTATATATGAATATATATTATAAAATATATAATTAAAAAATTAAAATATTTTTACATTTAAAATGTATATTAAAAATTATGATTCATATTAAAATAAAAATTTATAGTGAATCATATTTTTGTAATTTAATTTAAAATTAATAAACATTATATTAAATAAAAAATATATTTAGTAACTTATTTTAATACATTTGAAAATGCATATTTAATTATAATATATTTAAATTTTATTTTATGCAATTTTATAAATATATAAAATAATCTGTAACTATTTAAGTATATTTATATACATATACGTAGATAAATATAAATATATATTAATATAATTATTGGTGTCATAACTCAAATCCTATTTGACATGGCATGGAAAATGGTACATTGCACTATATATTTTATATAAACAAATTTTTATATTCTTTAATATTATTTATGTAATATGATGTATATATATCCATATAAATATAATCAATAAATATTTTTAATCATTTATAATTTTTTATTGTTTTATAATTATTTTCAACCATATATATAATTATAATCACAAACATATATTGTAACACCCTAATATTTTATTGAATTGTTCTTTAAATTTTTTTTATTTCTTATGTATCTAGCATTACATGCACCTCTATTTAAAAAAATCATGATATGGTAATGAAATATAACCATTTATGTAATTCTTACCAGCTAACCATGGTATTGGTCGATAAGAATATGACAAAATAGATTATGAGAAAAATATTCTCTTTATATGACTACAATTAATTAATTATTTATCATTTAATAATAAAATAAAATAAAATAATCATTTGAAAATTAAAGAGATATTTTTTTAAAAACAATTTATTACGACAATTTTGTTATCTTCAAAATTTTTATTAGTGAATAGTTTTGAATGATTTTAATGAATTTTAAATATTATATATTCAATAATATTTTATCATTTATGTAAGAGTTTTTTCTAGACATACGATAAAAAAATTCAATTTTATGCTTAAAAATTTATTTTTACTAAAAATAATTTTTTCATCATGTTTTCTGTCGATATTTTAAATTTAATTTATACCTATAATATAAATTTAATTTGATTAAATGGTTTCCATATTTTAAATCAGGATGTTCAAATTTGGTAAATAGGTTCCTTTTATGTTTAGTCTTTATGAATAGTAATCATGGTAAAATTTACTACCTTAGTAAATGGTAAATTTGGTTAATCTAGGATAAAACTTAGTGATAAAACCATTATTATTCATAATAATTCTTATTATATAAAGAAACGTAGATCCGTCTCAACATAGTCTAATAATGTATTTGATTAATGGACATATTTCCATTAAAATAACTTATATAATATATAAAGAATAGAAAACTACAAAATGTCACTCTATTGCTTTTAAATATCAGTTATGTGTCCACAACAGAACAAATTATGTCAATAATGAATATAAATATGTATTTTGGTCATTATGAAATTATTTTCAATAAATAAATTCTTTTTTATTTTTATTTATTAAATAATGACCTTAAATTCTTGAGTGAAGCTAATATAATAATTCTTCAATTAAGAGAAAAAGAAAAATAAATAATTTTAAAAATATTAAAAGTGATATAATTTAAATAATTTTGACATATTTTTATTTTTAACAGAATATATTAAAATTTCAACTATTTATTTGTGTCTTTTATGTCTAATTATATGTTTGGTGTTGAAATTGATATTAATGTTATTTTATACGAATATTATTTTGTTAAATCATTTAAAAATAAAAAAACAAATAAAGTTGAAAAGTAGGATATGATGTAGTTGTAAATTTCATCCCTTTTCCATTTATGATCCAATATTTTATATCCCTTTAAGAGTGAAAAAGAAATTATCACGGTTAAGGTTAAAATAGGTTAACTATGAGGTTAAATTTAAAATAAGATTTAAAAATCTACATAAACAAGTCCAAATTTTATTTTATAATGTTTTTTCAACCCCATAAAACCTTATATTCTAATCATTGACCATTTTGAATAATTTTACCATATAATAAATTTATTATATTTTAATCTTCTATAAAATCCCAAGAGTTTCCCTTCTCTTGATTAAAAAATGGAGCCCCACCTTTTTCTTATTCACACCATTTTGAGTATTATATATCATCCAAACCGTAAAAATTATATTATCCTATTTAATATCCACATTCCATTGGTTACATTCTTCCCAAAAGTGTATCCCTCAGGTCCTAAATAGGAGATCTAATGGGGTGGTGTCAAAGAAGATGTTATCTCCTCAACTGATCATTTCCATTATGATTCATCTTCTATCTCCTTAAAATCAATAGTATTTATCATAAGTAATATCTTCAGTATAAAAAATATAATGAAAATATAATATTATTGTGAAACCAGTATTTTCGGTCCCGTTTATCATTAAACAGGATGTGAAAGCATCACTTGAGAATTTGTACAATGTACCATCTCCACATTGAGATATAATTAATTTTTAATCACCATATTTCATAGATTGTTGACATGGTGGGTTTAAAAAGTTTATATAACATTTTTTTAAATAATTTTGATTTTGTAATTATAATATTATATCTATCTTCTTACCATCAAAACTTTTGTCAAATTATAATGTTTCTCGTCTTTACATATATACAATCACCTCCCTGTAGTGATGCAATTCATTTCGATATCATATTTAAATGGATGTTCAAAAAGATGTATTTTATGAATATATGTGACATATATTATAAATAATTATTCCCGAATGGTGAATTATATTTTTACCTTACCTTCATTCCATTCATTGAAAGTTAAAAAAAAACATTCATGTGTAGGTACGACGTACTATCTCCATGAATAATGTAATTCATTTTTATATCTATAATTATTATGGATGACTATATATATATATAATGAATATATATGATATATATCATTACTATTATATAGATCATGTATCAATGATCATTATAAAAGGAACAATACTTCTAAACCAAAACCAGCTTGAGAAACATAGTTATCACCACAAATAGTGATTTTAATTCCAAATTATTAATAAAAGGGGATAATTTTTCACAATTAAATCATGAATGTTATGATAGGTATAATTACAATTCTAGAATAAATTTATAATAATTCTATTTTTATTAAACCTAATGTTTAGACATACATAAAGAAAGGTTATACTTGAGTTGAGAGACTTTTACTCACTTTTATCTATTAGAGACACAAGACATATTCATCAATTATTTTTTTAACATGATGTCTATAATAAACATGAAAATATTTTATTTGGATTTTTATTAAAAGCGTTCAAATATCAATATAATTTACATTATTTCATGGGGATTACTATTCAAAAGTTCCCAAAAGGAATGGCTTGGGGTAGTGGTTTAGTTTATTTGAAGCTGATCACCATAAGGATTCATAAGTTGTGTAAGAAATATTTTTTCACTATGAAAATATTTGAAATATTTAAAATAATATTATAAAATATATTTCTTGAGTTATAATTAGATTCAAGGGAAAGTTGACGCCGGGTATTGATATAAGTAAGATATTAAATGTATTATATCATGTGTGAGCATTTTTCTAAAATAATGAAATAACTACCAAAAAACATCTCTAATAGGTAATAAGAAACAATAAATAAATATAGAAGATAAGTTTTATCATATGTGATAAATAATATTTTTACAGATAGATAGTATATATAGAGTGTTTGCACTAGATAAATAATAAATAAACAAAATATTAAATTTATTTAATTGTAAAAAAATCCTAATCCTTGGACTCCTATATAATGAAATTTTACCTAGTTGAATAGAGTTTTTGGTAACTTTATTAAATTTGCATAAGAAAGAAGGAATTTAATCCAGAAGGACCAAATAATTTAATAGTCTAAATAAACTAGATCTATATTTTAATCTTACATTAAAATTGAAAATAAAAAATATCACATAGTATTTTCTTTGAGTACAAAATGATTTATTTTATAATATCCATACATATCAATATTAATATACATAATGGTATCATATGGAGTATAAAACATAATTAATGGGTGAAATTATTTTCCCATAAATGGTAAGCATATAGTGGAATATATTTTGAATAATTAAAAAAAATTAATATATCAAGGTAATTAATAAAACCCATAGAATTTAATCAATAACTTGAGAATAATATTGCAGAAAAAATAATGACAAAATAATTACATATAAATACACATTTTTGCACGAAACATAGAAATGAACAATCTAACTAATGGAACAATCACCTGGAATATCAACAACTAAATTCACAATGATGGAATTGATAATATCAGACATCAGAAACATAGCATCAAGGCCTTGTACCAAGAAACCTAAATAAGTGGGCAAGGCATCCACCAATCACCAAATGTAGTTTTTCTAATGAAACCTGTCAATGCAGCTAGGTGATACCTAAAATCCAGCCTCACCAGTCATTTATGAAGTTCAATGCATTCTTTATATTAAAGGGGAGAAACATAATTAGCATAAAATTCATATTGAAGAACTAACCTAAGAAATGCTAACACAAAACCAAATAAAATAAACATAATAATAAAACATCCAAAGAAATAATAAGGATTAAATAAAAATAATATATTCATATTAGATCATATGTACAATAATTATTTAATGTCATCAATGAATAGAAACACAATAGAAATATAATAAAAAACATTTTTGAGGAAAATATAATTTTCAATTTCAAAATCTCATTTTAAAACAAGATGTTAAAAAAATTAAAAAAATATATCTTATAAAAAATCCATTTTAACATATATGTAATATTGAAAACATTGTGTGTTCATGGTGCTATAAAATTCGGTTCATGTCGTACATGTAATAATAAATATTGTATTCACATTTTTTTTAAAACCCAACATGACTTGTTCAGAAAAAGAAATCAATATTCCATTCAATTTTTTTTATAAAAAGTCCAAAATGTGTAATAAAATATTTAGTAAATCATTTATATAATGTTAATAATATTTTTGAGAATATTTTCAGAGAACAAAGTTTTTGTAGAAAAATGATATTTGAACAAAGAGAAAATATGGTTAAATGTTATTTCAAACAATTTGTGAATCATTTTAAGTACCAAATAATGGAAGATGTTACTAATATATGAAAATATAATTAATAACAATGGTGTAACAAAATATACAGAGTTTATGATTGAAATATCAGATAATTATTTCTGGGGGTAGATGAATATAAACAATCTTGAATAATGATTCGATTCTCAAATAAAACCATATAACTTTGGAAACTTTTGAATCATAATACCAAAAAACGTAGCAACATAAAATGAAAATTTAAATTCCACGAATAAAAATTGATTCACGATATAACACATATACATGCGTATTATATACACAACATAAAGAAATCTGTGGGGAATTTGTCATATGTATCAAAGAAGTAAAAGTGAAAAAAGACACCATTAAATTAGGGTTGAATTTTTTTTGTATGTGTATAAATCACCAATAAAATAAATATAGGTTTTTATTCATATATTATATAAAAATAATCATATATATCATACAATATTTTATTTAATTAAATTATTTTATCCCTCATTTATTAGAAAATCATTTTTAAAATGACTATTTGGAGTGATAATTATTTCATTTTAAAAATATGTTTTGATTCAGTAATTTCAGTGCTTATACTTTGATCATGGTTAAATTATCTAAAGAATCAAAACCATGATATAGATATAATATATATTCTTCATTTATTTATTTATAGTAACATAAAAAATTTACAAATGGAATATGGATTACAACGTTCATTAAGACGGTACGCCGTACGTACGCATGACACTGCGTCTATTTTTCTCGGAGGTGGGATGGAAGGAAAATAAATATTAATTAAAATTTGAAAAATATTATTATTATAATTCATATATAATTTATATTAATTAAATTCATATTTATTACTTTCCATGTAAAAATAAAATGAAAAAAATTTCACATCACTACGTGGAGGCGGTAGTCCACACGTACACACAAGTGATGTTATTGCTTTCTAAGGGATTTAGAAGACAAGAAGTTATATTTGATATCATATTTCCAAAATTATTTTTTCAAATAAATATCAAATATTTTAATTAACATTAATTCTAATTACATCTATTTAAGTCAAAAGTGAAAAATAAATCCCATTTCATTGTAGTGTGGTAGTCCATCATACACACGAGCAACATTATCATATTCACTATAAAATGGAATCTAAGACTGTATATGTGATATGGTAATTATAAAATTATAATAATTTTAGTAATATAATATATATTTTTTAAATACATGATTATATCCATATTTTAAAGGTGGTGATGTAAAACAATTACATCAGTTTGTGAGGTGGTAGTTCTCTATACTCATGATTGATAGTTTCATTTCCCATTTAATGAAATTGGAGAAAAATATAGGTTATTTCATTAACATAATAAATTATAATTATATTGTTTATTTTTTTGATATTATATTTGATTATCTTTATAATGTTTTGTGGTTGTTGAATTAGAAATAAGCCAAATATGCATGTTTAAAAAGTTTACATCTTTTTCAGAGAGCCACTTTAGGTTTATAGCTAAAGCATTATTATGAGTGGATAATACAAAAAAATGGATGTAGGTTGTGGTGAGTGAATGAATTATTGTATTTGGACAGAGATTGACCAATACAAAGGTATTTAGGAGTTTGAATAGGGGAGAATATTGGACGGTCTTTTATAATTAGGGGTGAGGACACACATTGTTTTTTTGGAAAGGAATAGAGGGTAAAAAAGTTTTTTGACATTCCTAAATGGAAAAAATAGATCATTATACAAAATTATAGGTGATAATGTCAAAATAAATACATAAAATGGTAATTTTAAAAGGTTTAGGTCATTTTTACCGTTATATTATTAGTTTAACCTCTAATAAACTCATTTTTACCGTAACCACAATAATTATGTATTACTATTTTCAATAACTATTATGGTAAAAAATTAGGCTAAAATTAGTATAACATATAAATTATACAAATTCAAAATATCTTATCATTTTTTTCAAATTCAATTCCCATATATATAGTATTCAATCTAAAATTACATAGATAAAAGCAATAAAAAGCTATGTTTTCTATAGTAAAACTTTCAATATTTTAAAATTATTAATATCATAACTAAATATAGAATTGATTCCAATGAAATAAATTAAATAAATATTAATATATTTTAACTAGTTAATATTTAAAAATAATTATAAATATAATTTAACATTGTAAATAATTTGTTAAAAGGATAGTTTTTCAATAAAAATCAATATTTTCCACTATTCATCAAAAAATATTATTTTCAAATAAATATAAAAAATTAACCCAAATATAATTTTTATATTTAGATTTCTAAAATTATGTTTATTTTTTTCAAATAACTTTTATAATAGTGTAAAAAAGATATTATATTTTTTTGTGCAATGCATGACTAAACTGACTTTAAAAAAAAACACAAATATGATGAAAAAAATTTAATTTTCATTCAAGTAATTCTAATTTAAATTTATAACCAATATATTACCAAATAAGATTTATTAAACCACATATTTTTCATAATTAGTTTATTTATTTTTATACCCACCAATTTAATGATGTAGTTATAATGGTAATGTTTAAATTATATTTTAATAGATTATTGTGTTTCATTTAAACTGAGTACTGCGTGCATTATAAGCTATTAAATATATTTAATTTTTTTGAAAGAAATATAATTTCATGTATCATGGTGTTATATTAATTTTTAATCTTGAGGTTGTGTGTCATACATGCTATTTCATAGGGTGTTCCACTATTAATATCTCAAGGTATTACATAATATATTTAAAATTCATTATTCCAAAACCCTAGGGTTAACAAAAAACCATTGAAATTTTATAGTGAGATCATGGATGAGAGATTTTTAGATGAAATTATGATCATGTATTGGAGGAAAAATTTCCAAGGATCATTCTCATTATTGTGTTTTGTGAATTTATCCCTCCTTTAATAGAACATCCATTGTAAATATACAATTTTTCTAACCATTTGATAAATACCAAGGACCCAATTATTGTAGATTTGATCATTAGAACAATGGATCGTTTATATTGGTGCATGTATGAGACAAGTGGTTGGATGGAGGATACATGATGAATATGGAAGGTCATAAATTTATTGGGATCATATTGGTGTTATTCGAACATGGTTGGACATTGTGGTGGTTGTGTGGTTTGATGAGGATCACATCGTGAGTGGATTGGTTCACCAATATTTGGTAACTAATGACTAACAAGTTTGGTCAGACTAAGATCCCTGATTATTATCATGTATTTCAATGGATCCAATAGTATATTTTTTAGAGTGAAATATGCATTATGGACTTGAGGGTTATGGAGAAATCCCTACTTCATGACATGTTGTCTAAAGAACACATGTTGTGTGGACCATGTTTGTGGTGGCCATGGTTTACCCATAAAGTCAAATATCACATGAATTGTCAGACCTATCACATGATGTGTGTCCCAAAATATGATGGTTGATGTATACTCTGAGGTATCATATATACAAACAGAACTAGGAACCCAAAAATTAATAGAGTACGTAAGAATGAATTGATACTCAGACATGAACATGGAACTCATTCATGACGAGATACACAGGTAAAACTAGTGTACAAGGGAATGAAAAGAGTACACAGATTTGGGAAGACGAGATGCACTGAGTGTTGAACCAGCCTCTACATGTCATCTATCCTAAAAGTGAAGGCCTACTATTTGGATGAAGACATTCCATGTGAAACATTGAGACCTGAGTAGACCAGGGGCAGGAAAAACATGTCGTGTACTCCTTGTACATTACATTTACATTATTCAGGGTTGTTTGAGGCCCTCATTCTCTTCAGCCTGGACATGTTTCTCTATGTGGAGTTTCTATGGTCTATCCCCTTAGGGGTATAGTGATGAATTATATCCTTGTCATTGGATGTCACCCCCTTTATGGGAATCGTCTTATGAAGAGTTCCTAAATCACTAAGCGTGACAAGAGTTGTGATCCTCTATCATTCATTCTTATTCCCCAGTTAGGGGGTTGAAGAATTTTCATGAAAAACATACATAGGTTTACAATTCACTAATCATAAGGTTATTCCATGTAGGGTATTATATAAACCATAAGTAGTAGGAGATATCCATTATCAGTGTATTAGGCTATATATATTTCTATTGGGTACTTCTGCATGTTGGAGCCCAAAGAGAATGAACTCTAAGATGATATCCATTAAAGATTGCATGGGCGATATAGTGAGTATTCCAAAACGAGGGTTACCTTGAATCGTCAATAAATTCAGTTTTTTTTAGTGTTTGATACCTCTATAAGACTTGTTGTGTATTATGGGTATATATGGGTGTTATTATTGTAATGTTTTATATCCTAATTGATGTGCCTTTATGATAGTCATATGGTTACTATATTTATTCTTTATGATTGGTTATTTTTGGGGTGTCCTACTGGGTATTGCAATACCCACAAATTCTTAGGATCTTCCATCACAAGTAATGTATTATATATATAATATGCCTTTTGTTGGTGTTCTAGGAGGAGCAGGATCATAGAGACGGATAGACCAAAATTTTCTTGTATATTTTTACCTAAAAGACATTTTTTTACACTTTAATTGATTAATTAAGATAGTATTTAAATAATTATTTATTTTATTCTAGGATATAATTTTTTTAAATGAGATAAATATAATGAATTCAATGTAAAGATGATGTTCTAGGATGAAGAATAAGTCAAGGCAAAATATTGAAGCTCAATAATAAATAATCTGGCTAAAACAGAGACAAATATTATAGAGACAAAAAATTCATGTCATAAATAATCCATTTATGATGTGAAATACATTGAATAAGTAAAGTGGAGGAAGAAAAAAAATTAAAAAGGAAACTTTGATAATACACATATGTTTCATATCTTGACACACACCCAACCTTCATAGGACCAAAAATGATAGTTGTAAACCTCCTCTCGAGTTTTTCCTAAATAAATTTACTCTATAAAATATATTTTTACAACATAAAACAGCTGTATATGACCCAATACAAATTATGGTTTGATAAAATTAATTATAGATCCCACTTTTTATGACCCAATGATGCATGAGAATACCGAAGACCCATAAATGAAGAAAATTATGGTTCCCATAGGGTGGATTGATCCCAAAATATAGAAGGCCTAGGTAATGGTAGAAGGATTAGATCAATTCCTAATTACCTACTAATGTGTTGTGTAATAATTATATTACTGGTTTTAGGTTTTCTGTTCCAACTTTCTTTTTGTTTTATTTATTTTCTAATGAAAAATAATTCCATACATTTTAATGTATTATTACATATCTATCTCTCTCTATCTTACTCAAAATTTCAATTTCTCATTCTCTCTTCCATATCACTACCATGATAACTTTAAATTTTAATTGGAATGTGGCTAACAATATCCTCGTCCTTGGTGGAGGTTTTTTGGAATTCTTAATTATTTTACATTAATTAATTAAATGTTATAATTTAATTTGGGGGGAATGAGAGTGATGTTAATGGGTGAGGTGGTCATCCACCATGTAATGAAACTAACATTCATTCTTATTTCTATGTAGAGGATGTGAAATTTGGTTTGAAAATTTTTATTTATTATACATACTAAAAATAATACTAAATGTAGGGAATAAAAATCCTTTTGTAGAGGGATAGATTGTAAAATTGAATTTAAAAATGACACAACCCACATAACTAAACCCCTGGAAAATTTCATTTACTCTAAACGACATTGATTCTATTTTTATTATACATTTTGGTTTATGTTATGTATTTCCTTATTTTTTAAAACATAAAAATCTAAAACTCATATTTTATTGTATTTATAAATATTGAAAACCAGAAAATAATTTGATTAGGTGAATCATAAATTAGTGATTGATTGTATGAAATAGTCCACAAGAAAGATTATATTGGTCATCATCTGTGGTAAATTAGAAAAATTAGTTATCTATTATACTACACTACAACATGTGTGTCAAACTGGTATCATTATAATGGATATGAGTTGTATTTTTATCATTATTTATTTTTCACTCTATGTTTGTAAATAGTTGTTTGTTTAAAAATACATAAAAACGATATTTTTATTGATGTATTTAATGGTCTCATATTATGCTTGGATGGAGTTCCCATAGGTGAAACACCCAGGCGAAGTAATCAAAAATAATTTAATTTATCAGGTTCAATGAGTTTTCGATACACTAGATGAGTTGGGGAGAAAAATATAATATCTTATTATATATTTTAATTTACCCCAAGAGAAAACCAAATATAAACATGTGGCTAATGATTATTTATCCAAGTATCTTACTATTTTTAATGTTGATGTAAAAGTAGTTAAAGATGCAGTTGAAGTCTATTCGTAACCCAACCATCTGGAGATCCAAATATAAACGTACCATGGAGAGTTGGACATTAAAGATAAATAATAACATGATTACATAAATCTGTGATATCAAAAAGGCTGAGAATAATAATTCAGTGCCTGGGAACATAATTAAATGAATTAATATCTCCATATTTAAAATATATAAGGATCAGCACTTGACTACCTATCTCTATATATATAATAAGAAACCATGAATGTTGCTGAATATGAAAAATTAATAGAGGAGCATGACCATCTACCTTTTCTAGTGAAGATCATATCTAATATGTAATTTAAACTAAAGAATAATCAAAATATGGACCAACTTAGAGAGATGATATTTTTTTAATATCAATTTTATTTAATTTTAATAAATCAAAATTATGATTTACATCCCCTTTTTAAAATATTATAGATTTAGCCATGACATATTTTTCCCGGGAGAAAGACGAAGAATAAGGAGATGAACCTCTTGAGGAACACATAGATCTCCCATAACATAATATGAATTTTTAGAGGAACCCCATAATGATATCTAGTAATCTATACTTGTTGAAATAATGACACACACTATGTACACAATAAGGGGAGAATTTTTTTATGAATTATTCATGATTAAATATTTTTAAACTACAATTAAATTCTAACTTTTCCTTTAGTTATTATTTTAATACAGCATACCTATAGTTACCAAAGGACATTGAAGAAGAGGTTGTAGATGTATAATCTAATGAAGTAGAGGATCCAAACTTTATCCTTACCACAACATGAAAGTTTTACCTAATTGTGATGGGGATGAATTTTTGGTACTATATCTATGGGGACCTCTAAAATAGGAAAGAATAAGTGTAATATTGGAAGAATAATGGTTTTTTATAACAAGGTTGTTATTTACTAGAAATTAATTTAGGTGTTTTTTAGAAATACATAATGGGTTATTCAAGGTGTTTTCAAGAATATTAATCTTATATTACAATCTAGCTATAATATTGAGTGTGGCATCATTTTTTAGAGTATGAAAAAAAATTGGTTCAAAATATAGAGGAAGAGGGAAGCATCATGAAAGGTAGTTTCATTAGATTTAATCCTTGTAAATATAGAAAATGTATGGGTTTTGTGAATATCGGATCTCCAAAGGTTATGATCCACGAAGATGTAGAGCATCATTAACAATAACTGTGAACCACACAATGGGTTGATGATAATATCCAATACTTTGAGAAGTGAATTAGTGTGAATTCACAAAGGGTTGGAGATAATATCTTTGACTATGATATTATTAAGCAGTCAATTGAATTTCCCTCAAGATTTTAGAGTGAAGGATATTCCCGAATTGGGTTTTGGAGTTTCATGAAGAATCTCTTAGAGCCATGGAAGCATCATGAAAGGAATATCCTTTAAATAGGGAGCTACCAACACATTACTATATATGAAAAGAATTATAGAAAAGTCTGAATCGCTCTGTAATCTTTGAGACTATGAGAAGTGGAGCATCACAAGTGTGTGAATGGTTATTGGTAATCTTCATGACTATGAGAATCTTCACTATCAGGTTGAATTTCCCTAGAGCTATGTGAGTGAAGGAGGTTCATGAATAGTGTATTGGATTTTCATGAAGAACCCACTATAGGAATGGGATCAATGTGAAAGGGAGATCTTATAAGTAGGCAACTACCCCACTTTAATACATATGAAAATAATTGGAGAAAATGATGAATCATTATAAATTTGTAAAGGCTAAGGGATTCAAAACTCATGTATTATTTGGGATCATGAACATCTTGAAAGGACTATATAAGTCTATATTAATTCTTAAGTATCTGAAAAAATCTATTTTTGAAATTATGGGATATTTCACATTGAATCAATGGACTTCACAAAGGTAGTTTCATTGATGAATGTCATGAGCATTGTGATGGAGATTCGTGAATGGGAGTATTGAATACTGAGTTTAATTAAATAGTTATTTCATGTGAATAAACACTTTACATAGACACAAGAAGAATATAATGATAGTCATGGAATAGGACATAAATTCTAATCTACTAAATTGGTCTTCATATCGTCAAATTGATTGAGACTTAAACCAAAGCAATGATCTAGGGTGAGTATATTAATGTGTTCTGAGGGGGTCAATATGTTATCCCTAAATTATGTAAGGGAGTGTGCTAGGAATAGAGTGACTATGTCTAAAATTCTTTGTTCCAAAATAAGCAAAGATTAGTGGATTTAGGTATGACCAACAAGCTATTAGTGTATTATCCTTCTACTATCCCTTAGGGGTGATCCATGTAAAATTGATTTTATTTCTCTCTACAAGTGAATATTTTATTACTAATCCAATCTATAATGATATGTTTAACAAGTTTATACCAACATGTGAAAAAATCTATTTTTTGCAAAAGAAAATGATGACGCCCTGATTCACTCATCCCCTTTTAGGGTGATTAAAGGCTCTATAAGTGGTATCAAAGAAAATTCATTATTGGCGTTAAATATTTCATCTATTTTTTTCATTGGGAAATTATTAAATTCTAGGGGATTCCCCTAATTGATGGAATCATCTTCCAGAATTGCAAGAAAAAAATGACATCTTGTCACGAACCAGGCCTGTGCGTCATCCGACCCAGCACCCGACCCGGTTTACGACATGGCCCGAAGGGCGTTCCCGATCCCCACGGGCTGGCAACTACTGCCGGGCATCAAAATAAACCAGTTGGGAACGATTTTAGCCCAAGACAAGGATGGATAAACATAAACTAAACAAGCAGGTAAATAAAAGGAAAAAGAACTGAACAACATGGCAGTGGAAAAAGGAATAAACAAAGCGTGACATACCTCAGGTGACCCCGTGGATCACCATAGTACGTCAACTACACTCGCTCCCAAGAACGATCCAAGACTGAAACCTGAAACTAAAAAGTAAGGTAGGCATGAGCACCGAGATGCTCAGTAGGAAAGCCAAAATATAACCACGTCCTATGCCCCTGCCTTAAGTAAGAAATCCAATCATGCCAGTTTGAAAAATAAGGTATAATAAAATAATGTTTTCCTTCTTTCCAAATCCAAGTAACGAGTTTTCATTTTCAAATAAAGCATTTCACTCCCACTACATTTTCAAATTAGGTTACAAGCATGCATTGACGTTTCAAATGAAAAGAAACCAATTTGGATTAAAAACATCAAGTATGAAACAACTGAAAAGAGAGTTACACCGCTAGTAGCATGTCAAAAATGAGCACCATGGAAAATCCCTATAGGTAGCTAGAATAAACGGGAACCTAAAGACCTCGTACCACAGTGAAACGTGGCTTAGAAGACCATGACCCTCAGAAAACGTGGATTAGAAGGCCACGACCCTCAGAAAACGTGGCTTAGAAGGCCACGACCCTCAGAAATTCATATATTTAGTTAGTGTTGTTGCGTCAATCTTGCTAGACAAACTGGGAAGAACCTCTGCTGTGTCATCTAGCGTACTAGTCCTGGTCACCCACCTAGATACCTGGGTTTACCATTGTGCTCTATTCCAAAAAGGTGGTGAGCTTTTATCAAAAGAAAAGAAATGAACATCACACTTTCTTTATCTTAAAAACTCGCTAAACCTCTCACCACTGTTATCCCTCCTTAAGCGCATTCCCCTATTTCACATTACATAAAGCATAAGCCCCAATATTAGGCACATATTCGTACACTCAACATACAAGTCATTTTCTAAAACCAAGGGGGTTTTCCTTAGGAGGGGTTTTTCCAATTTTACAAACCATTCCAAAAGGGCCAAACAGGCTTTATGGTTTCACAAATAATAGTTTTAATTTTTTGACATATAATCATCTAAACTCTTTGCAAAACCTTTTAGAAATCCCAATTTAACAATCTACATGTTACATATATAAAAAAAACAATCTTGAACACTTTCTTAAAATGATGCAATTAATTTATGAAAGTCCAAATGGAATTTGTAATACATTACATTTTTTCAAAACAAATGCATAACCATTGTTAGCGAATGCACCCAGATTTCATAACATGTAAATATAACATACATATACATAAAAATATTTTCAAAGAAAGAAAGCAATTATGAAATTCAAACTAAAGGCATGGGCATAGGAAACCTACCTAAATCATGTCATTATTGCCGAAGACCACTCGAATTGACACTTGGCGCACACACAAACATGCACTTATATATATATATACACACACAACCATAGGTGCATTTCACACACACACACACACACACACACACATATATATATATGCTTTACTTTATGCATGTGCATGAGGGGTACCTCGACACCCGCGGCCCAAAACCATCGTAGCGGGGTCCTGCGCACTCCACAAAACATGTAATAAATTAAATGAACAAATTATGCAATACATCAAAATTAGTACCACAAAATTTACACAAACAAAACACACCCAAACTATATCATAGCGCCACTTCAAACAAACTCGCACGTCAAAATCATTGCAAAACATGAATCTCATAATTTATACAGATTAAATAAGCCATATGCACCACTTATAAAACATTTTAAAAATACATAACACAACATAAAACAACAACACACCCGAAAACCTCTTCTAAGGCCAAAAGCATACCGAAACAGACTCCAACAAAATAAAACGCAGCCCTTGCATCATTTAATAAACTAAGTGCACAGTTCATAAAACACCAGTAAATGACACATTGTGGGTTTCCATCAATGAACTCACTCGATATCACATAACATTTAACAAAAATAAAACAAAGCATATTAAAATTTCTTCATAACCAAGTTCGCACAAAACAATTTAATTGAATTACATGCTAAATTAATTGGACAAGAAAATTATTTCATCAAACAACGTTTAACATAAAATCACCACTCTTAAACAAAACCACCTCAAATCCTTTCACAAAATCAAAACATTCATAATAAATAAACACACTATGAAACACATATAAATCATATTAAACCTTAAGTGAAACTTTATTCTCACCAAGAAAACTAATCAAAGAGTATACGAAATTAATTAAATTAGAAAATTAATTCATCATACAATACATATATATGGAAACACATACCTTCGGTATCGAAACTTCGCAAACGCGGTGTGCAAACTCCACTGCATGACAACCACACCACACACAACGCAATTAATCCCTGAAAACAAGCAATCGGATCAATTACACCATAATCAGACCAACCAAAAACCCTAAAACCCAAATTGCAACATAATAAAATTAAACTAACTACCAACCGAGGTATGGCACACTTACGGCAAGGGGTCTGAGATGTTGTCCGAGCTTGCGCGGTGCCGAAAAAATTAAAAAGAAGAGCTGTTGAAAGAAAAACGCATCAAAGGGAGTGCTGCAGGACGGATGGGAGGGAGGCCGGGACGAAGCGGGGTGGTTGCGGCAAGAAGATGGGGTGACGTTCACGGCGGGCCGAGGCTGGGATGGAGGGAGGTGGGGGGCAGCGTGCGAGCTGGCTGAGGCCAGGACGGAGAGGGGTGGGGGGCGGTGCGCGAGCAGGCCGAGACAGTGAGGGGGGCCGGGACAGAGCAGGCACGAGTAGGACGGGACGATGAGGGGGGCCGGGATGGAGCGGGCGCGAGTAGGCCTGTCGGAGTGAGGCCAGACGGGAGGCGCGAGCAGGCGGACAGAGGGGGCTCGCGACGGTCGCGCGACCAACAACAAGGGGGGGGGGGGGGTTGCGCCGTGAGAACAAGGGGGGGACGCCCCCTAGGGTTTCCCCCTTTTTTTCATAAAAAAAATTATACTATAATCAATAATAATAAAAAAAGAATAATAATTATATTGAATACTTTAATAAAACTAATAACCAAATTATTAATGACAATTTATATAACAAAATGAGTAATTATATAATCATAACATTAACACCAATTTACCCATAAAAAAATTAAAACACTTAAGAACTGTTTAACGTTAACAATATTAATGAAAATTATACTGTGCCCATTAATATTTATAATAATAATAACTACACCATAATAATTAGGGTGCAAACAAACCCATTTATTTTTATAAAACTTTATTTAATTTAAACATTGAATAGTAGCACGGGCACCTGAGCCGACCGCGTGGTCACCTCCAACCATGCGGTGCCCGCACACCAATATAAAACTTATCAAAAATATTAAACATCAAAAAATAATTTAAAACAGGAGCCCAAACTCAACAGGTCCAATGATGTGCGACCCTGAGACGAATAAAATAAAAAGTGTCTGAGGTCGAGGTGTGACAATTCTCCCCACCACAGACACTTTCTACCCCCAGAAATTCACCAAGCCAATAGTTAACACAACGCAAGTCCATGCCCTGACAAAACCAAAGGAAACTAAGAACCTCTAGTGACCATTTCCAACATAGTTCACACAGAACCAATTCAAGTAGAAACCCCAGCATGATGAGGGGAGAAAACGAGAGGGTTCTCCCCACCACAAGAATTCCACTAATACGAAAATCTTGAGACCCGAAAACACCACCATCGGGGGGGGGCAATGTGGGAACTCCCAAACCAAAAACATTCAGTTTCACCACACTGACCAAACAACACGTTAGAGATATTTAAACAGAAATTTTTCTATGAAACAACCCACTCTCCTAAGGATGAGAAACTAACTCAACACTTCTCACACCGACCAAAGAAAAGGAATACCTGCCATAAAGGAGACTAGGGGATCCCTAGCCCGAGCTCAACCCACATTCTCAAGGCCAACAGAATAATTCCACCAATAGGATTAAAACCATTTTGGGGAAAACTAGCACACCATAATACTGGGTTTGTGGAATCCCCTAAGATACTAAAACATGCTAATGGAAAGCCCAAGGAGAGGAGCCCAAACTAAGGTAGGTCCCAGAAACACCACCCATTAACTTCACGAAACCAAACATCCCCCAAACAAACACAATTGAGACCAAACCCCTAATCAGGATGGGTCCGTTTATTCATGGGTCCAACACCCTTTGAGGAAACAAAACTATTTAGAAACTATCCTAGGAGAAGGCAGTGCCGCTTGAATTGAGGTAGAACGAGTTCATCAAACTACCACGACAAGAGTGGGCTTATGACGACGATAGGAACAGAACAAGAAAACATTGTATATTTCCATCCCATAGTTGAGAACAAGTTTCAGACCGAGGTTACATACACCCCTTGCAACTCCTGACTGTGCGCGAGCTCCATGCCGAAACCTGTGGTTGGGGCTCTGATTGCCGAAGCATCTTCTGCCCCACAGTCAGGTATTTCCATCTTTTAGTTCCCGACTCCTTCCTCCTGATGACTCAAACGACCAAAATGGTGGTAAGTTTTTAAAGGGGTGCAATGATACATCATTGAATTCCTGAATAGGCCATACCGATGGCACATCAAGATTTAGTATGATGAACTAGATGACAGAGCTTGCGAGGATAGATTCTTATAGACGGGTTCCTCCGGCATGTGCCCCTCACGAGATGGAGGACCCCTACGAAAGCCGATCACCACCGACCGCACCCCAGACTACAACAACAGTAAGACATTCTACCTCCACTGGCCTAAAACTGGACCTTCAAACTAAAACTGCACAATCCCTAGCAACCTCGAGAGTTCCCAACAACCCGAAGACACTCTCATTCAAAAAACCACACAACCATCTATAACAAACCTAGAGTAAATCAATTAACAAGCAACACTTGATTCGGGCTAGAATTGGGCAAGACTCGTTAACAATTTTTGGGGACTTTTTTTTTGGGTGACACGTTCTGAACAACGCATTGGGAACAAAACCAAAGCTGGCATCAAGCCAAATCATAATTGAATAGAACACCCGAAACCGAGACAATCAGCCTGAAAGTCAAACAAATATAAATACAACCAATATCCTCTTTTTCAAAATCACCATTTTCATTCAAAATTTCACAACTGCTTTATCCCAAGGTCATTTTTCAAAAACAAAAGCCACTTTTCAGAAGCCAAAAATACATTTGTCGGAGAACAAACAATTTCCGATTCCTTTATATTTCAAAAACTCACACATGGAATCCCATGAATCATCACATGTGTGTCCATCCACATCATCCATAAACAAGTGTCTCACACACTTTTCACACATATCCACACACACGTGATCCTCCATAAAGAATACCAAGGGTCACACCAAGGCACCCTTTACCAATTCCAAATAAACATGAACTTTCAAACCAAGGATCCCTTAATTTAAAAACCAACTTCACCAATATAAAACCATTTTATAGAAACAATTTTATCTCAAAACCCACTTTCATTTTAAAAATCACACTTACACTTACCAGAAGCAATAAAACACAACTTATAGCAAAACATCGAAACAAGGAACTAGCAGTCACACTCAACTTAGCGACATGGTAGTGAGCCATGACCCAAGTAAGCGTCAACAGCTAGGAGGAACTAAAACCATGCACTCGGACTCCACATGGGTCACTACTCCATGTGAGGTCACGATGTGACAATGAGTCAGCCCCTTTGTCATTCCTCAATCCAAAACAAAAGCAGAAGACTCAAACCCCGGACTACCCTGGTAACTCGAGAATCAGTGCGGGCAAGAGTTCGCGACGCTCTTCCCACACTTACCTCCCGAGTCCCGACAGTGCTAAACATTTTCTATCAAACACCCCAAATAACAATTAACCTTCCTTTGATACCATTTTGTCACGAACCGGGTCGGGCGCCGGGTCGGATGATGCACTGGCCTGGTTCGTGACACATCTTTTCTAATGTCTCTTAGAATGGAAGTACCATTCCACTACACCTGGGATTTAGGTCACTGATGCTACATGATTGTATATGGCTAAAAGAGAAGGGGAAATTCTTGATATAGATTCTAAAGAACATAATTCCCTTACTACAGCTATATCTGATGAAATATATTGAATGAAAATGAGTTTTATATAAACAAAAGATATATAAAAAATAATATACAATATATATAAAGGAAAAAACAAGGTTATGGAGGTGAAACTAAATGTTTTTCACTATATATTCAATGATCTCATGATGCATCCTAATAAAATTATAGATACCTTTTTTAATTGAATTATGGATGTTTTTGGGGAAATTTGAGGGCTTGGTGAATAAATTAACGGCACTAACTTTGTAATGAAAATATTAATAAGGCTTCCACCTCTATATAATTCAAAATTTTTATCCCTTGAATAAATGGATCTATATAAATTTTAAATTAATGATTTACTATGTAGTATTGTAGTTTATGAAATGAGAGTCAAATTAGAATATGAAATGAATCGAGTAACAAATGAAATGGAATTCAAATCCATTGGAAAATTGATGTTTTTTGAGATTTAGTTTGATGAAGATAATATTGAAGATGAATTTTTTTCCCTATTTTCCATGAAATTCAAGATAAGAATAGAGAGATTTTATAGAAAGATTCTTTTATCCTATTTTTGTGTGTGGTAGAATTGGGAACATTTCCCTTGTGGGATCAAGGAAGTTTGAATATATATAGAGTGAAGATAAAAACATATATAAGACTCAAAAAAGGTATCCAAAAATTGGAGAATATAAATCTTGAAAGAAATTATATAGAAAGAGTTTTTCATATAAATAAGAATAATTTGATAATTGATTTTTCAAGGATGAAGAACCTGAGTTTAAATATGAAACCCAGGTGTCCATGACAACTATAGTTGAAAATTCATAACCTTTAAAATATAAAGATAAAGATAATCTATTGATTTGTGTTGTTGATAACATGTTGGAAAATGAGGATTCCCTTGATAATATTGATAAAATGAGAAAGATAAATAGAAATATGATAACCATTTTAGAAGATTAATCCAACTATATTGATTAACCTAAAGTAGAAATTGATCTGTTGGAAGAAGGATAAAATAAAAATTCAACAACTCATGAGAGATCAAAAGCTGTTGTGGGATTTTAGCTCAATATAGAAGAGTATGAAATGTAATTAATCATCTTACATCATGACTGGAGGATAAATCTTAGACAATTGAGGGTAATGAAGAAGTTTTTTTTACTCGATATAGTAAACTAAAAATTCAATCAAATTCAGGGGAAATAAGGAAAATATATAGTTTGGAATATTATAAAATGAAAATCTATTATAGATATATAATATTGGTTATTAAGGAGTTGAAAAATATTTGAATGATAAAAGATCCACAATTATTAGAGAATGTGGAATTAGTTGTGATTATAAAAAATTAAATAATGGAAATAAAATGACCCAAAATAATAGGAAGCATAAAGTTGGACATATTACAAAGGCACATGATGTCCTATCAAAGAATGCATAAAATCAATTAGAAAAGATATCTGAAAGTTGTCTTTGATTATCTAGACATAATCACTAGTTAAATACTTTATCTAAATAAGGGTACATGAGGATGAATAAAAGTGAGAAGACTTTAAATTTGATGAAATTTTAATTATGTGGTCATATGAGCCATACTATGTCATACCTTGATGAGTAACTGAGCTATTTTAATTGGGAATTATTGGAAGGTCAACAAAAAAATGAGACTATATCCATAAAATATATAAAATAAATAGTTTCTATGTATATTTGTTTTTATTTTTCTAACAATGTACATATATCTATTCATTGTAGGAAGAGAGAATGTGGGAATAATTCTTTCAGAATTCCAAGAAAAGTGAATGCCCACAAACCATGAGGATTTTATCTTACAAAAAAATATCATCCCCTAGAAGAGAAATATGAGTACGAATAACCATTACATAGGAAAACATGATTGGAAAAGACAACTTTATAATCCACTTAATCATATACCTTATAGAAGGGAATGAAGTAAATCAAGAAATCTATCCTCACAGAAATATCTCTCAAAGATACAAAGAATACTGTCACATGTATTATTGATAGTGGTTTCTAATCCCATATTATGGGAAATTAATGTTTAGTGAATAATGTTAAGAAAAGGGTAGATGGAACCGTAATGTTCAACAATGGTTATACTTTAATTATTAAAGGCAGTTGTAATACAAAACTAGAAAATGAAGAGCTTAAGAAAATTGATGATCTCTATGTGGATAGCTTGCATCAAAATATCATGAGTGTGATTCAACTATCTGACTTGGAAATGATAGTGACATTTAATCAACATGGGTGAACTTTCAAAGGAAAGAAATTTAATTATCTCACAAAACGGTGCATAATAGATGTAAATGTTTTTCTGGGATGACATTAAATAGAAAATTTGTTAGTTAGATATTATAGAAGAAAAAAACCTGTGGCATTATATGTTGGGTCACAATAATATAAAATACATAGAAATGATATATAAGTTGAATAAAATCATTGATATCTCTGATATAAATAACGAACAAGAAAAGACATTTAATGGTTGCATGCAAGGAAATATAGTATGCAATTCTAATCATCCAAAGAGGAAAAGTGCATAAAATCTTATTAATCTTTTCAACATAGACATATGTGGTCCAATTAATGCAGATTTCACATATGGAGAGAGTCAATTCATTATATTTATTGTTAATAATAGTATAATGTATTGTTTAATGATTATTCATAGAATACAATAGGTTCTTTATTGCATGAAAAGTTACCATCGAATAGATAAGAATGATATTGGTCACATAATCAATGTTATACATTTGGACAATGGAGGGAAATACATATCCATTGAATATAACAATCACCTAAAAAACATGGAACGAAGAATGTGGTTGTTATAGAGAGAACACCCCCATTAAAATGGATTTTTTGAATGAAGAAATTGGTAGGTGAATAATATGTACATAACTATGCTAATTTAGATTCATATCTCTTGTAATTATTGGAAAGAGGTTGTTTAAGCTACAATATATACTCAAAATATAATTGGTATTTAAATGGGAGAAACCAGGACACCATATTATTTTTGGTATAAAAGTAATCCCCCTCAGAAGTATTTTTTTAGACGTTAATGTTTCATCAAATGAAAGGAAATAAATTAAGGTTAATATGATGATTCTTTATATGTGGGAATATTATTTGGATATTAAAAGTGTAAATCCTACAAATGTTTCAAAAATCATTTTGGAAGAATTATATAGAATAGTTATGTTAAGATAATTGAAGATAAAAGAAAAAATAACTATATGATCATATATGATAATATGATAGAAGATGAAGAAGAAAGTTGAAATGGAATAGATTCAGATATATAGGTAGAGGATGGAATGTAAAACATTGAGTGATCAAAAAATGATAAAGATTCAAAAGAAGAATCGGAATAGGAAACCAAGGCTAAAGAAACATCATCTGAACTTCATAAAAGAATTAGATGAGTATAAATTGATCCATAAACCATCACTGGGGCATACACCACACCCACATATACAAGGGGAATGTGAAATGATTCACATTCTTCCTTCCTATAAATTGTGGAACCAACGAAATTTGTAGAAGCAAAAAAGGATGAATCATGCATTAAATACATGAATTAAGGACATGATTATATTAAGAATAACTAGACACGATATCTTATTACGAGAGTAGAAAATCATAATGTGATTTAAAAAATATGGATCTTTAAAAAAATTGTTGATCAAGGAAACGTGATTAGAATCATGGAATTCTTAGTGTGTAAAGGATATTCGTATAATGGAGGAATTTATATTGAAGAAATATTTCCTCCAATAGAGATACTGTATTCTATCATGGTTTTAGATGATATGGTAATTAAAATTAGAATCAATGTTTATCATATGGATGTCGAAAAATTTTCTTAAATGGGGTTCTTGAAGAAGAAGTCTACAGTGAACAAACAGTGTTATATATTATAATAAATGGTGTATCAAAGGTTATTATTTTAAACAGATCCCTCTAAGGCCTAAAGTAGGAACTATGTGCATGGTATTATCAACTGAATACTTACCTGAATATGATTAAATTCAAAATAGGAGGTTTTCATCATAATCTATATGTAAATAATAAAAAGGAGGTTTAATTTATAGTGATGTTGTATGTGAATGATATTATATTTAGTAGAATCTTTTAAGGATCAGTGAGGGAATTTAGAAATTATATGAAATTAGAATTTGAAATGTCTGTGATTGGTGAAATCATATACTTCTTGGTTTTTCAAGTGACTCAAAATAATGATTACACATTCATTTATCACTGAAAAAAATGCAATTGATCTTCTGAATAAATATAATATTAATGAATAAAAACTAATGTCTACTTTGATTGTAATAGGGAGAAAACATGGAAATCATGAGAATTTGACTTATATGGATCCCACTTTGTACAAAACAATCATTTTAATCTTGTTATAAATGACTGATACATGGCCATGTATCATTTTTGTAACTTTCATAGAGGCCTGATATTAAGAAAATTTAACCAAAGATTATTTGGAAGTCGTGAAAAGATTCAAGATATATATTCATGGTACTCTTGATTTTGGAATATATTTTTCTATAAGAAAAGACAATGAATTATCTTCATTTTATGATGTGGACAAGGATGGATAAATAGGGTATTGTAATTCCTATAGTGGTGGTGCATTTTTCATTAGAAATAAATTCATATGATGGTTGTGAAAGAAATAGGAAAACACTTCGATTAGCATGGATAAATAATTGTATATATCTGTAATAAAAGATTGCACTCAGCTATTATGAATGAATTAACAACTGGATGATATTGGTAATTAATGTAAAACAATCGATGGTGATTCACTGTGAAAACCCGATTGAAAATGATATTATAAAGAATCATCATCAACACTCTAGTATAAAACTTGTTGAGATCATATATGAGTTCATCAATGAAAATTTTGATCAATGTGTGATTAAACTAAAGCATTTGGGGACTAATGAACAAGTGACTGACATTCTATAAAATCACTTGGTATCACATGTGTTTGAAAACAATCAGTTGAACCTCAATGTTCATCCACCTCCCAGTGGATGATGAGGGTACGATTACACCCTACCCTCTTTTATGATAAACATTTGAATATTTTTTTGGAAGTTAAGTTGGTTTATGTGGGAGATATTATCCACGATTATTGAGTTTTGAGCTCTAAAAGTAAAATTAATGGTTCATTGTGTTTATTTCCTAATGGGGATAATAGATAAATTCAACATGGTAAAGTCTTTTGGATGTATGTATTAGAAAAACCATGAAATTATTCTATGACATAATGTAAATTTGTTTTATGAAGAAAAACATTCATATTTCTAAGTGCTTATCTTGCAAAACCCAAGAAATGATTCTATGATAGATGATAATTAGTTATTTTTAGGAAACAATTCATATTTCTAAGATATTATCTTGGAAATATTTATGCATTCCAAAACATGAGAACCCAATTTATGATTCTTATCTATTTTTCTACACTGAGCATTCCTTACACAGACTTGGAGTTCTGGATGATTAGTTTCTTGTGTATTAGCTTTCGATAGAGGTTGGTTCTTTATTGAATATTTCTATAGATTTAAGTAAACCCATAGGAAAATATTATGGGAACAAAGGTTGTTCTTTTCTAGAAACAAAGTCTAGTATGTGTTTGTTGAAAATCGATTGTGGGTAGATCAGGGAGCTTAGAGGACAACTAATATTACAGTTTAAGATAATTATAATGTTGAATATGGTTTCCTTTACTTGTGTTTTCCTAATATTTTAGGCTATGAAATATGGAGAAATAGGTAAAAATTGTTAACGGTTGTTTTATTGTATTAAATATTTGTAAATATCACAAATTCAAGGATTTCATGATGAATAGGTTTACAGAGGATGTGGTCCCCAAATCTGTAGAGCATCAAAAACAAGAATCGTGAATGGTGTGATTTATTGACAGTAATATCCATGACTACGATAATTGGAGAATCACAAATACATGAAGAGATGAAGGTAATCTCAGAGATTATGATAATATTCACTAGAATGTGGAATTTACCTAGATATTTTCTATTGAATGAGCATCAAAAAAATGTTTTTATTTTTCACGAAGTATTAGTGAGGGGAATGGGGGCATCACGATAGGACAACCCTATAAATAGGCTGTTACCACCAATTCATTACATACGAAATGAATTGATAAAAGAGATGAATCTATTAGAATTTAAAAATACTAGGAGATTTATGAATCAAGTTTTATTTTTTGAGATTAGGAATCACAAAAAGACTGTCTTAGTCCAGAATAATTCAATGGTATCTAGTAAAAATTATTTTAGCGATGATGGGGTATTTCGTGATGACTCAGTGAGCATCACAATGTTCGTATATTCGGTGGTGGAAGATTTCTTCATGAACATAGTGAGATTCATGAAAGATATTTATGAATGACCACATTGAACATCATGTTTAATTTAATAGTGCTTTTGTGTGCATAAATGTATTGATTTTATGAAATAATGATATCATTATAGTATGGTACAAAGACCTAAATTCCAATATACTGAAGCAAACATCATGTATTTAAACTAAGTGAGGTGTCTCCAAATGCAGTGATCTTAGAGAGTTAATGGAAGAGTTTTGAGGGAGGGAATGTGTTATCCCTAAAATCTAGTAATGTTAGTGTTCCTAGAATAGTGCCACTACGTATGTACTTATATACTTCACAACTAGTGATGATTAGTGGATTTATGTATTATTGACACACTATCCACATACACTCTTTAGACTATCCCTTAGTGGTGAACCAAGTAAAATTATTGTGTTTTATCTCTATATTTGAATTTTCTGTAACAGTATGATTCCATAATGAAACACTTAACAAGTTAATACCAATGTGGTAACAAGATATTTCACATTATAATGAATATTTGACACTGAGATTCACCCCTCCCCTCTCAGGGTGTTCTGATGCTCTACAATATTGGTGGTCAAAATCCAAGAAACTCTATCTATAATATAATTATGGATGGAAGTTGGTACTATCCATCTAGAGGTAGTTAAAACCCGATCCCTACATGGTTGATTAAGATAATAATTATTTGTTCTTTAATTTATTTTCCATCTATGTATTTAGTTTTAAAAATATATTTCAATTATTAGTATATGAATTAGGTTGCATCCCAATTCATCAATATTTTTATGTCTAACATTGACATGGTCCTCATGCTTATAAGAGTTGTTTTATTTTGTAGGTTCATAAAGTTGATGTAAAAATATAATAAGAATAAATAAAATAATCTGAATAGTTTACACATTAAAAATGTGTGGTTAGCCTATAAAAAAGGAGCCTATTCCATAAAAGAGTGATTACATCATAAATGTGATGTAGAACAAAACAACAAAAACAGAAGCTATTCAATGTGATCATAGTTGCAACAAATGAGGAGTTTGAGTTTAAATTATTTATTTATTTTTACTCCCCATAATTGTAAATATGTTTTAGAACATTAAAAGATAAATTTCATTCCCCACATGAACTCTTGCACTCTAGTATCGATATAGGATACATATATTTCTTAGGATAATCATTATTCCATGTTTTAATTTTAATTGTTAACATGATCACATGAGTGAAGTGGTAAAAAAATGAGTAATGATAATAATGTTGTGATGAATATGAAAAATCATGATTTTTATGAATTAGATTATTTTTTAAATGAAATTCTTCTTAGATTTGGAATTATTTAAATTTTTCTGAAATTGTTATTTATATGTTTATTGTTTTCTAATTTTAATGTATTATTTTTTCCAAAACATATCTTATCATCCATGAGAAACATTTTATACCAATATTAACCTTTTATTTACCTATTTATGTTTTTATAGATAAGGAAATGTAATCTTTTTGAAATTTTTTGATAGTTTAACAGTGTTATAAAATAAAAAAATAATATTTAATATGATTGAGGAAATGTTATCTATTATACCCTTTTTTCTCAGACCCACCATAACATTAATCATTATTTTGAATTTAAAATCTATGAATGAACTTATTAGTTAAGGATCCAAGTTCCAGACCTATTATATCCATTCATTCCCAACTTATAGTATAATTCATGATATTTAAAAGACTATGTGTGGGAGTGGATGTCCATGGATGATGGGGATGAACTCAATTTTCGTGGGAGATTTTTATGAGATTTTGGAAGTGGACATGTTTTCATTAAAATTTATTATTCACCAATCTTTCAAAAAATATAAAAAATGAAAAAATGGGTTTTGTTATTTGCATATAAAAAACAACTATTTCTAGACTATCAATCTTATGATCAAATGTGGTTGGTGGCTATGTGATTTTTCTGAATAAGAAGTTTTGAAAAAGTAAAAAATTAAGTAAAATAAAAGAAAATAAAAAAGTAAAAAAGAAATAGAAATTCATTTATTATGTTTACATATATGAAGTTTTTACCTTGAGTGTTGGGGATATTAGGATATGAAATATTCATCATTTTATTAATATTTTTATTAAGCTTATTTTTTGAAATAATGAATCATTTTAAAGAGTCAAATCTCATTTTTGATATTAAATTTTATTCATTACCAATCTACATGAATTCCTAGATATATTCAATATATAATCAAAAGGCCTTATGATTAATTTTTATTTCTATCATTTTGTGTTAGAGATGAAATATTACTTGAAAACCTACGAAATGTGACATGTTCTTGAGGTACGGTCATAGTTCAAGTGAAATAAATTACCCTATGATATGATTAAAAAATATTTAATGGAATCTTGATTTCAATTGGCATGCACATTAGTGAGTTATTATTAAATAATATTTGAAGGAAAGAGAGACATTGGAATTTTAAAAGAGGGAAACTAGAATACCTAATTGGATTTATTCCATAAAAAACTTAAAATCATGATATATTATTTTATGTGGAATTAAAAAAAGTATTTTAAATTAACTAATATTTTTGTTTTGTTTCAATTTAACTCTAAATATTGGTAGATTAAAAATATCTTTATAATATTGAGTTTACATGCTTGTGAAAAAAAATGTTCCATGTGGAGGGAAATTTATTGAACAATATTTTGCATATATATTTTAATTTAAATGGTTTATATACACTTTAATAGGAAAATTAATATAGTAATTATTTGGATTTTTATTTTATGGAATCATACAATAATTTTTTTAAAATTAATGAATTATGATTAATTCAACATAAATAATAAGTCCAACAACAAAGTATAAGAGAATTCTTAATCCTACAGCTCAATAATGAATAATCAAGTGTAAATGGAGTTGAATATATTCGAAAAAAATAATTAAAATCATAAATCCACTATTTAAGATGTGAAATAATTTTGTGAAGTATGGAATAGGTACAAAGAATGAAAAAATGGAAAATTTCATATGATACAAATGTGTCACTCCATTAAACATTCCCCCTTACTTTATTAAAACAACAAATTTTTCCTGCAAATATACTCATGGGTGCATCATCGATAATTTTAGGTTGTAAAAATTATTTTTAAAACATAAAACTATGTTAATGTACTATAAAATGCTCATTCTATTGAAATTAATTATGGGAACCACTTTTAATGACGCCTTGATGACCCGGAAGACATAAGACCCATTTAGGATGAAATTAATGGTTCCCATGGGTGGATTAAAGCTGATAAATAATGGGAAATGAGGAATAGAAAAGTTATTAAATCTATTCATGGGGATCAACAGGTGTACTATGGAATGGGGATATTGGGGATTTTTTGTTTTATTTTCATGTTTTAATTTTTGTTTTCATTTAACTTAAAATGAAAAATAATTTCAAATTTTTGTTAAAATAATCTTCCATATCTATCTATCTATATTCCACAATCATTATATCACTCTTTATCTCTTCTATCTCCCTACCGTGATCTACATAACATTAAAATGGCATGTGACTAAACCTAAGGCATGTGTTTATAGAGGTTTGGAATCATTCTTAATTATTTCATAGTAATTCATTAAATATTTTAATTTAATTTTTGGTGAATGAAAGTGAAGTTCATGGGGGTGGTGGTTATCCACAATGGTGTGAATCTCAAATTCATTCAAATTTTTCCCAAGGGGAGGTGTAATTTGGTGTACCGAAGTTGTTTCATAGGCATTAAATAAATACCACTTAATGCAGTGAATAAAAATCCATGCATGGAGGGATGGATTATGAAATTAGATTTAACCATGACATAACTTACATAAACAAAACTAAGGACCCAAACTATTCCTATAACATATATATTTTTTCTATCTACATTTATGTTTATTTTTTTCATTTCATTATTTTTAAAAACCCAAAAACCCAAAACAAATATTTCCTTATTTTCATAAATAAAAAAAACCAAAAATAAATGGATTTGGAAAATTAAAAATTAGTGATTGATTGACTGAAAAAATACTCAATTGATACAACCCTATTCTACCACTGTTCAATATTATGAATATAAAATATCCGTTTGAGTGCTCTATATTTGATGCATCAAAGAGCATAGTGTGCTAGGATGTTCGTGGATTATGCTTGGTGTTTCAATTGATAGTAGTCCAATCCTTTTTAGCAGATTGGAATGTGTTATCATTTTTTTTTTCGTTTGATTGTATTTATTAATTATTATTTTCTATACTGTTGTCACACATTTGTTGTGGGGTGTAAATGTATTCTTGAATTTGGGTATTAGATTTATTTTATATATCAATATGGAGCTATATATTGGATATGAGTGTACGTATAGGTTCCATTAAATAGGGTGTAACATATGTGTGATATTCCCACAGTAACCTTTTCTCCATCATCTAGGATATTGGATGTAGGATTAGGGTGTCAAATTTGACATAACACTCACCAGGAGAGCTCTGATTGGTTGGTTCATGATATCATTGTATCAAATATGTGTCTTTGTGTACCAGTTCCATTTTCTAATGCCTATCATGTGTGTGATATGCCTACTCAGTTCATGTTTACGTCCCATGGAATATTGGAGGTAGGTTTGGGGTGTCACATTTGATATACTATGGTCCATTAAGGCCCTAGTGGGTTTGTTCATGGTAGACTAGGATCAAATAAGTGTTAATCTTGGGACAAAATTTTGGAGATTTTTTTTCTCTGATGTATGGTTTTGGAAATAAGAAAAGTGTGTTAAAGTGTTTTGTGTTTACTTATCAAGATGGGGAGTCATGTTTTGGTATAGAGGATAATGTATCCATTAAAATATAATCTTTTAACCATCTTTTCAATTGGTATATGTGGGAACTAGTTATATAGAAACCATTGGTACATGCATCATATAAAAAAGTGTTGTGGGTTCGATATCTTTCTTGAGCCATATACCTAGATATATTCTTTGAACGTGGTACATCTTTAACATTTTAGGATGAATCCAAGATGATAACCATCCATTTTTCAGAAACAATATATTGGGGATGATCTTATTAGTGTTGATTATTCGATTTTGGGACCTTCATAGGTGGTGGTGACTCTAGTAAGTTTTTTTGTACTTCCACTACCCACAGAGTATTAGGATGAACATGGAATATTGGATATGGGCGTGAATATGTTGATTTAACTTCTTTAGTTTCATAATAATCAACCACTTAGGTTTTTTGTCAATCCAAACCCCCAATTAGTTGATTACTTTCTAGAGGATGTTACCATATATTTCCTTTTTGTGAGTACACCTTCAGATCTGAGGGTGGTTATAGAAATGTGTCTTCTTTAGGGATTTTTAGGGACATTGTAGAGTATGAAGACTTATAAAAATGATTACACAACTCTCTTTTAAATATATTCATTGAATCTTTTCTATATGGAGTTTAATCCATTTATATTTTGAGTGATGTTGATCTAAAATCTTTTGTAGATTAAATGTGGTATCATGAGCATGGAAGATTTATAACTGAAGTTCAATAAACACTCATGAAACTCTATGGATATGGTTAGAGATATTTTTTTTGGAAATATACCTTTGATTTTGGTCTATACTGAAATATTATGGTTAGAGTGACTTCTCTTTTCATTCCTACGTTTACTATAGTGCTAAAGCATTATTTGGTAGTGGAGAGGTTTCTTTAAGTGAAGAAGCTCACAATTAGCGATGTTAGTGGTGGCAATGGAGAAAAAACTTTGGTATTGATAGTTGATGATATGAATAATGATATGATAATGATATATGACTCACGAAATGGTCTAATGATTGTGGATCTTGCGTTATAGGCTCTTAGGATGGTTCAAGTTATCCAAGGGAGTGGTGATGTTTCTCTTACAACGATTGGGGACATATCATGTGAGATTATCAAACCCTCTATGCATCTTATATAATGATTAAAATGGAATTCCTAGGGAGAGAAAACTACTAGGGTAGGGAGATCCATATGGTAAAATATGTGGTAGAGGAGTAGGGAAAATAGTAGGATATAGAGAACTATTTGACCTATTACCACCACAACCCTTAGGTTGTCCACTCCTGGCTTATGTAACTGGTGGTAAGGGATGAAAAAATCATTATAAAGTGTATTACTATGACTTTGAGGGTCTAGGGATGATTATTTGTATTATATATTTCTTCTATACATTAGTTATCATCTTGATAGACAATGGTATGAGCCGGTCTTTTCATTCCAATATTTTTCCCAAGACTTAGGGATTCCATTTGAGAACATGACTCAAACCTTAAACATGGAGACTCATACATTATGTGATTCACTAGTCACACACTTTTCCTGAATGTGTTATCAACCACTTAGAGGGGAGATATTCTTGTGGTATCTATTTATCATAGTGAAGCGGCCTTATATTTTCATCTTAGGTATAGATTGAATGTCCACAATTGAGGCCCATATTAACAGTTTCCAATAAAGGATTTAGTGTTTCCCTGGAGTTGGGATGAAATTTTACTTTGTGGGTGATATGGAAACTTAGTAAGAGTATGAAAATCTCATACATAGGAGGATACAATCTATTAGTCACTAGTTAGCTAGTATAAACCTTTGGGGGGAAGATACTAGGAGATATCAGTATCCTACAGTGGTGGTAGAGTACGAGGATGTATTCCCTGTGGACATTCAGATCTTATATACCAATCAATGGATATGAATTATTATATAATTTCACTTAAAATCAAACCTGATATATTCCCCATCATATCATATATCTCCTATAGAGATTCACAAGATAAAAGAATAGTTGGAGGATTTTAGTGTAATGGTTTTGTTAAACCTAATTTGTCACCCTGGAATTTCATGGGATGTTCAACAATATGTTTTTTGGGATATTTTGGGTGTATGTGGGCATAATCAACTAAATCAAGTGACTATTAGGAATATGTATCCACTAATGAGGATCAATTTACTGCTTCACCAGTTGATACAAGATAATTTGTTTATAAAAATTGACCTTAGGCCTTTCTATAACTATCCCTATGTTTAGGATAAGTATATAGAGAAGAATAAATTATTATTACTCGTCAATAATTATGAGTACTTTTTGATTCCTTTAAATATTATTAACTTCACATTAGTGTCCATGGGACTCATAAACTAGATATTTCAATATTTAATAGACTAATTTTTTAATGTCTTCATCAATGAAATATGGGTGTACTCGGTGTCCAAGGACGAGCATGCGAGACACTTGAGGATGGACATGTACATACAAATAGTGACCCATATTTGTGAGAAAATATCAAAGAGTTATTTTAGATTAGACTGGGAGAGTTATGAGTACATGTTATCTCATAAGTGGGTGTATCAGTGGATCCAGAGAAGTTTGAGGAAGTGTTATCATGGGAGCTACTGAAGAGCATGATTGAGGTGTAGTGATTCCTTGGATTACATGACTACTTTCAATGTTTTATTCCAGACTACTCGAGAATATCATAAAACTTGACTAATTTCACTACGAAAGAGAATTTTTTATTTATATGAAAAGGTTCTAGTAGACTTTTCAAGAGTTTTGGTAGAGGTTGACGAGTGCCCCTAAAAGGATACTATCAGAGGAGGGTATTGAGTAAAATGTGTTCCTTGATTCCTATTGAACTACGATTCGTTTCCTTTCGATGTAGAGGAATTTTTTATTAGCTATGCGTCTCATAATTTGAGACCACATGAGTAAAACTATGAGATCCTTGTTAATGAATTGGCAAAGATGTTCCTCACCCTGAATATGTGGTGACACTACTTCATGGGTGGGAAATTTATCATCTATTCTGACTATAATAGTCTCAGTTATATCATCTCATAGAAGAATATTAATTTTATAAAGTGTAAATGGATATATTTTAACTAATATTATGACTTCAAGAAAGTTTTAATTCATGATTCGAGAATGAAATTGGAATATTCTACCCACTAAATATTTTGATTGCAACTTCTAAGAAATTCATAAGAGTAAATAACCTCATTGTAATAATAAATTATGTATAAGGATAGTGAAACTTATCTACAATCAATGGTTATTACCCCATTGATCCTACATTATGCTAGGAGAGATCAACTTAGAGATACCATCTTTTAGAACATTCATTCTAGAAGTCTACTGAATGTGAAACTAATAAAATTTCATAAGGATGGTAGTATTTCGTTTTTTTCATAGGGTAGACGATGGTAATAGTGATATTGAATGAGAAGGTTTTAGGGGAGTTTCATAAATAACCCATGGTGGTACATTGAGGTGTGTTTAATATGTACCAAGACCATTGAAATCTGTTCTGATATCTGGGAACTAAGAAGTGTGTAACAAAATTCATCTCCTGATGCATCACTTATTAGCATGTGAAGGCTAAGCACTATGTTCCAATGGGGTTGGATCATCCCCTTTATTTTCTAGAGTATAAGTAATATAGTATATCATTATACTTTGTTATAGGGTTTCCACTAATGTTTAGAGTACATGATTCCATCCGAGAGATCATAGAACAACTCACAAAGTTAGTTAACATACTGCTCATTTGAGAGAAGAATTAAATAGATTTATTGGGACACATTTATGTTGAGGATATTATCTAAATTCATAGATTTCTATCAATGATCATTTCCTACCCTGATTCTTGGATCACATAAATTTTTTTGAGTTTATTAAATGAGTCCATTGAGATATTTTTTTTAACAATGATGTTTCTCCCCCAGAATAACGACCCAATAGGAATGACCATTTAGGTCCAAGAGAATATTATGAGGGATTTATTGTTTCAAATTTTCTATAGTTTAGAGTATCACATAACAATAATGGATATTTCTAACAATAACATCAACCATTCAAACGATATGATGGAACTATTTTATTCCATTTATATGAGACTCATTAGGTCACTAGTATACTAGACTGATCTAGGGGAATCAACATTATTAGACCCTCAGTTGGTTTGAGTGGTGAAAAATAAGCTACAGATCATCTAGGATAATAGTATGACTACCCAAATCCATCATAATTCTTATGTGGGCTAATTATAGAATCCTTTGGAGGTAAGGTGAGGAGGAAATGTGTTAACAGTGGATTCAACTTGGTATAGATTTTAGATATTTATTAAGGATGAAAAGCTTTTTTCAAGATTCAATAACCATTTCCAGATATTATATAGAGTTGGTGAGGTGGTATACCACTTATCCATACTACAAAAATTTTACTAGGTACACAATTTTTAATATATGTCTTATATAAAGAGGGATGTGCAAGATATATTTCATGTTATTTACTATAGAAAGATAGACGTGAAGGTTTAAGATACCTTTGTAGAGTATCTAATAGAGATCTAGGATCAGTATGAGTAGATAATTTATGGGAGGGAGGTTACCTTGGTCTGTGTTTAGTGGAAGAATGATAATCTTCAAGATGAAACCTGGGATACAGAGAATCAGATGTGAACTCAGTACCAACATCATTCAAATATGGATTTAATCTTTTCTAGATGATAATCCTCCTGTTGGGAAGAATTTAAAGACCCTGTTTTTATATTTAAATGATTTAGAATATTTGAAATAACATTTTCTAACCTATCCCCTAATTTATCATTGGATTTATTGGTATAGGGATACTTAGTATTGATATAATAAAAATATAAAATCTATTAGGTCACACACATTTAGTTTGCCTCAAATAATTTAATATGCTCGAATAGATTATCAGATTAGAAATTCAATTTTACAATTATATCCTAAATATGGGTTTTACTGTAGGCATGACCAAATCATTGTGTGCATTTGGTGTTATACTTGAGAATAATCATTGGTTAAATAATTATTATATATAATATTAAATTTATTTAGTTATTTAAATTAATCCTAAACCATGGCCAACTCTATTTAACAATGATTATACAAAAATACTTGGGTTAGATGCATAACACTAGGGATTTTATAGGGAAATCATGGTGGAGAGCCTTTGTGGATGATTTTGGGATCAAAGATCATATGATTATTTCCCAAGGATCTTCTACACTAATAGTGAGCTTGGATTTTACCAATGACAATGTCATCCTTATTCATTAGAAATCAATCCAAATGCAAGGTAGTGTGTCCAAATATCATTGGTTTAATACAATTTTGTTTAACCAATTAATAATGTGAATCAAATAGAAAAAAATATTTACTAACATGTCAATTTTTTGTATGTACTTATTTGTCTTCTTACGGTCAGTAATTGGTGATATTTGATCATTGATTAGTCATTAGCTTTCCTTCATTTTCCGTTATAATGGAAATTTATTGAGGATAGATTAAAAATGGATAATGTTCATTCCACTTGTTTTGTTTTTATAAGTTTTCTCACCATTCATCGTCAGATCATTATTAGCATAGCTTTTGGATGATGGGTTGAAAAATACCTAGAAACCACTTATTGTGCATTTTTTATTTATTTCTATGGATTGTTTCTACAAGTGAGAGTTAGATATTGTTGGAATAATTGAGTCTCAGCAAAGAATATGGATTATTGGAGAAGGATCGTGATCATATTAGTTTTCTTTATGTTGGGGTTTACATTTTGGTATCAACATGATGTGATGAGGATCACTTCTTTAACAAGTTGGGTGGCTAAAATCTATCAATCGTTGATGGATGGCCACAGTTAGATCTAGGATAGTATTTTCTAGAGTGGTTCTTGGATTATGTAGTAGTGGTGGATATATGTTTATATTACATGTAAAGATCCATCAAGTTCAAGAAAAATACTAACTACATGGTGACTAGTTCAAACAACACACATAATGTGGACCCATGCTGCCACATGAAGGTTTTATGAATGGAGAAATATATCACACATCATGTTGGATCTACCACATGTCATGTTACCCAGTGATAGTGGTTTTTCATCTACACTAGGGGTACATGATCACATACATGGATATTACCATGGGAACGACTATAGTATATAATAAAAACTAGATACATAGACATGGAAAGGGGTACTCAAACAAGACTTAGTTGATGGGAATCACTAATGTACATGAGCATAACTAGATTACACAAGATATTGTAGGCAACACTCACTGTGTGGAAACCCGATCCTTACATGTCATATATCCTAAAAGTATATTAAATATATTTGGAGAAACACATATCATGTGAGATGGTGCGAAAAATTTAGACTCGGGATTGGAAATATATATTGTGTTGTCACAGTACTTGTAGTATACTATATCTAGGGTAGTTTGAGTCCTTTATTCCCATCAGTGTGGAATGTTTTCCTTAGAGTATATTCCCTTGATCTATATCCATGAGTTTATAATGATGCATTACATCCCAAGAAATAGATGTGATCCCCTCTATGGGACTAGTCTCAAGTACATTTTATGAATCCCTCCACATGACCAAGGGTGTGATCCTTTATCATTCCTTCTTCTTTCTTAGGATTCATTTGATAATTTTTTATGACCAACAATCTTGGGTATATAATCTCATATGTATAAAGTTATTATAGGTAGGTTATAATATACCTCAAAAGTCAGTGGGTGACATCCATATCTATATATGAAGATCCTTTGAAATCTAGTGGGTACTTTATCATGGCAAATCCTGATGATCATGCGCACTCAGATGAGTTTCATCTGATATAGCATGGATGGATGAGTAAGTTATCATATAATAGTGTTACCTGAAATCCTTGAGTAGAATCATGTGGTTGGTAGTGGTAGATACTACTTTTAGTCTTGTTGTATTTTATTATTGTATTTGTGTGTATTTATTTTCATGTCTCCTATCCTTATTGAGATGGCTTTATGATTATGTGGTAAAAAATATCTTGATGATTTTTTTAGTGACTTCATGATGTCTTATGTGGTATTGTTATACTCACACATGTTGTGGATCTAACAACAAATGTAATGTATTATGAGGATGAAATACATTTTTGATGGATTCCTGGGATTACGTTGAGTAGATAGAGCGTTTTGATCATTACATAACATCATTTTTAAAAGGTGTTAAATTTGACTATTGTCCCCTCCAGAGAAGGCATGACTCTTTTATCAATTTTTGGAGGGATTTAATTTGGGACTTTATGTTTAATAGTAATTTTTTCAAACACAAATTATGAGAAATATATGTATGCATGCATTTGGTTAATAGTTATATTTCCCCTATAAACCTTCTGTTACAGATTAGAGATGTATGCATGCATACAGTACTATATGATAAGACTTACCATGTGTGTGATATGTATACTCAATTCTTATCTCCATCCCCTAGAAGATTGGAGGCAGTGTTAGGGAGTCACATTCAGCTTACCATTGGCTAGGAGGCCCCCAGTGGGGTTCGTTATGAATGTTTCATATTAGATATTTGTTCACGCATACCAGTACCATAGGTCTAGGGTTCCCATATGTGTGATATGACTACTTAATGGTTGTTTCCATCCCCTAGCCTGTTTGTTTCGAACATGGGGTGTCTAATTTATCTTATGGATTTCCAAGTGGGACACTATAGGTTTGGTTGTGATAAGTAGAACCTTATTTCTAATATTATATATTATAAATAAATTCGTGCACAAATTTGAGTAAGAATTCATTGTCTCAATTGGGTTTTATAGCACCTCAAAATACATTATAACATTGGTCCTATATTAGAATCCCTCAAAAAATAGAAAGTGGTATTGAATTAGTTATTTTACATCATTTTTTGTAGGTACTAGTTGAATTTGACTTCATCTCTACGACTATTAAATGGTTCATCCTCTCTCCACCTCATGAAAAGATTAATTTTATGATTAAGTATTAATTTTTACCTCCTTATGTTTTTCTTCAAGAATTATTGGGAAATTTAAATCCATTTATTTGAATAAATGAGTTACAACTCCTTCAGAGAATTGGATCATGCCCATAATTATCCATATGGTCACTCATATGTTAATTATTTGGGTAATGATCCTATATTTATTAGGGGCCAATTTACCATATAAGTTGGTGAATCATTGGTTGGTAATGGTCATTAACAAGGTGGAAATGGTCTCATATGTTTTCTCCCAAGGGTATTACAAATTCAACCATATCCTGGTGAATATTAGGCTTCCACAAAGGTGTAAAGTTTACGAATGCCACATAGAATTTGAAACAATCAGCTGTATAGGGATCCTTTAAGAAGAAAAACTAGGTGACGATTCTATAAATTGGCCAAACCCTTGTGAATATGCTTAGGTGGATTAAGTTTATGAGGAGATAACTAAATTTCCCATCCAAGTTTGTTGGATTGAATGGTCTTGGGAAGAATTAAAAGATAATAGTATGACTTCCCATACACATTATGTTCATGAAGGTGGATTTCAGATATGATTCCCCTCATAATTGTAAGAATGATTATGTTTTGAAATCACAATTTTATGTTGACCATAAACCATCAAAGGAGAATAAAATGATAACTACATGATTTTTAAAGGGATGTTATAATTATGAAGAAGCGTCGTTAATGAAATCAAAATCCAGGATGGGCTATTCTTTTATTAGATCATACCATGATGGGAAAAGACATTTTATATTAGTTTAGGATGAATAGTTATTTGAAAAAATTAGATATTTTTATAGTAGTTCTCATAGGTGGTAATTAACTATTGTTTATCCTTCGAGATAGACTAGAGATACTAGTAAGGATTGGGGTAGGGGTTTTTCAACATCCACTTGTCTTGTTCCATTGGTTTCTAGTCCTATTAGAGAAATTGAGGGTAATGTCCCAACAATAGTAGAAAATGGAACCTTTAAAAATCTTAATGCTATTATAGACCATCATGTTATGGATAAATGGGTTGCAATGGTAATTTTATATATATCATATTTTTGATGCAAGGTGGTATCCTCTTATTTCACTTATAATTATAGAAAATATACAATTACACAAATACCCATTTTTGATAATAATCAAAGAGTCATAGACATTTATAAGGTATATTACTTTGGATCCTATTATATTTAATACTTTTGAACCTGTTTCCCTCAAGTAAGTAATGTTCTATTCACCAGTTCCTACTCCCTATTTAATCAAGATGGATTTAAATCCTATAATTACAGTTGGGATATATTTCTAATTGAAAAATAATACCCTTTATGGGGGAGAAATAAAATTATAACTCCAATGATAAAACTCATGATCTAGAATCATCATCTATTATTAAGGTGAATATTTAGTCATCTACATCTATATTCGTTACCACACATAAATCATTAGAGGGTTTTATTAATGAAGTGATCTTTGAGGTTAAATCTGTGGAGAAGGTTATATTTGATGTTGTGTGTATTACCTAAGGGATTGAGAACCCTTAAAAAATATCCACCTCTATATATAGAGATACAACTAATTTGGAGAATACTTGGACAACTATAAAAAGTTAGAGAAGGGGATGAAACCATCGTGGGTATGGAGGATGTGGTTCCTTTCTCAACTAGAATTCTCAATCTCAAAGAAAGTAAAAAAAGAGTTGGCATTATTGACTCTTTATACTGTAGATGGTGTGAGATGTGTGATGTTTATGGATTCTATCATTATTTTGATCATAATAAATCGATTTTAACTGCAAGGACTTTAGCTTGATTTTTCTAGAATTGGTCTTTTCTGTACCATTGGTTATGTTGTTGATGTGTTTGCATTTGTTTGACTTTGGTGGAATTTTTGTGTACCACATGCACATGCCTTATCCCATGTACCTTTTGACTCATTTGAATAAAGGAACTACATGTTTGGTTCTTTAATATAACGATTGTTTTACTTTTTTCAGTATTTATTGATTTTTAATATTTATAATTTATTTTTAAAATAAATTATTAATTATTTAATATTTATTAATTCATTATTGTTATTTAATATTTAATATTTTTAATATTTTTATAATTTATATAATTTATATTTTTTCATTTTTACTTTAATATTTTTTAAAACTGTACTAATTTTTTATTTATTAAATTATAATTAGTAATTCATTAAAAAATTTATTATTTAAATGTGTTTTCAAAATTTACTTAACTTTAATAATTTTTTAGGTTATATAATTAATAATATATATATATATATATTAATTTATATGAATTATTTCTAAAAATTATTAATTTAAAATTATATATTAATTTTAAAATTTTTTATGAATTCAATTTTATTCATATCCTATTTTTACTAGTATTAATTAGTGAAAACTTTTGCAATGATAAATTTGTTTATTTATCATCACCATTTTTAACACCCATAAATGCCAGCATTACCATAGCTTAACAGTTTATTGATAAAATTGATACTTTTACCATCATATTTTTTATCTCATAAATATATTCCTTTAGTAGTTCCAAAATTAATATTGGTAAAATAGTTCATTATCAACATAAATTACTTTAGTGAAAATAATGGTAGATATTTTTAGCCATTATGTATAGTGATGATAAAAATATTTAACATCTTTTAAAAAACCTAAATAGATAACAACACTTTATCATTTCATTAGATCTCTCATATAAGAGGGTTTTTGTTGTGACTCCAAGGGAGATATTAGACGAATTGGGACCCAAAAAGACGAATGTATGCTATTCCAATATGTTTTTCAATATTTTTTCACCAATCAGTCTATAGTTTTCACATTTTTTTTCTTCTTATAGACCAAAATGGTTTTCATTCCCCCCATTATTCTCTTTCCTTAATAAACAATTTTTGTCCTATCTCTTTCAAATTGATCATGGTATTATGTTTTTGACTTTACCACAGTCTATAGGAAAGTAATATATTCTCGGGGTTTCTTCATCATCATTTTTTAAGGAAACCAATATAGTTTATTTCTTAGTAAACAAATATTAGATTATTTTTTAAATATAGGATATATTTAATTTTTCCATTGGTAATATTATGACTTATTTATCCTCATAGGATTGAGCCTGAAAATAGTTAATTATAGAGATTTAAAATTCTGAAATTTTTTCCATAGAATGATTACATTGGTATTTTTACTCTTTAAATTAAATAGTTTTCTTAGATATTAATTTTATTTCAAATGTGTTTCATTATTTCTTTAAAAAAAGTTGTTTCCTTGTATAAGAATTTATATAATAGATTGTTTTAAATGTGTAAAAAAATTTCTGATAATAATTCCCTTGAAATTATTTTTTTAAATAGATATTTTTTTATTTTAATTTATAATTTTAGTGAATCATCTCTTTAAAAACTCAATTTAAATGGTAATGTTGAAATTGTTGTGCAGTTTTCAATAATGCATGTTAAATTTTAAGAGAAACATTTCTAAGCATTCTTCATGTGATTTTATTACTTCTATAAGTGTTTCAAATAAATTTTATTGTCTATAGAATTTTCAATTGGTATATAAATGATTAGTTAAGGGATATAAATTGTGTTTCTATAGCTTATACCATTATTGTAATGTTTCTGAAAACAATTGTTTTTGTAAATTTAAAAGTCCTTAAAAATAATGAAACATAAAATTAGAAAATATTCAAAATGTTAGGTAACCAAAAGGCTTATACATATTGAATATGAGTTAAAAGGTGAATAAATTTAATTTTATATAATATGTAGTAGACTTCAGAAATTTATAAAATGTTATTTTGGAAATATAAATTGATTTTTTTTGAAAAAATGGCTTTTGAAAGGGTGTGGAAATTTCTATTAAAAAAACATTGACGTATGAATAATCAAACAATATTTTTAAACCACTATGGTTTGATTGGATAAGATTATATTATTTTAATTTAAGGATTAACTTTTATGAATTAAACTTTTGTATTTCAAAAATTTTATGTAAATCATGATGAGTCAATTGTAATGAAATCTTTTATGAAATTAGTAAAACCATAACAGGTTGGTGGTTTTACTTTTGTTTAAAAATAAATTTTTATTTTTAGATATTTTTAAATTATCTTCCATTTCATTAAAAACACTACTAAAATTTCAAACTCCATTAATTAAATATTTTACATTCGACAGTTTGGTTTAATAAAAGGAAAATTATCTAGGAAGTATGAATGAAAGTATGACTGGAAGTGAGTTCTTAAATAAGTGAAAATTCATCATATAAAATATGAATTTTTTAATTTTATTGTTTTATGTAACATTGATTTTTATTTTAAATTGCTTCATATGGTAAAAGTATGATAGATTTAATTAATTGATGTAATGATAACATGCCCCATTGTAGCATATAAGTTGAATTTTTTGATGTGTTTCTATTTTATTTAACTTAAATAGAATGAATAATAAACCATTACAAAATATTTTACCATTTGTTATGGTGCCCTGATGGTTGGGTTTTATGGATAAATATGTATTTAAAATGTTTTATGCATTCTTTCCATGAATAAAAGCATCAATGAGTCCAAGATATCAATTATATACCCATTTATTGTTGTTCAATAAATAAATATATAAAAATAAAATAAAGAAATATAATTATTTATAATATTTTAATATATGAATAAATAAAAATTATTTAATATTTTGATAATCATATTTTGTATATTAAATTTCATATCTCCCTCGATGCATCATTTATAAAATATGATATATGAATAGAGATAAATTAAAATAATAATTATTGTAATTTTTACTGAAATAATTATTTACATTTATATGAAATGGAATGTTTTTGAAAAAATAAAAATTAATATTAAATATGATGATTAGATGTTTGTATATATAGAGAATATCCAGTTATGATTCTAAGAGAAAAACGTATGTGTTTTTTGGTGAAATATGAATACTGTTAGTCCAAATATAGTGAATATGAATCAATAAGGGATAAATTCTTATCACATAACCAAATAGATCGAGGATCAGGTTGAATAGTTTACCATAATTTCAAAATATCTTGTAAATAACCCTTATCAAACCATTTTTCAACTTTTACATTGTTTTTTACAAGATGAATTTTCATACAAGAGTTAAAACTACACATGAAGAATCATGAAAGAGTTGAAACTTATATATGTTTAACAACATTCTCTCTCGAAGAAATTTGGGAAACACCATAATTATATAACAATATGCTCTCTCAAATCATATACTATCAAAAGAAAATGTTTTTTTTGTCAAGAATATGATGTTTAATGAATAATATATTTAATGGATATAAAATCTGAAAGAATATATGGCTGTTTAAATGAATATATATTACTTATCATTAACAATAGGTACTCCAAAAGTTCCCAATGGTTGGTGTGACTTAATATAATAATTGAAATTCAACAGTGTAGAATGATATACTGTATCTTTTAATAATTAAAGGGGTTAGACTAAAATAAAAAAGGGAGGAGACTAAATGGAAATTATTGTGGTGGGTAGATACAAGTATTCATGATGAGATACTTACATGCCCATCACACTCTCGTGATTTGATGAAAATTTATATTGCATATCCAAAATTTAAAAATTAGTGGAGAAATATTGTTCTTGTACAATCTATATATGGAATGGATCATTTAGTGGTGAAAAGTAGTGGTCCCAATATATGGATATTTTTATTGGTAAATTATAACATGGATCCATGTTATTGAATGAACTTGAAATACATTATGTTTTATCAATTAATATCAATACTAAATCAAAATAGTAATAATGTTTATGTTTTTTTGGATCCATTACATATAGATCTGAAATTGATATGGGATTCAAGTGTTATATTGTATGATTCTCATAGAAATGAATATTTCATTTTGAGATCCATCTTGTTCATGATGATAAATAATTTCACAACTTATGGAAATTTTTCATGATATAACCATAGTGGAATGTTAGGGTGTCCCACATTTGAAGAAGGTATACACAAATTTAGGTTAAAACATTCAATGAAAATAATGTTTCTTAGAAATGGTAACATTTTATATTGATGAAATACATACTAATCGTAGAAAAAAATACCCATTAGTAATTTTAAAGAAGTTAAATTATATTATCGATTAACCAGCAATGAAAAATTTTATAACTAAAATCTTATTCTAACAATGTTTTTAAAACTGGATTGAAAAACCATATGAAAATGAGTTGTAGAAAGAGAATTTTTTTAAATTTCTATATTGGAATTTTTATATTTCATACATTTTCATGATGTAACACACTTAGAAAAGATGTATCTGATAGTTTCATTTTTATTTTATTAAATGTGCATGAAAAATTAAATATGTCATTAAGGTTTTTTCATACATGATTTAGATGGGGTTAAGAGAATAATTGGTTTAAATGAAGGATAAGATATTAAATTTTCTTCTTCCACTGGCTTTCAATATTTCTAGGAAAGAGAGATTTTTTTTAACTTCTAGAATGGTGTAAAAGTTCTAAAGGGGTATTTATAGAAATAAATATATCATTTTGATGACTTCATGAAAGTAAAATTGATTAAAACCACTTGAATACCATGTTTGGATGCCTAACTGGAAAATAACTTTTTATTTGAAACACTTTTTTTTAAAAAGTGATAAACCAAGAATCTACCACAACAAGAAGGATCATAGTCATTAAAGCACAATTTAAGATTAGTAGAATCCTTTTACCAAAACATGTTCCATGATTTGGTGGTTACCTGAGTGCTTGGCTCTCCCTTTATCAAATCTTCAAAAGAAGACGTCAGCTTTTCCGAGACATAAATATAAAATTCAATGCTGATATCCCCCTAGTTAAATCCACCAACTAGAATAAGGTCCTACTTATCAACCTAGGAATATTTCTCTTCTGTTAGAGCCATTTTTATGGGCCTCCCCATCATGTTGGCTACTTCCTCTTAAGAGGGATTGAGTATCAAGACCTGCTCAACCATTTATTCTTCAATACTCATAATCAGAGCCACATTTGGGACACCGAGGCCTCCTAGTTTTCATTAACTAATGAAACCCGCATCCCTATTCTTTTCATTTTCCATTTTACTGACAGTCACACGATGGGGTGGTAGAGATGAGTAATGATTCCTACCATTCCTCCACATGTACCCATATTTCCCCTCAGTCTTGAAGCTTCACCTACGAAAATTTTGTAATGAAGATCATTGGGCTCTTCTATATGGACCCTGTCATCTATATTTTCATGGACATAGCCTAATCCATTCAATGAAAGACCTTCAAATTTATTTCATAGCATAATTGGAGACTCATTCCTTGGAGCATGACCCCCTAACTTACTAATCTAGACATTATCACCCCTAGAAGATGCTTCTTACCTATGTTCAGCAGCCCACTACCCAAACTAACCACTGGTGCATAAGAAACATCAAAAAAGTTATCTTCTCCACTCACCACCTAATCCACAGATGTAACACACATCCGTTTGTGGATCACAAGGATTAAACAACTTACGGATAGAGCTCGTTCACCCTACAACATAGGCATTGATAATATCAAAACAACTAGAGGAGCTAGCCGAATCCTTTCTTAACCTAAATAATATATTATATACCTTTTTTTCGTGAATCATCACTGCATGTTCCCATTAACCACATCAATACATCTCATATGAACCACTAAGACACTAAACTTTCATTCCACTTCAATTAACTCATCATTCACCAAATTTCTATGATCTAGTGCATCCTTCTTCTTTATTTAAATGTTAGTAGCCACCATATTACTAACACTGGGTTCCAAATCCATCTCTTTATAATTCTTCAGTTTCCTATCCGCTTGCATTGCACCTTGAATATAAACAAAAATTGGATGCCTCAAATGCCTACCAACTAAGAAATAATCAATCCATGATTTGAAGACAACAACCTATTTTCACTTATACTCTTCACCAATGACAACCCAAACCCAATCGACTAGTGGTTTGGATACATCCACCTCCACTCAAATCTGAGGGTGAATTGGGTGGAAAACCAATTGAGATATAATATTAGCACACATGAACAACATTCCCATATTGACCTAAATTTTGAAGATATAGGGTTTTTCAAATTGTAGTGGTAACTGCAAGAAGCTAATCCAAAATAAACAGAGGGTGCATCCTTTTTGATCTGAACATCAAAATTCTAACAGAAAAGGAAGAACCTACAACTGAGGCATTTTTGCAGAGCATATGATAGTGCCAAAATCATGTCGTCCTCCATTTCAAAGTGAACCATCAATTGAATCTTGTCATGAAGACCCACAAAATCTTGATAATGAATCCCCTGAGAATCAAAATCGAACACATCAGAGATATCCATTGTATGTCATCATTGTCGAAACTGAGACACAATAGTATGGTTACAGAGGCTAGAAGCTTCAAAAAAATCCTAAAGTGATTGGGGCAGTTGAGGCACATCATTAAGATAACATGAAACCTTTAGACTAAGAAAAAGTACGTGAAATATTTAGTCAATATTCCAGATTGGAAAATTGTGTAAAGCACCGAGAATGGGAAAGAGGATCCTTCTCCCCCTTTCGACTGGTAGGGACATGATGAAGCTATCCCAAACCATGATTGGGTGTTTCCATCGAACACCGCCAGCTAAGATAGAGATCCAAAGAAGTCATAATAATCATACTAATGCACCTCTGATAAAACATCATAACCCTTATGATGCAATATTTAGTGTTTATGGATTTATATTTTATTTACCTAAAAATTTCAAACATGCAACAACTAGGCATTACATTTTTTCAATTCCATATACAATAAAGTTATAGAGTCAATGATGTTGGAAACCATGGAATATGAATTTATGTCATATTATGTTAATTAGGTATATTAATATAACTAAAATTCTTTGACATAATTTTTCAATTGGAAGTTCACCTAGTTTGAGATATTTAATTATTGGGTCCTCTAAATTACATGTAGATATACACCATAAAACTACATATGATTATTTTTAAAGTGTATGTAAAAAATACAAATCATATACCAGTATTTCTTACAGAGCCATATATTATATAGAAGATGTTGAATATACTATATAATACATGTACAATGTTTTTAGGATTATTCTCACTAAATATTATCAAAATGGGAAGCGTGTGGAAAAATTAATTAATAGAAGAGTTGTTTTTTAAATTTCAAATATAGAGTAGGATTAGGCTCCCATTTACATTTTTATAATATTATAGAGGGTGTTCCATCTCAAAAAAACTACAAATAAAATAATTATGAAATTTAATGTAATATTATATCTAACCTAAATATCAAATTCACATTGTAATTTGTTTATAGGATGGTTTCAAGATGCTTGAAGATAACTCCAATAAAGGTTATGTGATGCTTTGGGTAAAACCCAAGTTCCAAAATCAACAATGGACTCATATTACTTATATGAGCTGATTTTTTGGATTTATTACTCAATATAGAGAAATATATTCATGTGTGATATTAATATATTAAATAGATTTATTATATCAACACTAGGATCACTTAAACTTGCAATATCAGGTCATCTCAGTGCCTCCCTCATAAAATATTATTAGATATATTCCAAAGCATTACATGAAAAAATGGAGACATTAAATTCTCCCCACCTTAGGTATTTACATCCAATAAAAACATACTAAAAAAGATGCAGGTACTAAGATAAGATCTTTGTCTCACTCTCCCAGGATCTCTCTTATAGATTCATGTGTAGCTGCTGGACATGGATCAAGGGAATCACTCCACCATGGTGGATCTTATCCTTCCTATTCTGGGTATCTTTTCAGTACACTACAAATGTTACCCGATGATCAATTTATATCCCACCCCTTTTGATAAAATGATACTTCTCGTGCACACACCTACTCATCTGAGAAATGTGAAAGATATCTTGTACACAACCTAAATGTGGTTTTATGAACAAGTTATATGATATATCACTGATCATAAGTAGTATTTGGTAATGGTTGATGGTTTTCAAAGATAACATTCCACACAAGATAAATATCTATAATCCATGTTGAGGTGAGACCTTCCGAAATGCATGGTATCCTTCCTTTAACAACTATTGCCCCCACCATCGATCCACATTAGATTATAATGGATCTTGGTAGTCTTATTATTGTCATGGATGATCAACACTTTCAATATCATCATTCACTCCAACTTTGGTCCCCCAAGTACAGACTCAACTATATCAATCCAATATAGTGGTGTCCTTTAAGGTTATATATACAAATCATAGAATGGTTCCATACCAATCGTGAAATTTTCGTTTTTTGTATATAAAATCAACAAAGGATAGTGTTTTCTCCCAATTTGAGCTAAATTACAACATTTAATCCCTCTATATGTCTTCTAGATCCTGAATGGTTTTCTCAATCTGGCTATCAATATATGGGTGAAACTTCATGCTCGAATAAAACCAATTCCCAATTGAATTCTCCGATCCTTACTATAATCTCAATGTGATATGAAATATTGAGTCTAATATATTACTTTATACTTTTCCATTCCATAGTTTTGGAAATCACAAGTATTTAATTAAATCTATGTTTACTAACTTTATATATCCCAATTGTTTTTAGGATGTGTTGGATCATAAAATTCATGCATACAAGATTATGGTAATATAATTAATTTGATAAAGGAAAAAAATACTAATTAATACTGATGAAAATATAGGTAGAGTGACTATGAATCCTAAATTCCCTCACAGAACGCTGCTCTGCATGACATTCCACCTCTCTACAAAGAACCCACGAACAGAAATGTTTCGCAGAAAACGGTAGAGTTTTTGGTGCCTTAAAAAATATACAAATTTGTGTATGGTAAGGGGTTGTGGTTTTCACCCACACACACAACCCATACCATCATACTATATTGTCTTGGGGAGATGTAGTACCATAGGCTCCCAAAAATGAAACAAACTAATTTTTGAATCTAAATGGGTACTCATGTGTCTGAAAAGGACACCTACTAACTGATTCCTTCATGGGCTTCCTCAAAATATTCTTTGTGGACCGCCATATATGATTGACGATGATGGTGTCTAGTCCCTATGATCCTCTTTAAAAAAGTCCCCATGGGGGACCCAAAAGACACACACACAAAAAGAGGGAATAATGGAATGGAGGAAAGAAGAATGAGCAGGGGGAATTTGAAGCACTACAAAACCAAGATCACCTTTGAAAATTCATAAGAGGTATAATTCACCGCATAGTAGTAAGGAGGAAATAATAAATCATTTGGTGATCCTCAAACCAAAAACCCTATATAGTCATGATCCCAGAAGACATAAAATTGATGGCCCCTATGTCGAAGAACACACCACATCCAAAAATGCTTTGTAGGTAAAACCATCCCATTCTTATTAAATCACTACATAGATAGAATATGGCCCCACATAGAAATATTTTATTTGGACAAATCCTAGGCCCAAATATAATCATGATATGCATTTTGAACCCTGGGATTCATAGAAACATGCTACATGGAATGTCCCCTCATTCACGTTGAATCATGCTATATGGAGGGAACCCCATCCCATGTGAGAACCTTCTATGTGGAAAGGGGAATCGTAGGGTGTTCCATCCTCAAACTATCATTTATCCCCTCATTAAAGGTGATGGAATCCACATTGGCCCCTATAAGAACCAATCTAACAAAATCTGATCAAGAACCCTTCCAAACTGACTAGATATATGTGATAAAATCATTGTGCACACTTGCATGTCCTTTTGAGTTTACATACCCATGATAGGAAGAGTCTTGGGTGTAATCCCCATAGCAAGGAGGATACTCAAAATGTTTCCAACTGTACACTACCATGGAAACAAGGGTTTTGAATGTAGGACTCTCCTGTGAACCTCCCTATTCTCGAGATCATACAGAATTGATGTTAGTTCCCTTTGATGAGGGTTAATATTGAAAATTTTTAGACTTTCCATGAGACAATTTTATGAAACTCCTCATGTGGTAATCCACCCACATGGTGTATTTCTAGATACCAATCATAAAATCTTTGAAGGTCCATATTCCCAATGAAGAAGCAAAAAATAGGAAGCTATCATGTATAAGCCCTATATTGAATCTGATCATGTTAATTCTGTTTATAATGGGTCTCCCATATGGTATAAACCCACAACATCAATAAAAGTTGGAAGCTTCCACATGTAGGCACCAATAGTGGGCCTTTATTGGGATTCTTTTAATGTGTAAGTCACAGTCATACCAAACTACAAGGAATTTGATTCCCAAATAATAAGGATGAACAGGAATCGTCACTGAGGTTAAAACCAAACATCTGAATCCACCATAATGTTTTCTTAGACACATTCTCGATCAGTCTATATTCACCCATGTGACAAAATGACTTCTGGGTACCTCATTCCCCCACAATATAAGTTTGAAAGAATCCATAGGAAAGTGAACTTTTTCCTGAATTTCCTAGTCAAATGACGTTAAATTTCATGGTTGTTTCATTATCATATTTCCTTAAAAATGGAGGTTTCTAGTTAATCATCATTAAATTGTGTGGGTTCTGATTCTTCTTGAAAAAATATGTAGGAAACCCATCTTATGGGTTTGATCTTAAAATTTAAACATCTCTCATCCCCCATAGATGTAGATAAACTCTAGAGCACCTCATCACATGTCACAAAACTAGTTTCATCCCCCTAAATGACTAAATAATACATAATATATCCAAAAGGGTATCATATATTGAGAACTTAAAATAAATATGGATCTCTCTTTTGATGAAGAATCTCATATATATATATATAGATGAATCAAAAGTCATGAATAGTTATAATGGATCATTACCTCATGGTAATCCATAATATATGCACTTTGGAATGAAAATTGTTTTCATGAACAATACTTAAATATATGAAAGGGTCCAAAAATAGGCAATAGTTTGCCCTAAATTTCTGCGATGAGACTGAATTCCCATCAACTTAACCAATATGATTTTTTAAGTGGCATTCTCTAAATCACCCATGAACACCTTCTTTGGGACTGTTAGTCTATAAATCAAGGATGTGAGAGCCTTTGATAATTTCTAGCCCCCTAAAAAACCCATTGGAGACCATTAGAAGATGTTATACGCTGTAACAGTGGTTTCACACCATTTGACCCCTATAATCAGCCAAACATTAATTACTTAACTATGAAACCTCTTATGTGAGATAGATAGAGTATAATTATCAATATCAATCAGGACATATATACATACTTATATCCTAGTGTAGGGTGCATACCACCATTTTTAGAAAAAAAATTGTGAAAAAGATGTGAGTCCTTAATCATGTTGGATGATTTATCTTGCTTTAAGCCCCTTTTGCATCCAAAGTGAAATAGAGATGGATAATATCATCAATTACACATGTGACAATGAGATGTAAATTTTATGAGGTTTTTTGTATATATCTGTCAAAAATAATATTGTTACTCTTCAGATATTCCCCAAATCCAATGAAATATAGAAGGTTATCTCAGAAATTCATGTCATTAAATAAAAAGATGGTTGGGTCCTCAACCAAGCAGGGGACTCCATCAACCACCCAACATATCCAATGTTGATTTTCAAATGCACTATTCATTGAATTCCACCACATTGGTACTATTACCACCATGGTAGAAGTAAGAGATGCCCTCAAGGAAATTATACCCCACCATCCATCTATATAGAGATGACATGCAGCCTAGAAAAGGCGTCCCTACTAGAAATCTCCAACCATTTTAGAAGCCTGTCCCTATAAGGTGACAATTATTGTCTCCCGTTCATTAGGGAGGCTGATGAAGTCGTCACCTATGATTTCACCCTTATTGAATAGGTGTCTGACCCAAGGATCCCTATAGGAAATAATTGTCGCCAGTTCCATGCGACATGATATTCTCACTCAACAATAGACATCGCCTGGAGGGATCCTGCTGAAGTACAACAGATTTGGTTACCTCCAGCAGTCCTCCAAGGGAGACGATTAGAAAATATAGAATAATTCCTTACCCACATTCCTAGTGAAGAATTATACCATATAAATATATTAGTAAATTATAAGTAGCCACATATTTCATCCCCCTATTTTAAATCCATCCATGAAAAGATGACAAACAATTACGAGTATGTGTATGTTTCCACTAATACTTACCAAACCCTCCATGAATGTAGGTTAAAAAATAACAGGAAAATAATAATCCCTACTAATGAACATGAATCCCACCAACAAAATATGACAAAAACCAGCTATGAGCATGTATAATTTTTTACTTATACATATCAGGCCCTTCATCAAAATATAGGATGGAAATGAGGAGGTGAAAATCCTTACTCATAATTGTGAATCCCACCACTCAAACAACATGTAAAACAAATAAATGAAAATTCAAATTTCTGAAAATATATTAAAATTCTGTCAGAAAAATATTGTATAAAATGAGAAGTTGAAAATTATTTCTTGAAAATTTGAAGCTCACCAATAAAATATGATGAGAACTAGTTAAAAAAACTATTGTATCTTAGATGAAAATTAGGGGAATACCCATATGATTCCCCTACATGAAAGAACTATCAGTATTCACTGATAGGAAAGAGAGGACTAGAGTAGAATGAAATCAAATCTCCTAATGAGAATCATGGTATCCCTACTATTTAGAATAAGATAAGTCAATAATAAGGTCTCCCCATTACTATTGTTTGTTGTAATGTTCATACCCATGACATAAACTATAGATATTCTCTATACAGTATAACATCAATCTATGATGGTAGTCCTCTCCATGATAGTGTCAACTGTGAAGGTCCTCCGCATGGTGAAATCTCATGTCAGCAAGAAGGTTCTCTTACTTTTATCATCCTACCTAAAGGTCCTATATAGAGTATATGCTACATTAAATATCTAGGAAGTCAGACATCAAGCTTTTATGGTATTCCTCACCATTGTGGAACCAACTATGAAGGCCCTCCCCGCAACAATTCCACAAATTCATAAGAAGGTGCTCAACATTCCCATTCAAATATCGGAAATAAATCATATGATGAGGCTCTTGGTAAAATTTGGTAACACACATTTATGTCCCTTCCATTGACCAGTGACATCATTTCTTTGTAACACCCCAAGATTCCATGGTATTTTACTTCTTAACAATTCAATAGCTTGTGCTACACACAACACTGAGTTCAAGCGCCCAACCACCTATCAAACTATCCATTTAAAAAGAAGTTATGAATATTATTAACCAAATTTTGAATTTTATATATCTTATATAATTTTAACAATCATATTGTATGTTTAATAGAAATAATATAAGAGTAAATATAAATTTTACGATAAAAGAAGTAATTTTCTAAAATGAAAATTTACCACCTTTTAAAAGAGAACATTTTTTAAATACTATATTTTAACATTTTATATATTAAATTCGTAAAAATAAACTTATTATTTAGAATAGATAGATGAAAATTCCAATTGGATAAATGTTTTGGTGTTTTTCAGAACAGTTTCATATTTTAATGAATAGTGAAAAATACTGTAGTATAATTCAAAACTGCTTTTTCATCTAAATTGTTTATATAGTAAGGTTATCGTTTTATGTAGTTTTAAAGATTATTATTTTTATATGTTATTATAATTTAGTCCAATTTTATTCCTTAAAAGTAACTTAAAATTGAAATTGGGTATAAACTCATGTCGATCTTTTGAAAGTTTTTACTTCTTGAAAACATATTTTCTGGTTTTGACAACTAGAATTAATTTTAAATTAAATTGAAACAATGTTTTTTTTGAATTTTGAAAAATTAATTAAATATTTGGAATCATATAGATCAAATGGTGTAAATAGATTCATTTTTGTTTTGGACATTATGAATAGTGACTTCTTTAATTATTTTTATTTACCAGTGATAAAGAATAAATTTGTTCAATAAGGGTAAAATACAATATTATAATAAGATAAAACTAAACTAAAATGTTTTTTAATCCTATTGAATGATATATGGATGATAATGGGAATCCTTAGGTCAATTTTTGGGACCCCATTGATCCACTTGGGTGTGAAAATGACATGTTATTAAAATTAATTTAAAATAAAGGGAAATAATACATAAAAATGTACATTATTATTAAAATAATTTTAATATGAGTTATATATGTGATATATTCACTTATAAATATTAATTAAAAATATAAAAATATTGCCAACATCATTTTATTTTATTTGTAATTTTTTGAAATTAAATAATAAAATTTATTTATGATAGAATAGTGGTGCCGTATTTTCCTTATTAATGAACTGATCAAATAAATGACATAATATTTATTAAAATAAATGTAATTTGATAATTTTTATTCTAATTTTTTTTTCTGAATATGACATTAATATTTTATTTTATTCATTTTTTAAGGAATAAATTTCTCATAACTTTTAAAAAAATCAATTAATAAATTCTATAAAATTGACATAAAAGAGTTTTTAAAATAAATAATATTTTATTAAATGATATAAAAATCCTTAAAAACATAAAATTAAAAAATTGTCTTACATAAAGTGAGAAAATTCATTAATCATCCAATTTAGGTACTCTTAAAATTTATAGTAACTATATTGACCTATATTATAAAAATACAAGATGACACAGTAAGGGTTAAACTGGTAAACACATGGTCAATCCCAGAAGATAAGGTTAATTTCATGACCTAATATTATCAAAAAATTATTGGAAGAGTGTATTTCAGCCCAAACTAATATTATCATCTAAATAAAATAATTTGGATCTTTTATAAACCTAAAATTAATTTATAATAAATTTACACTTCACGATTTTCCAAAAGTTTCCTATACCTTTTTTATAAATGGGCACTTCTCCTTCTATTTTATTAACACCTCCAAAGCACTTTGGATCAGCCAAAACATATAAAAATCTCCTACCAACTTACCTCACATAATCACAGATGTCACACTTTGGTATTAAAACCCACTTAAAGAGCCCTTTTGTACAAATCAAAATCAGACACCTGAAGAATAGACAATCATTTTATCCCTTTTTTCAAATTTCTTTTGTTCTTATAATTCCCCTTCCTAGGATGATACCATAATAAAAAAATATGTACAGAATATAATATATGTTTATTTTTTTTAATGATTATGGGACAATAATTTTACATATTTTACCCATCCTATGAAAAATAATACCACCATGTGTGCCTAGGTATGACTAACCGTCTCTACACCATAGTGGAAAATATTTTTCATCTATACTTTAAATCAATGGGTATAATGTTGAATATAAATGACATAAATAATAAATATACATTTAATTATTTCTATAAAATTCATATTTCATACAAATTCATACCATTAACCCATTAATGAAATGATATCGTTCTCATGTGTGCATACGACATACCGTCTCCATGATGCGATAAGACCCACCTTCCACGTTCACCATCCAAGAATGGTTATAAAAATATATATTTTATGAATAATTTTGAAATATATGATAGAATAAGGATACTTATAATATATATATTTATATATATGTACTTATATTTGATTCACTTACTTCCATTCAAAACGATAAGAAAATGGAAACACTATTCACGCGTACGTACGGTCTACCACCTCCATGAATGATGTATTCCATTTTATGCATATTTATATTATGAATATATATATATATATATAATATTATAAATTTTTGTGAGTAAGTTAATCTTGATATATGTAATATGATCAATAATAAAAAGTCAGAATACTTACGATAAACAAAGTGATTATTACCCGAAATTTTGCATTAATATGGAATTGATAATAAAAGGGTGATATAAAATCCTAAAAGTGTCATATATGGTATCATAAATATCATAATGATTTTTATTTAGGTTAATAATATGTTTAAAAACATTATACATGTGTTTTGGACACGTATTAAGAGTATCATATGTAAGGAAAGGTTTACTTCTTCAATCTCATTATTATCTGGGATTTTTGAAGTGTTATTATTTACTGAGACATAGTTATCATCCATGTACATGTTTCATAAAAATGTTTTCAAAAGAAATATTTTAATGTTTTATGGATGAGAATATTTAACCAGAACATCATTTTAAATGTTTTAAATATTTTTTTTCCAAATCTATTTAATTAATTTCCATGTTTTCAAAATGCTTTCAAAGATTTATTTATATGGACATGATTGTGTTAAAATGTTAATTAAATTCCAAAGATTCATATTTTTATCAGATACATTGAGTCCAAAATCTCTATTAAATGACTTTATAAATTTTGTGACTTCTAAAGGAAATTTTTTTCAAATAGTTTTAATGATTATTTTCATCTATGTCAACATCCTTTATTAGATATTATTCTTAATTCAGGATGAATTTTTATAATACAATATTCCATATTGTGTTAAATGACTTATGACATGTTTGACTATGGATGTGATATATTTATACCATTCATGGTTTATGGTTAAGGTACTAGAATTTTGTATGCTATTTTAATATGAATGTTTATATTATGTTTCACCGTTTTCATATGAGGAATGCATTGGACTTATTAAGGGACATGAAGGGCCGGCTATAACCCCTAAATTCATCAGTTGGTCTCATGAGAAAGACTAGATATGGTCTTTTCCAAGGCATTGGAAATTTATTTTTAGATATGGATTTTGTTGTGAATATAACCATTTATTTTTAGATTCCTGGGCTGAGACCTCGATGGTATGATTCAGATGTTCGGAATTATTCATTCCCCCATTATAATATTAGTTATTGATATTGCATGTGATTATTCAACTAGTATAATATCCATGTGAAATTTTGAATGGATTTTTTTTTGATTTATATAAGTGTTATTGTGCTGAAGATTATGTTTAAAAGGACACTGTTCTAGGTTTATACCTTTCCTTAAAAGATTATTATTATTTATTATAGATTCCACTATATTATTTATCCTTATTGAGCATCTGAGATCACTATTTTCTTATGTGTAATTTTCCGAGGATACCAATAAGTATTTTATAATTGATATACATAGTTAAAATCAGGGAATAATGTCATTATCAAAAGATCATCGGTGCTATGTTTTATGTTAGGAATTGTAATGTAAAGATCATGTTTGTAATATATTTTCCAAGACTTCTAAAATGATCGGTCCATAGGGTCTTGATTTCTTCTAATCAATCCAATGTATTAAAATAATGCACTAGATCTGGGTGACTGAGGTCGAGGCATTATAGTTGGTATAAGAGAATGTTTAGAAAAAACCTTGGAAATAGATTTATAAATCTTATATTAGGGATCATAACCCTAATATATACTTTGAGGATATGTATATAGTAAACCCATATAATTTTGGTAATGATAATCGATAACCTAGGAATAAACCTAAGATGTTATTGATTGAAATTTCCTTCTCTTGATTATGTGGGTTTCTTCAACGGGATGTGTTTCTCACCCTATGATTTTTGGTCTTATTTTATGGAGGAAACCAGAAATAATTGGATTAGCATTGAGTTTGATGGAAAATATGGGGAGTCCAACCAATGGTTTCAGCTTCACATGCTAAGAACATATGCCCGTTTGAACAATTTGTTAGTGAGTCATCTGTCTGTTGGGTATCCATCTATCTATCAGTGTCTGTGACTCATAGATAGATAATTTTAGATTTTCTAATTGTATTAAAGTTCATAAAAGGTAGAGAGTGTTAATACACATAATTACACATAGATAACTAGTTATAATCTTGTTTACACATAAACACACAAAATATTTATATAATTGAAATGGTCTGATAGAAAAGATAATGCTTTGACATAATTCAAGATCTTCAACATAATTAGGGTTATTTAAAATAATTTATGATCTTCTTCATGAGGTATATTATATGTTAAAATATGACATGATTTTTCAATATTAAAACCATTATAGTAAGTGATAGTGGCCAATAGTATAATTGGCCCACAATCTCCCCATTTTTGATAATCACAAATCATGGAATTATTAAGTACCTTTAGAGAATGATTAATTAGGTCATTAATAATGCCTTAGTAATGTTTCAGTTATGATCTCACCCTTTCGGTATTAGTAAAATGTGAAAGGGGAAAAACGAAATGCATAAAATTAGGAACAATGAAATTTCATTTATAAGAAAAATTTACTGAAATACCAACAATAAAAGCACTCAACCCTATAAAAAATAATTAATCCACACTACTTGGAAGGGTAAAGGGGTTAATTACCCTTATAATAAGGATCATGGTATGGTTAAGTAGAACATTTAGGCTAAGAAGTAGGATGGTCTAAATGTATTTTTATAGGAGGTAGAGGCACTCATTTAGGAACTATAGAAGCTGGTGTAGGTCTTTGCTTAGAAATAAGCTTAGGACGATCAAGCTCTGTAATGATGGGTCTTATTTGAGATAAGGCCTATGAAATTGACATCTGATCTTGGGAGAGCACATAACATGTTGGTCAAAGTGGTGCATCAATCAGCACAACAATGACTTCACTTTTGACATGGAGATATGGATTTAACATTTTTAAGAACTGTTCAATGATTTAACCACTATATTTCATTTACTTTTCAAAATCATAATTGTTTTTTTGGAACTTGTACTATAAGGGATTAAATTCGCTCATCTTAGGAATCTAATACTTAAATGCATTTTTCACTGGATTAAGATTAATATTGGTGGAAAAAAACTTAAAAAACAGTTCATTTGATGTCTTATGATGAGTTTGGAGGAAAAACATTACTTCTTTTGGACATATATTCCTGATTCTATAAATCACTCCTTGTATAATACTTCGCATGGTTATGAAAATTATATTAATTTTCCTCAATCGTGGAAACAATGGAAAATAAATCTTTCAACTCTTATTTCAAAACTATACTCACAGTATCAAGATCCACAGATTATATAAGGTGAACAGGTGGAGCAGACGTTGAAGAAATAACTAAGGAGGAAATTTCCTTATCTAAAATTTTTAGTTTGTCAATGTAAAAATAATTAATATGAGAAATAAGAGTCTCGTTTCTTTTCATGACACATTCAATTGAATTTATGTACATAGTGGTAAAATCATTGATTCAAGTGGTTTATTCCATCATCTCATTCCCATGAATGGTGTTGCTTATCACAATTGTTTCTATTGTTGTAATAAAATTTGGAAGAATTTTTTTTATCACCTTCTAGGAAACTGAAGTCACATTATATTTAGATAAAATCTATGAGGTAGGAGTAGAACTAGATGTTCCAGCTTTCTTTACACCTTTAACCATATACCAAATTGCTTTCAAATTTTCATTTAGATCATTGTTCTCTCTCATGGCTTCATCAATCTCATATATATCATCTGAGAGTGTATTGAGTGTCTTATGGAGGAACATATTTCATGCTTGAATGTTTCAAAATAAGCCTTAGTGGCATAGTCACAAAAATAGATATCAACCACTAGTTCCCTTATAGAAGGCACAAATATTTCATCATTTGAATCTTTATAATCTAATCCTAGTGCCATATACCCTGGATTCCTCACCCATTGATATATTATATCTGAATCCAAATGAGTAAGAATATCATGCCTTAATATTCCAAGTTGATAATATCCATCATCTTCTATTAATTTTCTTGATACCCCACTCAATGTCAGCCTTCCTGGTAGTTTTCCCCCACACTTAATGCTTCATTTTGAAGTTTCTTCTCTTTATGTAGTGTTCTTTTTATAGTATATATAGCTTTAGGAACTGGTTTGAATGGAGAACCAATTTAATCTTGAACAACACCCTCAACAAATGCACCAACATTAGCTTCAACAATCTCTATACTAACTATATCTGGATTCCCATCAGGATGACGATATTCAATCTCATTGTTAGTTTAAATAATTTCTTCATTATCATCATCTCCATCCTTTTCATCTCCAATTTCATCATCAAATTTCTCATCTTCTTCTTCCCTACATGATATTGGACCACTTTCACTACTACCAGCTTCCTCTACTTCATCATCATCTTCACTTGATTCCCTGACATATTCTACACTTCCTTCAAATTCTATTTCATCACTTTCAGTATATTGGGGAATATGTTTAGGAGAAGGTAAGTCAAATGGTGGAATATAAGGTAATATAGATACTCTTTTTGTTTTTCTTGTTTTGTCTAGGTCTCATCTATTATCAATTGGTGATCCCAAATCTACAATACTAGTATCTTGCTCCTCCTCCTCGTACAAGGAATAAATCACTTGATCATCTAGACCGCGGCTAAGATCCAGTAGATTCCTTGGCCTAAATAGATTACCTATATTATTTATCTATTCATACATTCTATCATTATCACGGACTCATTCCTTCTTCCCTGTATACTAGTTAATTTTCATTCTTTAATATATTTCATAACTTTAGTAGATTACACTACATTTAGTAACCACTACATCATCACCATCCCTTACACTACCTTAGTCTTTTTTCATTGCTAAAATAATTTTTGATTAGAAAATAGAATTTGACTTACAAATAGGTTTTATCATCTCATTAATGTGATCCATCAAATATCTGCACAAATTCCATTTAAATATTTTCTATATAAAATACACAAAGTATATTTCCTGGTATTTGAAAGAAGCAAAGTAACCTTTCCTAGGAAATATCTAAGGCTGAATAAACATAAATAGAAATATGCACTCAATATTTTACTATAATACAATGGGAATATTATGTTCCTCATTTCTGGTTAGCTCTTTCAGAGCTATCCGATAACAAATTAATTCAATTTCAGGTGGATAAGTTCCTTGATAATCATCAAACATTACTTCATGCGGAACCCTAAGACATTCATCCAAATGTATTGAAGAGAAAGTGATAACCTTATCATTTATTATCAACTTGATTGAGGTGACATCACTTCCTTCCAATAAAACTTCCATATTTATTTAAAATTCATATAACTACTTCACGTTGAAGTCTTTTTCAATGTTTGCGAACCAATCATACCATCACTTTTCTAGTATCACCTTTTATATCAATTACATGCTCTCTAAGAGACATTCCACTGGTACTTATTATTATGTGGTTACAACTTGGTTTTCCAGACTAGTATTTACAACATCTGATGATTTTATCCATTTACCTTTATGTTTCTTAGAAGCATGAGACTCACCATCTTCAATATCATGCTTCACATGTGCCATTATAATCAGTTCAGTCAGGAGGTCAGAAGGTGAAAGGTTGTGGGTAAAGAGAGAGAGCAGCGACCGAGAGAGTGTAGTAGTGAATTGGTAGAGTGGATCGATTCAAATTTATATTATTCAGGAATTTTTAGATTATGAAATCATTAAAACATGAACGAGATCAAAAATATTAATGAGATAGTGTCATTTTGAGAAAAAAATAAAACATATATAAACAATAACTCATAGGTGTTGGCATGATTGATTTTGCAAAACACTAATGGTGTGGGCATGACAGTCTTTTCATAACACTAATGGTGTCAGCATAAACGTCTTTAAACAAAACTAAAAGTGTGGATATGGAATTATTTGCATAAAACTAATGGTGTTGGCATGACAGAGGGTCAGTGTCATCCTGAAAGAGCATCGGCGTCAGCCTGACAATGATTTCAGCCTGCCATAGAGTCTATATTGTCTTGACAATAGGGTCAACATGACATTGCAAAGGTGTCATCATGACAACTGTGTCTGCATGACAACAGTTTCATCATAACATAATGTCTATTTCAACATGAAAACTTCATAGAATACGATCAATGTAATAGAAACACAAAGTATAATTGATTGATCATTCCAAACTCATGTCTGATGTAATTCAATCATTCAGAGTTCAATGGATTACTGGATATGTTAGCATACTGATACTGAGTGCCAATAAATTCTAAAATGATATCACACTTTTGATAATGATATCTCAAAAAGTTTTTTCTTACATATATATGTTTTTTCATAGAGTGAGAAACTTGATACCTTGAAATTTTAATATCACTTTTATTGTGAAAATTTATTGGTACATGTCTAAATTGATATCCATAGTCTAGAAAAGTGTGTTTCATCCAGAAAATCTTTGCATAACAGCTACTAGAATCTATGTATTCTGCATCAGTAGTAGATAATGCATCAAAATTTGTTTTATTATTACACCATGAATCCAAATACATTGCAAAAAAGTGACTTGTTCCAGAGGTGTGTTTTCTATATAACTTTAATCCACTAAATTCAAAATCAGAATAACTCATTATATCAAATAATTGTCTTTTAGGATAAAACAAAATTAAATTGATTGTACGTTTTAGTTATTTGGAAATTCTTTTAATATCATTTAAGTGACATTATTTAGGATTATCTTGAAAATGGACACAAATACACACACTAGAAGTTATATTTGGCATACAAGATGTTATGTAGAGAAAACATCGTATCATTCCAATATAAGTGGTTTGATCAAAATATTTACCATCATCATGAATATCAAAATTATAAGTAGTTCTTATTAACGTGTCCCTACTTTTCGTTCTATCAAGGCCAAATATTTTTAGGAGGTCTTCTTTTTATTTAATTTAATTTAAAATGATAACTTATTTATTTTGAAAAATATTAAATCTAATAAAGAATTTGATTTAACTCATCAAAATCATTTCAAGGTGTATTTGGGTCTCTTTACATGTTTCCAAACATTATTACTTTCAAATTTGAATAAGTTATTCTTGCATAACCATAACCAAAAATTATTCTTTAATTGAATAATTGATGTTTTTATGGTCAAACATTGAGAAGATTGTTTGATGTTCAGCCTGGTTTCTAAGAGAATATACATTATGTGTCCCTTTATCTGTGTATCCAAAAAAAGAATATAAAGGATTGATTTGGAGGGTTCTAAGTGGTCTAGAAAAGGAGAGGCTAGTAACTTCAGGTTCATCTACAGGTCAGAGTTCATCATGTTTAGATTCTTATAAATTTCCAGAATAATTTGATTTAATAGATTTCTTGAGAAGAGGATTAGATGATTTTTCATTTATGTCCAGGTTTGAAATTTTATCTTCAAGGTTGTCTAGAAAGGTATTAGGTTCATGTGGATCTGTTTCATCAAATTTGATTTTAAAAAAGTCATCTACACACTTGGTTATTTTATTAAAGTCTCTTTAGATTCTAATAATGGTTGATTAATCTATGAATATTCCTCCATCACTCTAGGGTGAGAATTTGTAAAGATTGTCCTTTTTATTATGTAGATAGACTTTGCAGCAAAACACATTGATGTAACTAACATTGGGTTTTATATTGTTCCACAACTCATATTGTGTCTTATTGATGATTTCTCTAATTAAGACTCTATTAATTATATAGGAAGTTGTATTCATACCCTCAGCTGAAAAGTAAACAGGTAGATCATAATCATTAAGCATTGTTATATAAATATATTTTAAGGTTTTATTTATTCATTCCACAACCCCATTTTTTATGTGTCCTAGGGGTAGAAAATTTATGACTATAACTATTGTGTATAAAAAATGATTCAATGTATTTATTTTCAAACTCATGGCCAAGATCAATTCTTAAGGATTTTATTATAAATCCACTTAGAGTTTCCACTATTTTAGCATACATGGTTAAGTAAGTAAATGATTCACTTTTGTGAGATAAGAAATAGGTCCATGTATACAAAAAATAGTCATCTACATGAACACAAATATGGTGCTTCCCACTAAAATTGGAAACATGAGATGGTCCAAATAAATCAGTTTGAAACAACTCTAATAGTTGAGAAGTTGTAACTTCTTTTATTGAATTGATAGATTTTTTATAATGTTTACCTTTTTAACAAGGATTATAGACATTATCATTTGAAAAATCAAGTTTGGGTAGATCTCTGACTAATCCTTTTCTAGTAATCTTTATAAGAGATTGTATATTGTAGTGTCATAATCTCCTCTTCTAAAACCAAAAAACATTATATAAGGCACTATAATAAGAAACATTTTGAGAGACTAAAGAACCTATGTTAACAAAAAATACATATTCGTTTATAAAATCCGAAAATACTATTTAATTTTTCTTGTTAAAAACAAGTAAAAACATCATTTTCTAATTTTATATAAAATACATCATCACATAATTGTTAAATACTAAGAAAATTGTATTCCAATCCATTAAAAAAGAACTTTTAAAATTAAAACTGAGTTGGAATTACCAATCAGGTCTAAGAAAATTATTATTCCTTTAACATTATAACCAATGGTGACATATATACCATAAAAAATTACTAGGTTTTTGAAACCTGAATAATGTCTTGTCATGTGTCTTGAACATCAACTTTCCAAGTACCAGTGAATCTTTCAGGATCACTTAAAACAAATTTCCTACAAAAAAGCACACAAAAATTGATTCTTGTACCAAGACTTGTTTGGGTCATGTGACATTAGTAATATGGTATTTAGGTACCCACATTGTCCTTATGGGTTTCCTATAATCATTATGTAACATGTATGAAAAATAGACTCTATTTTGGTTAAAAAAACAAGTGGTAGTAAAAGATTTTCCATAATTGGAACTAGCATCAGAATTTTTCATTTTAGGTAGAAGAACAGATTTTCTAGATTTAGTTACCAAAGGTGTTTTAGATTGGTTTCTCTATCCATACTGATATCCAATACCAGAAATGTACTTATGATCAATTTATTTACCAATAATTTGAGTAAGAGTATTTTACCCATTGGTAAAAGTTTCTAGATATTTCTTCAATTTCTCATTATAACTTATTAATTCATTGTTTACTTTGATTAGTTGATTATTATTTTCCTTTTAAGTAGTAATAATAGTTATAGTGAGATCATGGTATTTATTAAAAATTTATATTTATCTTTTATTTCATTATAGGTGTCTTTATCATGTTAAAATATTCAAATAATTTATCACATGTAATTTTATTGGAATCACTTTCATTTTAAAAATAATTGGAATTGTGTGTAAGAGATTCTAAGGTTACCTCATATATGTTTGTCATAAAACCAATATTTTTTGGTTCATATTTCTCATCATGATATGGAGATGATTGAATGGATCTATCTTCATAGGAACTCTAGGTGGCCTTCCTATATTACATATACATCTTTTCAATGTTTTCTTACTTCTTTTTCTATTTTAATTTTGGATAGTCAGCATTGAAATATACTCATCTATTGCATTCATAGTAGACGATCTCCTATCATGTTTCCTTTATTTTCCAGTCCTTTTTCATGTTGGACTTATTATCATTTATTCCATTAAAAATAGGCTTCCTGAAAAAATTATTATTTCTATAGAATTTTATTGAATCTTATGGATAAATGAGCCAAAAATTCATCTATATGTTATGTTGATTCATCATTACTATAGATTTCAATATTGGGTATCACCTTCTCTTCTTTCCTTATTCATAGAGGTTATAGTTTTGAAAGCTATACATATTTTCTTAGGTTCCTCCTCTTTTACTTTGTGGACTTTCAGCTCTTCCTCATACATAATCAGTTTTATAATGAGTTATTTGATAAATGTTTTGATGATGTCATATTAATCTCTAATAGATATATAAGTTCCTCTCCATCTATGAGGTAATCTTCTAAGAGTCATCATAATTTGTTGTTTGGAAGTAACATCTCTTTCTATATAGAACATAGTGTTCACTATTTCATTAAACATAAGAAATATTTCTGAAATAGGATCATCAGGATTCATTTTAATGTTATTATATTTAATAGTATATGTTTTAATTATCATTTCATTAACACTATAAGTTCCTTCATTTTAAAATTACAATTTATCCCAAATTTCATGGGTAGTTTTACACACAAAAATTCTATTAAATTCTTAATCTCCTAGAGAACAGCACAAGGCATTCATGGATTTTCAATTTTTATTTTAAACAGTATTATTTGAGTCATCAAAAGTAGTTATAATAGTATATGTAATGTTTATACTCATTTACAATCAAAAACAAAATTTCAAAATCCATACTTACTATGTTATTTTTCATTTTAATTTTCCATTGTGCATAATTTGTTCTACTAACTAATGAAGGTATATTTGTAGAAGAACCTTCCATCATATTATGCATAATAAAATTTTAGAATAATATTTTTATGAGAAAAAAATTTAGTTTTAACAGAAATTTTATGATCATTGAAATACAACTAAAATTATAGTTGAAAAAGATTAAAAAATATTATAAAACCAAAAATCTCTAAACCTTTGATACCAAATGTAGGTCGGATTATAGTTCTCAAGAAGGGGTGGTGGGTGGTGGGGTGAATTAAGTAACAATAAAAATTTATATTAAAAAGGGTATACTATTATGTTCCACAATATTAAAAATTCAATTTCCCAATTAGCCAGTAGTGAATTTATAAGAGCATAATAGTTCAATTAGTTCCTCAAAAATGTCATTAGTTCTTTATTATATCAGTTTTATAATTAACACATCTTTTGAAAATATAATAATATGTAAAAAATATTATAAAAACTTGAAAAAATAACTATCAGGGTTCAATTTATGTTATGAAATATATGAAAAAATGAGTAAAAACAAAAGGTGAAAACCACCACAGAAATATAACAAGAGGTTCAATCTCAAAAAGAGACTTAATCCTCTCACTTGGTGATCAACTTCTACAGATAATTTTAAATTAAAAAATAGTTTGATCAACAACCTGGATCGGGGTTCACAATAATATATTTGTTGTTCAGGTCATTAGATTTCTACCACAATTCTTCTTTGGAACAAACTAATAGGTCATACAAGGACCTCTTCAACACTTATCAGTGGGAATAATAGGGGAAGCAGGCATGATTGTATGGATATCCTGTGTCCTTCAGTTTGATAATTGAGACAGTGTGTGCTTAAAATACATATACACACAATGATCAAAATTATGTAATAGTTCACACAATAGAGAAAATGATATGACAATGGATTTATATGGATCGGTGTGTCTTGAGATACATATCTTGACTCTTCAGATACATTTGAGATAATGTTTTAGTCCAATTTTGGATGTTCACATAAAAACATAGTGTCGTATTCTAGTTTCAATGCACAAGTATGGTACTACATGTATATTCTTTTCCTTCTTTGATTTGTTGATGTAGTGTTTTACTTCGATGTTTAACTCGGCTGAGAGTTTATTGTGTGTTTTTATTTTTGTTCTTGAGTTCACAATGGTTGCATGAGAGTTTCATATGTTCTTTATTATGTCTCCTTCTCAACAAGGCATGGACTTCCTTCATACAATGACTCACCTGATGTTTACCTTTTTAAACTTTCTAGATAGACAATGTGCATGTGGGGGTACCTCGTACCTCGTACTATCTACTTTCAAGTCAGAAAATAGACATTAATTATGTCAGAGTCATTAAATAAAACAAATATGACTGTCATAAAATAATATTAATAAATAGAGATTTAAATAATATGTTGGTAGGTTGTCCATCATGGACTCTTTTCAACGGTTAGTCCTTCTGTTAGTTAGTGAGACAATTGATCTAATGGGGAATAATTCAAATGGCGAGTCCTTCCTTCATTAGGTGATACAATTGATCTAACAGTGTCTCAATCCAATAGTTTTTCCTTATGTTAGTATCATCATGCAATGGTAGGTAACTTGGACAGATTATAGGTCGTCTATATCAGTGAGTCATATGCAACGGTGAGTCATCTACATCGGCGAGTCATATGAAATTGTGAGTTTTCTGTGTCGGTGATTCATATGAAATGGTGATTCATCTATGTTAGTGAGTCATATGCAATGGTGAGTCCTACCAATGGTTTCAACTTCACATAGTTTGAACATATGCCTATTTGAACTGTCTTCCAATGAGACATCTATTTGTTGGGGAGTCATCTACCTATTAGTGTCAGTGACTCATACATAGATAATTTTAGATGTTATATATGTATTATAGTTTTGAAAATACAGAGAGTGTTAATACTCATAATTACACATAGATAAATAATTATAATATTATTTTGACTTTAATACACATAAGTAGTTATACGATTGAAATGATATGATATACAAGAGAAAGGTTCGACATAAGTTAGGTTCTTTCAAATAATTTAGGATATTTGACATAATTTTGGTTCATTGACATGAGGTCAGATATATGTTTATATATGATAAGATTTGTGATAATTAAATCCATCATAGTCAGAGATAGGGTCCCGCAATATCTAGGGGCGAACAAATTTATTTTCAGAAATGGATTTGTATGAGGCCATAAACATTTTTTTTAGATGTCTTGGCTGAGGCCTCAATGGTATGTTTCTGATGTCTACCATTATTTATTTCCCTGTTATGATATTAGATATTGATATTTCATGTTATTTTTCACCCTGTAGATTATCCATGGAAAATTTAAAATGGAATTATTTAATTTATTCTTTCCAGATTTTAATGAATATTATGTTAAGAAGGCTTGTGTTTCAGTTTAATACCTTGAAATAAAATTTTATTCTTATTTATCAGAGCTTCCTCTATATTGTTTATCCATATTGAGCATATGAGCTCACCCCTTTCTTATTTTTTCATTTCCTAGGATTTCAAGAAGTGTTTTATGATTGACATAAAGGGTTTGGTTAGATGAATAATGGCGTTCTCAAAGGATTAACTATGATGTGTTTAATGTCAGAAATTGTCATGTAATGTTCATGTATGTAATCTATATTCCAAGAGTACTAAACAGATAAGTCCTTTTGGACTTGATTCCTAGTAATGAATCCAATTTATTAAAATAATGCACTAACTTTGGGTGAAAATGGTTGGGGCATTACATTTTCAACCATGGTATGGAACGGAACAACAATCCTCCTCTAAGACACCCCATATCATTCCTACACTAGTGATACCCCCATCACGCCACTACCTATGAAGAAATTACGAGGCAGCATCCAAATTGGTTCAATCAAGTTGAGGAGTCTCTAATGGAAGAATATAAGGACATGTTACTTATGAGAAGAAAATTGTCTAGTGATGATGCAAAATTTATTTTATGGCCCTCAAACACTTCCCAGTTTGACGTACCATGGGCATTGTCAAAAAACGACATATATGACATTCACCTCAATATCTTGACAATACCCCAAAAATTATATGAAAAATTATTTCACTTTGGTGTGTATGCAGACCATGTCAAAACAGTGGGGTATCTTCATATTCCTATAGACCTGGAAGCCCATCTGTCTATGAAAAAACCTTGACCAGTGAGGCTAAAGAAAGATATAGAACCATCCTACCTTAATGCACATTATATGTTGCATCGTCTCATCACTGATTCCGCATTTGTTGTTCATATCTATGGGTGGGAGAACATTGATCTTTACATTTCATCTCATGCGTAATCTAGACGAACCCATGGAAAATTTAATCTTGTAATTTCATTATCCAAATGAAACTATCAAGAAAATACCATACCCAGGAATGGCAACATGCCCAAGAAAAACCGAACTTGAATAAATATGAAAAGCATTAGGCTCGATGAGATAAATCCATAAATAATATTTTGTGTTATGAAACTAAGAACATTTATATGGATTACTTATAAATTGCAGAAAATCATTAACAATTGTCAATGTCCTCTTGAGATAATAGTTCCCATATTGATCAAGTATCACATCTGACTCATTCTCAAATAATTATACATGATATCAAAAAAGTAGTGACTGTAGAAGCCATTTACAAAATAAGGGATCAACACCATCTTGTAGGTATGATGTCTTTTTTACACAAAATTCCCCTGTTAGTTTAAAAAATATAGGCCATGGAATGAAAGGTATGAGAATTGAAGCAAACCCATACCACAGGGAAGGGGGAATTTTTTCCTCAACAACCCACCCAACAAACATTAGTTTTTTCTTCTTTGTGATTAGTAAAAGTAGAGATGTATACAAATTTTACAATCCTACGATATAGTCTCCTTATAGGGGAGGAATATGACCACACCGCATAAGGTCTCGCTCTGAGTCCCCCTTCATTGGAGATGAAGATATTAGGGGAGGCCCAATCATAATAGGAGCTAGACCTTTGGTTAGGCCCCTCGTCGCACCATCAATGTTATAGAAAATAATGGAAGAACCCATCAAGGTTTCCAATTGAAATAGTAAAATCAACTTGCACTTATAATAATCCACTTTGAACTAATAACGTTGAAATATTAATCAGGATATGAGTGTATATCAGATCTCTCTCGATAAGAAGGCATACCTGCATGGCCCAACCAACCAGGAATGGAAACTCTTTTAGCTCTAGTCATGGGGGGTTGATCCATCCTCATCAAATTCCATATCCCCTAAATATACTATGAATGATAATCCACCTAGTAGGAAAAAACATACAATAGAGATGAAGTATGACATCCTGAAATAGATAGCATTAGTAATAACAAAAATATTCATCATGGAAACCCTGAGTTTATCAAAAGTCATTGGGGAGGCACTCATCAATTCTTTTTCAATCCCCTAGGAGTTTGAAGCTGAAGTTGATCCTAAAGAGTTCTATTGAATAGAGATCAATCCATTGAATTTAAATTCCATTATCTACATTAAAAATCAAGGTGAATATTCCATCAAGAAAGGGCATGTCATACCCTTGTTTGTTTCCAGTAGGATAAATAATGTTGCTGTTGAAAAAAAATCATTGACAATGGGTTTGGAGATAAAAACCTTCTTGTGAAAACACTTCACTAGATGATTTGTCATGTCAATTTCCTATCAACTTCATACATGAAATTAAATGTCTATGAAAAATTTCTGCAGAATCCATTGGATCAACTCATTATCAATATATATTTTAGGGACCTCAATGGTGACTCAGATTTCTTGGTGGTTAGGTTGAACCTGACCATCAGTGCCTTGTTACATAGGCCCTAACTGTACCAACATGTGGAAATATCCTCTCCATACCATAAATACATCAAATAAAACACCAAAATAAAAAATGGGACATTTTATGTGGATAAGACCCCTTTTTAATTCAACAAGTTGCATTATATTGAAATAGGATTCTATCAAGTGAATGGGAAACAATCCCTTGTTGATAGTGTGGAATGGGTCACTACCCTGAATAGTATGGAAATGATCTAGGATGACCCCTTTAGACATATAGGTGAAGAACATGATATAAATATCAAACAGGTTGTGTGAGAGAGCTCAGGGTCAGTCACACACTACGAAATCTTCATGATTTTATTTATGACCACACAATTAAATAGTGTTGCAAGATCTAATGATTCCAGAGAGAATGTTAAATGATTAGATGAAAATTCCTTAAATCCATCAACATAGCTCTATGAGATCCCTTCCCCACTCATGGAAGCATGATGGGATGTCCTGTCACCCAAAGAGGGTGAATACACTCCCCCATCCCTCACCCCAACCTCTCTATAGTTTTTAGGAGATTTCCTGCTGGAAGCCGGAATCGAGGAAGTCACTCCATCTTTGAAATTCAAAGATATCAACTTCAATCTCGACTATAGGGAACACTTCCTAAGACTTTTATCCCCATAAAAGGAAGAAAATGATGATGAGGAGGAAGGAGAGGAATATGAAGATGATCCTCAGGATTACCATCCATCATTTGAAGATGAAATTTCTACAACCATTTATGAGCATAATGAAATATATCTTCGTATTAATGAAGTTCAATGGCCCACACTAAATAGTGTAGGAATGTATTCTGAAGAACAAGTGATATATACGTATTTCCTAAGGATGAATCAAGATTTATTCACCTAGAGTTACAAAGAAATATCATGCCACAATCCTGAGGTGGTCACTCCTCACCTGGGCCTTCCAGAGGACCACCAAGGCTATACACAAGAATCCCAAAGGGCATACCCAACACATGCTTCTAATATAGAATTTTATGTTTACCAAATCATTAGAGAAAACATACTTTTGGAGGTACAACATTCCATCTTGAAGTAAAATATCATCCCTATCTAGAATATTAATGGGAAACTCTAAGTTTTCATTAATTTTAGGGTCCTCAACCAGCACTACCTGAAATATGATTTCCCAGTTCTGATCACATGACTTTTGATCAATGAAACTTCCAGATACCAGGTACTCTATTTCATAGATGGATACTCATTATTCACTCAAATCTAAAATTCCATATATGAAGAAGAATATATTTCTTTTAGGAACCCAAAGATTATTTTTATATCAGGTGATTCCCTTTGGTTTAATGTATTCCAATTCCACATATTAGAGATCCATTCATCACATTTTCAAACCATTCTTAGGAATGTTTTTAGAATATTATTTTGATAACATTCTGGTTAAATATCACTAATGATTATACAAACAATCATATCTTGAAACCATCGTCAACAAAAAATGACAACACATTCTAAAAATGAACCCCTGGAATTCTGATTTTGTAGTTACCTCTGAGAAATTTCTCTGCTTCGTTAAATACCATCATGACTTCGAAGCTAACACTGAGATGAAAAATGTTATCCTTGTCATGTCACCTCATTGAATTGTCACTTGGTTGACAAGGATTTAAGGACATATATCCTATATTTGGATCTTTATTTCAAACCTTTCTAGTAAATGATTTCTCTTTACCAGTTTGATCAAAAAGGCTTTACATTTAAATTAAATGATAACTTTCAGGTGGAAATTGACAATATCAATAACCATCTCTTAATCCTACCTGTTATAATGTTTCCTATTTATGTCAGAACACAAATTCTTTATGTGACTACCTTGGAGGTATCCCAAGGTGTTTTCATCATATAGAAGAATGATGCTTGTAACGAAAAAACCATTACCATCTCTACTGAACCATGATCGATGTTGAGAATCATTAATAGAGTATCAAGGATAGATTTTCCGCACTAACATTCCCTATAAAAAAAGACACTGTTTACATCACCATGAGGTCCATTTGGCCTCTCATATCTTCCCACTCAACTATATTCCTAGTATTTCATTGTTAAATGGGTGTCTCTATTGATTTTCTATCATCATGCTGTAGTTTTTCATTCATTCTATGCTGCAAAATTCTATTAGAGACGTGAAATTAATAGATTTTCTCTCAGATCACCCCTTGGGGGAAATAAATTTATCGTATACGAAAATTCATGATTAGTAGTTTTTTTATGTTCAAGAAAAACCCCAAATGAGGGAGATTAATTTTTATGGTGCATCTAGAAGCTCGATAGGAAAAAAGATGGCGGACCCCAAGCTCAACAAAGTTATGCAGGGGGTTATAATCATATACCCGAAAGAGACAGTCCTACCTTATTCAGTCCTACTGTCAAAGGGTGAACATATAATTAATCCAAATATCAGGATCTAATTATAGGGAAAGGGTTTCCACTTCATGAAAAAATAAAACACATAAATATAAAAGAGGATTCCAAACTAGTGATAAAGAAATTCAATGGATATTATGCAGTCAAAAAATAGACATTACCGTTATTAAACCATTTATGAGAAATAATGTTAGAATTTCACATGGAATAGACATTGACTCATGTTCCCAATTTGAAAAATACACAGGCTGACAAATAAGAAAATTCAACTACATCCTTTGATGATCCAAATTAGTATCACACAGTCATCAACATTGCACATCGATGTATGATCTCACCCATCATTCATATAAACTTGTAATAATTTGATGTTATTAGCACTATAACACTACCATATGGCCTTACCATGGGTTTGATGGTTCTAATTTCAAAATACATTAGAAAACGGGAACTCCCACCAGACAGATCCACAAGAAAGAAAATGTGAAGATGCGAAATTATTTTTTTATATAATGGTACTAACCATAAAAAAGAACTATATAAAAGGATCTAATATGGTGTTCTTCTTAAGTGAATTTATTTAGAAGAGACCACTACTATCATGAATAAAATTCAGACTTCTGTTTTTGGGGATAACTAGTCAGGGATCAAGATTTCACCCCAACTCCAAAGGCATGGATACTATTAGCCCACTCTGAGGCATGATAACACTACCTTCACCAAAAAGTTTCATTATTGCTATGTTAATGCCAATTTCATTCACTAAACCCCAAAGTTATGTCACACTGGTAAGTACTCTTGTCCATTTTCCAAATAGGGAATGGATGTTGTGGGGCCATATCCTCTTGTTATGGACAAGTAATTCAAGTATATTCTCACTACAACTGAATTATTCGCCATGTGGTCTGAATTCGTACCCCTCAAAGAAATCAGGGCAAGGAATGTTGTAATATTCCAAATATTCAACATCATAACCAGATTTGGTTTCCCTCAAACCGTACTAATAGATAATGACACCAATTTATATTCTGCTGAGTTGGAGAAGCTATATAAAGATTATGGTATTAAAACAAATAATTAATTCCACTGTCATGTAGTAGAAAATAAATAGGTAGAGGCCTTAAATAATAATTAATTTAATATAATATAGAAATGATAGATAAATATAATATATCTTGGTTATACAAGCTCTTCCATTCCTTATGGGCTTACCATACCATGACCCACACTACCACACATGCAAGCCATACTCAATAGTGTATAGTATTGAGGTGGTTCTACCCAATGAAGTTCAATTTAACTCACTCTAGAGGGAAATATGTGATCAATTATCCATAGATGAGAAATCTTATAAATGGATAGATGAATTTTAGTGACTGGATGTGAAAGGATTTCATACCTCTCATTAATTGGAACTCCACAAAAATCAGATCACATGAGCCTTTAAAAAAGTCCACCTTTGATATTTCCTTGAAGGAGAGATGGTACCAGTCTTGATCACACTAATTATACCTAGAAAAAATCATCTGATACTGGATCCAAAATGATAGGGACCATAAAACCAAAATTAGGTCTACTTAAATGGATCCTATACTTTAATTTAAATGGAAGGAAAGTTCACCACAACTCCCACCAGTTCAAGATTCTTGAATAAATATTTCATAAAGACCAAAAGTGCCCATATATTGAGTGCATGACATTAAAATATAGAGTGGATGTGTTTGTTCATGAAACTCAACATCATAACATCTACATACTGATCAAATGAAATTAAACTACATGATAAATGTCCTCACATAATGATGTTAAATTTCACAACACCACAAGGTTCTCACTCTAGAGTGAATATTCTTTGGCATTGGTCATCAACTATTCCATATTATAGAACTATTTACAGTGTTTTCCCATCCACATAGGATATGTATGTATGCCTAGATTTTTCATCTAGGTCCAAGCACCCAAAAATAATGGTTAAAAATTCCTCCTTTTTCTCTTTGCATAGATTAGAGATATGAAAATATTTTAATTAAGAACCACGCGTTGCTTGATTCTTATTCATATGGGATAATTAGTGACACCAGGACTCTAATATTGGGTATATTCATGATAAAAAAATTAATAAATCCATTTGTAAGGACCCAACTGATGTAGGGGGATTTTGACCAAGAACTATGTGTGGATTGATTTCCATTCTATGGGATTCATGGCGATGCCCATACATTATTACTATGGGCCCTGCCGTAAATCCATTATACTTTCTAGACCTTTTCCTGAGTGTCATTCAAGAGTATGTGGTGTGGAATTGGGCCTCTATGGTCCTCATATATATCGATTTACATTAGTTTCAGTATGAACCACCCATTAGAATATTTTTTCTCACTTATTCATTATGACTCAATGTTAAAATGTGCTGCCATTATCATAGCCATTCGATGATATAATAAACTGAATCATCATGATTCCCTCTATTTAGAGGATATCACCCCTGACAGTGGTTATCCCCCATGAAATGTTCAAAAATTACACATTCCATATTTACGATCCAGATATGGATAGGGAGCCCCCATTCTCAGGAAATGTGCATGAATTGATTCATATAATCACATGATATATAGTGACACCCAGACTTCATTTAATGATCCCAACAATGAGACATTGAAAAAATTACTTCCCTGTGTATGGGTTATTACTATATATAGAAAATCTATTACGAACTAAATACATATTGATTCCTCTACACACAGGTATGTAGAGATGCCTAGATATTATATCATGGTCCATCCACTACATAGAAAGTGTAAAAAATTTCTATTCTCTAGTTATGGGTCAGACCTATCTGGGGAAATTCATATAACTATGTATGGCTTGATTCTCATGATAATGAAATACGTAGTGATTCCTGTATCTCCAATCTTGAGTCCAACAACAAAACAAATAAAAAAATGTGCCCATATTCTATATATAAATACAGATCTATATAGAATATTTTTGGATTAAAATTCACATCATAAATCTATCAAAGAATAAAAATCCCCCCAATGTATGAATTAGATCTATGTATGTAAATTCATACCTTATTTCTAGTCATGGCCTAGATGTTTCATTCATGTCTAGTTACACCCCTTTTGTTAACCAAACTCTATTCCCTAGGTAATTTCGGATCGTCACAATACTATTTTAGCCCTTAAAAATGGAGGGACAATGTATTTTGGATGCATTTTTTGACTATGAACAATACTCCTTGTTTGTCTGAATATAATTTTCCAACCGCCATATTACCAAATGGATTAAACCACCATATTATTTTTCTTGATCTAAGAATCCCTTGTATCAAGGTTCAGACCTTCTTTCCCCTTGAAATTCATGTCATATTGGAACATTCTAGCTTTACTACCCATAATTTATTATTTGTTTCTATGATAATTCATCCTAACCATTGGATGATAAACTAAATAAAATCGTCATCCTTTACATATGATTCTAAACTATATGAAAAATATTCCAAATATGATGATGTTAAACAGCATGATAAATGTCCAAGATGTATCATGAAAAAATGAACAACACTGTAGTTATTTCACCCGAGAAAACATCACCCTTGTCATTGTTTTTCTATCTTGCCATGGATACGAAACTACATGTGGATTGATTTCAATGATTCCAAACTTCTACATCCTTTTACAGCTACCACCAATTCAAAAATATCCCTCCCTAAATATGGGGATGACATATACAGGGAATCTTAATTTAGAACTACGTGTGGCTAGATTCTCGCCTTAATGGGACATATAATGACACATAGATCTTATATCCCATTATCGACATAAAAAGACAAAGTCTCCCACCACTATTATATGTGATATAGATCCGCATTTGAGAGTACAACAAGAATCTCACCCCCATCTATGTGAGATCTTATTCAAATGAAAAACCCATTTTCATTGTTAAGGAGTTTAATTAATGCATTGGGAAACCCTCCAAGAACTATGCATGGCTAGATCACTACCTCTGCAGTAAATATTGAAAAACCCATATATCCAATTCTAGTTCTAGATTCAATCAGTGTTAAAGAGTCCCCTTACCCATGCATGGGAAAAACCTATATGGGGAATCTCTTCATACATGTGTAGGGTAAATGTTTGATCTAATTCCTAGAAATTCTCAATGTAAAATGATTATTTCATATTTAGTCACTCCCCTTTCACAAACCAAACTCTATTTGTGGAATGATTTGAATGCCCATAAACATCCCAAGCTATCGGAGGTGGTGGGATAGTCTCCCTAGTACACATTTATTTATCTATGTCCAATATGACCCAGTTGGCTCAACATAAGTCCCCCACAAAAAAGGCTTGTCAACAAAAGTTATGTTCATATTTAGTAGAGTATTTTCCTACCTCTTTAGGTCTCAATTGGTTATATTCCCAATATCATTCCTTTGATTAAAAAAAATACAAATATTATTTTTTACAACCATAATCCTTTATTTATTTTAAATGATGGATCCTTATTGGATGGATTTCTATGAAAGGGTGAAATAATATAACCTTTTTCCATATTCCATGTGACCCTAAATCATAGTATTCAAATGTCTTCTCCATAAGACATTAAAATACATAGTCTATATCATAGTTTCATGATGTTAATCTTTAATATGCTTCAACCCTCCCTTATACAAGTCAAATTCATATAAGAGTGGTTTATGTTTCAGGGATAATGATGACATAGATATGATTTCTAATTTTTGACATCATTCCCTCAATAGGACACCCACTGTGGTCTTAAAAAAATAGAAATAAAAATCAATATTTCCATAAATTCTATGTCCATCGAAAATGGAGGGGCAGTGCCCTAAGGAAACCTTAATTTGACTACACACAATATTCCCATGTTGGCTGTGCATTAATTTACCACAAGAGGGGCCAATCAACCAAAGGATAATTTATCCCTAGGAGAGGATTTTCCTACAACCTTCAACCTCAATGTATTCCACTCCACATGTCTTGTCTCACATCCATAAATATAAAATCAAGGTTAAGAAAAATGCCTCATGCTTTTCTGAAAATAAAGGTACATTCTTGGTTAACAATTCTTATAAGGTACCTCACTCGGTATCTCAGAGTCAAACCCATTCAACCTAAAACATCCGGGATAGTAGTAAAATTTTCAGGATTCAAAACTTCTAAGGTAAAGATATACAAAAATCACCTTGTATAAAACTCACAAAGGGAATTTGGGACAAGATGAGAGTACTGGATCACTAAAACTATACCCCTCATATCCTAGAAAAAATACTAAGTAGTAAAAAACCAAATGATACACAAAACATGTTAGGTCAAAACTCAAAAAAGCATGTCTATAAAAAATTAAAGTAATACCTAATTTTTTATCACCACAGTGGGCTTAGGAAAAAAATAGGCCTATAAAAAACATACTGTTTATAGGGTTTTCTTGTGGCCATAGAAAAACTAATACTATATTCGTTGAGTCCCTCGTCCAAGGAAACAATTATAGTATAACAAGATAAGTTCAATTTTATTATCATGATTTTTGACTTAAAGCAATGTAATATGGATACTATATTTCAAAATGTGACCTGTTATAATTGATTGGAATTGTTGGAAATGATAATGGAGATGTACTAGAAAATATATAAGTTTTTATTATATTGAATTGTAATGGAGGATAATCCACAATATGAATCCTCTATATATGTGCAAGATATTTCTATTACATGAGTCTTTCATCAGTCTCACAAAGTTATAAAAAACTTTTTCAGAGTACTCTATAGATCAATGAAGATCCAATAAGGTTGCAATATTAGAATCTATATCGGTCTTCAACTCCTCCACCATCTAATCCACGTTAAATCCAGTCTTTTCCTCCTCCACTAGCCTCTTACATTCATCAATAATTTCTTTATAATGCACCAATTCGTTCTAAATTCCTTATAGTTCTAAACTAAGTCATTCCACCTCCTGAGAATGTTTCTCTGCTAAGGAATTTTAATCCATGAATTTTCTTTTTAACCACATGGTTTCCCCTTCATGCTTAACAGCCAAATTCAAAATGATCTGCCGCTTTTTGGTGAGGTGGGACATAAACTCCACAGTATAAATAGAAGAGTTTAGCATGCTATTTTCTCCTGGGAAGACCCCACCTCCTTTATAATTTTATAGATTTCATTACAGTCAAACCATCCACAACCATGAAATATATTCTTATGGAAAAATTTGGGAAAGGTTCATTGTAATGTTTTAAGGGGGAATGATAAATAATCATGAAGATGTCCTTCCTCAGTTTCTAATGGGTAGCATGATATTCATTCAATTCTTCTAGGTACACATCACAGTCACTCTCATATGGTTGGATGTATTCAGGTATAAGAGCCACCAGAGGGGGCCTTATCTCTACTAACCTAAAATTCTTAACATCGCAACAACCTACTCCATTGTAAAGATGAAAGGTGGGGATGATGGGATACTAGGTGTAACTTTAGGGACTTCATGTTGCAAACCAAATTCAAATGATAAAAAAAAGTTGTTATCTAGATCTTGAATGAAAACAGTACGTGTTGGAAGGATGGAGAGCTACCATAACCATCAATAGCATTGTAATACTATATATTTATTGTCCCACCATCACCCAACTAGAGGTAATATGCATCCTCAACCAATCTATGGACATCACGTTCATCCAAAGACCCCCGTGGTATGAGACCATGATCTGCCGGGTTGGTAGATTCTAGAATTTCTATCATATAAACAGTACCTATATGAATAATCATCATGGGTCTAGTGATTAAATTTAATTCTAACTCACCTTCAGTTTTATTTTTTCCCCACTCCATGGTCGTGCCCATAGAGGAGAAAGATCAGTGTTCCAAGTAAGAACATTAACTCAGGAAGACACCCCCTCTTTTTAGGGAGAAGTCATTTGATTAAGAGAAACAAACCTCTTAGGACATGAGACCTCCCTGAAAACATTTATTTTCTAGGGCCCCTAATCTAATATACAAAACTTATTAGATTTCTCTCGGTGGGTACTAGCTCAATGTGCTCAGTTAAAGATTCAATCTCTAAAGACTCTCACATTAATTAGATAGAGGCCTCTCGATCATAAAAGGGCTCCCTAATAGGGATAAGGATCCCTAATGACCTCAGTCAGTATGGATTACCCATATTTTTTAGGTGCAACCATTGGTGGTTCCACCTATACCTCTTAAGAAGTAGGAGATACATATGTATTGGTGATTACCACTGGATTACTTAATAGACCAGCATCAAGTCAAGAATATGACGAATATTTAGTGAATAATGATTCATAAAATAGAAGTTAAATAAAGAGATGTGATAGATACATATTATCCCTACTTTTATGCTTATATTTATATGGGATTCAATTCGACGCTTCATGGTATTCAATGAGGATGATCGCTTAGGAGGAACTGAGGATGGGGATGGGGTGGAAATTCCCCAGATGGATCTTAAGGAAAACCTCCATTAATTTCATGGAACCATGAGAAACTTCTTTAGTGACTCTCATGTCTAAAGAGACACTCTCACTTATTGTGGTTCTCTTAGGGGTGTATTATGGGGAAATAGTAGTCTCTCAATTCTCACTAGTTTTCTACAAGAACCAAGAATAAAAGTTTAAGGTCATAAAAGAAAAGGAAAGAAGAGGAAGTAGATATAAAAAATCATAATTAACTCATCAATAGGATCTTATGGATCTTGGATTACCTACATATAATCTACACTATCAGACCAACAAATTTTACCCTTGAAATGGTAGATGTTGGTATTCATGTCTTCCAGATATCTATCCACCTTATTTTTATCCTTGAATGATAAAATCCATAAGAGTGAAGTGACTAATCCAAACCCATCTAGCATAATGGTCTCTTCTTAATGTGTTTCCTAGATATATTTGGCCAAAATATAGACCCACAAGGTATCATAGGCCTTCCAAAACTCTTGAAATTCCATAGTAATAGGTATCGGAAAAGTTGTAAGTTATTCATGAGGAAATTAGGTGGGTGTCAGTAGCCATATGTTATTTCTAGGATCCTCATCTCTCCTAGAGCCCTATGGGGACAAAAACTTGTGAGAAATTGGTTTAAAATGAAGAATTTACCCCACTAATCTTATGGAAGGTGGTTTGAATTAATTGGAACTACCAGAATCTTGGCTACCATCATCAGCATCCTCATGAATGTTCGACCTCAACAGAGTAAGTACAAAACATGAGTATCTATGAAATTTGTATAGGGAATTGATTGATTCATCAAGATAATGAAGTTATACATCCACAATCTTAGGTTCATTATCGTAAATAATTTCGGATGGTGCTGATACATAACCATACTAAGTAAGTGCAACCTCCTTTATCTAAATGAAATGCCACAAATCATGAGTTGGATGTTCGCTCCTCAAGGAATCAAATTATATCACGGCTTTAGGGAAAGTGGAATCATAAGTAATATATGGTTTATCGTGAGACTTAGAACCATAATATAGGGATTCAAACCCCATGCCCTCAACACCTTCATTGGAGTCTTAGAAAAAGGGATTTCTTTGACTGCTTCTCATATCTAGAATGTGAAACTATTTTCTTCTATTTTCCCTTAGCCTTTGATTTCATTCAAATCTCGAAAATAGTAATGGGTAAGATATGAATTCTCATATGGGGGATCATGATTCAAAGACATGATTATTTCTGAGTAAACCTCAACCAATGTTGTGGGGATATCATCAGATTATTCCCCGAACATTGGTTGTTGAGGTTCATTAGACATTTCATAAAGATAAAATTGAACTGATGAGAAAATATTCATGTTTGATACACCTCAAGAATAAGTTCCCCACTGACCCGAGAAACTGAAACACCATGACCTAAAGAGAAGAGGTGTCCTTACTCATGAAATTCCTCATATCCCTCATTTTACAAGGTGACAGGGGGTGTAAGAAACAAAAGTGAAATGGTTTAGGTATTAGACATGTTAAATGACGTCCTAGTCACATAGTAGGATGAAATTACCCCAGTCATACATTGGTGGTGTGTTTAGACAGTAGCCTCTAGGCTCTATTTGTGGTTTATAAATGTGTATCCTCCCATATGAGCTACCCCACAACCCTAGATATTATGCAGGGGAACTACCACTGATATGGTGGTTTCCCTTCACTAATCTATCTCAGTAAATAGTATATTTTCCCTTGTACTATTATTGAATGATTAGTGCACATACCGGTGGCCAACTAAGCTTCCATGGTGTAATTCGTGACACTAACCCCAGTATCAAAATTTGACATTGGTAGATGCTATCAACTCAAAAACATGGAAAACAAGTTTTCCAATTGGAATAGCTGATCATTATTAATAAGTATCTTCAATACCCATTCCTTAAACAAACCATATTGTAGAATGGTCCAGTAGGAACTCATCTGTCAATGAGTTTCGACACTCAGGAAAGTCCTAGGTTTCCACATGTGAGACTCTTGTCCATTTCTCATAGCAAAGAGATTGATCCAATAAAAAAATGAGATGTATTTCATCTGATAAGGATCCCATTTCAGAAGATCATTTTCAATGGAAATGAGTTTATTAGCGAATGGAGGGGTTCTCTCCTCCCCATATCAAGCATAAAAGGACAACAAGATTTCCTCATATATGCCACTGATAAGGAGATCTCTTGAAATCATATAAACATTCAAAAGGCTAATGTCGACCTTCCTATGCATAATGTAAAAGGTGTTGGTCTCCTGGCTCCATCACCAAAATAATTGCGGGATGATATTTTGATTTTTGTGGGTACAGTTCTCAAAAAACTAGATCGCCTCAAATATACCCACAACATAAAGTGTGACTTTGAATTCATTACAACTCTATAATACCCAAAAGGGCCACCCTTTGTCCAAACAAAAAATCTCCACGAACAAAGGTCCAATATTAACATCCACCCATGTTGTTTTATCTCCATATACCTCATGAAATTCAATTTCTGTAATGGATTTCATCATCTAGCCCCCCTAGGGTTTCCTCTATTGACTGGGGACCACAATTCAAAAGAGATCCAACTATGGAGGACTCCCTAATCAATTCCCCAAATCCTTTCTAAAATATTGTCTTGTAGAATATAATTATTGAGAATGATCTAGGAGGCATGTAGATTTGTTGAGAGGGGTTTCAGGATCGCTACGTCACACAGTAGCCCAAATCCATAAAGGGAGAACCTGTCCAAAAACAAATAATTTCATTGACTATAACTAAGAATTATTTTATGTTTCTGATGAAGATGGTTGAAAGTGACTATATTCTCCAAAGAATCTACTATAGATTTTATCCTTTCATCACCATCTGTGAGAGAGGCAACTATAGTAGAATATGAAAAATAGTCGAAGCATCCAGTGAAGGATTCATCATATTTTCTTAAACATGATTTGGTATTTAATTAATTAACTTCCACAAACAAAATGGTAAAGTATCAAAGAGACCACATACCATACATTCATGGATGTATTAGTTCAAAAATTATCTGTTCACTTAAAGAATCACAGACAAACCATCAATTCATGGAAGAACTGGCCCACGAAGCATTGTTCAGTGAAGCATAAATCAATGGGGTGATCTTTCTTCGAAGAATTCAGCCACTATATAGAATACCTTAACTCAAAATTTGTATATTAGACATGTATTTCCTAGATGTATTATATAAGTTCACTGTACAAACCCTCCAAAATGGATCATAGTTCATGGATGTCATATACAGTCAAGGATTTTGGGGGAGTGCTGGGTTCACTGATAGAATTAGTAAATGAAAAATGTGATGGTATACTATTTATAGGCATGGTACCCTCTTATTAGTCCAAATATATACCAAAATCTTTTTCAAAATAGGACAAATCTCTGCATAAGAATATCGTCAGCTTCATCATCCTTAAATCTTATTATGATGGGTGATATTTGTTGGATCCTGAAAATTATTTAAATAAGTTGAAGGTAATCCATTAATTTTGGAAAAGGATAAAAAATATTGAAGAAATTTGAAGAAAATGTTCAAATGTATGGTGATTTTGAAACTTGAATTACTCCATGGAACACAACTTCATGTGGAGTTCTGCCACTATGAAAAGAACCAAGGAATAGAAACAGTTCATGGAGAAGGGAAGATCCTATGATGCCCAAGAATGAAACATATTCATTCTCAGGAAGGGGTTGTTGGTTTTTCCTTCTAAGACAACCCAGAACCGTGAACCAAATCATTATTAGGGTGAGGTGGTAACATTGGCTCCCAAAAAAGAAACGTATTAATTTTTAGGGCTATGGGGGAACTCTCGTGTCCTTAGAAGAACCCATGTGGATTTATTCTTTCATGGGATCTAGTAGAAAAAACTTTTCATCCCACCATGGATGAATGATGATGTCAGAATCTATCCCCTCTGATCTAATATAAATAGAACCACAATGGGTAACCAAAAGACAGAGAAAGAGTGATACATAGAGAGAGTGTAGGACAGAATGGAGTAGGGAATAATGAGATAATGAAATTTGAAGCGTCATAAAAAATGAATCCCATTCTACAATTCCGAATATGTATAATTCACCACATAGTAGTAAGTAAGAAATAATAAAATATCTAGTGATCTACGAACCAAAAACCACTTGCGGATTCAATACCGCAAGGCATAAAATCGAACGCCCCATTTCAGATGAAAACCCCACATATTAAAACACTATTTGAGTGAAACCATACCCCTCATAGTAAAACACAAATGAATGGAACTCTTACCAATGTTGAAATATGCTATGCAGGTGGACCCTAGTCTTGTGTAGCAGCATGCTACACTGTCTAGCCCCTAAGCCCGCATAACACAATTCTACAAAGACAGTCCCCTCACCGGCATAGCAATAAGCTACACAAAGGGAACCCCACCCAACATAATAACTTACTGCACATAATGGGTCATCCTGGGGTGTTCCAACCTCCAACTCTCATTTTTCCCTTCCATCGTAATTATTGGATCCACATTGGACCCTCCATGAACTAGATTAAAATAGGTTCTATTAAAATTTGAATTATATACTGTTATATTGGAATGTGTTGGATAATGCTTCTATTTTTAAAAGGGAATAATTATGTGCTTAGTACTATACATATACAATATACTGGTACTTTGTAGTAAGTCCTGAAATGGCCAAATGTAATCATTGAATGATGTACATTGTGAATGAAATTTTATTCTATAATGGTCAAAATAAAATCCTAATTAGTTGATGGTCTATATGGAATACCGAAAAATTTATTGTTTTCAACTAAAGGTGCCCTGGATATCTCATGGACAAAGGTTAGAAAAATATTAATTGTCATTATTTATTGGTTATTAAAGTGATTATTTGTGGGTTTTTTATCTATACTACATGTTTTATGATGTTTCTCAAGAAGATACAGAGGAATATCATCTTATAGTTTCGGTCTCAACATAAAAAAATTCTCATCCCCCCTAAATAATGACAAACTCTAGAGTGCCTTATAACAAGGCTTAAAACTAGTGTCGTCCCAATAAATGACCAAATAATACATTATTTATCAATAAAAGTGTAACATTGATGAAGAAACTCATATTCATATAGATCCCTTAATTGATGGAGGACCTCATATACATACATATGATTCCAAACCCTTACATAGTCATAATGGATCACTAACTTCGGGTAATATTTCATATACACACACTTGGGAATGTACCAAAGAATTATGTACATGAAATAAATCTATAAGAGAGTCCTAGAATAGCCAATACTTCCACCTAAATGGTGTTATGATCTCAACTTCACATCCTCTTAACCATTGTGATTTCTTATGTGTTGTTGGATAAATCACCCAACGAACGCCTATCCTTGGAATGTTGGTTCATGAATCAGGGATGTGAGAGTCTTTGGGAATTTTTGGCTCCATGAATGAACCCTTTGAAGACTATTTAAAGACTTTATTCCCTACATTAGTTATTTCACACCATTAAACCACCTACATTCACCCCTGTAAGAATGAATTAATTATGAAACATCATATTTCAAACATAAATAATATAGCACTAAGTCTACATCTGACTATACATACATCCATACATATATCCCAGTGCAGTGTAGAAACTGCCTTCCATGAAAGAATTATGTTTTTATAGAAAATATTATTAAACCAATATTTTTTCATTTTTGGAGGCACATAAGATAAGTGAGACCATCCATTAATGTATAACGTTTGGTATTTACAATAGTGTCACTCATCGTCCACTATAAATGGAATTAAATCTTCCCCTTCCTTAAACATGTCAAGAAACATTAGATTGAACAAGATCTGACCACTAATATCCTAAAAATACCTCACATAAACCTTGAAGCATCACCTCGGTCAAATATCCATCCATGGAATCCCTTTAGTGTAAACCAAAAGGAGTTACTTGGTTAAGTGGCAACATCCTCCCCCAATATCCCTAGTTTTGTAGGATCGAAATAACGATTTAGATGCTGAATATTAAAGAAGGGGTGACTTTTGCACTTTATAAATTTCCTTAAACAAGGAAATATCTAAGTTTAACAAAGTTAAACTAAGAAAATTCACAACACCTATAACACCAATGAAAGATTGGGACAAATTATGAAGTTGCAAACTTCTAGTTCTTTGTACTTGCTTATATCTGGAAAGTGATTCCGAAAAACAGTTTCCGGAAATATGGATCTGGAAGATGAAACTTAACCAAAGTTTACAATATGATATTCTTCCTTAAAGTATATAGAATCTAAAAAAGTCAGATTACAAGTGTAAGGAAATATGTGAAGATTATAATTTACTTACAATACAAAATGCAGCGAAAAAACAAGTAGTTAAACTTCAAGTAACAAGATATAAATCTTTTAACTCAAAGAGAAGGGTATCCGACAACCTTGGATAAAGGACCCTTGATTTATACATTCAAGCAAGTATCTCTTACCCACATCAGGGTAAGCCCTCAATACGAATATCGGAGTCTCTGTTTTTCTAACCCCACAAGCCCTCAACTTCAAGGTAGTTGGAACCTCTATCTTCCTTGGCAAGAAAGCCCTCAACTTCAATGAAGTATGCACCTCTGTCTTCCTATCCTCGGAAGCCCTCGAATGTAATCACCAACATTCAAAGTCGCATGAAGCAATATGAACGAGCAGTTCAGTATGCAAAAGTCATTAAAATCTTCTCTCTGTAGAAATCACCGTAACAGCGCGTGGTCTCTAGAGTGATCAACTTGTTATTGAGATCTTTCAAATGCGATTTTATTTATAGGCTCAGTTGGAACAGTAGGCTTCCTCATCCAACGGTCATGTTTTCTTTAAAATTTGGAGGGGCTTGTACACATTTCACTCAACCAATAGTTAGTTAGAAATAGAATGGATGACATCGTTTTATAAAAAAACACGTGTAACTGAAAGCATGACATCGTTTTGTAATGAAAAATGTATAAGTACAAACAAAAATGAAATTGAGAATATAAGAAAATAAAATTTTGGAGTCTAACCAAAAAGGAATTCGGAGTCTATAATGAAGAGTTATTCAGATTCTGTTTCATAGGAATTCAGAACCTGAATTCAATAGAAATAAGAAGTCTGAATTTATAAGGAAATTCGGAGTATGGTTTCACCAATGTTCAGAATCTGAACATACGGAGTTCGGAGATGAACTCATAGAAGTTTGGAGTAGAACTATTAAAAGTTCAGAGTCGAACTCATAAAAGTTTGGAGTCGAACCAGTAAACGTTAAGCGTTGAACTCATAAAAGTTCAGAGTCGAACTAGTAAAAGTTCGGAGTCAAACTCATAAGTTATCAAAGTCGAACTAGTAAAAGTTCCGAGTCGAACTAGTAAAAGTTCGGTGATGAACTTTGTTAGAGTTCGTATCCAAAATTCAGAATGGAACTATATGAGAGTTCGTATCCAGAATTCGGAATGGAACATCATTGGAGTTCTTATGAAGAATTTGGAGTGAAATTTCATTAATTTACATATCCAGAATTCATAGTGGGATTTCATTACAATTCATATCCAAAATTCAGAGTGGAACTTCATTACAATTCATATCATAATTTGGAGTGGGACTTCATTACAGTTCATATCTAGAATGCGGTGTGGAACTTCATTACAGTTTATATCCAGAATTCGGATCCTAAAACAGAATGCTTCATATCTAAGTATTATAAGATTTCAAGGTTTTAGGTATGAATCATATTTTTATACTTAAGAAAAATATTGATATGTATAAGGAAATTTAGGTTAGGGTAAATTTAATTATGAATGGAAATTTTCCTTAGAGAAGTAAAATATAGATTTTCTTATGTAGAAGGTGTTTGTGATTTTCAAAACAATAAGGAATGGAAAAGTCATAAGGAAAAATTTATTGACTCAACAAGTATTATTTCATTCACCACTCATTCAATTATTATTATTCCATGATTATATAAAAATAAAATTATCTTCAATATATTGATACTTTTCTATATTATTTGGTTGGACTATAATTACACACACTACCATATAATGGGTAATGAACTTACCTTTTATGTGTATGAAGAACTACCGCCTCACGAAACAACGTCATACATTTTTTATTTTACACATTTCATGGTTGAAAATTATTATTATAAAAAATATTTATATATAATATATAATATAATTAATATGTTTTTATGCTTCTAGAATTATTTTATAACACATTTTTTTGTACTTTTAATTTTTTGTAAATATGATAATGGCGTTTTCTGGAAGTGTGGAGTACCACCTCCCTAATGTGATGCGATTCATTCACCCTATACACGGTATATATAATGGATGGATTTAATTAAAAAATGTATCATAAATATATATATATATATATATATGATATTCATTAAATAATTACCTTTTTTAAATATATTATATTATTCTCTTTATTACCCTTTTCAGACACCAAAAAGGTGATAACATTATTTGTGTATGTGTGAACTACTACCTCCACAAGATGATATAATTCAGTTTACATCATGGGGATTATATATATATACAAGTACATATTATTCAACAAAATTGTATTTCTGATATAATTATAATTATATAAATATAAATATTACTTATATTCCTTCCATAATGATCATTAAAAAATAGGAATGTTACTCATGCACCGGTAGAGCCTATCATCTCCATGATTGTCACAATTATTCATTTTTCATAACCGTTTTTCTTGATTGGTTTTATAAGTATAATGTAAGTATAAATATTATAATTAGGTAATTATAGTTATTATAGATATATTCATATAATTATCCATTTGAGCGTAGTTGACATACTTGAGTCATTTGTAACACATGAATCAAATTTGGTCAAAAAACTCTATGTAAACATAACCGTTTAAGGAGTTATATAAAAAATTATAATAACTTTATTAAAATTAAGGATAAACCTGAATTTTTTTCTAAAAAAAGTAAATAATTAAACTGTTTTTATTATTTTGGAATATAAATACACACATGACAAGTTGTACTCAAAGTAAGGGATTTCATCCCAAATTATATTCCATTAAGGATTATTTGATGCTATAAACCAATTCCATTTTATATGGAGTATATACTATAATTTGATGTGTTATATCATTATCATTCTAAAATTAATGATACTATAAGTTTTATTTAATGTTTTTACTTCATGGGGATTATGATTGACATGTTTCAAAGTTGTATGGGCCACTTTGGAATGTTTAAAGATTATTTTTCTCATGAATGTCTTAATGATCGTTCAATGGTATTTATATCCATCAATTTCAACTACCCTTATTATTACTTCTCCTACATTTATGAATTATCGATAAATATATATACTTGTTTAAATATATACATTTTATGCTACAGAATATAGATTATTTATTAAATCGATTATTCGATATATGAGGAAAGATTCAGAATTGTATGGTTCAGGTTAGGGACCATTTAAAGTTATAAACTTGATGTATCAATTGTAACATGGGATGAAATTAGGTTTAAAGAAACATTCTATTTGTAACTAGTATGTTATAAAATTTCTTTTGAAAGGACTTAACAGTAGATATATGGTTGTCCAAACCAAATCAGTTTGTACCCCATATGTTACTAACCGTATTGTGAAATGACTTGACTGTAAAGGCACCATGTACCTAGGAAACATGGCATCCAATAATTAATAATTTCTCTCTTTTAGAATGAACTATTATTCATCCATGAGATATTGTGTTGAAATATCTATGGATGAATTTCATATTCAGTTTCACTGATTAAATGGAACATGTTTTCAATTTCTTACCTTACTATATTGATATTTCCTTATTTAGTTGTTTTAATGGAATTTTTATTAATAATTTATATTTTTCATGTTTATTATTATCATCAATTAATTATTACCATTTTCTACTTTTCCTTAACGATAAATTTATCTCCCAATTATTTTGTTTCCTTTCCCTAGTTTATGAATAAGAAATATTTGAATAACATTTCAAGTATGTTGTTTACATCATTTTATTATGTATCATATTCTTATTTTAAATTTACCAAGGTATTATGGGTTTTATGAATGCAATATATATTTCCAAGACCGCTTAACAGACTGGTCCTTTAGTTTTAGATTCTATGCAGTCATGACAATATAATAAAATAATGCATCAACTCCAGGCTTCTAGGGTCTGGATGTTACATCAAATCATCTATTTTTCTATTATTGATGTTCTCATTCTAAATTGTTTTTAATTTCAAAAAGCATTGATGTCATAATAAATCATAGGGGGATTGTAAATTGCTTATAACACATTTTCTACTTTATTCTATGTCTGCTATTGGTTCAAGTCATGTGATTATGGGGATTATAAGATGGAGAAAATGATCCATTAGATTAAGGGATTCTGGTGCTAGGTAGAAAGAGGAAAACCATTTTATCCAAAGAATTCATGAATATAAAATATAGATCTCAGACCGATCATTACATCAAGTCCGTATAGGTAATTGAAAGGCATAGTTGAATCTAATCATTATAACAAGTGACTATCTAGTTTAATAACACATAAATTTAAATTATGTACTAAATCTATGAATAACAGAAGACTGGGTTTCTTATTTCCTTAACACATTTAGTTAAAGATATAATTATTTTTTAAGATTATAAGTCATTCTTAGTATTATAATAATTGTGTTTAGTTATTTCTTCAAGATAAATATTCCATTATTATTTTGTATTATAAAGTTAGTTTTATAAGTATCTTTATTAATATGAAATTATATAATTGTGATTATGATAATAATAATTTATGATATAATAATATTGTATCTATTTCCTATTTCTATACTCTAATCGTAACAAAATATCTGAGTTTGTTCATTTTTCAACAAAAAAGGATTTGTTTTGTATATTAGACTAATATTTTAAACTATAATTCACCCCATATTCTTTAAAATATAATTCTACAATGTAAATAAAAACATCTTCAATCAACAATAGAGTATATAGCATTACATGGATTACAATGTATTGTAAAATTACTAAGAAAAAATGTTACTACCATTAATCATTACGAAAATCCTGAATATAAAGTGAATTATATAGTAAGGAATACACCACTTTGTTCATCGATATGAAATACATACAGTCAAACATCATATTGGGAAGTAGAAAATAGCATCTAAAAAAGATTGAATTCACTCATTTTGTAAGTTATATATTTTATTAAACTGAAATATAAATGAAAATAGCAGATTATTAAGAATTTTATTTCATACCTAGAGTATCAGTTTCCAAAACTCATCAATGATTAGAACTATTTTAAATACCTTACATTCTATTATAGAGATGGCTTTGACAGATGGTATATTTATAGAGATGATTATCGAAATTAGTCATAATGAATGGGAATCCAAGTGGACAACCACTGATGATAGAAAAAAGATAACTAATCATAATTTATATGATATTATTTTTATGCTCATAAAGAATTAATGAAGTCTTAATATAGATTCTAAGAGAAAAAAATATTGAATGTGTTTCTTTTGAAACTATATCTATTATTCTTTCTAAAGCTCAACTAGTCAAAAACGTTTTGAAATCATCAATGAAGAAGAATGTTAGTGTTAAATAACATTTTAATTCATCTGAAATTATTGGTAATGAATTATAGAATACTTCATGAATAATGATTTTTTATTTAAGAAAAGACTTCCAGTATAGATACAAAATAATTTGTAATGATAAGAGTGATAAAAAATAATCTGCTAAAGTTAAGAGTTATGAATGAAAGAAGTCTAGAAACATTTGACCAGACTGTCCTATGCTGAAAAGTAAGGACAAGAAAGTTTAAAATTATAATAGAAATACAATGAGGTATAATAGTTCTTAGAGTAATACCATTTTGAATGCTTTTGACAATTGGAGTGAAATTAGAGGAGGTAATTCATCAGATAATTCTATGTGAAATAATACTTTTGGTCAGTCGAATATTGTTTTATTTTAAAATATACTTATGATAAATAATAGTCTCATAGAAAAGGTAAAAACAATTTAATCATTAACATAACATACATTGAATGAAAACAATATTTATAGTAATAATGAAAATGATATTACATATTCTAATGAATAATATTCATTAGATAGAGAGGATAATACCTAGAATATTTTTGTCAAGGTATCTATATTTTATGAAATTATTTAAATTTAATATGTTAATTTTTTTAAAAAAGTTGATAATGACATTGAAAGACTAGAAAACAAAGATTTATGAATTAATAAATTTAAAACAAATGTAAAATATCTTTTCAAATATTTTGAAAAAATAATTTTTTTTAAAAATAATTTCATTCTTAATATTTTGATAATTATATTTCAAATAAAACTAGTTTACAAACTAATTTTGTAAAACATATTTTAAATACCTGTTCTACTATAGACAAGAAATTATTTTACAAAACAAACTAATTATATAATTTAAAGAAACTTATATCTAATTATATTTATTGAAAGTATATTTTTGAGAAAATGTATAAAAAAATTATAGGTCATAAATTTCTTCCAAGAATTGGTTATACTAAATTTTTTTTTTCTATAATAATTAAGTTTTTCTGAATATTCATCTATTTTGAAAAAAATTCCAACATTGTGGAAAATGAAAGAATTTTTTTATTTTAATAGAGTTAAATATTTAGGTTTTCATAATGATTTATTTTCAAATTAAATGATATTTTTTCAAATTTATAATATTGGAAAAATTTGGCCACCTAAAATCTTACATTCTAATAATAGTAGACCCAAGAAAATTTTGGTTAAAAAAATAATATTTATGTTTCTAAAGAAATAAGGAAATTAACAACAATAAGAAAAATTGGTACATGGATAGTGGTTATTCTAGAAATATGACTAGATAAATGTATTTCATTAAGAATATTATAAAATTAATGGTGGAATAGATACATTCAAAGATAATTCTCAAGGTCAAATGATTGGTATATGTAACATTGTTATTCATAGAAAATAATTGTTTTGGAATTTAATATTTTTAATAAGAGATAATCACAAACATATAAGAATAACTCAATTATGTGATGATGGTTACCTTAGGAACATCAAGAAAATTTTTTATTGTTCGATGTTCTAAAGATGAATTTATTCTTTTTTTCTAGCCCACATGAAAATGTATACACCTTGAAATTAGAAGAAAATATGTTCCAAGATATACCTTATCTTAGTATAATAGAAGATAAATATTAGTTATGAAGTATAAGGTCAGGACACTATAACATTATATATTTATCTAAGTTCAATAATATAATAAATTTTAAGTATATTTTAGAATATAGGGTTGATATTTTAAATGATTGTGATCCTTTTCAATTTTAGTATGAAACATAATTCTTGATTTAAATTTATTACTAAGGTATAATCATATAATGATTTATAGTTAGTGTAGAAGGACTTATTTTCTCCAAAAAAGTTGGAGGAATTGATGGAAAATATTTTTTATATGTTTTATTTTATGATTATACATGATACCCATGGGCACATTTTCTGCAATAAAACTTGAAGCCATTAGTTTTATTTTAAATTTTATAGCTAGAGTTGAAAATTATAAAAACATATCCTTGATAAATATCATGGTGATCATGTTGTGGAATTTTTAAACCAATATTTTGAAATTTTTTAAAATAAATAAGATATTGTACATAACTTTTTAGAACCTAGAAATCCCCAATTAATGGTGTAGTTGAATGAAGAAATAGAGTTCATCAATAGATTACTAGAACCATTCTGTGTGCATACCAAGTTACTAAATATTTTTTGGCTGAAGTATTTAGTGATTCCTGTTATACTATAGATCACGTTTTAATAAGATTTGTTAATAATAAAAATCATTATTAGATGTGGTACGGAAGAAAACCATAACTCTATTACTTTAAATTATTTTGATGAAATGTATAAATCTTGAATACCTAAGACAACATATGTAAATATTAAAAAAAATATTGGAGGTATATTTTTAGTTTATCCTATAACTACAATGTCTTATTTGGTTCTTAATAAAATTACATTTAATATTAAGGATAATATATATTTAATATTTTAGGAAACTGATCCATTTTTTTAAGAAAAAAACCAAACTACATCATTGAATGTTATTTCTAAAATTGATTTCATCCTTTGTTAGATAATTCTTCTCAAGAAAAAAACTAAAGTATATATTTCTATTTTTTTCCTTGAGAATATTTTCATCCTTTTTTTACTGAATATAATTTTGAAAAAAAAGGAAACAACTGTTTCTTATGTATTATCCTTGTGATAATATCACTGGTTATATAGATCAACAAGTTAGGAAAATATGTTCTTTATAAAATGAAATTGAGTATCCAGATTTTTTTATTAATTTGAACCTGGAATTTTTTTATGAGGCTTTATGTTATAAATATTGGAAAAAATCAATTAAATTTTATCTTAATGAGTTTGATTGGAATAATGTATTAACTTTAGTTAAATGTACTAAGTATACATATATAAATAGAGTAAAATGGGTCTTACAGAATAAATGAAATGAAAGTATTATAATATTTATAAATATATCTAGACGTGTTGTTAAGGATGGCAATAAACAATAGGGAAGAGAATATAAATAATATTATTCTCTTTTAGATAGTATTGAAGCTATAAGTTAACTTATATCTTTTTTAACATTTGTAAATTTCAAACAATTTCAAAATATTCTCCTAATAATGTACATGTTCTAGAAGTAATTTTTCTATCCATTATACATCCACAAAAATATGCCTATGCAAAACCTTTTTACTCAATATCATTTTGATAATTGTAGAATAAGACTCAAAAAACTGAGTAGAACTTTCCACAACAGAATATAAATATTAATTATCCAGACATTTTTGTACTCCAATGTTGTGGATGCAACACTCAATCACTTACTATAGAATGAGTTTTACTAAAGACCAAAAATTGAAATATTACAAAAGTTCCATATATTTAATTAAAAACACAGAACTTCACTCATGTGATAATGACACAAACATATGAATCAATTTCTTTCTTGATCACACACATAAAAGAGATATTATTGTATAATTCATTAAAAGGTAAGAAATTAATTAAGATATTTAAAAGACCATTACTTTTAATATATTTTAATATTCTAAAAAAAAGTTAATAATGATCAATCTAAGTGATTATTCAAATATTATTTTTGTTACCAATCTCCTTTAACTAATGAATTCATTGTGAAAGGCAGTGTACATATGTGATGTTTTTCCAATACATCATGTTTTCTAATTTTTTTTTGTTTTTATATTCATTTTTCCTAAAAACATTAATTTTTCTGATTTGATTTTTTAAAAAAATTTGTATTTAAAACTTTTTACAAAATCATTCTGACTCATGAAAATAAAAAATAAATATGGAGTCGGAATTTTTATAAAACACTTAAAAACAAAAATGAATTTCCTTAAATGTTTTTGATATAATTTTTTTTATAAACTCAAAAAAATTATATAAAATATTCCATAAAATACTATTTTTAAATATAATCTTAATTAAAATTATTTTGAAAATATGAATAGGTTACTCATACTGATAAAACGTATCTACACTGAATGGTGTAACTCTATTAGAATTTCCACTTATTAATTACATTAGTTTACTATTTCTTTTTGTTTACACATTTTTTTTGTTCTTATAAAGTTTTTTTTCTTACTAGAAAAAATGTTTTTGTATCCAAAATAATTTTTAATCTAATTAATGATTTTTTAAACACTTTAAGAGTTCATATTTATATTTAAAAAATTTAATCGATTGTATCATATTTATCAGATCCGAAAAGGATTTCTCATGTGACCCATTAAAATAACTTGAATTCGGATCGTCATTCTCATTCCTATAAAATGGATATCACCACATGTTCCACATTGATGTTCATATAAATTTTTATGACTCTATCCATTCCTTTTTATGCTCTGTGAAATATTTTTCAATTAACTTAATCACCTATAAAAGTTTCAGTATGATGGCCACTTCTAAGTATTTTTTATATAAATGTCTTTATATAAATTCCAACTGAAAGAGCCTAGTATGAAAAGTACAATTCAATTATTAAAAATATAATTACATTCAAGGGAATGAATTCTTTTTGAATACCCAAACAACTATTTTGATAAATATTATCCTCTAATTATTAGGTAATTTTATGCCTCATTAAATTTGATTTTTGATGATGATAAGGAATACATGATTTTTACTCAATATGATTAAGAATACAATATTTCAAATCAACAAGTTGGTGATCTTTTTGAAGTACCTTTTTTGGGAGAAGCATGAGTTCCTTCTCATAAGCTACTTGGTATGCTTGGAAATTTTATTAATTATAATGATGAATCTTTTTTTTCATATTATTAGAATGTAATGAATGTTTCATACCTCTAACCAGATGCTAGAGTTGTAACTTTTTGAATGAAGGGATATCTAATATCGAGATAGGGTCATATGGATACCCTAAAAGTATGAGATTTTTTTATTATCTAATTAATTTCAGACAGATCAAAATTTTTATGTTTGTTTTCATTATATTGGAATTGGTCAATAATTCCAAAAGGAATTTAATGATATTTATATTTTATTTTTTTATAAATAAAATACTTGGGAAGCCCATGTAAGTCCTGAAGATCTTTATATTGTTCAATTAATTTGAAATTTTTATTTGTCAAATTGATGATCTAGACCATTAAGATCTATAAAATTTATAGTTTTCCATGGTAGTTTCAATTAAATGTGAAATGTGACCATTGGAGAATATCCTATATATATGAGGTCATTTGAATTGTTTTAATTTGATACATTTTTTTCTGTAATATTATAAGTTTCTTCTATTCATGATAATCTCATTATAAGTTATTATTAATTTATTATATATTTTATGTTATAAGGTATCATAATTAGGTTTGTAAATTCCATATAACATTTCTTATTTTGTATTCTATGTCTGATTGTGGAACAAATCGAGGGACTCAGGGGATATAAATATGGTGAATATACTCGATTGGATTGAGGGATTTCAAGGCTTGGAAAAAAGGGAGAATCATTATATGTAGTTATTTCATTATTAATAAATTCAAAGATGACACTGATCATCATATCTAGGACTTCTAGGGGTTTGGAATATCGATCTGAATTTGGTCATCACATCAAGGGATTTCCTGGTAAGGAAAGGAAAAAAATTTTAGTAGGTACTAAAATTATGGATAACATATGTCAAGGTTCCTTACCGTCATAACTCTTAAGGATAAAAAATTAATTCATTTATTATGCCTGTAATTCATTATTTCTATTATTGTATTTTTGTTTAATCGCTTATACAAGTTAAAAATTATCATTATCTTGTGTATTAGAATATTATTTTAATACACATATTTTTCAACAAACTATTGTAACAATGTTTCTACAATACTGACAAATTTTGATATACTCGGATAGTACCTGGTTCTGATTTTGATACTTTGATCATTAGATAATATTTGACTTTGATCATTTTTTATCAAATGATGATTTTCTATTTTGTCTGAGTATAATTTTTTAAACTAATATTTTCCCCTCTTGTACCTAGAAAATAATTTATCAATCCAACATGATATTCATTGCCAAAAATTCTTATCATGTGAACTCCAAGGAGTCTTACAATCTGGGGAACATGAACATATCCCATGATCTCTACTAAACTCTTATATCATATAGCTATGAAATGGGCTGACTTTGTGAGTCTTTCTATGACCACCCAAATGAAATCATGTCATATTGGACTTCTTGGTAGTCCTATCGTGATGTACATAAATTTACCATACCACAACCACTCTATAACATCAAGGGTTTGAGTTAAAACTGTTGGAACTTGGTTCTAATCCTTGAATTTCTAGGTTGTTATACTTCAAGAGAAAATCTATTCTACACTCTTCATCATTCTTGACCACCATAACTAAAATAGAAGATCCTGGTAAATATTTTCCACACCTAGATGTGCTGCATAGACGGATGTATTAAACTTTCCATCACCTTCTTACACAAAATTATTGGAAACAACATTTATCCTTAAAATATAATTTCATGTTCCCCACATTTAGAAAATTCATTAGGAGAAAATCTAGTGGTTATAATTTTACATGAGTTCTCCTTGTTGGTATAGACAGGATTATCCTCCATGACATGATCTATATGTGATGGGGTAACAACCATCCTCTATAGAAATATTATGACATGTTCATCCACTACATATAGCTGCAATAAGGTTAACCAATTCTATTACATTTTCGATAGATTTGAATAATACATAATTATAAGACCATCTTCAACTAATTTCTAATTATCATGATTGTTGAATAAATCAAATTTATAATTTTAGGGTAACTCTATCCATTTATGAAATCTATATTTGTTATATTTCTATGAAAATATATACTTCAGACTCTTATGGTTATAATAGAATATGAAATGCTCATTAACATGGTAGTGTCACATCATCTTTAGTGTTAAGAAAACCACCACCGACACTAGATTATGGGTCACATAGTAATTCAAGGGTTGTATCAAATTGTTTTATTCATTGGTTATCACCACCTAACAATTAATTTTGACATTGAAATGTTTAATACTAGAGGCATCGCAAATCACTACATACTCGACACCCTTATATGAAATTATAAGCATGTGATCAGACTTAAATTCATGCTGGAACATCTTGGTCCACTGTAAAACAGTTAACGTTCTCGGTAAAAGGAGTCAATTATGCTATTATATTTTGGAAATTAGGCATGGATTAGTAGTAAAATCATTCCAAGCTAAGGAATATCGGAACCACCATCAGGCTCTTGATGGGATCTTCATGTAACATTACCTCTACCTTAACCAGGTTGACAATCACACACTCTATTGAGATATCATGTCTGAGAAAGTGGATATCATGAATCCAAAAATTACACATAGATAGATTCCTATAAAGCTGTCACCCTCATAGAATGACTTGGACCATCTTTGTTATATTTAATTCTCCTCCCCAGATTCCAAGTACAGTTGGATATCATAAATATATACCACTAAGAACCTATCAAAGAAGGTATAAATGATATAGCTCATGAGTCCAATGAACACTAAAACAAATCTCACCACACTGAAAGGAATCACTAAGATATCATATTGATCTTAATGAAATCTACCTGATGCCTTCATCATATCCATGTACCATACTCTATGTGATAGAGTTCTGGATCTGACATATTTATTCGAAAACCATATCTCCTTTCTCGACTGATTGAAGAGGCCCTCGATCCCTAGTAATGGATATTTATTCATTAAATCCAACAAATTTAGTTTACTTTAATCCACAAAAAAACATAAATCTCCCATATGCATTGTTAGTGAAAAAAACATGGGCTACCTAGGGGGAAACATTGGGACTAATAAATCAATTTATTTGAAATTCCCCAAATTCCACCTTCATATCACAAGACTCAATGGGAGTCATTCTATATTTAGGAATATATATTGGGGTAATACCTATGTGTAATTCAATAAATATTTTTGTCACTTGGTATAGAGGTAATCCTAGAACAACTTCAGAAAAAACATCCTCATTCCCCACCTCCAATGCAAGAATATGAAAGTCCATAGAATCCAGTACTCGAAAAGTAATGTTCTCCTAATTGTGAGTAATAATTTATACCTTCCAATTTATGATATCATCCTATTATACTTGGGTTTCCATCTAATCCTAAAATGAAAAAAATCAATCTCTCCCCAAGGATTTACCACTTCCTCCTGTTGAAACAATTGAACTGGGAATGAATAGTGGATAGCCATTCCATGCACAAGATTAAATTTTATGACCTCAAAACTACTATACTGATATTATATAAGAACCTATCACCTCAAAGATCCAGGTCACAATAATAGTACTATTCTATTATCATTGAGTCACCTCTGGTCAAAGTCTCTAAATGAAATCGTTGATCTAAAAGATAATTGGAATCTCTATGTCTTGAAATAATCAAAAATAATTAAAATATTGGATCACACATTCATATATCAATATTAAATATAAGTTATAAATGATAAGAAACGTACCACTAATCATCCTTGGATCATTTGGTTCATAGACCTCCACTACCTACAGCTATCATCATCATTGAATTCCATATCTCTATGACTAGAACAAAACACATGGGAATGTTGGTGGAAATAGGTCTAACTACCTACCTCCTCCTATGACTCAAGTTGTTCCTCTTACATGTTTATAGCCCTGTGGGCCTCCCTATTCCTGCTAATACATTTAGATAGGTGGAAAATCCACTTTATCTTTATTATTTTTATTGTTGGTATGAGAATCCTAGACATGATTTATCTCTACATTACAAGAGTATCATCACATCTCCCTAGGTTTCCTATAACAGACATTATATCCCTAAAATGAACATATTTATTGAGACCAACACCTGAAATATATTTCACACTGAGATACCAATTTCGGTTAATATTTATCTACTACTAAAGTCTTATCTTCTTTATTCCCACCACAAGCACCCACTATTGATATCTACTCAACCAAAATTATATAAATTAAAGAATCATGGTCCAACACCCCAATATATATAGTGATTAAAAAATATATCATGGAATTCATGATATTCCTACATAATCATAACTCAATGTTCTATTCTAGGAATTGGTTTTTATTATCCATATCCATCAAGAACCATGGGAGGTTTTGACCCTCAATGAATACTCAGCCACATACATGATACCCTTCTAAATATATAAATGATCCTCTATTCACACTACCATAATATAACTATTGATGAATCATATTTAAAAAGATGATATAACACTTTCTGTGGTGGAGTCATCCCATCATATGATATAGTCACTATTCACCATAATTTCCCAATAGATCCACAGATAAGGCTCAATTCCAAGTCCATAATCTGGTTTTTAGTTGTCAAAACGAGCCAAAAGATTCACTTAACTACCTCCAAACAGTCTTTAACAACTTGGTGGTCTTGATCACTAAGAAACCTGAAATTTTTTTTCCTCAGGAAATCATGATGATTTTTTTCCTGTACACCTCATCCATTTGTACTATTACTATAATATATTGATTGATGAGTGGAGATCTAACTGAAACACCCCTAGAGGTACCTCCTCTTTAAAAAGTCCCTTTATCGAATCCTCATCTCTACGTGGATCATAATCATGATCCAGCTATGGAATCCTTGATGGAAACTATTCTGGAGGAATAATAAAACATATAATATTCACCATGGTCAAGTGTATATCTAGAGATATGAATCAAGAAGATCATAGAAGAAAAAACACATTCCGATATGATGAATGTGATAATTTTTTTTCCTTTTAATGAGTTTCTATATGAATCGAGTGAAAAAATGTTTATCCGATTCATAGTTAATGGATATTTAATTTGGTGCACCAACACTTGATTACATGTCCTATGATCCAAACTAAAAACAATTTAAAAACATTTATATAATTCCAAAAACCATTCATCAATTCTAGTCAATATCCAAACTCAAAAACTAGAATTAAACTCCTCAAATAGGACTCTTTCATGACCCAAACCATTGGTGACTTTAGAAAATTGTATGAAGAGTTTGAAAATCCTAATCCCATCCCTAATAGGATAATGGATGATAACCAGATTTGATTAGTAATATCCCATACATGGGATTCATTTGCCTAATTACCTATATTCATCCACACATCTACAAGCCCAGATAATGGTTAATGTAATGTAAAATTAATAACAACACATTCATATGTCTATATCTTACAATAAAGGTATGAAAACAATACTGGATAGCATAAGGGACAAATAAAATACATCAAAAAACTATAAATATTTCCAACCTGCTAGAATGAGTGGAATATAATCATATGTGACACCTAGTATAAACAATAGTCTCTGTATCCAAGTTATTCTCCATCAACTACTGGGAAAACAAAGACCCCATTGAATGGATTGTAATCTATATAAGAAATGAAATGTTTTGATAGATCCCATGCATGGTTGTGTATAAAAATACTCTATTGGACTCCTCAAAATAACTAAACATAAATATCAAGAAAGTAGTCAAATAATCGCAAAGGAATGTAAATAAAAATATGACACATATTATAACCACATACATATATACTATTGATAATCACTAAGCCTCATGGTATGGTCACAACCATTATTACAACCTGGGAATATTGCTAATGGTAAAAAAAAATTCTCATTTGGGAGAACTTTCCCTATGAGTCACGTTACACTAATAGTGATCATAAAATTGGACATGCTCATCTGGTATCTTTAGGAATTAGTTTATTTTGGATGTTATAAGAGATAAATAAATATATAGGGGATCAAACACTAGGATATGATGGATATCGAAATACCTAAAATGATTATCTTGATAATTGGCGATAAATGCACATGTATATTGGTCATACAGATAAGTTAAAGACATTATTGGGAAGAATATATGATAGAGGATCCCATCCTAAGACTCACTAAAAATCCCTTAAAATATTTACGAAACCAACCCCATATGATGGGGATAAAATCCAATGATCATGAAATTATGCCTCACTCTACACTCAAAGGAGATGAACTGAGGGAACACAACCTAAGGGTACTAAACCATACCAGAGAGATTATGGGTCTCAATACTTCATAGAGGGAAGTACATGGTGATTACAAGTACCTCACAAAATGTATTTACCTTCCATGTTTGTCATAGGCACTGAAATTCATGACTTTTTACATTGGTTGTATCAGTGTAACCATCCATTCAAGTGTAATGTGGTCATGTGTGAGTACCCTGCCCTACCCATGCACTGTACAAGTTCCCATGTGACTAGTTGTGTATATATCTGTATTCCCCCTAGTGTACACACTAAGACACCCTCATAGTATCACACGATGTGTGACACATTTTACATGGTGTGTCAAAATTTTATCCATGCATAAACCCTAGTGCAAAATCCAGGTACACAAACTAAGTTTTTTTCCTCATGGTACATGAAATGTAATATGTGATTCTATAGAATCCCATATTTTCTTCACGTATATTTCAATTTCATCACTAATTCCACAACTCCTACCATCGATCACAAGTATAAATCTTGGATCGAGCCTCAACTGAGAATCAAGATCATTAGTGGGTAGATTATGTCTTGATAATACATTCATTGTAGAGACCCAAAGCCTGACGTACATGGAAATTAAAAAACTTTTGCGGAATACTTAGTACATAACAAAAACACAAACACAAGGACCGTAATAGTTTAGTGTCTTTGGAAACTCGGAATATAATCTTCTAATCGTGGTGATTGATCTTCGACATATCCCATAAAGATATTCTCTTATTTTATACCTAAAACCTTTCTTTATATCCTGGGGAAAAGAAAACATAAAAGGGTGAGCTCAAATGCTCAGTAAGGGTAAAAAAAAGAAATATAAATCACATCATATTCATAAGAACATAACATTTTGGAATTCTTAACCTGCAAAAGGGATCATAATATCATAACATGGGATAAATCATAGTAATGAAATATAATACCAATAATCATAACATAGAGCATGAAACATTGTGGCATACACACATAATCATAGAGAATCATTTCTTATTAGTCAAGACTCATTTCCAAGACTATCTTAGTGGACAAAGTCCATTTCTGAACCGAGTTCACTCCTCATTTCAGTCCTGTTTTACTGAACCGACATAACCTACCGTTCTTGTATATCTCTTGAGATATAAAATCTTTACCCAATGCATTGGAGGTAGATATATGTCCCACCCATCTCATAATGATACCATTCTTATGTGTGCCACAAAATCATAAACCATACATCATAGCATAACCCATGTAATAAAAATGGGAATCTTAAACATCGTGACATCATAAAATAATTCATATAATATAAAGGAATTCATAAAAATAATTCCATCACCAAATAATCAAATCAATGTACTAATAGGGATAAAAAACATAACCCTTTATTATCTTAGATGGAAAATAATTTTGATAAAATGCTTGAACTCCATTCTTGATGAAAATATCCTTTCTACATCAAAAACATTTTTCAATTCTTAACATGTCATACAATTTTAAACTAAAAGAAGTTGATTAAAAATAAACATGAAAACTTTTAAAGGATGCTTCTTGGAAATAATGTTTTAAAAATCCATTCATGCCGTATAAGTTAAGAAAAACATTCTTCTCGTACTTTTGTCGGAAAAGTCAAAAAGTACCTCGTACGAAAAACAAAAAAAGATTCCTTTCATATCTTTTACTAAAAACTCGCCGAAGGTTAAAATTGGATTTAAAAAATTTTAGGTGGAAGGAAATAATATTACATATTGAGGAAACATGGATGTGGATGATAAAATACACCCCAGTAAATACCAAAGTGTAAACAATCTCAGATAAAAATGAGATTGTGATATTTCCCTTACCTTAGGTCCGATTTTCTTCGTAAGTGTCGAAACCTCCTGTATAATGATTTAAATAATGTCATTTACTTATTAAAGAATCATACTCATTGTTATGATATCATATATGGTTCACCTATGACTTTATATTACACGTTATTTTGTAAATTCCATGTTAAAGAGCTTTTTGGGTAAAATTGTTTTATTTGTCGTCCGTGTTTTGACTTGTAATTATTCATATGATTACATAGATCATGATTACTTAATTCCAGAATATAAAACATGATTTATATATAATATATATTCAGAATATACATATATATAATAAATTAGTAAATGGAAAGAAATACACCGTTCATGGAGACAGTAAGCCGTACGTACGCATGAACGCTGGTTTCGTTTCCTTATTGAGTTGAATGGAATTAAGTAGATGACATAAATATATGTAAACATAAATATAGTATCATTATTATGTCATATATTTCATGATTACTTATCATATATACTTTATAATCATTCATGAATGGTTAAAGTGGAAAATGAATCTCATCGCGTCGTGGAGACGGTAGTCCGTACGTACGCACGAGCGATGATATCATTCTCATGATCGTGGGACTGTATTGGAGTGTATGTATACCATTTCAGAATCTATATCAATTTAAAATAATCATTTATAGTTATTATTTACACCATTATACCCATCCAAGTAAGGTGGTGGTGGAAAATAGATTTCATGACGGCGTGGAGACGGTATTCCATACATACGCAAGCGCGGTGATTTCATTTTCCGTAGGATGTATAAATGGTGAAATAGGGTTGTTTCATGATTATAATAACATATTTGTATATGAGTGATAATTATGTTATTACTTCATAATGAAACAACCTAAGAAGAAGAAGTGGAAGAAGAAATAAAGTTGAATGAATCGGTAACGAACATTACCTCTTCTTTGAAATGCCTCATTGAGATCTCCTTTTAGGGCACTAACATTGATCTTTGAGGAAGACCAGAACCTCTAGAATGTTTCTAGGAAAGTTTATAAGAGATTTTGGCAGGGTTTGGACGAGCTTGAAGGCTCAATGTGGTGTGAGGGAGAGAGGGATGAGGTGCCCTTTTATAAGGGAGGAGAGGAGTACCTTTGGAATAACTAAAAATATTATTTTATTATAAAGCCAAATTCGGTTTTAAATAGCTCCAAATTGATTTATTTCGAAGGTAAGGTTGGGATGGGTCAAAAAACGCTCATCCAATATAATTTAGACAAGTTTAGGTTCCTATTTTAACCTTATCATTTAGATTGAACATTAAGTTAAATAATTTTAATTTTACCGTGTCTTCATGTGTTCTTAGACTATAAGGTTAATAAACTTACTATAACAATCAAAACTAACCCTAAGTTGTTTATTATTAATATATATAACCTTATCTAAGTCATTGGGCCAAACGTTATATTTTTATGAATAAAATAACAATTAATAATATAATATTTGTTTTAAAAACTAATTTATGTCAATTTTGACACTATTTAGTAATTGATTTTTGTGAAAATCATAACTGAATTATTAGTTCGAAAACAGTTAATTAAAACAATACTAACATGTCATATTAACCTAGAATGTTAGTGTAATTCATAAAAAGTCCCAAATTACATTTATTTCGGTATTTATAACATCAATTATGTCAATATTTCATTAATAAGATAATTACTACATCATCGTTGTGTCATAAGTAAATTAAATTATTTAATGTCTAAAAATTATAAATAAAACCCCATTATGTAGGAAATCTTATTATCTTTCTAATTAATATTTACAATTGAATTTATCTTATGTATAACCCTATATTAAAAATGTTTTAGTAAATAAACTTTGATTTTAACTCTTTTAACTCTTTTTTGTATTAAATAATAAAAAATGTCCTAATCTAATCCAAGTGGGCCTAAATGGTCATATTTTATTCCTAAGGTTGTTTTTGGTCGAATTAAACTTATCCAATAGAATTAGTACATGTGTTAGGGTAATAATAATATCATTTTTACCCTAATTATCCTATTTACTTTTAACCGACGTAAAGAAAGTAAAAAGTTACTATTCACCAGAAATTATTTTCATCTCATTGAACCACATTTTACATATTGACATCAACCCTGTGTCTTGGATTTTTGAAATTCCACTCAAAGAAGCATTAAAATTATGTTTTATGAAAAATTCATTTTTTTACTACCACTTAGTGGTTTCACTATTCATCAAAAAATGAAGGTTTCCAGAAAAATACAAAAAATTAGACCTAAGATATATTTGATATTATGAACTCAAAAATGATGTATATTTTATCAAATTAAAAACATATTAGTAGCATTAATTAATTTAAAAATTAATTCCCGTCGTGAAAACAAATAGCGCGTTCTTAAGAGATAATAACTATCAAAAGATTGACACTTGTTTATAACTGGTTTAAATGTGAAATTACATCCAATGACAAACATTGTATTAAATTGTAAAAATATATTCTAAATATACTTTAAAACCACTCAAATTAATAATTTATCACTATTAATTATTTCTATTAAAAAAGTTGTTTTTAATTAAAATTTAGTAATTTTCACTATTCACCAGAATATGAAAGTTATCCGAAAAGTACCAAAATTTAACCCTAAGCTAATTTCGATATTCGGAATCCAAAAATGAAGTCCATTTTGAGAGATAAAATTTCTAAAATTTTAAAAGGTGACTATTAGTATTCCTAAGAGCTAGTTTTAATAATATTTTAATAGCATATCGTTGTTTAGTGAAATTCGGTATTGCTTACTACACACGCTATTGAGGAAGGTCGTGATTGCGTGTAATGTAAGGCAAGTCAAGGATGCGTGTTTTGCAAGATCCTTTTGGTGTAGCGTACAACACAAGACATTAATGAAATTAAAAAGGATATTTTTCATAAAATCTCGAGGTGTTACATTCTACCACCCTTAAAATGAATTTCGCCCTCAAAATTCGTCGGTGTTATAAATGGTTTACTATTTGAAAGTTTCTTTGATAGAAACCCACATTGTAAAAAGGAATACCAAAACCAATATTTAAAATCAAAATTATGAAACGTAACGGTTACCCAAATAAACTAATCCATGGGTTTCCACATAGGTGAAAATATGGATATGGAAGAGAAATCTAACCATCACGTTCTGAGGGAGAGTGGTAGAGAACATGGCTATGGAAAATCCAGCAATCACAAAGCCATAAATTTGTGATGATCTAAGGTACCATATAATTCATCAGATATAAGAGCACTAGGACAACATTTTTGGGTTTCAAGATCATTTCCCTAAAGTTGATGAAATTGGAATTAGAAGAAATACTTTCGTGATTTCGGTATAGTCTCGCCGTTTGTCGTTCTTTGGACAATTTCCACTTCATCTCTTAAAGAAATAAAGTAGAATTTGTCATTCATGATGTGTTAGCAGATCATGAGATAGAATGATGGCTCATTCCATCTGTCTCAAACAAAAGGTTAGAAAAGTTATCAAAAAAATACATAAGTCCATATATAGAGAGATTAATCATATATGGTTCCTAAAATGGACTTATACTTCATATATCATAATTCATAACATAATAAAACTAGTTTATACTAAATAGGTACTTCCTGTAGTCCAGTGGTAGGCGATAAAGGCTAGTCTCACTTCGGTTGTGGGTTCGATTCCCACAGCCTTGTCCGATGCGATGGGCTGTCGCCCGTCCTGTAGGTTGACCTTTTTCTAAAACTATATTACTATAACATCCCATCAATAATATCAAAAAAAACAAACAATACTAACTTATGTCCAACATAATCCATTCCAGTCTTTAGGCTTATCCATAATACTACAGTCCACTCTCATAATATAGTGAAAACGATTACCAGAGATTTAATACCATCGTTGATCCCCATATATCATAAGATATGTCTTGTTGGTCACATTCCAAACATTCAAAGGCCTTAATCATGTATTCTCTTGAATACCCATTGAACCTTAGTGAAAACATGAATGATGTTAAAAGTTAACTCTTTCCACATACCAGAATCCTCAAAATTCTATATACTCTAACCATGATATCACTTAGTCCGTATATTAATCATGAGCTCATGAATACTGTCAAATTTTTCATTTTCTAGTTTTCCCTTCATTATGCGCATATCATCTTTTTTTTTTCCAAAAATATCTCAATCACTTTCAATGGTTACCCGTACCATAAAATTATTAAATCCACAACAGAGCAATACATAAACATGCCAATATTCCATGATACTATATACAACATTATTTTGGAATCCCATTACACAAACACTTAATCATTCCACCACATCGTTGTCATATTCAACATCGCCAATGGTGATCGCATGTGACGTCCCTTTGTCCTTTGCCTTAAGTGGTTGCTAATATCGATCATCACTAACCCTTGGATTATGGCCTTTATTAGCATAATGCCCCATTTCATTTCACTTGAATTATTGATGTGTAGTAGGTTCATTCTGTGTATCCCTTCCTTTGTTGGCATCATTAGACATCTTCTTCTTATCATTGCAGTATTCAAATGCCTGATGACCTTCTATTCCACATTTGAAACATTTACATGACAATTTTAGACAATATCCACCATGCTTCTTTCCACACTTTGAGCATAAGGAAACATTCATCTTCGTTTCACCATTATTCTGAGATTTCTCCTTGAAATCCATCTTTCGTTTCTTGTCAAAACTATGAGATGGATAAGTAACACCAACTTCCATTTCTACCATGATAGCACAACACACTATTTCTTCATAGCTATTGAAGTCTCTTATAGATAATGCCCTTCGAATATTTGGTTTTAAGCCACTAAAGAATCGATCAACTTTACTTTCAGGTTGGATGATAAATCCAGATGCATACCTTGCAAACCTTGTAAAATTTGCTTCGTATATACCAACAGATTCATCATCCTTTTGCTTTAGTTCAAGAAACTCCTTCTTCATCATTGTTCGAAGAATATGAGGGAAGTACTTATTGAAAAATATGTTCTTGAACTCATCCCATTCCATGGACTCAATTTCATCACTTTTCCTCGTATTCTTGATAAGATTCCACCATTGATCAGATTTACCTTCCAACCGATATACTACTAAGATGACATTATCATGTTCAGAACATTGAAGAACTGAAAATATCTTTTCAGTGGTACTGATCCATTGTTCAGCAACAAGTGGATCAGAAGACCCACTGGAAGAAGGTGGACGTTTCCTCATGAAGGACTCAATAGAATATTGTTCCCTTCTCTGCTCATTTGGAAGTCCAGAATGATTCATAGCTTGTGTAAGTATAGAAATAAGATTTTTTACTCCATCTCCCATAACATCTGTTTGTTCAGGAGGAAAATCATTACATTGTCCATTGCATTGATCAACACGGTTCCTTCGGGTTCTAGCCATAATCTAAAACCCAAAAAGAATAGTGTGAGAGGAAAAAATCATGCTAGGGAAAACAACATAATAAAAGGGGGAGTACCCTCAATATCTAACATCTTAGGATAAATTCTAAGATCGTTAGCGCAATTCTAGGACTATAACCTATATGTATACTTAACCTTAGAGACATCCCTAGACATACCTTAGAAATATCTCTAGGGATCTCACTAAAGTTCTCGCATCCTAGTTTCCAAAGGTTGACTAAACCTTTCCTCTGATACCAATTGTAGAGACCCAAAGTCTGATGTACATGGACATTACATTACTTTTGTGGAATACTTAGTACATAACAAAAACACACACACAAGGACCGTAATAGTTTAGTGTCTTTGGAAACTCAGAATATAATTTTCTAATCGTGGTGAAAGATCTTCAACATCTCCCATAAAGAACTTCCCTTTTTTTATACCTAAAACCTTTCTTTATATCCTGGGGAAAAGAAAACATAAAAGGGTGAGCTCAAATGCTCAGTATGGGTAAACAAAAGAAATATCAATCACATCATATTCATAAGAACATAACATTTTGGAATTCTTAACCAACAAAATGGATCATAATATCATAACATGGGATAAATCATAGTAATGAAATGTAATCCCAATATTCATAACTTAAAACATGAAACTTTGTGGCATACACACATAATAATAGAGAATCATTTCTTATTAGTCAAGACTCATTTCCAAGAATATCTTAGTGGACAAAGTCCATTTCTGAACCAAGTTCACTCCTCGTTTCAGTCCTGTTTTACTGAACCGACATAACCTACCGTTCATGTCTATCTCATGAGATATAAAATCTTTACCCAATTCATTGGAGGGAGATATAGGTCCCACCAATCTCAAAATGATACCATTCTTATGTGTGCCACAAAATCATAAACCATACATCATAGCATAACCCATGTAATAAAAATGGGAATCATAAACATCATGACATCATAAAACAATTCATATAATATAAAGGAATTCAAAAAAAATAATTCCATCACAAAGTAATCAAATCAATGTAATAATAGGGATAAAAAATAGAACCCTTTATTATCTTAGATGGAAAATAATTTTGATAAAACACTTGAACTCCATTCTTGAATAAAATATCCTTTCTAATTCAAAAACATTTTTCCTTTCTTAACATGTCATAAAATTTTAAACTAAAAGATGTTGATTAAAAATAAACATAAAAACATGTAAAGGAAGCTTCTTGGAAATAATGTTTTAAAAATACATTCATGCCGTATACATTAAAAAAACATTCTTCTCGTACTTTTGTCAGAAAAGTCAAAAAGTACCTCGTACGAAAAATGAAAAAAGATTCCTTCCATATGTTTTACTAAAAACTCACCGAAGGGTAAAATTGGATTTAAAAAATTTTAGGTGGATGTAAATAATATTACATATTGAGGAAAAATGGATGTGGATGATAAAATACACCCCAGTAAATACAAAAGTATAAACAATCTCGGATAAAAATGAGATTGTGATATTTCCCTTACCTTAGGTCCGATTTGCTTCGTAAGTGTACGAACCTCCCGTATAATGATTTAAATAATGTCATTGAATTATTACAGAATCATACTCATTGTTATGATATCATATATGGTTCACTTATGACTTTTTATTACCCGTTTTTTGTAAATTCCATGTTAAAGAGCGTTTTGAGAAAAAAATTGTTTTATTTGCTGTTCGTGTTTTGACTTGTAATTATTCATATTATTACGTAGATCATGATTACTTAATTCCAGAATATAAAACATGATTTATATATAATATATATTCAGAATATGTATATATATATAATAAATCAGTAAATGGAACGAAATACACCATTCATGGAGACGGTAGGCCGTACGTACGCATGAACGCTGTTTTCGTTTCCTTATTGAGTTGAATGGAATTAAGTAGATGACATACATATATGTACACATATATACAGTGTCATTATTATGTCATATATTTCATTATTACTTATTATATATACTTTATAATCATTGATGAATGGTTAAAGTGGAGAATGAATCTCATCGCGTCGTGGAGACGGTAGTCCGTACGTACGCACAAGTGATGATATCGTTCTCATGATCGTGGGACTGTATTGGAGTGTATGTATACTATTTCAGAATCAATATCACTTTAAAATAATCATATATAGTTAGTATTTACACCATTATACCCATCCAAGAAATGTGGTTGTGGAAAATAGATTTCACCACGGCGTGGAGACGGTATTCCGTACGTACGCACGCGCGGTGATTTCGTTTTCCGTAGGATGGATAGATGGTGAAATAGGGTTATTTCATACTTATAATAACATATCATTATATGATTGATACTGATTTTATTACTTCATAATGAAACAACATAAGAAGAAGAAGTGGAAGAAGAAATAAAGTTGAAAGAATCGGTAACAGACATTACTTCTTCTTTGAAGCGCCTCGTTGAGATCTCATTTTAGGGCTCTAAAATTGGTCTTTGAGGAAGACCAGAACCTCTAGGATGTTTCTAGGGAAGTGGAGAAAGGAATTTGTCAGGGGTTGGCCGAGCATGAAGGCTCAAATAGGTGTGAGGAAGAGAGGGAGGATGTGCCATTTTATAAGGGAGGAGAGGGGTACCTTTGGAATAACTAAAAATATTATTTTATTATAGAGCCAAATTCGGTTTTAAATAGCTCCAAATTGATTTATTTCTAAGCTAAGTTTGGGATGGGTCAAAAAAATCTCATCCAATATAATTTAGACAAGTTTAGGTTCCTATTTTAACCATATCATTTATATTTAACATTATGTTAAATAATTTTACTTTTACCGTGTCTTCTTGTGTTCTTAGACTATAAGGTTAATAAACTTACCATAACAATCCAAACGAACCCCAAGTTGTTTATTATTAATATATATAACCTTATCTAAGTCATTGGGCCAAACTTTAGATTTTTATGAATAAAATAATAATTAATAATATAATATTTGTTTTAAAAACTAATTTATGTCAATTTTGACACTATTTAGTAATTTATTTTTGTGAAAATCATAACTGAATGATTAGTTCGAAAACAGTTAATTAAATCAGTAATAACATTTTATATTAACCTATAAAATTAGTGTAATTCATAAAAAGTCCCAAATTACATTTATTTTAGTATTTATAACATCAATTATGTCAATATTTCATTAATAAGATAATTACAGCATCATCGTTGTGTCATAGGTAAATTAAATTATTTAATGTCTAAAAATTATAAATAAAACACCATTATGTAGGAAATATTATTTTATTTCTAATGAATATTTACAATCGAATTTATCTTATGTATAACCCTATATTAAAAATGTTTTAGTAAATAAACTTTGATTTTAACTCTTTCAACTCTTCTTTGAATTAAATAATAATAAATGTCCTAATCTAATCCATGTGAGCCTAAATGGTCATATTTTATTCCTAAGGTTGTTTTTGGTCGAATTACACTTATCCAATAGAATTATGACATGTGTTAGGGTAATAATAATATCATTTTTACCCTTAATTACCCTATTTACTTTTAACCGTGGTAAAAAAAGTAAAAAGTTACTATTCACCAGAAATTATTTTAATCTCATTGAACCACATTTTTCTTATTGACATCAACCGTGTCTCTCGGATTTTTTAAATTCCACTCACAGAAGTGGTATGATTAAGTTTTATGAAAAATTCATTTTTTTACTACCACTTAGTGGTTTCACTATTCATCAAAAAATGAATATTTCCAGAAAAATACCAAAAATTAGGCCTAAGCTATATTTGATATTGTGAACTCAAAAATGATGTCTATTTTAACAAATTCAAAACATAGTAGTTGCATTAATTAATATAAAAACTAATTCCCGTCGTCAAAACAAATAGCGTGTTCTTAAGAGATAATAACTATCAAAAGATTAACACTTGTTAATAACTGGTTTAAATGTGAAATTACATCCAATGACCGACATTGTATTAAATTGTAAAAATATATTCTAAATATACTTTAAAACCACTCAAATTAATAATTTATCACTATTAATTATTTCGATTAAAAAAGTTGTTTTTAATTTAAATTTAGTAATTTTCACTATTCATTAGAATATGAAAGTTATCCAAAAAGTACCAAAATTTAACCCTAAGCTAATTTCGATATTCCGAATCCAAAAATGAAGTCCATTTTGAGAGATAAAATTTCTAGAATTTTAAAAGGTGGTTATTACTATTCATAACGACTAGTTTTAATAATATTTTAATAGCATATCGTTGTCTAGTGAAACTCGTTATTGCGTACTACACACGCTATCGAGGAAGGTTTTGATTGCGTGTAATGCAAGGAAAGTCAAAGATGCGTGTTGTGCAAGCTCCTTTTGGTGTAGCGTACAACACAAGACATTAATGAAATTAAAAAGAATATTTTTCATAAAATCTCGGGGTGTTACATTCATAAATAATCTCTATAGTAATGCATTTTCATCACACATCACATAGTGGGTTGGGAAATCACAGATCTGATTTCACGTTAACTATCATCATAGAGGAAAACTATTGTGTCATTATCCCAGTATCTAAATCTTTTGTTTCGATCCATTATTTTGAAAAGATATTGTGTAATGATAACCTATCATGAAATCTTTGAATCACTGTTCAAGGACGCACTAATGATGAGCATGAAATCAATGGGAATGAGAAAACAAAAACTGAAAGGGGAATGAAATTTGACCACAATAATGTTGTCCTCGATTCATTATGGTAAGAAGAAATAATGAAGAAAAAATAATCAAATAATATTAACCATAATTGACCATCTATATGTGATGTGGCTATATTTTTATTCAATTTTTAGAGAAACTTTCACTATTTTAATTATATTTTTATGGTGATTTTTTATTTAATAACTTACTATTGACAATAATTTATTTTTTAAATGAAAAAATTTATTAATTTTATTATTAATTTATGTGTTTTAATTTTAATTAAAATTTATTTTAAATTTAATTATATAATTTAATTTTGATGTTTATTTTAAAATTATAATTTAATTGTTTTGGATTATTTTTTATATCTCTATATTTTATTTGATTCCACTTTTTTTATAAACATTACTTTAATTAGTTAACTGTAGTTTAGAAATTAATTTCTTTTAATCTTATTTTTCAAAACAATTTATTAATTGGTGACTTCTAAATATTATTTTAAATTTAAATATTTAATTTTATCATTATTTAATTTTATAAAATATTTAGTTAATAAAATAATAAGTTAAAAATATTATGATTTTTGTTTTTAATATTTATTCTCTTATTATTTCAAAAATATAATTATTTATCATTTTGTTTATTTTATGGAATGTTGTGTTTTAATTAATGAACTAATGATATTACTTTAATATTTATGTACTTTACTTAATTTCATTCAATTTGTGGTGTACATTTTAGTTTTGTATGGGATTTCTTTAGGATGTCATATAGATAATATTTGGAAATCAGAGCGTACCCAATATTTCAATGAAAAAGAAAATTTATGATCCAGGCAAGTGGCCAATATTTTCATGTATCCATTCTGTTGAGGTACTCACTTTTTAAGATTCTCTGTTTCTATGTTGGAAAATTCCATATGCCTAATTGCATTAACATATCCAAATATTTGGACACATGAATCATCATTTACTAGATTATCATTGCAAATCCCATGATTTTTGGATGATATGGGACCCTCTACTGCCACCACTGATCCTCATTTCCCCAATTTCTACCGAATCACCTTGAACCTACCACTGTAGATATGAAACCAGAAGATGAAATAGATGAGTCAAAACAACATGGAAATAAATTATATAATGTTTAAGATCAAATAGTCTCATTCACATGAATATATTTTTGATCGAATCAGAACATTCATTGAGAAACAAAAGGACACTCGATGATGGTGTTGCAGGATATTGGATATTTGGAAGAGGAACCCGAAATTTGAGACATAACTGCGGTTGAAATCCATCACAGGCCAGGACCCCAGTAAAGAAGATGTTTTTTGGACCTTAAAATATTAGACCACCAGTGCAGTGATAATCACGAGATCAAATAAATTATAAAATGTGAAAAAATGGACTCTATATGTAATGTGGAAAACTATAAAAATTAAAGTTGTAAAAAACCATGGGAAAAATTTAAGGATCACTTTGGGTAATAGTGGGTACACACTCCCTCACTATTACAAGTAGAAAAACCTCATAAATATATATCTGAATAAGTGGTGAAAAGTACCTAACATATACTGATGGAATGGGATCTGCTAATAGATGAGAAGGTAATGAATGCTGGATATGATGAGATGATGAAATAACTATGAGAGAGGACTTTTTATAGGCAATCCTCCCTTAACTATTTCCTCTCCCATTGGGTGGTTGGTGAGGCTGGTCACCAACCTCAACAAAACACACATATCATTTACCTGCCTCCCATTGACAAAAAAAATTGAATGATACCATCCATCAAATGAATATCCACAAACAAATCTCCCACATAGAGATTTGATTGAGAATACAACACATATCCATACATTAATTATATCTTTTCTACATGATGCTCATGTCTCTAGGAGGCTGCTCAAGGATATTCACCATATGAACTTTTTAGATTTAGTCCCCTTAATTATGAAATCTTCAATATTGTCTGTGCTTGATCACCTCTAAAAAAATCCTTATCCAAATTGACTCTTTGCAAGCCAGTGTAACTTCCATATACTTTTCCTACATCGTGGATAACACCATAACTAGCTATAACCTTTAAATCCATCTAAAAGCTCCTCTAGAGAGAGTAAACACACAACAAGTTGTGGATTTCCTATGGTCAAAATAAACTACAAAATCTAAATCAATATAGCCTGTGGTATTGAAACTTGATCCTCTACAACATAATTCATCATTTGAGGTCTTCATGATTTATCTCAGGATCCTCTTCACTATACTCCAATGCTTCTGTCATAGATTCACCAAGTACTGACTAACTACTCCCATTGAATGTGCGATGTCTGGTCTAGTATAAACTGTAGATAAATCTAGACTAACCACCACTGATGCATATGATACTCGATACATGTCTATCCTATCTTTTTCATCGCTTGTACACATCTTTGAGGATAACATGAAATTAATTGAAAAAGGCATAGAAATTTTCTTGTAGTCATGCATGTTGAAGCATTGTAGGTGTTTCTGTATGTATTTTTTCTGTGACAGAAAAATCATCTAATTATTATTGTGTTGGTAAATTTTCATCCCTTGAATATTGTTTACTAGTTTTATGTCTTTCATCTCAAACTCAGAATCCATATATACCTTTTCTGCCTAAGAATGATCATTATTTGGGCCTATAACCAACTAGTCATCCACATACAGTAGAATAATGATGAAATCATTACCATCCAAACCCCTGAAATATACACAAGGACCTAAATGAAGCTTGTTTAATCAATGGATCGCGATATTGGAATCAATAATCTTATACGAACATCTTAGTTCTTTCTTGAGACCGTACATAGATTTTATCAATCAATGAATCATATTACCTTTTCCATCTTATGAAAATACTTATTATTGGATAATATAGATTTCTTTATGAAGACCACATTGGATAATAGAAGAATTCACATATTTCTTCTCTAGTTGTAAACTATATATTCAACATATCACCAGAAATATTCAAGTAGTATTTATTCTAACAATATGATAAAATATTTCATTGGAATCAATACCTTCCTTGTAAGCATATCGTTTGACCACTAGTTATTCATGATATCTTTTCACTTGTTCATTTCCATCCCACTTGATTTTAAAGACACATTTTTTTTTTCTGATATCCATCATTTCATGAGATAATCAAAGAAGATCCCATATCTTGTTATTGGTTAGGGATTCATGTTCCTCCAACATTTCTACCATTTGAGGGGATGCATATGGACTCTATGTCACCTCCATCAATGAATATTACTCTCTATCATCAATAAATAAGTAGTATGCAATATTACTTTTAGTGTCATATTCTGAGTTCTATATTGGTGCCCTTTTCTCCTGAGTCAACTGTTATGATCTAAACTCAACTAGTACTTGATCATCGTACAATGGTGACAACTTAGAGGAAATTGGTTCATCATTGGATTTTTCTTCTACACTGACTATTTCAGTTTCAATATTCTCGTTCTACATGTCATGATTAGTTATCATCTACACATCGTATTCGGAGTGAATTACATATCTGATGATGATAAGTTTTCAGGAAGTGGGGTCTCACAAATGATACCCATACACACCATCAGTGTACCCTATGAAGATACATTTACAAGATCTTGAATCAAACATCGATCTTTCATTGTCATTGAACATTTCATATACAGGACTTAGAAAAGTATGTAACTAGGAGTAGTAAGTGGGTTTACAAGTCAACATCTCCATCAATGTCTTTAGATCAATTTCCATTGAAGGAGATTTATTGATCACATAACCGGTGGTATTCAGTACTTCATCCAAAAATGTTTTGGAAATTCATACAGTCTTCCAAATTTCACTTGATCTATATAATATAGTTCTGTTCATCTGCTCTTCAACACTATTCTGCAAAGGAGTGTACACCACCGTGGACTATCTCTTGTTTCCTTCATGTTTAAAAAAATTATCAAACACATCAGTTGTATATTCTGCACCATTATTAGTACTTAGACACTTGTAATTCTTTCTATATTGAAGTTCCTTCTCTTCTTTGAATTTTTTAATACTTCAAAAACAACTAACCTTTACATGAATCGATACACCCAAAATCTCCTAGAAATATCATCAATGAATGATAAAATGTACCTTTCTCTTCCCAGTGATATAATTTATGCCTTCCAAACATCGAAACAGATCAACTCTAAGATCTCCTACCTTCATGATGTTGATGTCCCAAACATTAACCCATAATTCTTTCTCATAAAAAAATTATCACGAAATGGTAAGGATACCATTGTTAGCCTAGGAAGTTAATATTTATCCAAAATAATCTTCTGGCCCTTATCTATTATATGGTCAAGCTTCGAATGCTATTACATTTTTAATGACATTGTCGAACTAGTTGTTTCCAAAAAAACTTTTTTTACTTGTATATTTCACCCATAATCATGTAAATTTTTGTTGATATCATTTATTCATCCATTAAAACAACTATTCCCTTCACAATTATCATCACTCTTTTCTTGGTTTGATTGTTGCATCTAATGTAATTATATTTTCTCAAAGATAATATGTTCTTCCTTAGACCCTTTATATGGAATACTCTTTGGATAGTTTGAACAATACCATCATACTACTTAAATTTTATGGTACCGACGTAAATGGTCTTCAAGGAGTGATTATTCACCATGTACACAAGTACTTATAGGATAGTTTATTATTGGTCAAACCATTCCTATCAGGATTTAATGTGCCATATTTTCCCTAATTCGACAATCTATGCATCCTTGATATTATTATTTCCTCTAGCAGTAGTCACTGAATCGTTGACATGTATAAATAAAACTCTAGAAGTAATTTCTTCATTCCCCTTAGACTTTTTTTTCATTACTATTATTATTCTATCAATCCTTCTTGACGTGACCCTTATTTATAAAATTAAAACATGTGACATTCTTCTTATTACTCATAGATCTGGACCTACCATGATTTTGGTTCCCATTGGAACAACACTCCATCATACATTCTCTCTACAATGATATAGCCTCTGTTTGTTAGAGGTTCTATGTCTGTCCTCCTTGCTCTTTTTATGACTTTCTTTTTCAAGAACCATGCCAATAACATCATTGAATGATATCATATCCATCAATATTTTGTTTGTGTGGTTAACAATGAGTTGGTCATACGAATATAAAAAACTCTAGAGTAGAATCATTGTATATTTAGTATCCCCAATTTTATATCCCAATTTCATGAGATGAGAGAACAATTTATTAAAGTTGTTGATGTTATTGGTCACTAATTTTGACTCCACCATTCGAAATTTCTACAATTTTAACTTCAGGAAAATTTTATTGTGTAGTTACTTAGATTCGTATAGATTTGTCAGAGATTCCAATATTTTTTTCCATCTTTTTATCTACAATTATTGATAAGACCTCGTCTGGAAAAGCCAAATGGATGTTGGAAATAGAATTCCTATCCATTTTTTTTTCATTTTCCTCTATCAAACATGGTGGCCTTTTTCCAATTTCTAGTAGGAAATTATCCTTCAGAAGCAATTGTCTACATCTCCATTGTCCACAATGAAAAATTATCCCCGTTGAATTTTTTGATCTTGAAATATTCCACCATCAAGAGATTCCATCAGTCTAGAACCTCCTCTATTTCACATCGTTGTATTTAATAATATCAATTTTTTGTTGTGACATATCTAATGAATCTACAATAACAGAGCATACTCAAATCTAAGAGAATTTTTAATACCTGAAAATGTGAACCAAACCGGGCCAAAACCTGCCTCTGATAACAATTTTAGGACTATAAATGTTTAGACCACTATTTCAATGATAATCAATGTATAAAATAAAGTGAAAATTTTGAAAAAAATGTGCTCGATATGTAACATGGAAAACCACCAAAAATGAAAGGGGTAAAAAAGCTCCCTGAAAAATTAAATGATCACTATGCGTAAATGTTGGTACAAACTCCCTAACCATTATAAGGATAAAACCAAAATAAAAATATCTCCTGATGAAGCAGGGAAAACTACCATAAAAATATTGAGTGAATGTGATATACTAATAGATGATATGTTGATGAAGGCTAGAGATGGTGAGATGATTAAATTCATGGGAGACATCCCTTTTTATAGGCTTTCTTCCCCTACCTATCTCCTCTTCTGCTAGGTGGTTGGTGAGAATGGACACTAAATTCAACCCAAAAAACCTATACTCTACCTTCCTCCCTTGATAATGTAAAGGGACAACCACCATCCTTCAAATGAACATCCGCAAACAGATGATAATGGGATGATTGTCACTTGAAGTAGATATTGATATTGAAAATATATTTGAGGTATTTGTAATCAAAACCTCTAATTCCAAATCCACCATCATCATTATAAAATCCATCCAGCATCATGATATGTGAGAATGCATAATAACTGAGCCTCACTACCATAAATATAGAGGATTTCCATTGGGATACCATTGCTAAATTTTCATTTTGGGAAAATCATCATTTGAAAATTGATTATAAGGATGAGATGCATCATGGAGACTCGATGAAGGGAGTTTTTTATTTTTTTAGGGTTGCCAAGGGGGACCCCATATCATACCTAGTTGTCCAGGATGTTTATTTTTTTAAATTTTGATATTGATTATAATTTTTTAAAACGATGATAGTGTTCTCCTCGGAATTCGATACTAAATCAAAAGGACCCACGATTACTAAATTATGTAGCATTTTTACCATTCATCATTGAGATATAACTGTTTTTATAGGAGTATCATTGTTGATTCACTAGATTTTTTGCTAGGGAATGAGAGGGAACAACTAACAATGATGGATTCATGTTTTCCTGATGGATTAGACCATGGAAGTGGTGATCAAAATTGACTATTTCTTCCATTTTTTCTTTTTAACGAATATGATTGAACGAGAAAAGTTTTTTTTTTCGATTTTTGGTGACATTTTATCTAATAGTGTATATTGAGTTCATCATTGTATGCTTAATTTTATAAATAAATTAGATTGAAGTTATAGAAGATAAATGAAGCTTCAATGGATACATAGTTTAAAATCAATGACAAAAACATTATGAGAGTTGTTTCATATTGACATTTACTACTATTAAATTAGTTTCTTATTTTGTTAAAGGAACATTCTAAAATAAATGTGTAGTGAAAAGTTGATGAGAATTGTGTTCTCTAGGTTAAACTATCACAAAATTATTTAAGGATTTGAGGCTATCACCTGGGCTTAAATAAATGAAAATCATTATACTTTTATAGGGGGAATCTAACATTGTATAAATCACAGATGAAGAGGTCACATTAGATAGAGTGGGGAATAATAAGTGCTCATTTTTACATATACCAGAGTGGAATGATAGAGGGGAGATATTTGATATCTTCTAGTATGCTCGAATATCTATTTCCAATCAAAGATATGCAGATTGAAGTCCAATCATGATTCACAAACATGACTGGATGAGTATGTTTTAAGGGCCAGACATTGTGTTATCAATTGGTGATAACATTTAAACCTCAATTCCATTCATTAAATCTATAAATAATCTCTAGAATAGTAATTTTTGAAAAATTAATTGATGTTTGGTATATGTTTTTCTATAATTTTTTTTGATTTTCTCCTTGTTTCATTGAGTTATGTATTTTCAATCAGTGTGTATTTTTCATTGGCTATATAATCTAACAATAAAGTAATTCCCAAAACATTACATTTAATGTTTTTTTGATTATATGTGTCCAGTGGAGGTTTTATTTGTTTTTAATTGAGTTTGATGTTTCGAGAGAGTTTCTGTAGGAAGTTTGCACGTAGTATTATTTACATGAAGTTTAATAATTGTTCATGTCTTGGGATGCTGGATTATTCATGGATTGTATATGGGCATAGGGAGAACCCATATGTTATATTACATATCGTGTAAGTGGAATTCAAAATATGTATTCAATAATCGATGAGGTGATTCATTTTTCAGTGAAAGATGAAATTTTTGGAAACCCCATGGTTTATATGTTGTGAAAATTTTACATCATATTAAACCATCTAGATTACAAGTTTTTTGGCGTGTGATTCGTTTCATTCAGCTGAACCTCCTTCACTCTCATTCAGGATGAACCATGATGCCTCAAAGAGATCTTCCATCCTTCTCCCCTCATATTTGATCAGTTAGATCTGGTTGATCCACATTGGTATTCCATGGTATGTTCTCCCCTATTTTCCATGTTCTTTTTCATCTCTTGTAAATTCAATTTGGAGGTGTTGTTTTTGATTGGGTGTTTCATTTTCACCATATAGTTTTTATCATGTTTTGAAGGATTCTTTGAGGTTTATAATTCCTTATTACTATTTATTATGTGTCATAAAAGAGGGTTTATCTCTTCTTTATTAATGCGTTATAGTAGTTATTTATTAATCAAAGATAAATAATTGGTTAAATGGAAATTAAAGGGTAAAGGGGTTTGGTTCCTGTGTTTTTATATCTTAATTATTATTTTGATATTTTGATAGTATTGGAAAAATTATCTGCTAAAACATGTTGCCTTTTTGTAATTTGTCTACACTAATTTGACATTTGTTATGGATCCTCTGATGTGTGGTTATTGGGATACCATCGTAAAATAGAAATTAAAAAAACAATTATATTTTGATAATTAAATAGGTTCCAAATTTCCTGGGATGTGTGATAATTCCACTAAAATAATGTGTAATGTGATGAACATCCCCTTTGTAAATCTGTAAAGTTATCTTTGATGTGTTCTGTTGTGTTGTCATGTTTTGGGGAAATAATGAGTGGTTTTGATGGGGTGATAGAATATTTGTTATTTTTTTTACATTATTTTGGCGGTGGTGAGTTGATTGTTGGTTGGTTGTTATATTGGATTGTTGATATTATTGTTTTCTCCATGTTATGGGGTTCGTAAGGTGATGGTTTATTTATATTTTTTGGGGGGTGGTGAGGTAATGGTTGTTTGGATATGTATTTTAGGCCTTGAAGTGATGAAACAATGATGATTTTGATGTGTTTTTGATGTGTTGTTGTGTCATGATAGATTCAATATTTGTTATGGAATTAATGTTTTATAAAGTTGACATGGTTGAGCATAGTTTTGGTTAATAGGATAAAAATAAATAATGAATGAATAAACTATGGTAACATATGGATGTTTCTTAAAAATGAAATGAATGGGATAGATATTTAATTGATTAGGAATATAGGATGTGTCAGGTGGTTGTGTGTGGTTATGCCTTTAGAGGTTGCAAAGAAAGTGGCAATGTTATGAGTTGGTTAGTTTTTTATTAGGAACCAATATGTTGGGATTGTGTGTAGATATATTTCTATACTTTTATATTCATTGTGATTTTTATATATAACCCAGCCATGTCATGAATTATGTGTGGACACCCATGTATTCACATGGGGGTGTCTTTACCAACATACCAAGGATGGGGATATATGAATTCATACATTGTCATTCCAATTCCATATTATAAGATAGTGGATACACATGAATTGGGATGGTCTAAAGTCTATTAGAGAACTGATTGATGACCTTAGAGTCTATTATTGAGATATAACGGTCCAGGTGTCTTTAGGTGAGAAATGATAGATCGTGTGTCTTCAAGCAAGATTTGATGGCCTAGGTGTTTTTAGCCGAGATGTGATATGACTGTGATCGTGGGGTAACTTACATTTGGGGCTATTCATGTTCTGGGGAGGGAACAGGTTGATGTCATTCATGTTCATGATACCTTAATATATATTTCTTTTTGGGATGTTATGGTATAAGTGTTTTTATGTTATATTTCTATGCGAGGGACTAGATTTGTTTTGGGTTTTATGTAATGGGTGGTGCAATATTCATAAGATATGGAAGCATAAGGATGTACACTATTAGGTTATGGGAGTGGATAATTAGTGGGAAATCATTTTGGGGCACCCTTTATTGATATGATTCTTATTATGTTATTATATTCATAATTTGTTATTTTTTTTGCATGCCTCTGTATGGATGTGATTGATATTTTACCTGTTCATGTGATGTATTTTTCATTTTATTTTCTCATGGATAAATTAGATTTCTTATTTAACAATTTCATGAGAGAATAAGGTTTTTCTATTCAGTATACATATATTCTCACCCTATGTATATATACAAATTTTCATGTTTTTAGGGGGACTATGTGGACCATACAAGACATTACTAGCTCGATCAATTGTATAGATGTAGTGTCGCTGATTTACCATTAATTTTGGGTATTAAATATTTTTATAATTTAACATGTAAATTTTTTAATTATATATGAATTGTGTTGGGATCCTTGTGTACTAATCATGTTTTAATGATCACAAATCCTATTCAACCTCATTAAATCCTGTAAATTATATCATATCATGTGTGTTATCATTTAAGAATTCTCATGCTTTAACAAGATCCATTCAAGATCTTTATTTTTATAAGATTAGTTTAATTACTTTATACTATCCTTGATTAAGTTTTATAATATCCTCTTTGACAAATGATTAAATATAATACACTATATGATCATCATTTCGTAAGTCTGAATCTAATTATTATGAAAAGTCTAAGACACTGCGAGTCTTCCACTGGTTTTATCTTTCTGGAAAAGTAAATCAGACACTGTGACAATTATACGCCTTGACATTTAGACAACATGAAGCATACATCATGAACAAGACTCTGTGAACCAGAGGGAAATTATTCTTCCACTGTTTGTTTTCCATCTGGTGATATTGAACTTTGGTCACCACGAGAGTTTTGAAAAAAGAGGAAAATTTACAATTAGTAATCTGGTTCATGATTTGTGAATAGAATCATACCATTGGTGGGTAGTATGGTTCCCACTTTAGGATATGATGTTTGGTGAAACGATTCAATGTGTTGTGAATCTAGAACCATAGGCTATGTTTTCAATATGATGTTCTAGTGGTTGATGTATGATTGAAAATGATGAATCCTTTAAAAAAATATTTGGTTCATGTGGAGGGTTGTGGTGTTGGAGTCTTATGGGGAAATATATTTGCCTTGGATATTATTTTGTTGTAATATTTTAATGATAAACAAAAAAAATGAAAAAGGGTAATGGATATGCGGTCCTAGTCTCTTTATCTCTCGGTTACAAAATCTCTGCCGGGCATGGGAGCACTACTCAAGGATTCGATGTTATAAGTTGGAGAGGTTGTAAGATCCTGAATTTTTTCTTAAAATATTTTTTGTTTTTTTATTTATTCTAAGACTATTATTTTTATTTAATACGTGTTTCCCATGTGCATGAGGATGATCAGGTGTATTCTGGTGGTTTAGGACATGAAAGAAGAGAAAAAAGGAGCTTTCTAGGCATGTTGCACAGTTTTCAAACAGTTAGTGAAAACCATGTAGAGAATCCTAGGTAACTACACATCGCTAGATAGAAGATTACCCGTGCATGGAACATAGTTAAAATAACGATGCATAATTTCTAGGTAACTATGTGACCCTGCTTTTCTTACACAGCAGCATGTGCATCGTTTGGAAAACTATGCGGGTAAACTGTGTGGCCCTATAATGTTGAGATATTTAAAAAAACCTCCATCATAGGATTTAAACCCTCACTTGTGATTCTCCTACATTTCACTTCATAGGACACTAGTGTTTTTTATGGATGGACCAATCTTCCCAAGGGCCTTTCTCTTTTGATTCTTGACCATTTGAATAATTGTTTGTTGTAGATCAAAGATCTGGAGAAGTCTAATATCCTCCTTGCTCACTCTTCTTGATTAGGGTTTTCCTCTTTCACCCATATCCATCTGTAGCTATAAAACAAATTTTTCAGGTGATATCTAGGTTAAGAAGTCAAGGGTTTGTGGAATTGGTATCTAAGGCATAAATTGATGGTCAGTTCTTCAATATATTCAAGGTAGGTGGTCAACAAGGTATATCCCATAGTTTCATTTGAGATTTGTGCATTCTTGGGTTTACTTCTTGGTTACCCCTTATTTTGAATTTGATCCATTTTGGAGATTTGGTAATATGGGTGTCTAAATGATGATTTGGAACACTGATGAACCCCCATGGGATGTGTAGGGGAAGAATATAATGATTTTGCACCACCCATAGAGCACACTGACAATTCTGAACCAATTAATTGAAAACGTCATGGGTGGAGTTGATGCATAATAACATGGATCCCTAGTGGAACATGATAGTATGGTTAGTTGAGATTAATATGGAATATTTACAGTTTTAACAATGTTGATGATGGATTATGAATTTATTAGGCATGTCTTAGTAATGATTTAATTGTGTTAAATTATATTATGTCAGTAGGGTTATTAAATATGTTGAGATTCCCAAAAGAAATAGTTTATATGAAATTATGGGTATGCTAAATTAGAATTGTATTGTGAATTTAAGAGTATGTAAATGAGTTGTATAAGGGAATTTATGAATATATATTGAAGGTATTAGTGCCTGATAATTTTGGGGTATACTTAATGGGTTGAATGTAATAAAGATTTTCGTTATTGGATATAAGAGTTGTACATGAAATGCATAAGAGGGAAGATTCTTGAGAAACGATGAATGGGTTAAGTGGGATAATGTATGGTAGTAGATTAATATTGCATCATTTATGGATTTTGTTGAATATAATTAGTGGTTTAAGGCACGTGAAAAAGGATTTGGCTTAATGGATATGAAGTGTAAGAAAAATGTGTTAATGGGTTATGGCGCAATATTATTTACCATGTTTGTTGTTATGGATCAGGATTTTTGTATGTATTACACGTGTTTGGTGGTGATTTATTTTATCTATGGTGAATATAACGATAATCTTGAGTACATGGCCTGGTGGTTGGATAAAGGACTGATTCTCCTCCCATAGGTAGGGTGGGACTGAGGCTCTTACCTACCAAGGTATGCACAAGATGGGGAGTCAGAATGATGCTCTATGCACCCAATGGTTGTATTTAATAAAAATATCTAGATTGAGGCTCCAAGGAAAGTGTGGTGATCACATGATATGCTCATCCCTAGTGATAAAGGGACATAAGTTGTTCTCATATGGAAAATTATATATATTCCACGAACCGTTCATGAATGATGTGTATCCATAACTTATGAACATCATGATTGATGACGAAATGGAAATAAAAAAGGCATAAAGAATTGGAACCATGGTTAGTAATAGCTATCTAGAAATTTACTACCAATGGCCCCAGAATTGTCTTTCCCTTACATACCATTATTTTATACTTTAATGCACTATCTGTCAGACTCGATATTTTGTAGACACCATGGGTGGTGGCCTATTGAGTTTTGCTCTTACCCTTCTTGAGCATTCGTTGGGAACCTAGGAAGATTTCATACTTGCAACACCGAACTAGGGAATGGGCCTTATGCTATGAAGTTGAGTTGGAAATAGGATATTCATGGATGAGTTTAAATACATGGAGTCAGGATTATTTTATAGGGACTCCATAGTTTGTCTTTATTTTCGTGTTTTGTTCACTTGGCAATGTAGCATGACATGTGACATTTACCGTTTCTTGTGGATTGTACCATGTTTGGGAGATGAATGAATAATAATTTTAATTGTTGTTTTTTATTTTTACACTCTTTATATTGTTTTATGTGGTTTATTAATCTATTAAATAGGTTATAGTCTCCACATGTGACCTATTAGTCCCTCTCTCCTAGTTGGAAACCTCTAGAATATGGGGTGGTGCGCATGAGGTCATGTGAAGACCCGAATCAGGGCAACAATTTAACGGAATGTGGGTTGGGGATGTAACAAAAACCCCCATTGGAATATAATATTTAATAATTAACAATAAATATCATTATATACAATCTCTTTAAATGAAATTTCATTTGGACAAAACCTAGATTGATGCTGTTTTGCAGCAGTTTGGAGCTAAAACTTTTCAAGAATTTTTCGATGATTAAATTAATTTAATCAATAAATGAACCAATTTTTTCGGATACTTTTTCCATTCTAAACATGTGAAATAATAAAGGAATAAATCGAAAAAAAACATTATCCATGCTTGAGGTTAGGAAAGACTATTGATTATAAAAAAATCTTAATCTCATCATTTGTGAGATCCTCATATTCATTGGAACATCGATCACCAATCCTTTGGGAATGCTCCTCCAACGTATTATCTAAATATGTTGAGTTATGAAGATAATACTAGGGGTTATCCATAAGAGGAGAATTATAAAGATATTATTACACCTCTAGATAATAATAATCATAATAATAATAATTTATTTATTTCATTATTTTTGCCCATGACTGCACTTTAACAAAATAACCGATACTTTAAATGATTATATTTTTCATATGATAAAATCCAAGTCCAAAAATCAATATAGTTCCTATATTTCCCATTAACGTCATGATGATATAGTTATTCAAAAATTATGGAAAACTATTCACTCATTATATTAATATACTTATTTTTTATTATATAAAAAATTTTGTCACTGGGCCTTGTAATATCACTACGTCCTTGTGCCTAGATCCAAATATATATTTTTATATATTCCAAATATTTTAATGGTGAGAAGTAGACATTATAAAAAAATTTATAATAAATATTTTGGGACATAATCTCCCAAAATGATTTTTCATGAATCTCAACAGAAAAATTACATGATTTTCCAAAATGAAGTGTATACGGGGACATTACTACGAGGGTTTTAAATGCATTTTCACATGATTGTAATTCTTTAAAAAGTTTTAAAGATATGGATTTCCAATAAGTAGACATAGTTTTATCAAGTTTATGTTTTAGTATACAATTTGTATTTTCTTCTTTCCCACCAGATTATAGATGGTAAAAAGTTCTAGATCTATAAATAAATCTGCATTTCTACATCAAATATTTGGAAATATAATATTTATTGTTTTTTTCATTATCTAGGATAGATTTTTTATGATACCCCAAAAATCGAGAATATTTAAATTTCAATGATTTTGATTAAACTATTAACATGATTGTGGGGGTAGAGACAATACTTCTACCAACATGGAAACATAATCTACAAACACTATGTTGTACTCATACATATAAGAATATATAAATTATCTTATCAAGTATAAACCCCAAACATATAGAAATGTGCACATCCAAAATTAATTTTTGTGATAGGTCTATTTTCCGGTCATTATATTCTATCCATTATCACTTGTTACAACCCAAAACTAAACCTATATAATCATTTAACAATTTATAATAATAAAATATAGCTTAAAGGATTAGTTGGGGTATTCTATCACCTCCATTATTACCTACCATCATTGAAGATAAGAAAGTATTTAATTTGGGAACAAATCTTCCATTAATACGCATCTCCTTTTAATATCATCTGTAGAACTATTAAACAAAAATGGGTCATTCGACTGATAGCAATTAAGTTATGTAGTTAATTTGATCATTTGATTTTGAGTAAATTCCTTCGGTATCCCATCACAACTAAAATGTTTGTGAAATACTTATGTTAATTAGATTGTTTTGATTCAATAATAACCAATTTATCTTTTATATAATCCAAATTTATCATTCATTGATCAGATGTTTTGTATCTAGAAAACCAATAAAACTGATAATACAATATACATTTAGTACAATGTTTATATTTTCTCTCTAAATATGATTCATGAAACATAATATTCTATCTAATCATACTTTTTTGAATTTTTTAGAAATAATGTATTTCAAGGTAGATTTTTTGGTGAAAAATATGATATTAGAACTTATTAAGTATTTGATAAACATTTATAGAGGAATAAATTACAAAAACATCTTTTTTATTCATTGTGAAATTTCTTGGATCATTATCTTTAAACATGCTAGCACTGAACAATTCATGAAAATTATTATATTTCCCATAGCATAAAAATATTCTAACATCCACATTACTAGCATCACAACTGAGTTCAAACAAATATTTCCAATCAGGGGCAATGATGATGGGTGAAATATGAGGTTAGTTATAAGAATAATAAAGGTATAAATAAATTCTCCTACAGATAATAAAAGTGTATCATTCTATACAATTGAGAAAGATGTAATAATCATTTTAGAGAAATATTTTATTAACCACTAATAAAAACTAACAATGCATGAACAAAATCTAAATTCCATTAACATAAATAAGAGGGGAAATATTTTGAATGATCTAAATATTAACATTATCAACATAAATTCATCTCAAAAAAATGTGACCAAGAACAATACCCTTAGTAACCTTAAATTGAATTTTTCACAAATTATGAAAAATATTGTATTCTTAGATCCTCTTTAAAAATAATCATTGATTTAAAAAAAATCTCTCTAAAGAGAATCAAGAAATACAAAATGAATCTTTGATGAAATAAATGATCATTTATATCATGTTGTAAAAATGATCTATCCTATTCCATTAAAATTTTGTTGACAGAAAAAACAAGCCATTAGAAAATCACCAATAAGAAATTGTCTTAAAGGGGCATGTGAATGTCATTTTCTTCTGGACTTCTGGAGCTATTGGTATTTGGCAGTACATAGAATAAAAAAATTGAAAAATTTCATTCATGATAAATTTGAAAAAATATATTATATAAGAAATTATTTGAAATATAAACTTTTTTATTATTTAATTCTTCTTTTTTGTAATCTATAAAGAATTATCATTTGGTATCTTTTGGAACAAGAATTTTAAAATTTATATCATCTGTAATGATATTAAATCGTCATTTTTTGGTAACTAGATAGAATAAATTGACCAAAGAATTATCGATGACAGGATAATAAATTCTTCTATATAGTAGTATGATTACTTCTTCTCTGAAATACTCATTCTCATTTGGATTTACACTTTTTTATCTTTATTTATTTGTTTATAATGATGTTCTATTGGAATCCTACAGGTATTGAATAAGGTATTGATCCCTTTGATATCGAAAATGTTCAATCCAATGATAGTTTTTTACTTCTTACATATAGTTTATTGATTTTTCCATTATATTTTTATCCATTTCAGCAAAAATATAAACAAATAATGATGTGTTTAAAAAAACAAATATTATAGGTGTCGTGAAATTTTTTTAAGATTACATTGTGGAACCACTTAATTTGATGGAAAACTGTTGGGTATATGTAGTCTATGGTCATCAAATTTTTTCTTAATATGAGAGTGAAAATTTGAAAAATTCTCATTTTATTTTCCAGAAACTATATTATCCTAACTTTTGTCTAAATTCTATATCTCACTATAAGAAGTGTCTAAAATTAGTTTTAAGATGATTTTATTTTGATAAGAATAAATTGTTTTAATTATATTTAACTCACAAGCTTAAAAATATCCCTCAATATTAATTAATTTCAAGAAATATTACTTATGGTCTCTTATACATTTCATATTTTCAAGAACAAAAATTTCATACTCTTGATTGATCTATGAATAATAGAAGTGATGTCTAGAACTAGAGGATTGCCCATATTTTTATTTTAACACATTTAAAAGGTTTCAAAAAACTTTTTTTATCACCTGCATGATTGTCTTTGGTTATGAATTGTTTTTTAAAAATATTTTTGGTTGTTAAATGAGCCATGAAATTCTATCATCTCATATTTAGAACAGTTATCCCTAAATGTTGGTTCTTTCACTCTCTTAAACACATGGAACTATTCTTATAGTTCCCCAAACATAAAGATAAAACTAAGCTTTCCCAAATCTATAAACCAATTTAAGCGGATAAAAATTTCCTACCATGGATGATAGGTTCTTCTTTGATTCACTCTATATGGAACTGGAATGACAATAGCAATGAAAAACTTACCAACTCAAACAAGATAATGACTAACTCTTGCAATAGGATTTGAGAATGATTAGTTATCCTGATGTAAGCCCACTACCTTGTGTTTCAAATATCCCAATCTTAACAATTGAGATAAAGGGAAAATAATATAAATTATATTAAATCCAATGACACAAAAATAGATTAATTAACCATAATTCCTAAGCTACATGAAATTATATAACTCTTTGGATCATTATAATTTTTTGGATTTGTTTTTTGAAAAAAGAATGGTGCAATATATTGAGCTGTAAGTTCAAGATTCTTCTATGGTTTTATTTTTTTAAATTTATTTTTAAAGAGATTTAAGATGATACTAAAAAATTAATTAAATCATGGATGAAATGAATGTTCACTTGAATCGTGTTAAAAATGTCAACAAATTATTGAAATTATTGTTTTTATTTTTGGGTTTTTTCCTTTTCGAGAAAGGGATAAACGGGAAACAAATTCATAATAATAGATGGAATTTCCACAATATATCCCATTATTATTTTTTTAAATTTATTATTTTAAATTTGAGAGTCTTTATTTCCCTAATTTTTAGGTGTAATAGCATTATTTTATTGATTTTTAGTAAAACTACATACAATTCCATGTTCTGTAATTACCATATTTTCTTTTATGAAATCATCCATATTTTCATTTTTTCACACTTAGAGTCAGTACTATGCTATTATTGTGTTCTCAAAGAACTCCTACTATATTGACCCATGGAACTAACCATATGATTCTTTTTAGTGGTATTATATATCTTACATATATCAATTAAATTTATATCTCTTGCTAATAAACATTTTTAAATTCAATTTTATGAATTATTTGATCAGTTAGGGCCTTATCAGAATCATTTCGGGTCTTCTGTGAATAAAAGATTCATATAAAAAAATAATAAATATCTCTTCTCACATCATATTGGGGATAATAAGTTTCAAAATTTCCATGATTTTCTGATTGAATTCTTAACTAATTTTGAAAACATAGGGTTTTAGGTTTATATCAAATTATTCTTTATTCTCTGTATGATAAGTTGGGATGGTTCCATTAGCTATAATTATTACTTTTAAAAAATATATCATTTTTATCTTTCATCCTATAATCATATTAAATTAAATTTAGTTTTTTAGTTGATTGTATGGAATTTAAATGTTTTTAAAACACATACTTGAGTGTCCAAACATACCACATTTTTAACACTACACTCCAAGAGTTTTTATTTGGGTTTTATAACCAGCATGATTAGTTGTTATTTTTTTGAAATTTTTATTCAATAGTAACTATTATGTATCTTTTATCATAGCCAATTGAGTATTCATTTACACCCTGAATGATGTATTATTATAAAAATTGATTTACTCTTATTCTTCTTGAAGCATTTTGTTGTGAATTATGAAATAATTTGTTTACAACTATACTAAGATCTTAATATTTTTTGCAGTGTAATTACCTCTAGAAATTTAGTCAATAATGTTATAAATATAAGAAGAAAATCCTATTGATAATGTATCTATAAATAGGTGGAAATGGAGTTGGTTACTAGGTATCATCCAATGTAATTCTGTAAACCTATCTCAAGACACATTAAAGTGTTATCCTTCCTCTTAAATAAAGGTAGAAATCTAATTTCTAGGTTCTACCATAAGTCTTCTAGGAAAAAATTTATAACAATAGATTTTTAAATTTATGCCCATGATTAAAAATTTTATTCATTAAAAGGAAATGTATAATTTATTATTTTTATATTTAAATATAAAGGAAAAAAATCATTTTAGTTCATTATCAGCAAACTATTTTCGTGGATGTTTTTAAGCTGTAGTGTAAAAATCCATAACAAAGTAAAAAAAGCCCTTAGTTATAATTCCATTGAATATTTTTAGTAGTGATATATGTGACTATTTTAACTAATTGTTTTATGCTCCATCTATAATTTTGATTTAATAATGATTTCTTGATACTCAAGGGAGTTGGAACTCCATCATTCTATTTCATTAAAAATTTCATTGAATTATTTTCAGTTGATCATTTTTTGTAATATTTACAACATCTCTATCTTTTAACTTTTTCTTTTTAATTTTTTCTTATCTTTGATCTATTAAAATATTTTCAATATCAATTTTTGCAGGCTCTAAATATAGAGAATAATATATATTAGCAATGAAATTAAGATATTTTCATTAGAACATAATAGATAAAACTTTTTGTAATAAGATTCTATGTATTTTTTACATATTTTTGATGGAACATATATTTATATTTATATAAATATATATTAACATATGTATGTTATAATATTTATAAATTTTCCATATATAAAAAATTCCCCAAAAATGTAACCAAGAATTAATGATATTTTATTAACTACATTAAATTTTAAATTCATAAAAACTACTAGAATGTAGCAATCCTTGGTGTTGATACACATGGTAAGCTATCATGGGATAAATCCATGAAAACAAAAAAACACAAAAAAAATCTTGAATTTCCAATTATGATAAATATCTAATTTAAATAGGAAATATTTATTAAATTTAACAAATTCTTAAAAATGAATATTGTTGTACGGATGAACATGAATGAAATTTGATTAAAATTTTAGATGTTCTAGTTATTGTATTGTCAATGATGTTATATTTGAATAAATACACTAAATCATGTAATCAAAATCCCTATCAAGTAGATTGATAAAAAATCAGATTATTTTTTTGTTTATCTAAAAAAAACTCATTAAATTACTAAAAACAAGAAGTTTATTTCAATTTAAAAAATCATTACACAAACAATTATTAAATAAATGATCAAAACCAATTTAACCATTTCTAAAAAACTGTCAAGATATTTTTATAAAAATTAATATAATATGAGAAACAGAACCAGAATAAAAATAAAAAAGAAGACTTTCTCAGCCTGCAACTCTATACCACAACTCTTCTCCAAAAGTCTCAAGAAGATTTGTCTTTGTCTCTCGTAATAAATAATGAATGAATTTTATTATCACAATGAAAATAAATTTTAATATTTTTCTATTTCTATCTAAAGAAATTCCACAGCCCTTAATCTAAAGAGGACATAAGTGTTACATATTTAAATTGCCTCAAATTTGACTTTCATGTGATACAAATTTCTCCCTAGTAACTATTTTATAACAATACATGCATCTAGTTCAACCTGAATCTATATATTATTATTATGTAGAATCAAAACCTTAACAAAAAAATAAATTTTTAAAGTTTAATATGTACTATCCTTAGTAAGAAAATAATAGATCTACTCAGGGACTTCACATGGTCCAACCATAACAAAAATAATTCCTCAAGAACTGTTGAAACCATTTCCATTGGTGAATCTTGGACACAAAATCATGAACACCAACTCTAACCAATAATCAATGGAATAGGTTTGTATGATACATGTACTCTAAATATTATAAAATCAAAAAATAGAAAATGAAGAATCAAATAAGGACCTCCAGTCACTATCTCTTAGATATAGTTGGATTGCCTCAATAAATCATCATGTGGTAGATGAAGATATAATGAGAGCCAATATCATTGATTTTTTTTAAAAACACCATGAAAAAATTTCTCTACCACATTAAAAACATTACTATCTAGAATTATATGACTACCATTATCTTCATCATTTTCCCCATAAAAAAATATAAACATAGAATCTGTCATATTTGAATTTAATTCAACCAGATGTTTTACCCATCAATAGAATCATCTTTCACAATGATCAGATCGTAATTGATTGAATTAAGATAAAAAAATCATCAATTCTATTCATATTACTCATATCAAACCCTCAATAAATATTCATGAAGGTATTGGTTTTTTCATATATAACCTATAGTCTCACTCTGAAGGTGTTATACTTTCATTGAATTTATATCCCTTTATAGTATAGAAATGAGCTACTATCATTGTGTTATCTTTAAATATATTTGATTAAAAATTGTTTGAATTCATAAAAAACATCATTGGTTAGATTAGGGAATGTTGTATCACACAAAATACAATGGTTGTATTTTATTTAATCTAAAATTAAATCTTCCACAACTGTATGGTCAACATCGACCATTCTAGGGGAAGTTTTGTATCAGCCCCCTTTTTTCATCATTCCAATATTATCATTGGGTGTTAACTATTTGGTGATCTTGACTCAATTTAATAATTATCCATGGAATCATTTGTGGAATGATGTTTTGTTTTCTATTTTATAATAGTTTAAATAAGGTGAAACTCTACATTATTCAAAAATGAATTCAATAGATAAGATACCTCATATTGAATTTTATAACCTCTTTCATGATTCTAAATCATCATCTTGCATCAGGGTAAATGATTAAAATGTATAATTTTCCGATTTCTTCTCCTTCAACACATCAAGGCAATTTATTCTTCAAGCTTTGGTTTACATCAGTTTAAAAATAAATCCTAACTTTAAAATAGATGTATATATATTAGATAAAATATCTTACAAGGTAATTATCTTAAGTGGGCCATCAAAAACATCTTAGGAGCTCATAAAATCAATTTAATCTTTAATAGTATAGGAATATATCTTATATAAAATTACTTTATGTGTCTAGCCAATTTTCTTATTAAAATAAAATTTATTGGGAAAATTTATAACATCACAATCTTTATAATTGAAAATTAACTTAAATTCTATAATATAATAATCTTTTCAGACCCCATATAGAATTATATTTCGAAAAAAAAGAAACTTTTATATTATGGTGGTACATACAATAAACAAAAAAACTTTTACACAATTTTTTTTCACATCAATTTTAAATTAAAAATACTAAAAGTAATTCCCCCTATTAAAGGTTACCAATAATCAATTATTCCTAGAAAATTAAATTAGATTCAAATAAAAATTCTATAACTAATATTTAAATTAATGTCATTGAATTTTAAAAAGATAATATCAATTAAATTCAATGAAAATCATTTCAGATAAAATTTACCCCCCTGAAATATTCAATTTTGTCACATTATGTGGTTTCTCAAAAATAACAATTTCAACAAGTGTTTATGAACAATAAAACATTTTATCATAAAATGTTTTAAAATGGAACCAATGATCAGTTAGAAATTAAGAACCTAATATAATAAATTTCATGAGAGTTTTCAAAATAAATATTATTCCAATAAAAAAAATAATTATACCAATCTTTACTTATTTAAGGATTTAAATTTTTTAAAATATCAATAAAATGATAATTAAAAATACATAAAAATTGATCCACTTCAAAAGGGGTTCAAAAGTAAACTATATAACATCATCTCTTTAAGTAGAATTTGGTAATAGAGTGAAATATTACATTGTAATATAATCCCATTTCCATATATGAATACATATTGGATAAGTAACTCCTTTGAAAATTTCCCTTATTTTTTACCTATAAAAAACCATGAATCCTGAAACATAGTATTCAATTTCACATTTCAAATAATCCCAAATAGAATTTTCCTTGATTTCATAATTTTTTTCTACTGCTTGGGTATATAATGAAATATGATCTATGATATTGATATAATAATTATATTTTTATATGCATAATGGATGAAACACAAAATTGATTTCTAAATTTCAATATTATATCTTCAGAGTTGAATTATACCAACGTCTTATCATACATAGCATCAATTTTCTTTTAAATATTCTTATAATCAAACTGGGAACATTTTTTTATCTCTAGTATGGATGGGTTGGAAATAATTTTGAATAGATTTTGTTTTTCACATACCTTAAATTTTCCTATATCCAAATTTAAAAATACTTTAATATTGGATCTTTTTCAATCCAAATTTTAATTAAAACTCTATGATATTTCCTACTCAACACATAATCTACATTATCTTATATCATAGTGTGTTAATATATTATGAAATAAAAATATATGAGTAGTTATAGACATTTCCTTAGCCACATATTGAACACTCTTTTTGAGAATATTATTTCCTAAAACAATTTGGTTTATATTTTGATTTTCATCAATAAAGTAGTGTCTAAAAACTATTAATGAATATTTAAATATAGAAATTCTATATCTAAAACAATCTCAAATACTATAACCATGATCCAAGGTCCACGTCATTAAATTATAATAATATAAAGGGTATAATATCACCTTGGACCAATAGGTTTAGTAGTTTAAAATATCTAGATACATTCAAGATTTCTTTTTTTACATTGAAAAAATATAAAACATAGTAAAAGAAAATAATGTACATCCTTGTAATGACCCAAAATTTTATAAGTAATATCCCCTTATATTTTAAATTGAATGTCTTATTATGTATTTTGGTTATTGAAAATACATGCACATATATGGTTTTGTTATGTCTTATCATATTTAAAATACAATTAATCACCCGTACCATTGATAATATTGTCGTTGAAAAGAGATGTTATGATTTGCATAAATATTTGTTTTTGAAAAATCTAGTTGACATGGACTAAGGATGTGGTGGAAATAAGTAGTGGGATCATACCTTATATTTCCCATTTATCGATTCTAATGGGGGAGATATCATCACTGGGATTTTCCCATGACTTATACTATGATTAGATCCTATAACTAAAGAACAGGAAAAATAATTTACTAGAGGTTTTCAAGCTCATCCAGATTTTGACCCAAACCTTGTACGCTGAACAACCGCAAGAAAATTTTTGAGTCAGACACACATTACCCTTTGGGAGTTTTCTAGTGTATTAAAGGGATATTTATCAAGACCCTAATAATATTAATATTTATTTTTTGTTTAAAAATGGATATTTTTTCTTTTATTGTTTTTTACTTTAAATAGATGATTTCAAATTTTATAAAATGGATCCCAAATAGTATTTTTAATTAGTAATTAATTTCAATTAAGATATTAATTTTTGTGAATTTATAAATTTATTAATTAAATAATAACTTAATAAAATATTATTCTTAAAAAATTTTTATTAAATATTAATGGTCTTATAATTTTTATGAATTCAAATGTGAATTTTAAAAGGGTTCAAATACTATTATTATAAAAAAACATATCTTTTCTAAATAAATTCAGATTTTTTTTATTAAAAGTGAGAAAAAAATTATAATTTTATTTTTGTAAAATGAATATCATTTTCTGAATCTTATTGTCTTAGTTATCAAATAGTGAATTTTTCATGATATTTATGAGGGAATCAAGTTTTATTGAAACGATTAAGTACTATATAAATATAGGGCGTGTATTATGACATGATAATGACCTTAAGTGAGTTAAAAAATATAATAAAGTGTATATATGAAGAAATTTATGTTTATTAATTTAAATAATGTTGTTTTTCTTTTTCATTAATTTGAAGAAGCCTTTATGAATCTTCCATAACAGTTAATATATTATATGGTTTTAAAATCATTTATTTACGAGTATGATTCACCTCAACATTAGAAATGGTATTATTATATTATGTATGTTACTTTTCCTTATAAAATAAGAAACCAGACCACCTTTTTAGAAACCATGGAAAAAACCCACAGGATGGTTAATGGTTTTGGTCATTTTATAATATAATGTTCAAAACCTATGTTTGAGAAATGAGAATGAATTCCCCACTCATCTTCTATATAAACCCACGCAATATCCCACTTAACAACACAATAAATACTTAGAGAATTTCCTTACTCTTCAATCCTCTATACAGAGTCCTCCCAATGTTCCCTCAATTTATCAATAAGCTCATCACAAGATGTTGGAGTCACACTCTCAAGATAAGGTATCCTCTCATTCTTTTCATTATTCAAGTATCTTCTTTATCTTTTGTATTTTATCTACATTTCGTAATGTAGGAATATTTTTTTCCATACCCACACTAATGTTAATTTTACAGATAAATGATAATAGAATCATTTCAATCTCATCATGTGCTCATAGGAACATTCATACAACTCTATTATACTGCAGATTTTTCACAATGATTTTCCATGAAAAATAATTCTATAGTGAATACCCGTACACATTTCCTATCATGGGTGTTCACCTTTGAGCATTTATACCTATTTATTTGGGAATTACATGTATGTATTAAAAACTATTTTATCATTTAATAAAATATTTTGGTGAATGATTCCAGGATGTATGATCTATGTGAAAAACTTGAGGATGAGAATGAAATTAATATGATGGGTGAGACTAAACTTTTTGAGTTATCTAATGAATTGGAATATTTTTTTAGTATCATGATATGTAATTCAAGGTCTCTTTAAGTAAACTTAACCCATAACATGAATTTTTACATCATGATTTATTGGTAGTTAGTCTTGACCTATGATTATAATTTAACATTTTTTTGTTGTTTCCACATTTCCCATGTATCCTTATTATTTTCATTATATATTTTGAATCGTTATTAATGTTTATAATTATCAACAATATTATTCCCCATTTATATTCCTATTTTCAAACATGTATTATGGTATTCATGTTATTCTATGTTTACTCCATTTTCATGATTTATATCTCACCCCTTTCTTATGTACATCCCCTAGTTATCCAAATGTATTTATGTACGAGATTGTTAAGAAATATTTCCATAAAGATATTATATTTCTTATTTAAAGCTATTAGATAATATAAATAATTCACATATATACTAGAATTCTCAATATTATCTATTGTATTATGTGTAATTTTATGGAATAAACTTTAATTAATGTGTAATAAAGAGTAGTGTTTTGATAGTTGCCTTCAAATTTAAAGTTAGGTATTTTGGGAATTAGGATTTGAAAAAACCTAAACAAATTTTTATAGAACAAAGTATAATAAAACAACCCTAAATATTCATAAAGTATATAGTAATTGATTTATCAATAAAATACATCGCTTTCTTAATACTATAAGTGCCTCTGGCTCTGGAACATATGTATATATGGGTCTGACATGAAAACATTATGTTGAGATAGACTCATCTAAGAACTAGTACATGAAAACATGCCTTAAAACCCATTTTGTTTACACTCCCAATGAATATTTTTTTTAATAAATTCACAATTTCATAAAAAAACCATTATTAATGGAACAAAAAAATCCCTTAAGTGTCTATGTATGAAAATTGATCGAGTATATCATATATTGAACTACATAAATTCATAGAAAAGGAAATAGATGTGTTTTTATGTTATATATCAAATTTCATTGTATTTTTTTAATTTGTTTAATTGTTGAAAAATTCACATATTTACGTTTCCCATTATTCAATATAATGGTTTTAAATAGGAAGAATCAGGTAAAATTCCATTATGAAGTGTAATGTGATGACCCCCCGAAAAGATACCCAACTAGGTGGGAGAATGAATCAAGGTCTTTGAGATGATAATATGTTATATGAACCAGGTTCTAAATAATAACTTCGAATATGATGAGTGCCCAAATCCCCCTATGACAGAAAAATGATATAGTTGAAACCATTATGTGATAGAGGCCTATGAATTTAAATTTATCATTTTATCTCTTAATCATGGAATAATGGATTTACCACCTTGAGAAGGTACTCTCCATCTAGCTATATTCTATGAAATAGAAGGTTCTACTACCTCTTTATCATATACAAAAATAGTCTAATTAGTAGTGTAAATTGATCAATAGTACGTATCATTAGGAAGATATTGATGTGATGGGGTAGAAGGAGTTCTTATTTTTATCAATAAATATATTCATCACACTCTCATACATTTAATGGAAACATATTTCATTGTACTTATTAAAAAATGTGATTAATCTGTTTGGTTGTATGAGGAAAACATCAAATGTATTTAAAGATATGCCTTTTACTTTGTTGTTTTCTCCAAATCCAAGGTTGAGTGCTTCTTTTGTGGGGTAAAACCTAGTCTAGAAAAATCCATGGTGATCCGATACATAGATAGATATTTCAAAATGATCCAAAATGTCCTCAAAGTCTAAATTGAGATTGGAGAATCTCAGGGGTATCATAGAGATAAGAAACATAAAGTGGATTTTAATTATGGTGGACTGGTGGAGAAATCTAATGGTGGTAAGAATGTTTAAGATCCTAGTTTCCAAAACTTCGCAAAGAATCATTACAGAAATTCCCGAAGGAAAATGAGGAAATGATTTAGTGTTTGGAATGAAGGAAACCTATCTAGATATTATCTGTGGAAGAAAACGAGTAATGCGATAGAGGGAAGGAATGGTCCAGTCAAGCCTTATTGTAATTTTCATTACATAAACATCAAGGAACTATAGATCTTTTCAAACCAATTCACTTAACCTTGGGTTTTCAAAGACAAAAAAACCACTAAGGAAGAAAAAGAAGAGATTATATCATAACAACCACTGAGGTAGATCGAAACAATGATGTTTTTACTGGCATTCTACTTATTCATTCATGAACAGTGAATATATTTTTGATTATGGTTCACCAAATTCCATTATATCATGTCTTTTTTGTATAACTGGTAAAACACAATAGAAAATAATGGAATTATAGATTTCGGTGAAAATGGAATGTGTGGAAATTCTTTCATGCCAATTTTATAACTCCTCTATAAAATTCTGTGGGGCAAAATTCCTTGAAACTCTTGTTATACTTCCTTTAGTATCATTTGATACAATTCAGTGTATGTATAGAAATTACCTAGATGAGACAACATATATTTCTATGAAAATGAAATAACTATCCATATTGGGAACCTTTCCCTGATTCTGTATAAGTAGAAGGAGGAGGACAAATTGTCTTTATCACCAACATCTTAAGCATGAAAATTATTTCCCTTTAGTAAATTTTATCTATATCAAATGATTCAGAATAAGGAATGGATCATCTTTGAAGACATTCCAATTATGAGGAAATATTCTGAAGTGTTTCTTGAAGAATTAGATTTTCTTCTTCCTAGTTTAGAGGGAAATTTTTCAATCAATCTTATACTTTGGGTGGTTCAATTTTCCCTGACCCAATATAGAAAGGTTGTTGTGAAAATGAGGCTTATCACCACACATATACTTATACAACCCATACGTGGAGAATGTTTCATGTTATTTATCTATGTTTACAGAACGGTATTATGTTGTGTGTTAATGAATAATGAAAAATTGATTGGTCATGCACCAATGAAATTTAAATTTCATGAACAAAACAACCAAACACATATTGTGGAGTTGCATATAGTGATATTCACTTCTAAAAACATGGAAGAATTATCTCATTTGGGATAGGTTTGAAATATAGATGGATCATAATAGACTCAAGTACATATTCATATATAGAGAGAGCTGAATAAGCACTAGTGATGATGGTTAGAGATCATAAAGCACTATGACCGCTGAATCCACTACCATCCTAGAAAGAAAAATAAAGTAGAAGATTTTATTAGTATAAAGGATCAAACAATTCAATTATTTATGATAATTGTGAAGGATTCGTTGTTCTCAGACTTGAAGAGGATGGACATGGAAAAAATAATAGAAGAAGCATCATCATTCCATTCAAAAATGTTTTCTCAGCCATCTCTTTTAGAAAATATAATTTTTTCTCAAAAAAATGATGTGTGAATTTAGAAGAAAGTGAAAGCTACAAGAAAAAGGTAATCCTAGGAATTCAATGAAAATGAATATGGTGTAATGAGATTTAAGTCACACTAATGTGTACCATCAAAACATGAGTTAAACAAATAGTTGTTGAATATTCACATAGGTTGAATTTCTCCGTCTATCCATGAAGAAAAAAGACATCTTGGGATCTATTAGAGGGATATTGGTGGGAAAATATAATGAAGGAGATCTAAAATATATGTCAAGATGTATTGTATGTTAGCGAGTGATGGTAGAGGGGAAAAATCCAAGGGGATTATGAAACCATTAACCATACCTCCATGGATATGGGAAACTATCACCATATACATTATCCCTGGTCTTCTAAATAGATCAAAACGAAATAATGCTTTAAGGATTCTTATGGATCTTTATAAAAATACAAGTAACTAAATTTAAATTCAATAGGACATATCACTTGATCAACATGAAAGGATTTTCATTATGGAAGTGGTGAGGCTACAAGGAAAACCACTATCAATTAAATCTAATCCAGATCCAATAATTACCACAATGTTCTGTAAGAATCTCAATCATTCACTAAATACTGAGTCAAAATTCATCATAGCTTACAAACCTAAAACCGATGTCCAATCTGAGAGAACTATCCAGATAGTCAAGGACATGTTGAGATCATTATCAGTTGAATTAAAAGGAGGACAAAGATCAATATATTCCTATGATCGAGTAATCATAAAATAAAATTTCTCTCTCAAAAATCCAAATAGATCCCGATGAATCCCTTTATGTGAACAGGTGAATAAAACATGCATTTTGGGATGAAGTTAAGGAATGAAAATTGCATAGCCCTAAAATATTTGAGGAAATGGTTGAAAATAATAATACTATTTAGTATGACATTAAGGATTCTAGGAGTTGACATTAGAGATATGATGACAATTATAGATGAGACCTATAGTTTGACATCAGAGATATGACATTCCTCCACATATCTCCAAGTAAGAAAGTCATGGGATTTTGGATGAATGGAATGCTTAGTCCATGATACATCAGTCCCTTTTATATCCTTGTTGGTAATGTAGTGGTGTCCTATTGAATGACACTCCCACCTAACCTATCTCAAATAAATGATGTACTTTATGTAGCCATATTGAGGAACTACATAATGGACCCGTCAGGTGTACTCAATCTAGAGGTGGTACCGTTTGATAGAAACATCTCATATGAGGAGCATTAATTGAAGATCATAGATCATAAAATGTTCAATGGAATAATAATATGAATCTGGTTAAAGTGTTGTGGAGAAACCAAAATCTTAGAGAACTAACATGAGAACCAAAGTATGTCATGAAGTAGAATTAACATCATTTTCTAGAGTGTGAAATGAAATTATAAGGGTGAAATATTTGAAGAGGGGAATATTATAATGACCCAAACATTTACAAATAAACTTCCTGCTATGATTTAAATTTAATTATTTATTATGTATTATGATTATAGAAAACACTTGCACTTATTTTATTTTTTATATAATATATGATTTAATGTACCAAAACAAATCATTACCATTGATAATATATCCATTGAATTTTTTTTGATTAGTATAAATATAAAATATGGCCAAATCCAATTGAAATAGAAAAAGGAAGTTGTTCTTCAATATTAACAAAAATATTCATGTGTGATATTAGTATAGTAAATAGTTTTATTATATCAACACCAAGATCACTGACCCATGGAGTATCAGGTCATCTTAGTTCCTCCCTCATAAAATATTATTAGATATACTCCAAAGCATTACATGAAAAAATGGATACATATCATTTTCCCCACCTTAGTTATTTTCATCCATGAAAAACATACTAAAAAAATGCAGTTACTAGGATCACATCGTGGTCACACTCTCTAAGGTTATCTCCTATAGATTCATGTGTTTCCACTGGACAAGGACCTAGGGAATCACTCCACCATGGAGTATCTTATCCTTCCTATTATTGGTATCTTTTGAGTACACTACAAAGGTAACCCTGTCATAAATTTCTATCCCACCCCTATTGATAAAATGCTACTGCTCATGCACACACCTAATCATCTGAGAAATGTGAGATACATCATATACCCAACCTAAATGGGATTTTATGAACAAGAAATATGCCATATCACTGACCATAAGTAGTATTTGGTAATGGTCTATGGTTTTCAAAGATAACATTTCATTCATGAAAAATCTCTATAATCAATGTTGAGGTAAGACATTCCGAAACACATGGTCTCCTTCCTTTAAAAATAATGTCGCCCATCATCGATCCACATAAGATTACAATGGATCTTGGTTGTCTTTTTATTGTCATGGATGATCAACACTTTCTATATCATTAGCCACACCAACTCTGGTCCCCCAAGTGCAGACTCACTTGTATCAATCAAATATTATGGTGGAATATAAGTTCCTATATACAATGCCTAGAATGGTTCTATACCAATCAGGGAATTTTCATTTATATGTATGTAAACACGAAAAGGATAGGTTTTTCTCCCAATTGTAGGTAAATTACAACATATAATCCCTCTATATGTCCTCCAGATCCAAAATGGTTTGCTCAATCTAGTTATTAATATAGGGGTGAAACACCATGCTCAAATAAATCTAAGTACTAAAGGAATTATCTAATCCTTACCATAATCTCAATGTGATGTGAATAGTTGAGTCTAATGTATAACATTATACCTTTCCATTCCTTAGTTTTGTAAATCACAAGCATATAATTAAATCTATTATTACTAACTTTATATTTCCTAATTTGTTTAGTATATGTTGGGTCCTGAAATTTATGCAAACAAGATTAAGGTAATATAATTAATTTGATAATGGAGAAAAACAAATCCTAAATAAGATTGATGAAAATACTAGTAGAGTGACTATGAAGCATGAATTCCTTCATAGAATGCTACTCGGAATTACATTACACCACTCAACAATGAACCCACGAACTGAAAGGTTTAACAAAAAAGGGTAGATATGGCGGTTCCTACAAACAAAACAAATTTCTTTATAGGAAGGGGTGGTGTTTTTCAACCCTGCACACAACCCATACAATCAAACTAATCTTTTTTTGGGGAGAGGTAGTACCATGAACTTCCACAAATGAAACAAACTCATTTTCAAAGATAAATGGAAACTCATGTGTCCGAAAAGGACCCCTAATAACTAAGTCCTTCATGGGATCCCTCAAAAGATTCATTGTGGACCACCATAGATGATTGATGATGCAGGTGTTTAGTCCCTATGATCCTCTTTAAATATGTCCCCGTGGGGCACCTAAAAGACACACACTCACAAAGAGAGGGAATACTTGAATGGTGGATAAAAGAATGAGCTGAGAAAATTTGAAGCACCGCAAAACCAATTTCACCTCTGAAAATTCCTAAAAGGTACAATTCACCGCGTAGTAGTAAGGAGGAAATAACAAATCATCTTGGTGATCCTCAAACCAAAATCTCTATATAGTCATGATCCCATATGGTATAAAACTTATTTCCCCTTTATCGAAGAACACACCGCCTCAAGAAATGCTATGTGGGTAAAACCCTCCCATGCTTAGAAAAACACTACATAGATGGAACTCGGCCCCACATAGAAATTTTATATGTGGATGGATCCTATTCCCACATAGCATCTTGCTATTAATTTTGAACCCTGGGCATCATAGAAAAATGCTATGTTGAATGCCCCCTAATTCATGTAGAAACACGATACATGGAGGGAACCCCATCCCTTGTAAGAATGTTATATGTAGAAAGGGGAATCCTAGGATTTTATAACCCCCAACTATCATTTATACCCTTATTCAAGATGATGTAATCGATATTGGAGCCTCTAAGAACCAATCTAACAAAATTTGGTCAATAACCCTTCCAATTCGACCATATAAATGTGATAAAATAATTTGGCACACTAGCCTGCCTTTTCGAGTTTACATACCCATATTAAGCAGAGTCATTGGTGTAATCCCTGCACCAAGGTTGATAGTCAAAATGTTTCAATGTTTACATTCCCATAGAAACATGGGTTTTGAATGTACGATTCTCATGTGAACCTCCCTATTCTCAGGATTATGTTTAATTGATGTCAGTTCCCTTTGATGAGGGCCAATATTGAACATTATTCAATTTTCATTGAGATTTGTTTATAGAAATCCTAATGAGGTAAGATTCTAGGCTTTATTATGTGTGTGTGGGGGACTCTTGCTTCTAATAAAATCAGCACAGGATTTATCCAGTTGGATCACTTAAGGGGACTATCCATGTTAACGAAATAAATTTGAAGATAGGCACACTCAAATTCTCCCCTCTCCCTTTGGGCTTCATCACCATCAATAAGTGGAGTGGGGAGGGGGTGAAATCATTATATCTAAATATTCTTATTTTTTCTCACACTGATCATTACTCACACATGCTTAGAGATTAGTGGATATAATGACATATACAGGATCCCAAACATCAATGGTCCTTCTCTATATATTTAAGCCAAAACCATATATAAATTGGGTCACTTCCACATTTAAGACCCAATCATATCATGTCTACAAAAAATGGGAATCTTTAATGCGTTATCCCCATATCAAATCCAATTAAGATAAATACTCATACAACGGGCCACCAACATGGTATAACTATAGATAACAAAATTATAATCCTTGAAGGTCCATATTCCCAATGAAGCCGCACCAAATTGGAAGCTCCCATGCATAAGACCTATATTGAATCTGATCAAGATTATTCTGATTATAACTTGTCTCCCATATAGTGTCAACCCACAACATCAATCAAAATGGGAAGCTCCCATGTGTAGGCCCCAATCATGACCCTTTATTGGGACTCCTTTAATGTGTAAGTCACAGTTATACTGAACTACAAGGGATTTGATTCCCAGCTAAATGGGATGAATAGTATTCCTCGCTGAGGTTAAAACCAAACATCTGAATCCACCATGATGTTTTCTTGGACACATTCTCGATATATCCATATTCACCTATGTGACAAAATGTCTTTTTGGTACATCATTCCCCATAACATAAGTTTGAAATTACCCTTGAGCATGTGAACTTTTCCTAGAATTTCCTGGTTAAAAGGCATTAAGTTGCATGGTTGCTTCCTTATCATATTGCCTTAAAAATTGATGTTTCCAGTTAATCATCACTAAATTGTGTGGGTTCTAATTCTTATTGCACGAATGTGTAGGAAACCCATCTTATGGGTTCATTATTGAAATAAAAACATCTCTCATCCCCTATTGATGATGATAAACTCCATAACACCTCATCACATTTCATAAAACCAGTGTCGTCCCAATAAATATATAAATAATGACTAATAAATCCAAAAAGGTAACATTGATAGAGAATGTAAAATAAATACGGATACCAGATTTGATAGAGAAACTCATATATATATATATATATATATATAATTAGATGATTAAAAAACCATCCATTATAATAATGGATCATTACCTCATGGTAATGCGTAATATAACACTTTGGAATGAACAAAGTTCTCATGAACATTACATTAATATATTAAAGGGTCCCATAATTGGAAATAGTTCACCCTAAATGTGTGCGATGAGCTGGAATTCCCACCCACTCAACTATTATGATTTTTAAGTTTCATTCTCTAAATCACCCATGGACAGCTTCATTTGGAAATTTGGTCCATAAATCAAGGATGTGAGAGCCTTTGACAATTTCTAGATCCCTAAAAACCTATTGGAGACACCTAGAAGATGGTATACGCTACACTAGTGTTTTCACACCATTTCACCTCTATAATCATCCAAACATTAATGACTTAGCTACCAAACCTCCAATGTGATATAGATATGATATAATTCTCAATCTCAATCGAGAAATATATACATACTTGTATCCTAGTGTAGGGTAAACACCACCATTTTTTGAAAAAAAAATGTGAAAATGATGTGGGTCCTTAATCATGGTGGATGATTTATCCTGATTTAGGCCCCTTTCACATCCAAAGAGAAATAGAGATAGATAGTATCATGAATTACACATGTGACCACGAGATTCTAATTTGATGAGGGTTTTTTTCTGTATCAGTCAAAACTATGGTTGAGTCATCAACCAAGAAGGGGGCTCCATCAGCCACATAGCATCTCCATTGTCGGTTTTCAAACGCACTGATTAGGGATTTCTACCAAAATGGTTATATTAACATCATGGTAGTAGTAAGATTTTACATCAAGGACATTAATCGACACCATCCATCCATCTAGTGATGGCATGAAGCATAGAAAAGGTGTCCCCACTAGAAATATACAACCATTTCGGAAGCAGTCCCGATAACGTGACAATTAGGGTCTCTCTTTCTTTTGGGATGCTGATGATGTTTTCTCCAATTATTTAACCCCCATTGAATAGGGGTATGACCCTAGGATTCATATAGGAAATAATTTTCTCTAGTTCCATATGACCTGATATCCTCACTCAAAAGTAGCTATCCTTCAGAGGGATCCTGTTGGTGTCCAACAGAACTTGTTACCTTGAGCAGTCCGCCAAGGGATATGATTAGAAAATATGGAATAATTCCTTACCCTAATTCCTAGTAAATAATCCTACCATATAAATATATTATTACGTTGTATGTATACAGATATTACGTCCCCCTATTTTTAATCCATCCTTGAAAATATGACAAAAAATTACAAGTACGTGTATATTTACACTAATAATTACCAAACCCTCCATGAATGTAGGTAAAAAAATAATAGAAAAATTTAAATCCCTAGAAATGCACATGAATCCCACAAAACACTATTACAGAAACCAGCTATGTGTATGTGAAAATTCAAACTTCTACATATCATTCCCTTCATACAAATATAGGATTGAAATGAGCAGACAAAAATCTTTTCTCATAAATGAGAATCCCACAAGTGAAACACCATGAAAAAAATACATGAAAATTCAAATTTTTAAAAATATATAGAAATTATGTTAGAAAAATATAGTAGAAAATGAGAAGTTAAAAATTGATTGTTGAAAATTTGATGCTCATCAGTCAAATATGATGAAAACTAGAGAAACAAACTACCATATCCCAGCTATAAATTAGGGGAATACTAATACGATGCCCCTACATGAATGAATTGTCAGTATTCACTAATAGGAAATGGAGTACTAGAGTACAATGAGATCGAATCACATAATGAGCATCATGGTATCCCTACAATTAGGCATAAGAAAAATTAATAATAAGGACCTCCCATTACTATTGTTTTTCATAACGCGCATCCCCACCTACATGAACGATGTATTCCATTTCATATATATATTTATTATATATATTTATATTATGAATATATATATATAAATATACATTTTTTGAATAAGTTAATAATGAATTATGTAATATGATCAAGACTAACAAGTCAAAACACTTATTAAAAACAATGTGATTATTACCTGAAATGTTTCATTAACTTGGAATTGATAATAAATGGGTGATATAAAGTCCAAAAAGAGTCATATATGATATCATAAATATTATAATGATTCTTATATAAGTTAATAATATGTTTAAAAAACTTATACATGTGTTTTGGATACGTGTGAAGAGTATCATACCTAAGGAAAGGTTTACTTCATTAATCTCATTGTTAGCTGGGATTGATTAAGTGTTAGTATTTACTGTAGCATAGTTATTTTCCATGTCCATGTTTCATAAAAATGTTTTCAAAGGAAATATTTTATGGTTTTATGGGAGGTAGTCTTTAATCAGATCACAATTTTTAGTGTTTTAAAGATTTATTTTTCTAAATCTATTTAGTTAATTTCAATTTTTTTCCAAATGATTTGAAGGATTTATTTATATGGACATGATTGTATTAAAATTTTAATTACATTAAAAATTTTCAATTTGGTATGGGATTCTTTGATAAAAAATATCTATTAAATGAATTCCTTTATAAATTGTGTGACTTTTGAGGGAAATTTTTCTCAAAGTGTTTTAAGTATTATTTTTATCTATGTCAATATCATTTATTGGATATTATTCTTGATTGAGGTGGAATTTTTATAATACAATTATTTATATTTTTTTGATATACTGATGACATATTTGACTATGTGTGTGCTATTTTTATAGCATTCTTTGTTTATGGTTAAGGTACTGCAATTTTTTATGTTATTTTTAATATGAATGTCTATGTTATGTTTTACCCTTTTCATATGGGGAATGAACTGGACTTAGTAAGTGACATGTATGGCCCACTACAGCCCCAAAATGCATCAGTTGGCTTCGTGAGAAAGACTAGATAATGAAATGGCCGAGGCCTTTCCCATTTATTTTTAGATAGGGATTTGTCCATGACTATAAACATTTATTTTTAGATGTCTTGGCTGAGACCTCGAGAATATGATTCAGATGTTCATAATTATTCATTCCCCCATTATGAGATTTTTTATTCATATTTCATGTGATTATTCAACTAGTGAAATAATCATGTGAAATTTTAAACGAAATTATTTTTATTTTTTTGTGATATTGTGATGAATATTATGTTTAAAAGGCTTGTGTTTTAGTTTTATACCTTTCAATAAAAGTTTATTCTTATTCATGATAGCTTCTTATATATTATTTATCCTTATCGAGAATTTGAGATCACTCTATTCTTATGTATTATTTTCCTAGGATAACAATAAGGGTTTTATGATTAATATGAAGAGTTAAAATAGTGGGATAATGTCATTCTTAAAGGATCATCTGTGATATGATTTATGTTAGAAATTGTAATGTAATGTTCATGTTTGTAATATATTTTCCATGACTTCTAAAATGATCGGTCCATCAGGATTTTATTTGTTGTAATGTATCCAATGTATTAAAATAATACATTGGATTAGGGCGAATGAGGTTGAGGAATTATAGTTGGTATAATAGGATATTTTGAAACAACCTTGGAAATAGATTTAGAAATCTTATATTGGGGATCATAACCCCAATATATACATTGAGTATAAGTATATTGTAAACCCCTATAATTTTGGTAATGATAATGGATAAAATAAGACTATACCTAAGATGTTATATATTGAAATTACCTTATATTGATTATGTGATTTTCTTCAAAATGATGTGTTTCTTACCCTATGATTTTTGGTCTTAGTTTATGGAGGAAACCCAAATGAATTAGATTAACATTGATTTTGATGGAAAATAAGGTGATTTTTAGAAAAAAAATGGTTGATGATTGGAGAGAAAGATATTGTGATTATGCTAGATCATTTATCACAATATACAGTTAACAATGTGATCATTCATGACACTTCTAAAACATTTCGTAAGAAGATGATAAATGTTTATAAATGTTTAAATTTTAAGACTCATAGAGGAAATAATATCTCTATTCTTAAATATCAAGAGGAAGGAAAGGAGAACCTTGAGGAATACATCAAATAGAAGGGAATATGTTATCTCTATGGGGAAAAGGGTTATAGTGTGACCAATTATTATAGAGTTAAATGTCTCATCTACAAAAATAATTGTATTACCCAACTCAATTCCTATACATAATAATATAAATCTAATCAAAGAATGACCCATTCAATGCCAAGCATTAAATTGGAAGGATTAAAGTATTTATGTATTTGGATCCAAGAATTGTGAATATTGAATTATATATGAATTATTAAGTTTATATTTTTCTCTATGAATTTTAATGAATATGTTGAATAGTTACAATGGGCATGAATTTTGTTTTAAGGGTAATATTATATTTTTATAAGATATGATTAAGGTGATGATAACCCTTAGTATGTTCATTATTTTATATAATGATGTTTGGATAATGATATGATGGATTTGATTAAGTAAATGGGAATATGCTAGTTTTTTGTGTACTAATTATGGATTTGCCTATAAGAGGGTTATTTTTTCATTGATTATGTTTAAAACCTTTTTGGAATGAAGGAATAATCCTCTACGTTTTGGAATTAGGAAACATGCATGTTTTCATTATGGATATCTAACAATTCAGGATGTTACCGCGACTCAAGAAAATAAATGTTGATGATGTTCAAATGTTTGTAATGTGAAAAACCAGAACCACCCTTTGAGATATGGGAGATAAATTCTAAGATGATTTGGTTCAACACTTTCGAAAGGTGTTGATTTTCAATTTTTGGAAGGATTATAAGTTTATCCGTTTCTGGAGATTTTAAGTTATACTTTAGTTGAATTTTTTAGATTAATGTATTATGTCTCTATAGGTAGAATTATCCATATGAGATAAACTATACTACACTTTTTTGAGATAGATGGAATTACCAATAATTCCCTTTTGGGATCGCACGATCTTGCAACACATTAGGAATGAAACTTTCAACTTCATTTCCATGAATAAGATTTGGAGGGGAAATTGTTTATGGAATGACCAGTGGTGAGATTATACTGAAATCAAGTAAGTATTTATTCTTATGTTCCCCAACATTATCGAAATGATATTGAAAACAAAAAAATATTTCCTTGTAATTTCTTTTGTGATGAATCAAAAAATACCTTGGATCATTTTAGATTTATGGATTTTAGATTGTTAAGTTTATCCTTACAATATTATATATCACTCTCAATAAGAAATTAGTGATTAGATTTTTCTTTCATGTCTATGTTTTCTTACATTGGACCCTACTATGTGTTATTTCAAGTTCCCTTCATACTTACCTTTTTTAATTTTGAAATAGAGGTCTCAGTAAAATAGTTTTTTGATGTGGAATTCCAGCTATGATATTTTGAAATGTCAAACCAATAGATTTGAATCCTGAGATTAAGTTATGAGAATGTAATTTAATGAATGGGGGGATAATGTAACAACCCAATAATCCAGGGTATGATTCTTCTTAATAACTCAATAGTTGGCGCTACACAGAACACTGAGTTCAAGTACACCACGACCTGTCAAACTATCCTTTTAATAAGTGGTTATGAATATTATTAACTATATTTGAATTTAATATATCCCATATAATTTTAACAATCATATCATATGTTTCTTAGATAGAATAAAAGAACAAAATCATTTTTTTATAAAAGATATATTTTTCAAAAATTATGTTTAACACCTTTTAATAGAAAAACTCATTAAAATCCAATATTTGACACTTTTATATATTAAATATGAAAAAATATACTTCTTTAGAATTTGCACACAAATTTTTTTAAAAGTAAATTTTTGGTGTTTTTCTGATAACATTCATATTTTAATGAATAATGAAAAATACATCTTTTAAATTAAAATATAATTTTTGAAGAAAATTATTTATATAGTTAGATTATATTTTTAATTTGATTTAATGTTTAATTTTATTTTTTTTTATCATTTATTACATTGAAATTTGACATAAATACATGCCAATAATTTTATAGTTTTAACTTCTTAAAAACCCAATTTCTGGTATTCACAATGAGAATTGATTTTAAACTAATTTCATTCAATTATTTATTTTGAATTTGAAAATAAGGATTTAATATTTCGAATCAGAAGGTCTAAATTTTTAAAATAGGAACCTTTTAATTTTGAAAATTATGATTAGTAACTTCAATAATTATTTTTATTTACCATTGTTAAAGGGTAAATAAGGTAAATAAGGGTAACAAATAGTATTATAAATATATAAAACTACCCTAACATATTTATTAATCCAATTGGATGATATATATTTTACGTTGATCATACTGAGGTGTTTTTAGGACCCGATTTTGCAACTTGGGTGTGAAAATGACATGTTATACTAATTAATTTAAAATAAATTAAAATAGAATATAAATATGTATCTTGTCACTATTTTTTTTAATTTGAGTTTTATAATATATATCATATACAATAAATAGTTATAAAAAATCTAAAAATATTTACTAAATCATGGTATATGACATATAATTTGTATACATTAAATATTTAATGTTTTACATGATACAATAAGGATGAAATATTTTTTTATTAATGATAGAGTCAAATAAATGATATTATAAATATTAAAATAAAAGTAATTTGAAGGGTTTTATGCCATAAACGATTTTTATTTATTTATATAACATGATATATTTGACTAATTTCATTGTATTAGACAGAATAAAGTTGTTTTTACTTTAACAAAAATCAATTACTAAATAGTGTCAAAATTGACCCAAAGGAGTATTTAAAATAGATACTATTTTATTAAATGATATAAAAATAAATAAAATATAATATTATTACAAATGACGTATATAATGATACCAATTTCATTATTTATCCACTTAAGGTTCTCATGGCTTTTTATAATAACTATAGTAACCCTATAGTCAAAAAAGACAAAAAGATAAAGTAAGAGTTAAACAATATTACTAAGGGTTAATCCCAAAGGATAAGGTTACATTCATGACCTAAACATGTCTAAAAATAATTGTAAGAGTGAATTTAGACCCATACACATCTTATACTAAAACAAAATCACTTTGGATCTTTTAGAAACCTAAAATAAATATAAAACAAATTAATATTTCTGTCTTTTTACAATGTTCGCCTCACTTCTGTTATAAAAGTTAACTTATCCTTCTCTTTTATTCACACCAAAAAATACCTTTTTATCAGTTAAAAAATTTACAAATATCCTCCAAACATACCCCAATGAATCCTAGAGGCCACCCTATTTTTAAAAGACCATCTTTAGGAGTCCATTCTTGCGAATCAAAAGTAGACACCAGAAGAAGAGGTAATACTATTATCCTTTCATTCAATGTTTTCTTCTTCTTCAACTTCCTCTTCATAAGTTGTTACCATAACAAAATAATAACTATATAATATAATATAAGATTACATATTTTTTATTATGTTACAATCATAATATGCATTTTACCCATCCTATGAAAAACAATACCACCATGTTTGCGTACATATGATTTACCCTCTCCACCCCATGGTGTAAAATAATTTTCATCTATTCTTTATTTTTATTGGTATAATGATAAATATAAATGAATTAAATAATAAATATATCTTGGTATTATTTATTTTAAATTCATGTTCAATCCAATGTAATTCCAATAAATCATTAAGGAATCTATATAGTTGATCGTGCGTACGTACAACTTACCGTCTCCACAACGCAATGAGACTCATCTTCCATGTTCACCATCCATGAATGATTATAGAATATATATATATATATATATATTATGAATAATTATTAAATATATGACATGATAAGGATACTTGAATAATATATATATATATATATATATATATGTACATATATGTCATTCACTTACTTCAATAAAATACGATAAGATTACTGAAACAATGTTCATCTGTACATACTGTCTTCTGTCTCCATGAACGGTGTATTCCATTTTATATATCTATATATTATATATATTTATATTATTAATATATATGATATATTAGTCATATTATACATTTCTGAATTAATTAAATAATGATCTATGTTATATGATAACGAATAACAAGTCAAAACCCGTATGATAAACAAATCGATTATTACCCGAAATGTTGCATAAACTAAAATTGTTAATAAATGAATAATATAAGGTCATAATAAAATAATATATTATATAATAAATATTATTATTAATATAATATGAGTTAATTATATGTTCAAAAACATTATACAGGAGTTTCAGATACCAAATGAGAGTATTCGACCTATGGTAATGGTTAATTCCTCAATCTCATTATTATCCAAGATTGTTAATGTGTAAGTATTTAATGGGAAATATTTATAATCCATGTACATTTTTCATAAAAATGTTTTCAAAAGGAATCTTTTAATGTTTTATGGATGGGAATAATTAACTATATCATCATTTTAAATGTTATAAAGATTTATTTTTCTAAATATATTTAATTTATTTCAATGTTTTCAATATTAATTTAAGAATTTATTTACACGGACTTGATTTTTTTAAAATGTTAATTACATTAAAATTTTTCAATTTGGTATGGGACAAATTGATTCAAAAATCTATTTTAAATGAATTCCTTTAAAAATTTTGTGACTTTTGATTGATTTCTTAAAAGAGGGACATTTCTTTCAATGAGTTTTATTGATAATTTTCATCAATGCCCACATCCGCTATTAGATATTTTTCGTGATTGAAGTTGATTTAATATAATCCAATATTACATATTGTAATAAATAGGTTATGATATGTTTGACTGTGGAAGTCCTCTTTTTATATCATTCATGGTTTATGATTTATGCATTAGAATTTTTACTCGATGTTTTAATACAGATGTTTATGTTATGTTTCCCCATTTTCATATGAGGAATTAATTGGCATAGTATGTGATGGGAGGGGCCCAATATATCCCCCCAATGAATCATTAGGTCTCATGAGAAAAACTAGATATAGACATGGCTGAGTCCTTTTCCATTTAGGTTGGTTAGGGTAGAGTACTTAGGAGGGAGGGGGTGAATTTAGTATCTATAAAAATTTCTTTTAAAAAGGGTATAATTTTAAGTTCTCTTATATTAAAAATTAAATTTCCCAGTTATCCAATAGTTAATTTATAAGAGCTTGAATGCTTAATTAATTTCTCAAAAGTGTGATTAGATCTCATTTATATCAATTTGATAATTAATACAACTTTTTAAACTAAAATAATAAGTCAATACTAATATAAACCCTTTCTTAGACTAACAATAAGAGATCAATCTAGTTTTTTGAAATATGTGACAAAACAAAGTAGAACTAAATGGTAAAAAACACAGAGGAAATAGAAATGTGGGTCATTATCAAGAAGAGGCTTAATTCTATCCACTTGGTGATAACCTTCCTCTAAGAAATTTAAATTAATAAATAGTTTTATCCACAACTTGGATCAGGGTTCATGACATCCCACAAGTTGTTCACGTCACGAGACATCTACCACAATTATTCAAGGATAAAAGATATCAGGTCACACAAGTGCATCTTCCACACTTATCCATGGGAGTAACAGGTGTATGAAGTTATGATTGGAAGGATATCTTATACCCTTTTGTTTTATATAGGAGACTATTTGTGGTTAACAGACATATACACACACTTCTCAAAAGTATTTAAATGTGCACAAAACATAGAAGAAAACTATGTGAAAGGATTCAGAAGGATGTATGTGTCTTGAGATACAAATATTTTCTATTAATATGTATCTAAGATTAATTATGAGTCCTTTTTTTGGAAGTTGACACCAAAATAGAGTGTCATATTCAGGATTTCAGGCAGAAGTATGGTTTTATAGGTATATTCTCCTCCATCATTGATTTTGTGAAGTAGTTTTTTAATTTGATGTTCAGCATAGTTGAGAGTGTCTTGTGTCTTATTATTTTGGGTCTTGAGATCACAGTGGTTTCATAAGAGCTACATATATTCTTCAGTATGTCTCTTTCTCATACAGGATTGCACTTCTCTTCATTCAACAACACACATTGTTATTTTCCTTTTTAAAAATTCATTGCCGACAAATGTGCATGTGTGGGTAACATGTATCTCATAATGTCTACTGTAATTCATAAAAATAGACATTAATTATGTCAGAGTCACTAAATAACAGAAATATGACTGTTAGAAAAAATATTAATTGATTAATATTTAAAAATTATTTCGATAGGTGGTGCATATGTGACTCTTTTCAACTGTGAGCCCTTCCTTCAGTTGGTGAGACAATTGATCTAATAGGGACTCATTATATTGGAGAGAACTTCCTTCATTTTATTAGATAGTTGATCTAATGGTTAATAATTCCAATAGTGAGTCCTTATGTAGGTAGCACCATGCAACAAATGGTCTCTTGGACTGACGATAGGTCGTCTGTATTTGTCAGTCATATACAATGGTGAACTATCTACATCAGTGAGTTATATAAAATGGTTAGTGGTCTGTGTTGGTGAGTCATATGAAATGTTGATTCCTTTACATCTGTGAGGGATATGAAATGGTGAGTCCTTTAAATGGTTTCAGCTTCACATGCTTAGAACATATGTCTATTTGAATTGTTTGTCAGTGAGTCATCTGTCTGTCGGGTAGTCATCTGTCTGCCGGTGTCAGTGACTCGTAGAGATGTAATTTTAAATTTTATACTGGTATTAAAGTTCATCAATGGTTGAGATTATAAATACTCATAATTAAACATAGATAAATAGTTATAATCATGTTTACACATAAACACACAAAATAGTTATATTATTGAAATGACCTGATATTCAAGAGAATGCTTTGACATAATTTAAGATCATTAACATAATTTAGGTTATTTTAATTAATTTATGATATTTGTCAGGAGGTATGATATATGATAATATATGACTTGATTTGTCATAATTTAAACTATTATAGTAAGTGATGGTGGCCAATAGTATATATAGGCCAACAATCTCCCCATTTTTTGATAATCACAAATCATTGAATTATTAAGTACCTTTAGAGAATGATTAATCAGGTCATTCATAATGACTTAGTAATGTTTCTATTATGATCTCACCCTTTAGGGATTAGAAAAAAGTGCATGAGGAAGAAACTAAATGCATAAAAGTTGGAATAGTGAAATGCTACTTAAAAGAAAAATTTACTGAAATAACAATAATACAAGCACTCAACCTTATCAAAACGAATCAATCCACGCTACTTGGTATGGTAAAGGGGTTCATTAAAATTATAATAAGGATCAAGGTATGGTCCTTTAGAAGGTTTAGGGTAAGAATTAGGAGGGTCTAAATGTATTTTCAGAGGAGGTATAGGCACTCCATCAGGAACTGCAGAAGCTGGGGCATGTATTTGTAGAGAAATAATCTCAGGTTGAACCAGATCTGTAATGATTAGTCTTATTTAAGATAAGGCCTATGAAACTGACATCTGAGCTTAATAAGGCATAGAACTAGTAGGTCCAAGTGGTACAATATTTGGAACAAAAATGAATTCAATTTGGACATGGAGATATGGTTTTAACATCTTGATGAACTGTTCGATGATTTCACCACCATATTTCACTAACTTTTCAAAATCATATTTGTTTTCTAAGAACATGTCCTACAGGGGATTCAATTATATCAACTTAGGAATATGATCTTTAAAGAACTTTTTCACTAGAGGAAGATTTATATTGGAGGCCAAATACTTAATCAAACTGTTCATTTGGTGCCTTATGATAAGTTTGGTGGAAAAAAATTATTCCTTTTGGAAAGATCATCCTGATTCCATGAAACACACCTTCTATAATAATTAACATGGTTACAATAATTATATGAATTTTACACAAACTTAAGGACACTGGTAAATTTATCTTTCAACTCTGATTTAAAAACTAAACTCATAGTATCAATATCCACAGATTGTAATGGTTGAACATGTGGAGCAGATACTGAAGCAATAACAGAGGAGGAAATTTCCTTAACTTCTATTCATAGTTTTTTCAATGTAAAAATATTTCATATTATGAAACAAGATTCTTATGTCCTTTCATGACACATTCAGTTGAATTTATGTACTCAGTGGTAAAAGCATTGATTCTAGTTGTTAATTTCAACATCTCATTCCCATTATTTGTGTTGCTTATGAAAATTGTTTCTAAAGTTGTAATAAAATTTAGATTAATTTCTTTTATCAACTTCTTGGAAACTGAAGCCATATTAGCTTTTGATTAACTGGTTGTGGTAGGAGTGGAACTAGATGTGCCAACTTGCTTTACACCTTCAACCATATAAAAAATAGATTTCAAATTGTTATTCAGATCATTGTTCTCTCTCATGGCTTCATCAATCACATATACATCATCACATTGTGTACTGAGTGTCTTATGGAGGAACATATGTCATCATTAAATGTTTCAAAATCAGCCCTAGTGGCATAGTCACTAAAAATAATCTCAGCCACTAGTCCCCTTATAAAAAGTACAAAGATTTCATCATCTGAATCATTATAATCGAATCCCTTTGCCACATACCCTGGATTCCTCTTCCATTATGACATTATATCTGAACCCAAAGGAGTAATATTAACTAGCCTTAATATTCCAAGTCAATACTCTCTATCATCTTCAGTTAATTTTTCTTGAGGCCCCCCTCAATGTCAGCCTTCCTAGTAGTTTTCCCCCTCACTTAGTGCTTCATTTTTTGTCTTTTTTCTTTATTTAGGGTTTGTTTTATTGTATATAAATCCTGAGAAACTGGTTTGTATAGAGAAACATTTTCATCTTGAACAATACCCTCAAAAAATACACCAACATTAGCACAAAAAATATCTATGCTAACAACATCTGGAATCCCATCAGGATGATCAGATTGACTATCATAGTCAGTTTTAAGAAATTTTCATTATCATCATCTCCATCCTTTTCATCTCCAATTTCATCATAAAATTTCTCATATTCTTCTCACATACCTGAACTTGAACCACTTTCCCCTCTACTATCTTCCTCTACTTCATCATCTTCTTCACTTGATTCACTGACATATTCTACACTTCCTTCAACTTCTATTTCTTCATTTCCAATATATTAGTGAATAGGTTCAAGAGAAGATAATTCCAAATGTGGAATAGGAGAAATACAGAAACTATTTTTTTTCTAGTTGTGTCGGGGTCACATCTATCATTAATTGGTTATCACATATCTATAACTGGAGTAGTTGGCTCCTACAATTCATCTGAAGAATAAATCACTTGATAATTTAGAATGTGGCCAGGATCCACATGATTCCTTGGTCAAACTAGATGATCTATAGGATTTATCTTTTCATACAATATATCTTTATCAATAACCCATTAATTCACCCCTGGGTACCAGTTAATTTTCATTCTCTTATATATTTCATAACTTAAGCATATTACACTACATTCAGTAACCACTAAATCATTAAATTTACTTACACAAACTTTCTCATTTTGCATTGATAAAATAATTTTTGAGTAGAAAATAGAGTATCACTAACAATTAGGTTTTATAATCTCATTAATTTGAGCCATCATATATCTGCACAAATTCAATTAAAATCTTTTCTAAAGAAAATACACAAATTATAAATCGTGCTATTTGAGAGAAGAAAATTCCCATTTCCTATGAAATATCTGGTTCTAAATAAACATAAATATAATTATGCACTCAATATTTAAATATAATTAAATTGGTCTCATATGTTCCTATTTTTTGGTAAGCTCTTTCAGAGTTATCCCATAAAAAAATAATTCAATTTCGTGTGGATAAGAATCTTGATAATCATTAAACATTTCTTCATGATGAACCCTAAGACATTCAACCTAATGTCTTGAAGAGAATGGTATTTCCTTTTCTTTTATTATCAACTTGAAAGAGGTGACATCACTTCCTTTCGGAAAACATCCATATTCAAGTAAAATTCATATAACAACATCTGGTAGAAGACACTGTCATTGTTTGCGAACCAATCATGCCATCGTTTTTCTTGTATCACAATTAATAATAATTACATGAACTCTAAGAGATATTCCAGTTGTACTTATTATTATATCGTTACAACAAGGTTTTCTAGACTGGTATTTATAAGAGTTGAATATTTTCAAGATTTGCCTATTCGTTTCATAGAAGCATGAGAGTCACCATCCTTAAGATCTTACTTCAAACATGCCATTCCAATCAGTTCAGTCAGGTGGTCCGAAGGTAAAATGTGGGGGGGGGGGGTAAGGAGAGTGAGTGGCGGTCGATATAGTGTAGCTGTGAAATAGTAGAGTGGATCGATTCAAATTTATATTGTTTAGGGATTTTTTAAATTACACAATCATTAAAACACAATCAAGAAAAAAATAATGAAATAGTGTCATTTTCAGAAAAAAAATAAAGCATATAGAAATAATTACTCATAGGTGTTGGCATTAGTAATTTTGAAAAACACTAATGGTGTGGGCATGAAAATATTTTCAGAACTCTGATGGTGTCATAATGAGAGTATTTGAACAACACGAATGGTGTCGACCTGGAATTATTTTCATAACACTAATGGTGTCTGCATGACATAGGTTCGGTGTCAGTATGACAGAGCTTTGGGTTGGAATGAAAATTATGTCAGCATGACATAGCGTCTGTATCGTCATGAAAACTGTGTCATCATGACATAACATTGGTGTCATCATGATAATTGTATCTTCATGACAATGGTTTCGGAAAAACATAGTGTCTATGTCGACATGAAAACTTCACAGAAAAAGATCAATGGAATAGAAACACAAAGTATTATTGATTGATCATTCTTAACTCATGTCTGATGTAATTAAATCATTAAAAGTCAAATGTCTTAGTGAATATGTTAGCATGATGATAATTAGTTCCAATAAATTCTAAAATGATATCACCCTTTTAATAATGTTATATCAGAAATTTATTTCTTACATCAATAAGTTTTTTCATAGAGTGAGAAACTGGATACTTAGAAATTTTTATATCACTTATATCATGAAAATTTATGGGTACGTGTCTAAATTGATATACATAGTCTAGTAGCATGTTTTTCATACAAAAAATCATTGCACAATAGCTACCAGAATCTATGTATTCATCTTCAATAGTAGATAATGCATCAAATTTTTTTCTTAATACACCATAAAGCCTAATACATTCCCAAAAAGTGAATTGTTCCAGAGGTGTTTTTTCTCTCTAACTTTACTCCACTAAAATCAGAATTATAATAACTCACTATATCAAATAATTTCCCTTTAGGTTAAAAAAAACCTAAAATGATAGTGCGTTTTAGGATTTTGACAATTCATTTCATAGATTTTAGGTGATGTTATTTATGATTACCTTGCAAATGGGCACACATACACACAATAAAAGTTATATTTGGAATACTTGATGTTAAGTGGAAAAAACATTATATCATTACTCTATAAGTGATTTGATAAACATATTTACCATCATCATCAAGATCCAACTTAGAAGTAGTTTTTGTTAATGTGACCCTAATATTGATGTTATCAATAGTAAATATTTTTAATAGGTATTTTTTATATTTAATTGAATTTAAAAAGATACCTTCTTTATTTTAAATTTTTTTAAATCGAATAAATAATTTGAGATCCCACATCAAACTCATTTAAAATATACTTTGTATTATTTAGGAAAAATCAATACATAATGATTTTTTTGATGATCCAAAAATGATATCATCTATACAAATTTTAACATCTAAAATATCATTAGAAATTTGTCTTATAAAAATATTAGGATCAACATTTTGTTTTGTAAAACCTTTTGAAATGATAAATTTAAGTAGTCTATCATATCATTCTATTGGAACTTGTTTTAAACTATATAAATATTTAGTTAATTTGAAAACATGATTATGAAAATTAGGGTATCTAATATATGATTTTTTAAAAAAAAACATCCTCAAACATATACCCATTTAGAAATGCACTTTGAACATCCATTTGATATGTTTTGAAATTAAGATGGGCAGTATATTGAAGAAGGATTCTGAAAGCCTCGAGTCGAGAAAAAAGGGAAAAAGTTTCTTCACAGTCAATTTCGTCTTCTTGAATATAACCTTGTGCCACCAATCTGGCTTTATTTCTAACAATATTTTCTTATTCATCAACCATGATCCTAAACACCAACATAGAGCCTATGGTCAAGGTGTATTTGAGTGTATCCACAACTTTCCAAACACTATTATTTTCAAATTCTAATAAGTTATTATTGCATAACCAATACAAAAGATTCATCTTATATTGAATAATTGATGTTTTTATGTTCAATATTTGACAAGAAAGCTTGATGTTCCACCTGGTTTCTAAGAGAATCGCTAGTATGTTTCCCTTTATCTATGTCTCCAAAAAAACAATATAAAGGATCAATCTTGAGGGTTCTAAGTGGTCCAGAAAAGGTGAGGATAGTAACTTCAAGTTCATCTACAGGTCCTAGTTCATCATGTTCATATTCTAATGAATATCTAGAACAATTTGATTTAACATATTTCTTGAGAAGATGATTAAATGATTTTTCATTTATTTCTAGGTCTTAAATATCATATTCATGGTTGTCTATAAAGGTCTTACGATCATGTTGATATTTTTCATCATATTTTATATGCAAAAATTCATCCACACACTTGGTTCTTTTATTGAAGTCTCTGTTGGTTTTAACAATGGTTGAGTAATATACGAATATTCCTTCATCACTCTAGGATGTAAATTTTTAAAGATTGTCTTTTTTAAGTATATAAACTTTTTAGCAATAGATTTTGATGTAACTAACTTTGGGTTTTATATTGTTCTACAACTCATATTGGGACTTATTGTGTATTGGTCTAGTTAAGACAATTTTAATTTTGTAGCAATCTTTATTCATAGCGTCAGCTGAAAAGTAAACAGGTAGATCATACTAATTTATCATTGTTCTAGAAATATATTTTAAGGTTCTATTTATTCTTACCACAATCCAATTTTTTTGAGGTGTCATAGGGGAAGAGAATTTATGACTGTAACCCCTGTGTAAGAATAACGAGTCAATGTATTTATTTTAAAACTCACAACCAAGATCAATTATTAAAGATTTTATTATAAACCCACTTAGAGTTTCCACTATTTTAGCATACTTGGTGAAGTTAGTACATGATTTAGTTATGTGAGATAAGAAATAGGTCCATGTATACCTAGAATAGTCATCTACATGAACAAAATCATAGTGGTTCCCACTAAAAATGGGAACATGAGATGGTCCAAACTAATCAATGTGAACTAACTCTAAAGGTTGAGAAGTTGAAATTTCTTTCAGTGAATTGATAGATTTCTTAAAATTTTGACCTTCTTGACAATGATTATTAATATTATCATTTGAAAACTCAAGTTTTGGTAGATCCTTGACTAGTCCCTTTTTAGTAATATTTATAAGAGATTGTATTTTGTAGTGTCCTAATCTCCTATACCAAAAAAAATCTTTATAAAAGGCACATAAATTAGAATCATTTTGAGAATCTGAAGAATCTATGATCACATAAAATACATTTTAGTTTCTAAAATTAGAAAATATTAATTCTTTAATTCATGTTAAAAACCATTTAAAGCATCATTTTCAAAATTTAATTGAAATCCATCATCACCTAATTATTAAATACTAAGAAAAATATATTTCAATACATAAAAAAGTACATTAGAAATTAAAACAGAGATAGAGTTACCAATCTGGTCTAAGAAAATTATTATTCTTTTAGCATTGTCACCAAAGGTGACATATATACCATCAATGCTGATTTGGTTTTTGAAACGTGAATAATCTCTTGTCATGTGTCTTGAACATCTAATGTTCAATTACCACTAACTATAACAGGATCTCTTGAAACAGATTTCTTACAAAACAATCAAACAAAAATAGATTTTTTTACCAAGATTTGTTTGGGGCATGTGACATTAGTAATATATGATTTAGTTAACCACATTATCTATATGGGTTTCTAATTAAGATTAAGTGACATGTATGAAAAATATACTCTATTTTGGTTAGAAATACTAGTGGTAGTAAAATATTTTCCATAATTGGAACATGCATCATAGTTTTTATTTTTATATAAATCAGCTGATTTTACAGATTTAGTTACAAAATGTGTTTTAGATAGGTTTCTATATCTATACTGATATCTAATACCACAAATGTACTTAGGATTGATCTTTTTATGAATAATTTTAAGAAGAGTATTTTTCCCATTGGGAAACATTTCTAGATATTTCATCAATTTCTCATTAGGACATTTTAATTCATTTTTTTCTTTGAGTGGTAGATAATTGTTTACCATTTAAGTAGTAATTCCATACATAATAGTTATAATGAGAGCATGATATTTCTTAAAAATTTATATCTATCTTTTAGTTCATTACAGGTATCTTTATCATGTTACAGTATTTAAATAATTCCTCTCTTGTAATATTTTTTGAATCAAATTAATTTTTAGAATAATAGGAATTGTTTGTAAGAGAATATAATGTTTTCTTATATATGTTTGTCATAAAACAAATATTTTATATGTCATATTTCTCATCATGATATGATGATAATTCATTGGTGATATCTTGGTAGGTACTCCATTTGGCCTTCATATATTTCTTATAAGTATTTTCAATGTTTTCTTATTTACTTTTGTATTTTAATTTTGGATAGTTAGCATTGAAATGATATCTTCACTTTCATTCATAGAAGACAATATCCTAATATTCTTCATTTAGTTTCCTATCCATTCTCATGTTAGCCTTGTTATCATATCTTCTTCTAAAATTAGGCTTCCAAAATAAATTATTCTTTATATTGAATTTTATTGAATCTTATGGACAGCTGAGCCAGATCTTTATATCTATGTTATGTTTATTCATCATTACTATAGCTTTCAATAGAGGGTAACACCTTCTCATTTACATTATTCTTAGAGGTTGAAGTCTTGAAGGCTACAGATTTTCTCTTAAGTTTCTCCTCTTTTATTTTGTGGACATTCAACTCTTCCTCATGCATCATCAGTTTTACAATATGTTCTTTGACAGGTATTTTGATGATGTCACATTAATCTCTAGTTGATACAAAATTTCCTCTCTATCTACAATGTAATCATCTAAGAGTCCTCATAATTTATTCTTTATAAGTAGCATCTATTCCCATAGAGATTATAGTGTTCACAATTTCATTAAACCTTAGATAAATGTCTGAAATAGGATCATTATGAATCATTTTAATGTTATTATATTTAATATTATATGTGTTACTTTTCATTTCCTTATCACTAGAAGTTCCTTCATTTGAATCATACCATGTATCCCAAATTTCATGGGTAATTTTACAGGAAAAAATTCTGTTAAATTCTTAATGTCCAAGAGTTCAATAAAAGGAATTAATGGATTATCAATTTTCATTATAAACAGTCTTAGTTGTGTCATCACAAGTAGTTTTAGTAGTATAAGGAATGTTATACTCATTTACAATTGAAGAAAAAAATTTCGAAACCCATACGTTCTATGTCTTTTTTCATTGTAATTTTCCACTGTGCTTAATTTGTTCCATTAATGAAAGGAGGTATATTGTTAGTATAACATTCAATCCTATTATCCATAATAAAATTATAGAAGAATATTACTATTAGATAAAAATTTATTTTTAACATAAATTTTAAGACCATTTAACTACAAATAAAATTACAATTGAATAGGATTAAAAAATAATTGAAAACTGAAAATCTCTTAACCTTTGATATCAAATGTATGTCAGAGAAGAGTACTAAAGAGGGGGGGGGGTGAATTATGTAATAATAAAAATTTCTAAAAATGGTTTAATTTTATGTTCCCCAATATTAAAAATTCAATTTCCCAATTAGGCAGTAGTGAATTTAAAAGAGCTTAACAGTTTGATTAGTTTCTAAAAAGTGTGATCAGTTCTCAGTTATATCAATTTGATAATTAATATATATTTTGATAATAAACTTATAAGTAAATATTGTTATAAACAATTGAAAAGACTAACTATCAGGTTTCAATTTAGTTAATGAAATATATGAATACAAGAGTAAAACTAAAAGTCAAAAAACAACACAGAAATATAACAAGTGGTTCAGTCTCAAGAAGAGACATAATCCTCTCACTTCGTGATAATCTAACACCAAGAATTTGAAATTAATAAATAGTTTGATCAACACCCTGGATCAGGGTTCACAACAACACAGAGGGTTTTCAGGTCCTGGGATATCAACCACAACTCTTCTTTTGTACAAACTAATAGGTTAGACAAGGACCTCTTACAAACATAATTGTGGGCCTAATAGAGGAAAGAGGGAATGATTGTATAGATATCTTATGTCCTTCAGTTTGATACTTCTAATAGTGTGTGCTTAAAATACATACACACATATTGACAAGAAGTATGTAAAACTTCACACAACTAAGAAATAAAATTTGACAAAATATTTATATGGCTATGTGTGTCTTAAGATGTAGAACATGAATCTTCAGATATAGCTGATATGAAGTTTGAGTCCTCTTTATTAATTTTACTGAAAAAAGAGTGTCATATTCTTGTTTTCTTGCATAAGTATGGTACAACAGTTATATTATTTTACTTCTTTGATATACTGATGTAGTTTTTCATTTTGATGTTTAACTCGATTGAGTGTGTCTTTTGTGTTTTTATTTTTGTTCTTGAGATCAAAATGGTTTCTTGAGATTTTCTTATGTTCTATAGTATATATTTCTCTCAAACATGCATGCACTTCCTTCAAACTATGACTCTCAAGATTTTTACCTTTTTTAACATTCAATATAGACAATGTGCATGTTGGGGTACATTGTACCGCATAATTTCTACTTTCATGTTTTAAAATAGACATTAATTATGTGAGAGTCATTAAATAAAACAAATATGACCATTATAAAATAATATTAATAAATACAGATTTAAAAAATAAGTCGTTAGATGATACATCGTGGACTCTTTTAAATAGTGAGGCCTTCTGTCAGTCAATGAGATAATTCATCTAGTGGGGAATCATTGAAATTACAAGTCATTCTATAATTAGGTGATAAAATTGATCTAATGGTGTCTCAATCCAATAGTCAGTCCTTATGTTGATAGCACCATGCAATGGTAGGTAACTTGGACTGACGGCAGGTTGTCTACATTGGTGAGTCATATGAAATGGTGATTCATCTTCTTTAGTGATTTATATTAAAAGGTGAGTCCATCCAATGGTTTTAGCTTCCTATAGTTTGGACATATGCCTATTTGAACTATCTGTCAGTGAGACATCTATATGTAGATGAGTCATCTGTCTGTCGGTGTCAGTGACTCCAACATAGATAATTTTAGATGTTCTATATGTCTTACAATTCAGAAAAGTCAGAGAGTGTTAATAATAATAATAACACATAGAAAAATAGTTATAAGCTGGTTTAGACTTAAATAAACATAAATAGTTATACTAATGACATGATATGACATACAAGATAATGCTTTTACATAATTTAGGATCTTAGAAATAATTTAGGATATTTGACAAAATTTTGGTTCTTTGAAATGAGGTCAGATATATGTTAATATATATCAATATTTGTGATAATTAAAACATTAATAGTCAGAGATAGGGGCCAATAATATCTATGGTCCGACAATTTAATTTTTGAAATGCATCTAGCAGAGGCCATAAACATTTATTTTTAGATGTCCTGGATAAGGCCTCAATGGTAATTTTCCGATGTCTACTATTATTTATTCCCCCATTATGAGATTAGATATTGATATTTCCTGTGATTTTTCAACCTGTAGATTATCAATGGAAAATTTAAATTGGGATTATTTGATTTATTCTTTCCATATTGTGCTGAATATTATGTTTAGAAGGCTCGTGTTTAGTTATTTACCTTGACATAACATTTTATGCTTATTTATCATACCTTCACCTATATTGTTTATCCATATTGAGCATATGAGCTCACCACATTCTTATGTTTTATTTTACTACAATATCCAGAAGTGTTTCATTATAGACATGAAGGGATAAGTTAGGGGAATAATGGCGTTCTCAAAGGATTGTCTATGATGTGTTTAATTCTTGAAATTGTCATGCAAAGTTCGTAAATGTAATCTATTTTCCAAGAGTATTAAACTGATTAGTTATTTTGGACTTGATTCCTATTAATCATTCCAATTTATTTAAATAATGCACCGAATTAGGGTGAATAGGGTTGGTGCATTACATTTTCAACCATGGTATGGACCAGGACAACAATCCTTCCCTAAGACACCACAGACCATTCCTACACCAGTGAGACCCCAATCACCCCACTAGTTGTGATGAAATTATGAAGAAGCATCCAAATTGGGCTGATCCTATTGAGAAGTATCACATGTAAGAATAAATGGATTTATTTCTTCTAAGAATAATATTGACCATTGATGATGTAACATTTATTTTTTGGCCCTCAAACACTTCCCAATTTGACAAACTTAGGGCATTGTCAAAAGCGTGCAGATATTACATTCACCTAAATATCTAGAAACCACCCCCAGCATTTATATGAAAAATTATTTCCCTTTGATGGGTATGAAGACCCTTCCAATATAGGAGGATCTTCATATTCAAATTGACCTAGAAGCCCATCTCTTTATGTAGCGACCATGATCAGAGAGGCTAAAGAAAGATATAGAACTATCCCACCTCAATGCGCATTACAAGTTGCATCGTCTCATCACGGATGCCCCATCTGGTGTTCATATCTATGGGTGGGGGGGGGGGACATTGATCTTTACATTTCCCCTTATGCCTCATCTAGTTAAACCCACAAAAAATTTAATCTTTTAATTTCATTATCCCAAAGAAACTATCAAGAAAATTCCATACTCAGGAAAGGCAGCATGCCCAAAAAAAACCTGCCTTGAATAAATATTAAAAGCATCAGGTCGATGAGATAATGCCATAAAAAAGATTTTGAGTTAGGAAACTAATAACATTTAAAATGATTACATCTAAAGGTAGGAAAATCATTAAGAAATTTCAATATCCTCTTGAGATAATATTTCCCATATAGATCAAGAATCACATATGAATCATTCTTGTATAAGTATACATGATATCAAGCGAGCAGTGATAGTAGTAGCCGTTTACAAAATTAGGGATCAAAACCATCTTGTTGGGATGAGGCCTTTTTTAACACAAAATTCCCATGTAATTTTACAAAATATTGTCCACGGAATGACAAGAAAGAGAACGAAAGCAAACCCAAACCACATGGCGAGGGCATTTTTTCCTCAACCACCCACCCATCATACATTAGTTTTTCCCTGTTATGGATTAATAAAAGTAGGGAGGTCTACCAATTTTCCCATCCTGCGATCCATTACCCTTATAGGGGAGGCATATGACCACACTGCATAAGGGCTCGCTCTGAGTCCCCATTCATCAAGATTCCTGATGAGTATTTTGAAGAAAGAAGGGATAGGTCTTATGAATGGCATAAATAATCCTCAAATTATCCATTATTCGGTACAATATTGTAAATATTTTATTAATTGGTGAATGTTTTGGATGTCAATCCCATAGATAGATCTAAAAATGATGCTAATACAAATTAAAGTGAAGAGGTTGGTTCCACCAAGATAATGAATGTGTTCTTACATAGAACTAGAGAGTTACCCAAAATTTGAGTGTTCCCCAATTCAATCCTCCTTAACCTCATCCACACATCCCTAATGAAGGAAAGAATAATGAAATGGTCAGGCATGACCAAATACCACCTTTTAGTAAAAATGACCCCTTATGCTCAATGAAATATTTTATAGACTTGTGGATGAAATGGAAGAGTTACAAAGAATCAATGATAGGTTCCTCTTTGTCATCCCCTTTATCATATATGGTCCTTTAGATGAGTTTTCATGTAATCTTCTAGGAGGTGTACCCCAACCCCATGGATTTATCCCAAAAAATAGAGGATGAGACTTCTACATAATATTGTAGTGGGACCATCAACCTACAAGAACCTGGTATGAACAGATATCAATATTTCCCACTATTAAATCGGTCAACCAGATTGCTATAGGAAAATCATCAAAAGATGTCCGTAGACAAATATCAAACTCATATACTCACAGATCCATAATGATAAATCTTTCCCCCCACTATTCATATCCAAGGCTAGGTTCAACATGTAACACTTCAATGACTTATCATACCATTTATTCATTGAAATCCTGATTAGAATCCATGGAATTGTGGTGTACACCGATACAATGAGAACAAAATTATTTCCCTACCTGGGTGAGTGACACTCCACCACAGCCAAATTTTGAGATTCCCATGATCTCAATATTCAATGACTCATGGGGCCTAGAATTATATCTGATTCACTATGCCTATTATTGTGATCCATTTATGGGGAACCCATTTAAATAATAAATAGTTAAATGTAGATGATTCATGCAAAATCTACAAGGCTCTTTTTGTGTGTGGTACACAGCTTTGTTGGCTCAGAAGATAACAGGATGTGAAGATCTCTATCAACAATTCCTTTTACAGGTTATCGCAATTCTTTCAAAAAATAAAGTCAGTAAACCCTAAGATTTCAAACATAATTTTAATGAGAGAGTCTTATAATTAATTTCTAGCTGGAAAGTGATGACCTAAACTTTGAATATAACTCTCCCTCAAGACGAGATTATTTTTATATGAATCTACAATATCAGTGAAAATATATGAATTCCAATCATCTAGGAGAAGTATAAAATTGGGTTATTGGACTTCCCTTACACTGCCAAAATAATTTAATTCTCCATACTATAGACTAAGATCATGTCCAGATAACTCCGCCAGTCCTCAAAAAAAATAATGGTAAATTTTTAAGTAGCATCCATCAAGCATAAGACACCTCTTACACTTGCTCCATCTCCATGGCCCACCCAGAATCGTGTCCCCCAAAATGTTTACAAAAACTCCCACCTTGAAAAAATGAGTGGAGGGGCCCAGGATGAATCAATTTGAGAAATGGAGGCTGAAATTTTACTCATTTTTAAATGATCATGTTCATGGTTATTTTCTATCAATTATATACTATTACTTATTCCATATTCCATAACCAAAAAGGTCCAACGAGGTGGGGCTCGATGACCAGATGAATTAATTTCCCTTTCACTGGATATTGGGAAACACCATTAATGAGTGCTTCATCTTCAACAACCTCTTACATAGATTGATAGATTCTAGGAATGGTAATTTGGGGCCGCCACCAACTGAAGTGGCATATGTTACAACCACTACCCCTAAAAAGGAGGTGAGTAGAAAGTAGTTTATAGAATGAGTCCACAAAAGTTGGATAGTAAGATAACTAAGAAAAAGTTCAACCCCTCAAAAGGAATACTCCTTGCATAGCTGAAACTACCAACCATTTCCCCTACTGCTTCTACCACAACACAAACGATATCATCAAAACCACAAACCTCCAAAGGAAATCCATTCAAAAAGAAGCATGGAATGAAAAACAGAGAGAAATTATTAGAGGATGGACCTTCACCAAAAAAATGTTTTCTTTGAAACTCTGAGATTTTATTCCCTCAAATCAGAAACAATATGAACAAGATTTCCAAACAACACCACCAAAAGAATTTACCCAGGAAGAGTATACATTATAGGAAGAAATGATTTTTGTGTCCAATAATTTCATTCAAATAAAGGATCCATTGTCCAATAATGATTATGAATATGATCTTGGGTTATCTTCACATGATTGGAGAACTAGGGGAAGAGGTCATTGGAGATGAAGATATCAAGGGAGGTATAATCATAGTAGGACCTAGAACACTAGTTATGCCCCTTATCACACCATCAATGTTATAGAAAATCATGGAAGAACTCAATAATGTCCCCAATTGTAATATTAAAATCCACATGAACCCATAATAATCCTATTTGAAATGATCAATTCGAAATATTAGTCAGGATATGAGTGTATATCAGATCGCCCTGAATAAGCAGTCATACCTGCCTAGCCCAACCAACCAGGAATGGAAACACCTTCATCTCTTGTCTTGGGGGGCTGATCCATCCTCACAAAATTCCCAAGCCCCTAAAGATCCTATTAAATAGAATACACATTGTAGGAATCAACATACTTTAGAGAATAAGTATGACATCCTAAAATAGATATTTCTGGTAATAACAAAAATATCCATCACGTAAACCCTAAGTTAGTCAAAAGTAATTGGGGAATCACACAACGATGATTTTCTAATCCCGTAGGAGTTTGATACTAAAGTTGATCCTAAAGAGTTCTATTGAATAGATTCCAATCAATGAGATATTAATTCCATTATCTACATTAAAAATGAAGATGAATATTCCATCAAACAAGGGAAAATCAATCCATTGTTTGTTTATAATAGGATAAATAATATTGATGTAAAAAAAATCATTGACAATGGGTTTGGAGATAAACACATTCTAGTAAAAACACTTCACTGGATGATTTTTCAAGTGAATAGCCTAAAAACTTCATCCATGACATTTAATGGCTATGAAAAAGTCCAACAGAATCCATTGGCTCAACTCATGATCAATGCATATTTTAGAGACCTCATAGGTGACTCAGATTTCATGGTGGTTTGGTAGAACATGACCTTCATTGTCATGTTAATAAGGCTCTAGTTGTACCAACTTGGGGAAATCCACTCTCTATACCATCAATACATCAAATAAAATACCAAGATAAAAAATGGGACATTACATGTTGATAAGACTCCATTATAATTCAACAAGTTGCATTATATTGAGATAAGATTATATCAAGTGAATGGGAAAAATCCATGGTTAATGGTGTTGAATGGGTCACTACCCTGAGTAGTCTTGAAATGATATAAGATGATCCCTTCAGACATATAGTGTAAGAACATGTTATAAATAACAAATAGGTTGTCTATGAGAGCCTGAGGGTAGGCACACACATAGAAATTTTCATGATTTTATTTATGACCACATAATCTACTAGTGTTGCACGATATGATGATTCCATAGATACTGATAAATGATTGGATAGAAATTCAATAAATCCAATGGCATAGCTCGAGGAGATCCATTCCCCACACATAGAAGTGTAATGGGATGTCCTATCACCCAAAGAGGGTGAATACACTCCCCCATCAGTTACCCCACCATCTCTAGAGTTTTTAGGACATCCCCTGCTGGTAGTCGGAATCGAGGAAGTCACTCCATCTTTGAAATTCTAAGATATCAACTTCATTCCTTACTACATGGAACACATAATATATCTTTTATCCCCATCAGTGGAAGAAAATAATGATGAGGAGGGAGAAGTGGAATTGGAATATGATATTTGGGATTACACTCCATCATTTAACGATGGCATTTCTGCCACCATTTATGAACACAATAAAAATATATCCTGGTACTGATGACGTTCTATGGCCCAAGATAAATAGTGCATGCATGTCTTCCAACGAACATGGGATATATACCTATTTACTAAGGAAGCATCAAGATTTTATTCACCTATACTTACAAAGAAATATCATTCCACAATCCCGAGGTGGTCACTCACCACTTGGGCCTTCCAGAGGACCACCAAGGCTATAGACGTGATGCCCAAAGTGCGTACCTGACACATGATTCTAAAATAGAAGTTTAAGTCAACAAAATAATTTGAGAATACATAATTTTAGAGGTCCAATGTTCCATATTGAAGGCCAATATAATCCTGGTCTAAAATATTAAAGCAAAAATGACTTTTCATCAATTTTAGGGTCCTCAACCAGTACTACCTAAAATAGGATTTCCCTGTCCTAATCACATGAATTTTGATCAATGCGACTTCCAGATATCAGGCACTCTATTTTATAGATGGCTAATTATTATAAAATAAAATATTAATGGAAAAATATGAAGAATAATATATTGACTTTAGGGACCCTAATGATTATTTTTATATCAGGTTATGCCCTTCGGTTTGTTGTGTGTGAACGCCACATATAAGAGTTCCATGAATCACCTATTCAAACCATTCTTGGGAATGTTTTCAAAATATTATTTTGAAAACATGGTGGTTAAATATCATCAATGATTAGACTGAATATCATATCTTGAAACCATATTCAACAAAATATGACAACACATTCTAAAAATGAACCTCTGGAATTTTTATTTTTAAGTTACCTCCAAGAAATTTCTCTGCTTCATTGAACGCCATCAAGACATCGAAGCTAATGATGAGAAGACAAAGGCTATCCTTGTAATGTCACCTAATTGAAACTTCACTGAGTTGAGAGGGATTTAAGTACATATATACTATATTGGGAACTATATGTCAATCCTTTTTGGTAAATTATTTCTCTTTACCAGTTTGATGAAAAAATGGTTTACAGTTAAATTTAATGATAATTTTCAGGTGGAAATAGACAATATAAATAACTATATCTTAGTCCTACTAGTTCTAATATTGGATATAAAATCTAGAACACTACTTGTTTATGTGACTAACTTGGAGAGATCACAAGGTGTCTTCATCATGTAGATGAATGTTGTTTTCAATGAAAAAACCATTACTATCTCAGCTGAACCATGATCGATGTTGAGGATCATTAATGTAGCATCAAGGAGATATTTCTGGCACTAATATTCCATATACGAAAACTATGACACTGGTAATAGCACCATGGAGTCCATTAGTCCTATCATAGCTTTCCACTCAACTATATTCCAAGTTGTTCCATGTTAAATGGGTGTTTGTCTTGATTTGCAGTCATTGTATAGTAGTTTTACATTCTTTATATGCCTCAGAATGCTATTAGAGACTTTAAATTAATATATTTTCTTGAAGATCACCCCTAGGGGTAAATAAATTCAATGTATTCCATGATACATGATGAATAGTTTTTCTATGTTCACAAAAAACCCATAATGTGGAAAATTCATATTGATGGTGCATCTAAAAGCTAGATAAAAAAAAGGTTAGAGGTCCCCAAGCTCAAAAATGTGGTTCAGGGGGTTATAATCATATCCCAAAAATAAATGGTTCTATATTATTATTTCATACATTAAAAAGGTACAAATATAATGAATCAAAATATCAGGCTCTAATTACAGGGAAAGGGTTTCCACTTCCTGTAAAAATAAAACACAAGAATATCAAAGAGGATTCAGAACTAGTCATCAAGAAAGTAAATAGAGATTATGTTGTCAAAATGAAATATGTAATTCCCTTATTAAACCATTATTGAGGAATAATGTTAGAATTTCACTTGGAACTCACATTGACTCATGTTCCCAGATCTCAAAATGCACAGTCTTAAACATAGGAAAACTCAACTACAGCCCCTGATGATCCAAATTAAGAAAACACGGTCATCAACATTGCACATCACTGGATTCTCTCACCCTTAATTCATATAAACATGGTATAATTTTATGATATTATCACCATACCCTAACAATATGTCCTTACCACTAGTTATATGGTCCTAATTTCAAAATACCATAGAAAAGGATAACTCCCACCAGACAAATCCATGAGATAGAATATTTGAAGATGAGAATTTTTTTTATAAGATGGTACTAAAAATAAAAAAGAACTGTATAAAAGGATCCAATAGGTACTTCTTCTCAGGTGAACTGTTATAGAAGAGACCATTTCTATATTGAATAAATTTTATAATTTTGTTTTTCATGATCACCAGGAAGGGATCAATATTTCCCACCAACTCTAAAGGCATGGATACTATTAGCTCACTCTAATGCAAGTGTTCACTAACTTAACCGAAAAGTGACCTTCTTGGCTAGGGCATGTCCATTTCATTCACTAAACCCTGGAGTTATGTCACACTAGTAAGTACTCTTTTCTATTTTCTATATGGAGAATGGATGTTGTGGGGTCATATCCTCTTGTTATGGCCAAGTAGTTCAAGTATATTCTTAATGAAACCGACTACTTATCTAAGTGGTCTGAATCCATACCCATCAAAGAATTCGGGGCATGGAATATTGTAATATTAAAAATAATAAACATGATCACCATATTTGGTTTCCCTCAAACCATACTAATAGATAATGACACCAATTTCTATTTTACTGAGTTGGAGAAGCTATATAAAGATTATGGTATTAAAACGAGTCATTAATTCCACTATCATATAGTAGAATAAAAATAGATAGAGGCCTCAAAAAACAACCATTTTAAAATACTATAGAGTCTGATAGATAAATATAACATATCTTGGTCATTCAAGATCTTCTTTTCATTGTGGCCTTACAATACCATGACCCACACTACCATACATGTGACACATACTCGATAGTGTACAGGATTGAGGTGGTCCTGCCTAATGAAGATCAATTTCCCTCACTCTACATAGAAATATGTGATCAATTATCCATATATGAGAAATCCTATAAGTGGATAGATGAATTTGAATGACTAGATGGGAAACAATTTCATACCATACATCAATTAGAAGTCAACAAAAACTAGATCACAAGATCATTTCACAAAAATTCCACCTATGATATTTCATTGAAAGAGAAATGGTACTACTCTTGATCAATAAAATTATACCTAGAAAGAATCATATGATATTGGATCCGAAATGAGAGGGACCTTACGATAAAAATAAGGTCTACTTAATGGATCATATACATTAATTTCATTAGATGGAATGTTCACCACAAATCCCACCAATGGAAGATTCTTGAAAAAATTATTCATAAAGACAAAAAGTGATCATATATTAAATGCATGAAATTAAAATATAGAGCGGATGTCTTAGTTAATGAAACAAAACTTCATAACAACTACATAATGATCACATGAAATTAAACTACATGCTAAATGTCCTCACTACATGATGTTAAATTTCATAACACCTCATGGTTCTCACTCTTGAGGGAACTTCCTTTGGCATTGGTCACCCACCAAGCAATATTATAGAACTATTTATAGCATTTTCCCATCCACATAGGATACGCAACGATTCCTAGATTTTATATCTAGGTCCAACCACACCCAAAGAAAGGTTAAAAATGCCTCTTGAACTCTGTGCATAGATTAGACATATGAAAAGATTTTAATTAGGAATCATGTGTTGATTGATTCCTATTCGTATGGGATATGCAATGACACTAGGAATTCTAATATTGAGTCTATGAGTGATAAAAAAATTATCACTCCATGTGTATAGACGTAACCGAGGCAGGAAGTTTTTGATCAACAACTATGTGTGTCCTGATTACTATTCTATGGGATTCATGGTGATGCCATACATTATTACCATGGGCCCTTCCATAAATCCATTACTGTTTATAGCCCCTTGTCCCGAGTTTCATTCAAGAGTATGTGGTGTGGAATAGGGCCTCTTAGGTCCTCATACATATCAATTTACATTAGTTGCACTATGAACCACCCATTAGAATACTTATTATACCTTAGTCCTCATAATGTAATGGTAAAATGTGATTCCATTATCATATCCCTTCAATGATATAATAAACGTCATCATCATGATTTCCTTACTTGAGAGGAAGTCACCATTGACATTACTTATCCCCCTGAAATGTTCCAAATATTCCCCATTCCTTATTTACGATCTAGATATTCACATGGATACTCCATTCTCAGGAAATGCGTATGACTTGATTTCTAACATCACATTATATATAGTGACACCCAGACATCATTTTATGATCCCAATGGTGGTACATGGACACAATTTCCCATCTATATATGGGTAAGGACTACATAGAGAAACTCTATTAAGAACTAAATACAGCTTGATTCCTCTCCACACAGGTACGTAGAGATTCCTAGACTTTATATCATGGTCCATCCATATCCTAGAAAGTGTAAAAAATGTCCCTTCTATGGTTATGGGTTAGTCCTATGCAGAAAAATTCATATAACTACTTACGAGTTGATTCTCATCATAATGAGATATGTAGTGATTCTCGTATCTCTAATCTTGGGTCCAATCACATTACAAAGAAATAAATGTCCCCATATTCTATATATTAATAAAAATCTATACAAAATATTTTCGGTTTGAATTTCACATCATAAATCTATCAAGGAATAAAAATTCCCCCAATGTATGAATTAGATCAGTGTAAGGAAATTCATACCTTATGTGCAATCATTTCTTAGACGTTTCTTTCATGTCCAGTTACACCCCTTTGGTTATCCAATGTCTAATCTCTAGGTTACTTTAGATATTCACAATCCTCTTATAGCAATTAAAAATGGAGGGACAATGTATTTAAGCGGCATTTTTTTGACTATGAACAATACTACTTGTCTGTATCAATATAATTTTCTAAACATCAAATTTCCAAATGGATTCCATCCTCATATTATTTCTCTTGATATAAGAATCCCTAGGATCATGGTTTAGACCTTCTTTCACCTTCAAATTCATGTCATGTTGGAATATTCTGGCTTTATTACCAGTAATTTATTCTTGGTTTCTATGATAATTAATCCTAACCATTGGATGATAAAAAAAAGAATATTTATCCATAAATATGATTTTAAACTATATGGAATATAGTACAAATCTCATGATGTTAAACAACATGATAAATGACCTTGCTGTATGTTGAAAACCACACAACACTACAGATATTTCACCTGAGAAAACATGACCCTTTCCTTTTTTATCTTTCCACGATTACAAAACTACATGTGTATTGATTTCCATGATGCCAAACTTCTACATCCTAGTCCAGCTACCAACAATTCAAAAATATCCCTCCCAAAATATGGGAATGTCCAATAAATGGAATCATAATTAAGAACTATGTATGTCCTGATTCTCACCTTAATGGGATATATAATGACACATAGATCTTATATCATGTTATGGACCGAACAAGAAAAAGTCTCCCACCACTATTATAGGTGATCTAGATCCACATATGAGAGTACAACATGTTTCTCACCCCCATCTATATGAGATCTTATTCAAATGAAAATCCCCTTTTCCCTGGGAAGGAGTTCAATCAATGCATAGGGAAACACTCCAAGAACTATGAATTGCTAGATCTCTACCACTACAAGGAATGTTGTTAATCCCACATATCAAATTCTGGTTCTCGCTACAATGAATGTTAAAGAGCCCACTTATCCATGCATGGTCCAAACATATATGGGGAATCTCTTCATACATGTGTATGGTAAATGATTCTACCAATTTATAGAAATTCTCAACATAAAATGATCCTTTCATATTTAGTCTCCCCCCTTTCACAAAACAAACTCTATGTGCAGAATGAGATGAATGCCCATAATCATCCCTCACCATCAGAGGTGGTGGGATAGTTTCCCTTGTACAAATTATTTTGACTACGCATAATATGACCTGATTGGCTCTACATAAGTCCCCCATAAAAAGTCTTGCGAAGAAAAGTTATGTTTATCTTCTGTAGAGTTTTTTCCTACCTCCTTATGTCTCGATGGATTATATTCCCCATATCATTAATTGGATATAAAACCACAAGATAACTATTTACAACCATATCCCTTTATTTATTATATTATGGGAAATTATTGGATAGATTTTCATGAAAGGGTAAAATAATATATCCCTTGTTCATATTCCTAGTGACCCTAAATCATATAATTCAAATGTCTTCCACATATGGCATTAAAATACACAGTCTATATCATAGTTTCATGATGTTAAACTTCAATATTCTTCAAACCTCCCTTACACAAGTAAAATTCATATAGGAGTGGTTTATTTTTCATGGATAATGATGACATAAATACCATTTTTAATTTTGGACACCATCCCCCCCATTAGACACTCACTACGGTAATGAAAATATAGAAATAAAAATAAAAACTTCCATAAATTCTATGTCCATCGAAAATGGAGGGCTATTTCCCTACCTAAAACTTAATTTGACTATGCACAATATGCCCATGTTGGCTCTGCATAAGTTTCCCACAACAGGAGTCTATCATCCAAATGAAAAATTCATCCCTAGGAGAAACTCTTCCAACCACCATCAACCTTAATGTATTCCCTTCCACATATCATGTCTCACATCCATAAATGTAAAATCATGGTTAAGGAAAACCCCTCAAGAGTTTTTGAAAATATAGCCACATTCATGGTTAATTATTCCTATCAGGTACCTAACTTGGTATGTCACAGTAAAACAGATTAAACATAAAACATCTGGGGTAGTAGTCTAATTTTCATGAATATAATTTTCCGATGAAAAGATTTAAAAAAATCACCTTGTAGAAAACTCACAAAGGGAATACAAGAAATAAGAAGAGTATCGGATCACTGAAAGTATTCCCCAAATAGCATAAGGAAAATACTGAGTTGAAAAAAAACCCAAAGAGACACAAAACATGTCATGTAAAAACTCAAAAAGCATGTCTAAGAAAAATACATGTTATACCTAATTTTTACACACCATATTGGGCTTAGGAAACAATTATGTCTTTAAAAAACATAATGTTTATAGGGAATTCATGTGACAATAGAATCACTAAAACTATATTCGTTGGGTCCCTCGTTTCAGGAAACAATTATTAAATAACATGATAAGTTAAATTTTATTATCATGAATTTTGACTAAATGAATGTAAAATAGAGACAATATTTCAAAATGTGACCCGTTATAATTGATTGGAATTTTTGGAAATGATAACGGAGATGTACTAGACAAAAAATAAATTTTCATTATATTAAATAAGAATGGAGGATCATCCACAATATGAAGCCTCTATATATGAGCAAGATATGGCTATTACATGATTCTCTCAGTAGTCTCACAAACTTGTAAAAAAAACTTTTTCTGTGTACTCTATGGATAAATGATGTTCTGATAAGGCTAAAATCTCAACATCTATATTAATATTCAACTCCTCCTCTCGAAATCCACATTAAATCCAGCCTTTTCCTCCGCCTCCACTTGCATCTACCCTTCAATAATTGCCTTATAATGCACCAATTCATTCTAAATTCCTTGCAATTCTAAACTAAGTCATTCGTCCTCTTAATCAGGTCACTCTACTGAGGAATTTGAATCCATGAATTTTATTTTTTACCACACAACTGCACCGTCAAGCTCAACAACCTAATTCAAAAAGATCTATCTTGTTTTGGTGAGGTGGGAAATGAACTCGATAGTAGAAAGACAAGAGTGTTGCAAGCCAGTTTTCTCTTGGGCAGCCTCTACCTCCATTAAAATTTCATATATTTCATGATATTAAAACCCTCCACAACCAAGAAATATAATCTTACGGAAAATTTTGGGAATGTTTCATTGCAATGTTTACAGGGGGTATGAAAAATCAACATTGGGATGCCTTTCCACAGTTTCTAATTGGTATCGTAATGGTATTTCAAGTCCTACAGGTCTACATCAGATTCACTCTCATATAGTTGGATGTATTCAGGTATAAGAACCACTAGAAGGGTCCCTATCTCTACTACCCTAGATCTTCTTAACATCCCAACAACCTACTCCCTTGTAATGATTGAATGTGGGGATTATGGGAAACCGGTTATAACTCTAGGGACATAAACTAGTAATCCAAAATTAAAATGATCAAAAAAAAGGTGTTATCTTGATCTTGAATGAAAACAATATGTGTTGGATGGATTGAGAGCTACCATGACCATCAATAGCATTGTAATACCAGATATTGTTTGTCCCATCATCACCAAACTAGTTGGAAGATGCATCCTCAACCCATGAATGGACATCTAGTTCATCCAAAGAACCCTGTGGTAAAATACCATGCTTAGCCTTGTTGGTAGATTCTAGAATTTCCATCATAGAAACTGTACCTGTATGAATAATAATCATGGATGTAGTGATGAAATTTAAATCTAACTCACATTGAGTTTTTTTTGTTCCCTCCTCCACGGTCATGCCCATGGAAAATAAAGATCAGCATGCCCAGAAAGAACATTAACTCTTGAAGACACCCCATCTTTTTAGGGAGAAGTCATTTGATTAAGATAAACTAACTCCCTAGGACATGGGACATCCCATATATCCATTATTGTCTGAGGCCCCTCGTCTAATCTACAAAAGATATTATATTTTTCTCTGTATACGCTAGCTGAATGTGCTCAGTTGAATCTTTAATCTCCGTTGACTCTCCCACTACTGAGACATAGGCCTCTTCATCCATAAATGGTTCCCTCGTGGGGATAAAGATCCCCCAATTACCTTAGTCAGTATGGATTAACCATCCATTTCAAATTCTACCATTAGTGGTTCCACCTGTACCTCTAAAGTAGTAGGATCTATAGAGGTATTGGTGATTACTGCCACATTAATTAACACACTGATGTCAAGTCAAGAATATGCCGAGTAGTTAGTGTAGAACATTTCATAACATAGAAGTTAAATAAAGAGATGTGATTGATACCACTTATCCCTGATTTTATGCATATATTTATACTAGATTCCATTAGATGCTTCTTAGTTTTCCATGAGGATGATCGCATAGGCGGAGCCGAAGATGGGGATGGGGTTGAAACTCCCCAGATGGATCTACAAGGAAAACCTCTATACATTCCAGGAAACCATGGGAACCTTCTCTAGATAATCTCATGTCCAAAGAGACACTCTCACATATTGTGGTTCTTCAAATGGTGTATTATAGGGAAATTTTAGTTTCTCATGTCTCACTAGTTTTATACAAGATCTAAGAATAAGGGTTTAGGGTCTTAATAGAAATGGAATGAAGAGTAGGTAGATATAAAAAATCATAATTAACTCATCGATAGGACTGTATAGCTCTTCGATTACCTACATATATTGTACTATGTTAGAAAATTATTTTTACCCATTAAAGAGTGGATGTAGTTATTCATGTCTTTTAGATATATATCCACCTCATTTGGATCCTTGTATGATAAATTCCATAAGAGAGAAATGATTGATCCAAACCCATCTAGCAGAAGGGGATCTACTTTATGTGTGTCCTAAATATCTTTGTCCAAAATATAGACCCTCAAGGTATCTATGTCCTTCTAAGACTCTTCAAATTCCACAGTAACAGGTATAAGAAATGTTGGAAGATATTCATGAAGAAATGAGGTGGGTGTTGGTAGCTGTATTTTCATTATGGGCACCTCAACTCTCCTAGATCCCTATGGATCCAAACACTAGTGAGAATTTTATTGAAAATGAGGAATTTACTCCACTAATCTTATGAAAGGAGGATTGAATTAATTGGCACTACCAGAATCTTGGCTACCATCATCATCATCCTCATGAATGTACGACCTCAACAAAGTAAGTACACAACATGAGTATCTATGAGATTTGTGTAGGGAATTTATTGATTAATCAAGATAATTAATTTATACGACCACCATATCAGGTTCATTATCATAAATAATGTTTGATGGTGCTGATACATAACCATACCCAGAAAGTGCGACCTCATTCTTTTGAATGAAATGCCACAAAGCATGAGTTGGATGTCCCTCCTCAAGGAATCAAATTATATTGTGGCTTTTAGGAAAGTAGAATCATAAGGAATAGTTGGTTTATCATTAGATTTAGAACCATAATATAGGGAGCCGAACCCCATTCCATCAACACCTTCATGGGAGAATTCAAAAAAGGGATTTATTTGACTACTTCTCAAGTCCAGAATAATAGACTATTTCCTTCTATTTTCCCTTAGCCTCTGATTTAACTCAACTCTCGCTAATAGTAATAGGTTTTTGAGTTGATCCACAGGATATGATTGGTTCTAGGTCTCCACATAAGATATTTAAAGGTTAAGATAAGAATTATCGGATGGGGGAGCATGATTCAAAAACATGATTGTTTCTAAGTAATCCTCAACAAAATTTGTTGGGATATCGTTAAATGATTCTCTAAACATAGGTTATTGAGGTTTATTAGAAAATTAATCAAGATAAAATTAAACTGATGAGAATATATTCATGTTTCATACCCCTCAAAAATAAGTTCCCCACCGATATGAGAAACCAAAACACTGTAACCTAAAGAGAAGATGTAACCTCAATCAGGAAATTCCTCAGATACCTCATTTTCCAAGGTACTAGGGGGTGTAAGAAACAAAAGTGAAATGGTTTATGTATCTGACATGTTCAATGACTTCCTGATCACTTTAGTATGACGACATTACCCCAGTCATACTTTGGAGATTTGTTTTGACAGTAGCCTAAAGGATCTGTTTAGGGTTTATAAATGTGTATCCTCCCAAATGAGCTACCAAAAAACCCTATAGAATATTCTGAGGAACTACCACTGATATGGTGGTTTCCCATAACTAATATATCTTAGAAAACGGTATATTTTCACCTTTACTAGGATTGAATGATTAATGCACGTACCGATGGCCAACTGAGATACCATGATGTAATTTGTGACTTTCACCTGAGTATCAAAATTACACACTGGTAGATGCAAGCCACTCAGATACATGGACAAGAAGTCTGCCAATTAGAATAACTGATCATTAGTAAGAAGTATCTTCAATACCCATTCATTAAACTTACCCTCTTCTAGAATGTTCTTGTAGGAACTCATCTTCCAATGAGTTTTGACTTTTAGGAAAGCCCGGGGTCTCCACATATGGGAATCGTTTCCATTTCGCATTGAAAATCCATTGATCCAATAAAAAAATGGGACTTATTTTTTCTGATGAGGATCCTACATTAAAAGATCATTTTATATGGAAATGAGTTTATTAGTGAGTGGAAGGGTTCTATCCTCCCCATCCAAATCTGAAGAGGCCCGCATGAATTCATCATACATTCCACTGATAAGGAGAACACTTGAAATCATCTGAACATTCGAATGACTAATGCTGACCTACCCATGAAACATGTAAATGGTGTTGGTATCTTGGCTCCCTCTACTAAATAATTGCGGGATGATATTTCAATTCTGGTAGGTATAGTAACCAAAAAATCAAATCGCCTTATATATACCCACAAAAAATAGTGTGAATTTTAATTCCTTACAAATCTAGAAAAACCAAAAGGCCACCCCTAGTCCAGACCAAAAATCCCCAAGAACAATGGTCCCATTTTAACGTTCACTCTTGTAGTTTTCTCTCCATATCCCTCATGAAATTATATTTTTTAATGGATTTCATCATATAACCCCCATAGGGTTTCTTCTAGTGAATGGGGAGCACAATTAAAAAGAAATAAAGCAGTAGGGGACTCCATAATAAATTCCCCAACCCTCTTCTGAAATGATGTCCAATGGAATATAACTTTTGGGAAAGATCTGAGATGGAGGACGATTTGTGGAGTGTGGTTTCGAGATTTCTACGTCACACGGTAGCCCAAATACATAAAGGGGGAAGCTGTCTTGAAACAAATAATATCATTGACTATAAGTAAGAATTCATGCATTTTTCCGATGTAGCTGGTTTACAGTTACTATATTCTCAAAAAAATCTACTACAGATTTCCTCCTTTCATCACTAGCTAAGAGAGAAGTAACTGTAGTAGAATATGAAACAATACTCAAAGAATCCAATGAAGGACCCCTCATATTTTCTTCACCATGTTTTTGAATTTAATTAATTACCCTCAATGAACAAAATGATAAAATATCAATGTGAACACATACCATCTATTCATGGATTTTCTACTTTACAAACTATCAGTTCATTGAAACCATCACTGACGAACCATCAGATCATCGATGAACTGGCCCCCGAAGCATTGTTCAGTGAAGCAGAAATCCATGGGGTGATCTTTCTCTAAAGCATCCATCCTGTATATTGAATACCTAAACTCAACATTTGTATATTAGACTTGTAGTTTCTAGATGTACAATATAATTTCACAATGCGGGCCCTACACTATAGATCTTAGTTCATGGATATCGTATACGGTCGGGGTTTTGTGGGAGATCTAGGTTCACTGAGAGAATTGGTAGATGAAAAATGAGATGGACCCCTATTTATAGGTGTGGTCCCCTCTTATGATTCCACCTATATACGGAAAACTATTTCAAAATAGGACAAATCTCTACATCAGAATATCCTCACCTTCATCCTTATTAGAGCCCATTATGATTGGGTATATTTGGGGGATACTGAAATTTAATTAAATAAGATCAAAGTAATCACTTAATTTGGAAATGGAGAAAAAATTTGAAGAAAATGTTCAAAGGGCAGGTTATTGTGAAACTTGAATTACTCCATAGAAGACCAATACACGTCGATTTTTCCACTATCAAAAGAACCAGGGAATTGAAATGGTTCATGGAGATGGGACGATTTGATGACACCCATGAATGAAACATATTCATTCTCAGGAAGTGGTGGTGGTTTTACCTACAAAAAAACCCACCCCCATGAACCAAATAATTCTCAGGGTGAGGTGGTACCATTGGATCCCAAAAATGAAACGGAGTCATTTTTAGGGTTACACGGGGACTCTCATGTCCAAATAAGAACCCCCTGTAGATTTATTCCTTCATTGGATCCACCAAGAGAAACTTTTCATTACACCATGGATGAATGATGATGCCGGAATCCGGCCCCTCCGATCCCCTATAAATAAAACCCCAAGGGTTTCCCAAAAGACATAGAGAGAGAGAGATAGTGTTTGTGTAGAACAAAATGGAGTAGAGAATAATGAGATGAGGAAATTTGAATCATCGTAAAAATCTAATACCATACCAAGATTCCAAATTGGTATAATTCACCACATAGTAGTAAATTAGAAATCATAAAACATCTGGTGATCTGTGAAACAAAATCCACTTGCGGATTGCATCCCACAAGGCATAAAATCGATTGAACCATTTCAGATGAAAATCCCAATTATTAAAACGCTATGTGAGTGAAACCATACCCCTCATAGTAAAACACTACATTAATGGAAATCTTACTGATGTTGAAATATGATATCCGGGTGGAACCCAGTATTGTGTAGTAGCATGCTACACTCTATGACCCCTAGTCCACAAAACAAAATGCTACAAAGACAGTCCCCTCACCTGTATGGCAACAAGAAACACAGAGGCAACCCCACCCCACATAATAACCTACAACAATGAAAGGGTCATCCTTTGGTGTTTCAACCTACAACACTCATTTATCACTTCCATCATAATGATATGTTCCTCATTGGACCCTCCATGAACTAGTATGACGACATCATGCCAAGTCCCCTTCAAAATCCACCAATCATATGTGATAAAATCATTGGTCATCCCATAATCTCCATTTGTGATCACATACTCCTAATAAGAGGGGTAATATGTGTATTCCCAACATCCAGGAGGAACATCAGAATTTTTCCACGTTTACATTCTAATGGTATGCCAGTTTCCAACCTTGGGACTCTCATGTGAATCTCTCCATTCTAGGAATTAAGGTGAATCACTCTGCATTTACTTTGATAAAGAATGGTATTCATCATTCTTTCCTTTTCTATATATCAAATTTCAAGGAATTACTCCTGAGGTAAGACCATAGAAATTCTAGTGGGGTTATGGAACTTCTTGTCCTCTTCACCTCAACCCAAGATGTAGCTTGATAGATCACTTGAGGTGATTATAACTATTAGCAAAATTAATTTGAAGAAATTCACACTCAATGACCCCTCCCACTCACTTTTTGCTGCTTCACCATCCATCAATAGATGGGGAGAGTTGTACGATCATCATATAAACTATTACCTCTAGTTTCACACACCATGCACGACCTACATGGGAATAGATATTAGCAGAAACCATGACATCCACATGACCCCAAACATTAAATTCTCCTTAAATACATATGTAATCTCCAACCATAATTCAAATGGGTCATTTATACAAGTAATACCCTATCATATCATGTCCACCAAAATAGGATGCTTCAATGCATAAGCCTCCCATCAAATATGGTCCAAAGAAATCCTATTGCAATGGACCTCCCATACAGTATATGTACTGAAAACATTCTTCAATATTTAAAGGGCAATATTCCCAATTTATAAGAACAAAATAGGAATATCCATGCAATATCCGCACATTGAATATGATCAAGAGAATTCCTCTTAAAATGGGCCTCCCATATGGCGTAAGACCCCATCTTCAATCTTTGTGGGAAAGTCCCATGCATAATACCTAATCATTACCTATTTATTAGGCTTACATTAATTCATCTGTCTTAGTTATATCAAACTATGATGGGTTTTATTCCCAACTAACTTGGATATGTTGTAAGCCTCATAGAGATATTAGACCATAATCTGAAACCACCCAGATGTTTTATGGGATACATTCCCAAAATGGATATATTCACCTGGGAGACCTTATCACATTTGGGTACCTAATTTTACCTTGGCATAAGTCCCAAATCATCATTGAATAGGAAACCTTTTCCCTAAACATCATTTCCACCTGATGTTAAACTTGCATGGTTGGGTATTTGTCATACGACCTTAAAAGTTGATGTGTCATGTTATGCGGCATTGTACTAAATGTTTTCTGATGTTTATCATGAATATACATAGGAATCATATCTTATGGTTTTGGTGTCAACATAAATAACTCTCTTCCCCACTAAATAATGATAAATTCCAAAGCGCCTCATCACAAGGCTTAAAACTAGTGTCGTCCAAATAAATGACCAATTAATACCTGATTTATCAATAAATGGGTAACATTGATGAATAACCTCAAATACATATTGATCCTTTAATTGATGGATAACCTCATATACATATATATGATTCTAATCCCGCACATGGTCATAATGTATCAATACCTTAGGGTAATATGTCATATATAAACACTTGGGAATGTACCAAAGAATTATGAACATGACATAAATCTATAAGAGAGTCCCTGAATAGGAAATATTTCCCCCTAAAATGGTGTGATGATCATGACTTCACATCATCTTAACCAATGTGATTTCTAATGTGTCGTTGGATAAATTACCCAATGAACACCTGTCTTTGGAAAGCAGGATCATGAATCATCAATATGAGAGTCTTTTGGAATTTCTGGCTCCATGAATGAACCCGTTGAAGACCATTTAAATAATTTATACCCTTCATCAATGATTTAATACCATTTAACCCCTAAAATCATCCTTGTAAGAGTGAATTAATTGTGAAACGTCATATGTAAAACATAATGAACATACCACCCCATCTCCATTTGACCATACATATATACATATATAACAGTGCAGTGTAGAAACCTTCTTCCATGAAAGTAATAAGTTTTTATTGAAAATATTATTCTATAATGAATAATGAAATAGTTTAAATATATAATGAATAATAAAAGTTATTATTCAATTCGTTCTTTTGGACTAAAGGTGCATTTGATACAATGGAACAACCCATGTTCTTACCAATGGATTGACTTAGGTCCTTTTTATCACACTAAAAAAGTCATGACCTTCAGTCTTACATAGATACCATTAAATTTAATTGACCACTATATATTTTAACATATTGAAAACAATAATGAAGTCCATCAGACTATACAAACATTATAATCATAGTATATGGATTTGTTTTTTTTATAAGAATTAAACATAGAATTATAATGGTTAAAAAACATTTATAAAAAAGTGAAAGGATTAGTTCTTAAAATGAATATCCATATCATTATGCGCATCCTAAGTGGTATTTTTCAAAGGTCGTTTCAACTAACCCGAAAATATAACCACTGGGGAATCGTTTAAAAATATGAGTTCATTTGAAGAATTTGGTGTTGATGCATTCACGACAAAAATGTAACACCCCAATAGCATACAGTATTTTACATTCATAATTTTTTGTTTTTTTTCTATAATGATTATATACATCACCATGTTATTCATGTGCTACACACAATACTGAGTGTATATTTGTTGCATTCAAAACAGTGTTTTAGTACCTTATAATGGCACACCTTTTTTAAAACTAAATTATGAAACTTTTATAAATTTTGTTCATAAATAACATAATTTTATAATTAGTAATGTTAAAATTTCTTAGGGTTATGTTTTGGTATTTTTCTGAGAAGTTTTATTTTTGATGAATTAAAAAAACACTACATTTTAGTTAAGAACCTTTTTTAAAAGAATAGTAATGTTAAATTATATTTTAAATTATTTTTTGAATTCCAAATATATAATTTATACATATATTAATATAATTTAGGTCACAATAATAAATTTTATATTGAAATTGGATATAATGACTTACTATTCTTTTGCATTTTTTAACCTGCTTTCTCTCCACACATGTGAGATTAGCATTAAACATTATTTTTCTAATTCTATGAATTTAATTTAAAAAATGGACGTACATTATTTTAATTAGTATGAAATATTTATTCTAACAAAATCAACATTTTTTGACCAAAAAGAGTAGTGAACATTATTAAAATTAATTATAGTGAATATGGTAAAATGAATCTTAACAATGGACAAAACCATAAACTTAAGGGCCAAAATGACCTAGAAATTTGTACAAAATCCATTGGTTGAAAATAGTTCAAACATATATCTTCTTAGTTTTAATTTAATATTTTATTTCGATAATATTTAATGAATTTTAATGATATGATAATTTAAGTGAGGAAAATTAAAAACAATAAACCTTCCTTATCTTTAACATTTGTAAAACATTGATATGATGAAAAAATAACATATTTTATATAATAAAAATGATTTTAAAAGTTTAATGGGTCATATTTATCATAATAATTTATTATTAATTTTTAGTAATTAATTTTTTACATAAAATTCTTATTATATACCAACACTGTGATTATTAAGTGAATAATTATCTAAAAGAAATGACTCTAAAAATATTAAAAGTGAATTTAATTCATTAAATTATTGTATTTACTTATTTTTTAGATGAAAATATTATGTTACACCCCTGTTAGATTAATATATTTTTGTTCAAATTTTTTTATATAATTATATTAAAATTAAATAAATAATCACTAAAATGATAGTAACGATACTTTATAATAAAAGATAAATCATTAAGTGTTTTAAAATTTATAAAATTTTTATATTTTTCCAATTTATTTTTCAGTTTTAATAAATATAAATCATGTTCTATTAGCGGACCAATTTATGTTTTATAATTATTTTATTGACCCATTGATAGTGAAACCATTGTTTGAATGGTCTGAACTAAAGTAACATTCATGTGTGTTACATGCGTTTGTTTTAAAATTAATATTCAACAAAAAGGATATTTATTTGTTATAGAGTAGATATCATATTTATAATATTTTGGGACTATAATTTCAAATAAATTTAACTTTAATTTAGTAATAATGGTTAAATTATGTAGGATACAAAACTATATACTTTAATAAAAAGAATAATGATTAAATTGGGTAATTATAGAAATTAAGAAACCAAATTATTTAAATGACCTTATTTTTTATAATTGGAGGGTTTTTATGTCATTTTATTCCATTAATCCATTATTTTTAAATTTTTAGGCTCATTAGGTATGATAAACCTCCCAAGAATGTATACCTTTTTGTAATTACATGAGTTTCACTCCTCCTCCCATATAAAAAGTCCACCTGTACTCTAACATCCTAAAAACTCCCAAGGAACTATCTGTTGAACACATTATACCCAAATATATCCTCAATATTTATCCCCTCAACCTTGATTCCTCTCCTTGGTCATAAATCCTAGTATGAAATCCAATTGCTAAAAACCAATAGGAGTTACTCAACTAAGATGGAACATACTTCCACAAGATCTTTAGTTTTATTTCATTCTCCACACATCCATTTCATCTTATTTAAGGATTATATACTAAATTCAGTATAATTAATATACTTATTTGTTTCTATATTAGTGTTTTGACCTAAAATTATACACACTTCCATCTAATGGGTAAGGAACTTGCCATTTATGTGTATGAAGAACTACCACCTCATAAAACGAATTCGTAGATTTTTTCTTACCACCATTCTTGGTTGTGTATTTTTATGTAAACACTATTTAAATATGTTATATATGATAATTAATATGAATTTATGCCTATTTAATTCTTTTATAACACATTCCAATAAACTTTTAATGTTATGTAAATATGATAACTTCGTTTGTGGCAGTGTGGACTACCGCCTCCCTGTTGAGATGTCATTTTTTCACACTATACATGGACAACATAAAATATGGCTTCAATTAAATATATTTAATTTTTTAACTCAACATTATATTCATGATATAATTAAATTTTTGGAAATATAATATAGTATTTTCATTATAACACTTTTTACTCAATAAAAATATGATATTGTCATTCACGGTGTATTGACTACCACTACCATAACGCGATTTGATTCATTTTACCTCTAAATACATTAATTTTAAATAAATTTAATAAAAAACATGGTATTTATTATATAATTATAATGACTTAAATATAAATATTACGTAACTTATATCTATATTGATCATTTAAAATGGGTAATGTTACTCATTAGTATGTACGACCTACCATCACCATGATTTTAATGTTGGTTCATTTTTTAATAACCATATTTCATGATTGTTTTTAATAGTATAATTGATATATAAATATAATAATTATCCCATGATAATTATTATTTGTAGGTTTATAAAATTTACCTTTTGACCATAGTTGATATACCAATTTCATTTTTAGCAATAGAATCAAATTTGGTCAAAACACCCTACATAAACATAATCACTTAAGTGGTTATATCAAACACTATAAAATTGATTTAAAAGAAATGATGAACCAAAAAAGGTTCTAAATAAAGTAAATAAAAAAATAAGGTTATTATTCTAGAATATAAAGACACACATGACAAATCAGACTCAAGTTAATGAATTTCCTCTAAATTTACATTCTATTGAGACTTATTTGTTGTTATAAACCTATTCAATTTTATATGATGCATGTATTTTCCATTAACATGTTATATAATTAATATCCTTACTCTACTGATATTCTATATTTTATTTAATGTTATTACTTCTTGGGGATTATGATTTAATTTTTTTAAAGTTTTATGGGATATTTTGGAATGTTGAAATATTATTTTCCTTAAAATGTTTTAATAACATTTTAAATGTATTTCTAGTCATCAAAATTAACAACCTTTTTTAATTTACATATAACTAAGACATTATTGATAAATCTGAATTTTTTATTCAATATATACATTCTATGATAAATCAAATTGTTTATTTATTAAATAGATTATTTGATATATGATGAATGATTTTGATTGGTATAACAGGGTTTGGTGACTGTTTAATGAATTTCCATTGATGAATCATGTGTCTTACTAAACAAAATTATGCTGGAAGACCCCTTTATGTTTTTAACAAGTATGATATAAAGCATCTCATGAAAGGTATTGATAGAATAGATAAGGTTAGATAAAAAATGGGTTATACCTGTATGTTATAAACCATCTTGTGAAATGTCTTGATGGTAAAGGTACCATATTACTAGGAAACATTAAATCAAATAATTAACTATTTTCCTCATTTAAATTTAGTTATTATTTATCCATGAATATTTTTTGACTTATTAATTGATACATTTTATATTTAGTTTAATTGATTAAATGGAAGGTTGTTTCAGTTTTTTACCATACCTTATGAATATTTCCTTATCTTGTAATTTAAAGGGATTATATTATCATTTATTTAGATTTCTATATTGATTATTCCCATAAATTCATTATTTATTCCTATTTATTTACCCTTATTAAGCATTTGATCTCATCCTTATTATGTTTACTTTCCATGGATTATGAAGAATAAATAATTTAATATGCTTTCAAGGATACTGATTATTTGAATTGATTATATATCATGTTTATATTTTCAATTTACCAATGTATTATAGGTTTCATGTATGTAATATCGACTTCCAATATTGCTAAACTAATTGGTCCCATGGGATTGGATTCCTTTTAATATTTCCAATGTAATATAAAAATGCACTTGCTCTAGGATTTTGGGGTTGGGGCGTTACATCTAGTATCAAAGGAAATGTAGAAGAAACAATGGAAACTATATTTAAGAAAACATAGATTAGGGAAAATAACCATAAGATATAATTTCATGATATGTATTGAAGAACATCCTATAATAATGGTGAGGAAAATATTATGTGGGTATTCCTAGAAATACATCCTTTTTTGGTTACTACAAGTGGGTGTGGTTTGGGAATATATATACCTAGGAGTAATAAAAATTAAAAGTTGTGTGTGACATGACTCAATATATCCTAGTACATAGAAACAGGTCTTACTTCTCACCTAGTATGACACTCTTAGGGGATATTATTAGGATATATCATGTTTTTTATAAAGCATTATAAAGGATGTAAAATTAATTTTATCCACAAAGAACTATGTTTACTATTGTGATATTATCTTTATATAAAATTTCAAATTTATGTTATGTGTCTCACATGTTTTGCTGTCCAAATCATGTTACTTTTTCATGTAGTAAATTCCATTATTTAGAAATTGAACCTAGAAGATGGAATGTAAACTCCACAATCGTACATTATCCAATGAGTAAGAAGGATAATATCATTTATGGACATAAGAAAACATTTAAAATGGAAATAGTCTGCAATGTATTCCCATTATATTAGGAAATTGTATCATGTAATAATAGGATATGTAAAAAATTATCAAAGTCATATGGATTTTAAGGGACGAAAGAGATGATTGGGATGATATAGAAAACTATGGATAAAGGGAAGATGTGAAATAAGTACTTTCCTATATTTGATCACTATCCAAATATATACATAGGTGTATTCTTAAAAAGAATTGGAGTTTTTATAAGTGTGGATAGAAAGGAAAAACTGATTTTGATTTAAAGGGTTAAAAAATCTTTCTAATTTACAATATATTAAGTACATTGATTTGGGACACTATGAAAATAAATGTCTAATGCATCAGAGGAATATAACCCAAATTATGCTAATGGATAATGGTTATGTTATGATACAACCATTGATCATGATGAAAAATTTATATTCATATTCAATAATTATTCCATTTAAATATTTTATTAGTTATGTACTAGTTATAAGAATTATCGAATATATGGGTAAGGTACTATAATATTTTTTTGTTATCTATTTTAGATCATATACTAAATGGCACAAGGAAAATTATTTCAATAGGAAAGTAATGCTTTTCTAGAAAACACGTGGTTTAAGGTAATATAACCCTTACTATGTTCCTAATTGTAAGATAATGTTTTTTTGGATTATGAATTTATTTGTTTCGATAATATAAAATTAGTTAAGTGTTTACTACCTTGGAACTATGTATTTGTTTATTCAAGTGATTTATGGTATCATTATGAAGTTTACAACTGGTTTTTATTTAAGGAGTATATCCAATAGTATATGTTTGATTTATTGAATGTGGAATCATGCATGTTTTCAATAAGGTTTTATATTAATTGATGTTATAAATTTTTTTTTGAATGATAAAAGATGAATGTTTTCATAGGTTCGATACGTGATACATCATATTGATTGCAGGCTAATGATAAGTTCATTTTGTAATTTCAGACACCTTTCTTTTAATGTGTTAGACAATAATCATTTTTAAAATTTAACTATTTATGAAATGGTCTAATTTGATATTTGGATGCTATTTTATAGTTAAATATATTAATTCTTTATATGAAGCATCTTATGATAAGAGATGAAGTATAAATAGTTCAACGCACTACTAAAGTTAATAATTATGTGTATGAAATATAAACCTATTAAGTAATTATATTTATTTAACCTATTATAGTGTGAATGAATTCATATATAAGAAAATGATATAAAAATAATTATATCTTAATGACTTACTTTTGGTTGAGATGATTGTATTTTAAATCATCTAAGATTTATGGATTTTTGGACCTCAATGTTTCCTTAATCATTCACCTGTTTTTGTTTTATGACCTCAATCACTCCCTATATATATTTACACATTTCATCTATATGTGTACCTATAATTACCACTAATGTTATCATACATAGAGACCAAGTTATATGTTATTAAATGTTATATTTGTTTACAAAATATACCATTTTACTAGGAGGATATTGTTTTAACTCTTCTCACGATGTTGGATTTGAAAAATGGTGTTTTTAAATATCAAAACAACAGTTTACGATGATGTAGTTCAAATTACGAGAGCACAATTTAATTAAGGCGGGAAGAATGTTACACTGAAGGACCACAAAATATTTTCATTTTAAAATAAATCCAATTATTTTTACTTTAATGATAATATACAACACAATGTTATGCTTATTCTGAACACAACACTGAGTTATTTTCTATTACATGAGAAATAAAGTTTTATAGCATTTTACTTGTGCACAAATTTTAAAATCAAAATTTCCAAATATTATAAATTTATCATTCAAAATAAATGTAAAATTTAAATTCATAATTTCAAAATTATCTTCGGCTGAATTTTTTTTATTTTTCTAAGAATTTTAATTATTTGATGGATAGTGAAAAATACTGCATTTTAGTAAAAATCTTTCTTTTCATATAAATGATTGTTGACGTTAAATTATATTTTACATTTCATATTGACAACACAATTGATAATTTAAACACATATTAATTCATTTTAGGTGATATTAATCATTTTTTGTTTAAATTTGATATAAATACATATTTATCTTTTCAACGTTTTTACAATCTTTTTCGCCACATCTGTGGGATTAGTATTAGAAATAATTTAGGCCCTTATATGAATTGATTTATTTTAAATAGAACTAAAAGTTTTTAATCAGTATTATGTTTTTATTATAATATGATAAAATTAGTTTTTAAATGAAAATATTATTGAAAGTGATTAAAATTAATTTCAATGATTAATGAAAAATGAAGCTTAAAAAGGGACTAAACTCCAAAATTAAGGGCCCAAAAGACCTCTAAAATTTTGTTAAACACATTGTTTGAAATTATTTTGAACACATAACCTCTTAAATCTAATTTTATAGGTTATATGTATAATAGTTATAGAAATTTCCCTATATGATATGTTTAGTGAAGAGAATATCAAAAAACGAACATTCCCTACATTTAACATTTATTAAAATTTGTGATATCGAAAAAATAACATATTTTTTGATATAAATAAACTTTTGAAAAATAAATGCGTTATTAATATCAAAATAATTTATATATGATTTTTATTGATGAATTAGTTACTCAAAATTATTTAGAAACTCCATCGTAGTGATAATTTTGTTAATGATCAACTAAAACAAATAACACTATAAATACTAAAAGTGAAATTAATGGATTTAATTATTACCTTTCATTATTTTTTTAGATGAATATATCAAGATAAAAGTATTTAAACTAAATATATTTTAATTCCAATATTTATATTATATATAAAATGAAAATTAGATAAATACTGTCAAAATTGACTTTAATGTTATTTTATAATAAATGATATTTCATTAAATGATTCAAAATTAAAAAAAAATTATATTCTTTAAAGTTAGTTTAAATTGTAATTAAATATATAATATGGTATATTAATGGACCAATTGACCTTTTATGATTAACTTATTTTCCCATAGATTGTAAAATCATTAGTAGAATAGATCATATTAATGTGGTGTTCGTGCACGTTACATGCTTTTGTTTTGAAATTAATATCCAAAAAACATGTTATATTTATTTTTTAGATTATATATACTCTTTATAATATATTTTTTCTACATTTTCTAAAAAATATAACTTTAATTTAGTAATAATGGTTAAATTTCATTGGTTTGAAAACTAGATACTTTAATCAAAACAAAAATGATAAAATTGGGGAAATATAAAAGTTAAGGAATCAAATAATAAAAATGAACTAATTTTTTAGAAGTATTTATAGTACATTTATCCATTTTAAAACATTATTTTCTCGTTTTTTGGGGCACATATGATAACTGATACCACCCATAAATCAATAACTTTTGGTATTTACAGTAGTTTCACTCCTCATCCACTATAAAAAGGCATTAACCCTTCCCCTTCCATAAACATGTCAAGAAACATTGGTTTGAACAAGATATCCTAACAATAACTCACATAAACATTTAATCATCACCTCGGTCAAAAATCTATCCATGGAATCCCTTTAGTGTAAACCAAAAGGAGTTACTTGATTAAGTGGCAACATCATTCCTCAAGATCCTTAGTTTTATTAATTTCTCCACTCATTAAATTAATATTATTCAATTATTATATAATTATAAAATTATCTTCAATATATTTATATTTTTCTGTATTATTGGTTTGGACTAGACTTACACACCCTACTATGTAATGGGCAATGAAGTTACCTTTTACGTGCATGATGAACTACCGCCTCACGAAACAACGTCATCCATTTTTCCTTTTACAAATTTCATGGTTGGAAATTATTATGTTAAAAATAATTATATATTATATATATGATAATTAATATGTATTTATGCTTCTATAATTATTTTATAACACATGGGTTTTTACTTTTCATTTTGTGTAAATGTAATAAGGACGTTTTTGGAAGCGTGGAGTACTACCTCCAAAAAGTGGTACAATTCAATTATACTATACAAGGTATATATAATGTATGTTTTTAATTATAAAAATGTAACATAAATGAAATATATATTATATTCATGAAATAATTACCTTTTTTAAATATATTATATTATTATTTTTATTACCTATTTCACACACCAAAAAGGTGATAACATTATTTTTGAATGTGTGAACTGCTGCCTCCACTACATGATATGATTCAATTTACATCATGTGAATTATATAAATATATAATTATATTTTATTTAAAAAATTGTATTTATGATATAATTATAATTATATAAATATAAATATTACTTACATTCCTTCCATAATGATCATTGAAAAATAGGAATGCTTCTCACGCATGGGTATAGCCTATCATCTCTATGATTGTCACAATAGTTCATTTTTTATAACCATATTTCATGATTTGTTTTAGAAGTATAAATTAAGTATAAATAATAAAATTATGTAATTATAATTATTATAGATATATTTATATAATTACCTATTTGAGCATAGTTGACATAAAATAGTCATTTGTAATACATCAATAAAATTTGTTCAAAACACCATACATAAACATAATTGGTTAAGTAGTTATAAAAAAATTATAAAAATTGTAGTAAAATTATAGATAAAAATGAAAAATATTCTCAAGAAATAAAATAATTAACCTAATTTTATTAGTTGGGAATATAAAGACACACGTGACAAGTTGTTATAAAGGTAAGGGATTTCATACCAATTTACATTTCATTGAGGATTATTTGTTACAATAAACTAATTTACTTTTATGTGGTGTATATTCTATAATTTTATGTGTTATATCATTAATATTCTAGAAATAATTATACTATTAGTTTTATTTAATGTTTTTACATCATGGGGATTATGATTGATATGATTCAATGTGGTATGGGACACTTAGGATTGTTTAAAGATTATTTTTCTCAAGAATGTTTTAAGGATAGTTCAATGCTATTTCAATCCATCAATTTCAACTACCCTTATTATTACTTCTCCTACATTTATGAATTATCGATAAATATATATATTTTATTATATATATAAATTTTATGGTACATATTGTAGATTATTTATGAAATTGATTATTCGATATATGAGGAATGATTCTGAATGGTATGATTTAGGTTAGGGACCATTTGATGTTATAAACATGATGTATCGATAATATCATGGGATCAAATTAGTTTCAATTAACATTTCTATTTGTAACTATTATGTTACAAAATTTATTTTAGAACGTCTTAGAGGTAGTTATATGGTTGGCCAAACAAAATCGGTTTGTACCCTATATATTATTAACCATCTGGTGAATGAACTTTATTGTAAAGGTACCATATACCTAGGAAACATGGCATCAAATAATTAATAATTTCTTTCTATTAGTATCTGATATTATTAATCTATGAGATCTTGCATCGACATATCAGTGGATGAATTTCATATTCATTTTCACTGATTAAATGGAATGTGTTTTCAATTTTTTACCTTATTATATTGGTATTTCCCTATTTAGTTATCCTAATGGAATTTATTTCTATTAATTTATATTTACATTTTTGTTATTATTATCAATTCATTATTACCTTTTCTTTACTTAGCCTCAATGAGAATTTTAGCTCACCTTAATTTGTTTTCCTTTCCATAGGTTATGAAGAAGAAATATTTGAATACTATTTCATGTATGCTGTTTACTTCATTTTATTATATACTATGTTTTTATTTTCTATATACCAATGTATTATGGGTTTCATGTATGAAATATATATTTCTAAGATAGCTTATCTGATTGGTCCTTTAGTTTTAGATTCTATGTAGTTATGCCAGTATAAAAAAATAATGCATCGGCTCCAGGCTTCTTGGGTTAGGAAGTTATATCAGATCACGTATTTTTTCTCTTATTGATGTTCTCATTCTATATGGTTTTTAATTTAACAAAGAATTGAAGCAATATTAAATCCAAGTGAGGATTGTAAATTCCTAATATCACACTTTCTACTTTATTATATGTCCTATATTGGTTTTGGTCATGGGTTTATAGGGATTGTAAGATGGTGAAAATGATCCATTAGATTAGGGGATTCAGGTGCTAGGAATAAAGAGACATATCATCCTATCTAGGGAATTGATGCATATAAAATATGGATCTCAAACTGATCATTACATCAAGACCTTATAGGGGATTAAAAGGAATAGGTGAATCTACTCATTATATCAAGTGACATTCAACTTATAAAATACATACATTTAGAGTAAGTACTAAAACTATTAATCTATAAGAATAGGTTTCTAATTTCTTTAACACTTTTAGTTAAATAATAAATTATTTTATTAATCTTGTAAGTCATTCTTAGTATTATAATAATTTTGTTTAATTATTTCTACAAGATAAAAATTACGTTGTGATTTTTTATTATAAAGTTATTTTTATAATTATCTTTATATAGAAACAACTATATCAATGTGACATTGATAATGATAATTTCTGAAATAATCACATTGTATCAGTTTCCTATTTTAATACTTTGATCATAATAAAATATCTGAGTCTGTACATTTTTTAACAATTTTTTTTGTATATTATATTAATATTTTAAACTATAATTCACCCCTATTCTTGAAATCATATAATATTTTGATAAAAAAATTTGTATTAGAGAAGATTTTATTTCTTTTAATGATGGTTTTTTACTTTCCTTATCAATTATCTTTTTCCAATATTTTCCAAATTTCTTTTTTATAAATTTTTATAAACTAAAATGTTTTTGTAGAAAATAGTTTCTATTTTATTTATGATTGAATGTATTAATGATGTCAGTTTTGAAAATATTAATCTTCAAGAACCACCTATTTTTTATGGAAATCATTATGAGATAAAGAGATATAAATAAAAACATCTTCCTTAAACACTAGAGTATATAACATTATAATGAATACTAAAGATTGTAAAATTACTAAGAAAACTTTTACTACCATATCTCATCATGGAAATCCAAAATATAAAATGAATTATACAGTAATGAATACACCACATTTTTCAATGATATGAAATATATACAGTCAAAATTCCTCTTGTGATGTAGAAAAGAATATTTTAAGAAAGGTTGAATTCACTAAATATTGGGAATTTTTTTTGAAATTGGAATATAATTGACAATAACACATTATCAAGAATTTTATTTCATACCTAGTGTATCAGTTTCATGAAATAACCAATGATTAGCACTATTTCAAATATTTTAAATTCTATTGAAGAGAAGGATTAGACAAATGGCATATTTGTGGAGATGATTACTGAAATTAGTCATAATGAATTGGAAACCAAGTAGACAACCTTGAATGATAAAAAGAAGATAACTAATCATAATTTAGATGATATTAGTTTTACGCTCATAAAGAATTAATGAATTCTTCATAGAGATATTGAGAGAAAAAAATAATGAAGGTGATTATTTGATAATATATCTATTATTCTTACTGAATATTAACTAGTAAAAACATTTTAAAATCATAAAATAAGAAGAAATATATTGTTCAATCACATTATAATTCATCTAATATTACTGGTAATGAATTAAATAACATTTCATGAATAATGATTTTTTTGCAAAAAAAGACATTCAGTACAAATATAAAATAATTTGTAAAGATAAGAGTGATACAAAAGACTCTACTGAAGTTAAGAGTTATGAATGAAAAAAAGAAGTACACTTCGACCAGATTGTCCTATGTTGAAAAGTGAGGAAAACAATGATAAAAATTCTAATATAAATACAATAATGTATTATATTTCTCTAAATAAAACAATTTTGAATGATTTTGACACATGGAGTGAAATTAGAGAGTTATTACATCAGATAATTCTATGGAGAATAATACTTTTGGAAAGTAGAATACATGTTTATATTAAAAAATAAATATGATAAATAATAGTCTCATGGAAAAGTTAAAAAGAATTGAATCTTTAATAAAACATATATTGAATGAAAACTATCTTGATAGTAATAATGAATATGATTCTGTGTATTCTAATGAATAATCTTCATTAGATGGATTGGATAATACCTAGACTATTTTGGAAAAGATATCTATATTTTATGAAAATATTTAAATTTAACATTTTAAAATTTCAAAAATAGAGCTCATAAATTTGTTCTGGGAAGGGGTTTTACATAACAAAACTTTTTTTTATAATAATTTATTTTTTCCAAATATTCTCTATTTTGTAAAAAAGTCCAATGTTATGGAAAATGGATGAGAAATATTATTTTAAAAGAGTTCAATATTTAGGTTTTCATAATTATTTATTTTCAAATTAAATGAAATTTTCTCAATTTTATAATGTTAGAAAAAACTTGTTCACCTAAAATCATACATTCTAATAATACTGGACCCAAGAAAATTTCAGTTAAAAAACTAATATTTATGTTTCTAAAGTAATAAAGAAATTACCAACAAAAATAAAAATTGGTAGATAGATAGGTGTTATTCTAGAAATATTACTAGATAAATATATTTATTTAATAATTTTATAAACTTAATGGTGGAAAAGAAATATTCTGAGATAACACTCAATGTAAAACCATTGGTATATGTAACATTGTTATTAGTAGAAAATAATTATTTTTGAATATTTTATTTTTAATAGGACTTCAGTAGAAACACATAAGAATAACTTAGTTATGTGATGATGGTTATCTTTGGAACTTTAGGAATAAGAAATGTATTTTTCGATGTTCTAAAGATGGATTTATTCTTTTTTCTAATCTAAATGACAATGTATACACCATGAAATTAGAAGACTTTATGATCCAAGATGTACCTTACCATACTATAATGGAAGATAAATACTGTTTATGAAGTAGAATGTTAGGACACTATAAACATAGAAATTTATCTAAGTTAACTAATTTAATAATTATTATGTATATTCTAGAACATAGGTATGACACTTCAAAAGTTAATGATCCTTGTCAATTTTGGTAAGAAACATATTTCCTGTTTAAAATCATTTACTAAAGTATCAACTTCTATTTATTTATAGTTTGTGCAGAAGGACTTATTTTCAAAAAAAAATTGGAATTATTGACGACAAATATTTTCTATATGATTTATTTTATGATTATACTAGATACACATGTTTTCATTTTCTCGCAATAAAATTTGAATCCATCAGTATTATTTTAACTCTTGTAGAAAGAGTTATAAATGAGAAAAACATATCCTTAATAAGTATTCATGGTGATCGTGTTATAGAATTTTTAAACTATTATTTTGAAACTTTTTATAGTAAAAAAGATATTTTACATAACTTTTTAGAACCTAGAAATCCAAAATTAATGGTGTAGTTGAAAGAAGAAACAGAGTTCATCAAGAGATTACTAGAACCATTGTATGTGCATACCCAGTTACTAAATATTTTTGGGATGATGTATTTAGTGATTCCAGTTATACAATAGATCAAGATTTAATATGATTTTTTATTAATAAAAATCTTCATGATACGTGGTATGAAAGAAAACAAAAACTCTCTTACATTAAATTATTTTGATGAAATTTATACATCTTGAATACTTAAGATGATATATATAAATCTAAAACAATATATGATGAAGGAATATTTTTAGTTTATCCTATAACTGCTATGGATTATTTGGTTATTAATAAAATTAAATTTACTATTGGGGATAAAGTACATATAAATTTTACGACACTGGTCCATTTGTTTTAAAAAAACACCAATATACATCATTGAATGTTATTTCTAAAATTGATTTCATCTTTGTTAGATAATTCTTCTCAATAAAAAAAATGAAGTATATATTTCTGATGTTTTTCCCAGAGAATATTTTCATCCTTTTTTATGAATATACTTTTGAAAAAACATAAAAACAATAGTGTATTATGTATCATCGTAGTGGAAATATCCTCGGTTGTATAGATAGACTAGTTTGAAAAATATGTTCTTTATGACAAGAAATTAAACATCCAGAAGTTTTTTTTAATAATTTCAACCTAAAATTTTTGATCAAGATTTAGGTTATAAATATTGGATAAAATCCATGCAATTTTAACTTAAAGAGTTTGAAGGGAATAATATTTTAATTTTAGTTAAATGTTCTTAGGATAAATCTGTAATTAGAGTAATATGGGTCTTAAGAAATAAATGAAATGAAATTATCAAAATGTTTTGAAATATATCTAGCCATGTTTTCAAGGGTGATAATCATCAATAGGGAAGAGAATATAAATAAAAATATTCTCTTGTAGATAGGATTTAAGATCTATGTTAAATTATAACTCATTTAACATTTTTAAATTTCAAACTATTTCCAAATATTCTCCTAACAATATAATTGTCCTTGAAATACAATTTGTATCCATTCAACATCCACCAAAATAATCCTATGAAAAACTTTTTTAATCAATATCCTTTTGAGAATTGTTGAATAATACTAAAAAATCACAGTAGAACTTTCCACTACTGAATCTAAATATTCATTATCCAAAAGTTTTAGTGCTCTAATGTGGTGGATGCAACACATACTCACATTCTAGAAAGCTTTGTCAGAGAGAAAGTCTCCGACGATTTATTAAAATAAAGGAAATGTACACCAAGCAAGGAGTAAACACCATAAAAACAACTACATGTAATAAGATCCTTACCTGTCACCATATCCATAACCGTTTACTTCATCCGTAGTGGTCGACTCCCTCTCTGAGCTTTCATACTTCTTCTATATCTTGACATACTTTATTCTGAGAATTATCTTTTCCAAATATAAAAACTCCTCAGAGGGCTGTTCACCTTTCCCTTTGCTGACAGAGGACCTGCTGGGCATCAACGTTGACATATTACAATAGTCATTCATTTTTATTTTTTTTGGTGGAGAGACCATAGCTTCTTTCTTCCCTGACCCAATCTTCTTTCCGCCCTGAACAATGTCACTATAAGAGGTTCGCACCCTGCCTCCAACATTCTACTTTTCACTATCAGAGATATCCCCCCAATTTACAGGTATATTCACCTCCTGGTAACGATCATGCACCCCTTTATCTTGTTCAGAGTGACTATTAGAATCAGTCATTACTAAAATGTGTGTATGCTGCATTGGATCCTTATCACCATACCTCCCATGCTTCGATTCCTGAAAACAGCTGCTAGCAGCCTGCTCTTACAACTGCCCATTCCTACTGTCACATTTATTACACTTATATCCCAATATCGGGAGCCTACTATCATCCAATTCATCAACATATTCAATTGACAGCCATCCAAAAGATGAGGCAGCTTGAGAAGTAAGCAACGTAGCCCGATTTAGGACCGGTTCCACTTCATCATTCACTAGACCCTCAAAACAGTTCCCAAGTTCAATAAATTATTCTTTCTTCTCAAGATCTGTCTGCAACCTAGTTGAAACATTCACCCACCCACCATTTTCATCCACTGAATCACTTGGTTTCATATCCATAATAGGGTTCTCCATTAGTGTATCAATATTCTTAGCAAATACAACTGCTTGGTTCACCATATAAACTATTTTCCCAGTGTTTAGAACCGTGTTGGTTGCATTATTGATCCCATGCACAACCATGACACTAACAGAACCTAATACCATCTTTCCCTGCAAAGACTCCCCAACTTTTCCATCTGATACCACCTGCAAAACCCAATTTTCATCTTCCTTTTGAGGGACTACCACAATAGGAAATCCCTCAAGAACCAGAGGAGTATCATTAACATCCCCTTCCTCAAGAGAAACACCAGAACCATTGAAACTTCCATTATCACCCCCCTCAATCCCTGCCTCTCTCAAGGAGGAATGATAAACCTTAGATCCAACTTCAACAAGTCAAAAACATCACTAACATGCAGCTCATGAGGTAACACCAAAGGTTTTTACAATGTACCAACATCACATAAACTCACCAGACATGATTCATCACTAGTTGCACCATGACCCAAGAAATTCACCATTCGGGACTGTGGCATCATTCATTGGTCCTTCTACATTGGTTCATCAAGGGAGTCCTTCCCATGTGGCTTTAGATGATACACAACCGAACCATCATGAATGCCAGATTTATCATATTGCAGCACTGCCACCATCCTTTTTAGAGACCTACTACGGTAGATCGATGCTAAATTTCCAAGTCGATTGCAAGATGTACAAAAATCCTTCCATGATTCAAACATAACCAATTTCCTCCTTTTCAATTATTAATTACTTCAGTTTACTAATGTTTTTGTTTATATATTTTTTTAGTTTTTATAAACTTATTATCTAACATGAAATAATGTTTTTGTATCCAAATTAATTTTTAATCTAATTAATGTTTTTTAAAAAATTTAAGAGTTCATATTTATATTTATAAATAGTATTCGATTATATCTTTTTTTTCATATCCAAATATGATTTCTCATGCAACCCATTAGAATATCTAGAATTCTAATCTCATTCTCATTCCTATGAAATCGAATTCACCGCATGTTCCACATTGATCTTAATATAATTTTTTATGACTCTATCCTATACTTTTTGAGCCCACTACTATATTTTTTCATTATCTTAATCATCTAAACAAGTCTCAGTATGAGGTCCACTTCTGAGGATTTTGTACAGAGAAGGGTGTTTTTTAGAAACTCCTATTGAAATTGCCTAGTATGAAAAGAACAATTCAATAATTAAACATATAATTACATTCAAGGGATATTAATACTTTTTGAAAACCCAAATAATTATTTTGATAAATATTATCCTACGATACTTAGGTAATTATATGCCTCAATAAATTTTATTTTTGATGATGATAAAGAATAAATGTTTTTTAATCAATATGGTTAAGAACACAATATTTCATATCAACAAGTTGATGATCTTTTGGAAGTACCTATTTTAAGAGAAGCATATATTCCTTCTCATAAACTACTTGGTATGCTTAGAAATTTTATTTAGTATAAGGATGTAATTTTTTTGAATATTATTAAAATGTACAAAAGGTTTCATACCTCAAACCAGATGCTAGATTTGTCACTTTTTGAATTATGGGGTATCTAATATCGAGAGAGGGTAACATGGATACCCTAAAAGTATTAGATTTTTTTTAATTGTCTAATTAATTTGAGACAGATCAATATTTTTTATGTCTTTTTTCATTATGGTGGAATAGATCAATAATTCCTAGAGGAATTTAAAGATATTTATATTTTATTGTTTTATAAAAAATACTTGTGAAATACATGTACGTCTTCAGGATTCTTATATTTTTGAATGAATTTGAAATGTTTATTTGTCACATTGATTATCTATACCATTATTATCTATCTAACTGATAGTTGTCCATGGCAGTTTCAAATAACTGTGAAATGTGACCATTAGAGAATATCTTATAAATAAGAGGTCATTTGAATTGTCTTGATTTGATTCATTTTTGACTATAATTATCTATGTTTCTTCTATGCATGATCATCTCATTCCAAATTAATTTTGATTTATTATAGATTTGATGGTATAAGGTATCATAATTAAGATTATAAATTCTATATAACAAGTCTTATTTTGTATTCTATGTCTGATTGTGGTACAAATCATGGGACTCGGTGGATAGGAATATGTTGAATCTAATCAATTGGATTGAGGGATTTCAGGGCTAGGAAAAAAGTGAATGTTCATTGTATCTAGATATTTCATTATTAATAAAGACAATGAAGACACTGATCATCATATCGAGGCCTTCTAGGTATTTGTAAGATAGATCTCAATTCATTCATCACATCAAGGGATTTCCTGGTAAGGAAAGGAAAAACATTATTGTAGGTACTAAAATTATAGATAACATATTTCAATGATCCTAACTGTCATGATGCTTTTGGATTAAAATTTAATTCTTTGATTATTCTTTTAATTCATTATTAATGTTATTTTATTTTTGTTTAATTATTTATACAAGTTAAAAATTACAATTTTCATAGGTATTAGAATATTAGTTTAATACATATATTTTTAAACAAACACTTTTAACAATGTCTCTATGATAATGCTAAATCATGATATACTCGGATAATACCTGGTTCTTATTTTGATACTCTGATCATCAGAAAATATTTGACTATGATCAATTTAAAAAAAATACGATTTTGTGATTTGTGTGAGTATAATTTTTTTAACTAATATTTACCCCATCTTGTATCTAGAAAAAATATTTTCAATCCAACATGGCCTCCATTGTATAATTTTTTTAAGTGAACTCCATGGAGTCTTACTTTCTCTAGAACATGAATGTATCCCAGGCTCTCTAGTAAACTCTTATATTAGATAGCTAAGAAATGGGCCGACTTGGTGAGTCTTTCTATGATGACCCATATGACATCATGTTATCTAGGACTTCATGGTAGTCCAATCATGCAGTCCATATATATACCTTACCACATCCACTATGTAATATCAAGGGTTTGAGATAAACCCGTTGGAACACGGTTCTCATCCTTCACTTACTAGGAAGTTATACTAAAAAGAAAAACTATTATACACTCTTCATCATTCTTGACCACTAGAACTAAAATTTAAGATCTTGGTAAATATTTTCCACACATATATGTACTATGAATATGGATGTATTAAACATTCCATCACCTTCTTACAAAATATAATTGGCACCATCATCCATCCATAAAATAGTATTTCATGATCCCCACATTTAGAAAATTCATTAGGGGAAATTCTAGTAGATATATTTCTATATGAGTTCTTCTTTTTGGTATATACAAGATTATCTTCCATGACATGATATATATGTGGTGGGTTAACAACCATCCTCTATTAAAATATTGTGACATGTTCATCCACTACAGATTGATGCAATAAGGTTATCCAATTTTATTCATTTTTCGATAGATTTTAAGAATATATCATTATATGATCATCTTCAACTAATTACCAATTCTCATGAGTATAGAATTCCTCAAATTTATATGTATATGGGAACTCTATCCATTTCTGCAATCTATATTTATGATATTTCTATGAAGATATATACTTCAAACTCTAATGGTTATAAAAGAATATGAAATGTTCACCAACATGGTAGTGTCACAACATCTTCAGTGTTAAGACAAACCAACACTAGATTATGGGTCACATAATAATTCTACAATGGTATAAACTTGTGTCACTCATAGGTTACCACCACCTAACAATTAATTTTAAAATTGAAATGTTTGATGGAGGCATCACAAATCACGACATACTAAACACCCTCCTATGGAATTCTGAAGATGTTATCACACTTAAATTCTTGCTGGAACATCTCAGTCTACAATAATAGGGTTAAAATTCTCAGTAAAAGGTGTTAATTATTATAGAATATTTGTGAAATAAAGCTCGAATTTTAGTAATATCATTCCAAGAAAAGGAATCTCAGAACCACCATAATGCTCTTGATGGGATCTTTATGTAACATTACCTCAACATTTACCTGGTTCACAATCACAACCTCTATTCAGATATCATGTCTGAGAAAGTAGAAATCATGAATCCAAAAATTATACTTAGAGATATTCTTATATAGATGCCACCCTCCTAGAATGACTAGGGCTATTCTTAGTTATATCTCATTCTCCTCCTACGATTCCAAGTATACTAGGATATCATCGATGTAGACAAGAAAAAACCTATCCAAGAAGGTATAAAAGATATAGATCATGAGTTAAATAAACACTAAAACCAATCTCTCCACACTAAATGGAATCACTAAGATATCATATTGATCGTAGTGACATCTTCTTGATGCCTTCAACATATCCATGTCCGCTACCTTATGTGATAAGTATCTTTATGTGACACCTTTATTGGAAAAACATCTCTCCTATCTCAACTGATTGAAGATGATCTTGATCCTCAGTAATTGATATTTATTCATTAAATTGACCTAATTTTGTTGACTTTAATCTAAAGACAACCCTAATCTCTCATATGCATTCTTAGTGAACAAAACATGGGCTCCCTTGGGGGAAGCATTAGGACTAAAAAATCAATTTATTTGAAATTCCCCAAACTCCACCTTCATATCACGAGACTCTATGGGATTCATTCAATATGTAGGAATAGATGTTGTGGTAATCCCTATGTGTAATTAAATACATATTTCTATCCCTTGGTATACTGGTAATCCTAGAACATCTTCAGAAAAAACTTCCTCATTCCCCACCACCAATGCAAGAATATGAAAGTCCGGAGAATCAACTACTAGAAAAGTTATATTATCCTAATCGTGAATAATAATCTATAACTTCCTATTAAATATATCATTCTATTTTACTTGGGTTACCTTCTACTCCTCAAATGAAAAAAATTCATTCTCTCCCCATGGTCTTACCACATCCTCTTCTTGAAACAATTGATCTGGGAATGAACTGTGGATAGACATTCCATATAGAAGATGACATTTTGAGGCCTGAACACTACTATAATTATATTATATAAGAACCTATGACCTCCAAGATCTAGGTCACACTACTAGTAAAATTGTATGATAATTGAGTAACCTCTATTCAAAGTCACTAAATGAAATCGTTGATCTAAAGGATCAATTGGAGTCTCTATGTCTCGAAATAGAGAAATAGAATGAAAATATTAGATCACACATGCATATATTAGAATTAAATATAAGTTATAAAAGTCAAAAAAATACCACTAAACATCATTGGAACATTTGGGTTATATACGTCCACTACTTGCAGATATCATCTTTATTGACTTCCAAATATCTAAGCCTAGAACTGAACACATGGGAATGTTGGTGGAAATAGGGAAAACTACCTACCACCTCATACAACTCTACTTGTTCCTACTAAACATCTGCTGCCCTTTGGGCCTCACTATTCCTACTGCTGCCTTTAGCTAGGTGCTAAATCCCCAATATCTATATTATTTGTATGGTCGTTCTAAGATTCCTAGAAAATATTTATCTGACCATTACAGTAGTAGAATCACATCTCCATATGTTTCCTAGAATAGACTTCAGATCCCTAAAATGAACCTATTTCTAGAGGCATCCTCCTGAAATATATTTCACATCGAGGCACCAATTTCTATTATTATTTATCTAATACTAAAGTCTCATATCTTTTTTTCCCACAACAAGAAAACACTATTGAAATCAACTCAACCAAAATTCTACAAAGTAAAAAATCATGCTCTAATACCCCAATATATGTAGTGATTCACACATATATCATGGTATTCATGACATTTAATTATAAGGATTACACAATGTTCTGTTCTAGGAATAGGTTTTTATAAACCATATCCATCAAGTACCATGAGAGTTTTTGACCCTCAATGAATACTCAGCCACATATGTGACACCCTTCTAATGTTATACATGATCCTAGATTCACATTACCAGAATATAACAAGAGATGAATCATATTTAAAAAGGTGATAGAACACTTTCTGTGATGAAGTCATCTCATCATATGATATAGTCACTTTGCACCACCGTTTTCCAATAGATCCACATATAAGGCTCTATTCCATGGCCACTATATGGTTTTTATGTGTCATAATGAGAAAAAATACTCACTTAACTACATCTAAATAGTCTCTAACTACTTGAGGATATGATCACACAGAAATATGAAATTTTTTATCACTGGAAGTCATGATGCAGTTTTTTCCTACACATCTCATCCATTAGTACTATCAGTGTAATATATTGATTGGGGAGTGGAGATCTGACTGACACACCACCTAGAGGCACCACGTCCTTAACAAGTACCTTTATTGAATCCCCATCACTAAGTGGATCATAATCATTATCCAACTATGGAATCCTTGCTGGAAAACATCATGGAGGAATCATAAAACATATAATATGTACCATGGTCGAGAGTATATCTAGATATATGACTCAAGACGAACATGGATGAAAAACACATTCCTATATGATGAATGTGATAATTTTTCCACACAATGAGTTTCTATGTAAACTAAGTAAATTTTTTTATCCGATTCATAGTTAATGGATATGTCATTCAGTGCACCAAAACTTTATTACATTCCCTAAGATCCAAACTCAAAAAAATTAAAAAACATTTCAATAAATCCAAAAATCATTCCTCAATACGTGTCAATATCCAAAATCAAAAACTAGAATGAAACTCTTCTAATGCCACTCTTTCATGACCTAAACCATTGGGGACTTCTTGGAAAATTGTATACTAAGATTGAAAATCCTAATCCCATATCTATTAGGATAATGGATGATGACCAGTGTGGATTAGTAATATCCCATACATGGGAGGCTTTAGCCTAAGTACCTATATGAATGCACACATCTATAAGTTCATAAAATGATGAATGTTATGTAAAATTAATACCAATGCATTCATATATCTAAATCCTATAGTCAAGGTTTGAAAACAATACTGGATAGAATAAGGGACAAATACAAGCCCACCAAAACAGTAAATATTTCCAACCTTCTTGAATGAATGGAATATAATCATATGTGATATATAGTATAAAAAATAGTCTTTGTATCCTATTTATGCCCCATCTACTATTGGGCATCCAAGGACTCCATTGAATGGAAGGTTGTCTGTATAAGACATGAAATGTTTTGAAAGATCCCATGCATGGTTGTATATAACAATACTCTATTGGACTCCTCAAAACAACTAAACATAAATATCAAGACAGTAGTCAACTCATAAAAATTGAATGTAAACTAGAATATGAGACATAATATAACCACATACATGTATACTATTGATAAACACTAAGTCTCAGGGAATTTTCACAACCATTATTCCAGCCTAGGAAACTTGCTGATGATACAATATAATTCTTATTTGGGAGATCATGCCATATGAGTCATGTTACAAAAATAGTGAAAATCTACTTGGCCATGCTCATCTGGTCTCTTTATGAAGAATTATATCATGGATGTTATAAGAGATCAATATATATACATATGGGATCACACACTAGGATATGGGGGACATCAAAAAACCTAACATGATTAAATTGATAATAAGGGATCAATGCATGTGTATAATGCTCGTAAAGGAATGTTAAATCCATCATAGGGAAGAATATATGATAGAGGATCCCACCCAAAGCGTCTCTGTGGATTCCTTCAAATATTTACGAAACCAACCCCATATGATGGGGATAAAATCCAATGACCATGAAATTATTTCTTACTCTACCCTCAAGGGAGATGAACCAAGGGAACACACCATAATGGTACTAAATTATACCGAAGATATAATGAGTCTCAAGACATCATGGAGGGAAGTACATGGTGATTACAAGTAGTTCATGAAATGTATTTACCTTCCATCCTTTTCATGGGCACTCTAATTTTTGTCTTGTTACATTGGTAATATCAGTATAACCATTCAAGCTTGTGTAATGTGGTCATGTCTGAGTACCATGCCCTTCCCATGAACTCTACATGTTCTCATATTCCTAGTTGTGTCTTTATCCATGTGCCCCCTAGGGTAAACAATAAGACACCGTCATAGGGTCACATGATGTGTGACACATGTCACATTGCATGTCCTAATTTGATACATTCATAAACCTTAGTTCCTAATCCAGCTTGACAAAATATGTTTGTTCCTCAGGGTACGTAAAATGTAATATGATATTTTCTAGAATCCCATATTTCCTTCACGATTATTTCAATTTCATCACTACTACCACCACTCCTACCATCGATCACAAGAATAAATCTTAGATCGATCTATAACTGTTTACATGATAACTAGTGGGTAGATTCTATCCAGATAATACAGTCATAAATAATATCTGTAGCAATGTTTTTTCATCACACTTCACATAGTGGGTTGGAAAATCACAGATCTGGTTGCACATCAACTATCATCATAGAGAACTACTATTGTGTGATTAAGCCAGTATCAAAATCTTTTATATCGATCCATTGTGTTGAAAAGTTATTGTGTATTGATAAACTATCAATAAATCATTGATTCACCGTACACATAATCACTAATTATGAGCATGAAATGAATTGGACATAAAAACAAAAACTGAAAGAGGAATGAAATTTGACCATGTTCGAGTTGTCCTCGATTCACTGTGGTATGAACGAATAATTAAGAACAAAAAATAATCAAATAATATCAACCATAATTGACCATATATATGTGATGTGGCTATATTTTTATATAATTTTTGGACAAAATTCAACTATTTTAATTATAATTTTATTTCTGTTTTTTATTTATTAACATACTATTGACACTATTTTATTTTTTAAATGAATAAAGTTATTATTTTTATGATTTATTTATGTTTTTGATTTTTAATTAAGATATATTTTTAATTTGATTATATTATTTATTTTTGATATATATTTTAAATTATAAATTTTACTATTTTTGATTATTTTTTATATTTCTATATAATTTGATTCCTCATTTTGTTTTTTGAATTATTATATTAATTAGTTAATTGTAGTTTATCAATTAATTTCTTCTAATCTTTTTTTAAAACAATTATTTATTAGGTGACATGTAAATATTATTTAAATTTTAATTATTTAATTTTTTCTTTATTTTAGTTAATGAAATAATTACTTAACAATATAATGATTTTTGTTTTTAATATTTAGTCTTTTATTATTTCAAATAAATAATTATTTATCATTTTTTTATTTAATGGCATGTTTTGTTTTAATTAATTAACTGGTGATATTTTTTCCATATTTATGTAATTTAGTTAATTTCCTTAATTTTGTGGTGTACATTTTTATTCATGTAAGGTATTTCTTGAGGTTGTAATATAGATAATTTCTTGAAATCAAAACGTACCAAATATTTCAATTCAGCTGCTAATTTATGATCGAGCCATGTGTCCAATATTTTTACGTATTCATTTTGTTGAGGCACTCACTTTTCAAGTTTCTATGTTTCTATTTTGGAAAATTCCATACACCCAATTTCATTAACATATCCAAATAATTGGACACATGAATCATCATGTACTAGATTATCTTTGCAAATCCTAGGATTTTTGAATGATATGGAACCCTATACAACTACCATTGATCCTAATTTCCACGATTTCTATAGAATCACCATGAACCTACCACTATAGATATGAAACCAAAAGCTCAAATAGATGAGTCAAAACAACCTGAAAATATATTTTATGATGTTTAAGATCAAATAGTCTCATTCACATGAATATTTTCTAATTGAATCAGAACATTCATTGTGAAACAAAAGGGCACTTGAGGTTGGTGTTGCTTGATGTTAGAGATTTGGAAGAGGAACTCGATGTTTGAGTAGCAACTGCTGTCGAGATCCAACACTAGGTGAGACCCCACTAAAAAATATGATTTGTGGACAATAAGATATTGGACCACTATTGCAGTGATAATCCTAAACTAAAATAAATTACAAAATGTGGAAAAAATGGACACTATAAGTAATGTGGAAAACCCCAAAAATAAAAGTGGTAAAAAACCATGAGAAAAATAGAAGGATAACTATGGGTAAATTTGGGTACACCCTCCCTAACTATTACAAGTATAAAACCTTCATCAATATAGATATATATATATATGAATTAGTGGGGAATAATACCTCAAAAATACTTATTGAATGGGATCTGCTAATAGATGTGAAGCTAATAAAGGTTTGAGATGATGAGATGATGAAATAGTTGGGATAGAGGACTCTTTATAGGCAATCCTACCATTCTAATTTCCTCTCCCATTGGGTGTTTGGTAAGGCATACCACCATATTCAAACAACCACACCTATCAATCACTTGACTCCCACTCACAAAGAAAAGGGATGACTGCCATCCATCAAATGAACATCCACAAACACATATCCCAATTTAATATTTGATTGAGAATACATCACATCTTCAAATATGCTTTATATCTTCCCAAAATGATTCTTTCGTCTCTACGAGGATGTCAAGGATATTCACCATATGAACTTATGATATTTAATCCCCTTCATTATGAAATCTTCTAGATTTTTTAGTATGATTTTTTATATATCCACACTTCCTTCTTCCACCACATCTCTGAAAAAGTGATGTTTTACCTCAATGTGATTTATACTAGAATGAAATGACGGATTCCTTGAAATATTAAAGGCACTCTGCCTATCACAAAATTGTGGGATCTACTCATGTATGTGCTTGATCTCCTCCAAAAACATCCTCATCCAAATTTCCTCTTTGCAGGCCAGTGTAACTGCCATGTACTCTGCCTCTATCTTGGATAACATTATAACTGACTATAACATTTAAATCCATCTCAAAGGTCCTCTAACTAGAGTAAACACATAAAAAGTTGTGGATTTCCTATGGTCAGAATAACCTACAAAATATAAATCTATATAGCCCATGGTAGTGAAACTTGATCCTCTATAACCTAATGCATCATTTGAGGTCTCCATGATTTATCTCAGGATCCTCTTCACTATGCTCCAATGCCCCTGTCATGGATTCTCCAAGTTCTGACTAACTGCTCCCATTGCATGTGCAATTTCTGGTCTAGTATAATCCTTAGAGAACTATATACTAACCACTACTGATGCATATGAAAGTCAAGACATGTCCATCATATATTATTTATCACTAGGACACATTGTTGAGGATAACAGGAATTTATTTGAAAAACGGTTAGAGATTGTCTTACAATTTTTCTTGTAAAATCATTATTGGAGTTTTTGTATGTAATTTTTTTATGATGGATAAATCTTCCTATTATTATTATATTGGTAAATTTTCATCCATTAAATCATTTTCACTAGTCCTATGACTTTCATATCAAACTCCCAATCCATATATTCCTTTGCCTCCTATGTATGATCATTATTGGGGCCTATAAGCAACAAGTCATAATCATATAGTAAAATATTGATTAAATCATTACCATCCAAACCCATGAAATATACAGAAGGATCGAAATAAATCTTGTTGTATCCAAGGATCACGATATTGGACTCAAAACTCTTATACCATCATCTTAGTTTCTTCTTGAGACCATAAAGAGATTGATCAACCAATGAATCATTTTCCATTTTACTTCTTATGAAAAACCTTATGGTTTGATAATATAGATTTCTATATCAAGACCACCTTGTAGAAAAGCAGTATCCACTTATTTCATTGGAATCAATACCATCCTTGTGATCATATCCTTTGACCACCAGTCTTTCACGATATGTTTCCACCTGGTCCTTTCCATATCACATGATCTTAAAGACACAATTTTTTTCTGGTATCCTTCCTTCCCTGAGGTAATCAAAGAAGATCCCAAGTCTTGTAATTGATTAGAAATTCATGTTCCTTTTGCATTTCTTCCAACTGAGAGGATGCATATGGAATCTAGGTCACCTCTATCAATGAATATGTCTCTATATCATCCATCAATAAGGAGTTTGAAAAATTAAATTAATTGACATATTATGATTTCCATACCAGTTAATGTTTCTCCTGAGTTGACCATTATGATCCAGAGTCAACTAGTACATGACCATCATACTCTAGTGATGGAATAGAGGAATGTTGTTATTCATTGTATTTTTCCTATACAATGACTATTTAGGTTTCAATATTCTCCTTCTCCATATCTTGATCAGTTATAATTTACACATTGTCCTCTGAATGAGTTACATCTCTTATGATGATATGTTTGCGGGAAGTGTCGTCTCACAAATGATAACCCTTCACAACATCAGTGGACCCCAAGTAGATATATTTATAAGATATTGAATAGAACTTCGATATAATATGATCATTGAACATTTCATATACATGAAATCCAAAAGTATGTAACTAGGAATAGTCACTGGGTTTACAAGTTGACATCTCTATCAGTGTCTTCAGATCAACAGCCATTGAAGGAGATATGTTGATCACATAACCGGTGGTATTCAATATTTCAGCCCGAAAAGATTGTAGATTCATATAGTCTTAAAAATTTCCCTTGTTCTGTATAATATAGTTTGTTTCATCCTCTCTTCAACACTATTCTGTTAAGGAGTGTACACCACCGTGAACTATCTCTGGATTCCTTCATGTTGAAAAAACTATCAAACACGCCACATGTATATTCTCAACCATTATAGTACATAGACACATTATCATCTTTCTAGAATCAAGTTTCTTCTATCCTTTGATTATTTTTAAGAAATCAAAAACATCTAAATTTCAATTGAATCAATACAATCAACATCTCTTAGAGAAATCATCCATGAATGACACAATGTACCTTTCCTCTCCCAGAGATATAATATGTGCCTGCCAAATGTCGAAATAGATCAACTATAATATCTCCTAACTTAATGATGTTGATGTCCCAAACATTTTCCCATATTTCTTGATCAAAGAATAGTTCTAAAAAAATGGTAAGAATACCTTTGTTAGAACAGGAAGTGAATATTTATCCATAATAATCCTCATGCCTCTATCTATTTTATGGACAAGATTCTGGTGCTATTACATAGTTAATGATTTTGTCGAAATAGTTGATTCCAATAATAATTTTTTTTACTTTTATGTTTCAACCATTAGCACATAATATTTATTTTATATCAATTCTTCCTCCATGACAACGACTAGGCCCTCCCCAATTATCATCAATCCATTCTTGGTGTGATTGTTGCATCCGATGTAATCAAATTTTCGTGATGATAATATGTTCTTCCTAAGACCCTTTATATGGAATAAAAAATGGATAGTTCAAACAATACCATCACACATCGTAACTTTTATGGTACTGACATAAATCATCATCAAGGTGTGACTATTCACTGTGTAAAAGGTCCTTCCAGGATAGTTTCATATTCATCAAACCATTCCCATTGAGATTTCATGTGCCATCATTTTCCAAATTTGAAAAAATCTAAATCGTTGATGTGTTATTTCCTCCAGAAGTAGTCACTGAATAATTTACAAGTATAAATAAACTTCTATAAGTACTTTTCACATTCCCCTTAGATCTTTTTTCACTACTCCTAATATTCCATCAGTCCTTCTTGATGTGCCCCTTCATTCCAAAATTGAAATATGTGACATTATCTTAATTACACCTTGTTTTGGACCTGCCATGTTTTTGCAACCCACTAGAACAACACTCCATCATCCTTTCTCTCTACATTGATAGAGCCACTATTGGTGAGATGTTCAATTTATTGACTTTTTTCTCTTTTTCCAACTTTCTTCTTCATGAACTGTTCCAAAAAAATAATTGAATGATATCATATCCATCAGGATATTGTTGGTGAGGTTAATGATGAGTTGGTCATAAATATATAGAAAACTCTATAGTAGAATCATTTTATATTAAGTATCCCCAATTTTATATCCCAATTCAATGATATGAGAGAACAATGTATTGAGGTTGTTAATGTTATCGTTCACTAATTTTGACTCCACCATTTTAAATGTGTACAATTTTAACTTCAGGAAACTTTTATTGTGTAGTGACTTGGCCTCTTGTATCTTAGTCAGATTATTATATATTTATTTTGCAATATTTTCCCCCACAATGCTTGATTATACTTCGTCTACTAAATCCAAATGGATGTTGTCTATATCATTCTCATGCATTTTTTTCCATTCTTCTTTCAAACACAATGGATTTTTTTTCCAATTTATAGTAGGAAATTTTCCTTTAGAATCAATTTCCTACATCTTCATAGTCTATAATGAAATATTATTCACATTCAATTTTTTGATCTTGATTTTTTCGGCCATCTAGAGATTCCATCAGTCCAGAACCTCCTCTATTCCACTAAGTTGTATTTAATGATGTCAATATTTTATGATGTGATAGATATAATGAAGCTACAATCAAAGAGAATACAATAATCTAAGAGAATTATTAATACCAAAAAATGTGAACCGAACCATGCCAAAACCTGCCTCTGATACCAATTTTTAGGACTATAAATGGTTAGACCACTATTTCAACGATATTCAATATATAAAATAATGTGAATATTTTGGAAAAAATGTGCTCCATATGTAACGTGGAAAACCACCAAAAATGAATTTAGTAGACACCCCCTTGAAAAATTAATGGATCACTAAGAGTAAATGTGTGTACAAACTCCATCACCATTATAGAGTGAAAACCATAAAAAAATATCTGTTGATGAAGTGGGGAAACTACCAAAAAAAAATTGAACGAATGTGATCTACTGATATTTGATAAGTTGATGAAGTCTAGAGATGATGAGATGATTAAATGGTTGGGAGAAAACTATTTTTATAGGCTTTCTTCCCCTACTTATCTTTTCTCCCACTGGGTGGTTGGTGATGTTGGATAGTAACATCAACCCACAACACCTATCATTTGCCTGCCTCCCTTGAAAATGTAAAGGGACAACCACCATCCTTCAGATGAATATCCACCAACAGATGATAATGGGATGATGGTCACTTAAAGGAGATAATGATATGAAAACTATATTTGATGTATTTTTAATAAAAACCTAGAATTCAAAATCCACAACCATAGTTATAAAATCAATCTAAAATCATGATATGATAGAATTAATAAGAACTGAACCTCACTACCATAAAAATCTATGATTTCCATCAGGATACCATTGCTCAATTTTCATTTTTGGAAAATCATCAATTGAAAATTGATTATAAGGATGAGATGCGTCATGGAGACTTGATGAAGGGAGTTTGGGATTTTTCGGGTTTCTAATGGGGACCCAAGCTCATACATTGTTTTCCATGATGTTTAGTTTTCTAAATTTTGATGTTGATTATCATTTTTTTCAATTAAAACAGTGTTATCTTATGAATTATACACTACATCAAATGAACCCACTATTTCTAAAGTCTGTAGCATTTTTTCCATTTATCAATGAGATAATATTGTTTTCATAGGAGTATCATTGTTGTTTCACTTGATTTTGTGCTAGGGAATGAGAGATAAAAACTAATGGTGATGGATTCGTGTTTTACTAATGAATTCGACCATGGATGAGGTGATCTAAATTGAATATTTTTTTTCCGTTTATTGTTTTGAATGAATATTATTGAAGGAGACAAGTTGTTTTTCGATTTTTTTGGGACATTCTAGCGAACATTATATATTGAGTTCATCATTGTATGCTGAATATGATAAATAATGTAGATTGAAGTTATATAAGATAAATAAAGCCTCCATGTGGACATAGTATAAAATCAAATATCATAAATTTACTAGAGTTGTTTCATTTTATTATTTATTTATATTAAATTAGTTTCTTATTTTGTTAAAGGCACATACTAAAATGAATTTTTTGTGAAACTTTTATGAGAAATGTGTTCTATAGGATAACTATCAGTAAATTATTTAAGGATTTGAGGACGTCACATGAATTTAAATTAATGAAACTCCTTATAATTTTATAGGGGGAGTATAACTTTATAGAAATAATAGATGAAGAGCTCACATTAAATAGATTTGACAACAAGAAGTGCTCATTTATACATCAATTTGAGTGGAATGATAGATATAAGATATTATATATCTTCTATTAAGCTTTAATATCTATTTCCAATAAATGATAGGGATATTGAAGGCCAATATTGATTCACAAACATGATTGACAAAGTATGTTTTACTGGCCACACATTGTGTTATCAATTGATGATAACTTTTCAACCTTAATACCATTCAATCAATCTATAAATACTATACATAATAGATACTTTTTCAAAATGAATTTATGTTTGATAATTTTTTTCTATCATTTTGTTTGATTTTCTCCTCCTTTCATTGTCTGATGTATTTTTAATCAGTTTGTATTTTTCATCGACTGATGAATGTAACAACACAAGCCTTCCCAAACCATTACATTTAATGTTTTAAGGTTTGGATGTGTTCGGTGGAGGTTTCATGTGTTTTTAGTATAGGTTTGAGTTACAAGAGAGTTTCTATTGGAACTTTTCATCTATTATTGTTTACATGATGCTTAATAATGGTTCATGGCTTAGGAGGCAGGATTATTAATGGCTTGTATATGGGCATTGGGAGAACCCATGAGATGTATTACCTATCGTGTGAGTGGGGAATTCCTAATATGTATTAAATAATAAATGAGGTGATTCATTTTTTAGTGGAAGATGAAATTTTGTGAAAACACATGGTTTATATGTTGTGAAAATTTTACATGATATTAAAATAGCAAGATTACATTCTTTTTTGCGGGTGATTTGTTTCATTCATCTAGACCTCATTTAATCTTGTTCTAGCTGAACTATAATGCCTCACGGTGATCTTCAATCCTTCTCCCCTCGTATTTGATCTGTCGATTATGGTTGATCCCAATTGGTAATCCATGGTATGTTCATCCCTCTTTTCTAATTTTTTTATTTTTTTCTCTTGGAAATTCAATTTGGATGTGTTGTTTTGTTTTTGGGCGTTTCATTTCCCCCCTACAATGTCTATAATGTTTGGAAGGATTCATTGAGGTAGAAGAAGCCTCATTCCTATTTATTATGTGTCATTCAAGAGGGTTTTTCTTTTTTTATTAATGGGTTAGAGTAGTTATGACTTAATCAAATATAAATAACTGGTTAAATTAAAATTAAACGGTAAAATGGTTTGATACATGTGTTTCTATAGCTTCATTATTATTGTGATATTGTGATAGTTTTGGATAAATTATCTGCTAAAACTTGTGGCCTTTGGGAGCTTCATCTACAATAATTTGACATTTATTAATGAACCCCTGATGTGTGCTTTTTATGATATCACATTAAAATAGATATTTAGTAGATCATTATATTTTGATAATAAAATAGATTCCGAAGGTCATTGGATGTGTGATAAGTCTACTAAAATAATGTGAAATGTGATGAACATCCCCTTTGTAAATCAGTAAAGTGATCTTTGATGTGTTGTGTTTTGTTTTCATGTTTTGGAGAAATAAATAGTGGTTTTGATAGGGTGTAGGGAATATTTGTAATGTTTTCCATTATTTGGGGGGTGGTGAGGTGATAGTTGTTAGGTTTTTAATTTGGGGTGTTGATATGATGGTTTTGGCCATGTTATGGGGTTGGTAAGGTGGTGGTTAATTTAGATTTTCTTGGGGGGTGGTGAGGTAATGGTTGTTTGGATATGTATTTTGAGAAATGAGGTGATAATACAATTAGTATTATGAGATGTTTTTGATGTGTTATTGTGTTATGTTGGATTCCATATTTTTCATGGAATTAATGTTTTATAATGTTGACATGGTTGAGGGTAGTTTTGGTTAATGGGATGAAAATAATTAATGAATGAATAAACTATGGTTCCATGTGGATGATGCATAAAACTGAAATGAGCGGGATAGATATTGAATTGATTAGGAAAATAGGATGTTTCATGCAGTAGTGTCTAGTTATGCCTTTAGAGGTTGCAAAGAAAGTGGAAATGTTGTGAGTTGGTTAGTTTATTTATTGTGAACCCATATGTTGGGATTGTGTGTAGATATATTTCTATAATTTTATATTCATTGTTATTTCTATACATACGCCACCCATTTCATGAAATTTTTATGGACACCCATTCATTCACATGGGGGTGTCCTTACCAACAAACCAGGGTCAAGGATGGATGACATCATACCTAGACATTCCCATTATCTCTTACAAGAGATTTGATACACATGGGTTGTGATTGTTGAAAGACTATGAGTGAACTTATTGATGTACATTGAGTATTTTTGTGATATATAATGGTGCATGTGTCTTCGGGTGAGAAATGATGGCTCAGGTTACTTTAAGAAAGATTTGACGACCTAGGTGCTTTTAGTCGAGATGTGATATCACCAGGCCTGTGGGGCATCTTATGGTTGGGGCAATTCATGGTCTGGGGAGGGAACCGGGATGATTTCATTCATGTTAACGACAACTTACTATATATATATACAATTATGTAATTGATGGTATATGAGTTTTTAAGTGTTTTTGATGTGAGGGACTTGATTTGATTTGGTTTTGATGTTATGTGTTGTGAGATATTCATAAGAGATAGAAGCACAAGGACATAAACTATTAGGGCATGGGAACATATAATCAATGGGAAATAACTTTATTATACCGTTTATTGATATTCTTATTATTATGTTATTATATTTGGATTTTGTTATTTTTTTATCATGCCTCAGTGTGGATGGGTTTGATATTTTACCTATTTATGTGATGTATTATTCATGTTATTTTCTCATGGATGAATTGGATTTCTTATTTATCAAGTTCATGAGTGCATTTGGTTTTCCTATTGAGTATACTTATATAGTCACCCTTTGTATATATTCTGATTTTCTGATTTCTAGAGGGACTATGTGAACCATACTAGACATTACTAGATCAATCATTTGTATAGATGCAGTGTTGAAAATTTAGATTTACTTTTTGGTGTTGAATATTTTAATAATTTAACATGTATAATTTGTAATTATATATGCATTGTGTTGGACTCCTCATGTACTAATCATGTTTTAATGACCATAAATCCTATTCAACCTAGTTAAATCCTGTAAATTATATAAAATCATGTGTGTTATTATTTAAGTATTCTCATGCTTTAAGAAGAGCCTTTCATGATCGTAATTTCTCTATATTTAGTTTAATTACTTTATAATATGCTTGATTTACTTTTATAATATCCTATTTGACAAATGATTAAGTCTAATACATTCTATGATCATTATTGCTTAAGCCTAAATATAGATATTTTGAAAAGATTGAGACATCATGAGTCTGCCACTAGTCATTTTTTTTTTCTGGAAATGTAAATCAGACTCCGTGACAATTAGACACTGTGGTATTCAGACACCGTGAAGAAGACACCGTGAACAAGATACTGTGAATTAAACACTGTCTGTGATGCAGACACTGTGAAACATACACTGTGAAGCAGACACCATGAACAAGACACCGTGGGTAAGACCTCGTGAGCATGAGACACCCTGACTATGAGACACCATGACCAATTAGGACACTGTGTGAAGGAGACACCATTTCTATGACATATTGTGAAACCATTTCATAATATATTTTGTCCTCTTTCAATTTAAACTCTAATTGTCATATTTGATGATTTTAAAGCACTGACTTAATTAAGGATTCTTCAAAGATATATAATCAGACAATATGAGGTACGAGGTATAGAATACATTCAACATGTCATCCCCAACACATGCACTCCAAGATAAAAGAGTAGTGCAGCCAAGAAATAAGTGAAAGGTGGAAAATCATGTATAAAGTACAATAACAAAAAGAAAAAGTTGGTGGGCATGAACATGAGAATAATATAATTTCTTATGTAATTGCATCAAGAAACTCTACTCTACTGAAGAAAACATGAAGAGACTAGAATACTGAGAATATCCTCGCACTGTCGAACACCACAAAGAACAGAAGCCAAATCTATCTAAATTGTGACACACTGATTTCCAGTTGAGGACTCGAGTTCTGTATATGCTTCATCTCATAAGTCTAGAGCTGAAAATACCAAAACTTAGAACACTTATAAACCTATCTATGTCTTTCTACTATGTTATGTATATTTTATTAACATTCGAGTAGTGTGTTTATACGTATAGAATCACACTCTGTCTCCTGCATCAGTCTAAAGGACAAAAGATATCCTTACTCAAACTTTTTTATCCATGTGCTTACCCACTGATAATTTTGGAAGAGTCCCCTGTGTGGCCTGGTAATATGTACCCACGAAGAACTATGGAAGTGGTCCCTAGGTGGCCTGGTAATATTTACCCATAAATAAATGTGGAAGAGGTCCCTGTGTGGCCTGGACAGTCCTGTATACCGTTGTTTAATCCCGATCGAGGATGTGGATCAAGCTTATTTATATAAACTGTTTTGTGGAAAGTGATCACCAAGTGGATTGGATTATATATTATCTCGAGACTGAACCACTTGTTTTATATTAGCTATGCTGCTTAATTTAGTTTTCTCTATTTCACTACATTTCTATATAACACAGAAATCACTAAATTAACTTTGATAGTTAATCTTGGAAAAAAATTATAAGTGCATTGTCTTAGTAAAATTGATTAAAAAATAATATTAATAAACATTAATATCAATGAGAAATAATAAATCCTCTAAGAAGATATTTTAATAGTCAAACCTTTATAACCATATTACTTTGACTAAATAGGTTGTATTTAATATTAATGGGAAGTAATTTTAAGAATATTTTTTAATGAATATTTTTTACTCAATTCACCCTTCCCCTCTTGAGTAATTTACTTCAACCAACATTTGGTATCAAAGGATGTTTATTAGGACTCTATTTAATCTTATTCAACATAGATTGTAGTTGAACATTAAATATCTATAAAATTCTAATAACTCTAAATTTCTAGCTCTATAAACCTATTCTATTATTTTGGATAATAGATTTGAAGGTGATGAAACCAACAAAACACCATTCTTTAATGGAACCAGATGTACACAATGGAAAATTAAAATGAAAATGAATTTAGAGAGTATGAGTTTTGAAATTTTGTCTTCCATAATAGATTAATTTAAGATTCAATGTAATGATAGAATCAAATGGGATGAACCTACCAATTATTCCTACAATAACAATTGCAAATAAACGAATGCTTTATACTCCTTCTTTGGAGATGAGGAGTTCAATAGAATTTTTTCTTGTAAAACTACAAATGAAATTTAGGATACCCTGTCTGTCTCACTTGAAGGAACATATACTTTTAAAGAAATGAGTCTTAATACTTATACTATCAAATATAATAATTTTAAAATGAAACCTGATGAGCCTATTTTTTACATGTATCTTAGGATCAATGATATTTTCAACACAATTATCTTGGTTGGAAGAGAAGTCACCACCAAGGAACAAATCATTATAATTATTAGATGTCTACATGATAGATGGAGGGGAACATATATCTCTTTTAGAGAATCATGTGACATCAGCAAGATACTTGTAAAATAAATAATTGGGAAACTGATGATATATGAAGTAAAGTTGAAAGTCAAAAAGGAAGAAGAGGATGAAACAAAGAGGAAATCTATTGCATTCCAGACCACCACCTCTAAACACAACGACAAAGGGAAATTGGAAGCCTCTGTAGAAAGCTCTACTAGTAAACAATCATCACTTGACATTGATTAGAAGATGGATCAAGTAGCCAGATGTTTTAAATGATTTTACAATATGAATAACATTTTTCGAAAGACAAACTTCAAGGGAGAATTTGACCAAAAAAGAAATTGGAAGAATGCATAGAAAAGAAGTGACAAGGCTGCTGAAATTTTCTACAATGAATGTAAGTGAAAAGGACATATCAAAGCTGACATTCCAAATCTTCAACACAAAAAGTGATATGAGGAAAATAAAAAGAAGTATAGAATGTGAACGAAAGCAACCTGGAGTGCTTTTGAGGACAGTTCAAGCGACTCAAAAACATCACAAGATGAATAGGATAATAAAACCAATATGTGTTTTATGAGAAAAACATATGAGGTAACACTGGATTCTTCTATACATGATTCATACTATTTGGGAGATGATAGTGACTATGAGAACATGAATAATGAAGAAATTTTTGAATACTGTAACATGCTTGAAGAAACATTAAATGATCTGAAAGACAAATATAAGTCATTGAAGAAAAAAAATTCTCTTACTGTGAATATAAAATATGAACTCACAACTGAAAAAGTGAAAAATTCTCAACTGCATAATGAAAAAAAACGAATTAAAAATGACTAATAAGCAACGAATGACAATGAAAAGTTTAACAATGGGATGAATACCCTTACTCAAATTATAGGAAAATAGATTTCCCCTATATACAACACTGGCATTGGTTATCAACCTGGAAAAAGAAATCATGGAAGAAGAAATTTGTTTTCAAGATCTAAGACATATAGACTTACTCCCAGATTTGTACACAAGTCGACTAATTCAATTATTGATACATATTATGCTGTTTTATGTTTTTCTAGACCGAATAGTTATTAATTTTCAAATTCTTTACTAAATGATTATAGGAAACCTATGAGACAAATATGGGTTCCCAAATATCTTATTACTAATATTACTCGACCCAAACAAGTATGGGTAAAAAAATATGTTTTTTATTAATATATTTGTAGGAATGCTTCTTAAAGAGTTCATATAAAATTCTATGGTACTTGGATAGTGGATGTTCAAGGAACATGACAAAAATCTAATCTTTCTTCAATAACCTTATCAAAATAGATGGTGGACTTGTCACATTTGGTGACAATACCAATTGAAAGATAATTAGCCTTTGAAAAATCGCTAACTCTTACTCAGTTTTAATTTCTATAGTACTGTTTGATAATGGATTAAAATAAAATATGCTCAGTATCTCACAGTGATGTGATGATGAATTTCATGTACGATTTGAAAATGATTCTTACAATGTATTTAATTATAAATATGAATTAGTGTTTTCTTTCTTTGAGAAATGAAAATGTTTACTTAGTTAACTATGATTCCTTAGCTTCTGAAAATGCATTATGTTTAAGTGTATTTCATAAAGAGTCTTGGCTTTGGAATAGGAGACTAGGACACTATAATGTTAAATCGCTTTGAAATCTGACCAGACAAAGCTTAGTTAAATACTTACCCAAACATGAGTTTCCATATGACAATGTATTTAATCACTATCGAAATGGAATACAACACAATGTATCCTTGAAACCAGTGAAAGAAGTGTCAACTTATAAACCTCTCTAAAATGATCACATGGATTTATTTGGACTATCTAGGTTTTATTTCTTATATGGGAAGTACTATATTTATGTTCTTGTAGATGAATTTTTTAGATATACTTGGACATTATTTTTGGATCACAACTGTGAAGCCAGATATAATTTTTTTAAATATGCCTAGTATGTAGAAAAAATTATTGGACATAGAATTAAATCCTTAAGATGTGATCATGGTCATGAGTTTGAAATTCATGAGTTTGAATCCTTTTGATCACAAAATGGTTATAGACACATTTTTTCTCTCCTAGAACACCTCAAAAAAATGGATTTGTAGAATAAAGAAATAGAACCCTGCAAGGTATATCTAGAACAATGATTGGTTAATATGACCCGCCTATTTATTTTTGGGGTAAATCAGTCAATACAACATGCTTCATATTTAATAGAGTGTTGATCAGACCCATTCTTAAGAGGAATTCTTTTGAGTTCTGGAAAAATTTAAAACCCAAAGTTAACTACGTCAAATTTGTTGGTTTCAAAGTCTCTATTCTAAATACTAAGGAAAATTTTGACAAATTTGAATCCAAAAGTGATGAAGGTATATTTTTAGGATATTCCTTGTCTAGTAAAGCCTATAGAGTGTTTATTAATAGAACTAAATGTGTGGATGAATCTGTCCATGTGAAATTTGATGAAACATATCCACATGAGCCAAAAACCTCTCTAGAAAACCTTGAGGATGATGTATCAAATCAGAGCATCAATTAAACATCTTCCAACCCTACTATGAAAGAATATGTGAAAACATCAAGTTCTATAAATTCCCTATAATCAAGTCACAATGAACCTGTTCCTGCAGATGTACCTGAAATCACTAGTTCTTCCTTTACTAGAGTTGTTAAAACTCTTAAGAACCATCCTCAGATGTTTTTGTTGGACACCTAGACAAAGAAAAAAAAACTAGATCTTCTCTTAGAAATCAGGTTGAACATCAAATCTTCTTGTCATAACTTTAACCTAATAACATTACTGATTCTATTAGTGAAGAATCTTGGGTGATGAATGTGCAAGAAGAATATAATCAGTTTGAATAGAACAATGTTTGGAAACTTGTTGAAAGACTTAAAGACACATTCACCATAGGCACTAAAAGGGTGTTTAGAAATATGGTAGATGAAACTAGTAACATAGTTAGAAATAAGGCGAGAGTGGTTGAACAAGGCTATTGTCAAGAAGACGTAATTGACTATGAGGATACTTTTTCATCAGTAGCTAGACTTTAAGCCATCAGAATCCCGCTTGCCTATACTAAAAATTTGAATTTCAAACTATATCAAATGGATGTGTAAATTTCATTATTAAATGGGTATATTGGTGAGGTTGTTTTTGTTGAACCACCCCCCAGTTTTACAAACCCCCATTTTCCAAATAGTATTTTTAAATTCTCAAAAGCTTTAAATGTCTTAAAACAAGCTCCAGATGCCTGGTATGATAGATTATGTACTTTTATTATCTCCAAAGGTTTTTCAAAAGGAACAGCTAATCCTACCCTTTTTTTAAAACGAATTTCTAATGATGTTTTAGTTGTTAAAATCTTTGTAGATGACATAATTTTTTTATCTTCAAAAAATTATTTATGTGTAAATTCTTTTAAAATGATGCAAAACGAATTTGAAATGAGTTTAATGGTTGTAATAAATTTCATTCATGGATTTCAATTCATTCTTAATAATGATGAAATTACTTTAAATCAAAGAAAATATAGTAGAGATCTTCTAAAACGTTTTGGATTGGATTACACTCAAAGTACTAATACTCCCATGAGTACCACTTGTAAGTTGGATCTTGATGGAGATGAAAAATCTGTTGATCAAACCAATTACATAGGAATAATTGGATTCTTACGCTACTTGACTGCTAGTTGACCTGACATTATGTTTAGTGTGTGTATGTGTGCTCGTTTTCAAGAAAATCATAAGGAATATCATTTAAATGCTATAAAGAAAATTTTAAAATACCTCAAGAATAAAACCAATCTAGGAATGTACAATCCTAGAAGAAAATCATTTGAATTAGTTAGTTATTCCGATGCTGACTTTGATGAATCTATGTTAGATTAAAAAATCACCTCTGAAACATATCATTTTTTAGGAAATTCACTACTATCATGGTGTAGTAAGAAACAAAATTCATTTCTATTATCTAATGCAGAAGATGAATACATAGCTGCTGACAGTTTTTGTTCACAAATTTTGTGGATGAAACATACATTAGTAGATTATGGATATCAATTCAAGCATGTAACTATAATGTGTGATAACAAAAGTTCTATTAACTTCTCAAAAAACCATATTTCACATTATAGGACAAATCTTATTGACGTAAGACATCACTTTTTGAGAGATCATGATCAAATAAGTGATTTAACTTTGGAAATCAATGGCACTGAGTATCGGCTTGCTGATATATTTACCGAATCATTAAATTCTAAAAGAAGAGACAACATCATACATGGGTTAGGCATTATATATTTTAAGTAAATTTTATACTAGTTCATGTCTACTATCTCACCATGAAGTTCATGTTTACTGTCTCACTGTAAAGTTGACATTTACTATATCACTATAAATTTTATGTTTATTTTCTCACCGTAACACACAGTTACCGTCTCACCATAAAATTCATTCTCTATCTCACGGTAAAGACCTGATATAATTTCACCATAACGATTCTTTGGGTTTTTTAAATTTGAATAAAAAACCATATCACTGTAATTATCCCTTTCACCTTTTTGTTTTTCCCTCAATTTTACATTTGTGATGTTTGGTATTCCTAAATGATAAAATAATGGAAGTATCATTTTTCCTTCGTGTGAGCTTTCTTCTATTCACTCATTCGTAACCTCCCTTAAATCTTAAAACCCTTATCTCTCTATCAAACATTCATTGGATACCCAGGATGAAACTCCCATCATCGTCCACTCCTGAGAAATATAGTGCAAAGAGGAAGAAAATTGAACCCAAGCTAGCACACGAATGTCCTCTAAACCAAAATATAGTAAACAGAGTTGTCATACCGAAGAAAGATGTTTTCCATAAATATCTTCTATCAAGTAATTCTTTAGTTCTAAATTTTATAAAAGAGAAAGGATAGCTAGAGTGGTTTTTAATGGAAGATAGACCTATCCATCCTATGTTAGTGGATCAGTTTTATCAATATGTTCATCTCAGCTTGGAGTTCGAAGATTGATATGTTATGAGAAGATGGATCAATGGGTAGAAATATAGATTCTCTTCAAGGTTACGGGCTTCATGCCGTAGGATACCTCATGAAGGAATATCATAGGATTATCATATAGGACCTGCACCTTTAACCAAATTCATTGATCTAGAAGATTCTATTAAATCCATAACTGGAAGTGGAACCAAGAGGAGAGTCGTCGCTCCTGAACTAGATGGAGAATCAAGGCTTATGTTCACACACCAGAAAAGGTGATTTTTCAATTTTTAAATATCAGTATGTGTTTCTGATTCAACTTATGAAAAAATGGGAATAAGATAAACCCTATGAAGTATATCATTCACCATATGTTTGAACTGATCAAAGCCACTTCCATGTCAACCTCCATGTTTTACTCTCAGCTTATCTCAACCATGCTTCATGCCAAAGGTATGGTTAGACATAATGAGGAAGTTATAAAGGATTGTGAGTACTACTATTCAAAAGTCACTATCAAGAGGATGAAGATAAATTGGAACCCTTGGAAAAAGGCATGGGTATAAGACAATGATCGACATTATGAAAAAAATCATTCCTATGGAACATCCCTCAAGACCAAGAGATTTTTTTATTAGGGTTTGGAACTAGATTATGTTTTTGAGTATTATTATGATGAGGAAGAATTGGATGTTGTGCCTCCCTGGGAAACTATTTCTGTTGGGGAATACAGTACTCCTAACCCTCTAGTTTTAAGTGAAGAAGATGTCCCTGCAACTACCGAATATGTTATGCTGGAAGCCCAACCTGAGGCAGAAACAGAATCTGTTGCCAATGAAACTAATAAGAATGTCTTGGTTGAACCTATAGTGGAATATCTGCATGTTATGCAAGCAGATAACATTGAAGAAATCCATGTGGAACAATCTGTTCCTATGATAATCCCTTCATTTGACAAAAGGATGGAGATGGATTTTCAGTTTGAGAGATAGGAAATGGGAGAAGAACTATGAGATGAGTTTGTGGAATTAAATCAAGATCCTAAACCCCTCATCCCTGAGAGGGATGCAACTATTTATGGGGAGTGACCCCCAAATCTGGAATCCACTAAAGAACCAAAACTGATAGTTCCATGTCCTGTAAAAACACTATATATGTTCCCTAGTTTCTATGATGTGGTTGACTCTCAGCAAGTCTCATCAAAAGGCCCTGACCTTTCTACTATGTTCTAGCTGAAATCGGTCTCTAATATCTCTCCTTCAAAGAAACCTAAAACTGTATCAATCCATCTTTATAAACCTTCATCAGAACAACCATCCTTTTTTATTAAGGATGATCTAAGGGAATTTCGTGCTACCCTTTTTTATTATGTTGAAAACGTTCTGAATTATCAGCATGCTCTCTTGACACATATAAGTGAGGAAGATTCCAATTTCGTGTTGGGGAACGTTATCTAGGAAATACAACCCAAAATTATACTTGGGATTCAGAAAGAAAGAGTTGAGAATAGACTGCTTTGTGATGAAGTGAAGAATATGAGAGGTATGATTGAAGACATACAGAAAGAGATGCATTCAAGATCAGATCTTATTTCTCATCCTGTAGAACCTACTATTCCTCAAATCCCACAAAATGTAGTCTCTACGATTTGGCCACATTTATCATCCTTTTTTGAAAAGGTTTTATAAAGTAACAAACATATTGTGAAAGAGATGAGAGAGATTGTTGTAAATCTAAACAAACTCACTAATGAGTAAAATTATTTTCTTCAGAAAGTGCTAAATCAACTGAAATCTCTCACCATCGCAGTCAATACATCTAAAACCTATGGTAAATCCTTTCAACCCTCTTTAGATAGTGATCTACTTAGAATATTGGTCAAAGAAGATCTTCAAACTTTTCTAGTGTCTTCAATAAAGATTATCTCTCTACAGTTGTCATGAATAATGACTGAGTTCTTGACCTGGTCCTAATCCATTCTAAAATTTCTTCGGATTCTCAAAAAGATATTTCCAAGAAAGTGGATTTCTAATTCAACAGAATCTTCTTCAAGACTGACATGAATAATCACTTCATGTATCTTGTGGAAAATCTGTGGATCCCTCCTGTTACTCATGTTTTCAAGACCAATGCCCAAAAGCCCACATAGTTTACTCGATTTTTGGATATGTTAATGGAAAATAAGGATGATTTTGAAAAATACATGATATATAGGGGAGAGATCATTGTAGATTATGTCACACTTTTGAGGTCCTATCTTAATTTACAGAGTAAAACCATTTCTGCTCCTACGACTGCACCTATAAGGCCCAGTTTTCCAACTTTCACTTCTTCCCTCGCAACCACTACTATGTCTGTCAGCCAAGCTCTGATTCAGATTAGTACAATGATCCTTGATCAAAAACCGCCTCGATCTTCTACTTCCCATACTCTGGCTCCCTCTATTTTTGAAGACCTTATTTTACCTTATCTATGGACCAGATCACTACCTTCTTCTACCACTACATCAGATCATATGGCTTCCTCTTCTGCTAATGTGGATAAAGGAAAAGAGAAGACCATTCAGTGAAGAGGGAGAATGTTTACTACATTTTGATGGGAATCCTATTTTATTTGATTTACTCTTGGTAATTACACTCTCTTTTTCTAATACATTGTGCATGTTTCTTTTTTTTGTTCTTCTCTTATACTATCTTTTTTATATCCCCAAAGTGATAGAAATCCCTATATGTTAGACAGAAAACTCTATATCTATAGTTGAATGAATTATATAATTTAATATAGATGATTTTTTATCATAAAAAAGGGGGGTATTGTTGGACTCCTCTTGTACTTATCATGTTTTAATGATCACAAATCCTATCCAACCTGGTTAAATCTTATAAATTATATCAAATCATGTGTGTTATCATTTATGAATTCTCATGATTTAAGAATATCCATTCAAGATCTTAATTTCTCTTTATTCCATTTTATTACTTTATTCTACCCTTAATTTACTATTATAAAACCCTCTTTGACAAATGATTATGTCTAATCCATTATATGATAATCATTATTATGTATGAATATAGTTATTTTGAAAATTTTGAGACACCATGTATTTGCAACTAGTTATGTCTTTCTGGAAAATTAAATCAGACACTATGAAAAATATACACATTTACATGAAAACATTGTAAATTAGAAATCGTGAACAAGACACCATGAAGCAGACACGGTGAAGCTGACACTGTGAAGCTGACACCGTGAACCAGACACCATGAAGCAGACACCATGATAAATACACCGTTACATTCAGACACCGTGATGAATACACCCTGATGAAGACACCATGAACAAGACATAGTGAACAAGACCCCGTGACCCTGACACATCGTGACTACTAGACATCGTGACCAATCCAGACACCATGTAAAGGAGACACCACATCCATTAAATAATGTTACACCATTTCCTAATATATTTTGTCATCTTTTAATTTAATATATAACATTCATATTTGAAGATTTTAATGCACAGAAATAATTAATGTTTATTTGTAGAAAAATAAATGGACAGTATGATTACGAGGTGCAGAAACATTCAACCAGTCCGCCCCAACACATGCACTCCAAGATAAAAGAGTATTGTGACCAAGAAACAATTTACGCGAGAAAAAGATTGTATCAAGTTGCACGAAAAAAAGAACAAGCTGGTGTGAATAAACGTGAGAATAATAACATTTTGGAGAATTGGCTCATGCAACTCGGTTCTGCTAAATAACACACAATGCATAATTGAATCTCGGGAACATGTTCTAGCTGTATAACACCCCAAATAACACAAGCTGAATCCATCTAACTGGTGACAACCTATTTTCCAGACGAGGACTCATGTTCTGCATTTGCTTCATCTCAGAAGTCAAGATCTGCTAAGACCAACACTCGGAGCACTTCTAAAACAATCTCAATATTTCATCTCTGTTGTGTATCTTTTGGTAACTTTTTAGTACAGAGTATATCTTTATTGAAACACACTTTTTCTCCTGCATAAAACTGAAGGATACAAGATAACCTTACTCAATACTATTTTTATTCTTGTGTTTACCCACTCATAAGGGTGGAAAAGGTCCCTATGTGTCCGGGTAATCTATACCCACGAAGAACTATGGAAGAGGTCCCTGTGTGGAATGGTAATATGTACCCATGAAGAGCAGTGGAAGAGGTCCCTGTGTGGCATGGACAATCATGTGTACTATTCTTTAACCTTGATATAGGGTGTGGATCATGTTTATTTATATAAACTATTTGGTGGAAGGTTATCACCATGTGTAGTGGATTAGGTCTTAGCTTTAGACTGAACAACTTGTTTGATATCCACTGTGCTACTTAATTTAGTTTTCTCTATCTTACTGATTTTTTATATATCTCTGAAATCACTAAATTCACATTGAATTTTAATCTTGGAAATAATTTATATGTGATCTATCTTAGTAAAATAATTTTAAAAGTAATTTTAATAACCATTATGTTTACTGATAAATCTTCTAAGAATTTATTTAAATAGTCAAATGTTTAGAACCATATTACTTTGATTAACTGGGATGTATTTATCTTTAACAGGAAGTCTTTTTATGAATATATTTTTCAGAAATTTTTTTAGTTACTCAATTCAACCCTCCCCTCTTGAGTAATCTACTCCGACCAACAAATAGTGAAATGGTTCTAATAACACCCTGATCATGCGCTTCTGGATTTGGTGAAAAAACTTGTGATGTAATAATTTTAATTAATATATTTTTATGAAAAGGAACTAAAATGTTACAAAAAAAATTACACAAATGAGGAACTTTTCCAATCTACAGTTTGGAGTATTAGAAAAACATTACAAATTAACTAAACCTTATTGAAAAAACGAATGAAAATACATCACATGTTCTCACACCATAAGTGAAACGAACAACTTTGGGAAACTCTATTGAACCTCTATCAAATAATTTTAAACAAGGGAGAGCATTAAATATTCATAGTAATGGGTTTTAAAATCATTGATACACACATTTAAAATTATTATTTAAAATGTACTTTTTAAAATATCTTTTTGAGAACAATTTAAATTACATAGACTTTAGAAATACTATATCACTTTTGAAAACAATAACTGTCAAAATTGTTGTAATCATATTCTAGTGTTTTCCTGAAAACAATATGAATGATTTAGAAAAACACACTTTTGAGGCTAATTGAAACATTCAAGGATATCATGGGCCTACCCACTTAGAGAGGAATTTGTTCACTCCCAATTTCCCTTCCAAATTTACAACGTTCACGTGCTGTATTTTTCGAAAAACATTTTATGTTTTCTTTACTTATACAACATTTTAGGAGTTTTATTTTGGAAAACATGTCACTGTATTAAAAAACACATTAAAATATTTATTTATATATAAGAATGTAGATTTATAAATATATTAACTTTTATTTCATGTCACTTTTGAGGTTGGTTACAACCAAAACTCAAGCCATAATCCTTTACATGTACTGTCTAATAATTCAAGCCTCCTTTCATTTAATATATATTTATTCATATAAATAGTTGATCATAATACATAATTATATTTTTCCCATAACATTATAAATAAAAAACATAAATATCACACTTCAATTGTGGAAGAGATTCATGTTCTTAATAATATCATAACTAAACATTAAAATTTAATTTTAAAACAAGAATTTATTATGAATAAAAAATATATCGATGTTATGTATAACCCATGGCCATGTTTATATATATATATGATACACCCTTAGTTTTAATTTATCATGATGAAATGACAAGAATTGTATTAGAAACATGAAAATAAAAATTATAACATATCAAAAAAAATTTATCCTTATATACGTATACCTTGAATTTAAATTCTATATTGAAGAACTTAGTGTTTTACATATATATATATATATATGACATGGAATTTATAATACTTTTAATTTCATAATAATTCATGGTTAATGAAGTATTTTATAGATAAAAATATAAATTTTTTATGTGAGTTAAAACATTTTTTTGAAATACCTAAATATTATAATTTTAATAAGAATATAAATGACCACAAGTTACAATATATAAATATATAAATCATATCCCTAGGGACTTAATAATATATTGGGAAGTTAATATAAAATTATATGTTTCATTTTAATTTTCATAAAACATAAATAATTTTTTTTTCTCTTACAAAATTTATAATAAATTTGAAAATAATTCTTCATAAAGAAATTCTGTACACCAAAAATAAAATCCCCCTTATTTTAATTATAGTAGAAAAAAAGTAGTAAAATGTTAAGGAAAAATATATTTTCACTTACATTTATTTATTCTGAAGAATACATAAAATATATATAACAAATATTTATACATACATGCGTATAAATCAGTATATATATATACAAATGAAAAAAAATTATAACTTACTAAATTTAATAAAAACAAGAACTAAAATTATATTTGATACACCCTTACATAATCCTACATAGTATGATAGAAATTCTTATTTATATACATACACGCACGCACACCCAGACACACACAAACACACACACACACACATAGACATATATATCTGTATATGTATATGTATCTGTCTTATTAAAGTAAACATAAGTTTATATAAATAAATAAAACATCCCTTAACATTTTTGAGAAGTACAGTCAAAATTTTTTAGGATAATTAATTGAACAATATCATTCAATAATTTAACAAATCTAAAGAACAAAAAACTGAATCTAAATTTAATTACACCCTTACTTGAATTTTAGTAGTAAAATGCAAGGGAGTTCCTCATCCTAATATATCCAATCGAGCTCCCACCAGACATACATACTATGATATTAATTTATTTTCATAGAATTTTGAGGGTCTTCTACATCAGACACTATAATAATATGGATTTCCCATTGTATTTTGGTCAAAGTCCCAAGTAATTTTATATCCATTTCTTACATTCCTTATAAAACAATATATTGAAATTAATTTATTTCCTATATGTGAACTAGAGACAAACATGCTAAGAAAGCTGAACTATGAAGATGAAATAATAAATGTAATTTAAAAAAATCCATTCATTAGATGAACAGACTCATCCATAGAATGTAAATAGTTAATATGGGCATATTCAACATACAATTTCAACCATAATAGAAACTGAAGACAATTGGATTCAATGTAGTAAACCAGAAGTGACGCAGTACACAATAGACAACCATTTCAATAATGAAAATTGAATTCCGTCGAATAAATTATGAAAAGGGGTTGAAATATTTTTTATTAAAATACTATACAATTAAAATTATTCAAGGGATAATAGTTAATGAAATGGATATGAAAAGATGAACACTCCAATGAAAATGATAAAATAAAAATTGACAAACATTATTGTTAAAATAAAATCAGAAACCTGGAATCTAAAGAAACCTAACTCACATAGATCGAAGACCAAAGGAAAAAAAATAAATCCTGCTAGAAATCCTCATATCTAAAATCTTGTGTGAAATAGAAACCCTAACAGAAAACTGGCTACTCGACTTCAGATATCAAATGCTTTGGATAGAAACATCCACCATCGCTCTATTCACCTCCGTCAGATCCCCCATTGTGGATTGACCTTGCCTTACTCTAATCCTAAACTACTAGACTCGAAACTCCTATGTCATGAACCCTTCCTACTATGTAACACCTTCATAAAGTCACCTCCCCTATTCACTATTCCTTATTTTTTTATTTGGTTATTATTATTATTATATAATCGTTTTTAGAAATATTCTTTATATAGATGTTAACATAATATATGCATAATATTATAAGTTTAAATTTTACAATAATTTTTCATAAATTTCTGGTTAAAGAAAATAATTTTATAATATAATCATATTTTATAAAATTATAGATGATTTTATTAATACACATATTAAAAAACTATTAATATGAATATTCAATATTTATTTTAAATAGTTATAATATATAATTATACATTAAAAATCAGAAGAATAAATAAAATTATATATTTATAATTTTTGTTTCAAAGTTAATGATCATAATTTCATATATATATATATACAGATATATATATTCGAAAGAAAAATTTTATAAAACCAAATTTATTATATTATTAATTAAGTCATATTAAATAAATTATTAATATAATTAGTATTAAAATAAAAATAAAAATACTTAATATACTCTTAACACAATTTAGCATTTTAATATATAAATCAAAATAATTATAAAAGTCAATATATATACATAAATATTTTATCAAATAAAATATTCTATTAAAAAATAAAAATAATGTTTATTTTTTTAAATATTAATTGAAAGTAAATATGAAAACTGTAAATAAAAAGTATAATTAAATATATGTATCAAATTAATTACAACACATAATTTCATTTAATAATTATAAAGAAAATTGTCTTCAATATAATATTAGTCAGTTTTAACTATAAATAAATTCATTTAAAAAATTATATTTTTAATAAAACTATGATTTTAATTACTGAACTATTACAGTTTTGGATTATTTTATTTAATATCATAGAGTTTTTTTTCTGAATTGCATATCTTATCACCCGATACAATATTATTATATATGGTAGTTCCTATCAAATCATGATATTTTTGTAATCTTATTTCTAGTCACCAACCCAAGGTCAATGAGAGGAAGGACTGAAGGGTCATTATCTCTCACCCATCATTACGTTATCTTTAGTAGGATGTGGTCATGAAAGACTAGTATTTGAGGTTTTGGTTGAAATATGTGATTGATTTTGGATTTAGGAATAATGAGGATTTCATGAGTTGGTATGTAAACCATTCCAGTTGACCTAGGAGCATGACATATGATGGGGAGACATGCTATGATAAGGGATTTTAGGGCCTCCTATGATCTAAAGAATAGATTTTGATAATATTGAAAGGCCATTTTATGTTGATCTATTTACAAGTTATAGAACATGGAGAGATACATTCATGATGATGACTTGTGTTCCTATTTCAGTTGGGTTATGTTGGGAAGGATAAAATGAATAAAATTAATTAGAATCTATCGAAACAAAATCCTATACTACTGTCGCTTGAGGATTCTTTTTTGGATGCAGTGGATGAAATGGACATGGCAAAGTTCATGGTGAGGTGTTTGGTTTTCTAGTAGGTAACAAGTGAGCATCATATTTGTATAGGTTTATTGAATCCTTTGGATATTATTCAGTTAAAATGGGACTTATTCCCTATTGATATCGTCATTGGGTTACCCCGTGTTTAGTGATTATATGATATTATCTGGTTGATAATGAATCAATGGATGAAATCATAAATATTTATAGTGATTAATATGTTCTTGGGTGTGTATGATTTAAATAAGAGGTATTGGAATGTGGTGGTGTAGTTCAATGGATTTTTACCTTCCATTGTCTTGGATATGGATTCATTTATTATCACGGTATTTTGGATGGGATTAACATATGATTTTGATGTCATTTAAAAATTAGAACTAATTTCCTCCTTCAAAAGAATGGGAAGAAAGAGCTAACTATCCTAATGTGGGAGGTTATATTGTTGGCATGCATGATGGAATTTTGTTGATCATGGGAATAAAGTGTTTCTTTGGTTGATATTAATTTCACCAATATATATCACTCTTTAATTTGTATGGACCTATTTGCGGCATTGTATGGGTGGCTATGAAATTCTCTATTATGTTGGATAGAGGGATCAGATACAGTATTTCTTTATCTTTATGTGGTGCAGAATATTAAATAGAATGATAAATTGGTTTGAAATTGGACTAAAGCATAACTCGATTGGAATAAGACTTATGTCTATCATAGTAAGAGACCCTTTAAGAGTGTTGTTGGGAAACATATATTCTTCAAATTTCCTCTTCGACATTTTTAGTGGAGTTTTGGTAGAGGGAGTATGATTTTTCCTATGTATGATGCGCCCTTCGAGGTGTTAGAGTGAGTTGGTGGGGGTGATGTATTAGCTTGAGTTTCCACCATTGATGGTGATGATACAAGAAGTCTTCCAAATCTATCATATTTTTCAGTATCTTAATGGTGAACCACATGAAATTTACTAGGGATAGTTTGATATAAAGGATGAGATGAAATTCATTCAGTGGCCACTTGAGATCCAGGAGGTACTAGAGAAGGCAGTATATGGGAAGACCTCCCCATAGTTTATATGTTGCTGAGGTATGGGGTCCTATAAGAGATTACATGGGAGTTAAACACACAGATGTGTTCCCTGTATCTATATTTTTTTATTTTTTTATTTCTATTTGTTTCTTTGTACTGTGTTTTTTTGGATCCTTATACTTTATGAGAAGTTTGGTTTTCTAGATATTTTATGTGAAATAAATTCATTAAATATGATAACAAGAGGACCCAATTAAAAATATATACACATTAACTATCATATGATTAAAATCATGCAGGTGTGTCAAGTCCACCGAGAGTGGAAAATATCTTGGCCTAGAGGTTGAAAATTCCTTAATTCATATGTTCAAGGTTGTTCAATATTTGGTTGCAGTAGTTTTTATTTAGGATGGGTGGACTATTGATGGTTTTTCTGGTGGATGTTTAGTGATGTTGTTTTGTGAGTTGTTTTATAGAAATTTTTTTAGTGTATAGTTTGTGGTAGTGTTTATATTACGGAAAGATCCTTTAGAGGCTTCTCATGGGGTGGGTTTTCATACCCCTTCCCTTTTTGGATTGGTTTTAGATTATTGAGGGAGAGTATCATTTTATAATTATCTAATATATTGAACCATTCCTTCCCTACCCATCCCTTTTATAGTTTTTGTGGTTGGAGGATTTAAGGGGATGTTCCAAGAGTTTTTATGGAGGATGGATTTGCATCAGAGTAGTTGTAAGAAGTTAACATCATATATTATTTATATGACATGTCATTGTTTTTTCATGGCTTACATATGGACTAAGGGAGAAATTTTGTTATGGATGACACCTTCTGTAATTAAAATACATTATTTATATTAAATTATGGTCAATGTTTTTTTATGTGAATGCTTAGTTTTTTCCAAAAACAATAGTTTACACGATGTGAATCAGGTGGGATTGTAGGTTTTTTGTTCTTTTTGTAAGATGATTCGTTTCAATTAATATCACCTCATTCCATATCATTCTAATCAAACCCTATAAAAACTAAGCATATATTACCACCTTCTACTCACAATTATGATCTATTGGTTCTAGCTGATCCCCAATGGTGATATATGAAGAGTTTCCCCCTCTATTCCATGGTTATTATGTTGTTGTTCTCTGGGGGATCTATTGTGGTGATTGTGTTCTGTTGGGGTGGGGGGGGGGGGTATGAAGTATGATGGATCATTGATTCGAAGTATATTGATATAATGTTTCCCATTTGTGTTTGTAGTTTTTTGGGGTATCTTCCATTCCTTACACTGCACATCAGGTTGCAAAGTTTCTTTATGTAAGAGAATCCCTTATTTCTCTTTATCATGTATCATACTTGATGGGGTTTCTTTTTTTATCTATGGGTTATGGTTGTGATATCTTAATAATTGTTAATTTATTTTCTAAATTGAAATTAAATGTTAAGTGGGTTTTGTTTACATTTTTTAGAGTATTTTTATTATTCCAATATTCTAATTGTATGGGAAGAATTCCCAAATGAAACTTGTAGAAATTGTGGGTTTTTTGGGATGATTTAACTTGTGTCATGGATCCCTTGATTTTTGGTTGTTGTGATGTCACCCTAAAATGTAAATTGGCCAACCACATATATCTGATTAATGAAATGGTATCCCAATATTATGGATTGCTGGATAAAACCCCTTGAATAAGTATAAATGTGACGAAAAAACCCTTCGTAAATATCAAAAAATGATCTTTGAATGAACAAATGATAGTTACAAGTGGTTTATTATTAATAAGTTAATAAATGGAATTTATAATAGAGTTGGTTTGGAATATTGAATGTTGCATGTGGTGGTGTGTTCTTATAAATTTAGTGGTGGCATCGAAAGAGTAAATGTTTTGAGTGGGTTAGTTTTTCATTATGAACACATAGGTTGGGATTTTGTGTGGACATATTTATATAATGAAATATTCTTTATCATTTCTATACAAATGATACATTCTTTGTATAGTTTGTTCTGACACCCATGTATTCACAAATGGGGTATCTTTCCAAAAATCATTATAAGGTGGATGGAAGGATGGATACCCACTCTCCCATTCTCTCTCTTCTCAGTATGTTGATGGCACTAGCTATGATTGTTAGAGGTCCTTTATTTCACTAGTTGATGGTCTAAGTATCATCAGTATATATGAGATAGCCTATATTTCATCAGGCGAGATGTGATGCCCCATGTGTTTTATGGTGATATTTCATATGCGCATGATTGTGGGTTGATAAATGGTGTGTTTCATTTATTATTGGAGGATTGAATGAGGCTGATGTCCTCCTTGTTCATAATACCCTACTACTATGTTTCTGGTTTTGAAGTGATGAACCATGTGTTTTTGGGAAATACAAAATATTATGGCCCAACTATATTTGAAAATGATGTGAAGTGATGGTGATTTAGGGGTAGTGTCCTAGGATTCCTTGAGAGTGTTGTGGTGTGACCATGCTTTTGGGGCAGTTTGAATGATATTACGAAGAAATGTGATCACTAGGACGTATGACGTTGGTGTGCGATATAAGAAAATCATTGTGAAATAGGTATGGGGTACCCATGATCGATATACCAATTATTATGTGATTATATTTGTCATGCGTTGTTTGGTGAGAATGATTTGATGAGTTTGGAATGGATAGATGATCTGATATTTCTTGTTTCATTATATTTTTTCATTATGAGTGAATTACAATTATTATTTAACATGTTCATGAAATATTTTAGTTTTACTACATTTTCATGCCCACAAAACAAACATAAACTGATTTGTAGGTTTCCATGAGGAATATGTGTACCTTGTTGGACATTACTAGATCAAAACTACAGATTGATGATGTGTCACAACTTTAGATTTACTTTGGGGTATTTAATTTTTTTAGAAATTTATCTGTATCAATTATATTAATCATTAATTATGATATTTTTTGGTTTATTTTATATTATTTCATTAAGATTCTTGTGAATGTTTCATTTTATATCCAAATTATATATTATTATAGAAGGTATTCCCCCAATATCATGATATTTTTATACCCTTGGTAATAGTCACAAACCCTAGGCCTATTAAGGGTTGTACTCAAGAGTAATTATATATTTACCTTAATTAAAATATTTTTGTCTAGAGGGGGTCTTGAAACAGATTGTTAGTTTATCCTGGTTATGTGTTTATTGGTCAATTCTCATTATTGAAGATTTTCAATTCTTGATCGAGAATCATGATCACAAATGAATTTTGATTATGTCAGGTTTTTTGATGATATTTGAATACTATAAATGGCTCTTGATAAAAAGAAGTCTATTATTTATATCCCACTTGAATGATAAAACCCATAAAACATAATGAGACATAAATTTTAGATATTTGGGAATGTTTTTTGAGAGAATTTAGAGTGTGAACTATTTTAAATTAAATAAATAATAGACGAACTAGTTGAACCAATTTGTATGGCCATTGAGCCATTTTTTTCATCTCTTAAATTTTCATTCATTACTTCTTGTTTCTCTTGTTTTATTTTCTAAGAGTTTAAGAAATTACGGTTGATTCAATTACTTCTTAAAATGACTTATAAATAGAATATATATTAAATAATAATTAAAAACATTGTAGATAATAGCCTTAAATGTAGTCTCATTGGGAGACTACCCTAGTTTCTTCTATATTGGATTAGTTCAGATATAAATATAATAAATAATGTTTAAATGACTAAATAGACATTCATCAATTCAAATCATTTCTATCGACTATACCAAGGTGTTTTAGGGAGAAAATTATTAACTGGACAACATAAAAAACTATAAAAAAGAATATGAACAAATGGAATATGACCGAGCATTATAAATTAATGATAGATATTTTTACTATAATACTAGAAAATTTAAAGACATTAAAAGAAAAGAATTGAAAAAAAAATTAGTATAACATAGTAGATAAAAAAATCTATAAGTATTGAAAAAATTATTCATTGAACTATATATATTTTCACAATTTTTCCCTTATTTCATTGGATGATAGTTTAGTTTTAAAAATTTCAAGGATGAAATACAAAATGGTGGGGATAAACACTTTAATCATTCACATCCCGATTTGATTGATTTTCCTTGTCCATTAAGGTACAAAAAGGGCAACAAATGATTTTTTGGTGTATTTTGATCCTATGAAACTTAATTTTATAGATTTATTTTTATATGAAATTTTAACAAAATCCCTTTACCCTAACATTGTAGAAGTGAAAGCCACTTCACTGGGCCCTAGAATTTTTAAAGTGTTGTTTAGAATAATGTATAATGTATACAATGAAAAATAATTATAAGGTTCCCTATTTGAAGATAAGCCTAATTTGTTCTATCATATAATGGTTTCCTATGTAGAACGATCCAAAAAAGATGAAGGAGATATTCTTCATGAATATTTACATTTCTAATGCAAATTAGTATTGAAGTTTTTCTGTGCTATGTTAATTTTCCCATATAGTTTTCCTTAGGCTATATTATACAAAATAATCTGGATATATAATTTTGAGATTTCATTTCATATATATTTTACTATAATATCTCCAATAATTTATATTAATTTAATATATAATTAACATTTAATGATCATATTTTCTATTATTTCATTTTTTAAATTTCTCTTGCACTTCATGGTCGAAACATTTTCAATTGGAATGTGTTCATTATTGAATGATAATTGTTAATATAGTTTGGTTAGGGGTTGAAATTTAATTTTCATTATTTATGTAACACAATTATTGACAGAAAACTATCAACATATTGGGAGATCAATTTAATCTTGGTGCTCAGAAATCATTGAGCACATCAACTAGAACATAGTGAATGACATATAAAAATGATATTCTTATTTATTGACATTACATTTTTATCTATCATAATTTCATACATTGAGATCTTAATTCATTAAATGAGGGCGTTTGTAGCAAATAATTTCACTTGATTAAGTGTATTTGGTCTATTAGACCTACTATATTTTTCATCCCCTCTCTATATTATCCTTTTCTATTTGTATTGTTGTTTTTTACACATTCTTCCATTATTCCCTAAATCATAGTAATTTATTAGCCTTTTTTTTGTTTTCATAAATTTTTTTATTTTATAAAAACATAAGTACCCTTAGAAAAATTATTAAAATAATAATAAATCAAATTAATCATTATATATTTACACTTAGAGAGAAATATCACTAGGCTAACACTATGGTTGATGCTATATTGTAGCCCTAAGGTTATTAATTTTGAATGCGGAAAAAAGTGACTAAAAATACCTCAATTTCAATTGGTTTTATTTTCATGGAAATGTGATGTTAAAAATAATCTACAAGTTGAAGGGACGTGGGATACCACCTTGAATCCTTAAAATCTTGTTTAATTTTATTTTAGAATAATTCTATATTCATTTTATCATCAATACAACCTCATTTATAAGAAACATAAATTTATCCAAATATTATTTATCCTTATAATTAATGGGTGTATTTGGATTTATGAAAAGCAGAAGAAAGCTTTTAATTCCTAGAGTTTTTATGTTTACAATTCAAATCATTTACATGCTTTCAATTTATAAATGTTACTGTTGTTTGGGAATTGACATTTTTTTAAGAAGTGATGAAATGAAAGTAATTATTATTTCTAAAAATAGTCTTTTAGAATTTTAATTACAACTTTTAAATGGTTTATATGGTGTTTATTTAAATTTCAGTTCACGTTGAATATAATATATGATGTGGAAATTGTTTTCTACACACTTATTTGAACATAAACTAGTTTAAATATTTTATTCATGAAGTAAATTTTTAATGTTGTTTAATGTTATTAAAACAATATTAAATTATCAATTTTGTTATTTACATTTCATGTGTCAAAGCATCATTTATCGTTTTCATAACCCTAAAAACATAATTTTTTTTCTACTTATTTTTTCAAATCTATTAGAACTTTATATTTAAATACATATGTTTTATATACTAAATTTTACATTGAATTCAATGTTGTGCATGAGTGTGGGGGATAGTGTATTTAAATGTTCTAATCTATACCATAGTGTGATCTGATGAATGATTCTAATTTTTTTAGTTTTTGATTGTTTATCAAGTTAGAATAACTTTATTAGTGGATTTAATTTTTTTGAAGATTGAATGTTTTTTTAATTTGAGGAGTTTAATTAATTATTAACCCAGGGATATAGTTTTCTAAAACAATTATAGCGCCCTCTTGAAAAGTAGTTGAATTTATCAAATAATATTTGTTAATGTTATACAATTAGCATTTCCTCTAAATTTGTTAAATTGTATTATACCTAATATGGTATAAATTTAATTGAATTACCAAATGAAAATCATAATCCATGTTGAAATTTTTCTTTTATTCTTAATGTTTCAAGATTTGATATTTATAATCCTTTTCATTTTTATGTTCTTTCATCCAAATAGTGTGTATAAATTATTATTTTTAATAATTTATATGAGTATATTCTTCTTTAGGTAAAGAGAAGTTTGGATGTTCAGTTGAATGTAATTTTTAATGGGTTTAATATGAATTCCAATTTCTATGGTCAATCATTTATTGTAAAAAAAGAATCAAGTTTTCAATAAAAAATAAATCCATTGGACTTAACTATCCAGTGATGTAACTGAGATTTAGAAGAACCATATATGAAACTAAATCACCATCGAATTAAGGAGATGTTGGATTTTAATATGAGTATGATATATTTTAGGATGATGATTATTGACTGATTTCTGAATTTTTATGATGCATTATAATGAAGAATTGTGTCACTTCCACTTATGATGTCGATTGATATCATGATGTTGAATGGTTAAATTTGACACTGGTGGAAACTCCACTGAAGAATAATATTATGTGCTAGTAGTATCCTGATAAAGATGATGTAGCAACAACTAGATTTATATTGAAATCATTTACGCCACCAATAATAAAGATCAACCATTGTTATTAAATACCTATATTGTCGATGGAAGTCATAATTATTATGAACTGAGCCTCACCACATTAAAACATATGATTTCTATAAGGAAACTCTAGACCGATAATCATTTTGGAAAAGCGTCATTTGAAAAAAAATTGAGGATGAGCTATAGGATGGAATCGTGATGAAGGGGGTCTGAGCAAGATGGGGATGTTGAATGGGACCCAATATTTCATATGAGTTCTTATAATATCGATTTTTTAAAAATTATAAGTCACTATTTTTGTGTTTTTCAACCAAAACAATGTGCTTTTCTAAATGTTTCATTGAATCAAAAGAACTCACTGCTAATAAATCATATAGTTTACATTTTATAATATTCAATGACATCTGTGTGTTATTCAATGAGTATCATCAGTGTATCATTGAATCATGTTTATGGGAAAGGGGTAATTATAATAGTGGTGTTACAAGAATTTTTTTCTTGTAAATTCATCCCCAAAAATATATTTATTAACTATTTATTTAGTTTTTCAATTTGTTGGGTTTATATAAACCTAGTAAATGAGATGTGTTTGGATTGGATTTTAGTGATAATATATCACAATGAAGAGCTTGGTCTCATCTAAATATAGTTAATTAGAAAAATCAATTAGCTTGAGGTTACATAAGATATATGAAGATTCCAACTGGACAATGTTTAAAATCATTTACAGGGAATTTTCTTGTGTTTCATGGTTTTATAATTTAGTTAAATATTTTTAGTAGCATATATTTTTATATGTAATAACTAAAATGATAGTGCAATGAATGTATGTTGATAAATTTTTTCTTAAAATTAATATTCCACCAAAGGTTTCCAGTATCATAGGCTATGACCTCAAAAAAATAATCTATCTAAAAATTAACAAAGAGAGGTTGTAATTATGGTAATCAATGATAGAGAGAGAACAAAATAGGAAATGACCTACAATAATAACACATTTTTATATCAACTAGAGTGGAGGGATATAGTGATGTGTTGGGAGATATTCCATCAAGATTGATGAACTGTTTCAAACTGTAAGACATAAATATTGAAGGCCAATCACATTTCATAGTAAATATTAGATGATTATTTTTGTGTTCATAACATATTGTTTATGTTAGTTATTATGTTTTTAGATTAAATCATTTCATTAAATCCATAAATTGTCTCAAAAAGTTTAACTATTTAATAATTGAGTGAGTTTTGATAATTTATCCTCCATTGTTTTGATTCATTTTCTATTCTAATACTTTAACAATACATTTCTGATCATCTTATTTCTTTTGGTAGTCGACTATTATGTCAATCGAGTTAAGAGTTCATTGATCGATTCTCATTGTTGATCCTTCTCAGTTCTTAATTGAGAATTGAGAGTAAAATGTATTTTTTATTCTATGGTGGTATTTGATGATTATTGAATATTTTGACTATATCTTGATAAAAGGAGGTTTGATATTAATATATCATTCATTGGATTCATCTACACAAACATAAAGATACACACAACTTAAGAATTTTAAACTGTTCATTGAGAGAATTTATGGATTGAATTTTATAAATGAACTGAAGAATTGATAAATGGGTAGAATCACATGGGAATGAAAATGAACTAATTTTTACTCATCTAAACATTATTCACTATTACTTGTTTATAAATATTTTATTTTCAAACGGTTTAGAAAATTAGAGTTTATTCATTTTCCACCGTAAAAATTAGAAGATCCCATATTCTTCCTTAAGGTGATTTTTTGTTTAGGCTTAAGTATAAGTCTATAATTTTTATTAAATAAGTTTTTATTAAGTCCATGATGAATCTTGGGGGTATTCCAGGGGTTTGTGGCATGAAATAGGAAGAAAATGAGATTTTTGGGAATGTTTCACTGTTTATAAACATTTTGGGTAAACTGCGCTGAGCATCCAAGGTTACTATACTACCCTAGATAGAGGACTATCCACCGTTGGAACATAGTTAAGATAACCATAAAAAATTCCAAGATAACTGTGCGACCCTACTTTTCATAGAATGTTTTATGCGAGCTGTCTGTTCATAGTTTAGAAAACCATGGAGGTATACCGTGTGGCCTAGTAATGATGAGAAATTTACAAAAAAACCATTCTGATATTTTAAACATCACTTAGGATTATCCTCTTTTTCACCTCCCATAACCCTAGCGAGGTTCTTGGATGAACTAATCCTCCAAATAAACTTTTTTTACTTCGATTTGTAACCTTGTTGGTTATAGATCAAAGATCCTGGTAAGTCTATTCTTCTCATTGGTTCATATTCTCGAATATTGTATTCATCTTTCAACCATCTCCATCCGAATCTCTATATATTTTATTTTCTAGTGATAGATGATTTTACGATTGAAGGGCCAATGAAATATGGATCTAAGGCTTTGATTGAGGGAGAATTTGTCAATAGAGTCAAGTTAGCCGGTCTATAATTTATATACCATTTTTTGTTTGAGATTTTTTCATGATTGGGTTTATTTCATTGTTACCCCTTATGCTGATTTTTAGCCTTGTATGAGATTTGGTTATTTGGGTATCGAAATGATTATTTGGTCCCATCATGGACCCTCTGGGATGCGTCAAGGAATAATATTACATTTTATGTCCACCCATGGGGAATACAATGATTTACAATCCTATGATTTGAAAAGTTCACGAGCAGAGTTGATGTGTAATAACATGGAGCCCTTGAGGAATATCATAGTATGGTTAGTTGAGTTGAATATGAAATATTTATAGTTATACCTTGGTTGATGATGGATTAAGTTGTTGTTTGGCATGAAATAGTAATGGGGTAAATTGAGATAAATGAGATTGTGTCTAGGGGTTATGAATTATGTTGATATGTCCAAATAAGCAAGTATATATGCAATGATGTCAATGATAAATTGGAAATGACATGTGAATTGAAGAGCATGTAAATGAGTTTCATAAGTTAATTGGTGAATATATGTAATGGTTTAAGAATAATAAAATGGGCATGTTACATGATATAATAATTATAATTGAAATGGATAAGCAAGAAATTTTTTAAGAAATGATGAATTAGTTAAATGGGTTAATGAATGCTAATGGATGAATATTAGCTAATGTATGGGAGTTGTTGAGTATACTTAATTTTTTTGGTTGTGAGAATTGGGATTTGGATAAATTAATATGAATTGTAAATGGAAATGTGATAATGAGTAATAGAACAATTTTATTGACCATGATGGTTGTTATGGATTATGATTTTGGAATTGATTGATTATGTTAGGTTGTGTTTGGTTTATGTTTGGTGAATAGATGAATAAGCATGTGCACATGTCATGGTTGGGAGATAAATGAATGATGGTCCTTCAATATGAATGGTAGGATTGATTCTCTTTCCAACCAATGAATGCACGAGTAGGGGAGTCAGACTGATGCTCAATGCACTAATGGTTGTATTCAATGAAAATACATGGACTACGGCTACAAGTTAAGTGTGGTGATCAATTAATTTGAATATACATAGTGATATTAGGACATACCTTCTTCTATTATTAAAAATTAAATATATGCTATGAACCTTGTATGAATGATGTGAATTTTTAACTTATGAACTTCCTGATTGATGAAGAACTAGTAAGAAGAGAGTTAGAATGAATTTTCAATGTAGTTATTAATGATTTAGTAGATATTGATTAATAATGTTCTTTGAATTTTCTTTCCCTTACATTACATTCATTTATAATTGTGTGCACTATATTTCATACTAGATATTTTTTATACACCATTGGTGCTAGCTTGATGAGTTATACTCACACCCTGCTCATGCCTCTATTCGGTACCCAAGAATATTTCATTCATGTATGTCAGGAATAGGGAAAGAGACCTATTCTTCGGAGATGAGTAAGACATGTAAAATGCATGGATGAGGTTCTAGACGTGGATTCAGTACCATTCTAAGGATTCAACACTTTTTTTATTTTGGGGTTTTTCCCAAATGGTACTAAATCATGGCATGACATATTTTCTGTTCCTTGTGGAATGTACCTAGATTTGGAGATGTTTGACTATGCATGTTATGGGTTGTTTCCTTTGGAATCCACAATTTATATTGTGTACTTTTTTGTATTTTTCTAGTAAAGAGGGTTTAGTCTCCCCACAAGGTCTATTAGACCCTTACAACTAGTTGGAAACCTCTGGTGTATGGGTTGGCATCGCTGAGGTCATGAGACGAACTAGTTTGGGGGACCAATTTAGTGGAACCCAGGTAGGGGATGTAACACAGTGGTATCAGAGGAGTTATTTCCTATTTTGCACTATTTGCAAGTGGTATATAATATATTAGGACAGTTTTGGGCCTTGGTAATGTGCTCGTGCCTGGGTGTAGCGAACCCATGTAGGGGGAAACCCCCATTCACCCAGGGGGAATTATTGTTCTTGTTGTGTGTTGTAAGATTTGGTGATATTTTACCCTTGGGTAATGCACATGTGGTCTGATGTGATATTTTTATGATATTTTTCTCATGTCCTAACTTAAATGAGTTTGTGAATTCATGAATGAATCTAGGAACTTGTTTATATAAGTGACAAGCATCATGATAGGAACACAAGGTATGGGTGTGTGAGGTATAGAGGGAAGAATACATTTTATTTCGTTGAAAATTTTATGAAATGGTGTCTAATAATGTCTATTAATGTGGGTAAATTAATGAAATATAAAAAAATAGTATGTAATAGTGTTTATAAAGAAGTGGTATGGCCAACATAAAACTTCATGTGGGGATAAATAGTAAAGATTGAACATCATTTAACAGACAAGGATTAACATAGTGATGGTAAATTGATTAATGAATGTTTCTTTATGAAAGGTTTTAATGTGTTAAAAATATTATCATAAATTTTTTTGAAAAATGGAGTTTAAAATGTGCATTCCTACATTAAAAATGGTGAATTAAATTATGATGGATGTGTAATAGTGGATCATTGGTGTGAACCGGGAAATGGGTAATCCTTGTGTGGCAATTTTCACCATTTTAACATGTGGTTTTTGTAGTGAGAGTGACCTTGTTTTAGACCTTGGATATGACTTGGGAGGCCTTATTGGTTATGATATGGAATATTAGTTTCAATTATTGAACCCTCGATAGGAAAGGACCTTTGGGTCATGAGGCATTTCTTCGTAATCTGATCTTCAAACATTTAATGCTGAATGACCAAAAAGAGTGTATACTGAACTGTAAGAACAATGCCTTGGTTTTGGTGAACCAGTGAGTAGGGACATCACAAGTTGTCTATGAATCACATGGAGGGTGTTTAGCTTGTAATTTTGATGTATGTGTGTGATTTCCGTTCATACAACACCAAGAGTAAATGCTCGGTGGTTCACTAGGTAGAATTCGTATATAAATGTGGGTGAGATACCCATTTGTGAGCATTGTATGGTTCACATATAGATTTCAATTATTGGATATAAGAGAAATATATTTTTCTTATTTCGAATTTATTTGGGAAGATAATATCATTTGACCTCCAAGGTGACCACTAAAAGAGGTTTAATGAGGATTCTATTATTTTTGGGTGTGTCTCATACATGTGGATTTTTGTTCATTGAATGTGGGATGTGGAAGAAGTTTTCAAGTACAAGATTGGATTAAAGGACTAGTGGGAAGATTGATATTAGGTTATGAGACTTGTGTTTTGGTTATGCATTGATAGTTTTGGAAAAATCAATGAAAACATTATGGGAGGCTAGACCACCAGAGAATGTGCAATGGAATATAAAGCATGAGGGATTATTAAGAGGTGGAACTGAGAAATAATGAGCACCATCCTTCTTTGGTGAATGGTATGGCTATACCATGGTCATTTAGAGGGGCACTGGAGTGCTGGTAATGGGTTGAATGGATTTTTTCAAAGGGTCATATCATTTGAAATTATGACTTTTCTGTTAGGATGACAATCAATGGATGCCTGAATGTTGTTTTTGGTAGAAGGAAAAGGGACACTAGAGTTAAATTGGATGATTTTGTTATGAAGGTGACATTGGGTTGATTTTGGTCACATGATTGAGGTTTTTGTCAGAATATTTTGGTTATTGGTTGATATTTTGATAATGTCTTGGGGCTGAGGAGGCTGACTGAACAAGAGGCATGGTTTGTGTAAGTGATTGAGTGTTCAACTATGCTCAAATGATGGCGACTAGTGGTGAAAAATTTTAGTTTAGTGTGGTCATTGTAATGTACAAACATGAAGGTCCAAATGTGGTCTTGACGTGTGTATGTGCTGGTAATGCAAGACTCTCATTGGGGTGAGTGTCTGTTGTTCTCTGCAGAACCAATGTTGGAAGCATGGATATGTGAGAGACCATTGGTTTTATTTTTCTGGTATATCGTTTTTTTGGTTGATTCTGTTAGGTTCATTCTAGAAGAGCTAATGTTTCATTTAGGTAGTAGCGTTAATATAATGTTTGTTCATGACATCTTGGAGGATTTTCATTGAGTGATGTTATATCTTGACCGGAAACCACATCCGAGTGGAGATGGTTAGGTGATATTGGGATGTGATGAGATGTTTGCGGAATGGAGTCTTGAGATCTAGGAAGGCTGTAGTGTCCCATAGTGGGATGTGACATCAGTAATGTATACGAATGAGTTTTTGTTCCTCGAAAACTGCACAGTATAACGTAGATAACGATGATCATTACCAATATATCAAAATCATCCTTGGTATATTAAGAAGCTCTAGATTTATGCCAAGATACTTGATTTTTTTTGGTTGGTTAAGGAAATCACAGAGTTTACGCTCATTGAATGTATATATGTGTAAATAACATATTGGATGTACATCTTCGACGGTTTCAGATGAGGTTCTTGGGCTGGACCAAATGTTGAAAAATGTTGTGGGTTCCATTTGTGGCGGTCTGATATTAGACTTAGTTGACATATGTTAACCAGTTTCTTAAAAATCGTGACAAAAAAGTCATGTTTTATGGGTTCATCTTATGCTCAGGTATGAAATCTGGTGGATGGAATCCCTTAGAAAGAGTAATGGTAATGAAAATCTAATGGTGGGGAGCAATAAATCAGTCCAAAAAGTGGATAGTAGTATGTGGAATTGATTTAGTGGCATCAGTATGTCAATGGGTATAATGAGAGCTGTATGTTAGGCCTCATATAGAGGTGAGGTGGATATGATGGATTTATCCAAGAAGTGGCGTTGGGATCAGGGTAGTTCCAAATGGATTCAAGAAGATTGTGTTGATCTATTGATGGGGGTGGTAAGATGTGAAAAAATACATGAAAAAGTAGTTGGGTTCTATAATACAATGGGGATTGGGAGTATTCCTGGGTATGAGTTATCAATTCTTTAAGTCCACCCTGTCTCTCTTTTACAAAATCTCAGTTAGGCTTGGGAGCACTGGTCAAGGATGAGATGTTATAAGTTAAAGAGGTTGTAAGATCCAGAATTTTTTCATAATATATTTTATTTGTTTCTATTTGGTCTAAGACTCTTATTTTTAATGAATAGTTGTTTCCCAAGTCCATGAGTATGCTCAGTTGTATTCTGTCGGTTCATGGAATGAAAGAGGAGGAAAAATGATCTTTCTAGGCATGTTTCTCAGTTTGCACATAGTTAGTGAAAACCAGGTAGAGCATCTTAGGTAACTATGCATCCCTAGAAAGAAGACTACTCATGCTTGGCACATAGTTATAATAACCATGTAGAATTCCTAGGTATCCAAGTAACCCTACTTTTCTTACACAGTAGCATGTGGCCAGTCCGTAAAACTGTGCTGGTAGACCCTCTGGCCCAGTAAAGCTTTGATAATTTAAAAAGTACCATTATAGGATTTTAACCCTCACATGTGATTCTTCTACATTTCACCTCATTGAACACTAGTGATGTTCTTGGATGGGCCAATATTCCCAAGGGAATTTCTCCTTTGATTCATGACCATTTGAAGCATTGATGGTTGCCGATCGATGATCTGGATAAGTCTAATATCCTCCTTGATCCCTCTTCTTGACTAGGGTTTGTGTGTTTCTACCATATCCTTCTGAAGCTATAAAAACCAAAATTTCAAGTTATATCTTGGTTATGTATTAAAGGGTTGGTGTAATTGGTATCTAAGGATTCAATTAATGTAGATTTATCCAATATAATCAAGTTTGGTGGTCTCTATGTTATATCCCATAGTTTCATTTGAGATTTGTGCATGCTTGGTTTTACTTATTGGTTACCCCTTATTGTGAATTTGATCCATTTATGAGATTTTTTAATTTGAGCGTGTAACTGATGATTTGGAACCCTAAAGGTCCCTATTGGACGCATAGGTGAAGAATATAATGATTTTGGTCCACCCATGGAGAGCACTAACATTTCTAAACCTATGAATTGAAATCTCCATGGGCAGAGTTAAGGAATAATAACATGGATCCCTTGTGGAACATGATAATATGGTTATTTGAGTGGAATATGGAATATTTATAGTTTTAACACGGTTGATGATGGATTAAGGGGTTGTTCAACATGGATTATTAATGATTTAATTGGGTTAAACGGGATTATATCAATATGGTTATTAATTATGTTGAGATTCCCAAAGAATTTGTATATACGAAATGATGGGTGTGAAAAATCATAATTGGATATAGAATTGAAGTGTATATTAATGAGTTTTATAATGGAATTCACGAATATATATTGAACATGATAGTACATGATAATTATGGGGGTATACCTAATGGGTTGAATGTGATAATGATATTGTGTTATGGGATATAATAATTATACTTGGAATGCATAAGTGGGAAAATTATTTAGAAATGATGAATGGGATAAGTGGGATAATGTCACACCCGACCGGTGTGTTTATTTTATTTTATGATTTCCTGGACTTTAAATTTTTTTTTTCTAGGGTCTGAGGAAAGTCCCAGACTAATTTGTTGAGTCTTTGATAAAGAGAGCACATTTGGGTTCAACAACGTTGGAAGCGCGGGCATAACGCGATGCCGCGCGGCTCCGCCCATGCAATTGCATGGCCTTTTTCAGCTTTGAAGAATTAAAAATAAATAGATATCATTTTAGTATGTCATGTAAATTTTTATGGTTATTATGAATTTTAATATTTTTATGAAAACTAAATTTGTTATTTTTATCATTATCAAAATGAAGTAAATACTTTTATTATTTTACAGTTATTATAAATACTGAAATTAAAATTTATGGTTTATTTTATTTTATTTATTTGTTTTTGTCTAATATTTGTTGTTATTTTTATTTATTTATTTATTCTTTTTTTCACCCTAACCATTTTGGGCTAGGGGTTTATCTCGTTGCCCACTTGAGCGCCGCCACCCCCTCTCTCCCTCCCTTTTCTCACTTCTTCTCCCCTGCGTCCCTACCTTGCGCTTCACCTCTGGCTCCCGTCCAGCTACCCTGTGCAGCAGCCCACATGACACCTCCCCTTCCTCCTCTTTCATGCGCGACCCGGACCCAGCACCTGGGCCTCCCCCTGTCCGCTGCACTGCTTCGGCCCCCCTGCTCTCCCAGGCACGACTTCTTCTCCCTTGCAGCGCTCGGCCGCAGCTGCACCAACCGGTGCCCCGGCCAACCGACACCCCAACACCTTGAATCCCTCCACTCCCCTCCTGCATCGTGCCAGCACTCCCCCACCGCGATCTTTTTCGGTGGCCCCCTCCTCTTTGCAGGATCCCTCCGCGCAGCCCCCCTTCCAGTGCGATCCAGCACCCCCTGCCTTGTCCACTTCACCTCCGTCGTCGGCCCTTCTCACCCCACTGGTCCTGACATCCCCTGCTCGGTGAGTAAGAGCAACCCTCCCTTCTGTTGTCTGCAGCGGAAATCCTTGTGTAGTACAGATTACCAGCACACCCCAGCGCCTCGGTCCACCGGCTTCGCCTCTGCCTACACTCCCACCATGATTCCCTACCGCCTTCGGCCATCACACACCCGGTGCACCCTGGCACACCTACCTCCCCCTGCTCCATGGAAGCTACCCCCTGCCTTGCTTGCTCATTCGCACAACCTCACCCCCTTGAAAGGTTCCTTTATTTTTATTTTCTTTTTATTCTTATTCTTCTTATTTTTATTTTTATTTTTATTAATATTATTATTATTTTTATTATTGATATTTTGTTGTTGTTATTATTATTATTATTAATGTTTTTATTATTAATTTTATTATTATTATTATTATTATTATTACTATTATTATTACTATTTTTATTTTTATTTTTATTGTTATTATTATTATTGTTATTATTATTATTATTAGTGTTATTATTATTATTATAATTATTATTCTTATTATCTTTATTATTATTATTATTATTATTATTTTATTATTATTAGTGTTATTATTATTATTATTATTATTATTATTCCTCTTATTATTATTATTATTATTATTATTATTCTTCTTCTTCTTACTATTCTTATTATTATTATTGTTATTATTATTATTATTATTATTATTGTTATAATTATTACTATTATTATTATTACTACTCTTGATTTTTCCTTTGCTTTGTTAGGGGGTTTTATCAAATTATGTTTGTTTTTGGTAGGTTTAGGATTTTTTGGACACGCGCAGGGCGTTTTCGAGTGAGCGCCATCGCCGCGTCTTGTTTCTGAGGTTCCGTCGTCTCTGCGCTTCAGTTTCGAGGTGAGCATTTCTCCCCGACGCTTGGTTTCACATGCCCTAGAGAGTTTTTGTATGTGTTGTGAGTCCTTGATATTTAGTGTGTAGGGCGTTGGACTTTACCGCACTTCCTCAAACTTGCGTCCTTACATCGCATCGGGTACCTAAGGTAGGTTCCCTTTGCACTACTTTTAAAATTTAAGCTACATTATTTCCTGCTATTTGCACACACTAATTGTTCAAAATAAATAATTTATTAATTCTAAATAATGTGAGATAATATATGATAATTAATTTTTAATATAAGATAGTTAATCATTAAATGATTATTTAGTGTAAAAAGAGCCGTTTATTTTATACAGGACGCTAGAAATATTTTTTTGACGAGCGGACACCCAAAAATGAAAGAATGCCCATTTGTATTTTAAATATAATTCACGGAATGTAAAATAGTGTTTTGGTTTAATGAGAAATGATTTATTTTGAAGCGTGAACACGTACTTCAGTTATTTTGAGATGTTTCCTGGTTGGCTCTTGAAGTTTATTTTGAAAAAATAAAATGGTTTGGTTTGGTTTGGTTTATAAAAATATTTTCATCCTGTGAAGTAGTATTTTGAGGGTTCCTTAAATGGTTTTAAATGGGTTTTGGTCTTATAAAGAAGTTGTACATTTTTTGTGCATATGGTGATTGTGAATGGTGTTAAATGCCCGTTTGGAACTTTATAGAAAACGATGAATTTTTTTTGATAAAAACCCTCCTAGGGTAACTCTCTTGCCTTGATTGCAATTGACTGTTTGGGAGGCCATGCTTAGAGGCTCCCGGGTACTTGAGTAGTTGAAGTCAAGAGGTTGTCCTGTGGAGTGTCTTGGGGTGATGCATGTTGTGCGTTATATATAGATATATCTGATTGGATGCTCGGTTGGCATCAGTTGGCTGACCCCTTTTTTTAAACACTTGAGACATGGGAATTTGGCATATTGAGAGAATATTATAAGAATGGTTGCTGCACTGGTAGGTTAGGGTTCTGACCAGTGGCCCATAGTAGGTGGATATATTGGGTTTATTACAATGGGATTTCCCCCGACCTTCCTGATAGAGGATGGTTGAGCATATTGTGCATTTTTATTTCATTGTGACATGTCGATAAGGATGATTTCTCATGTATTCGTGTCTTCTGGTTTATTCTCGATCTCCTAGGTTCACCCATGTCTATTCAGCTTTGGTAGCTTGCAGTAATGATTATGATGCTCACATGTATACCTACATTGCCCTTGTTGTGTGTTTTACTTTGTGCATTCAGGTGTATTGTTTTCCTTGGAATGTGGTAAATTGCTTTTGATTAGGTTCCGGAAAATGGTTTTCAACTGATGTGTTTAATCCTCTTTGAACAATTTGGAAATATAAACATCACTTCCCCTTTTTCCTAAAATGTCATTGATACTAACGAATTGAACCAAAATTTGGAAATGGTTAAGGGAAATGGTTCGTAATTTGTTTTTAAGTATAATATATAGAAAAAAATACTTTTATAAATTTTAGTTAAAACTTGAAATGATGTTTCTTTTATTTTAAAGGTAGTGCATTGGTAATAGATAACATGCTAGCCTACTGAGTTTTAATACTCACGCCTATAGTTCTTTTCTGTTTTTAGTGTTGTGCATGCTATAGCTTGAGTGTGCTCGCCCAGTGTGACGCTTGATGGTTGAGTCGGAGGGCGACCCGCGAGGACGCACATGGTTTGTTCGGACATCGAGTTTGGTCAGTTTTATTATTCTCCTGCTCCAGTTTGGTTACTTTGTGTGGTTTATCTTTTCTGCGCTCCTCTGTATTATCTTTGCAGTCCTATTGATTTATATTGGGCGAAATCATTCCCACAGCCTCTATTGATGCCCTGGCGCTTGTTGCCAGCCCGGGAGGATCGTGAACGCCTCTCGGGCCATGTCGTGGACCGGCTCGGGTGACCGGTTCAGGGTCAACCCGGGTTGGTTCGTGACAAAATGGTATTATAGGAGGTTAGCTCTTAGCAGACCTCACTTTTCAGAGCTCCCTTCTTTATTTGGGATGTTAAGGTAGATGGAGTAGGATTTTCGGGACTAGACGGGTAGGTACAAGATGAGCATCACGAACTCTTGCCCGTATTGATCCTCAGGTTTCTAGGGGAAGTCCAGTTTAATTTGTTTATTTGGTTTTTTATGGAAACTTTTTGCGATTGGGGTACGACAAAGGGAGTTTGGTCCACTAGTCCCCCTAACCCGCATTTCCTGGCAAGCCATCCAGAGCTAGGGGCATGGTCCAAGAAGTCTCTCTGTGTCAGTGACGTGTCTGGTATATGGCCGCCAACCATATGGTCAAGTCACCCACTGAAACTAGTTCTCTGTTTGAGTTGTTTTGGGTTTCCCTTGATTTCTGAAAGTGGTTTGAATCAGAAAAGTTGGTTTTGAAAAAAAATTTGGTTGTTTGAAATGACATGTTTAATTTGTAGATTTTTTTAAAATAAGTGGTAAGAATGAATTGTTTTTGGGAAATGAAGTTCCTTGTTTTGGCCATGGTGTTCCTATGAGTGCTCACATGCATAGTGGTATGTTGGAAATGTGGACGGATTTTTGGTATAATTAATGGATGCTTGGTGTGGCATGGATACATACATGTGAGTGAGACTCTAAAGAATACCAATGGCAGGTGTTTAACCCACTAAGCTCGTTTTAAATTAAATATATTTTCAAAGAGAAATGTTTTGATGTTTTGATAACATGATTCCTTGTGTTTTGAAATTATCACCTATGCAGTGTTTGATTTTGAGGCTTTTTTTCACTCATTGAGCTGGCCATGATTGGGTTTATGACTTTTCCTAGTCCAACGGTTATCCCTTTGAAGCATCGATGGGTGATCGAAGTGCTGATGATCAACCTAAGGATTCTATGATTGAGTTTTAGAAGTTGGATCCACCTCTCTTTTATGGTCAAGCATAAACTTCCGTGATAGAGGAGTAGATGCAAAAGATTTAAAGGGACTTTAGCCTCATTGAGTTTCCCGAGTCGTTGAATGTCAAGTTTGCGACCTTCATGCTTGAAGGTTCATCATGGATGTGGTGGAAGCTAGTGTCTCTGAACAAGCCCCATCAAGAAATTACATGGGAGTTCTTCAAGGTTTTGTTCATTCATCAATATTTCTCTTAGGAAGAAAGGGTGAGAAAGGGGATGGAGATGTGTTGTCTGCAGCAGGGCGACAGATCCATGTTGGAATATTTATAGCGCTTTATGGAGCTAGTACCTTATGATTTAGAGTATGCCACGAATGACCCCATGAAGTCTCGACTCTTCGAGGCGGCTCTCCACCCTGATCTACTGTCAAATGTGTCAAAGTCCAACCTAACTTCTTTTGTTGATGTGGCATGAAAATATTTTCATGTCAATGTTGCGATGGAAGGAGTGCACGAAGTAGTTCTCCCTCATTTGATCCCTATGAGCACTGGTGAAGATTCTGGAAAGGAGATGAGTAAGAAAAAGAAAGTGGATGGAGCAGGTCATGGAATCAAGAGGCCTAAAGATATTTCATCAACCTCTTCGGAGCGAGAGATTATTGTGTGTTATCAGTGTGGCATGCGGGGTCACAAAAAGCCGTCATGCCCAAGCGCTCCGAGGCCCTGCCAGGCATGTGGACGGCTGGGTCACTTGAGACGATTTTGTCGGGGCATTGCACGAAAACGTCACAGAGGAAGTTCTCGGAAGTAATGTGTTGTTGGGTCTTTGCTCAAAGTTTCTTGTGTAAATTTCCTTTTAGTTTAAGGGATCTTTTATCGTTGTAGTTGTACTGATGGTGTTTTGGGTTTCAAATGTATGGGAATTTCATGGGTCTTTTGACGAACAATTTCTTTCAATGATGGTATGTTTTTTTACTTTTAAAATATTGTCCTTTAATCCATCAGATCAAAAGATGTCTGTTTCTTGTTGGAATTATCTGAACCTGACTGTGAGGCAGAAGATGCTTCATCCATCAATGCTCCAGCCAAAAGGCCTCGGAGTGAAGCCAACGCGTGGTCAGGAACCCCCAGGGGAAATTTTAAGGAGTCTAGTTAAATTCGTGCCTCTATCTTCGTGGTAAGATAGTTCTGGTATAGCTGCTCTAGTTTCTCTGTCATTGTAGTTTTTCTATTGTCACAAAGTGCGTGATGGACTTAACCCTCACACAATGTCGATAAATGTGTATTTTTGTTTGGATGAAAGGTGTCAATTTGTGGTCATGCGTGGACATCCCATGTGAATCAGTTTCTACTTTGGGTTGGGTTTATCCCGAAGTGATGAGTCGTGAGTAGTCGTCCGTCATAGTTTCAGTGAGCCGATCCTTGGGCCCACCCTCCCCTCCCATGGGGTAAGAGTTTTTGGTTTGTGCATATTTTTCAGATTAACTACAATCCCTTTCAGATGGGAGTGGGTTGTTTAAATGTTTTTCTGTTGTTTTTTTTATATATCTTGAGTAAGGCCCCAATCTGGCCTAAGTTGGATTTCTGGTTGGTCGCTAAGAGGTCAGTCATTTTACGGTGGAAAGACCCACCGTGAGTCTCGTTGGGTTTTATCATAAATTTTTATCGAATGCCAATCGAGTTATTATGGTGTAGAGCCTGTTCAGGCCTCCCCTATGTTGGTGATTTATTTCGGGCAATGAGGTTCAGTCCTGCTGGTAGTCATTGTGATGTCCTTCGGATAAGAGGATTGATGATGTTGTGTGGAACCCTTATGTGTTGATCGATCAGCTAGATGGTGTGGTGGCTTTCCGGGGGCGGAAAGCATTATGGTGGGGAGAATTGTCACACCCGAATGGTGTGTTTATTTTATTTTATGATTTCTTGGACATTAAATTTGTTTTTCTAGGGTCCGAGGAAATATCCAAACTACTTTTCTGAGTCTTTGATAAAGAGCGCACATTTGGGTTCGACAACATTGGAAGCGTGGGCGGAGCGCGATGCCGCGCGGCTCCACCCATGCAAATACGTGGCCTTTTTCAGCTTTGAAGAATTAAAAATAAATAGATATCATTTTAGTATGTCATGTAATTTTTTTATGGTTTTTCAGCTTTGATAAAGAGCGCACATTTGTTGTTATTTTTTTTATTTATTTATTCTTTTTTTTCTCCTTAATCATTTTGGGGTAGGGTTTTATCCCGTAGCCCACTTGAGCGCTGCCACCCCCTCTCTCCCTCCCTTTTCTCACTTCTTCTCCCCTGCGCCCCTACCTTGCGCTTCACCTCCGGCTCCCGTCCAATAGCCCTGTGCAGCAGCCCGCGCGACGCCTCCCCTGCCTCATCTTTCATGCGCGACCCGCACCCAGCACCTGGGCCTCCCCCTATCCGCTCCACTGCTTTGGCCCCCCTACTCTCCCAGGAATAACTTCTTCTCCCTTGCAGTGCTCGGCCGCAACAGCACCAACCAGCACCCCGGCCAGCCGGCACCCCAACACCTCGGATCCCTCCACTCCCCTCCTGCAGTGTACCATCACTTCCCCACTGCGATCTTCTTCAGCGGCCCCCTCCTCTTTGCAGGATCCCTCCGCGTAGCCCCCCTTCCGGTGCGATCCAGATCCCCCTTCCTTGTGCGCTTCACCTCCACCGTCAACCCTTCTCACTCCACTAGTCATGACATCCCCTACTCGGTGAGTAGCATCAACCCTCCCTTCCTTTGCCCGCAATAGCATCCCTTGTGTACCACGGACCACCAACACACCCCGGCGCCTCGGCCTGCCGGCTACACCTCTGCCTACAATCCCACCGTGAGTCTCTGCCGCCTTCGGCCATCACACGCCCGGTGCACCCCGGCGCACCTGCCTCCCCCTGCTCCACGGATGCCACCCCCTGCCCTACTTGCTCCGCCGCACAGCCTCACCACCTTGAAAGGTTCCTTTATTTTTATTTTCTTTTTATTATTATTATTCTTATTTATTATTATTATTTTTATTGTTATTATTATTATTATTATTTTTATTATTGATATTTTTTTTGTTATTATTATTATTATTAATGTTGTTATTATTAATTTTATTATTGTTATTATTATTATTATTATTATTATTGTTGTTGTTATTATTATTGTTATTATTATTATTATTATTTGTGTTATTATTATTATTATTATTTTTATTATTATTGTTATTATTATTTCTTTTTATTATTAGTTTTATTATTATTATTATTATTATTATTATTCCTCTTATTATTATTATTATTATTATTATTCTTACTATTCTTATTATTATTATTATTATTATTATTATTATTGTTATTATTATTGTTATAATTATTTCTATTATTATTATTATTACTAATCTTGCTTTCTCCTTTGATTTGTTAGGGTTTTTATCAAATTATGTTTGTATTTGGTGGGTTTAGGATTTTTAGGACCCGCGCAGGGCGTTTCTGAGTGAGCGCAATCGCCGCGCCTTGTTTCCGAGGTTCTGTCGTCACCGCGCTTAAGTTTCGAGGTGATCATTTCTCCCCGACGCTTGGTTTCACATGATCTAGTGAGTTTTTGTATGTGTTGTGAGTCCTTGATATTTAGTGTGTAGGGCGTTGGACGTTACCGCCCTTCCTCGAACGTGCGTCGTTACATCGCATCGTGTACCTAAGGTAGGTTCCCTTTGCACTGCTTTTAAAATTTAAGTTACATTGTTTCCTTCTATTTGAACACACTAATTATTAAAAATAAATATTTTATTAATTCTAAATAATGTGAGATAATATATGATAATTAATTTTTAACATAGGATAGTTAATCCATAAATGATTATTTAGTGTAAAAAGAGCCGTTTATTTTATACAAGACGCTAGAAATATTTTTTAGACGTGTGGACACCCAAAAATGAAAGAATGCTTATTTTTATTTTAAATATAATTCACGTAATGTAAAATATAGTTTTGGTTTAATGAGAAATGATTTATTTTGAAGCGTGAACAAGTACTTTGGTTCTTTTGAGAAGTTTCCTGGTTGGCTCTTGAAGTTTATTTGTAAAAAATTAAATGTTTTGGTTTAGTTTGGTTTATAAAAATATTTTCATCCGGTGAAGTAGTATTTTGGGGGTTCTTTAAATGGTTTTAAACGGGTTTTGGTCTTATAAAGAAGTTGTATTTTTTCTGCATGTGGTGACTGTGAAAGGTGTTAAATACCCGTTTGTCACTTTATGGAAAACGATGAAAATGTTTTGATAAAAACCCTTCTAGGGTAACTATTTTTCCTTGATTGCAATTAACTGTTTGGCAGGCCATGCTTAGAGGCTCCTGATTACTTGAGTAGTTGAAGGAAAGAGGTTGTCCCATGGAGTGGCTCGGGGTGATGCCTGTTGTGCTTTATATATAGATATTTCTGATCAGATGATCGGTTGGCATCGGTTGGCTGACCACTTTTTTTTAAACACTTGAGACATGGGAATCTGGCCTATTGAGAGAATATTCTAGGAATGATTGATGCACTGGTAGGTTTTGGTTCTGACCAGTGGCCCATAGTATGTGGATATATTGGGTTTATTACTATGGAATTTTCCCTCGACCGGCCTGAGAGTTGATGTTTGAGCGTATTGTGCGTTTTGATTTCATCGTGACATGTTGATATGGATTATTTCTCATGTATTGGTGTCTTTTGGTTTATTCTCAATCTCCTAGGTTCACCCATGTCTATTCAGCTTTTGTAGCTTGCAGTAATGATTATGATGCTCACATGTATACCTACATTTCCCTTGTTGTGTGTTTTACTTTGTGCATTCTGGTGTATTATTTTCCTTGGAAAGTGGTAAATTGCTTTTGATTAGGTTTCTGAAAATGGTTTTCAACTGATGTGTTTAATCCTCTTTGTACAATTTGAAAATATAAACATCACTTCCCCTTTTTCCTAAAATGACATTGATACTAACAAATTGAACCCAAATTTGGAAATGGTTAAGGGAAATGGTTTGTACATTGTTTTTAAGTAGAATATTTAGAAAAACATACTTTTATAAATTGTAGTTCAAACATGAAATGATGCTTCTTTTATTTTAAAAGTAGTGCATTGGGAATAGATATCGGGCTGGTCTACTGAGTTTTAATACTCACACGTATAGTTTTTTTTCTATTTTTATTGTTGTGCAGGCTATAGCTTGAGTGAGCATGCCTAGGGTGACGCTTGATCGTTAAGTCAGAGGGAGACCCACGAGGTCGCATAGGGTTTGTTCAGACGTCGTGTTTGGTTAGTTTTATTATTCTCCTGCTCCTATTTGGTCACATTGTGTGGTTTATCTTTTATGCGCTCCTCTGTATTATATTTTCAGTCTTATTTATTTATATTGGGATAAATTGTTCCCACAGCCTCTGTTGATGCCCTGGAACTTGTCACCAGCCCGTGAGGATCGGGAACGCCTTTCGGGCCATGTCGCGGACCGGCTCAGTTGACTGGTTCAGGGTCGACCCGGGTTGGTTCGTGACAGATAAAGTATGGTAATGGATGAATATTGCATAATTTATGGGAGTTGTAAAATATACTTAATGGTTTAGGTAATGAGAATGAGGATTTGGCTAAATGGCTATGAATTGTAAAAAGAAATGTCTTAATGTGTTACGACACAATATTATTTACCATGTTTTTTGTTATGGATTATGATTTTTGTATGAATTGCTTGGGTTTTGTGGTTATTTAGTTTTTTTGTGGTTAATAGATGGATATGTATGTGTACATGGCTTGGTGGTGGGATAAAGGATGAATGCTCCTCCCATTGGTAGGGGTGGAATGATGCTCTAACATACCAAGGAATTCATGGGTTGGGGAGTCAGACTGATGCTCTATTCCTCTAATTGTGGTATTTAATTAAAATACATAGATTGAGGGTCCATGTAAAGTGTGGTGATCACCTAATATGCTCATCCCTAGTAATATAGGGACATAACTTGTTCCCTTATAAAAAATTATATATATTCCACGAACCTTTCATGAGTAACGTGAATTCCTAACTTATGAACTTCATTATTGATGATGAACTAAAAATAAAAAATACATAAAGAATTTTCACCTTGGTTAGTAATAGCTAAGTAAAAATTGACTATGAATGGAACCAAAATTGTCTTTACCTCAAAAACCATTATTTTATACTTGACTGCACTATCTATGAAACTGGATATTTTATAGACGCCATTGGTGGTGGCCTTCTACGTTGTGCTCACACCCTTCTCGAGCATGCATTGGGAACTCGAGAAGATTTCATACATATAGGATAAGACTAGGGAAAGGGCCTTATGCTTTGGAGTTAACTTGGACATAGGATATTCATGGATGTGGTCCAAGAATTGGAGTCTGGAATATTTTATAGGGATTCCATAGTTTGCCTTTATTTTTGGGTTTTGTTTACCTCATAATGTAGCATGACATGGAAAATTTACCGTTTCATGGGGATTGTACCAATATTTGGAAGATGAATGAATTAGAATTTTAATGGTTGTTTTTTATTTTTACACTATTTATATTTTGATATGTTGTGTATTAATCATTTAAAGTGGGTACAGTCTCCACATGTGACCTATTAGACCCTCGCTGCTGGTTAGAAACCTATAGAATGTGGGGTGATGCGCTTGAGGTCATGTGATGACCCATATCAGGGCACTGATTTAGCAGAACATTTCTTGGGGATGTTACAAAAAACGCCATTTGGAATATAATAGACTGTAATTAATAATAAAAATAAATATAGACAAACACCTTAAATGAAATCTCATGGGGACAGAACCTAGATTTATGATATATTGCATCATTTTTGAGCTAAATATTTTCAAGAATTTGTCAATGATTGATATAATATCATCAAATACATGAACCAATGTTTTAGGATATTTTTTACACACTCAACATGTGAAATAAAAATGGAATAAATCTAGGAAAAACATTATCCATGCATCAGGTTAGAACAAATTATTGATTATAACAAAATTCATTTTCATCATTGGTGACATTGTCATATTGATAGGAACATCGATCAAAAATCATTTGGGAATGCTCCTCTAATGAATATATAAATCTATAGGGTTATAAAGATTATACTAAGAGTTTTTCATAACATAAAATTTTTAAATATATTATCAGGCCTCTAGATTATAATAATAATAAAATAATAATATTATTATTTTTCACTATTTGTGCCGATGAGTGCACTTTAAAAAAACTACAAACGCTTATAATGATTAAATTTTTCCTATGATAAAATCCATGTCTAAAAATCAATATAGTTATTATATTTCCCATTAATGTCAGGATTTTAGAGTTATTTCACAATTATGGAAAACTATTCACTCGTTATATTAATATATATATATTTTTTTTATATCAAAAATTGGGTCACCGAGCCTTGTAATCTCACTCGGTCTTAGTGTTTGGATCAAAAAAAAATATATATTCCAAATATTTTAATTGGAAAAAATTTTCATCACACTAATTTTTTATAATAAATATTTGGGGACTACACCTCCCAAAAATATTTTTCTTTAATCTCAACAAGAAAATTTATATGATTTTCCAAAAATAGGTATATAAGGACAAATTACTACAAGGGTTTTAATTGTATTTTCAAATGATAATAATTCTTTAGCAAGTTTTAAATATATATATTTCCAAGAAGTAGACATAGTCTTATATTGGTAAGGTTTTAGTTAACAATTTGAAATATTTTCTTTCCCTCTGTATTATAGATGGTAAAAAGTCTTAGTTCTATAAATAAATATGCATTTTTCTATCAAATATTTGGAAATATAATATATATTGTTTTTTTCATTATCTAGGATGGATTATATTTAATCCCCAAAAATTGAGAATATTTAACTTTCAATGAATTTGTTTACACTATTATCTTGATTTTGGGGTAAAGACACTACTTCAACCAACATGGAAACATATTCTACAAAAACCATGTTGCACTAATTATTATTATAATATATAAATTATCTCATCAAGTGTAAACAAAAAAAATATAGAAATTTCAACATCCAAAATCCATATTTGTGATAGATCTAGTATCTTTCCAATATATTCTATCCATTATCATATGTTACAGTCTAAAAAATAAACCCATATCATCATTGAATAATTTATTATAATAAAATATAGTTTGAAGGATTAGTTGGGAAATTATATCACCTATATGATTACCTACCAACAGTGTGGAAAAAAATATTTAATATCGGAACATTTCTTTCTCTAATACATTTCTCATTTATATAACATCTGTAGAACTGTTAAACAAAAACAGGTCATCTGACTGATAAAACATAAGTTAAGTAGTTAATTACATCATTTTATTTTGAATAGAATCATTCGGCATCCCTTCACAAATAATTTTTTTATGAAATAATTATGTTAAAGAGATTGTTTTGCTTCAATAGTCATCAATTTATCATTTAGAGTATCCAAATTTATCTTTCAAGGAACATCGGTTTTGGATCTATAAAACCAAGAAAAATGGTAATACAATATATTTTTAGTCTAATTTTTATCTTTTATCTCTAAAAATAATTCATTAAACATATGATTCCATATAATCATAGTTTTTAAGAAAAATTAGAAATAATGTATTTTAAGGTAGAATGTTGGGTTAAAAATATGATATTAGAACATATTAAGTATTTATTAAAAATTTATAGAGGAATAAATTAAAAACAAGTATTTATTGGTCATGGTGAAATTTATGTGATAAAGTTTTTGCAACTTGATAGAATTGAACAATTCATGAATCTTATTATAATTCCCTTAGTGTAAAACTGTTCAAACATCCACATTACTAGCATTACAATTGATTTCAAACAAATGTTTCTAATCATGGGAAATGATGATAGGTGAAATATGAGGCAATTTTTTATAATAATAAAAGGCTCAACAAATTTTCCAACAGATTAGAAAAGAGTATCATTATCTACAATTTATAGAGTAAGATGAATTATTATAGAAAAATATTTTATTAACCTCTAATAGAAACTAACAATGCCTGAACAAAATTTAAATTCCATTAACACAAATAGGAGTGGAAATATTTTCAATGATATAAATATTAACATTATCAACATAAATTCCTCTTATAAAAAATGTTACCATGAACAATTTCCTCAGTAACCTTAAATTGATATTTTTCCAAATTATGAAAAAGATTATTTTCTTGGATCCTCTTTAGAAATAATCATTGATTTACAAAACATATCATAAAAGAGAATAATGAAATTGAAAAAGAATCCATGAAAAAAATAAATTCTCATTTATATCATGTGTTAAAAATGAGTTATCATACACCATTAAAATGTAGTTGACAGAAAAGCACAAGCCATTGGGAACTCACTAGTAAAAAATGTCTTAAAGGGGAATGCAAATGTAATTTTCATATGGTCTTCAAGAGATATTCGGATTTGGCTGTTCATTGAATAAAAAATTGAAAAACATCATTCTAGATATATTTCAAATAATTTTCTAAAAAACTATTTGAAATCTAATCATTTTTTAATTCATATTTTGGTAATCTATAAATAATCACCATTTTGTATATTTTGAAACATGAATTTGATAATATTTATCAATTTTAATGGTAGTAAATCCTCCTTTTTGTGGGAACTAGTTAGATTAGATTTACTGAATAATTATATAAGATAGGATAATAAATTCTTCTCCATAGTAGCATGATTACTTCTTCTCTAACATACTCGTTCTCATTTGGATTTAGGCATTTTTATCTTTATTTATTAATTTATAATGATGTTCCATTGGAATCATACAGGTATTAAAAAATTGAAATATCCCTTTGATTTTGAAAATGATCAACCCAATGATATTTTTTAACTTCATCTATATATTTTATTGATTTTCTTTTGGATTTTTATCAAGTTTTGAAAAAATAAGGACAAATAGTGATTTGTACTCAAAAAAATATTATAGATGTGATGAAAATATTTTAAGATTACATTATGGAACCACATAACTGGATGGAAAAATATTGGATATATGTAGACAATGGTCATCAACTTGTTTCTTAATATGGGAGTGAAAATTTGAATAATTATAAATTTCTTATACAGAAACTGTCTAATCTTTACTTTAATCTAATGTGTATATCTCACTGCATGTAGTGTCCAAAATTAGTTTCATGTTGTTTTTATTTTGAAAATAATCAATAAATTTCATTATATATACGTCAGAAGCCTAAAAATTCCCCAAAATATATATTAATTTCATGAAATATGTTGTATAGTCTCTTATAAATTTCATATTTTCAAGAAAAAAATTTCATACACTTGATAGATCTTTAAAAAATAGTAGTGATGTTTAGAACTAGAATGCTTCCCATATTTTTATTTTAACACATTAAAAAGGTTTCAAAAAAATATTTTCATCACCCACATGAGGTTTTTTGGTCATTAATTGTTTTAAAAAAATATTATTGGTTGATAAATGAGCCCTAAAATTCTACCATCACAAATTTAAACCAGTTATCCATAAATGTTGGTTCTTTCATTATCTTAAAAACATAAAACTATTCTTATAGTTCCCAAAACATAAAGATAAGACTATTCTTTCCCAAATCTATAAAATCTATTTAAGCAGCTACAAATTTCTTACCATGGATGATAGGTTCTTCTTTGATGCACTCTATCTAGAACTAGAATGCCAACAGGAAATAACAACTTACCAAATCCAACAAGATAATGACTAATTCTTACTGTAGGATGTGAGAAAAATTAGTCATCTTGATAAAATCCCACTGTGGCGTGTTTCAATTATCCCAATACAAACTATTGAAATACTGAGAAAAGAATCTAGTTTATATTAGAATAAATTTCAAAAAAATATTTTAATTAAACATAATTCCTATGCTACATGGAATAATATAAATCTTTAGATCATTATAATTTTTTTGGATTTGTTTTTTGAAAAAAGAGTGGTGCACACCTCATTGAGCTGTGAGTGGAATATTCTTCTATGGTCTTTTTTCATTAATTTTTCAAGAGAATTAATATGATACTAAAAAATTAATTAAATCATGGATGAAATGAATGTTCACTAGAATCATGTTAAAAATGATGACCAATTTATGAAATTATAGTTTTTATTTTTGGGATTTAAGCTTTTCAAGAAAGGGATAAACATGACCAAATTCATAATAATTGAAGGTAGTTCCATAATATGTCCCACAATCATCTTTTTTAAATTTATTATAATTAATTTTATAGTCATTATTTCACTAATTTTTAGGTGTAATAGCATTATATTCAATAGTTTCAGCAGTACTGCCTATAATTACATGTTGTGTAATTCCCATATTTTCTTCTATGAAATCTTCCATATTTTAATTTTTTCGTTCATAGAGTTAATAATAGGCTATAATTATGTTTTACAACCACTCCAACTATATTTACTTATGGAACTAACAATAGGATTCTTTTTAGTGGAACTATATATCTTCCCTTTATAAATAATATTAATGTATCTTTCTAGTACACCATTTTTAATTCAATTTTATACATTATTTCATTATTTTGGGCCTTCTGAGATTTATTTTGGGTCTTTTGTGAATCAATGATCCATATAAAAAATATAAAAATACCTTTTCACATCATCTTGGGGACAATATGTTTCAAAATTTCCGTGATTATCTAATTTAGTTCTTCACTGATTTTAAAAATATGGGGTTTTAGGTTTACATAAAATTAATTTTTTAATCTCTTTATGATAATTTGAGATGGTTACATTAGATAGAATTATTATCTTTTAAAAATAGATCATTTTTAACTTTCATCCTAGAACCATATTAAATTAAATATAATTTTTTTAGTTGATTGGATGGAATTCAAATGTTATGAAAACAAGTACTTAACTATCCAAACTTACCACATTTTTAACACTACACTCTAAGAGTTTTTATCTAGTTTTGACAACAAACCTGTATAGTTGTTTTTTTGAATCTTTTATTAAATATGGAATATTATGTATCTTTTATCTTATCCAATTGAGTATTCATTTCCATCCCAAATCATGTATTATTCCATAAATTGATTTAATCATATTCTACTTGAAGAATTAGGTTGTGAAAAATGAAATAATTTGTTTAAAATTATACTAAAATCTTATTATGTTTTATCAGTGTAATTACATCTAGCCATTTAGTCAATAATGATATAAATAGAAGACTAAAAGCCTATTGAGAATGTATCCATAAATAGGTGAAAATGTAGCTGGTGATGAGGCAAATACTGATTTAATTATGTAAACCTATCACAAAATACATTAATGTGTTATCATTCCTCTTAAATTAAGGTATAAATCTTATTTCTTGGTTCTACCATAAGTCTTCTAGGAATTTTTTTTTATAAAAATGGATTATTAAATTTATTCTCATGATTCAAAATTTTATACATTAAGAGGAAATATATAGTTTCTTATATTCTTATTTAAATAGAATGGAAAAACAATTTTTTTAGTTCATTATTAGTAAACCATTTCCATGGAAGTCTCCACACTGTATTGTATCAATCCATAATGTAGTAAAAAAATTCCGTAGTCATAATTCCATTAAATATGGTTAGTAGTGATATATGTTACTATTTTAACTAATTATTTTCGGCTCTATCTTTAATTATGATTGAATAATGATTTCTTGATACCCGAGAGAGTTGATGCTCCACCGTCCTAGTTCATTTAACATTTCCTTGAATTATTTTAAGTTCAACATTTTTCTTAATATTTACAGCATCCCTATCTCTTAACTTTTTATTTTTATATTTTCCTTATTTTTGATCTCTTAAAAGATTTTCAATATAATTTTTTACTGGATCAAAATATTGAAAATAAGATCTTTTGGTGATGAACTGAAGATATTTTAATTAGAATATAAGAGATAAAACTTTTTGTAATAAGATTCTATGGATTTTTTAGATTATTTTTGATGGAATATATATATATATTAACATGTGTGTGTTATATTATTTTTAAATTTTCCATACATAAAAAATTCCCCAAAAAAGTAACCAAAATTTAAGGATATTTTATTAACTACATGAAATTTTTAATCCATAAAACTACTATAATGTAGTGATCGTTGGTGTTGATACATACAAGAGGCTATCATGAGTTAAATTAATGAAAACCAAAACAAAAACAAAAAGAATCTTGAAATTCCTAATATGATAAAAAACTAATTTAAATAAGAAATAATTATTAAATTTAACAAATTCTAAAAAATCATAATTGTTGTAGGGATGAAAAGGAATGAGATTTTATAAAAATTTAGATATTCTAGTTATTATAAACCATCGTCTATGATGTTATAATTAAATGAATCCTCTAAATTAGGCAATCAAAATCCCTGTTGATTAGACTGATCAATAATCAGATGATTTTCTTGTTTATCTCAAAAAAACTCATTAAATTACTAAAAACCTGAAATTTATTTCTATTTAAAAAATCACTACACAGACAATAATTAAACAGATGAACATAACCAATATATCCAATTTTCAAAAAAATTCAACATATTCATAAAAAATATATATAATATGAGAAACAAAACATGAATAAAAATGAAAAAGGAAGAACAAGGAATAAAGTAGTCAACCATGAATAATCTACTCTAGAATTAGGTCTTTCTCAGACAGCTATGGTATACCACAACTCTTCTCCAGATGTCTCAAGAAGATGTGTCTCTTTCTCTCACTATAATTAATGAATGTATTATATTCTCAAAATGAAAATATATTTTAATAATTTTTTTTAGTAATCGGAAAATTCAATATCCATTAATGTAAATGGGAAACAAGTTTTACATATTTAAACTGCCTCTAATGTGACTATTATGTGATACTAATTTCTCCCCTGTAACTATTTTATAATTGTACATGAATCTAGCTCAACCTAAATCTATATATTATTATTATTATTATGTTAAATCAACCCCTTAATAAAAACAATAATTTCCAATGTTAAATTTGTACCACCATTGTTATAAAATAACAGAGCTCATCACATACTTCACATGGTCAAATCATAACAAAAATAAATCATTAAGAACCATTGAATCCATTTCCCTCGGTGAATCTTGGACACAAAATCTTGAACCCCAACTTTGATCAATAACCACTGGTACAGTCCTATCTGATACATGTACCCTAAATATTATAAAATCAATAATAGAAAATGATGAACCAAATAAGGACCTCCATTCACTATCTCTTAGATAGGGTTGGATTTACTCAATAAAGCAACATGTGGAAGATGAAGATATAATAAGAACCAATATCATTGAAACATTTTTAAAAACACTATGAATAAATTTCTCTACCACATGAAAACCATTAAAATCTAGAATAATATGACTACAATTATCTTTACCATTTTCACCATAAAAACAAAAACAAACATATAATTTATAATATTTCAATATAATTCACCCAGATGTTTTAGCCTTCAATCTCATCATCTATCAAAATGATCAGATCTTAATTGATTGAATTATGATAAGAAAATCATTAGTTTTAGTTATATTAATTATATCAAACCCTCAAAAGATATTCATAAAGTTATGGGTGATTTCATATATAACCTACAGTCTCACTCGGATGGTTTTCTAATTTCATTTCATTCATATACTTTTATAGTATGTAAATGAACTACTATCATTTTGTAATCTTCTCTTAAACTCGATTAAAAATTGTTTGAATTAATAAACAACATCATTGGTTATATTAGAGAATGTTGTATCATCCAAAATACTCAGTTTGTTTTTTCTTTAATCATGAATTAAATCTTCCTCAAATGTATGGTCAACATCGACCATTCTACGGGAAGTTTTTTATCGACACCCATTTTTCATAATTTCAATATTAACCTTGTTTGTTCCCTATTTAGTGATCTTGAAACAATTTAATAATGATCCACATAATGAGTTGTGTAATGATGTTTTGTTTTCTATTTTATCATTGTTGAAATAAGGTGAAACTCCACATTATTCCCAAATGAATTCAATAGATAGGATACCTCATGTTGAATTTTATAACCCCTTCCTGGAATCTAAATCATCATCTTGCATTAGGATCAATGATTTAAATGTATAATATTATGACTTTCTTCTCCTTCAACCCAACAAGGTAATTTTTTCATCAAGTTTTTGTTAACATTAGTTTAAAAATAAATATCTATTTTAAAATAGATATATATATATATGATAAAATATCATACAATGTAATTATATTAAAATGGACATCTAAAAAATCATAAAAGCTGTTTAAATCAATTTAATAATAAAAAAAAGATGAATTTATCTTATGAAAAATTTTCTTATGTGTCTAGACAAATTTTTTATGAAAATACAATTTATGGGGAATATCTATAATTACCCAATCTTCATAATTGAAAATTAATTTATATAATATAATAATTTTTGGGCCCCCAACAAATAATTGTATTATGAAAAAATGGAAATTTTATATTACAAGGATATATAAAATAAACAAAAAACTTTTACCCAAAAATAACTTTCACATCAATTGTAAATGTAAAAAACTAAAATTATTTTCCCATGTGAAATGTAAAAAATAATCAAATATTCTTAAAAGATTAAATTAGATTGAAATAAAACTTCAATAACTGTTATTTAAATTCATGTCATGGTGTATTAAAAAGATAATATCAATTAATTTCAAAGAAAAACATTTCAAATACAATTTACCACCATGAATTAATCAATTATATCAAGTTAGGTAGTTTCTTGGAAACCATAATTTCAATAAGTTTTCATAAACAATATAACATTTGATCATAAAATATTTTAAATTGGAACTAAAATCGGATAGAAATAAAGAACCGAATACACTAAATTTCATGAGTGTATTCAAAAAAATATTATTTCAATAAAAATTAATAATTATACCAATATTTACTTAGTTATGTATATAAATTTATTATAATATTAATAAAATGATAAGGAAAAATACATAGAAATTGATCCACTTCAAATGGGATTCAAAATTAACCCAGATAACATCTCTTTTTAAGGAGAATTTGGTAATCGAGTGAAAAATGACATTGTAATATAATATCATTTCCATACAGGAATACATATTGGATAAGTAACTCCTTTGAAAAATTACCTTAGTCATTAACTATTAATATACCCTGAATCTAGAAACATAGTATGCAATTTCACATTTCAAATTATCCCAAATAAACTTTTCCTTATTATCATAATTGTTTTTAACTAATCAGGTATATAATGAAATATGATTTGTGATATTGATATAATAATAATATTTTTAGCTCCAAAATGGATGAAACAGAAAATAGCTTTTAAATTTTCAATATTATATCTTCAAAGTTGAATTATACCAATATTTTATCATACATATCATTAATTTTCTTCTAAATATTCCAATCATTTAATTTGGAACATTTTATTTTCTCCAATATGGATAGATTTGAAATTATTTTGAACTGATATGGTGTTTCACATACCATAATGATTCCCACATATAACTTTTAAAATCCTTCAATATTGGATCTTTTTCAATCTAGATTTTACTGAAAACACTATGATATTTCTTACTCCACACATAATCCACATTATCTTCCATAAAATTGTGTTAATGTATTAATAAATCATAATCTATGAGTAGATCTAGACAATTTCTTTGCCTCATATTGAACACACTTTTTGAGAATATGATTTGCAAAAAATAATTAGGTTTCTATTTTAACTATCACCATAAAAGTAGTGTCTAAAAATTATAATTGAAAAATTAAAGATAGAAATTATATATCTACAACATCCTCAAATACCATAACGAAGATCAAAAGTCTATTTCATTAAATTTTTATAAGATATAGGGGATAACATCACCTTGGACCAATAGTTTTAGTAGTTTAAATTATCTATATACATTCACGATTTCCATTTTACATAGGAAAAAATATAAAACACAGTAAAAGAAAATAATCTACATCCTTGTAATGACCCAAAATTTTATAAACAAAATTCTCCTTATATATAAAATTAAATGTTTTATTTTGTATTGTGGTTATATAAAACAAATTCACTTATATAGTTTTATTATGTCACATTAGATTTAAAATACTATTAATCACAATTACAATTGATAATATAGTCATTGAAAAGTGATGTTAGGATTTGTATAAATATAAGGTTTTTAAAAATATAGTTGACATAGACAATGGATGTAGTGGCCTCAAGTAGTAGGATCATACCTTATATTTCCAATTTTTCAGAGCTAATGGGGGAGATATCATCACCGGGATTTTACCTTGACCAATCGAGTGATTAGATACTATAACCAAAGAATAGGAAAAATCAGTTACTAGAGGATTTCAAGCTCATCAAGATCATGACCCAAACCATGTACTCCGAACAACCCCATGAAAATATCAGAGTCACACACACATTACCCTTTAGGAATTTTCTAGCTTATTAAAGGTATATGTATCAAAACACCAATAATATGAATATTTATATTTTATTATATAATGAATATAATTTCGTTATTATTGTTTTTACGATAGATAGATGATTTTGATTTTTATAAAATGAAACAAAAATGGTATTTTTAATTAGTATTAAATTTCAATTAGGACATTAATTTTGACGAATTTAACCATTTTTGAAATAAATAATAACATAATAAAATATTATTATTAAAAATCCGTATTAAATATAAATAATCATATAATTTTTAAGAATTAAAATATGAATTTTATAAGGGTTCTAAAACTATTATAATAAAAAACATATCATTTCTAAATAAAATAAGATTATTTTATTAAAAGTGAGGAAAAAAATATATATTATTATTTTAGTAAAATGAATATTATTTCTGGAATCATAATATCCAAATTATCAAAAAGTGAATTTTTCATGATTTTCTGAGACAATCAAATTTTCTCCAAAAAATGAATACTGTATAAATATTTGGCGTGAATTATGACATCATAATGACCCAAAGAAGTGTAATAAATACAATAAAGGGTATACATGCATCAATTTATGTTTCATACATAAAATAATGTTGTTTTGTTTTTTATTAATATTAGGAAGCCTTTATGAATCTTCTAAAACCATTAATATATTATATGCCTTTAAAATCATATATTTAATAGTATGATTCACATAAACATTTGAAATTGTATTATTATATTATGGTCGGTAATTTTCTTTACAAAATATTAAAAAACTCCACCTTTTAGGAAACAATGGTAAAAAACCATGCGATTGTTAATGGTTTTGGTCATTTTATTATATAAAGTTCAAAAACAATGTTTGAGAAATGATAATGAATTCCCCACTCATTTTCTATATAAACCCACCTAATATCCTACTTAACTTCACTATTAATACTTGGATAATGTCCTTACTCTTTCATAATATATATAGTGTCCTCCCAACGTTCCCCTAAGATTTCAATAAGCACCTCCCAAGCCTTTGGAGTCACACTCTCTTGATAAAATATCCTCTCATTCTCCTCTTTATTCAGTATTATCTTTATCTTATGTATTTTATCTTAATTTACTAATGGAAGGATATTTTTTTCATACCCATCCTAATTTTAATTTTATGGATAAATTATAATAGTCTCATTTAACTCTCATTAAGTTCTCAGATGAACATTCATACACCTCAGTTGTAGTGCTAATATTTCACAATGATTTTCCATGCCTAATGTTTCTATAATGAATACCCGTACCCATTTCTTATCATGGGTGTTGTCCTTTGTGAATTTATAATTATTAATTTGGGAATTACATTTATGTATTAAGCACTATTTTATCTTGTAATAAAATATTTTTTTGAATGAATCGATGGTGTATGATCTATGTGGAAAAATTAAGGATGAGAATGAAATTAAAGTGAAGTGTGAGCCTAAAATTTTATAGTTCTCTAATGAATGGGGAGTATTCATAGTATCATTATATGTCACTCATGGTCTCTTGAAGTGAACATAACCCATAACATTAATTTTTCCATCATGATGTATTTGTATTTAGTCATGACCAATGATTATAATATAATTGTTTTTGTTCTTTCCACAGTTCCCAGGTATCCTTAATGTTTTCATTCTATATCATGCATCATTATTCATATTTATAATTATCACCACTATTATTCCCCATTTATATTACTAGTTTAGAAGATGTATCATGTTATTCATGTTATTCAAAGTTTATTCTCTTTCTATGATTTATAGCTTAGCCTTTTCTTATATACGTCCCCTAGTTAAACAATGTTTTTTATGTACGATATTTTTAAAAATATTTTCCAAAAATATTATGTATTTCATATTTAAAGCTATTAGATAATGTAAATAATTCCCAAATACACTAGAATTATCAATATTCCATAATTTATTATGTGTAATGTTATGGAAAAACTTGAATTATTGTGTAATAAATAACAGAGTTGTGACGGTTTCATTCAAATTTAATGTTTACTTATTTATGGTATTAGGATAACAAAAACACAAAAAAAATATTTATGGATAAATGTTTGTATAATAAAACATCCCTAAATACTCATAAAGTATATAATAAAAGATTGATAAATAAAATACATCCCTTTATTGATACTATAGGTGCATTTTGATCTGGCTCATATGTATATAGGGGTCAGACATGAAAACATTGCGTTGAGCTAGACTCAACTAGGATCTGGTACATGAAATCATGCCTAACAGCACAAGTTTTTTGACACACCCAATGAATATTTTTTAATAAATTCATAATCTCAACAAAAAACCTTTGATAATGGAACTAAAAAATTCTTATAAGTGTGTATGTACAAAAAATGATCAAGGATATCATATATTGAGGAACATAAATTTATAAAAAAGGAAATAGATGTAATTTATATATTATCCATCTAGTGTCATTGAATTTTTTTATTTTTTTAATTGTTGTAAAATTCACATCTGTAATTTTCCCATTATTCTATGTAATGGCTGTAAATAGAACGAATTGGGTAAAATACCAATATGTAGTGTAATGTGATGACTACCCCAATAATATTCCCAACTCAGTGGGAGAATAAATCATGAACATTGTAATAAAACTCTCAAAGATGAAGAAAGTTCTAAATAATAACTATGATCAGGAGGAGTGCCCAAATCCCCCTATTAATAAAAAATGATATATTTGAGACCATTATGTGATAGAGGCCTATGACTTTCAGTTGATCATTTGATCTCTTAATCATGGAATAATGGATTTACCACATTGATAAGGTACTCTCTATCTAACTATATTCTATGAAATAGAAGGTTCTAATAGCTATTAATCATATAAAAAAATAATTGAATTAGTAGTGTAAATTGATCAATAGTAAAACACATGAAGAAGAGATCGAAGTGATAGGGTAGAAGGAGTTTTTATTTTTATCGATTAATATAGTCATCACTCTCTAGGACATTGAATGGAAACATATTTCATTATACTTAATAAAAAATACGATTAATCCATCTTGGTGTATGAGGACAACATAAAATTTCTTCCAAGATATGCCTCTTACTTTTTTTAACCCCAAATGTGAGGTTGAGCTCTTCTTTAGTGGGTAAAAACCTAGTCATGGAAAATCTATGGTGATCGGAGACTTTGACAGATATTTGAAAATGTTCTAATGTTTTCTCAATGTTGAAATAGAGATTGGAGAATATCAGGGGTATCACAAAGATAAGAAACATAAAGTGGAGTTTATTTATGGTGGACTGGTGGAGAAATCTAATGGTTGTATGAAATTTCAAGATCCTAGTTTCCAAAAGTGCAGAAAGCATCACCATAGAAATTCTATAAGGATAATGAGGAAAAGATTTATTCTAAGGAATGAAAGAATCCTATCTAGATATTATAGATGGAATAAAACCATAAGGAGATAGAGGAAAGGAATGGTCTAGTAAATCCCTAGTGCATTGTTCATTACTACAAAATCAAGGAACTAGGGAACACTTAAAACCAATTCATTAAGACTTGGGTTTTTAAAGAAAAAAATCCTCTAAGGAAGAAAATGAGAGATTATATCATAACAACCACTGAAGTGGATCAAAAGAAAGGTGTTTTGATAGGTATTCTAGTTATTCAATCATGAATAGTGAATTTACTTTTTGATTATGGGTCCCCTCATTCCTTCATATCATGGATTTTGGGTATAACTATTAAAACACTACAAAAAATGGAATTAGAGATTTTGGTTAAAATGGATTGTGTGGAAATTATTTCATGCCATTTTTTAACTCTTCTATCAAAATTTGTGGGATTAGCTTCCTAGAAACCCATATTATACTTCCTTTTGTATCAATGGATACACATTTGGGTCTGTATAGAAATTCCCTATATAAGACAACATATATTCCTCTGAAAAGTAAATAACTATCAATATTGGGAACATTTTTCTAATTCTATACAAGTGGAAGTAGGAGGATAAATCTTCTTTATCACCATCATCTTATGAATGAATATTATTTCCCATTGGGAAATCATATCTATATCAAATTCCTCAGATTAAGGAATGGATCATCTTTGAATACATTCCAATTATGAGGGAATATAATGAAGTGTTTCTCAAATAATTACCTGGTCTTTCTCCTAGATGAGAGGTCAAACATTCAATCATGCTTATACATGGGGTGTTTCTATTTTCCAAAACCCCATATAGAAATGCTGTTGTGAAAATGATGCTTATCCGTAGACTTATAATTATTCTACCCATAAGGGGATAACATTTCATGGTATTTCACTATTCTAAGATAATGGGATTGTGTTGTGTGTTAATGTATAATGAACAATTGATAGGCCATGCACCAATGAAATTAAAATTTTCTGAACAAAACAACCAAACATATTTTGCAGTTGGATGGAGTGATATTCTCTTTTGAAAACATGGAATCATTATATCTTTTGGGAGAGTTGTAAAATATACTTGGATCATAATCGCCTCATGTATATATTCACATAGTTAGATCTTCATATGCACTAGTGATAATGGTTAGAGATTATAAAAGGACTATGACTTCTGAATCCACTACCATCCAAGATAATCAAATAAAGCAGAATATTTTATATGCATAAAAGGATAAAACAATTCTATTATTTCTGATAATTTAGAATGATTAATTCTTCTTAGACTTGAAGAAGATGGACATGGAAAACATAATAGAAGGAACACCATCAATGCATTCGCAAATGATTTCTTAGCCATCTCTTATGAAAAATATAATGTTTTCTCAAAGAAATGATGTTTGAATTCAGAAGATAGTGGAAGCTAAAAGAAAACAAAAATCCTAAGAGTTCAATATAAATGAAGAATGTGTTATGAGATCTGGGTCACACTAATGTGTAACATCAAAACCTAAGTTAGACAATGTGTTGTTGAATGATGCAAATAGTTTGACTTTCTCCATCTATCCATGAAGAAAAAATATACATTGGGATATATGAAAGAGATATTGGTGGTAAAATATGAAGAATGTGATCTATAATATATTTCATGATGTATTGTATGTCAGCGAGTGATGCTAGATGGGAAAAATCCAAGGGGATTATGAAACCATTAACCATACCTTCATGCATATCGGAAAACATCACCATCGACATTATCATTGGTCTTCCGTATAAATCAATATGAAATAATGATTTATGGGATGTTTTGGATCTTCATACAAATACTAATCACATCATTTAAATTCAAGAGGGCTTATAAGTTGATCAATATGAATGGATTTTCAGTATGGAAGTGGTGAGGCAACAAGGAAAACTACTATCAATTAAATCTGATCAAGATCCATGATTTAAATCAATGTTCTAGAAGAATATCAATCATTCACTAAAGAATGAGTCAAAATTCATCCTTTCTTATCACCCTAAAATTGATGGATAATTTGAGATAACAATCCAGATAGTCAAGGACATGGTGAGATCATTATCAATTGAATTAAAAGGAGTATAAGATCAATATATTGTTATGATCGAGTAATCATAAAATACAAAATCCCTCTAAAACATCCAAATATATCCCCATGAATCCATTTATGTGAATAGGTGAATAACACTTGCATTTTGGGATATAAATAGGGAATTAAAATTTTTAGGTCCTGAAATAGTTGCGAAAATAGTTGAAAATGGTAATACTATTCAGTATCACATCAAGGTTGCTTAGAGGTGACATAAGATATATGATGACACTGATAGATGATACATAGTGTTTGACATCGGAGATATGGTATTCCTCAACATAACTCCAAGTAATAAAGTCATGGGATTTTGGGTGAATGGAATGATTAGTCCAAGATACATCCGTCGCATTGATGTCCTTGGTCGTAATGGAGTAGTGTCTTATTGACTGACAATCCAACGAAACCTATCTCAAATAAATGATATATTTCATATATCCCTATTAAGGAACTACATAATGGACCCCTCTAGTGTACTCAATCTAATGGTTGTAGCATTTGATAACAATATCTCATATGAGGAGCATTAATTGAATATCTAAGGCCGTAAAGTGTTCTATGGAGTAATACAATGGATCTGGTTAAAGTGTTGTGGAGAAACCAAAATCATAAAAACGCGACATGAGAACCAGAGTAACTGATGAAATATAAATACCTTGATTTTTTAGTTTGTGAAATGAAATTATAAGGGTTAAATATTTGAAGAGGAAATGATTATAATGACCCAAACATTTATAAATAAACTTCCTGTTATGATTTAAATTAAATAATTTATTATGTATTTTGATTTTAGAAAACACTAGCACATATTGTATTTTATTATATACTATATGATTTAAGGTACCTCAACGCATCATTACCATTGATAATATATCCGATGAATATATTTGTTTCATTAGTATAAATGTAATTTTTTTCAAAATCCAATTGACACAGAAAATGGAAGTGATGTCCTCAAACTGTTAGATTGTCCTATATAAATCACATTTGTCAATGATTTTGAGGGAGATAACGTTATTGGGATTTACCCATGACCAGTCCCAAGATATCATCTTACTAATAAATCATGAGAGAAACCATTTATAAGAAATGATCATGTTCATTGAGAACATTATCCAAACCATGTACATCGAACCAGCCCCATGAAAGTCTCATCATCAAGCACGTTACCATTATGGAATTTTATTGTTTAGTAGAGGGAAATGTATCAAGACCCCTATAATATTAATATTTATATTTTATATATTAACGAATATATTATCATCTTATTATTATTACATTATAAATTATATTAATTTTTATACAATAAATAACAAATTTTATTTTTAATCAGTATTCAATTTCTATTAAGATTTTATTTTGATAAATTAAGAGATTTTTTAATGAAATAAAATATTAATGTAATGTTATTGTTTAATAAGTTATATTATAGATAAATTAACATATACGTTTTATGAATTAGAATTAAAACTTTATAAGTGTTCAAAAAATATTATTTTAAAAAACCCAGCAATTCTCCATAATTATAGTTTCATATATTAATATTGAAAATACATTTATTTAGATAATTATTTTGATTAAATAATTTTTTTTCAATTATAATGTCAAAATTATCAAATGGTTATTTTTTAATAATTTTTTGAGACAATCGAATTTTTGGGAAGAAAATTAAATACCTTTTAAATATATAGTGCTTATTATAACATCACAAGAACTGAAAAATGATATAATAATTACAATAAATGGTATGCGTGAAAAATTAAATGTTTCCCATTTCAAATAATTTCATTTTATGTTTATTTTATTAATATGCTGAATTATTTATGAATCTTGTAAATCCACTAATATATTTTATGGTTTTAAGAAGCTCCTCCCAAGCAATGGTAGCCACACTCTCTAGCTAGGTTATCCTCTCTATCTCCTATTTATTCAAATATCTTATTTATTTTATGTATTGTGTCTTTATTTCATAAATTTGGGGTATGTTATTCCTTATATCCCTAAAGGTAAATTATTTGTATAAATGATGAGATACCCATTTCACTATCATCAATCCCTCCAATGAACAATCATATGACCTCAATACATTGCTAAAATTTTACTAGAATTTTTTATGAAAAAACATTGTCTAGTTAATAACAGTACACACTTCTTATTAATTATGTTCACATTTAAGCACTTGTACTTATTAATTTTTGACATAAATTTATGTATTTTACACTCCATTGTCACAAAATAAAATATTATGATTAATGAATCCATGTTACAAGATCTATGTGGAAAACATAAGCATGAGAATAAAATTAAAGTGATTGGTTCATCCAGAAATTTAAAGAACTCCAATGCATTGTTTAATAATTTAGTCTCATGATACCTAATGAATGGGATTTGGATGTGGTCATGATCGATCACGAGATGTTTTTACATCATTATGTCTTGTAAGTTATCCTTGACCAATATTGTGATGCAGTGTTTGAAGTTATATCCACATTTACCATGTTTCTTTTATGTTATCATGCTATATCAGTCTTCATTGTTCATGTTTAGGATTATCAACCATTTAATTTCCCATTTATGTACCTATTTTCTAACATGTATTAACTTCTTAATGTTATTCCATGTTTATTACCATACTGGGATTTATTGCTAACCACTTTCTTATGTATGTACCCATGTTATCCCATGTAGTTTTAAGTATAATCATGTTAAGGATGTTTTCAATAAAGTGGATGTATTTTATTTTTTAATTTGTTATACAGTGAACCCAATTCATAAATCCACAAAACATGTCGATCATTCAGGTTGTATCAAGTGTGATTTTATGTAACAAAACATGATAAAATATGTAATAAAGAGTAGGTTAGTCAAAATAACAATTATTAAATCTCAATGGTAATAATAAAAAAATTCACAATTATGTTAATGCATAATTGGAGAAATCGTGATTGCTGTATTTTTCTAGGATATCATCAAATATGGTTTGGTATTCAACAAAATCCATTTAATATGTATAGCGAACAGGTTTTTCTCACGATACCTGTCAATGTATCAAGGGACTATTTATAACCGAGTCATACCCATAATTTCTTGATAATTACATTCCATATATAATTAGTGATTATTTTAAATAATATACAATCGTACTTTTTAAAAATAAAAGTATTTACTAAAAAATATATAAAATCAATATTTTAACAATCAATCAAATAAAATTAATATTAAAAATACATATGTAACATTTTATATAGGTTAGGAAATAATAATACCCATGATATGAAGAATATAGATATGTAATAGATATACAATTTCAAATTAATGATGGAAAAGAGAAATTCAATGTTTCATGAAATTATAAAAAGTTTAATAAAATATAAAAGTTGACCATATATCAATTTAAATTATATTTTTAACAAAATAATGTATTTTCAAGAATAGAAGAAAAAGGAAGAAAAAAATAAATAATAAATTTCAATTTTTTGTTTTCATTGTACAACCATTCTAAGCATTTAAAAGAAACTAAATATCATAAAATTGTTATAGAGGTAGGAAAATCCATTAACATCTTATATCATAAAAATAAACATTACTGTGGATTTTGAATGGAATGTAAAAAATTGACCATTTTAGAAAACATAAGGATTAATCCACCCAAACAATATTGTGGATGTCAACACTGAAATAATACAACCTTAACAAATTATTTAATTAAATTTAATGGTCTTTGGTAAATTAAATTTTCATTAAAATGATATGGAAGATAATATTCTAGATCTAGAAGATAAATAATATCATACTTAATTTTTATCATTAATTGGGATTATAACATTAACAATGAGTGGAAAATTTGAAGGAAAATTGAAAAATACATCAATATATAGATGATAATATTATATAAGAGGTTTAGGAATGATATATTATAATATTACTTTATCAAAAATATAAGAAACACAAAAGTGATATTTTTAAAATAATTTCCTACCACATTAGAAACAATTAAATTTTTACTAAATGAAATAGTAAATATAAATTGAATCCAAAAATACTATAAAAAAATATAAATTCATGTTAAATATATCAGTGGTGTAGTATATACAACATGTTAATGGAAATAGGCTCATAAAGAAAAATAAGGTTCGATGGAGTAAAAATTTATATGTAAACTCGTTTCCAAAGGATTCCACATAGTTAAAAAACATTTGACCTCTTGTATAGAGAGTTTATATATATTAGAAAATAATTATATATCTTTAATGAGATTTAACTTAATTGATTTTTATTATTATAATACATTAATTATCATTTAGTTGTAAATTCAATCATCGAGTGTTATCTCTTTAGTATTCTCATGCATGTTTCAATGGGGAAGTTTCAGTTATTATCCAATGGTTATAGTTTCATAATATATATAAGCATATTATTGTTATATATAACATTATATATATATATATATATATTATGTAGATATATTTTAGAGTCATTTTTGAAATGTGGGCATTAAATAAATGACATGAATTTATAGTGGACATATTCTACACGTTTTCACAGGAAACATTATAAATTTTCTAATTGGTGTAAGGGTGATAAAAATATAACATATTATATTTATATATTCATATTCATTAAATTATTATCATATAGATTTATTGAATCCATCTTTATAAAAAGTATTTTGAGGTGGTGATGAAAAACAAAAAATATTATTTCATGGATGTGGTTGTAGAGACCCTCACTTTTAATATTTTAGAATTATATAAAATTTAAAGAATACATAAAAAATTATAAAAACAGTCCCCAAAAGACCATACTAGTCTCATGCCATTAAAGACAAGGAAACATAGACACTGGTACAAAAGTGAGAAAAATTATCTCAAACTAAGCTCTTATTTAAAAACACATTTCTTAGACACATCAAATATAATAAATATCCTTATAACATGGGAAAAGAAAACATAAAAATGTGTGAAATAAATGCTCAGTAAGGGTAAACAAGGGATACATGTATGCATAATCACGAGCATAAGGATATAAGATCTTGATCAAAATAATAGAAGATCATACCCTATATATCAAAGATCATAAACCTAAATCACAACAAAAATATAGGTACATCATAATAGATCAATCATTAGAAAATAATTAACATAATGCATGAAATAATATCAAAGGAATAAAATTTGGAATTTAGGAAAAAACATAATTATATAATATGACTTCCATAGTAGTTAGGGCATCGATCCCAAGTACATATTAGTGGAAAAAGTCCTTTACTGAAATGCATTCGTACAATATTTTAGCCCTATATTACCGAATCAAGTTCACTCTTCATTCCATCAATGTATAACTGAACCAAGTTCCCTCCGCCATCCAGCCTTGTAATACTAATCCAAGTTAATTTCCCATTCCTGTATTGTCTATGTCATGATATGTAAATCATTACCTAATTCCTTAGTGGGAGATATATGTCCGAACCATCTCATAATGAAATCATACATACATGTGACACAAAATCATAAACAGTCATATCATATCCTATGAAATAAAATAGAAATCTTAAACATGTAATAACATCTTTTCATGTGGAAAGAGATAAGTTTCATAATCAATTCATCAATGTATATCCCGTTAAATGATGTATGTTTCATAAGAATATAACCCATGGAGGAGAAATTAATTTCATAAACAAATTACCCCTGGAAGATAAACATGATACATAAATATCATTACCTGAAAAAATAAGCTATTTATAAAATGAAAATTTATATATACATTGAATAATTTCCCTATAAATCCATGAGTAACTCCAATAGATGTCATAATTAATGCGAAATAATTTTAAAAGATCAATTAGAAACATTTCATGAGGAAAATAACCTTTCTTCATTAAAAACGTAATTATAAAACATAAAACCTTTGGAAATCGTGTTTCATTAAATATTTTTTTCAAAATAAATAAAGGATTCTTTGAAAACCATGAAATATTTTTGAAATAATTTTTCCTTGAAAACATTTTTAAAATCATGGTTTTCGAAATAAAATAGATTTCCAGCTAAAGGGAGAGATACACTCGTATTTTTATTAAAAAAATTTAATAATCATCCTAATTACCAAAGAGTGAAATAATGTTACTTATACAAGGATATATCTTTAATAAACTGAGAATAAGAAAACTCACAAGGGTTCTTAAGAGATGGATCATATGATTTCATCAATGTAATCATAATCCTTAACAATCACAAAAAGCAATGAGATTGTATCAATATACTCTTACCACATGGTTTCATTTGATTAATAGATACATGTAAGAAAATGGAATTACATGAAGCATATATTATCATGAAGAGATAAATATTCATGATGTAACATGTCAAATTACCTTTGGCAAATAATGTAGGGGCATAAAAAAACTTGTGTCTCAAATAATGAAAATATAGACAAATCTATCAAACCGATTTGGTAAATCTATAAACATAAATCCTCTGAAAAATGACCATATATTGGATGTGTAAAAAGAAATAAATTTGAAAATAATAACCATATAATACATTTGTGGTAATTATGTACACCTCACATAAGATAAGAGTGGTGAACATGTCATGCATCCCATAGATATAAAAAGTGATATGAAATGCCCTTATACTATGTCTTGACTCTCTTCATACTCAATAAATCCGCATTTATATCGAATATTAAATTATTATAAATATTTTACAGAACCATATTATTATATCTAATACCATATATGTCTTTATTTTGACTATAGTTTTTCTTGTTAATAATCCCATGTTAATGTTATGCTTCACGTAATATTGGATTTGTTTTTTTTTCTTGTGTTTAATTTGTTATGTATTTGGTCTTTATTTATAAAAAATTATTTATAGAATATAAACAATGATATAAATATAATTTATATTCTGTATTTTTTTAGTATAATAATTTATATAATTTAGATGTTTGAAATGTAAGGAACTATTCATGGAGATGGTAGGCCATATGTACAAGTGAACGCTGTTTTCGTTTAATTTCCATATTAAAAAAAAGAAATAAAATTATGTATACATATATATATATAATTATTATATTATAAATATTATATAGTTTATATTCTATTACTATACTAAACCATTATTAATATATTCCATGTAGAGTGTGAACGAATCACATTTCTTTGAGGGGTGGTAGTCCACACTTCCTCAAACAAAATTATCATATTTACACAAAAGGTAAAGTATAATGATATGTGATGTAAAATGATTAATGAAAATTATATTCATAATAAATATAATATATAACAAGTATAAATTGACTTTCTATCATAATTCCCACCATGAGAGTCAATAATAGAAAAATGAATAAATCATTTCATGAGGTGGTAGTTCATCGTACACTTAAACAGTATGTTCGTTACCCACTAGATAGAGGTTTTGGTAAGTGTATGTATACCCATTATAATATATATATATATAGGATAATTGTTTTTGTATAATCATGAAATAAGATGAATTGAGGTGGAAATGAATGAAAATAAATGAAAGGATCTAGAGGGATGTTGTTACCTCATAATCAGGTAACTTCTTTTGGTTTTCACTAAAGGGATTCCATGAAAATATTTATAATCAAAGTGTGAATTAAAAGTGTATATTTGGAATTTTGGGGGGCTTATCTATGAATATTCTAGGTGAACAAATGGGGTACAGATTTGTGAGTATGTTGGAGGAGAGGAGGCCATTCTATAGTGGAGGAGGAGTGACACTCTTGTAATATTTTGACAAATCAATTCCGTACATAATTTTTTCAAGTCATGTGGATCCAAAAATGTACCAAATTATATATAAGTTATTATAGGGTAAAAATAGTTCTATACAATGGATCTTGGAAATATTTGAAGGTCATTTTCGGCAATAACTTTATTGTTTAGTCCATAGTTTCTTATAATTTTACCTTAATCGGTGTAATTAATTATAATTACTTTGACCAATACTTTTGGTTCAATAATAATTTAAACTTATAATAAAATATATATTATGAATATTAAAAATATATAATCCTTTTTATGAAATTAAAAATAAATATGTGGCAGAATTAATTTAATATTAATTCTACTAAAGGGACAACACTATGTGGTTTTAATATGAAAACGACGTAATGTTCGCAAGGATTTATATCAAATTTCAAAGTGAAATTAGTTAAAATGACCTAAATTTAATTAATTAATAAAAATGTAATATAATTAAAATTTTATACCAATTAAAAATATAACATAACCATATATATAATTAGATGGAAAAAGAAGTTTCGAGTTAAAATTAAGTATTTTTCATTATTCATAAAAAAATGGTGTTCCTGAGAAAAATCCCCAAACGTCACCCAAATAGAATATAAACATTATCAATTAAAAAAACAAATTAACATTATAAAATTAAATTTTAAAAGTGTATAAATTAATTTTATTATTGTTCATAGAAGGACATGAAACGTAGTTTATTTAATAAAACAATACTTTTAAACATATAAAGACATTAAAAAGAATTATAACATTCATTATCAATGTTTTTAATTTTTATAAAATAAATATGAAAAATATATGAAAAATATTTATTTATATTCATATGAATATTTTTAATGACATGGTTATAAATATCTCATTTAAATAATTACAATAATAAAATGATGTTTTGTAGAAACTAATTGTTGTTTGTAACGTATGTGATGTTGGTGTTCCAAGTAGTGTACACCAAGTATGTGTTTCATGGGACATATGATATGTTAGTTTCATATATAACATACTCTAATTTGTTTTCATGTGCAAGGATTTTTTTACATAGTGTAATTTAAGATATCAACGAATATTAATTCGTTCAAAAAGAGATAAACCTTGTATATAAAAACTCGTGGTGTTACATTCTACCCTCCTTAAAATAAATTTCAACCTCGAAATTTGTAATTATGTTTCAATAAAATAAATATAGTTCTTATTTATCATATCCTGATGTTCCCACATAGCTTCCTCTAAATTTTTATTTCTCTACAAAATATTAACTCGTTGAGCGGTCTTGTTTCATAGAACATCCTCGGAATGTCCCATAATATAATCATGTTGTTCTTTATAAGAAAGATAATTATGTAGTGGTATGAACACTAATTTTAGTACATTTGATTGGTCTGGTACGAACATATTAGGAGAGAAAAAAAGAATACATCTTGAAATTTAGAGGGATTTGGAAGAAGTTCCAACTGATAGGCTACCGTACCGGTGCACTCTAGAGAATAGTTATCATTTATACCCAAATCTCATAAATTTATTTCAATGATATATTCATAGAAACACTTTCTCCCCAACATAAAAATCTAGATCACACAAAAGTTTATCAAAAAGAATTTCTACCGACTTTGAGATTGCATTATATGACTAAAAATGGCTCGATCATACTCTACCATATCTTCTGAAATCCCTTATGATAATAAATTTCATTATCCAACTTCATCCAACATCATCCAGGAATGTTGTATCTCTACATTTAATCCCATAAAGCGATTCATATGGTGACATCTGAACACTTGAGTGAAATATATTGTTGTAAAAATACTCTACTAGTGAAAGGTGTTGAACCCAACTATCATTGAAATCCAAAGAACAAGGTTTCTACATATCCTCTATGTTTTGAATTATTTATTCAGACTGAACATCTATCTACGGATGTTTATAAGTACCGATAATAAATTCGGTATCATGTGAATTTTGAATACTTCACTATAACATAGAGGTAAAACTTAGATCATGATATGATACAATAGAATGTGGTACTATTTTGGGCCTTACAACATCCTTAATGTATTTCCTGCAATGATTATCTAGAGATATGTTATCTCTGATAGTGATGAAGTGAGGACTTTATAGTTTGATCGACTTCCTCCCATATAGCATTAAACACTACAGAGGTTTTGGTAGTCCAATGTGAAAATCCATAGTGATGTTCTCCAATTTCCATTGTAGTATGAGTAATGGTTGAAATATCCAATTATACATTCTTCTTTCATCCTTAACATTATAGAATACCATAAACAAAGATATAAAATCTATTATATCTCCCTTCATTATATCACACCAGAAGTATTATTTCAAGTACCTATATGTCTTACTACTTCTAGGATTACTATTGAATTAAGAAAAATAAGGTTTTCTAATAAATACTCCTTCAAATATGGTATTTTAAGAGCACACACACAGTTCTAGAAACCTATAATTCCATCTTAAAGAAGATTAAACTAAAGAAAATTTCTATATTCCTTTGGTAGGTCTCTTACTTCTTTCTATGCCTCCATAATCATCCCATGGATAGATGGTTTAAAAGTAATTTTTGAAGGATTATATTTTTCCCCATCCATCAGGATTTCTAGATCCATCATTAGAAATTTGGGAAATGTAGGATCTTTTTTTATCCTCATCATGGATAATCTAGAAATAACATTTTGACTCAAATAATTAGCTACCTTGTTTTCTTTCCCAAAGGGATAAAGTATTGATCAATCATAATCCTTTATCAACTCTGACCACCTTCTCTGGTGAAATTTAAACTCCTTTTATGTTAATATATATTATAGACTTTTATGATCTATATATATATATATCACACTTTTCCCCATAAATATTATTCTTCCCAATAATCAATGAAAAAATTAACGATGCTAACTCCAAATCTTGATTTGTGTAATGTTTCCCTGTAATATTCGACTACCATGATGAATAAGCGACAACCATGTTATTTTAGTAAGAACACATCCCAATCACTTAATGGATGAAAAAATATATATTAAAAACCATTCTCCACTATAGGTTTATGTAAGAATAGTTGTGCTAACCCACTTTCTGTTCAGTTCATTGAAAGATTCCTCACATTCATCTATCAGGAAGAACGTGAAACTCTTACAAGTTAATTTGGATAAAGAATTATATAGTCATGGGAAATTATACACAAACCATCAATATTATAATTCTAGACCAAGAATGTTATGGATCTTTGTAACCATGGTTGTTCTTAGAAAACATTAAATAGCCACCGTTATTGATTGATATACACCTATACCTCCTCTAGAGATTATGTGATAGAAAAATGAATCATTTTGCAGCAAAAATTCACAATTTGAAATTTTTTCATGTAGTTTATATTTTTTGGGTCTTTAGTACAATTCCATAGTGATATAAATGCTCTTACATTATATTTAAATAGATAATAATATTATATATAAAGGCTACCACAAACTGATCATGGTGATAACTAAAGACTCTATAAATTGAATCCATGATGATAACAGAGAGATTAATAAGACTAAATCGTGTAACAACATTTTTATAGTGTCCATACCTAGTATATAATTCCCTATTTGGCATATCCAATTTCATGACCCTGAATTGATTATATCCAATATGAAAATTAATCTTGGATGTGTATTGAGATATGTGCAATTTATCAAAATTTTCATCAATATGTGGGGGATACTAGTTCTTGATTATGAGCCTTTCAATATCTCTATATTCAATAAAGATCCACATTAATCCATCATTATTTTTTATAAAAAGGACACGTGAACCCCAAGGAGACACACTTGGACGAATGTGTCCCTAATCATTGTTTTTTTATTGCTTCTTAATCAATTCCTACAAATCAATTGGGGATATTATATAAGGGTTTTTTATATTGATGTGGAACCAGGTATGAGTTCAATTGAGAACTAAAATAATTGTTTTTTGTAAAGCAGGGAAACTATTCTTAAAATACATATAAAATTATCAAACAATATGAATATCATCAATGTTAATTTTCTCCAAAACAATTAGAGTTAAAATGCTATTATAAATATAAATTAAGACCCATACACTAGACATAATATCAATAGATAATTCAGGATTATCATCAAATTTATTGATGATCATAAGAGGGTTTGAAATACCTAACGTAACAACCTTTCCTCGATAATCGATGATGGATATTCAAAAATAAATCCAATCCATGAGTAAGATGATATCAAATTCCACTAAAAGATGAATGAAAATATTTATAGGAAGCACAATCCCACAAAAATCAACCCGTTAGTAATCATAGACTTGTGATGAAATAATATTACCATTAGGGGGTTTAATTGTTAATTTAAAATATAATTATTTTCATAGAATCTTAAATCCCATATAAAAGTCTTTATATATGAAATAGTGGGTGGATCCCAAATCATATTAGACACTATCAGTCCTAGAGTGGATTATAAGGGTAAATATTACCAGATAATTATCAATCACCTCACCAAAAATATTGGTTGTTTGAGATTTCCCATTTACCATTGTCTTAAGGGTTTATGATGTCGATCATCACAACCATTCATTGGGTTTGGGAATTGGATAGAATAATGACCATTTACTTTAATAATATATCACTAATGTTTAAGAGGTTCATTATGCTATGATATTTATGCATTCTCACAGTTATCTAACTTCTTCAAATCAATTCAATAATCAAATGGCCAATTTCATTCCCTTCCACACTTTAAAAGTTTATGAAACTCCTTATGGAAATTTCCCCCATGCTTCATTCCACACATAGGTCATAAACCAAATATAATATTATTATCTTCATTGATTTTAGATTTTCATTTGATATCCATCATTGTTTTCTTACCAAAACAATGAGATTGATACTTGAGTCAAAACTCTATTTAATCCTTTATAGAAAAACACACTATTTCTTCATAACTACTAATGTCTCTTATGGAAATTTCTCTTCAAATACATGGAATTAAGCCATGAAAGAACATATCATCTTTATTATCTGGTTGGATGATGATTCCTGAAGTGTACCTTGCTAGTCTTATGAAATTATCCTCATAGGTACCGATAAATTCCACAAAAATATACTTCAACAAAAGGAACTATTTCTATATCTTAGCATAAAGAATCTGAAGGATGTAATTATTAAAAAATAAGTTCTTGAACTCATCCCAATCCATGGATTCAATCTCAACATGTATCCTTATATTCTTAATTACAGTCCACCACTAATTTTATCTTCATTCTAACTAATAAATAACCATAATTAATTTATCATACATAAAAAAAAAGAGAATAGAGAATATATTTTCCATTGTACTAATAAACTATTCATCAAAATGTTAATTTGAAGACCCTATAAATGTAGGTGGATGTTAAATCATGAAAGACACAACAAAATGTTGTTCCCTCCATTTCTCATTATGAAGTCCACCAAGATTTCATGCTTGTGAAAGCATAGTGATCATAACAACAAGGTCTACATTCCTTCCTCTATAACATTTAGTTTCTCTGGAAAAAAATCATTTCATTTCCCATCATAATCACAATTAATGTTGTTCCGTAAAGGTTCCGTCAATTCACTAAAACCAATATCATATAGTAATAAAAAATTATCCAAATGTGGATCCACATAATCAAGAAAAGTCACTTATAGGATGTCTAAATTATGAAAGCATTGTTAATATATGACACATTTGGTTTATCCTAGGTTATTAATAGCCAAGGTATTTTTAAATCTTGCATCATAGTTTGTGAAGATTTCATGATTTCATAAATCAGATCCCCTGGGAGTGTCAAACCAGTTCTGCATCATCACCCATTTTCATGTCTAGATTACCCTAGTTTGGCATGAAACACTGTCTTGGAGTTGATACTTCTTGGTACTTCTGTTATAGATGCACATCAAATTGTAGAATATAGATAGTGTTATATTGTTAGGAAAACAGTCACTCTATCATTTTTCAAAATTCTGTGACATTTTCCTATGATTTTCCTCGTCGATAGACATATCATTAGACATGTCCTTAGTGTTCCCACAATGGTCTTCTCATCTAAGATTTCAAAGGGAAACTAAAATTTTTAATTGACACCAATATTGGTGACCCATTATTTTCATAGATTATAAATACATAAAATTTTCATAATATTTAAAATGTGATACAAATAGATGCACAAAGACCATACATGTTTAGTTTATTTGGAAACAAGGAAGCATCGACCATGGTACATAAGTGACATACATTATTTACCAATTTCTTATTACTAACTAGATCCTTTCTTAGAAACATGAAACATAATACATATTGACATAACCCAGGAAATTATACAAAAAAGGAGTGTTCTTAGATACTTAGTTATGGTAAAGAAGGGATACATCTAAGCCTAACCATGAGCATAAGGTTATGAGAACATGATCAAGAAAATAGAATATCATACCATATATATCAAATAACAAAATATTAAATAATGTCATTAATATTTTAATTTTATAAGGAATTAATCATAAGGAAATATTGAACATAATATATAAAAGAATATCATAGGAATAAAACATGGAATTGTTGCAAATAAATAAGAATATAATATGATTTACAAATTAGTCATGGCATAATTTCCTAGTACATATCTATGGGAAAACACCTTTACAAAACTGGTATCACACCCAGTTCCATACGTGTATTACAGATCTATGATCACTCCTTATTGTAGACTAGTATTAATAAATAGTATTTACTCTACGTTCCAGCCCTATAATACAAAAATGAGTTAATTTCTCATTCCATCCATGTAAATATCATTGTATAAAAATATTTACCCAATTCATTGGATGGATATATATTCCCCCCCATCTCATAATTAAATAATACATACATGTTCCATAATATCATATATAATCACATGATACCCCATAAAATGATGTGGGTGTCATAAACATGCAATCACATCCAATCCTATGGAAAATAAAATGATTCATAATCATTTAATCGAAGAATAACCCCTGAAAGGAACCAAATTTCCAAAGTATATAACATGTAAAAGAGACACTTGTTTAATAAACATATACTATGTGGAAGAGAAACATGTTTCATAAATATCATTCTATAAAAACACAAACCATTAATATATATAATATGAATGGATACGTTTAATAATTTCCCCATAAATGGAATGAGTTATACTAATGGATTTCATGTTAGATGGGAAATTATTTTGAAAAAACACTTAGAACTATTTTTTGAATAAAATATCATTTCTTTATTGAAACTACCTTTTAAAACATAAAAACATTTGGAACCCTTTTTATTTTAATATAGTTTTGAAAACTAATGAAGGAATATTTTAAAACCATAAAAAACTCTAAAACAATTTAACATGACATTTTTTTGATAAAATTTGTGAATTTGTTTTGAAAACATTTTTGAAAACATGGTTTTTGAAATATAACCAATTTCTGAACGAAGAGAGTGATATAATAATATTTTTCATAAATCATTTTATTAATTATATTAAGTACTAAGTAGTATATAAATGTTACTTATACATGGAAATATATTTAATAAATGTATGATAATAAAACCCATGGGTGTTTTTAAGAGAAGAATCATAATATTTCAACAAAGTAAGCATAATAATAAATAATCACAAAAAGTGATGAGATTGTTTTAATAAACACTTACTACATTGTTAATTCCGATCATACCAATGGAAATTAAATTCATACTAAAATATAATTAAATTAAGGATATTAATGATATAATATCTCAAATACACCTTCGTAATGAATATAGGTTCATAACAAAACATGTGTCCCTTAGAAAGAAAATGGTGATAAAACTATTGTACTTATTTTGTAACTCTTGAAATGTAAACCCCATTAACGAAATATAAAAGAGTAGATATGTAAATTACAAAAATATTAAGAATAATAATCATATTATACATTCATATGAATTATATACATCATGAAAAAGGTAAGAGTGGTGAACATGGTATGTATCTCACAAAACATAAAAAGTGAGATGAAATTCTGTTACTGTGTGTCTTGAATCTAGTTGTAATCATTCAAACCACTTTTATAATAAATATAAATTTGTTATATAAATATCAGGGATATATTATTATATCTATTACCATATATGTTTTTATTATGCTTTTAAAATATATACGTGTTAATAATCCCATGCTAAGGTTATGCTTCATGAAATATTCACTTTGTTTTTCATAGGGGTCTTAATATTTTATATATTTGGACCATATACATGTATTATGATTTATAAGATGTAAAAATGATATAAATATTATTTACATTCATCATATTGTTTTTATAATTATATTTATAACATATAATTATGAAATGGAATACACTATTTATGATATAGTTGGCCGTATATACACTTGAACACTGTTTCCGTTTAGCTATCTTATTAAAAGAAAGAATTTAAATGAAATACATGTATATATATGTAAATGTATATAATTATTTAAAAATAATTATTATATTATAAATACCAAATAAATTCACTAAAATCATCCTCAATGCAATCCAAGGATTGTGTGGACGAATCACATCGCTTTGGGGGTGGTAGTCCTCATTTCCTCAAAGGCGATTATCGTATTCACAGTAAATGGAATGTATCAGTATATATATGGTGAAATGTTAAGTGGAGTAAATATATAATAATTATAATATATAAAAAATATAAATATATTTTCCATCATAATTCACACCCTGAGAGGTGGTAATGAAAAAATGAACTATCACTGTTACGTGAGGCAGTAGTTTTCCGAACAAGTAAACAATATTTTCGTAACCCATTGGATTGTGGTGTGTGTAAATGTTGGCTGAAACCTTTTCATAAAAACATATAAGATTATTCATAAAAATTGTGTTTTTTATAATCATGTAATAAAATGAATTGAAGTGTTGGAGAAATAAAATTAAAGAAAAGAGTTTGAGGGAGGTTGTTACCTCTAAATTGGGTAACTTTTTTTGGTTTGTACCAAAGTGATTCCTTGGTAGTCTAAAGGAATTATGTTATTCTAAAATGTTATGAGAGGTATATTGTGATATAATTTTAGAATAGTTTTTTTGATGCTATGTTCTTGAGGTTTTTGAGTAAGTTGTAGGAGATGAGGGCTTTTATATTGGAGGAGGAGTAACCCTATAGTAATATTTTGAAAAAGGAGTTCCATTCATATTTTATGAAGTCAAGAGGATCCAATAATGAACTGCATTATATAAACTTAATCATAGGATCTATATATTTCCATTAAATGGCTCTTGGACTAGTTTCTATTCAGTTTTGAGTTTTAAATATTCAGTTTAGTCCTCAACAAAGCTTAATTTTACATTAATCGATGTAATTAATTTTAAATACATTCACTAATAGTTTTTGTCAAAATATATGTTGAACACATTAGACAATATAAATTAATATTTTTAAAAATATATAATCCATTTAACAAAATAAAAAAAATATATAATTTCAAGAAATTAATTTAAAATTAACCTAACTAACGGAATGACACTACAGGTTTTTAATGCACAAATGATCAAAAGTTTACTATGTTTTGATATCCATGATCATTGTGAAACTGTTTACCATGAACTAAATTATATTAATTGGTAAAAATATTATATATTTATACTTTTTTAAAAATTTACAATATAATTTACTCTTATAAATATATCTGATTTAAAAGATGTTTTGAATTAAAATTCTGTATGTTTCCCTATTCATCAAAAAATGATGTTTCTCAATAAAATCTCAAAAATTCAATCTAATCAAATTTAGATATTATAATTTGAAAAATAAGGTTTATATTCTCAAATTAAATTTATAAAATAGTCTAAAATTGACTATATTTTTTCATAAAAGGATATTAAAATTAATTTATTTGAGAAAATAGAATTTTTAAACATGTATGGACTTTACTGATCATTATATCATTGGTTATAAATAGGTTTTATTTATAAAAAACCATTATAAAAATTATTTAAATATTAGTTATTAATATTCATATTACTATTTTAATGACTATGTTATAATTAGTTTTTTGAAGGATGAGGCTCGTAACCACATTATTGAAATCATAAGAAAACAAAAGATTTCAGCGAGTGTTGATACAAAATCTGAGGATCATTAAATTAAACTAACCAGTTTTAGAATAGGTACTCATACTGTGGTAGGGTAGCCACCCACCTCTACCTCTAGGATTTCGTCCTCTCTTCCCATATGTGACTTGAGTCTAGCCACCATCAACATTATTTGTAGGGTCGGCCACAATGTGGGTGCATGGAGTAAACAGTCCAGCCTTGGAACTGGTAGCCAGTAGATCGAAAGAGTTATGTGTGGTTATATTGCTGAGAGATTACCTTTCTTTGTTATCAGTCATCGACATCACCTGCATGGATAGAGAAGTTTCATCCTCCTTGAAAGAATTCACATTTATGAAATAATGGGGCTGATCATTTACTGACCATGTATGCTTTAGCGCTGAGTCTATAGGGAGTCGTCCACTTAGAGGTATACAAGATATGGATAGAAATTAATTCATACAAATAGTGAAAAATTTCCATTAAAACATTGGGTGTTATAGTGGTAGTCCACACGAATGAAAAACCATGATTTTTATTTTTCAAGGGAAATAAAATGAGATAAATAAATACGTTGAAATAACATAATTACATATTATTATATGATTGACACTTATGATATTATATTATTATTGTTTGGATAGATTTGAAGGATGATGATGAAAAAGTAAAATAAAAAATATTCTTTTAAATAACTTCCTCCTCTTTGAGATTCATATATTGGTTCTCTTTTCAAGGACCCTATGGATGATCCATTTTAGAGATTACGATTAATTGAACTATGTTAAGGATATTTATATTTTTGATAGGGTATTGATGAGATATGTGCCTTATAGTGTTATTAATAATAGAGTACAGGTGGTGTCCTTTTATAGTAAAGGAATGGGCACACATACAATCAATTAATCTTTTTTTAAAAAAATTGATATTTTTCATGTGAATATATTACCATGTTGAAAATAATTTTAAATTTTTTTGTTATGGTTGATATACATACAACCAATAATATCTTAAAAGGTTTATGTGTAGTTTTAATCCTTATATTCTTATTTAATCCTATCATTAACAAATTGGTATTGTTCCCATGGTAACCATATTTTCAATACAAATAGGTTATAAATTTATTTCTAAGGTAAAAATAAGATACAAAATGGCCATCAGATTATATTTTGGACCATATCCATTCCTCTTGTCAAAAAGCAGAATTTTTATCATTTATTATCATTTAATAATATATTATTTGACAAAAAATATCATTAATATAATTTAAATAATTATTCAAAACATTTTAATCTAAATATATCAATACTTTTATAAAATACATATATAAAATTTTTATTAATAAATTATACATTATTAATGAACATAAAATTGTTTCGACAGTATACATAATCGAACAAAAAAATTGTTTTGGTATTTTTAGAATCAATTACTTTCATTTATCAAATTCTTCTACAATCATTGTGTCAGTGTTGTATCATAATTTAAGGTAATTTTACCATCACTAAAAATAGAAAATAATTTACCACCATAAATATAAATTAATTTTATTAAAAAATATTTTATTGTTTTTGGAAAATATTTTATTATTCGATTGTGAACATATAATACAACATTAATGAAAGGTGGTGACATTTTTGAATTTTTTGTCGGTATAAAATTTATGAAGAACATGATTAGTAATAAATGAATAAAATAATAATTATTTTTATATATATAATTGTTTTTTAAATAAAACTCATTCAATGAAATATATCAATGTGTATATATTATTTTAAAGATTCATTCTATTGTTTTTTCATTTTTTATCCAATTTTACCATTAGTTGAGGATATAGATTTTACAGCTATTTCAATTCTTTAGGCCAAAATATTTAAATATTTACTCAATATTTACCAAATCATTCTAATATAGATTCTATTTTATAAATAAGTTGAAAAAAATTAATTACAAATTAACCCATAACATTGGAGGAAAATACTTTTTCATGAAAATTCATTTCTAAAGCATTTGATTGTATTATGTAAACACAATTACTTGTAATCATCATAATATGATTTTCAATTTATCGAAATATATGTTTATTATATAAATATAATTTAGATAATTTGTTTTCATATATTATTTTAATTAATTAATATGTTAAATCATTATACACTTAAAAATTGTTTTCTAAAAAAATATTTTTATTCCTCAAAATGGTTATTTTATCTTTTCAATCAGATTGAAAAATTTTATATGTGTAATTATATATATTATGACACATTATATTAAATAGAATAAAGATTATTTTAATACTCCAATTTATGTTATTCATGTAATCATATATTTAAGGGAATGTTTTATAAATTCTAATAGTTTTATTTTCCCCAAATAAATTCTAAATTGATAATCATCCTATAATGTTTTATTTTATATCCATGAAATATTAAAATTTGAACTGTATTATAGTTTCATTGAAGATAAAATGTTATCTTACTATAAATAAAGATCAGATGTTATAATATCAGGGGTTGGATAATTCAATTCATGAATCTCTAATTTCTGTAGTGATTAGTAAATTACAATATGATTCTATATAAGGAAAAATTAAAGTACCTTCTTCGATAAATCACTATATATCACAACTTCATTCCATCTTGATGGAAAATTAAATATAGTTTCATTGACTTTTATCTTCTTTAGTATTTATAAGCCTTCATTAAATAATTCTTTCCATATCAACATAACTCTTTTACTTATTAGATTCGTTGATGAGATAAGTAATCAAGGAAACATATGATATAAAAAATTGATAAACCAAGGGGACTGCATTCCTAGATTATATTTTTTTTCAATAGTAAATAAAATAAAATAATTTTTTTAAAGGATCAAATGATATTCCATCCATATAGAAAATATTTCCTAGATAAGCTACATTTACAATCCATAATTTTCATTTTTTAAATTTTCTATATAACTTCATATCTCTAAAAGTATAAAGAATGATTTATAATGAATTTTAAACTCATCATTGAATTTAGATAATATAAAGATATCTTCAAGAAAGAAAGAAAATAAAATTATGGAGATAATTATTAATTATCTTGTTTATCAAATCCATAAAATTTGTCAGTTCATATGTTAATTGGAAGGGAATTAGTAGAAATAAATAATTTCTATTCCTTATATGAAATGTTTTATTTGGAATATATTCCATATTTACTTTTATTAAATGACACATAGAATGAATTCTAATCATTAAAAAATATTGAAATCCTTATTTTTGTACCATATTCATAAATTTAATGGAGTGAATAAATGTTCTTTATAGTAATTTCACTAAATTTCTAGTAATTAGTGCATAACCTCATTGACCCATTATCCTCTAAACAAGAGGAATATTTCCTTCATTGGTGAAATACCATTGTGAATGAATTACTAATCACACAATAGCTGCAATTGTTTCTTCAGTTCAACTAATTCCACTATGTAATTTATATTAGAAATATTATATTTATTATTTGGTTAGGGATGAGATTTTGGAAATCTCAAACTTATGCTTTTGAAAGCGTAAATATTGGTATTTAAGAAACACATTAATGTATTTTTTCATAATAGGTGAATCATATATTCAAAAGACACTTTTCCCATTTGTAGATTTCATATTCGAATTTTATCTAATAATTTTATTATAATGTGCTTCTAGCAGTGGATCCACACATGATTAATAATATATTATATCCCTAATAATGAAAATGGATACCAAATTTTCATTATAAATTATAATATATTTCCCTTCATTATTAATTTTTTTCATTATAATTTGAAATCCAATCCATACCAATGATTATATCCATTTTATTATTATGAATAATAATCAGGTTTTATAATATAGTATGTTTTGGATTCTCAATGGGAACTGAATGAAATATCCATCTTGTAATAATATTTAAACTAAGAGTCTTGATTGAAAAGTCCTTTTCAAAGATTATAGGGAAGCAAATAATTTTATAATAAAAAAAAGAAGATTTAAAATAATGTAAAGATAAAAAAGAAAATAAATCAAGAGTTAAAGTTGGGTTTATGATCATTATACCCACTATATCATATTTAGTAATGTCAAACATAAATATAGTAATCACATAATCTTCGACTTCTCTCCTTAGTATATTTTAAATGATTTACCTTGATCTACGATACATTGGATAAAATTATGATCCATATTTGTACCATTGATGCACTGGATAATTTTTTTTATTTCTATTATGTTAAATTATGATCCTTATAATTCCCTTTACACTTTTTAAACAAGGTAATGTTGCCATTAAAAAGTAAATGGGTGTTTCTTTACATGATTATTTCATGTTCAAAATCCCATATTCCCTTTCATCATCATTAAAAAACATCTTTTTTTCTTGGTTCTTAAGAAATTGATTCTATTATTGATATCATATGAACTTATTAAACCTATAAAAAGATTTTTCTATCTTGATATAACTTAATAATATATCATTATATGATTAAATTGTGTAAGAAATTATTTCCAATAAAAAACCAGGTTTATGGCCAAAACAAAAACTATCAATATTTATTTTTATGATTATGTTGGTAATCTAAAATATGCATGGATAGTCATGAAATTTTAGGCTAATATACTAAAACAATTTCTTCTTATTCTACTTTCAATTGTGTAAATTTATCTCTATTTAAAATCTATTCCCATGAAGAGAGAATATTTCAAATATTATCACACTAAAATTTCCATATTTACTAAAAAAAATATTTCATCTACCTCATAAGTGTTTTAGGCTATTCAAAATAGTTGATTATTATCACCCATCATGAAATACATATTTATAATAACCAATTCCATTTAATTATATCCTAATAACATATATATATTTTTAAGGGAGTTAATACGTTGTTTAGTTACGAATAGAATATTAGTTCCATTAAAAGTTTTTAGTTTCTATTAAATGATGTTATCATATATTATTTAATTGTTCTGTGTAATAAAAATTATCAAAATTCATTAATGGTAATTACTCATAACTAAATTCAACTACACAAATATGGCCATTTTCTGATTAGTTCCAACACTAGTTGTTATTGATTGCATGACATGTATATCCCTTTTTGACTATGTGTATTTATTTCTTCACTTAATATAGGAAAAGTATTTGAATAATGTAATACAATGAGATATATCATACTGAAAAAGAATATAAATACATAAATCAAAATTCTGTATATAGTTAAAAGTTATCAAATACAATATGGGATAATCATAATTTTTATATTATCTATGTTCATTTAAAATCTAGTTCTATAGGGTACTAAACAACTTTTTATCATATCACAATTTTCAAACCAACTATAGTAACCTATATATTTCATTTTCTTTATTTCATATGTACAATATTGAAGGGATCTCATCATGTATGATTGATCATATCAATAGTCTTGGAAAATTGGACACAAAATAGACTCCCATATTACTTTCGAAATAGAAAATCATCGCATAAGAAACAATTTTTTCTCCTTATAAACAATTCATAAAATCCTTATTTATAAATCCGAGAAATTAATACAAGTAAATGGATAGATAAGATGCACGATAAGTGTTACGTATTGTGAATTCTATCATGAATAAATAATGCATAATCAGTGATGTATTAGGGATAATCAAAACATATTCCACTCAATCAATAACATTAGATTAATGAATATAGATAACTAATAAAAATATTGAAACCACATGGATAATGTAAATTAAATTGAATGTAAATGAATTGTATAAATTAATACATTCATGAAAATTTGACTAAGTCCTAAACCAAGATATAATGAATCTATTCATCAATTCCTTTATTTAGAGTTCCTTATTAATAATGGGTAAGTGTAAACCACATAAACATAATACATATAATGTAGGTGGTTTTGTATCATGATTATAGTCAATGAATTGAGTGTATATAAAAAACTAAGATCCAACCATAATTTCCCCATCTTAATAATTCATTATATATACTTAAATTTAAATATAATTTAGTATCATAATTCATTATAAATCCACATATAATCATATTCAATGTAGAATAAAAACATTTTCTTAGTAAACTAAACAACTTTATTCATTAAACTGATACTATATATTTAAATTGGAAAAGGTGATATTTATATAAGTAAGAGAAATGATATTTAATTCACTCTTAATATTTAAAATATGGAAATATAGAAGATAAATAATTTCTAATGAATAATGAATATAGATTGAAAACAGGATTATAAGAATGTAAATGATCTAAAAACAATATGTAATATAGTATCCATAAAGGATTATAAATGAAAATAAATTCAATATAAAAAATACTTTTTATTAAGAATATTCATTTATAAAATAATTTTTAATGAAATCATTAAAAATAAATTCTTTATAGCACGGTGTAGAAATGCAGTTTTAAATTACATTCAAAATTATTTTCATTTCTTTTAAAAAATAATGACATTTTCATTTGATATAATTTTTTTAAAACAATTCCTTGAATATTTATATTTTTTTAAATGACATAATTGAATAATTGAAATTAATTATCAAAGTAATAATTTTTCTTGACTGATGTAAAATAAATTCATATGGTAATTTCTAATAGATAGATTCCTTTTATAGTTTTAGAAAAATGTTAAAATCTACATAAATTTTGAATCCATACAAATATTCCTTTAATATCAACATTAATAATTTTAAATATTGTTTAAAATTAATTCTTATATTCAAATTAGTGTATATAATAAAATTATTGAATTATTTTGGAGAACTAAGACATGTAAGAGAATGATTTGAGTGGTAAATTTTTAAACCTGATATTTTTAAATTGGTCTATTAAATGTGACATACGTGTTGATTCATGGTTAAAAAATGACCAATTGGAATAAGAGAATTTAACACCCCATCATATTTAGATGTTATTAAATTATATATGGTTTAAGAGATAATTATTATACAATTTCATTTTTGGAACTGTAAATAAAAAATTATATAAATAATATGTGATTGAAACATAAATCCCATACTTTGGTTATCTTCTTATTGATATTTGTTGGATCATACTTTATAATAATATTAAATTTCATTAATTATTGTCTCTCAAAATTTTCAAATGTAATCTATATTTATAATAGTTTCTAATCAATTTAAATTCATTTATTTAATTGTTATTTCATACCTTGACCACTTATAGTTGTTATGTAAAATTATCTGAACTTATTTTTGTATATTGGAGGTGGTTAAAATAGATATGAAATGGTTCCATTATTTAATTAACTTAATGAATTATTTTAATTAAATTTTTTTTACATCATAGAAAAATTTACATTCTTCCATTTCTACTGGTAATGGAAAAATGAATTATATCACTTCGTAAAGGTAGTAGTCCATACATACCCACTAGTGAAACTATAATTTTACAATGTATGGAAGGGTTACAAGGTTGATTATATTTAATAATTTTGTCAAAAATATAACATATAATTCACAATCCTATTTTTATAACCTTTCATCTAAAATAGTGATTAAAACTGAACTACACTAAGAAATTAGATCGATAGGTAGTATGTACATACAAGCTATATTTTTGTTTTACATTTGATGAAAACAAGTTGGATAATTATTAAAAAAAATTATAATATATTTATATATGTGACAATGGATTCTTAATATTAGTTTTTATATAGTTGATTTGTTTGGAATTATAATAATAAAAGAACTTTAAAATAGTCTAGTAAGTAAATTTCCATCTTAAAGAATCCACCTTTTTCATAAAGCATTATAATTATTAGTACAATATTATGATTATACAAGAGATCTAGAATGATTTGAAGAAAATTATAATAGTTTTAGATTATTTCCTAGTATATTTAGAAGGATAAAATAAAATTATTACGTAATGAGAGGAGTGTCTCTTTTATATGTTAAGAGAGGGAAGAAAATGAATTGCATAAAATATTTATATATAAAAAATATATTCCTATGGTAAAATGAATCCAAAGTAAAATGTATTATAATAATAGTTTCTACTATCTAAATACAATCATACGATCAATATTATATGATTTTGGAGTCATTTTAAAACAAAATATTTTATCTTAATGCCATTAACTAACATTTTTAATATTAATCTTGGTGACAAATGTTTTATTATTTATGTGTTATAATGTCACAACATTGCGGGATGTTGCTCATCATTGATCTATGAATAGAATATAAACCAGTAAAAATACCACTTTTTTTATTTAATGGATTTTATTATTCATTTTTTACCATTTAAAAAAAATATTTTACAAAAAAATATCATTAGATTCTTTTTAAGACAATTTGTTTAATTTGACATTAAAATTATCAAGATAACCACAAAAATATAATATTAACTATTTTTACAAAAATAATAAATTATTAATGACCATAAAAGATTTATAATACCATGTTTGAACCAAAATATATTTGTTTTATCATTTTTATATTCATTTAGTAGATTTTTTAAACTATTTACAGAAGCACTTGAATAGCGTGGCCTAATAATTTTTTTAATTATACCATAAAATATAAATATTAAATTTCCATCATAAAAATAATATATTTATGTTCATCATAATCTTTAATTTTCATCCATAAATTATTTTTATCTATACAAATATATATATATATATATATTATAAATTAAAATCAAGATAGTAAGATTTTGTATTTATCATATTCTTAATATAATATAATTATTACCATCAAATGATTACGTAATGAAATTTACATTTTTTTAAATCTAGGATTTTTTTGTACCACTCTTAAAATAGCAGACATGACAGTTTTAGAGAGATTTCAAATTCTTACATCATAGTTTTATCTCTTTTTATGTTTTTTTCCATTTCCAATATGACAAATCATTACCATGGATAATATTAATAAGGGAAAATGGGAACTAAATAATAAATATTGAACATTATTATTTAATATATTATATCCATTTTCATGAATAAATTTCTACAAGTCAAAGATATACATTTAAATATAATTTTATCAAATACAAATGAGACCACTTTTTGTAATTTTTTTACGCCTAAAATTTTCAGTTGAACATTATATGATATATATTAATTCATCTATATATATTATATCAAGGAAAATTGAATTGTAATTATTTAATTTTTTATTATCTTATTATAATGAAATTAATTTGATGATTTTCGTAGGATTGGTATTTTTCCCAATTCTCCCAAAATCTAAGTAATTCTGAAAGATAAAAAAATATAATGCCGTTTTTAAAATTTAGAAATCATAAATAAAACAATTCCTCAAATTAAATTTATAATATTTGGTATTTTAGGTTTTAATACCATTCAAGATAAATTATATATTCTGTATGCTATAGTTTCTTAAAAAATAAAATATTACATATTATAATTGATTCTCAGGTTTGACACGAATAAACTACCGTATTGATGAATTTTATCAAATTTACAATATTTAAATGGTTTAAAAATATATTTATTATCCTTTTATTTAATTTATATTTTATTAAAATGTTATCAATGTATTAAGGGATTAATCATTAAAATTTATTTTCAATGGGGAATATTCCACTCTCACCACTTTATTTTTATGTTGAGTATACTATTTAAAATGACCCTAGTAACCCAGACATTAAAATTTGTGTTATTAATTGGAATAAAAACATTTTCAAAAAAAATATTTGATATGAATAATATGTATATCATTATTGAATCAATATTTTTTAATGTCTTCACATACTTAAGAAATATATTATTCATTAAAAATAATTTTTTTTGGTTCTTATAAAAATATTATAGAACTAATTTATATTAATTTTTGAGATTTTTTTTTTAAAAATGAATTTTGTTTTTTTAAAATTATAATTTAATAATTACCTTTTTTATATTATGGGTTATTTTTGAAAAGATTGTTTTTTGTGAATAATGAAAAATACCATTTTTTGAAAAACTCATATTTATCTTAAATAAAATAAGTAATTAAAAAGTACCATTATGGATATATATTTTTTGAAGGTTAAATTTGTATTTATTAGTTATATGTTATATAATTTATTAAATTTCAATAACCATTATACTATATTTTGTTATATATTTATTTATATTTTTAAATAAGTAATTTACTAGGAATTGTTTTTTAGTTCACAATAATTAACCATTTTAATTTATTAAAATAAACCTTATTAAAGAATGATTGAACTAAAATTATTATTGAATACATATAAGAATTTAAATTAATAAAAAATATGATTAATAGTCATATATTTAACATATGTTCTTCAAATTCATGAATAATACATTTCATGAAAACCCATATTTAAACATGTTTTATGAGTTTGTTTTCAAAATAAATTATTTAACTAATTGAAATTAATTTGATAAAATAGATTCCATATTTCTAATCTGAATAATTAATACTATTTAATGATGTTAACTTAATTTTTTATAATAACTAATAGTAAAAATAGTTAAACATTTACACTATAGTAATTGGGTAAATCAGGTTAACCATGGATTAAAATTAGTGTTAAGGCTAACATTTTTCAAATTAATACTTATTTGTGAAATTAATTTCTCCTTGTTCGACATAAGTCCCTAGAATAAATTATTTATTGGACATTTTTTCATGATGCATTTCTATATAATAATTTATGTATTGAAAATGGAAATGTGATACTCTTTTACCATTAAATATATTTCATATATTGAAATATAGATAAAAATTTGTCGTCGATAAATGTTAAACATTATATTTTGAATAATGAAATTATTATTATTATGATAATTTATTTTAGATTATATGTTATTATATATTTACTTTATATTCTTATACAATTATGACAGATTGCTTATGAAAACAGTCTAAAACCCATTTTAAATTATTTTAAAAACATTAAAAGTAATGTATTTATGATGAGTTATAGACAAAAAATAAATTTATAATTTATAATGATTTATTTTTTATGTTAAATGTATTTTATACTAAATACATCTCTATATCCATTTATTTAATTTCAAATTAAAAACATTATGTCAAAAATTTCGTTAATGATATATTTTTTCAAATAATATTTCATTAAATTATTTTGAAATAATAAAAGTGAATAAATAGGAAGAATAAGATGATAATGTGACTATTATTTTAACCATTTTCAATTTATGATCGTATTTTTATATTATAATTAAATTTATAACTCTTTCAGATTGAAATTTGTTTACCCCAGTTTGGAATTAATTGATGTTTTCACGTTACATGTAGGTTTCTTAAATTTAATATTCAATAATAATATTATTTTCATATAATTAATTATATTTATTTTTTAAAATAAGTGGTTCCAATGTTTTAAATAAGGATCAATTTTTTTTATCATAAAGGATGAATTTCGTAAGTTAAAAAACAGTAATCATGTTGAAAACTAAAATGAGAAAAGATAGTAACCTTAGAGGTAAAGGGAATCATATATTTAAAACCAGATTATTTTATATTGTGAAACGTTCACTCAAAATTATCTTCCTATAACTAGATTAGTTATAAATATTTCAGGCACATGGGTTGATATTATCATCATATTAGTGAATAGAATTGATTATTTTCCAAAACTTCACTCCACATTTATAAAAAGGCACCCTTCCACAATTATTGACACCTATTAAGCTTTTTATCAAAACCAATATCAATGAAAATATATCCCCAATATCCTTATTGAAATTATATATTTATTTAAATCCTCCAAAATTCAAACCCTAGTGCCTTTAATAAGAGATCCAACTGAGGGTTTCCTAAGAGAAGGTATTAATCCTCACCAAGCTCTTTCTTTTTTGACAAATTATTTTACACCATTAATTATATCATAAAAATTTCAAAATAATAACTCCATTATATAAAATATAATAAGACGTTGTTATGTTGTTGGAAAAATATTTAACTATCTTTTTCTCTATTAAATTGTTCATATAAACATCACTCATGTATACGACGAACTACCACCTCACGAACTGAAGTAATTTGTTTTCCGACAATGAATCATGTGAGTAGTCATAATAATGGAAATTATGAATCTAAATGATAATTTTTAAATAATATGGATTTTGGAAAATTAATATAACACCCACATTATTATCCTCTTATCCATTAAGGTTTCGATAACATCACTCATGCGTACGTGGAAACTACTGTCTCTATGAAGCGATGCATATAATTTTCCATATCCAAATTTTATGAATAAATATAAAATTTCATCTAATTAATAAATTTTAAAATTTTAAAATCAATATAATTTTTTATATTGTTTAACTATATCCTATGAACATGAATCAGAGCATCCAAGTCAAACCATACATGGGAAAAAATCAATTAAAAGTTGAAAGAATGTTGATAAATAAATAAAATTAGTGAATAGTTGATAAACTATTATAATTGGACCATAAATGATATTAAAAGTTTGTATTTTATTGCAGTATAGAAATATAATAAATTTAAATTTACTATATAGGAGGATAAAATCATTTAAAAATCATTCCAGACCAAAGGTAAGGGGCTTCACCACAGTTTCCCTTTATTGAATAATATTTTAATATTATTCACCTTATTTTTATTTTATGGTGTATATAAATATCATTTTTAATATTTCATCTTGAATCATTTATAATTCATGGTCTTTTATGTTACATGGAATTTTAAATCGTCAATGGGGAATTTATTTTAATGATACAAAATTATAATGGTTTTCATAACCCAAATTGAAATCAATGTGTAATAATTCAAAATAATTGATTGTATTATGCCAAGATAATTTGTAAAATGGACCATTATAATTTATTTTGTATTCCCAATTGTTTTATTGTGGATTTATATTTGATAAAAACATTCAAATTATTTATTATTTATCACTTCTGTGGTACAATCATTGTAAAGGTTCTTCATCTAAACATTGTATCATTTGGGACTTATGTTATGTTATACACTTATATTATATTATTGTGTGCATCTAATTACCCTTTGATATGATATATCACAGTTAAATTTATTTTCATTATATTTAATGTTTTACCTGATTTTATTTTTTTATGGGGATTATGATTAATAAGTCACCAAAGTGGTAAGTGTTTATTTTACAATCTGATGAATATTTAGTATTATTTATATTTATTTTTCCATTAGTAGAATTATTTGATATTTCCAAATTAAAAATAAATTAATTTATTATACAATAATTATTTTTAAAAATTAAAAATTTAGCTTTCATTTTCCCCTTTTAATTTATCATGAGAATAAAACAATTCTTTTAAAGAAAACCGACCTTGTTTTTCTTACTCGGGTCAAGTTTTTTTATTCCATGTGAAAATTTTACATAAAATATTTTAAATAAAATTTATTCTATTCTGAAATTATAGATTAATAACCTCTCTAAAAAAATTAACATTATAAAAAATTATGTGAAATGAATATTATTTTCTTTTTTCAAATGAGGTATTTTGTATTTTTACCGAAAACGAGAAAGGAATATTTGTTTTAATATACTCTACATTAAATGAATATAAAATTAACATGACTACTCAATGATTTCAATATCCATTTTTAATTTTATAAGGATCATTCGAAAAAAATATTTTCCATATTATTTGTGAAATATTTATTTTTTAATATTTATTTTTAAATTAAAAATGGTATTTCTACAAGATTTTATAATGACTATTTATGATATTTCTTTTTATCAATGAAAATAAGTCATTATTTTATATAAACTCTATTTGTAATAAGTCATAAGTATACCACACTTATATTTCGAGGGATGTTTTATGATCATTTATCCTAGGGAATTACTCGTTAGAATCCATTCTCTAAATTATTTTTGGGGGTTTATGATTATGTTTATTTATGGGTAAAATATTTTCATTTACTATTCAAGATTTCCAATATTAATGTTTACATTGATTAGGTTTAGACCCTTATTTATGATGAATTCATTGGACATTGTAAGTGATGGTTGGGGCCCGCTATAACCATTTGATGCATTAATGAGTCTTATGAGGCAAACTATTTTAGGTATTGGTCTGGGGACTCACCCATATATATAATATTTCATTGTATATGGGCTTTATACTTTTTTTTATAAAATATGAAATTATTCATTCCATAATTATGGGATTACATATAAATTTCTATTTGATTATTTGAAATTTTTTTATATCCATTGATAAAATTAAATCTATCATTATAATTTATATGGAATTATATTATTTTCATTTATTCCTTCCATAATATTCTTTTTCTGAATTTATTTATTTAACTGAATGTGTGTTCATTTATTTACCTTTCAATATTGATTATGCTAAATGTTTGCAAGATAGATTCTATTTTATATAACCCTTACTGAGTAATTATGCCCACCCATTATTGTTTTCCTTTCCAAAGGAAATGATAAATGAATCTATGAATGTGTTCATGGATTAAGAATAATTACCCTCACTAGTTTTTATATTTCATTTTGTAATATGAAATGTAATGATTTTATGTATTTTTTTACCATGACTAATAAACCATTGGGAATTTGGTATGAGATCACTTGTATCATTTATTAATATTATAATGGGACCACCGTCTTGGGGTTTCAGAAGACGGGCCTTTAAATATGGTATCAAAATAAGATTAAAGGAATAATTGGTAATTTTATTTAAGAAAAATACATTAGGGACATAACCTGTTGATTGATTCTGAGTGTAATTCTATGTATAGAATAACATCCAAATGTTTTAGAGAGGTAGATATTATGTCATTTTCCTAGAAATATATCCTTATTCGGATAATATAAGTAAATGTGATTTTAGAAAATAAGAATCTAGGGGTAATAACCTTGAAATAGGTTAAAGTGTATATCTTGGACACCACATTAGCATATGATGATTGTGCCATTCCTATACACCTCATTTGAAACATTCATGGGAATATGATTAGGTTATTGATAATATAAATTAAAATTTAAAATTTGGATTCATTTCCTTTTGATATAATCATGATTTATTATATAATTCCATCGGTTTGGTTGGTTTTTATAGGAAATATGAATTCAATTATCAAAGGTGGTGTTATGGCGAAACATGTTCATGACGTTTATTATTGGGGAAAATGTCCCCTATAATCCAAAGGACAACCGATAAGAAATTTTCAAGTTACTATTCATTTACATCATAGAATTAAAAGACATTAATCCATTACCTGATTTGAAATATTCAATATCTATTCTCTCTAAATGATATAACACATGAAATAAAAGATAAATGATATTTCCAAAGATATTTGATGATCAGATTACAGGTTGTCAATTTATATTACACAAGGTAATGTTTTGAGGAATAAATCATTTATTGAAATATCTTGATGTAAATCCCTTTCATGTAATGAGATAATCATCGTTCTAAATATAATGACAACCCAGTGAAAAAAAATATGAGTGACTCTTTTTATTATTTATTTTATGCTATCATCACTAAATTTTATAAAACATTCCTTCTTCAATTTCTATTATTTTTTATTCATTATATTCTACTAGAAATCCTTCCAAATAAATTTGTATTTCTTGAACATTGTTCTAATTACTGTACAAATTCCAATTACTAAATTAAATGTAAATTGAATCAAATTTTTATACCCTTTAATTCTGAGTATGTGTGTTGATTTATTTTAATTGTTTTAATTGTGATTTTATTCAATAGGGAATTTATTTATTTATAATCAAATAATTATTTCATTTTATTTATTGTATAATACCATTTTCTTCATTGGAGGATATTCCACTAGGGTTAGGGGTAGCGAGTTTGGGAAGATTAATCTTAATGAATACATAGATTAAAATCCTCATCACCCTTTTCCACGGAATTAGTTTAAAAACTCATTTTAATCACATTATTTTTCATTACCCTAATATGAATAATTGTAATTAGAGTTTCATAACCTAATTGGAGTTGAGAAGACTATTGTAAATAGTAGATTATTCTTTCTTCCTTTTAAGAAAACTTAATTTACTTATGTTGTTAACTTCCACATGACCAAAGAGTAGTTTCCAAAATTTGTAGATTAATTTTTTTTTAATATCCAATTGGAGACCTCTATAATTATTTTCAAACTATCACATACTAGAATCTAATAATATGATTATGAACACCATTTTCCAAATCCTTTAAATTCACCCTGATCCCTTCACATTCTTCTATAGTTAAAAACTTATTATTTTTATAAACTCATCCTATAGAATCATAATATTATTTCATATAGAAGGATGTATTTTCTAATATGACTAATAATCATGTAGATAAAATGAAACTCCACAAGCCTGTCAAATTTTCTCACCATTAAAATGGATCAACAAATTCTTTGTAATAGTTACCATTACTGTGAACATGGGATTACCTTACACATTATTTCTTCATTCGACATTCATTTTTCAATTTTTACACATGGAAAATAACATGTCGTCCTCATTTTTACTATTGCTTCTAATAGGGACATATAACTCATTCGAGGATACTTTATGCTCAAGAACTTTTTTATTTTTATCATGAGACCAAGAGATACCATTATAAAATAAATTAATCCATTTTTTCTTTTCACAACAACCTCGCATAAAAAAATAATCAAATATAATAAATATTAACAACCTAAACAGTAACAAGAGTAAAAAATTCAACAATAGCACAAATTTTAGACTATAGATTGATATCTGTTAGTTATGATACACCAATAACCATTATTATTATTTCAAAATGCATAATTTCAATATAAAATCTGAACTCAATCACAAGATCCATAACTAAGGATTATTCAGCATACATAATAGGAAAGATTAAAAAATATATATATTATGATTCCTGTTAATCTGTGAGACATTTATGATTCAATATGTAACATAAGATGTAATAATACTTAAAATTATCCACATGTCCTTCCAGGGATGTGTTGGTAATTGTCCTAAAATTCCATCCCCATCCCCTAATGTGCATTTAGGCTTGAGGAGACATTTTCAAGAAATTTATATTCAAATATTTATCACCTATAAGAGGATGAGATCATATAAAAAATATCAATAATATCAATAAAGTGGATGGATAAATTGCTTGGGATGCACTTAATGACATTAAATAACTTACATGGATGTTCATATAACACATATATGATATGTGAGTCTATATCTTTTGGGATTTTCCAAGTATTTAAACCAATAAAAATACATTTGCTGATGGTGATATTGATGGAAGACCCATGCTCAATACCACAAAATTCGGAAGATAATATATAGATTAAATAACCCTTAATTAAATTATTTTTTAGCTTGAATGAGAACTACCCCCATGTGGAATTCACACGGAGGAAGGGAAAACTTTGGTTTTAGCACAAGTTTATGTCAACAAAATGATGTAGTAAACCATTCAGATTACATATCCACCACCATCAACTTCTTCCCCTATAATGGTAATTGAAGCATTTGAAATTAGTGGAGTTCGAAACCTATACTAGGGATATAGAGTGGGAAATTAATAAAATATAAATATTTATTTTAGTTATGTAAATTGCAACAAGAAACCAATAATTTCATAAATATCAGCAAAAACAATTTCAATGTTGTCAATAATGATGGGATCAATATCCATAGAAAACCAATCTAGGTTACTACTAATATAATACTAGTTGACAAACACTATAAAATTAACGACCAACAAGGTAACCACAATTAAATAAATCCTGTCATCCTACCAAAAAAATTTCATCAATATCCAAAAGATCCATGATCCGGTTAATGTCGACCGAGAGAAAGATGAATTTAAAAATGTGTAACAAGATACTGGGGTTACAAGATATTATTACAGAGGCGAGTTTGTATTACACCACATATGACCCCATGCACCATTAGAGAATAATAATTAGGGTCCCTAATGGACAATGTCATATTAATTTCCATGTCTTATTTCTTTGAAAAGGAATACACCACTTGATTTGCCTCTCTATATATATGATATTTATCCAAATTGAGCCCAGAAACATTACTATAGAAGTTAGTTAAATGAGGTAGTATTTTATAAGGCATTATCCTTATTATTTTCTATATGTATTTGATAAAAAATCATATTTAGATTTAATAAATAATAATTTCCACATATATGGAATGTATTTCCTAAACGCATACAAACTGAACCATAATTCTACTCCACATGCCACCTCAATTCTAGTGTAATGAAAAAAGAATCCATTGATTAAGCTGTAGTGTTTTTTGGAAAATGAGAGCATAGACTGAGGTACCTAGTATTCCAGAAACATAACCATAAATGTTATTCTTGATCCATTAGTTTATTGGTGGGATTAATCTTATGTATTTTAGAACATTAGTTTTTCTTGGTCTGCCTGTGATACCCGAAATCTAGAGAGAGTTCAGGTCAACTAAAATATTTGAAAAACCTCTTATTTATAGCACTGATTTAGTGTAATCCTCCTCATGTATTTAATGTATTACCATGTGAATGGAATTATTATGGTTATCAAATGAATTGGCATTTTGTGTGTTCAAAACTGTTGAAAAAACACAACAATAGCTACCAGCTGCCAATCTTGAACCTCCTCATTTTGGACTGCACTGCTGATAATCTCCATAAATACCTTCTAAAAATATTTTTTTCAAATGGAGGATTAATGAATGAATACGCATGATATTAAGATGAAAAATCAAAGGTATACCATCATAAACCTTGATCCCCATGTGGGATTGATCTCGAGGACTATATCATACCGGTTACTAGGCATGCTTCCATGTAATACTAATTGCTATAAATGTTAAGAAACTATGTATGTGGAACTTCATAGTGTAAATGAATTGAGTTTTTAGTATACATTCATTAGGAATTAAAGGATTCTTGATGAACTCGAAATATTATAAAAATCAACATAAAACATAGATATTATGTAACACATAAAGCTATTAATGTACAAAATTAGGAATATGAGAAAACAAAAAAACCTAACATACAACAGTAGCCTAAAAAGAAGATGTTTAACTTCCACCACCACCGTATGGACCCCATCTACCATTCATAGATTTAATGTAACAAATCAAGATTGAGAGGTAGTTCAAAAACATTTTTGAGATGTTTAAAAAACTAAATAATAATATCCCCTTTGAAGATGTTATCTCTCAAATTTCTTATTATAAAAATTCATATAAGAATTAAATTAAAATATAATAAAAATAGAATACCTATTATTCATATACATTATTGAATAATCCTCTATAATTGTTTTGTTGAATCTCCCATAAATTTTGTGAGACCTTGGATAGTTCTCGATTGTCCACCCTTTCAAAATGTTAAATATTAGAAAAACGATGTGTGATCATGGACAAATTATTAATTTCGTACCTATTAGTGTCTTTAGAAGAGATGGATTGATTATTTGATACCAACGAGAGTTTACCATCTTTTAGATTAGAAATCATTTATTTATCCATGAGGTATTCTCGAGTACATATTATTTATGGTAGTAAAAGTCATTTTCCTTAAAAATTTCACTATAATAGATATAGAGGAAGAAAGGGATGTTACAATGAATTTTCGGATACCATTTCATTCTACAGTTATGATCCTAATCGATCTAAGTCAATGAAGTTATGTTTTTAGAGTTGGGGATGAACTTGTGGGTTGACATAGTGAAGGACCTCATACAGGGTGTTAATTTCATTTGATTTTCAATACACCATTTCAACTAATAAAAAAGATGATTTCCTGACCATATAGGAAAAACAAGAGACCCTGTCTCCAAACAATGTTGAATGAAGAGGTTAAAAATAATTCAATTACATTGAAAATATAATTAAGGACACCAACCCACCATTTATACCCACAGTTAGCAAGTCAACAATATTATAATTTTTCTATAGATAATAAAAATTAAATAAACATTCATAGATAGTATAGATTAAACGATAGTTATGATCACAATAGAGATTGATCAAGTGAAAAAGAAAAACTAATTAATGTACAAAAAGAGCATAAAAATCTATTTACAGGGGTGTTCTTGAAAACAATGGGATCAAACCCATGATTTTATACCATAAAATATCATTGGATAAAGTTTTAAAAAAATCAATAAAAGAGGCGAATCATCTATTTTATGAAAGATGTTCTTAAAAAGTATATTCTAAAATGTCTAAAAAATATATCTTATTTTCCACCACTTATAGTGAGTAGGTTGTCCTTTTGTATGTTATACTAAAGCAAGGTATACAGACTAATATAAAATTGATCTTTTTTTTAATTTCCCCTAAAATTATAAATGGATTATGAGTATGAGTTGGAAACAAAGTATCAACTTCATAACATGAATTGACCATTTTCAAAATACATTCATTGATTAGATACAAGAGATATGACCTAGACATGAATTATACTATTTTTAGATGAATAATCTAGTTAAAAGGAAATTTTGGTGGACATAGTTTATTACTCAATGATAAGATTCAGATGTCCTTTTGGTTCCATCACATATTGATGTTTTAAATTTGGAATATGTAATACACAAAAAAGTTTCCAATTTTTTATAAAAACAATATATCATGATATAGTGGAGATGTTTTAATATTTTATTATGGATCATTTCTCTATGCATGGTAGATATCTTAGAGTTTTCTATATAAATATTGAACTGGGTTTTCAATTATGGGAAGATATTTTCTATGTGAAAAACATAACAAAATTATTAGATCATGATCCATGGTGGTATAGTCCTCATAAATAAAATTTATAATCATTAAATTGTTTTAGATCTAGAAATAATAATGGTGATTAACTATTCACCTGAACCCATAATAGAGAATGGTATGGGGATCATTGAAGCTATATGGGATTCTGTGAAGGCATTGATCAATATTTTATAAAAATAGTATGACCACAGAAACATGTATTGTCTAAAGACATTACATTTGAGTTTAGTAAAGAATGTCAAGGAAAATTTAATACATAAAAAAATATCATGGTGGTTTATACAATAATAAAACTAGTATACTAGGATAATGACTATAAAACAATGGGTGATGCCACTCACTTTATTGTGGGTGTTGTTTTAGGACAAAATTATTGAATCTTATTAAAAACAATTATTATCTTATCCCAAATATAAATTCGTTTCTTATTAATTACATATCCACGAATAAAGAGTAGCTATGATTTGTATATTGTATTGATAAATTTTGGATATATGTTGTGCTCTCCAATGTCGGGGTTTATTTTAATTACACAAAAATGAAGTACGTTATGATTAAATGGTATTCCAAAACCTAACAAATATTTTTGATCTTATTTATAAATGAATTTTATATAGTCATCAATGTCAAAAAAATGATTGAATATTTTATTAAAGACCAATTATCCTTAATTAACCTAATGAGTATTAATTATGATGATTATCTCATCATTGAAGATAATTTTTAGAATGATAAACTTTACAATCATTATATATAAGTATGAAAGTTGTTTTGATGTATTGAAAACTATTTTTCTATGGGAAATATTTACCCACACTCCTCCAATAAATAATATAAAAAGTTTTTTGTTGATGATTCAAGCTATATATAGATAGAACTACTACTATTTAATAATGGTACCGATCAATTGATTCAACAATACACCCCAGAATATAATATTAAAATCATGATGGATATTTGAAATACAACACAAAATGGAATACACCATGTGCTAGAATGCACCACGGTTGTTGTCCTAAAATCTAATTTTTATTCCCATAATCCATAGGGTTGGGTAGATTTGTGAAAAGATATGAACTTTTCCAAAAAAAACAAGTTCAATTAGGAAATATAATGATGTTCCAATTTTTATTCCCATAATCCATAGGGTTGGGTAGATTTGTGAAAAGATATGAACATTTCCAAAAAAAAACAAGTTCAATTAGGAAATATAATGATGTTCCCCTTTGTCTTATAAAAAATTCAATATATTCTATACGCGGGGATATAATTTTAGGGAATTTTCCCCAATTATCATGGGAAGTACTGTAACGCCCCGACCCCAGCTACCCAGAGCCGGTGCATTACTTCGTAACATTGGCATGATCACAAGAAAGATCAAATCCCGAAAGACCGATTAGTTTAGTAGCCTTGGAAACACTAGATATATTCATAAGTTTTACATTATATCATAAAATGAAAAACTACTACAACAACATAATGTTTCCAACTTCCACACTATAAACCCATAATATCCCTGCAAGTGAATCATAATTTACTTCTTCACTACCTGGGAAAAATAAAACATAAAAAAGGGGTGAGCTCAAATGCCCAGTAAGGATAACAATATAGCGGAACATTCAAAATAAGAATAAACATTTAAGGCAATGAATTACTAAAACAAAAGCCTTTTAAAATTGAACTTCAACATAGTATGGAAAAAGTAAAATGAAATAATGCCATTTACTTGTTCACATGGATATTCTACTAATCGAATAATCACATGCAATATCAATAACCACTTTCATAATGTTGGAATGCATAATGCCAGACTATCATAACCACATAGCCAAGGCCTCGTGCCAAGACTACAAATAAGATTTTGTCAAGGCCTTGTGCCAAGACACTAGTTTGTCTCATGAGACCTACCGATGCATCGAGGAGCTATAGCGGGCTCCACCCGTCACTTATTAAGTCCAATGCATTCCCATATGAAAAGGTTTAAACATAACATAAACATTCGTATTAAAACTAGCATACGAAATGTCAATAATTTCACCATAAACTATGAATGGTATAAAAATAGCACATCCACAGTCAAACATATCACAAAACCTTCAATACAATATAGAAGTTTTGTATCATAATAAATCAACTTCAAATAATCTTAAAATCCATCAAAGGATGTTGACATAGATGAAATCAAAATTCTTTTTAAAGAAGTATCTCCTTTTATTTTGAAATCATTTAAGATCCATATAAAATAAAACATTTTCTTTGAAAATATTCTTATAAGCTTGTATGGAAAACTTCGACGATTTTATAACGGCGGAAAATAACCGCACCCGCCGTATAAGTTAAAAAAAACATTCTTACCTCAATTCTGTCGAAAAGGTTAAAAAGGACCTTGTTTTGAAAACGACGAAAAGATTCCTTTATAAACCTCTTATAAAAAGTCAAACAAGGGTATAAATGACTTTAACCCATATTCTTGTAAATAGTAAAAATGTTTTGAAATACATTTTGAAGAAACATGGATGTGGATGATAACGAGATCCCAGTAGATTATTACGTATAAACAACCTCGGATAAAGAAGAGATTGTGAAATAACCCTTACCTTGTACTTTTCCTTGGTTGGGGTAGGTTAACCTCCTGTATAATGGTGAAATAATTGTTATTAAATTATACAAGAATCATATATATTAATATGATATCATATATGATCTTTTAACATTGATTTATTAATAATATCTTAGAATTATCATCGTTTCGGGTGTTAACTTACTCATTTTCTTTTATATGTTTTGTTACATAAGCCATGTTTGTTGTATCTTATTCATATCCAGAATGATATCAAGTCCTTAAACATCATTTTTAAATCATAAAATGATAATTATACTTGAATGGATACGATGGAGAATGAATCTCATCGCGTTCGTGGAGACGGTAGTCCGTACGTACGCACGAGCGATAATATCATTCTTTTGATATTAAAATAATATATAAATGAATGGTATATCATATATACAGAATCATTAACATGTTATATTTATTATTTACATGAGTTACATATCATTATTATACCCATCCAAATAATATTATATTGAATAACAATTACACCACGACGTGGAGACGGTAAGCCGTACGTACGCACGTATGGTGACATGTTATTCAAAGGGTGGATAGAATACTGAATATGGTTGTACCATACTTATAATAACATCACAGTATATGTGAGATACTGGATTTATTATTTTATAATGGTAAGAACAAAGGAAGAAGAAGTGGAAGAAGAAATGAACTTAGAAAAGGGTGGTGAAATCATTACCTCTTCTTCGGGTTCTTCCTTTTGATTTGATCAAAAGGGCTCCTTAGGTTGGCTTTCTGATCAAACTAAGGCCTCTAGGTTGTAGTGAGGGATGTTGGGAGAGTATTTGAGCAGAGTTTGGACGAACCAAAAGGATTTGAAGGTGTGAAGAAATGAGAAGGAGGAGTGCCCTTTTATAAGAGGGGTGAGGGACACCTTTGGAAAAGTTAGAAATATTAATTTATAATAAATTCATATTCGGTTTCTAATGGCTCCAAAGCTTATTATTCAAAGGTTAAGGTGGGGATAAGTCGAAAACCACTCAACCAATAGAATTTAGACAGGTTTGGGTACTTATATTAACCTTATCTTTAAGTATTAACTCTAAGTTAATTAGTTTCACTTTTACAATGTCTCTTTGTATTTTTATATAATATGGTTAATAAACTTACTATATACATCCAAGCGACCCCCAAGTGGTACGTTAATGATGAACCTATCATGATATAAGTCTCTTGGACGAACCTTAGATTTTTAGGAATTTAATATCAATTAATAATATAATATTTGTTTTAAGAACTCTTTTATGTCAATTTTGAAACTATTCAATAGTTGATTTTTTTGAAACTCATAACAGATTGATTACTTCTAAAAACGTCAATTATATCAATCCTAATATATCATATTATCCTAGAAAATTAGTTTAATTCATTAAAAGTTTCATATTATATTTATTTGGGTATTTATAATATCAATTAATTTAATTTTTCACTATTATAGTAATTACTGCATCATCATTGTGTCATATATAAAATAAATTATTTAATGTCTAAAAATTAGAAATAAAATATCATTATGTAGGAAATCTTTTTAGCTTTCTAATTAATATTTATAATCGAAAATCCAACATGTATAACCCTATGTAAAAATTGTTCTTCTAAAAGATGTAAGCTTATGCCATTTTTGTATTCATTTTAACTTAATTAAAATAAAGTGTCATTATCACTTACAAGTGGATCAATGGGGTCCCAAAATTGACCCAAAGATGCCCATGGTCGACCATGTATCAACAAATAGGGTTAAGACACGTTTTAGGGTAATTTAGTATTATTATAATATTATTTTTTTAACCCTTATTTACCGGATTTACCCTTTAACCATGGTAAATAAAATATTTACCGCAGTAATTATTCAAAATGTCTAAAAATAAAAGTTACCTATTTACACAATTTGAACATCCTGATTCCAAATATGGAATCCATTTTTCTAAATTCAAAACACAGAAGTGGCAGAAATTAATTTAAAATTAATTCCCGCTGTCAAAACAAAAAGCGTGTTTTTAAGAGATAATAACTATCAAAAGATTGACACTTGTTTATGTTCGGTTTAATTGTAAAATTATGTCTAATGACCAACATTATATTAAATTGTAAAAATATATTCTAAATATACTTTAAAACCACTCAAATTCATAATTTATCACTATTAATTATTTTGATTAAAAAAGTTGTTTTTAATTAAAATTTAGTAATTTTCACTATTCATCAAAATATGAAAGTTATCCGAAAAGTACCAAAATTTCACCTTAGGATAAATTCGATATTCCGAATCCAAAAATGAAGTCCATTTTGAAATATAAAATATATATATATTCAAAAAGTAGGTATTACTATTTATAACGGCTAGTTTGATTGGTTATGGTGTGTTAGAACTCGGTGTTGCGTACAACACACGCTATCACATTATTCAAAGGGAAACGTACCGTGGAAGCTTGGGGTGTTTCATTTTAAATTTTTGATGTCCCCATTTAGTCAAAAAGTTTAAAATATTGTATTTAAAAAGGTTTCACTATTAGAAGTTGATAAAAGTGAAATACTGAAAATGAATCTGTTCTTGCATTATGACTAAGAAACTCATAATAGGGATTCTAAAATTATAAGGATTATATAAAGTTCAAAATGTAGTTAATACTATTCATGACCTCTTTTAATGGTGTGATTGAACTCGGTGTTGCGTGTAGTGCAAGTTATTGAATTATTTTTATGAAATAACACACTCTGAAATCCTGGGGCGTTACATTCTCCCCTCCTTCAATAAATTGCGTCCTCGCAATTTGAAATTGTTCTTCGAAAATAAAAGGTTGAAAGTAGAAAATATATTTGTGGGAAAACCCACATTGGAAATTGGGTTACTAAAATTTAGTCTTAATATGAGGAAAAGAGAAATTAAAGGGTCACCACCAAATTATGATCTCGATTAGGAGAACATTGGTGGCAATTAGAGACATATAATTGGAGGGAAAACGTAAATATTTATAGGTAGTGATTGAGGTCATCAATCACAAACAAGTATAATATTGAGGTCCTTAAACTCATCAATCCATGATGATTTGAAGTACCATCGGTTCAACAAAATATATGGTATTGGGACAACACATTTTTGACATTTCAAAATATCTTAGTTGAAATCCCACATCGAAAAATGAATTAATGAGGCCTCTATTTAAAATAAAGAGTGGAAAGTATGAAGATTACAGAAAATAACACATACTAGGGTTCCATGTAGGAAAATATGGATATGGAAGATAAATCTAACCATCAATTATCTGATGGAGAGTGGTAGAGAACATGGCTATGAAAAGGCCAACAATACCAAAGCCATAAATTTGTGATGATTTAAGGTACCATCTAGGACAACATTTTTGTTCTAAGTTTCTATTATTAATGTTGAGGAATTTATTTATGAGATTGGATAAGATAATACGGAGATATACTTACTTTATAATTAGAATTTTACCCATTAATAAATTTCTACCACAAACTCATCTTTCATTCTAAAAGATAATAGAACGTAATTTTTTTTTTCTATTTATACTATTCGTACAGGGTTCCAAAATAAATGAATTATAATCCATCTACCAGATCTTTGAAAAAAACTACATTATTTAATTCAGGACATCTCGTGGGACAGTGGTAGGTGATACACCCTTGTCGCCCTTCGGTTGCAGGTTCAAGTCTCGCAGCCTTGCCGGACGCGACGGGTTGCCGCCCGACCTCCGGGTTGTCCTTTTATGGCAATCCAAAATAATCCAAACTAGAACTATCCAAAATACTTCTATCTAAACTCACAGTCCAACATTTATAAGGAAGGTAAACATAATATAGATCATTTTTACCCCGTAATAGAATATGAATACCTTCATCATGTATTACCATATTCCTTATTGATTACATTCATGCTCCCTTATTCCATATAGAATGCTAGATATACTTCATTAATCCAAAAATGTTTTAAACCCCAACAATGATGGAATATACAAATCATTAATCAGTTCCAAGGTAGTCAAGAATATCCAATATAATTTATCCAAAACAATCACATATTATTCCAAAATCACTACCTCAGTATCAGAACTATATTATGATTTATCATTCTCTCAACCATATATTTTCCAAAAATTTATCCTTCTATTGAGTCACTTTTCTTTGTTCCACACAATCTCAAGTCCTTAATGAAATAGTACTGCAGTACAATCCTTATATACTCCATGATTATTGTAACAAGTACATTGTTGATACAACAATCAATTGACATAATCAACATAAGAACTCTAATCATCCCTCTTCATCTGTGGTAGTATCATAACATGATTATTATCCAATAACATCATTTGCGGCATAGTCTGATGACTGGAACATAGGTTCGCGTAGTGTCCAAACTCCTTGCAAATGAAGCATTGTACATTTGAAACCATTTTCTTACCCTTGCAGTCACGTACATTGTGCCCTTTTCCTCCACACTTATAACAAACTCCCATTCCTTTCAGGCAAGTTCCAGGGTGTTTCTTTCCACAGTTACCACATATGGGAAAATTCTTCTTTTCCCTCTTCCCTTTATCCATCTTTCTCTCTTCCATCCTTTTCTTCTCTTGCTTCCCTTCAAAGCCATAGGACTCAGTAAACTCTTTACTTATCTTATCAACACATGATATTATTTCTTCATATGATGATAATACATGGGAGACTATTTCTCTTATAAATTCTAGCTTAAGACCATGAGAGATATGATCCTTCCTTCTCTTTGAATCATGTGCATTTCTGGAGTTATCATTCCTTCTACTAGGCGCCATTTCTAAACAATGGCATAAACTAGATTAGTTTATGAGTCAAAATACATAATCCCATACTTATAAAACACTTAACATAAATTGAACTATTTATGGATATAATCCATAATCATAAAAATGTTTTCTTTGAGGAAGTATATACTCATAAACCCTTCATAATGATTTGTAAAGATAATGAGAGTTATCCTAAGCATATCCCCCGGGAGTGTCGTAACCAAGAGTGCAGCAAGGCCCGTTGTCGTGCAGCAGTTCCCGTTCGAGTCTAGCTCAAAGCGGTGTTTTCGGGTTTTACCCCTAGGTACATATGTGCCAGAGCCGCCTCTACCTGCTCGTATCCAGACAGGGATGTATTGCTCGGAAAACTCACAAAATCTCTACAATACCAAAATTCTAGGAAGTTCTTCTATACTAATCCTCAAAGTTCATCTTAGGTATACGTGCTCTAATCAGAGTTTATCTAAATCTAGCTTCCAAGGTTTGTACTAAACTTCCTCTGATACCAACTGTAACGCCCCGACCCCAGCTACCCAGAGCCGGTGCATTACTTCGTAACATTGGCATGATCACAAGAAAGATCAAATCCCGAAAGACCGATTAGTTTAGTAGCCTTGGAAACACTAGATATATTCATAAGTTTTACATTACATCATAAAATGAAAAACTACTACAACAACATAATGTTTCCAACGTCCACACTATAAACCCATAATATCCCTGCAAGTCAATCATAATTTACTTCTTCACTACCTGGGAAAAATAAAACATAAAAAAGGGGTGAGCTCAAATGCCCAGTAAGGATAACAATATAGCGGAACATTCAAAATAAGAATAAACATTTAAGGCAATGAATTACTAAAACAAAAGCCTTTTAAAATTGAACTTCAACATAGTATGGCAAAAGTAAAATGAAATAATGCCATTTACTTGTTCACATGGATATTCTACTAATCGAATAATCACATGCAATATCAATAACCACTTTCATAATGTTGGAATGCATAATGCCAGACTATCATAACCACATAGCCAAGGCCTCGTGCCAAGACTACAAATAAGATTTTGTCAAGGCCTTGTGCCAAGACACTAGTTTGTCTCATGAGACCTACCGATGCATCGAGGAGCTATAGCGGGCTCCACCCGTCACTTATTAAGTCCAATGCATTCCCATATGAAAAGGTTTAAACATAACATAAACATTCGTATTAAAACTAGCATACGAAATGTCAATAATTTCACCATAAACTATGAATGGTATAAAAATAGCACATCCACAGTCAAACATATCACAAAACCTTCAATACAATATAGAAGTTTTGTATCATAATAAATCAACTTCAAATAATCTTAAAATCCATCAAAGGATGTTGACATAGATGAAATCAAAATTCTTTTTAAAGAAGTATCTCCTTTTATTTTGAAATCATTTAAGATCCATATAAAATAAAACATTTTCTTTGAAAATATTCTTATAAGCTTGTATGGAAAACTTCGACGATTTTATAACGGCGGAAAATAACCGCACCCGCCGTATAAGTTAAAAAAAAACATTCTTACCTCAATTCTGTCGAAAAGGTTAAAAAGGACATTGTTTTGAAAACGACGAAAAGATTACTTTATAAACCTCTTATAAAAAGTCAAACAAGGGTATAAATGACTTTAACCCATATTCTTGTAAATAGTAAAAATGTTTTGAAATACATTTTGAAGAAACATGGATGTGGATGATAACGAGATCCCAGTAGATTATTACGTATAAACAACCTCGGATAAAGAAGAGATTGTGAAATAACCCTTACCTTGTACATTTCCTTGGTTGGGGTAGGTTAACCTCCTGTATAATGGTGAAATAATTGTTATTAAATTATACAAGAATCATATATATTAATATGATATCATATATGATCTTTTAACATTGATTTATTAATAATATCTTAGAATTATCATCGTTTCGGGTGTTAACTTACTCATTTTCTTTTATATGTTTTGTTACATAAGCCATGTTTGTTGTATCTTATTCATATCCAGAATGATATCAAGTCCTTAAACATCATTTTTAAATCATAAAATGATAATTATACTTGAATGGATACGATGGAGAATGAATCTCATCGCGTTCGTGGAGACGGTAGTCCGTACGTACGCACGAGCGATAATATCATTCTTTTGATATTAAAATAATATATAAATGAATGGTATATCATATATACAGAATCATTAACATGTTATATTTATTATTTACATGAGTTACACATCATTATTATACCCATCCAAATAATATTATATTGAATAACAATTACACCACGACGTGGAGACGGTAAGCCGTACGTACGCACGTATGGTGACATGTTATTCAAAGGGTGGATAGAATACTGAATATGGTTGTACCATACTTATAATAACATCACAGTATATGTGAGATACTGGAGTTATTATTTTAGAATGGTAAGAACAAAGGAAGAAGAAGTGGAAGAAGAAATGAACTTAGAAAAGGGTGGTGAAATCATTACCTCTTCTTCGGGTTCTTCCTTTTGATTTGATCAAAAGGGCTCCTTAGGTTGGCTTTCTGATCAAACTAAGGCCTCTAGGTTGTAGTGAGGGATGTTGGGAGAGTATTTGAGCAGAGTTTGGACGAACCAAAAGGATTTGAAGGTGTGAAGAAATGAGAAGGAGGAGTGCCCTTTTATAAGAGGGGTGAGGGACCCCTTTGGAAAAGTTAGAAATATTAATTTATAATAAATTCATATTCGGTTTCTAATGGCTCCAAAGCTTATTATTCAAAGGTTAAGGTGGGGATAAGTCGAAAACCACTCAACCAATAGAATTTAGACAGGTTTGGGTACTTATATTAACCTTATCTTTAAGTATTAACTCTAAGTTAATTAGTTTCACTTTTACAATGTCTCTTTGTATTTTTATATAATATGGTTAATAAACTTACTATATACATCCAAGAGACCCCCAAGTGGTACATTAATGATGAACCTATCATGATATAAGTCTCTTGGCCGAACCTTAGATTTTTAGGAATTTAATATCAATTAATAATATAATATTTGTTTTAAGAACTCTTTTATGTCAATTTTGAAACTATTCAATAGTTGATTATTTTGAAACTCATAACAGATTGCTTACTTCGAACAAAGTCAATTATATCAATACTAATATATCATATTATCCTAGAAAATTAGTTTAATTCATTAAAAGTTTCATATTATATTTATTTGGGTATTTATAATATCAATTATTTTACTTTTTCACTATTATAGTAATTACTGCATCATCATTGTGTCATATATAAAATAAATTATTTAATGTCGCAAAATTATAAATAAAATATCATTATGTAGGAAATCTTTTTAGCTTTCTAATTAATATTTATAATCGAAAATCCAACATGTATAACCCTATGTAAAAATTGTTCTTCTAAAATATGTAAGCTTATGCCATTTTTGTATTCATTTTAACTTAATTAAAATAAAGTGTCATTATCACTTACAAGTGGATCAATGGGGTCCCAAAATTGACCCAAATATGCCCATGGTCGACCATGTATCAACCAATAGGGTTAAGACACGTTTTAGGGTAATTTATTGTTATTATAATATTATTTTTTTAACCCTTATTTACCGGATTTACCCTTTAACCATGGTAAATAAAATATTTACCGCAATAATTATTCAAAATGTCTAAAAATAAAAGTTACCTATTTACACAATTTGAACATCCTGATTCCAAATATGGAATCCATTTTTCTAAATTCAAAACACAGAAGTGGCAGAAATTAATTTAAAATTAATTCCCGCTGTCAAAACAAAAAGCGTGTTTTTAAGAGATAATAACTATCAAAAGATTGACACTTGTTTATGTTCGGTTTAATTGTAAAATTATGTCTAATGACCAACATTATATTAAATTGTAAAAATATATTCTAAATATACTTTAAAACCACTCAAATTCATAATTTATCACTATTAATTATTTTGATTAAAAAAGTTGTTTTTAATTAAAATTTAGTAATTTTCACTATTCATCAAAATATGAAAGTTATCCGAAAAGTACCAAAATTTCACCTTAGGCTAAATTCGATATTCCAAATCCAAAAATGAAGTCCATTTTGAAATATAAAATATATATATATTCAAAAAGTAGGTATTACTATTTATAACGGCTAGTTTGATTGGTTATGGTGTGTTAGAACTCGGTGTTGCGTACAACACACGCTATCACATTATTCAAAGGGAAACGTACCGTGGAAGCTTGGGGTGTTTCATTTTAAATTTTTGATGTCCCCATTTAGTCAAAAAGTTTAAAATATTGTATTTAAAAAGGTTTCACTATTAGAAGTTGATAAAAGTGAAATACTGAAAATGAATCTGTTCTTGCATTATGACTAAGAAACTCATAATAGGGATTCTAAAATTATAAGGATTATATAAAGTTCAAAATGTAGTTAATACTATTCATGACCTCTTTTAATGGTGTGATTGAACTCGGTGTTGCGTGTAGTGCAAGTTATTGAATTATTTTTAAGAAATAACACACTCTGAAATCCTGGAGTGTTACAAGTACTACATCATGGATAATGTGGAATGCGTTTTAATGTGGGTTTAAACTTATTCAACCACCCACGAAACATCCAACATGTTCATGAATATTTTAGGAGAAAACATATTCTTGGGATGTGTATTTCACCATTAGTCATTAGTGATCAGGGAACAAACATTTGAAATATTATTTTTAATGGAATACTTGAAAAATATGGAATTAGGTGAAATAGTGGAATTCTATAACACCCATATAAAAATGATCATGTTGAATTATCCAATCGGGAAATTAAAAAAATAATTGTAAATACAGTTAATTTGAGTTGGAATTACTTAATCCTCAAATTGGTTGATTCACTTTGGTTATATTTCATGGAATATACAACACTAATTGGAACTAATCTGTTCTGTCTGATTTGTGGTAATCCTAGTCACATAGTAGTTTAATTATAGCATCACCCTTATAGGGAAATAAAAAATAAAAAATAAAAACATTAATACTCAACAATATATAAAACAATGAATTAAACAAATGAATGATTTATAAGATATTTTATGGTACGTTTATTAAAAATATCTATATGTCAATAAAAATAAATTGCATTATCGATGCACTCCATGAATAATCATTATACCAAAAGAGAAGGCATTATCAGTGAATTCCCTCCATTAAAAACTAAAATCCAAATGGTTTTTACCTTTTGAATTCTGTTTGATTTTTTCCTTATTGAAAATCAATATCCAATGTGGTTAAGGAATTCTCTTTAAGGTCAATTTACAAAGGTAACAAATTTATAAAGAACCATTTAACAATGGGTATATTCATTCTTTAAAACTAATTTGACTATAATCCTATCAATATACTAGAATTAAAAGAAGAATGGATTTTGATGTAAACAATTCTAGTTTTCATAGTTTAAAATAGTTTTTTTCATGTTAGTTGGTGTTTATTAATACTAGATATAGGTTAGAGGATCCAGTGAATCATTTTCTACAAATGGAATTCTTCATGATGTGTAAATATAACAGGATGAGAATTGTTTAGGACTTATAAAAACAAGTTCCACTATTTTAGCTATTTTTAATAACACAAAAATCATGAAAGTATCAAGGGTAAATTATAATTTATGAACCCATGTCTCAAGGTTTGAACACATTTTTTTCCAAACCATAGATATCCTCACTCTATCGTATAACACGTCATATACTCATCCTATCTCGATCACAACACCCACCAATTTTCTTACTTTTATGATATCTGATCCGATTATAAAATTATAATATCTTAAACTTTCAATCTTTCTCATATCTATGGCCCAAAAAATTATTTTCAACATCACATCTTCGAATAGAGTGAACCAACATTATGATCTACCAACACCCAAGATCCATGTGATAGTTACTCCACCTCTACTAAAATATCCATCCTCAATGTCTTATTATTCAGGTTTAGAAACTCCATAAGACTCCAACCATTCCTACTCTTTTTCTAGATAGTCCTAGAGAAATTACCAAAACCCTCACCTACATCCCCAATACCACTTTAATGAGAGTGAGAATTTTGTTTTCTTAGACCATCTTTAGGAAGAGCCCATAAGGACAAAAAATACACTCATCCCGGCCATTATTGAAAAGATAAAAATTCATGAGTATAACCAAGAATTCAATAGATTCATACACCTATCAACCATTATTGAGATATGGGAGTAGATTAATTGGATTCACTATAGGAATTCTTCACTACATTGAAGTTTAATGTCACTGTTATCAACTATTATATGGGAGGTAGACCATGGGAGCTTATCCTAGGAGAGATCATCCTTGGGAAAGGTATTTGTTCCAATGAATTTATTTCTTTTATGGTTTATTCCAAATTGTGGATTAAAATGTCAATGGATGATACTCTAAAGTGGTGGGAGTTGATAGCCCATAAATACATATATTTCATGAACCATAGACAGAAAATAGTACCCAACTGTTGGGTATCACCCAAGTGTTTTTTCAACAGGCATTCCCATGCTTGGTTGCCTAGAGGGTGATCTCATGGAGATATCTTATAGATATAGGTGAATAATTTTTCTGCTTCCATGGGTGGAATTTCCTTCAACATGGACTGATATTTAGATCTCTACTATGAGTCCCTTGTAAGGCGGTATCATGGTTCATTGATGTTTGGTAGTTTCAATAAACATATCATGTACTATTTGAGAGTTTTCTTTTTATATAAAACCATTCTTCTATTGGTAATATGGAGTAGATTTATTTCTTATTGCAGCACAAAATGTGACTATTGATGAAGATCAAGATGCTCTATGAGTGGGATCTCAGGTTTGTTAGGGATACTAATAAGCCCCAAATCCTCTTTCTCCAATCCCACTCACTAAACCTCATGAGGAAAACAATCCTACAACTCAATCCAGATATGCCACCATCAATGCGTCCCCTAATGATATGAAGACTCCACCCCTACCCCAAAATCTCTATCAGTGATTCCACCAGAAAACTATTATGATTCTCCCAAGATTTCCCTTAGATATGTGGAATGTGATTCGCTAATATGATAGTGTTTTCCATTTCTTTATTGATAACTAGTGTTCAATATTCCTTGATTTTATAATTCATTTTTGAGACCCTACCAACCATTCCACTTCCCAAATTGATATCAATACCACACCATCAACCCACACATCCACTACTAAAGCCAATCATTCTATTAGTTCAACTCCATCACAATCTTACCATGACTCGGTTGTTCCTTCCACCCTTCTCCCCACAATGATTAAGAAATGTAGATGTAAAGAGATAATTTTTAGTAGGGAATGCTCTTATGAGAAAAGTCTTATGATTACCTTCATTATTTGAGGATTCATTAATTGATCCTTCAACTAGAAACACAGTCCATGTATGGATCATCAATTTGTAGTTCCCAGTTTATATGATGTTAGCACAAAAAAACTAGATTTATTGGTGGAGTTATCTTTACCTCTATCAATTTGTACAAAAAAATGGAATGATAAATTAGAAACCCCATTTTTCAAGAGGGAACCTTTGATGCTTTTATTAGAGAGAATGCTTACATCATTCAGACTTTTTTCAGTGTACTGCTCCCCCATTACACTATGTTTTTTGGATTATTTTTTCCTCATTGTATCCCTAATTCCAAGTAGTATAATTTATTTTATCTAAAGGACATGATAAAATTTTTTATTTCAGGGATATATTTTATTATAATTATTATTTTTTAATTCAGTGTGATATAAAATGGTTTTTTACTACTATGAATCTTGAGGTTTTTAGGCTATATATGGGCCATTCCAATGAGGCACCCATCATGTCGATGATTTATATATATAGTTAAAGGAGCTCCAAATACATCATTCTTAGATTTTACTACTACCACATGAGATGTGTGATCTAGCCATTCTATTGTCAGTCAACCACACTAAGAATCCCAATGTGTTCGAGGATAAAAATTCCAGTTCTTGAAATATTCAATAGACTGTTAGGCTGAAGAAAACCCCTGAATGATATTTTATCCATCCATATAGCTGACAACATCATTTTCAATTATTCATAGGAGGCAACCCATTTTTTCTTAATTTTTGATGAGTTGCTAAGGACATTTTCTTTTGATGTTTCTTGGACATTTTATACATTGTTTGTTAGATACTTTATTAACTCCTACTTAATGCATATATCTCAGTAACTTTTAGTTATTTTATACATTGTGAACCAACCCATTTTTCATCAAACATTTTTGTTATATCCTATATACTAGTGTATTATAATTTACATGTATATATTAGTTTTAAAATTTTCTATGGTTCTAATTTTTACATCACCATACAACATTTTTCATGATAGAATGGCCTTTAAAATAGGTATCTCTCAATTCCCCACAATAAACATATAAATTATATTATGATTCTATTTATTCTTATATCAAATTTCTTCCAACTCACATTCAAAAAAAGTACGAACACTATTTTCTATTATGTGTGTTTCTATGTGTGAGGTACATTACTGTGCTCTTTCATCTTTACACCTATATTTCTTCTTCTTCTCATTATTATAAACTAATTTGTTATTTAAATTAGGATTTTACATGAAATATCTTTTCAAATGTGTAAAAAAATGAAACAAATTCAATGGATACTAATAAAATATATTTTATATATTCTTAGAATTATAGAATTTTTTTGGGGATTAGAAATTTATTTTCTAAATCTTGATTCTTGAAATTTATTTAGATTGAGTTATTATTGGTTATAATTCCCGATATGATTTCCCTATTTATTACATTCCCATTCCAAAGAGGATTTGATTCTTATAATGTCATATTATTTTCATAAAAAATTTCTTAAGAGATACATGTGTTATGTAATCCTATTATAACTTATGTTGAGATAGTATTTATACCATGAATGAAAAAATAAAAACATAAAATTATTGAGTTATTTTTTTGAGCCATTTATTAGAGACCAGCCTATACCTTTACCCTTTTAGAACGAATAAAATACATGAATGACCTTTTTAGGAATAAGAAATATTACCAGATTTTTTTTCTTCCAACAATGCTAAAAAAATAATTGAATGATTTTTACTCGAATATGTGTAGAGGAGATATAAATTATGGATGGACATGTGATGCTTGACAATGAGGAGATGCACAATAACCTTCTCATATGATCTAAGGGTTATGGTACATGGTTTTTCTGATATATGATTCATTACTATATTATTAAAAAATCGGATATTTATGGGTAATGTCAAAATAATGACCAGACTAAAAAATGGTTTAGGTTCTTCATTGCATTATTCTTGATGATTGTGTTTTATACATGATAGTTTACAATCATTTTTTAGAATGAATTTTATCATTTAGTCACCCACCCTCAACATCAGATTCATTTGATCTTTTTTTCTGATTCCCTCATGATTAATTGTGTTTTTGAGTTTATGTAATGGAGATATTAGTACAATGGTATCCTTTAGTTAGGAAAATGTATCAAGGTGTGATCATAAATCCAATTTAAATTTTTAATTAGTGAAGAGATAACTTTTATGGTGCAATAAAATGAAAAATGTGTATATCTGAAAATGATCCATTGAAAAATTATAATTAAAGGAATAAATAAATTAAATAAAGTGATTAATTATAAGTAATGTCTGATTCTCTTTATAGGATTGATTTTTGACGACTTCCCTTTTCAAAAACACTTAGTTTTATTTTCCAGATTGAAATTCATGTTTTTTATTTAATCTATTTTCATATGAAATCCATGTTGAGGTAATTGTTCAAGTATGTGGCAATTTGATATGGTAAAATTATATTTATATTTGATAAATTTATTTGGTATTTAATCAATATTTATTAAGTAATGACTTGGGTTTTTGTTGGTATTTTTAGGAAATAAGAATTACATTTTCGAAGGAGGTTCATATATAGATTTAGTAATTTAATACATTATACATTGTGAAACGTATTCACAACATGTATTATTTGAGAACATAACTCTTGAATTTCAAATTCTAAACCATAAACAAGTAAAAGATATAAATCCCCAAGTAATAAAAATTACAATACATGAATCCATTAAAAGACATGAAATATTAAATTTCTTATACATTACATAAGATAAAATCTATGAAATATGAATGATACAACATTTCTAATGATATTTGATGATCTCATTAAATGACATTAATTTTCATTATATGACATGGTTTTTTTGACGAGGAAGTCATCTAATGTAATATCTTGATATAAAACATTTACATGTTTTTAGAAAATTAAGAATATAAATATAATATCCCTTTGAAATTAGAGATAGACAGTTGATACTTTATGTTATTTCATTACACTATCTTCTCTACACATTCCTAAACTTTTTTTCCTCCTTTAATTTCTAGTTTGAGTCATCATTTACAACATAATTTCCTTCCAAATAATTGTGTAGTTCTATAACCATTACCTCAATTATATTCAAATTCCAATTACCACGTTCAATTTCAATTTATGCATGTTTTTCTATCCATTAATTCTAAGCAGTTTCATTGATTAATTGTAATTTTTCAACCGTTAATTTCATCAATACTGAATTGATTTGATAATTGACGTATAATGTTTCTATTTATTCATCCTTATAATATGGTTTTCATTAAAAATGAATGACATTATAGTCTTAGTAGTTGAGAGTAGGGGTAGATTAATGATAATGAATTCTTAGATAAGAATACAGAAAACACTTTGGCTATGTATCAGGATCTGAAATATATTAATTCATATTGTTTTGTATATCATAGATCGAAATAATTGAAATACTATTATTGTGGTACAATTGGGGATGATGATAATAGGACCAACAACCATTGAAATATTATTAACATAAATATAAGTTGATTTGATAAGGGATGTTGACTACCACTAGACCAAAGAGTTTTTTCAAGCATATGTTGATTAAGTTGGTTTGACAAAAAACGATCGGTGACCACCTCACAACATTGAAGCCTAGGACACATGACATATCCCAAATTTTATTTAAGTATAAATTTTTATTAAGCATATAAATTGACCCTTATCACTTCTCTTTATTTATAAATAAAACCAAACAAATTAGTTTTAAAAACTCAACCTCAAATAAGCACATGTGGAATCTATCTATCAGGCTCTAATATCTAAATTGAAATCTTTTCCAGTTTTTCATTGTGGGTCCAAAACCATAATGACTCGATGATAAACCTTTTTATCGTGTGGATATTTTGATTTATATATTTATAATTTGAAAATTTCTCATGCGGAATCAATGATGTTGTGCATGATGGTTAGTTAATTTACATTTTCTCTATAAATAATTATAAACTTTTAAATAATATAACCTATTGATGAATGTAATATGGTTATTGATATAGGATATACCTAAAGTGTCTTAAGAAGACATTTATAAGGAAATTAATATATTTACAATAATATACACATTCTTTTAGGTGTTATTGGATGTAATTTTATTTTGATTAAAGAAAATTTTGGGAGATATTTTTGGGAATAAAACCATTATGTTTTGAATATGTTATAGTGAAATGTTTTTTTGATTAATATTTCATTTATATTTTCATGATGAATTTTTAAAGTTATTTATAAAATATAAGGTTTATATGATTATTTAAATTGAGGTAGTTGAGTGTTTTTAAAATTTCGGAAGAAATGTTTTATTACATAGATAAACATGGGGAAAAATTAATTTGAGTATTAATGTATTTTTTGAGGATGTTAATCATATTATTGGTAATTTTATCAGTATAATAATAATATAGATTTATAAAAATTAAAGCCCTTTTGTTTGGTAAAAACCCATAGTATATTGAAAGGTCCTCAGTTTTGAACCGGCAACAAAAAAGAAAAATGGATATAGTAGCTACCAATGGAATATGTGATGGCCTAATTAATATGATTTTTTACTAAAATAGATGAATGGATAAATATTATGTTTATTTTAAAAACATATTATAGGATAAATTTTTGTAAATGTTATTTTGAGATATGTTTTATTATGTTTATCTATATATAACCACTTGGATTAATGTAATGGATTATTATGATGAACATTATTATGTTTTTGTAGGTGTATGATTAAGGGTGTAAATTAACCATTTATATGAAAAATTAATTTTATGGTCATAATGGTTATAAGGGATATAATGTAGTTTCTTTAATGGGTAATCTATTTTAATCTTTGGTTATATTGATGATTTTTTAGAGTAATGTATTATTTCTTCATATAAACGTCCATTAATTTTGTTAATTATCTTCCCAATTGCTAAGGATTTTATTTCGGTTTGGGTATAATGATAGGAGGTATAGTTGTCTACCATTTTATTGGATTAGTCTTACCTTTTATAAGTTTAATTTAGTTTATAAAGCCTGATTAAATCATCCAAAATAGTCATTATTCAGAGAAAAATAATAGATTATAGAAGAAATTGGTTAAAGGATTAAATTATTCATGTCAATTAAGAATATTCTAATTTAATACTAGTCTATTTGGTAAATAAATTCCTCAACTCTAGGAAAGAGAAAATGGAAAAAAAATTATCATATTACCTTGACTATTGATGAATCAATGATCTTTTATCCCATCATTGGTTTATGGGTTTGTGGTGGCTAACATTATCCATAAAATGTTATCTATCACTCGAAAAAATGTATCCAAAAATTATTTTTCTTCACTCTATTTATATTTTCTTTCCTACTAATGTTATCTTCTTATTTAAACATAGGTTTCTATTATTCTATATGAACCTAATATTTCACTTTCACAATTTTTACATGGATGATTTATTAAACTTCGTACGATGTGAGTCTGCCACAGATAAATTTTAAAAATTCAAATATTTTTTAACCTATATCAAGTAAAAAATTTGTGGAATAATTTTATTGAATAAACGGAGAAAGTAACATTCTAAAATATTAAAATATGGAAATTAGGCTCAATAGAGTTTATGACACACAATATAGAGCATCAATTATATACTATTCAAACATGACCATTATAACATAGCTATTAAAAAATTATTAATGAATAAGAATAAGCCCTTTCTGAAAATTAATATTTTATATCCAAAAAGTAATTGATAAAGAAAGACTAAATTGTTTGTAAGGTGTTTATATACATCATAAATATATTTTTTTCATAAAAAAGATTTTATTGATTTATATGATAAAATAATATAACAATTTTTTTAAAAATTTATAAATTTTTTTATAGAAAATGAAAATTATTTTTGAAATTATTATGTTAATATTAACATATTTTGATATTTAAACAGTTTTCTTTATTTCTTTTTCAATTGTAAAAATTAATTTTTTTTGAAAACCTAACATTTTGATTAAATATATTAAGTAATGTAAAAGTAAAATTATTAATTTATTTATTATAATGTAAAAATAAAATTAATTATTTATATTGAATCAAAATAATTACATTTAAATAATCATTATACTGGATTCTGGTATATGTTTTTATTGGATTTAAAGCGCATTTATTCGGAAATTGTTTTTAAGTAAATAATGATTCTCCATTTTAATTAAATAAAATAGACAAGGGTGATGAATTATTTAGATGAAATTATTATATTTTAAATATAAATACTAATTTAATAATACAAGGATAGTTATTAGTCATATTGTTAATGTAATATACTGTTATGCTTCAAAATATATTTCTTGAAAAACTATTTTTTGAATCATTTTAATGTATAATTATGTTATTAAATTCTACAAATTCAATGAATTGAATGTGATAAAATGGATTAATAATTTTGAATCAGAAGAATTAATATTAATTAATAAGTTCAAATTAATTTTTTTTAATAACTAACACAGGAAATAGTTAAAAAATTTTAGTATAGTGAAAGGCAAAATCGGGTTAACTTATGTTAATAATAAGTTATAAGAACACAAATTTGAATTATAATTTTCATTAGATGAATTAATTTATACCATTAACACCTTATGATAAATATTAAATTATTAATGGTACATATTTTCTAGAATATGACCTCAATAATAATTTAATTAATGAAAATGACAAAATGCAACTATTTTTATTTTCAATATCTTTTTTTCGAATTGGGATAATATTATGATGTGAATGAATTTTATTGGTAATTTTTTGTATAATTATATTATTTTAATAATTTGTTTTAATTTTTTTATTAATTATATTTTTACATAAAAACTTCTACATCATCAACACAATGAATGTTTAGATAGTGGAAACTCAAGGTAACTAGATTTAAATTCACTAAAAGTAATTAATTTAGGACGAGTTCTTGTTCAACGAAGATTTTAGAGTTTATATGGATTCATTATTTATTGTGAAATTTATTATATTAAAAATTAATTATAATATTCATGTCATTAATTTCTAATTTAATGAATAGTGAAAAAAATTACATTAATGATAATTTTATCCAATTATAGTAATAATTGTTTAATAAAATTAGAATTTCCTTGGTTAAAAAACTATTTATCGTGTTAAAAACTAAAATCATAAAACTTAGTAACCTTAGTTGTATTGTTTTATTTTTTTTCATAGAGGATTAAATAATAATTATTCTCAAAATGAATTATTTAAATTTTTATTAGGAACATTCATTTAGTGTTACTTCACATTATTGAATGGTTTGGTGTGTATAAAAATATCATAATCTTATTCATTTATAAAAGAGGAACCCCACCCCTAACATATTCCCACCTCTTATGCATTTTAGATCAACTAAAACACAACACATAATATCCAAATAATACATATAAACAGTATATATATACCTTAGACCCCAAAATACCAACCCTATGGTCCTTGATATGGGCTCTAAAGCTTATATTTCTTATAAATGTTTATTGTCTTCACCAAGCTATGTCTTTTTAATTATTCTATTACTATATTAAGTATGTAATGAAAATTAGAATTCAATAAACACAGCATTTCCCATATCCTATGATGTTATTAGATTTATGTAACAACTGTTCTATACCGCCTTCTCTATTAAATCCAAAAGAAGACCATCACTCATGTGTACAATGGACTACAACATCATGAACCGATGTAATTTTTGTTTCAATCACAGATTCATTTGGATAGTCATATTTATTGAACTAATGAATATATATTAATATTATAACATAATATTTAATAAAAAAAATTAATATATCATTAGCTTTCTTAAACCATTTTCCATTAATTATATGATAACGCCACTTGTGGATACGTACAACCTAAAGTCTTTACCAAGAAACTTGATTCATTTTTCATGTCCAAATTTCAATAATGCTTATAAAAAAATTCATATTGAATTATTGGGATATTTATAACATAAATATTATTCTAGATATTATAGAATTATGTTTTATGAATTAGAGCCTATTCTTCTTTGAAAAAATAGGCAAGAGAATCCGAAGTAATTTACACATGAAAATTATGGTAATAAATAAATATTATTAAAGAATGTGTAATAAAATTTTATAATTGGATGATATACTATATTATAAGATTTTATATTGTAAATTTATAGAATAATAGTAAAATCAAATTTACTATACAAAATGTTTAAATCCATTAGAATGAAACCCACACATGAGGTACGAGACTTCATCTCAATTTACCATCATTAAGTCATATTTTAATTTTATTCATATAATATCATTTATATAGAGTATATAATTTTAATTTTGCATATTGAATCATTCACTATTCAAATTTAATTTTATTTTACATTAAAATTCATGTTACATGACGCAATGGGATTTTATTTTAGGGATACCATGCAGTATGGGGTTCAGTTACTCAATATCTCTTCACAGGGTTATACTTATACTTTATTTATTATATAATTTCATGATTATTCTTAAAATTAGTTTTTAATGATCTATATTTCATTTGTAAATTTTTTTATGTATTGATTTGTTTACACATAATAAATTCATTGATTAAATCTCACTTCAATGTTATGATCCTTGAAATTGTTCCTCGTACTAAAATTGTATTCTTTAAGACACAAATTTTGTTGTACAACTATATTATTTAATGAGGTGTATCTTCTCACCCTCTAATATGATATATCAATAAACCGATTATTTTCCTGATATTAAAATTTTTATTTGAATTTATTCTTTCATGGGTGTTGAGATTCAAAAGATACCAATGTGTCGAGGGATTATTTCATAATTTCATCATTATTCAGTATTGTTTATTTTTAATTCTATGGTGAGAGAATTATTTGATATTTCACTTTTTAACGTAATATATTTTTTTCTACACTAGATATTTTTTATAATTTTATGTTTTACTTTCTTTTTACTATTTTAAATTTTGAAGAGACCAAAATAATGTCTTTAAATAAAATTTACCTTGTTTTTCTTTCATGGTAGAAAATTATTTTTTTAAATCTAAAATTTTTACATAAATTTTTAAGAATTTATTTAAAATTATACAATTATTTTTTAATGACATTTTTACCCATGTTTTAATTATTTAAAAAACATTTTAATATTTTTCTAGTTTCTAAACAAGTTACCGTTTTAATTATTTCCATAAATGTGAAAGGAATATTTTTAACTAAGGGGTGATAAAAAGAATTTCTTACCATCATTAACAATGAATGATATTAAGATTACTTCATAAGTTTCCATTGTTTTATTGATTGATTTTTCTTCCTAATATTATGGATTTTTTTAGTATTATAATGTTATTTTCAAAGTAAAAGGGTATTTTCTTCAATAATGTTTTTAATTATCAATTGTTTGGTATTTCTATTCTTAGAAAACAATATCCAATTATGAATAATATAATACATTGGGGATATGTTGTAGTGATACTATCCTTATTATTTCATTGGATGTTTTATAGTTAGAATGACTGTAGATGAACTCTTTTTATACTATTCCCAATATTATTTTAAATGTTTTAAATTAGGTTTATAAGTTATATAAAATAGTAACAAATAATTTCATAGCTTTTTTAATAAAAATTATTTCATTAATTTTATTCTGTCTTTTCATACTATGAATTAATTTTATTTATTATGTTATGGGTGGGTCCTATTATATCCCTAGATGCATTTATGTGTCTCCTTATATGAAGTAGATTCCATATTTTTTACAAGGCCTAACATATTTATGTAAGATGTGTTGGTATGAGGCCTTAACTATAAGTTTTTGATGTATGATATTATGTATTCCATAATAATGTGATTATGTATTGATATCAATGTGAATATTTTATTATTTATGACATCCATGGACATGTTTAAATATCATATGATTATTTATATGTCATTATATTATCATCTCTTATTCTTATGATAAAATTTTTCATTGTTATGTTATATATTAAATAGTATGTGATTTTAGTTATTTACCTTCACATTTTTATTATTCCTTATTTATTAAAGATATAATCAACTAAATTTAAACCCTAAGAACAATTTTATCTCAGACTTATTTTATTTAAGTTCCCTAGGACGTAAAGAAATTGTATTTGAATGATTTCAAGGATGTAGAATAGTTACTCCCACTATATTAAATAATTTATTTTCCACTGAATATATGAAGCATTTATGTATCTATTTTTACATGATTAATATAAAATTTTGTAATTTGGTATTTTATTTCATGAATCTTTTACAAATTTAATAATTTAATAACCAAATATTGATTACTGGTGTTGGGGTCCTTACAAATTTTATTTGAAACATACCAAATATGTAAATGTTTTTTTTATTTTAATCAATTCTAAATGTCTTTAACACATTTTATTCCATCTCAAAATTATTTTAATTGTTTTTAATTTTTTTGATTTATAATTAAAAGACATATAATAGTCATATTATTATAGTTTTGGATGTATTCACCCTCTTCTAGAAATAAATATTTAGTGTATTCTATAAAGGTGATTTTGGAATTTTATTCAGAAGTGTGAAAAGAATATTTTTTATCTTATTCAACATGAATATAATTTATCAACATCCAAAATTATTTTTTTATAATTAATACACTAAAAATATTCATTTCTTTTAATAGAATATCATATTCCCCTTCAATTGATTTTTTTTCTATATATGAGTTTTTGATGGGAAAATATTTTAAAATTATTTTGAGAAAATAAATTTATTTTTATTTAAAATTTATTTAATAGATATAATGAAAATGAAAATTATTATGTGATTCATGGTACTTAAATGTGGTTCATGGTGTGGGGTGACCACAATATTTCTCTCTTAAGAATTGGTTATTCTGAATAGAGTTAACTGATTATAAGTTACTCATATAAAGTAGATTGATCTAGTTTTAATTAGTTACTCCAATGTAGTGGATAAAGTTATATATTTATATGTTACTCCTATGATGTGGAAAGAGTTAAATATTCATATATTACTTATTTGATGTAATTGGAATTAATGAGGTAGGTTCATACATTGTAAGAGTTATTATAAGAGTTATATAATGATAATATCCCAATGTGCCTGTATATTTATCTATTTTAAAGGAAATTTTTTGATTTCAAGAGGTAATAAAATTAGATTATTATATAACGGATTTTTTGATTTTACAAAAGATAATGGTTAATTATTGGAAACATTTTCATGTTTTTGAAGAAACCCTCATGAAATAGGATTTTTCTTTTATTCTTAATTACCAAATGTGTTATGAGGACTACAGTCTCTCAATTTGATTTCATGAGTATGTAATTAATCAATTGGGATAATATATGATTATTATATAGAAAACCATTAATATGGGTTTTAATGAGTTTATAATGCACTAATGGGATACTTTTTTATCATTAACCATTCTTTATTTTCTGTATATCACATTTTCAGATTTATTTTCAAATGACTTGTGAATAAATATGTATTATTGAAAGTTAAATTGTGAAATTTCATGGATAAATTCAATGTTTCAATAATTATAAAATAATTCAATGATAGGATACTTTTTTAGGAAAATAAATGTAAACGGTTTAGAAATTTCAATATTGTTATGTAACGGTTTTTCTAATTTTCTAAAACATCAAACCTATATGATTTTAAAAAAGTATAAACGTTCAAACATTTTTATAAATAATATATTTATGAGGTTTTGAGAAATGATATCTTATATATACCTTAATCATTCTCAAATTATTTATAAATTATATCTTTATTAAGCTAAATTTTTATAAAAATATTTTTAATGGTGTTTCAAAATGAAATGTATTTTTATTAATAGAATTAAGAGAGATAGGAATGTGCATAGAAATTTCATTATTTTGTGACTTTGAATATTATTTATTAAAATTTTGGGGAGATGTTTTTATTTATTTTTTATACATTGTTTTTTTGAATACTTCACAGATGATTACCTCTAGCTATGTTTGAGGGGGAACATATACAAACACTACCCACTCAACCTACCAATGTTCTATAGGTTTTGTGGTTAAATTCTCATTAAACCCATACTTATGGTTAGTAAAATAAATGATGGGATCCCAAAATATATTTTATCAAGAATTGATTTTAATTTTATCATTCATTGAGCTTTTATTATGATGTATCTCCTCATGTGGATGTGTATTAGACATATACAATTAATTTTATCATTGAAAGGATTAAGAACCTACAAAAAACATGGTTAAATAGGGATCCTTAATTAAAGAGGGAACATCATATTTTTTTGTATGTTATAGTAATTTTCTTTAATAGATACCTTCTTACAAAAAGAAGTTGAAATAATTATTCATTATATATTTCTACCAAACGCTTTGTGTCTTGTTAAATCTATATAATTTAATAATATGAGATAGATATTGACTTATAATGTTAATTATGACATAATATTATTGTATTTTGATCACATAAATCTGTATATAAGATAAGATGAATAATATAGGTTGGTGCATTATGATATGGGATTGACAGAGCTACTACATTATCAATTGATTCCATTCAATCATCCAAACTAGTTAGAGTTAATGATTAAATATATCCTCCCTAATATAATATATTAATGGGGATTGAGAGTGGGTAGAACATTACATTACCAGACTATAGATGATATTTCATATTGTGGTAGGATGAATCCATGTGAAGAGTTTAGTATTGTTAATTATCACATAGAAAACCATGGAAGTGGGGTGCCTTCGTCCATTTCATTAATAATAGTTATTATGTAGGGTAAAAAGTCTCAATATTATGGAATCATAATGCTATATTTTAACATCTATGGATTTATAATCAATAATTTTCTAGTTTTTCAATATATAGTAATTATTCAAATGAAACACATCAAAAGGTTTTTGGTTGAAATATAATCCAAACAAGATATCACATGCATAGTTATTGGAATAGTCTAATAGAGTTATATGACCATAAATTAGTAGATACAGTTTAGAAATAAAATATTTTAGGTAATGAAATATAAATACTATAATAAATTATATGAATATGTTTTAATATTAGGTTCAATATGAGGGTTTTGGAAGAGAATATAAATTAGATTAATCTACTTATAATGTTACATTGGGCCCCTTTATTATTTAAGGTACTATTTTGGTATGTTATACGTTTACAAGTTCTTTACCTTATATAGTTTCCTAAAAATGAATTTATTTATTATAAATTAACATTACATATTTTTCTTGATGAGGAATATATAAAAAGATATATAATTCATGAAACTATTCTATAGGAGAGGATTACGAAATATGGAAGTATATATCATGTGTTATGGTTTTCTATTCATAAATAAAATTTTAGAATCTTATGGTTCAAAAAATGAAATCATTTTATTATATTATAATAATGGATTATTTGACATAGTTCTAATAATGAATCAATATATATTATATAAAAGAAATAGTCAAATATATAGTTTATTCATAGTATACACTCAGTGGAGGGTGAGATATTAATTCTAGTTGAGTGTCTCCTAAAGAAGGGGTGTTGAAGATATCACAATAAAAAATGAATGGTTCATCCTTTGTGTATTTTAAATTATAAGAAATAAATATATATATCATATTTTATATCATTATCATTTAATTTCAGTTATTTTTTTTATAAGAATTCTTTTAAATGAGGAAGTGGAGTTCACCATATATTTGTTTTCAAATGGACAATTAATATTGACTCACTTATATCATATAATGCTGACTGAGTTGAGGAAAGTAACAATTGAATATAAATAGATTATGGAAAGTTGATTTTTATACAGGGAACATCTCCATGGAGCACTCCAGTTCTCATAAAATGTGATGATCATGAATTTTAATTTTTATTCCTTGACTATAATATTATTTTTAAGGTAATGATCAAGGATCATTATCCATTACATGCAATAGATTATTTATTTGATTAATTAATGGGGAAATATTTTGTCGAATATCATCTAAAACATGGATTATCATAAGCCTCAGGAAATTCCCTAAGGATATTATAAAAGATGGTTTTAAATGAATATTTCGGAATGAAAAATATGATTTAGTGTATTTCAATTTGAGAAAAATATACCAATGTTCATGGAATTAATGGATATGATTAATTTTCTATTTTAGCTCTTTTTATAGTTAATGTTAATGATATACTTGTATTTTAAATATCATAATCCGAATCTACCACATAATTATACTATATTATGTAGTATATAGTGATGCCATGAATGTTATTAAAAATGGGTTTGAAAAAATAAATTTTCTCAAACATGTATGATACAACCATTGTTTTATATAGTAATTCTCCAAAAAAAATACATTAACAATATTCATAACAATGAAGGGAGAAATATTTATATGTTATTACAACTTTTATGTTTATTTAAAATAACTAAAGATACATTTGAACATTTTTGTTCCCATGAATTCCTGAAATTATAATAAGAGGGGGTGGGTGAATCATTGTGATCAAATTTTATTGAAATCGTTTTTTCATGGAAAGGACCCACTTATTATTCAATCTAATGTATCTTTTATGTATCATGATTTTAAATATGTATTTAAAACATAGAACATGATATTAAAATCATTAAATAAACTAATCTATTATATCATGGTAATTTTACGAGGTTAAACAGCAATGTGGGAGACTATATCCTTACAGAGTTTTGGTTGATTATGAGACACACATATATATACTAAAATATTTATGTGAATATACGTTGGGAATGTATCATCCTTTATTTCCTGATGTTATCCCATATAAGGAAAATTTTGTACTTATATTGAAACATTTTCATATATCATTATATTTTTCAATGGGTACTCACAATCTAAATGACGAACAAGATATTCTCCACTTCTCATCATTTCGATAGTATAAAAATCAAACCATCTTCCTATATCAGCCTCTTTATTGACAAATATAAATTATACTACATTAGGTTTGGCATAATAATCATTATCAAAACTCTATATTCTGCGTGCTCGATATATATAATTTAATAATATACTTAATTAATTCTTCTTTCAATTAATCCCGTCCTTTTTCTCCAATAGACCCAAAATTTATAATCTATATAAGATGTAGTGGTCTTCACAATATATAAATTCATCCTATTCATTTGAATTAATAATATAAGTTTATTCAAGGGATGAAATTATCCCCTCTTATATTTTTCCTTTATGTTATATGGGTATTATGGCACTATTTTTCAAACATAGTTCTGTTATACTCAATATTCTTCTCATAAAATGAAGATTTTTTATGACATAGTAACAACTCATTAGACATATCCTTTGTTCTTATTATTCTTCTATATAATTAAATATTAGTTTTTATTAAATATATAATTAATTTTATCTTTTTATTCGCTACTATATTCAAATAATATTATGAATACTATTTCCATATTTGAAATATGGGAATTTCATTATCTTCAATTGTATAATTTTCTCAATATTCTTATTAATTATTTTAGAAAAATAAAATGGGTATCGTCTATATGATCTCAATATTCCTCAATTTGTATTCAAAAAATAAATAATAAAACTATCATATTTCATGTGTATATAATATATATGTAATATTATGATTAAATTTTCCTTTAATACTAGGTAAATATTTATCCGATTAAATATATCTAGTTTTTACCTTTATAAATGATTTTAAATATTTATATATTAAATAAAATAACTATAATTCTGCGATCCTGTCAATTGATTTCAGGTAAACACCACAATTATTTGCACTAATTATTTTTAACTACCAAAAACATTGTAATATTTTGTATCATTAATATTATTTAATAAACTAAAAATTTATTCCATTTTATAATTATACTTAAAAAATGAAATTAATTACCAAAAATATTAACATAAATTAATCTCAAAATATAACTCAAATTATAACAATATAAATTCTAAGATAAATTAACAGGACAAGATTAAGATAGTATTTCTCTTACATAACACACAAGTACTCCTTCTTACTCATTTGTAATACAGTATGCATATAGTACATTTCAAAATATATACCTTTATAATAACTAGGTATTTTAGAGTTAATCATATGCAGTATTAGATTATTCTTATATGTGCCACTAGAATATCATAGTCACCCTTCACTATCTACTAGAAACATTTTATTACCGTACCTCATGATCCAACATACCAATAGACATCACTGTAATTTACATATTTATTCTTAAATATAAGAATTTAACTCATACATATCATAATGATGTCCAAAACTGTTCATACATTTGAGATAGTAACCCATAAACACCCCTGGAAATATCATGGTAATATTTTCTTATCGGTAGATTACACCTTTATATTCTAGTTTGAATATATTTTTACTTTACCAAAATTTTTCATTGATCAATAAAACTATTATTTATCATAGATAAATATAGAGTTAGTGTTTTAAATGAAAAAGGATATTATTATATAATGTACTATTCCAAAACATTAAAGAAGTAAAAAATGAATAATTATTCCAGTAGACTAAATTCAACTCCAATCCTATTCATCCACATGTCTTATTCAATTAATTTCAAACCTCAAATAATCACATTATATTTTCTAAAATAAATTCCATAAATAAAAGTGTCTAATATAAAGCTAATAAAAAACACTCTTATAATATTAAGACTCTATATTCTCCATCAATCTTCTAAGTCTTTTAATCGACATATGTTGGGGACTTTAATCGTAATACCATAAGGATGGTTCCCAAATTTTTCTACCAATTATTTTTATACTATCATAGCTCCTTATACATTCCAAATTATATCTTCTAAAACTCATTATTGTTGATTTTTTAGAATATCAATTATTCCTTCATGAGAAAATTTCATTGATTACTGTTATGTGTTGATATATAATCATCAAATATATATCATTTTATTCGTTAAATATAAATATTCAAAAATACCATGAAGTATGTCAATATCTTGTTTCAATTATCTTGTAAATCATAATAATATTAATATAATATCAAATTGTTAATAAACATAGGGTATATTGTTTATATTAAATTTATGTTATATCATATACATTCTAGATATTCCTTCATTCAATATTATTACATGGATATATATTGAAATTCCATATCATTAAAAAATATAATAGTATAAATATAAATACATTCAATATTTCAATCATACCATTTATGTTTGTTACAATAAACATAATGATGATAATGTTAATATTATTATCCCACTGAATGATAATTAGTGTAGAGGTTCAAAAGTAATTGAATATCCCACTCATATCATACTTCCCATATAGAATAACATTTATCTTACCCCCTACATATTTCCTTATTCACTTTAGAGAATAATGTCATCACTTTACTTTATGATATTATGTTTACATTAATCAACACTATGGATATGTGAGCTACCTTTATATAGAGAATAAGAGAAACAAACATAGACCTCTAAGCAATGCATAAAACACATAGGT